>JAECXX010000210.1:11432500-12682500 GCA_018153305.1 Drosophila kurseongensis | reverse complement strand
TGTGGCTTTTCCACACACACACAGGAAAAGCGATTTCAGGCTTTCCACTCATTGCGCTCACTCAATTGCAAACCATATTTCAATTTTATTTTATTATCGCAGAACACGAGCGGATACAGCGATATCCTTTACTTTTATTGTATTATAATGCAGCCCGATGGGCGTCCAGAACGTCTCGTCCTTAAACCCATTTTCCACATATTTTCCAGCCATTGTTCAATTCACCCAAACATACTATATGGTCTCAGGATCTGAAGGTGGCTTTTTGGGCCAAGTTATTGATAGTTATGGCACGCCCACATGCACAGATGGCCGCCCACTTTTTGATTTGACCAGAATTCACATTTTTCCAATGCCCTCTTCTTCTTTTGGCATTCTTATTCTCTCTCTCACTCGCCTGGCAATACAAGAATTTTGCATAATTTATTAGGAATATTTAATAAAAAATGCCACAAGGCAAACACTGACGGCAAGGGGCGGGGAAAAAGGGGGCGGTTGCCGCTTGGCAAACTTTCCGCTTCGTTAGCTTCTGTTTCATAGCCCCTTCTCTCTTGCTCCTTTTTTGCGAGCCACATTTATGCTTTGTTTCTCTTTTTGTAACACCGATACACGCTCAAACAAACACACCCGCACACACACATATTCGCTTGCATTTGCAATGTAGATTCACTTTTGTGAATTTATGGTGGAAAAACTCACACGACAATGAAAACTGGAGAGGGAAAGCTCGCCTTTCAAGTACACTCCCAAAAAGTGGTAAAATAAGTTTGATTGCCACATATTTTAAATGGTCATCATACGAATTGAAAAAGAAGTACCAAGAAAAAAGGGAAACCGCAATATTAATTTTTTTTTGAGATAAGGTTCACCTTATTTTAAGTGAATAATTATATTCATAAGAGCAAAGTGATAATGAATTCATTTAAAAAGTCTGGAAAATATGAAATCACTGTGGACGTAGTGATGATTTGCAATTAAAAAACGTAAGGTGACGCAAAAATGAAAGTACCGATCCAAAGGTGTCGCTTTAACATAGGAAACTTAAGGAAAATTAACTGGCCTAGAAAAAATATCAGTGAATGTGTAAATACTTTGGCTGAAAATTGAAAATGTGTATTAATTTAATCGAATGTTTAATCAGTTTTCTTGTTAAAATGTTAAAGTATAAATTTTATATGTTTTTGGTGCTATCTTTTCCACTTTTATTTACCTTTTTTAAGAGGTGTTTTTGTTTAATTTTAAATCAATTAACAAACTACATTTCCAGGAAAATGTGAAAAAAGTTTAATACATACAAATTCGCTTATACGCCACCATTCCGAAATTTTTTATGAGCTTGGTTAAATTTAACTTTCTGAATTGATTTTTCTCTGATTTTTCCTTAGTTGGTACGCAATCGATTTCATTGCGTTGGTAAAAGGTGTAACACTTTCATTCCCCGCACCAGCCCCGCAATCTGCGTGTTTGCAGTCCTTTTAACATAAATCATTGCCAACGAGTCGGGAATTGGTGGGGGGAAAAATCCTTTCGCATTGATTTGATTTGGAATAGTTGAAGCATGAAGTGACAGCTGAAATATCGCTTTACATGCGCCGCCAACGATGACGATGATGGTTGAATCGGTGCAATGGCAGTCAACGGGAATGGGACGGAGCTGTAATGCTGACAGCCAAGCATCCCTCTGATTAGTCAGTCAGCATTGCACCTATATGTCTCACTCAACACGCCCCTCAAATCCCCCATCGTTTTCACAATCAACTGACATTGCACCATTCCATTATTCCGCTTTACACGCAACTCTGAACTTGACATTCTCCAGTTGGCAGCATTTTGTTTCAATTGCATTTGGTTTGCCCGGTTATTCAATTTCTCGACACCTAGTTGAGTTTATAGTTTAAAATTGTGGTCCGTTATTGGAACTTATTTGGTCATGATATTTGACGATTTAATCATTTATCCATATAATACTCATAAAAAAATGGGTTAGCTGGTATTTTCCTATTAAATGAAAAAAATGGTTTTTCTTTAAAGTCATAAATATTTAACTGTAAATCTCTTTTAAATTCTTGCCCAAGCTAACAAAAGGTGCTTTAGTAAGTAAAATGGAAGTTTTAACTTAACTTTAGTTTCATAAATTTCTTATATTTGAGTAGAAGACCCAATGAAGACCCATAAAGCCTTAGAAGAACAATAAAGCTTAGCCCCCACCGCCATCTAATTCTTATCTGACCATCCCTTCTAATTTCCTGATGCGTGCCTTGTCTCGCACAAAGCCTAAGGGTCGTCTAGGGGGCACTCATTAAACCCTCCTGCGGGTATCCTTTATCCTCAGCCGGAAATCGGCACGTTTTCCACAGCAAAAACAACGGCTTTTAGGCAGTTAAAGCATATTTTTGTGGGCAACAAATCAAGCGTGAAAAGTGTATTAAACGCCGCATTTTTTCGGGCCTTTAAAAATGTTCCGCCTGCTACTTTCTGGGGCGTCGCATTAATACCTCGTTTGTCTTGCTCGACTCCGACATGCCCTTCTAGGGTTTTTGGCAGCTGCTCTACAAATTGGACAAGTAAATGGGGCCAGGAGCAGGCAGCACCAACAAATTGGGTATCGGTTAAAAAGAATTGAGTGCAAAAAAATGTTTGAAATTCTAATCTTTTAGTTTACGCTTGACTACATCGCACACACAAACACACAGGCCGCCTATGTGGACCTATAAAAATATACACAAAATATGAGTAAAAGTTACCAAAACAGTTGTCAATGACTAAGTGAAACGATGTGATCGAATTCCCACCAATACAATTAAAGTTGAAGAAAAGAAATAGCTAACAAATATTTTGAATTTTCCGAAAAAGAGAATATTTAAACATAAAAGCAGAACTCTATTTTCTTTATTTGACTTATACTGTATAAATCTTCTAGCCGCCCACGAAATTCTGCGATAGTGTTGGCCTATGTTTGTGTGCATAGACACGTGTAAAAGCCAAATATTTTGCTAGTCAATATATCAAAAAAATATTTTTTTTGCGCGCTTGCGGACTGTGAAGATGAATGAACAGCCAAAATAAACTGAAATAAAGAGGGGAAAAATAAACAGAGGAGAAAAAAGGATGTATGTAATAGGGAATGAACAAGCAAAACCCATAAAAAAAAACGCAGAGAGAATTAAAAGCCGAAGTCGTCGGGCTGAAAAGGAGGGTAAAGGATATAGCCAGGAGCAACGCTATCTGCATCTCACTCACACCTCCTGTTCACACTTTGTGCACTGCATTTTGTTTTAAAACAAATACATTTTACGCCGAGACAAACTAACAAACATTAATCAAAAGTTTGCGGCCCGGTCTGAAGGTTGCCCGAGAAAATGGCCAGGAAAATCGGGAAATGGCAAAAGGGGGGCGGAAAAGGCGGAAGGGAAAGGGAAGACCAGTGGTCAGTTGGCCAGCTGTTTGGACGGCCTCGGCCTTTTCTATATTAAAGTCCCCACCGCATGACGGGGCAGCATTTTCAGGCTTTTAGATACAATGGCCAAAGGTCAGATTGTAATATGGAGCAACCGGGCATGGATGCTGCTGGGATACGAAACTAGGCCGTCAGGTGCGGAGCAGGTGCATAGGAGCAGGTGGACAGGTGGTGGTCGCTTTGCTTACGTGGCAATCTGGGACTTGACCTTTGTCCTCGCCAACTTTTTCTGCCCATTCCGTGCGGTCATCTCTGGACTTCACAGGCCGTGCTGCATCAAAAACTTGCACAAAATGCTAAAGTTCAGAGAATTTATTGAAACTTGCTATCCGACACATTAAATTTCAATAATAGAATTTTGCTAAAATAAGAGCTAAATGGCAAAGTTTATCAAAATGTTCATGGCAGAAGCAAATTTGTACAAGGTCGTACTAAAATAACTTAAACTTTTCGACTGTTCACCACAACTGCTGTACATTTTAAAAATAAAACTTGATTTCTTATTCTTTATACACCATTTTATACTGAATAAAATAAATAAAGGCTTACAAGAGACAAATATTGATTATAAATGCCTTTCATCGGAAATAGGCATAAAATCTGAAAGCTGATTTAAAATAAATCCATTTCAGTGACAAGTTTATATTTGTAAAGTTACAAAGCCCGTTAGTTAAGCGTTGATAATGGCCTTGTTAAGAGTTATTCAAAAGATGAACACATGCACTGCCATAAAGTCCTTTCCATTGTTTTGTTAGTCCCCATCCAAGGTAAGAGTATTTCATCCGCTTTCTGTGTAATCAGCGTCATGTTGAAAATGCATTTCGCTCTTTTGTGCATTGCCATGCATATTTAAAAGCCCGCCACACATACGCGGCCATTTGTAAAACTGTTTGATTGTCCTGGCAAAAGCTCCAGGCTCTAGGCTCCTGCCAATCCGGCACGATTCTGTGTGCGTGGCACGTGTAAAACGAAAATTGTCCTTGACTTTGCCCCTTCTCCGTTCCTTGGGGGAGTTTTGTTTAATTGCTAACACACTCTCCCACACACGAATAAAATTCCTAATGAATGCAAATGAATGGCGGACTACGGCAGCAACAACATACTACTAAAAAGTATTTATTATTCGCAAAAAAAAGGAATTTCATCACAACCAAAGTGGGTTAAAGGGAAACCCAAGGACAGGGGTATGTGCATTTATTCCCCTGTTTCCATATTTGCTTGTGCCGGTGTTTGTTTGAACATTTAATTTAAATATTTAATTAAAATTTCGAGCGCGAATTGATTCAGACAATTAAAAATAGCAGGCTCAGCAAAGTGTATTTAATTTGGGGATGGGAAATTCGATGCCATTTTGCTTAGTTAGTTGATTCATTAGCATAACCAGGAATGTGAAATGAAAGAAAATTAAAGAATAGTTCTATTTCACTAACTAATGCGGCAAAGTAAGGAAACTATTAAAGATAGTACTTTTCATTCAAAAGAATTTATAATTTTGGTTTAAGGTAATTTACAAACGATACGAGTCTTTAATAAACTTTTGAACGTTGAAATAATTCATGATTTAACGAACGATAAGCGAAAAAAGCGATTATAAAGTGAATATACAGTTTAAAAGCCCGAATATATATTTATATAAATTTTTCATATCGAATGACACATTAAACATAAATACGTTTTGCAATCTCAAAACATAGCTCTATCGATGCATTTAAAATTCGTTTTGATTGATCACTTAGTTTATGTAATTAATAATGCAAAATGGATTTGTGAGTTTTAAATGCCTTAAATGAATTTTGAATTCGCAGCCAGATTATTAATTGTTAGATTCAATTACTGTGGCTTACACTTGGGCTGGTATTTGGGCTAATCTTTGTTTTCCATTTATTCAAATAAATGCCAGAAATTGTGTGTTTCTGCCTCTGAATTTATAATTTTTTGTGTGCAATTAAATCTGATCCCAGAGTGTGTGTATTTGCTTGGTCATAAACATGATTAAAAATTGTTGGATGCCTATCCGCAGTTCAAATTAAACATACCAGCCCGCAACCGCCGCAAAAGCAACAACAACATCACAAAGCACCTTGCGGCGGCCTATATGTGTGTGTGTGAGTGAGTGTGTTTGCCAGAGTGCATGTGTGTGTGTGGCTTTGGTCCTGTTTGCATTAGTAGGCAAGCTCAACTGCTCCGTTTCGTTTCGTTTCGCTTTTGTTTTATTTGCATTGTTCTGGGCTGCCAGGACTTTGTGGAGGGAGTTTATTTGCTCTTCGGCTTTTATGCGCGCAAATTGTTTACTCTTTTTAGTGGCTTCTATTGTGCCAAAACACAACGGGCTACAATAACGATTTCCAAATGCTCTGTACGCTTGGAAAAGGATTAGTTCGATCCCATACGAACATAGCTCGCATCAGATACAAAATAATTCGAAAGTCTTTTTTGGGTGTTTCACCATTTAATTTTGTATTTTTTTTGAATATAAGTTTATGAGCAATAGTTATGGCGGAAGCTTATTTGGTTCTAACTTATAAATGCGTAATACTAATAAGGAAAATATACCTTTTTAAAATAAATTTAGCATTGAAAAAACAACTTTAATAATAAAGTTATTTTCGATAAGGCCGTACTGCAATATGTAAATTATTATATATTATTTTGCTTGGATGAGAATATATTTAAAAATCTAATTTAAATAAAATACTTGCATACTTTTTGTATGTTTTTTAAGCAATTCACTTTAATACTCTTTTTAAATGTGGTTTACTTAACCAAACATTACTGAATGTTAAAAAGCCATCAATCTTAATTAAAATAAACACTTGAAATAAATGTTTAGGCAATGGCAATTAAATACAAAAACGTATACTTTTCTTTAAATACAGTCATATTATTAAAAACGCTGTTTATGAGTTATAGCTGTGAATCGAAAAGTGGCCACCCACTCCCCACCCACCGCTATTAGCATCAACCTCCCTACCCCACCCCTAATGGGCAAACAATGCTCTCCTCTTTTCACCCCTCGCCGAAGCTCTTTGGACGCTCATGAGCAAAGAAAAAGCACTTAGCACCGCTCCTTCTCTTCCCACCCTCCTCTGCATAATGGCGCATAAGCGGGCCACTCCTCCCGCCCCCGACGTCCTGCCACGCCCACACATATGCAGATGCAGCAATATGGAGGAACAACACTTTCGCCTTAATGTTGCAATCGCCGGCTGATGTTTGGCTAGGAAAAGCAAAAGTGCATACAAATGCGTTTCGTTTGTAGTCCCCGAACTGCATTCGCTTTTTATGGTAATGCAAAGGGCTGTGGGTGTGGAAAATGCGATTGGTGCTTGGCATTGGGACTTGGCTGTGACTTTTATTGGCTTTTCAGGGAACGAGGAAGCCAAAAATCTAGAACGTTTCACTCTATACCAAAAATATGATTCATACTCTGAGGAAGCTATTCAATAGAAAAAGGGATTGATATTAATAGCTGAATGGATCTTAGGTAAATTATTTCAGACATTAGTTCTTCTAAAAAGTTAAAGATAATTAGGAATATTTTCTGTTGCATTAATAAAATATTGTAAAATTGTTACGATATTGATTTATTTATAAAAACTATCATGATCTGTTAAAAGATGTATCATAACCGGAAAACATCAATAATGTATATCCCAAACTTATTCTAACCAGAAATAAGATCATTAATTCATTAAAATAATGATATTGGCTCCCTTGGTCTACCCAATAATGAGATTTATGCCTTTGAAAAGTTTACTTTGCTTTGCCAAAGTTCTCATTCAATTGGGATATATTTATTGAAATAAACCGAAAACAAGTTCGAATAACTTTAGCAGTTCCAGGGGAAAATGAATTACAGCTTCAGTGAAACTTTTCTCTCTACATCGAACAGCTGTTGACCTTCGCCTTTCAGGTCCTTTTCGGGAAAGGCCTCCACTTGACCAAAAGTTGGACCATTATGGCAAATGCACAAGCACAAAAGCGAAAGTGGAGCACAGATGAGGGAAACGAATACATCTACATAATGATATACATATATACGTATACATGAAAAGTGCAGATACCCACATATCGATGCTGATGACCAGCTCGTTTTTAACTTTTGTAAGTCGTCTTTGGCATTTTTGATCCACTGACCCGAATGCCAGTCTCTACATATTCCTGCATGCATATTGATATATGAATAGGTAGAATATATGGCCGTGTGTATATACATATTTGATGACCAAATGCTTTTCAATAACAATACAACAACGACAACAGACAGGCACATCGCACAAAAGCCAACAACAATGGCAAATAAACTATATATATATGGAAAACGGGTACTGGGAAATCGGGGTAACGGGAAAATGTGAAGGCTGGGTGTTCGAAGGACTGTGTGTGTGGTCAGGTGTGGCACTCTTTTGTGCCGATGCATCCAGCAAAAAGGTATTAAAAATGCTATATTGGCAATACCTCAAAAAGCACAGTGGCTGTTACCAGAAAAGAGCAAGAAAATGTAAGAATAAAGTAAACTTGAAATTTGCTGTTTAAACCGAACATTAAAGCGCACTTGTTAAGATTTTCCAAATCACAAACAAATAAAAAATAAAAATAAATCAAATACACTTTATGGTCTTTAACCTAAAAAAGAGCATTCTTGTCTTCAGTAACCGATTTAATTAAAATGAATTGTATATATACCATTTCCCCTGCCAACCTTATACACTGTATATACCCGAAAATTCAAACCCACTCAGACCATTTTCAGTGTTTGCTTATGAAAGAGCAAAGAATTTCTCGAATTTATTAAAGCAAATTTTAATTAAACGCAAAATTAAAAACAAATATTTATTGCATGCGTTAAATTTGAATTTAATGTTAAGCAAGCGTATTAAAGAAGACAATGCACTAACGAATTCCCTTGTAGGCCTAATCCACTGTACTAATCCCCCTGTAGCCGCCCATTTTATATGCATATTTAAATACTTTCTGAGCGGACGCTTTGTTATTCAGCATAAATAACCAAAAATAGAGGTGGGTAAGCCCTTAAATTTATGCCAAACTAATGCCAGTCCCTGGGAAATGGGTTTCCCTTCGATTCCATCAGCCAGCAGAGGGCTTTGAGCGGGCTTAGTCGTTGTCCTGCAAAATGTTTTTAGCTTTATCCTGTCGATTGTCGCCGTTAAAGCCATAAAATAGACCGGTTATAATAAATTGCCGTTCGTGCCCAGGCAAACAATAAAAAGGGCTTGCTTTTTTTGTATTACTAGCTAGCCCCTTTTATGACCATGTTCTATGCAAATGTTTGCATATTTATTAAAAATAGCAAAGATTTTGATATAATCCGTTGCATTTAATTGACTGCAACAAACAACTGAAAAATGCCATGTGGGTCACCCGAGTGTCCTTAGCAGGGACAAAAAACCCAGCGTAAAAAATGGAGGGGCGGCGTAGATTGCAGATTATGGGTTGGGTGGCCAATAATTCATGACAGTGCACAATAGACGGGTGGAAAATCCATTGAAAGGCTTTTAATGGGGCGAGGATCGGGAACTGTATTTATTTGCATTCCCTGATCCGTTACAATTTCAATTATGAGAAATGGACCGAGACGTGTTTGCATTTCATTTCGTCGAGTGAGCTCGGCGATGATGATAATCATAAATTGTCCTTTTTTTACTGTCGCTCCCAGCAGAATTTGCAGAAAAACAATGCACGCTTACATATTGATATGGAGCCTCATACTCTAATTCAACGGTTTTGTTATTTGTTTTGTTATTTGCACAATCGGTACTTTGTAGTGATTTTATAAAAACTTGTTTGGTAACCTACTAAGTACCAATCCATTTTTTTAATTACGAGACGACGAAATAAAACAATAATTATTTTTAAAAATTTCAAATGCATCTTTTTGAGTTGTCAATTTTAAAGTGCTATTATTATTGATATTTCTAACAATTTAATTGTATGTTTTTAATATTTTATTACCCATTAAAGAAAAAAGCATATGCTTTCCAAATTCTGGTATGTAACAAGGCAATGAAACTTAAAATTCTTTCATACCTCGTGGCTATACAAAAGTAAAAGTTAAATAAAGTAAGTTTGTTTGCCAGGCAAAAAGTTTCACAATTTGTATCAGAATCCTCCCCTGATATCAATCCTCAGCAAGGACATCGTTTTGTCAGTAGCTGCGCTAATAAACAAAGGCTTTCACTTGGCTGATTATTGCCATTGAACTGAAAATGCGACTGCCAGCGTAAAAGTGGAAATGGAAAATCAGTCCTTGACGAGGCACTCCGTCACCAGGACAAGACTGCTCCGCTATCCGTTATCTGTTATCTGTTAGTTTAGCTGCCACTACATGTTGTTTCAAAGTTTTCCAGGAGCAATCAGCTGGGAGGGGGGATCCGGGGGTTTTCCAACTGCTGATGTTGATGCTGCAATTGGAAAAGTCAACGGCTGCCTGCAATGCCAGTGGCAATATTGTCTCTTCGGCTGGAAGGCGGGTTGAAATAAGGGAAATTGAAAACAGAATCGCAAACGGCAGGCAGGTGGAAGGCAAAGGAAATGCAATCAAGTTGGTTACTGTCTGAGTTTTCCTTGTTGTCATAAGAGGATTTCTCACAAGATTTTCACAAGCTTCTTCTGGACTAACTTTGTTGGATATCGAAATAGCTTGGATTTGGTTAGCTGTATAATTAACGAAGGGAATTACATAAAGTGTTTGACGAAAAAGAAGTTAAGGTCATTCTCCAGGTATTGACGGAATTTTCAAGATTTCTATTTTTAAACAGTAAAAGATAAATAAATTGTTCACCAAATATTATAATCAAAGTCGTATGTATAACCTAAAACGATGTATTGACTGATAATATCACCAAATAACAATGAACTCTATTCTGATATCCTTTGATTATTAATATTTAAACATACAAAACTACTTTTTATTTAACTAAGAATTACTCAACAAATGACAAATTGTTTATTTAAGAAACTGTGTGCTTGGCATGCATAAAATCAGAATTCGCTATATTTGATTTGCGCATAATAGCCGTGGCTAAAAATTTGTAAGCGACAGAATGCATGTGTAATTTTTACATTCAGTTCTGGTAAATATTTGCTCAACGAATGAAAGTAAATGGCAATGGAATTCGGCATCGCCATTCAGTCGAAAATATTGCAGCCTCTGCCTGCCAGCAACCGCCAACCGCCGATTCAAGTGCAAATCGAATCAGCCTGGCGTGAAAGCGCGCCAGGAAATCGTAGCCAAATAAAAAATGGAAAACCGAATAAATCTGAAAAAATATATATTATGTTATTATTGAGCTTTTGTGCGCCGTAAGTCCTTTGGCATATGGCAAACTGAATTTAAAAAGGGCTGTCCTTGTACGAATTTCAGGGGTAAAGTTGCCACTCTCTGCTGGAGAAGCAAATCAAATTTCCGGACCCCGGCTTCCCTGGCTTCCCCGGCCAAAATCCTTTTTCCGCCATTAAAGTTGCATCTGCTCGTCCTCGGCGACGTCGCCATGGCAGCTCAATCGAACCTGGACAATTAGTTGAGCTTCTGCTGCAGCCTTCGATCCCAGAATCTGCTCCCATTTTGGTGATTTCCCAACAGCCTCGCCTGCCACTCCAGTCCATTCTCGTACCATCAGCGAGGACCCCGACTAAATAATCAATAACTGTCACACAAAACCAATTCGGACTCTTGGCTCCTGAAACTTTTCGGCTGACAAAAGTTCGGTGTGTCCAAAACAGAGCCAACAAATAAAGTGACGCGCTGTTTTCATTTGTTTTGATTGAGGTTTGCATCTTGTTCAAACAAATAAAGGTGGACGGTTGGATAGCTTAATGAAAAATGGAATATTGAATTACAGCAAGAGTCGGTGAAAGTGATGAAGCTGGGACCATATTTTTGGCTGGGTTAATTAATTTGGATTGGTCGGGCCAAGCTAATTGGATGGGAGTGGAATACACAACAATTTTTGCCGATAGCCACTTATTTTTGAAATGCTAACCATTTATTTAATCTATCTAACTAATATTTCATATTTATCATAGCTTAAAATATGCAGAAGAAGATAATATATTTGTGAATTTTCCAGAGCACCACAACATGGTGCAGAGAGAGATTAGGTGCTTCGAATTGTGCCACGCAATTATCCTCACAATCAACCGGCTTTGCCACATTTCTCCACACATTAATTTAATTTCTAAAATACATCCCAATGTCAGTTCGTTGAAATTGATGCCCGAGTCCCACATTTAAATGGAACCATTCGATTCTATGGCTTTGCTTACCTTGCGGCAGTTGATTTCGGCTACGCCCCCTTTTCCGACCAAGAATATGCTGATCAACTTTTTCTCCGTATTTTTTTGGGCTGACATTTGCACATTTTATGGTCCATGGCCACAATTTAATGTTCGATGTGCTTTGTTGGCCCCCTCTTGTTGTTGTCGACGTCAATGCCATTCACATTTTCGTTGTGGGCTAATTTAATATTGTGCTTTGTATGATTTTCACATATTATCAAGAAGTTTTATTGCGGCAATTGAACACGTTGTCAGAAGGACTTGACTCCGTATCGTCGTAAAATTGAAGCACCCCCAGTATTTTTGGATATTTATGTTAAGGATATTGTAAACGTGTATTGGTGTGTGCGTATACGTAATGCGTATACGTAATATGCGGGTGGCCCTGCGGCTCTGTTTTGTTGTTGGTTGGGTTGTTTACTTTTATTGGCTTTCGGTATTATTGGTTATTTGGGAGGGATACGCGGTATAGAAATCGGAAAAGGTGCGCGTGCCTGTCTAGCTGCCTGTTATAATTTAACTTTTATTTCTCTATTTATGGCTTAATAAGACACACGTTCACGAGGTTTGCCATCCAAAGCTGGGGATGCTTATCGGGCACTTAAACCAACAACTTTTTTACGGCCCGGTCAAGATAAACGTTTATTTAATTGCCGCACACGAAACTTTCACAGCGATGACAAAACTCCACCCCCTTTATCACTGGCAATAAATTTATATTTGCCTATGGTAATAATTAGCTCATTGAATCTGCCAGACCTGTACAAGTGATTTATCATGCTCAATAAGTGTCTTACTCAATGAAAACTTATGTTTGAACACTGCTACTTGAGGGGCATAAATCTGAAGTTTTTCACGAGCCCGGAATTAAGGTGATTGGGGCAAAATTTATTACATTCCCTGCGGGAAAAGGTAAATTTATTTTGTTTATTGGGCCTTTAAGACTGAGAAAATGTTTGTGGCTTTCTACTTTTATGAAGTTGTTTTTCATTTTTGTAAAGTTCCCCACCTTTTAATAGCCCAAAAGAAAAACAGAACCACTAATTAACCTATTTCTTTTTTTTTTTTGTTTTACTTGCTTTACTTGGGGACTATATACCAATTATATAAATTTTTTAAAGTATTTCAGAAATTATTTATTTTACAATACATTTAGTGTTAAAACTATTAATGAAATCCAAAAAGACTTTTAATAATTTTTAGTAAAACTTTAGGATTTTACCATTTGCTCTCCTAATTGATGTTTAAAAACAAAAAAAACAATTTAATGTTTTTCAAAGCTCTTTGCTTTAAGTTAAATTCCCAAACGATAAAGGGGTCGTTAGCATTGCTGTTGACCGAGCGGTTAATAAAATGCCGTGACGTTCTTTTGGCATATTTTGAGTTCCCCCTGCAGGAAATCAACAACAAATGGCAGGACAAATGTTGACAAAGGAAAGCAACAAATAACAAACAACAGCCGGTGAAGTGGCCCTTGACGAAAATGAGAGCGAGCTAGGGTCGGCGAGTTGAAAGGATGCAGCGGAGCAAACAGCGTGGGAGCGAGGACTAGGCCCAGTTAAGGATTTCGTCCTGGAAATGCAGCTGACCACAGGTCGCGGCTAAGCGAAAAGAAGCTGGGAAAAGCGTATTCCCCTGGTTACCAGGAGCCTTCTCCTCGGGCCAAGCCTCTTGAGAAATAACGCTTAGCTGCTGCTTTCTCCCTTGCCACTGCTGTAGCTTAATATTTTTCTGGCATTTTGCTCGGAGTTTCCCCACTTCATTCCCGAGTTGTTTTTTGCCTTTTTTGTTTTTAGCTGGTAAAGTCTATTATGCTTGCGAAAATTGCTTTACAGCTGCAAAACAATGCGGCAAAAAAGGTTACACAAAAAGAAATACACACAAAAATGAATAATGACAGGGAACTGGAGGGAATGGTCTAGAGATTACTTTTAACTCCATTTGCTTTTCAGTAATAGAATCGAGAAATGTGAATGCCCTTTCAGAGACTGATTGAAACTATATCAACCCTTTTTCTGATTATTGCTTGAATTTAAATTTATGATATTAAAATATTAATATCTAAGAAAAAAAATATATATGGAAATCAGATCTTATTTAAAGAAATTTGTAATTTAACTAAAATAAATCATTAAAATAGATATCAGGCGCAAAAAGATCTTATAAAATTATTAATTTCGGAATATGAGGCCACAAGTATTATTTATTCTTTGGCATACATTTGTACATGTTGAGGGAGATTATAGAAAGTTCTGAGACATAATCACCGATCCCCCGAGTAAGGGTATTAAAAGGGAATTTACTATCAAAGCCTCCGAACAGCAGAAGTGAAATAATATTTGCCCCAACCTCGAAGGCGAGGATATCGGGTGGGGAAGTGCAGCTAAAATAATTTGCGCATAATGAAGCCGGAAGTGTGAATGCAAAGAATACAAGGAAAGTGGAAGAAAGAACTTCATTATCTGCGCCAAGCAGCTCGCCTGGCAAGAAGAAGTGGAAGCTCAGGCTTAGTCGAGGCATTCAAGCAGGGAAAATTACACAAAAATCTTTGCCGGGATTTTCTAATTAAAGTTTCAGCAAACGAAACGCGGCGCCAAAGTGAAATTAATGGCGCTGCCATTTTGGCCAGACCGGGTTTTCCCATTTCTCCCTATTTGCTTGTGTGTGTATGGCTTTATGAACTCAACGATGGCAGCATTTTTGGCCACTTAATCTGTTCTCTCACTCGAACTCAGCTTTTCCCCATCTTCTGCCCCAACGCCTCTGTGTGTGCGTAATTTATTTGCAATCAATGCGGCCCGAAAGGACATTATTTTTACATTAAATCAAGGGCTAAGAGACTACCCAAAATTCGCCAAAAAAAAATCCGTGCCAAAAACCAACTCGGATACCATTTGGCAGCTGTCACATAATACATCTCATACCACGCAGGCATAAATAATGTGAGAGACTTATGGACTTATAATATAAACAGATTGCTTTAAGTTAGTTCGAAAAAGAAGCTTTTCCGAATATTTCGGGGAATTTTCGGTTGCGCAAAAATATTATATTGTATAAGTCATTAAATATTCAAATAAATAAATATTTAAATAATTACAATTTTGTGCACTTCTATTATCAAATTTAAATTATACTTTTACTATAAAGATTAAAACACCAGAAAAGAAACTTAAAGCTACTTTTAAACTAAACAAAAATTGATCCTAGCAAAACTCTGATTATATTATCAATTAAATCGAATAAACTTGTTCATTTGTCTTGATAGTTATAAATATGTCAGCTTAATAATTTTTTATAAGTGTATGCCCAGAGAAGTCATTTTCTCTGCAGAGCTTGGCTAAACTATTTGTGGGAATCATCTGTGACATGTGAGAACTCACATTTGTGTGTTGTCATATCGCACGTTAATGTGAGTTTCATTAGGCTGAACGTTCCCCCGCCCCCGGCGCATCATGTCCCCTCCCTTGCCAGCGGCCATTGCTCCTGACTGTGTCTGCATGTGTGTGTGTGTGTGTTTGTGTCAGAAAGAACTGACAAACTCCATGGAAAGTTTCTCGAACCCCGGGCACGTATCGTATGTCATAAGCAGGGAAAACGGCTTTCGGCTTTCGGGAGCGGCGACTGCAGCGGACACTGCAGTTGTGCAGTTGGAAATAAAATTATTAACCCCGCTGCAATGCAACATAAATAGGATTAGTGTCTGCAGCAACTGCACAACTGCACAAGGAGAACAAACACGACTTGGACGGCGAAGGAGACGCCGGAGAAAGGCCACAACAAAGGCAGCCAGCAGCATTTGCATTTGCATGTTGCATACTTCACGGCGTAGTGCTCACATATGATAAACGGCAACGACAATGCCACAACCACAGACCCACACACACACACACTTACTCGGATCTGTGTCTGCGGGTATTTCCCTTTTTCAGTATCTGCTTCGTACTCGTTTTGCCTTTGTTTTGGCCGGGCAAAAATGCAGCTGAGTATTTTTAGCTACATGGAAAAACTTCATTTCATTTCTGCGGCTGTCGTCCAGTGTATTGACCCCTAAACTCCCTCCACACACACACACACAATCACACACGTACACATACATGCATTAGTGACAAAGCCATTCCATTTTACTTATGCCCCCTCCCATTTCGACACCATCGCGGTTTTTGCAAGCATTTTGTTTGCTTTGTGGCTTCCGGCTTCTGTTACTGTTACTGTTACTGTTACTCATTCTCCTTCGGTTCGAAATCCGGCTTTAACAATGCAGAAACGTATACAAAAGTCAACTGGCCTGAGCTCGATTGAGTATTTACCCAATCGTACGGTTTAATTTAAATATGAATGCGGCATTAATTCATAATTATGTCGTCAATCGATCGAATTGCCCGCCAGGTATTTGCAACAGCGCCACTTGAAATCGAATATGGGATTCCAGCGAAATTTTTCAGTGTGAAATTTGAGAAAATCGGATAGTAAAAAATATATTTTTTCCCCATAGCAGAGAAAGTCAATTCGAATTTCCCTTAGTTCAAGAATTTGACTTGTGCAAACTTAAATTGTTTATTTTTAAAAGCGCTGGCCTCTCACCGATTTAAAGTTTTAATCAATAGATAAAACAATACTTTTTAAAAATAATTAACAGTTAACTATAAACTAATTTATGTTTTTATAATAATTTTTTCTCTATTAAATATAAATTCAATTATGAAATTAATTATGAAATATTAAAAACTATATTAATTAAAATACTTTTATATATTTTATTATTTTATAACTTTTATTTGCTCTTCGTCTCCCTAAAAGTTATTACTGTATACGCTATTTATATGTAAATACTTCGTGATAAACATTTGGCCGGGCTCATGCCAAAATATTTACGTCTTTGACACACAATTTTTTAATTTTTGTTTTGATCTTAAGTAACACTACACAAGACGATGCAGCAGGTGCCACGCGAAAGAGCGACCGAGATAGGAACACGCCAACAATGCGGTTTGGGCTTGAAAAATTAACGCGAAAATGCCAAAATGTTGTGCATACGCCCCGTTGCTTGCATGCAAATTTCATATATTAAGCAAGGCAGGGGGCGATGTCGTGTAGAGGGACTGAAAAGTAGGAACTTGTTGTGTTTGGATTGCGTGGTCGACGGCCATAATTGCAACATGCCGCACAAACACACACACGCAACGCAGTGGGCGACTTGGGACCTCAGCCAAGTCAAACAAACCGCGGGGCACAACCAAAAACAAAAAAAGACTTCGAAAAAAAGCAGAACACGAAGGAATGCCAAATTTCTATTTGTGCTCTAGTGTGGCAAGTGCAGAGCAGGGAACTTCTATGGCTGTGTGCAACTCCAGGCAGGGTGTTGTTATGACTTAATGTGGCCAACGCGCGTGGCTGGTCTGATGGAAGCACTGAAAGAAACCTCTTCGTCAGCCTTAAAAAAATAAAAATTAAACTTGTCAAACGTAAAGAAAGCAAAAAAGCACCTAATTAGAAAATACGATAACAAATTTAGAAACTTATTATATTAAAAATTGTTTTCTAATGTTTTCAATATTTAATCAAAAATAGTATATCATTATCATATACAATTTTTTCACAATAGGTTTATGATGTTTAACATATATTTAAACCCTTTTAGGAAAACAATATTTTCTCAAAATAAAAAAGTTTAAGTCTGTGTAAAATACAATTTTTATGACCAAATCTACCATTTAAGTAGCAATATTTTTGCTGGAGGCGTTCGTATACTAAACACTAACATTATATTATAGCAATTTCTTTCGATGCATCAAATAGAATATGAACAGACCCTTCTTACAGCCCATTAAACTGTCCGCAGTTCCGAGTTTACGACAGCCGCACTAACTATTCCCCCATTTTCCGGCTCTTTGCAGGCCTGAGGCGGCACTTCGGCGGGATCCTCATCCGGAATCATTCCAGTTCGAGTATGCGATGGCAGCGGGAAGAGCCGCCGCGACGCTGGAGGCTCCGGGTGCGGGACCGCCCAGTGGTCAGGACATAGCCAGCGACAACAGTGCCCAGCGCCGAACGCTGGCGACGAAGGTGCGTCGAAAAGGGCCACGCCCCCAGCGGCGCCTGCACCCGCCCCTGCGCCCCCGCCTGCCGCTGCTCCACTTCCACCTGCTGTGGCTGCTGTGCTGCTGCTGCCAACTGGGCCAGCTGAGGGCCGACTGCCCGGCGGTGTGCGAGTGCAAGTGGAAGAGCGGCAAGGAGTCCGTCTTGTGCCTTAACGCCAACCTCACCCACATCCCGAAGCCCCTGGACGCGAGCACCCAGCTGCTGGACCTAAGCGGCAATGAGATCCCGTCGATCCTGGACGACAGCTTCGCCTCGGCCAAGTTGCTCAACCTGCAGAAGGTGTACCTGGCCCGGTGTCACCTGAGACTGATCGAGCAGCATGCATTCCGCAAGCTGATAAACCTGGTGGAGCTGGACCTGAGCCAGAATCAACTCTCGGAAATACCCTCCTTGGCCCTGTACCACGTCTCGGAGCTGAGGGAACTCCGGCTGAGCGGCAATCCCATACTGAGAGTGCCGGACGATGCCTTTGGCCATGTCCCGCAGCTGGTCAAGTTGGAGTTGAGCGACTGCCGGCTGTCGCACGTTGCGGTGCGGGCCTTTGCCGGGCTGGAGAGCAGTCTGGAGTGGCTGAAGCTGGATGGGAACCGGTTGAGCGAGGTCAGGAGCGGCACCATCACCTCGCTGGCCTCGCTGCACGGCCTGGAGTTGGCCCGCAACAAGTGGAACTGCAGCTGCTCCTTGAGACCCTTGAGAGCCTGGATGCTGCAGCAGAATATTCCCAGTGGCATACCCCCAACTTGCGAGTCTCCACCCAGATTGTCCGGCAGAGCCTGGGATAAGCTCGATGTGGATGACTTCGCCTGCGTGCCACAAATTGTGGCCACGGACACCACGGCCCATGGAGTGGAGGGGCGCAACATCACCATGAGCTGTTATGTGGAGGGAGTGCCACAGCCGGCGGTGAAGTGGCTGCTCAAGAATCGCCTGATAGCGAATCTCAGTGCTGGCGGGGATGGGGACTCCGATTCGGAGCCGAGGACAGCAGCAGCCACGCAGGGCAGGAAGACCTATGTGGTCAATATGCTGAGGAATGCCTCGAACCTGACCATTCTCACGGCGGACATGCAGGATGCCGGGATCTATACGTGTGCAGCGGAAAATAAGGCCGGCAAGGTGGAGGCCAGTGTGACTCTGGCTGTGTCCCGAAGGCCACCGGAAGCTCCGTGGGGCGTGAGGATTATCCTGCTGGGCGTTATAGCCGCCCTGCTCTTGGTGGGTGGATCCTCCTTTGCGGCCATCTGTTTGTGTTCCCTGCAAAGGCGAAGAAAGCTGCGACTCTGGAACTCGGTGCCGCCTGTGAGGCGAAGTGAGAGCTACGAGAAGATCGAGATGACGGCCAGGACGAGACCGGATCTAGGGGGCGGGGCCAGCTGCGGGGGCGGCAGTGCCACCGGCGCCGGACTCTTTCACGATGCCGAGGAGCATGGCTATCTGCGAGCAGCTCACACCCCGCTGAACGACAATGATGCGGGTCAGGCGGCGGCCATTGTGAATCCGAGTGCGGGAAGTGGCCAGCGGAGGAACGGGGACTACCTGCACGTGTCCACCCACTGCGACGATGAGGAGGAGGAGCAGAAGCAGCTGCACCATCACCACCCACAGCAGCAGCAGCAGCAGGCGGCCAGCCAGCACCACCCACATCCCAACCAGCAGCAGCCGAGGAAGAGCTCCCAGGGCCATGTTGTCTCCGCATCCGGCACGAATAATTCAGCGCTGCTGGAGGAAACGGATCTGCACATACCGCGCCTCATCGACATCGGCGGGTGAGTTGACCTACACGGGCAGGAAAAACCACAGAATAGAATAGAATATATACATATGTATTAATTGCAGCAATACTGCAAATAAAAATCCTTTTCATATGTTTCATTTTGTTGTATTGCATAAAATGTATCCTCTGCATACTTAGTAAGATTTTATTTATTTTTATTCATATTATTTAAGGACAATTAATTCTGTTACTTAAAAATATATATATGTATTAAATATATTTTTATTGTTTATTGAAAGGCTAACTCACTTTAAAATACGTATATATAATATAAATATTATATGTAAATGGTGTTACAGAAATCGCTATTGATTTGAAATCACTTGCAAATGTGCATAAAAGTATAAAACAAAATATTTAAATTTGGAATTCCATTGGATTTTTTCAATGCATTCTCTTAAATAGCTTTTTAAGTATTTTATATCTCCCCGTTTCGTTTAAACCCATTCTTTTGCCAAGTGTACACCTCGGGCGCCCTTTGTTTCTGCGGTTCTCGTTACTTCGAGTGGCAATTGTCCCCCGACCGGGCGTCCGTGTTCCTGTCAAAGAGCTGTCATGCTCGAGTGCGGAACGCGCCCGGATCTCCGTATTGCGTCCGTATTATGGGCAACACTTGACACTTCCACTTTGAGCTCGAGCCCCACTGCCCACCCACCATCGCCTCCTTTACCTCCTCCACCTCCTTCGCATAAGGGAACGCGCGTGCTAATGACGCGCGAAATATGCGAGCACATCCACATCCAGCCGCCACATGCAACCTCCATTCTCCATCCTCCAAGACCACATCCACATCTACATCCACATCCACATCCACATCCACGAGAAGTGCTTTATTTCGGGCACACTGAGAACTCACTCTGCCTGATTGGCGCTTGTCACGTGAAAGGAATCCTACCGCGGATGCGAGTACTAGTGCGGGTTAATGGATGTGGGGCCGGCTATCTTCATGGACGAGGACACTGCCAAATAACGAGAATCTGAAAAGTCAAGCACTCAACGAATATGGAAGGGGTGTTGAAACAAAGGAAAGGGGCTTTTATTTATAAAGGACACTGACAAGGGAGCATTACGTAATGGAGAGCACATTTTGTCCAAGCCAGCAATTCATTTTTGAGTTTTCATTAACATATCCATTATTTGAATCACCGATAAAAAGTTAAATTTTTTTTCTTTTTTGAACACTTAAAACTAAAACAAACCTAATATTAAAAAAATTGATTTAAAAAAAATCTAAATTTGTTGAATTATTTAAAGGAAATTTAAAAATAATAATATTAACAATTTTTTTATTTTTTGTAAAGCGCATTTAATATAAACTTTGAATGTACGAGTGTGTTGTAAAATTATGCTTTATTTTAAAGGAATATAATAATCGTTATAACTTTCAAAGACACATTTTGTAAGGTGCATATATTTGTAATACCTTTTATATAAAATCATTTACACAAACGTAATGGTAATTAAATTAACTTACTTTCCCTCCAGCACCGATTCCGCCTCGAGTTCGATATCCAGTCAGGTGGATGCCGCTGCCCGCTTGGGCGGCTATGCCGGACACACCTGGAAGACCACGCCCATTGCCACCACCAAGATCAACTCGCCGCACAGCAAACCTGCTACGTCGGCGGCACCATCCTCTCTGAATCCCCCGGGCACGGCTACGGCCACGCCCTACGCCCACTACGGCAACCATCCGCCCGACGAGATGGCCACCTCGGTGTTCTGCAGCGAGGGGCAGGAGAGCGACCTGTTCGACAGCAACTACCCGGATCTACTGGACATAGCCAAGTATGCGGTGGCTCAGGCGCAGCAGGAGAGTCGGGGGCAGGGCTACGGCCCGGCCACGCCCACTCCGAACGGGGGACTGTGCACCCTGCCCCGAAAACTGAAGACCAGCGGGAAGTACTTCCGCAATTCGTCGGACAGTCAGTCGCCCCTGCTGGCGGATAACTCCAGTAAGTACGGCAGCAGCACCCTGGGTGATGGAAGTTTCCTCAACGAGGCCATGGGTCTGGGCAGGCGGTATTCGGCGGAGTCCAGTTATGCGAACTATTCGAGCACGGCCACCTACACGGGCGGTGGCCAGCGGGCGAATAGTTTCCTCAACTTGGTGCAAAGTGGCGCCCACAAGGGCAACCTGCTGCAGGGTCATTTGGGGCAAAAGCCCAGCCTGCCCTCGAGTCCGGTGCAGCATCAGCGATCCTTGTCGAGTGCGGCCACGCCCCTTCTGGACTTTTCCGCCCTGGCATCAAGGGCCGCCGGAGCGGCCAATTCCTCGGTGGCCGCCTACGATTATCATGCCGCTCAGTTGGAGCGATTCCTCGAGGAATACCGCAACCTGCAGGATCAGCTGTGCAAGATGAAGGAGACCTGCGACACGATCCGGAAGAAGGAGACGCCACTGCGAGTGGCCATTGGCCAGTCGGCTGCCCAGCTGGCGGACCCCGTGATGTACAGTGCAGCCTCGCACAGTCCGAAACCGCCGGCGGCCAGCAATCTGAAGACGAAGACCCTGCTGCCGGGACAGCCGCCGGATCCACCGCCCTACTGGCTGCACCGCAACGCCATGCTGAAGCGGTTGAACGGGGATGGCAGCGTTGGATCTAACGGATCTGGTGGATCTCCTGCCTCGCCGCAGCCCGGACAGGATATTTTCAAGAGCTAATCGCAATCGTGTACAGCCGGAGGATTAGATGATGGGGCAGGAGGAAAATCGAGAGCCTTCGGTACGCCGAAGATGGCATGAGCTTGCAGGAATAAAGAAAACATGAGAAGGATTCAAATTACAAAAGCCAATGAAATATTTAAATATATCTAAATGCTATGAAATTTGTTCCTAATTTCTTCAAAAATGTATTTTAAGTGTCTTAAAACTACTTTTGGATTTTTGTTTAATATTAAAATAGCCATTTTCTTAATGAATTGGCTTCAACTTTTATAAAAAAATTGTTCTTTTATTGTTCATACAAAATATTATAGAAAAAGCATCTACATTTGAATGTTATATTTTCTGAGCTATTTTGAAATTTTGAGATGTTTTGTTTCTATTTTTAATTTGTTTATTTTAAAATGAGCAATTTAGTAAAATATTTTAAAGCAAATAACATTTAAATAAATGTGTCTTGATAAAAACAAAAGAAAAGTCAACCCAAGACTTCCATTACAAAATATTTCAACTAAGTCCAGTGACTAATGAAGCCATGCAAGCTCGTGCCCATCGATCTAAATGCATTTGTCTGGATAGTTAGTTAGGCCTAGGTAGCTGGAGGACATACAACTGGTTCGATATCCAGCCCCTCTGTTGTATTATAGAAACACTTTTCCACTCTTTATACTCGCTACTACGCAATATTAAACACGATCCCAAAAGACGGACGACAAACAACATAAGATATTGTAAGTGTATAGACAGAAATCCCTTAGAAATGAAAAAAAAAACACTATCTCGAACACACCTATCGGAACCTAATCCTAGAACCCCAAAAAAAAAGCTCTCGTGTTAGTCTAACTACAAGTGTTTTATACTTTAAGCGATCTCAATATAAACAAGGATAATATAGATGACTTAAATATCATAAGTATGAGTTGGCACAGACTGCAGATCAATAGATTGACGTATTGTTTGATTGTTAGATGTTTGTTTTTCTGTACCGCAGTTCAGGTCACAAATTGTAAGCCAATTAGATCCAAACTCTAAATTGTAATTTAAAACGATAACAAAACCAAAAACGTATTTTAGGGTGTCACTAAACTAAAACTCGAAAGCATTTCACCCAACCAAAAAGAGAAAGCAAAAATAAATTAGTTGAGAATTGAAAGAAAAACAAAGAGAAGTACTGCGAGTTTTACTGAATCGAATGGGTTAATCGAGGGGCGTGCAAATGTCCACATCCGGGGTTAAAGGGCAAGTAATTGTCGCTTGTCGTGCCACATTCGCTTTTCGCGGGGGCGTTGGTCAAGATTAAACAATAATTTCGGACCAAAAAATAGGTGGATGTGGGCGTGGCATGGACTTGCCCACATAGCGAAACTACGCCAATTGGTTCGGCGCACATTTCTTTTATTTTCGCTTCGCATTCCGGCTGCCAAATGAAGTTGTAAAATGCAAATGAAGCCGTCGCCGTAGTCACATGCGCGTTAAAGTTCATGTTCGATGTGATGTCGCCATAAAGCAGGATTAAAACGAATTTATGAACCTTTGGCACGACGACAACGACGACATGATAGCCGTTTTATACCACACCCCACACCATATCCTTCGCACTCAAGCGAACACACACAATGTCGCACAGGGAAGAGGACGACTTTGTCTTTGGGCCACAGGCATTTGAATGAAAAACGTTGCCTACTTTTCCGGGATACATTGTGTAAAATGGAAATCGCCTTGGCAATCCCGAATCTGGGCCAATCCTCCTGTGGTCTCGGTCATCAATGGCTCATTTGGGCCTTGTGCTCATAAGCTCATAAATATTTAAGGCCCGTCTTAAATGTGCGTAAGTTGTAAATATTTTAATGAGGAATACGAGTCAAGAGTTTACATAAATAAAAATACCATTTACAATACCAGCCACTTTGTGAATATTTTTATACAATTTTTGATCGTGTCTCCTTATACGAATATTTTTATATTAATAATATATATTTTCATGTTTATTTTTTATATCTACAAAAATATTGCTTTTTATAATATATTTTTATTAAACAAATGAAAATTATTATATAAGCAAATAAAAAAACAGTACCTCAGTTGCTTTAATACCTTTATTATATACCATGATATGGCAAACATTTTATCAGCTAATTTCCTTCTGTGATCTGAATTTCGTTCCGTTCGCCTTGATTTATACGTGAATAACATGTAATTAAGCTATGACCGGCTGATAAAACTCCCGGCTGGCTTATGAATTTCAAGCACGCAGACGTGTCAGAAGGCAAAAGTAACCGAAAATGGTTGGCCATTTAAGCGAGCTCCATCTGCCGCAGGGCGAGTTGGTTAGTTGAAGTTACTTACTGTGGACCGGGCCCAGATCCATGCCCAGCTCTTTGTGGTTTGTCGGCTTTAAAGAGCGAAGCCATTTACATTCCCCCTTTTTTGGGCCACCCACCTGACCGCCTGCTGTCCAGCTAAAGCGAAAATAATGAGCCTGATGTGGGATCTCGGCGTGAAGCAGAGTAAAGAGCAACAACGTCGAGAGCAGTCGAGTTCATGTCAAGCTGTCAGTCAAGGTCGATTTCGTTTTACCACCCCCCTCCCTGGCCCCCTTTATCCTGCCCTGCACCTGTCAGTGGCAGAAAGGACGAGAAGGTGGGCGGGAGCGGGAGTGGAAGTGGGTGGAAGGTCGGCAAGTGCCCTTTTGTCACTGTCTTGCGGCTGCCAGTGCAATTTTTATATATGGCCAGCGCAAGGTATTAGGGGTATATAAGTAACTTCGTGGTTTTGTATGTGGTACAAGGAACGTGGACTACTTTTTTTTTACTTTATACACTGTGAATAAAATTAACTACCTACCAAAATTTTCTAGCCATCCAAAATTATAATAGTTTTTGATTTAAATATGTTGAACTGAAAAATTTATAAACTTTTTAAATTGAGTTTTATCTAAAGTTAAGCTTTTATACCTTTAATCAACGAACTAATTACAATGTATTCTCAAAAATAGCGTCAATATAAATATAAAATATAACTTATAAATAGCTCTTAGGTCTTATTTAATTTACGGCTAAAAGATTTTTGGGTTTCTTTTTCCTGTGAGTTTTTACCGACGAGATGAAGGACTTTTAAGCTGAGTACCAACTAGTTGACTCCTCGGGCTGATAAAATGATGAGCGGAGCTTACGGAGCGATGTGTGTTATGTATATGTGCCCAGGGAATTTTTTCATCATTATCAGTGTCCTTGTAGCCGCTTCCACATGCCACTTAATGCCAACGCACCAGCAGAGGCAGCACTCGTCCCACTTTTGCATGTCGTCGTCGTCATCTTGGCGGCCTTTGTGGTGGCATCACACAACTGCATACCGCCCACAAGCCACCGCCCTCCAACCCTGCGCCCGTCCACCCCACCACCCCCAAATGCCATTCTTCAAGCCTCCCACAACGGCCATTATATTCAAGCATTTTCGAGGCATAAGTTGGCACTTTAGCGCCAGGCAGCTGCTACCTGTTTCGTTTTCAGTTTTTCAGGAGCTCTCTCGTATTTTTTGCGGCTGCTTTGTTTATTTTTAGCAGCATCAATTGTGGCCAATTTTTCAGAAGGGAAAGAAACAATTCCTAAAATGATCGCAGTAAGGATATCGATTGGTCCCGGAACGAGATCTAAACTTTCTGCGGCAGGCAGCACATTCAACCCCAAAATGCCAATTGATGGCCTTGAGACGGAGATGAATATTTCTTATTACACGAAAAGAAAAATTGAGACCTATTGAATAAATGTTTCTAAGCAAAAAGCTTAGAATATTTTTCAGAGAAAATGAAAAGAAAATAAAATTCTGCAGAAAACTTTTGAGTAAATATCAGAACAATTTTTTAAATTAGACTGAATTGTTGACTGATTGAAAATAGTGAAAATAACTTTAAAATTTGTAAATCTATGAATTCAAAACTTTCCAGTATGAAAAAAATATTCAAAAATGTTATTTTTAGTATTATTGTGGCCTGTTACTATTTCTTGTCTGGCGTTTATTTTTCAATTGGACGTATTGGCAATCGATATAGTAGAAGCAGGAAGGAGTCGAAACCGGATGCTGCCGCCTGCTTAATGTGCTGCTGCCTGTTCCGTTTCCCCATCACAATACCCCTTGCCCCTGGACGCCGCTCCTGTCGCCCTTTTTAATGGATGTTGCATTACTTTCCGAGGCAGCTGTACGAACAAAAAACTTTTCCAATGGCGAAAATTGAAAAATAGTTTCGCCCCAGCTTGCAAACGAAACACAAGCGAGCTTGGTAAAAGTTGCTTCCGAAAAGTTAATGGCAATTGCATTTATTGATTAGCTCGGCAGGAGCTGGATATATCAAGTTTACCCTTGAATGCCACTTGGATTTAATTTTCCTGTTTGGCTAAGCGAGCAGATATTGTCCTCTCGACCGCAAGTTCAACAAGTCAACGCATCAATGTCAAATAATCTCCTCCTGGAAAAAGAGTTTATGGGCGAGGAAGGAGGGCATCTGGCGTTCAATGCGCCTGCGGTTAAAAGAGCGAAGGACACCGGTGACATAAAACAAACTCAAGCTGCAGTGTCACTGCCACGCCCTTATTCCCCCACGTGCCGCCCCCTTTAAGTGCTGGTAATGAGCGCACTGATAATTCATTAAACAAAGCGGTGCAAAAAGAAGACGACGGCCCCGAAAAATAGTAAAATCAGAGTGCAAAACGCTGGTGGAAAAATGTCAAGGATAATGTGCCAGCGCTCTGCTGCCGGAAATAAAATGGCAGGACGATTTCAGCTTTAATTTTTTGTTTGCATGACGGAATCAGTGGAAAGGCAGAGAGGTTTTGCCAACAGCTTAGTGCCCTAAATACATTTAAAAATGGGGGAAAATGTGTTGTTGCTTTAAAATGTCCATTCAATTTTAACAGTACACATTAAGAGTTATATTAATTTGAATTTTTTTTAACCACTGCTTAATTACACTAGCTTACAAGATTAATTCGACAATTTACTGCAGAGATAAAAGTTGGTTTAATTTATTTTTAAAGTGTAAATTACGTTACTCGCTTGTTTTCATGCCTATTTCATTATTTACATTGAGTTATTAGAAATTGGATCGTTAATATAGAAGCTAGAGCTCGACGAAATTGAAAAACGTTGGTCAAATTTAATACAAAATTCACTTTCTTATGAGAGGTCGAAATAAAAATAAAATAGTCATGCATTCAAGAGAACTTAATAATAATGAATATTTTTTTTTTATATTTTGTACAATCAGAATTCTTTAATTAAGAGATATCCTCAATTTAAAGTATATAGCAGATCAAGCGCTGAAAAATACTTGTAAATATTTACCGCAACTTTTACATAGCTTTCACGAAGTCTTCCAAGATGATTGGAACTCATAAATCCCTTGAATGCTGTTCCCTAAGAATTTGATTCTTTGAGTCAATTTAGGCCAATCTAGGTCAATCTAGGCCACACCTGGCGACTGTCACTCAGGGCCGATCCAGGCTAATCTCCCTGCGCTGCCAATTCCTCAATGCCGAGCAATTACAAAGGCCGAAAGCCGGGGAGCCACTTTAATGAAAACTTTTGCAGGGCGGTTTAGCTGTTTTTTGGCCAAGTTGCAGCGGGTAATCAGCCATGTTATGGCAGTACCCAGATCCTAGTCCCTTCGACGGTTACGCTTGCTGGAGGTTCGAGCGGATTATGGTCTTGCAGTGCACTTGAAATTTGTTGTTTGCCAGCAACAGGATAATCTGACGGGCATCCTTTTCACTGGCCTTTTTTGTGGCTCTATCTGGTGCTGTTGTGTGTTTGTATTGGTTTCGTCGCCTCCGTTTGTTTGAGCTCTGCTGAAAACAAAAAAGCTCAAATTGTGGCCCCAAACTTTGTGCCAGGTTTTTGTCGGCCGCAGTTATTCGCCGCTTTTGTTCGCGGCTCAGCTGCATCGCCCGGCTTTGTTGGCCAGCTTTTCAGCGGCTTCATTTTCCCGGGGCCACTTTAATTAAGCCAGTCGAGTTGAATGCGAGCTTTACCCAAAAAGTGTCAATCAGAGCGGTATCAAGATTGCACTCTTCACAGCGCTTTTAACCAGCGAAAAAATATCCACTCCATTCAACTAATAACAGAAAGGAGCGGGAGTGGAACGCAATTGTTACGCTTGAAATTCATTTGAATATTTTGCGCGAGCGTGTGTGCATTTAAATTGAATTTTATGAAATTGTTGCAAATGTAAAATGCGAAAAAATGCTGGCCACTTCACTGCGTCCGGAAAATATACACACTACTGAATACACTGCTCTACAATACCAAAATGGGTTTTCTGATATTAAATGCAAGTCAATTCCAATAAACTAATATAGCCGCTGTTGCCAAGAAAGTTTCTGGTAAAATGGTGTATAATTACATTGCGTTTTACGGGTATTACTGAAGGATTCATTTTAATATTATCGTTAATAAATGAACTTCTCGAGATGCTTTTAGTATGAAAAGCAATATTTTTTGCTTCGAAAAGTATTTCTATCTATTTCAAAAACCAATCCAAAATTCTCATATATGTTTATGGTCTGATCAACCCTGCAAAATTAACGACATAGAAGACAATTACTTAATATCTTATGTGTAACCCGACTGAAATCTGAGAGCTTTCCAGTTTTAAGGTGAGAAAATGTGTTGCGGACAGTTTGAAAATGTACTAGTAGTTCGATGTAGCAGCCAGAATTGCCGGAAGCGAAACACTCTCCGCCAAAAGTATGGCACTACCACACCCACATGAATATGTATATGTATATATCCCGGGCGATACAGACACAATGCAAAGTAACCAATTTCGGAGTTGAATCGTTTAGTTAAATCACTTGAGGCGATTAAAATCAATCACAGACAATCATCGCCCGGCAACTAGAGAGGGGACTACATTTTTCTTTCCACTTTACGATTTTATTTAATTTGCACTCGAAGCCATGTCGAGAGTTTTCCTCCGCCTGGCCGGTGGGGAAAATTTGATTTTAAATTGGATTTGCCGTCGATGAACGTGAGAGTTTGTTTTTGCCGGGCTGAAAAAAAATATAAAAGTTTGAGAAACTAACAAAGTCCATTTCCATGCTGCCAGCAAGCCACTTCCAGGTGTGAGCCGAAGTGTTGAGTGTGTGGTCATAAAGAGCCACAGGTTATGTTTTCTTCATCACGAAAATCGAAAAAAATAATCACAACAAACCGCCAGCACTGCATATAAATAACATTATTGGTGCGAGTGTCGATAAACCAAACAACATTAAGTAAATGAATTAAATGAATTTTTATTTGCCTTCTTTATAATAAAAACGTAAATTGAACATCGAGCATAAAAGGCTCGAATCAGTGCAAATTAAAGTGATGTAAATTAATTGAAGTACATGTATGGAGAGTAAAAATAAAGAAATTTTATTTCAATATATAATTATTATAATTTGTAATTTTCAAGTAAAAAAGATAGCAAATTTGTTGATTTAAGTTTTAAGCCAAAAGCCTATCTGAACGATGTATTGCGAATACAACAAAACTCTGTCATTTATTTATTCAGTTACCCGTTCATTTGTTAATGTTGCTGCTGTCCTACTCGACCAACTTCATTTCAAAACTTTTGCCATATTTCACGCTGTCACAATAAATTGTTGCACCCGCTTACCCGCAGAGAAAACTCCATTTTGTGAACTTTGCATATTTTTTGGTTGACTTTCCAGACACAAAAGAACCTCTTCGGGAAGTCAGCGAGCTTAAATGATTTTTAATTATGCCTTGGCAATAAAATAGCGTATATATGTATATAGCAAAATTTTTCGAAAAAGAGTTATTTTAATGTGGTAAAATATAAATAATAAATCTTTAACAAAAACAATAGCAACGAGCAAAAATCTGTACTTTTTGGCAGTTCCCTGTGGAAATAGTTATATAATTTGCAATTAATCTTATCTAATTTATTGACACAGTGTGGGTTTGAATGTTTTGCTGGCTTACCGTCAAGCCATGCATAATTTATGCAAATTTCGCTAAATCAATTTTTAATTAAAATCCCACACTGATACTCTCCGACACAAGTGCACAAATACTGTCATACGAGTATCTGTAGCTGCCTTGCCAAAACAAAATAATTGAAATGGTTGCACCGAGGGGAATATATATGGCTGGCAAACAAATCAATATGTAGAGCCATCAATCTATCCAACTGTCTATTCAAGCATTTTAGCCATTTCATTCAACGGTCCCAAAGTGTCGGGCTAAACGATAATTTTATTTGCATAACACTAAACATAAAACTAATTTGTTGTCTCGATTTAAATGGCTCAAATGGCAAACACAAAACTGCCGAACATCTGTATGAATTTACGGATTTGGATTTCAATTGCCTGACGGGTCGGGTCAGATGCGAACCCAATTGGACAGCTGACAGGTCAACTGGCAATTAATCTCAATTAAAGTGCATTATCTTAATGTAAGCTGCATTCATAATTGCATCTTGAAAAGGCAAAATTTCTTCTTCGTTTTTAGTTTATATGTATGTACATACATTAGGGCGGGTCAAATTAGTATGAAAATTGGAATACCCCCTCTACTTTTGCCATTGATCAAAAGTTTTATTATTACTGGTAAACGTGAAGTTTAATAATTTGCAATGCAAACTTAAAAAAAACTTCTTAATGCTCTGATGCCTCAGACTTAAATGTATTTCTTGCATTTATTGAGTATAAAATGGTTTGTATTGGTCCAGCCTAATGTACATATATAGTACCACCTTATATGATCTAAGTTTCCTTATTTTATAAGAGTTATATTATAAGTTTCCGATGACTTGAAATAAGGAAAATTTGACTTATAGAGTCCATAACTTTACCAAATTTTATCCGATTTAAAAGTGGCAAATCTCTTAAGACTCGTAATTTGATTCTCAAAAATATGCATTCAAATTTTTCGTTTTAACGTTGATCCAATATTTGACCTATTTTCATGTAATTTATTTCCAAGTTTTCGATGTGTTGTTAAAAGGTGACCCACAACTGGACTTCCGGAGTCCATAACTTTTACAAATTTTATCCTATTTGAAAGTCTCTTAACACTCGTAATTTGATTCATATTATTTTAACGTTGATCATCTTTTGATCGGCCCGAATTGGTAACTTTCTCATATAGCTCCCATAGGAAACGGGCAGACGGACTAGATCGACTCACTTGGTGATGGTGATCAGGAATATATACACGTTGGAGGGTCTAATATGTTACCTTTACTGCGTTGCAAGCTTTTGAAATTGTAATACCCTCTCTAAGAATATTTAAATAGGAAATAAAGCTATGGTTTTAATAAAGAAGGTTGTATTTAATAAAAATAAAGCTTATATTCAAAACAATATTTTATAATGAAACTTTCCTTCTTTGCAGTTGTACTATGCATTTATATACACATACATAAGCCGGGATATCGATTATTTAAGCTGTTCGGCCGGAGGCAATAAAATGTCCCAATTATTGAAATTAATTAGCTGTAAAAATGTTGTGCCATTATATTAAACATATGCGACACATTCATCTTACAAATTGGGCCTGAAAAATACATTCACTCCATTGACATGACACTCTCCCTTTCGTTTGCCTGAAAATCTCTATTTCACCCCCTCGCCATTGCATTTCCGCTGACACGATGCCATTTCCGTTTCCGCCCGACGATTCGTTACTGCAATTTTTATGGTTTTTATTTAGTTGCAGCTAAACAATTTTGCGCGCTCAATTTAATATGCAGCTTAATGGGCTGGCGAGCACTTTCTCTACCATTTCGCTAGTCTCTGCTTCTGGAAGAATAAATCTCAATAAAATTGAATTAAACTCGCAGTCGCCTTATCGCAGTGGTCCCAGCAGCTTTCGGCTCCCATGCTGGGCAATCGGCCATTGGCAAGAGCCAGTGGAGGTCTGGGTCATGTCAATGGCAGTTATAATTAATTTGTACGGAAATCAGATGCCTGTCGACAATGCAATCTCGGCGGCAAATCTGTTTTCAATTAATGCCAAATTGTCGAGAACGTAAAGCTGCTCAGCCAACCGAGTCCGAAAACAGAATGGAAAGCTCACAGAAAAAATTCCAAAAATTTGTAATTTAAAAAAGCCTATGAAAGAGGTTTTCCAGCTTTAGCATAACTTACTTTCAATGTAGAAAGTAGTGGGCAGGAAATTGATTATTCTATCAATCCAGATCAAAGTTTAAATGGTTGAACCACCTCAAAACTGACATAAATCAATGGCTGGCTAATTTGAGCAATCTTCTCCAAAAATACCAAAACACGACTTTATACACCGAAAAAATATTTTGATTATCTATATAATCTTTAAATTAATTATGATCTACGATCTTTAGATCCTTAAACATGTGAATATTATATTTTTTTTTACCTTTCTTTTTATTTAAGTCCCGTTTTATTTATTTTTTATCACCAGTCAAAACAAGTTTATTTATAATATTAAATGGGTTGAAGAGTAAAAAGCCATTTTTTCTGTGCACGAAATTCCGGAGAAAAAGTTTACAGAATCAGCCTGTGAATCTCAGTCCAAAATGGCCTGGAAAATGGGAAATGTGCAAATGCAAACATTGAAAATTTTGGGGACTCAGAGCAGGAGCAGGGGCATTCCGACAGGACATAAGTAAAATACTTAAGATAAGCAAAAGTGATGGGGCGAGTCTGTTTGTCTGTATGTGTGGTCATAACCATAAGCAAGGACCCAGCACACACACGCACACGAATATTCGTACTCAAGGGCCCTATTATCGAAAGGGTTACGCAATTACATGATTTCCAGCACCACCCGGAACGAGGGAGGAGGGGTGAAGAGGCAGCAAAACAAAGCCAGAGGACACTTCTGACCAGATTTTCAATGTGTTCGGCTCAGTTCGGTTGCTTACATAAATTGTTTACCAATCTGGTCGAAAATCGGAATTTCAAATTTTGTCTACGAAAATTTATGCGCACATTTATACAATTTACATGCGCACACACAGCGGCGATACAAGGATAACAGCCGAAAAAAAGGATATGCATCTACATTTCATTTCATTTGATTTCATTTTGCCCCCAAAAATAAAAGCCAACCAGCTAACTGCCTCTAGGCGTTATGAGGGTCCAAGACGGGGGTATTTCGATACAGCATCCAGTCCTTGGGGGCGGATGGATGATAAGTATACCGGGACGAAGATGTCCTGCCAATTTGGGCAAGGAATGTCCGAGCATTGCACCTGAAATTCCGATTTAAATTGCAAAACTAAACAGCAATCAGCAGGGGACTCCCGAGTGCGTAAGCAGGCGATTTGGTCCTGCTCCTGTTTCTGGCCCTGCTTGTCAACAGCGGCGCTGACTACAGAGATTAAGATGCAAATTCGGGAGCGGGACAACATCAACAGCAACACAAGCCCCTCGTCCCGAGGGCAGTCTGCGAAAACACCTGTATCCCAAATCCTTGCCCAAGCCATTGCGCCCGCAAATGCAAAGTGAATATTCATGTTGCATGTCAGGACGTAATACAACATTTGTGCGACATGCAGGATGAACAAGGCACAAGTAGCAGGACCAGGCACCAGTTCCAACACCAGCACCAGACAGCTGGTCACAGGGTGGACTCTGAGTAGCTTAAACAGAAGGCAAAATTGGACCACAATTTGAGGCGAATAAGCTCCAGATTCCGTGAAGTTAGATGAATATAACACAGTAGAAATTTTCAGAATTTATAAGCTCTATAAAGCGAGTTTTAATTAGCAATTAATATCGCATGTTTTAAAATTGGATATGTCTTTTCAAAAATCCAAACCGAGTTGCTTTGAAAATATTAAAGTTATTAACAGTTAAAAAAACTAATTAATTTTAACAATATCAAATATTTTAGGTTGTTTTCTGTTTAAATAAGTATTTTTGGTTATTTGATTACATTTTAGATAAGTCTTTTAAAGGTTAAGAAACAATTCAATTTATTGTGCATTCAGCAAAATGAATCACCCATACTCCAGCTGTCTGAGGCTCAATGAAGTCATCAGACAATCTAATCAAGCTAATTTCCGTTCACACGTCAGAACTCAGGTTTCAAAAGGCTTTCAAAAACGTGTCAAGCATACGTTTGTACCTATGGGTATCTTTTTTATCACAACATGTAAAATTTTGTCAATTTCCTTTGAGGACTTGCTGAGAAATATTTTTTCAATTTCAATTTTGATTTGGTTTTCTTTTTTACATCACAAAAGTCAATAGCTACCCAAGCAATTAAACAAGTCAACAGGGCAAAAGGGAAATATATCACAACATATTTCCTGCCAAATGGCCGCTCATAATTGGCCAGATAAGGGTTGCCCAGACTGGTTTCTGCTTTCCCTTTTGGGTATTTTGCAGGTGATTTAATTGGCATAGAGCTGCTGGTAATTGAAAAGTAAGGGATAAGATTGGATGAAATGGTCGGAAGCAAACTGAGACAGATTAAACTTTTAATAATAAAAGCTGTGCCCCAAGCTTCTTTTCTGTGGCTACTCCATCCAGAATGTGATACTTTTAAGCCATGTGCATTAAATCATTTTCCACTTTTAAATAATCTTCATTGCAATTAATTTAAACGACATCTAAAAGACATTTCGCCCCAATCCCTTGGCCCCACCCCGTTGCTTTTCCACTTAATGTCAATGATTGCTGCTGCACTCTGGGCCTGGGCTATCTGCATAAATGTTTTATCATCTCACACCGCCGAACAACAGCATTTCGCCCGGAGACAAGGACGAGGAGCCTGGTCCGCAGGAGGTTGAGTGAACAGCAGTCGGCGAGAAATGGCCAACTCGTGTCAACTGACTTTTAAGCCATATTTAATCCGGCTTGTAAGGGAAATGCGCACCAGTTACCCAGGCCGTCCGATTCTCCACAGGCAACAAAACAGCAAAAGTATAAATAACTGAAAGTGAGTACCCAGAAAACCAAAAAACAGACTTAAAGATACTCAGCTGCCAGTATTAATCTAACATTCAAGAATCTAAAAGTAGCATTCATTTGCAAGTTTTTAATGTGTGCCAAATTGAAGAAAATAACTTAAAATTAAATGATTCCATAAGTTTTTATTTATACAAATTTTACATTAACTACTCCAAACCAAGCAAAACAATAATATTTCAAACTACATTTTTAAATTCTTTAAAAAACTTTTAAAAACATTCCAATTCCTAATTTTCATCAGATTTTCTTTTCAATTGAGAAAGATTTTCTTTACAGATCTGTATTTATATACCAAAGTATAAAGTCCTTATGCTATTTGAGTTGCAACAGCTTAATTAAATCCCTCTTATTATAAATGATCACCCCTTTGATCCGTCCAATCAATCCCAATATACCCAAGAGTCTGCAATGAAGAGCTCCCAAAAAAATAGCCATAACAAGCTGGGTCAGCGGACGTTCGAGTTGGACTTGAATAGCTGGATCTGGCTCGAGTCCCTTTTATACTCCTATGTTTGTACATACATAAACTGTTGCGACAATGTCAACATGCGAAGTTCTTCCTACCGCAAAGATGACAGATGACCACTTCATGAACCCATGCATTTTAATCCGCAGGCGGCGCCCGGTCTCTTTTGGCCTGGCCAAAAAACAATGCAAGTGCGGCCCAAAGGGTTGGGCTCCGGCGTTTGCATCCGGTCAGGCTTGGGCTGTGATCCTGGCCGGGTGAGGGGGTAAGCGGGTAAGCGGGTGGTCCGTGCTACTGAGAGTCCTGCAGGCCGGTCGGATAATGATGGAAGTGCACTCGGTAAATGCAAAATATATATTTTGCCATGTGCAAGTTAAATGTGCGACACATAAATAATTTCACTGCCATGGGCCGGGTTGAGCACACGGTCAATGCATCAAGGATGCACTCACACACATTCACCCGAGCACTTATACACACTCACTCATACACTCACTCATACACTCACTCACTCATCTCTACGCAAACTCCCGTGGCATAAAGTTTTGCCTTGGACACCGACGAGAAACGGTCCCATGCATTACGTTTTAATTTCGCAAAAATTATTTAAATGCGAGTATAATGTAATGTAAATTTCCATTCGGTTGGGGAGTGGGCGTGGCCATTTGGGAGGCGATATAAGTAGCTTTACATGGTCGCCGCTACTCAAATTAATGGATTTTTAATTGTCTCTTTCTCACTTACAGGCTTCAGTGGCGAGTCCTTTTTGTGTTTCCTTTTTGTGTCCGAGGCAAATTACCTCAATGGCTGGGAAAAAAAAAGTAAGCGTGCGGTAAGAAAAATCCTTTTTCCATCGGTCCTGCGTTAAGGCTATGGAAAGTAAAATGTACAATGCGTATTCGCCGGCAAGGGGAACTTTTTAAGCCGGCTTAATACAAAAAATGGGTCTGCATAATGCAAGGAAATGGTGTCCATAATGGGATGACCATGCATTGTTAAGACAACAAAATGGGATAATTCCTAACATATTTTGTTGGTTAGTTTTTCTCGGAAATTTGATTAAAATCAAATATATATGTTAATACAGATAGCTCCAAGCTCACTTTTAAATCCGGTAGCAATAATAATTTAATCTTGAAGCTTAAGATTAGTTTTTCGTTTCAACGATATTTCAAGCTTTACTTTTCGCGCATTATTCATTTATGAGGGGAACTAAAATATTTCACATACGCACAGAATTCATGGGAAATTTATGTTAAGGAAAAACTCTCTCTCAAAAATCCATAAGCTAAGCCAAGCTGTAGGCTAAATCCTGTGCAAATTTCCATACGACTCGTTCAGCCGAATTGGTTGAGGAAAATTGCCGAACTTAAGCCGCCAGGGCAATAAAAATATCAACGGCAGCGGAAAGGCGAAGATATGCCCGAGAATGGCAACGCCTCCCTATTATTGGCTTCATCCTTGGCCTTTTTCCTATTTTTTAATATTTTTATGTACTCGAGCAGCCGCAGCAACAGCACAAACAAGCTACACTTTATGGCTTCAACTTTTTGCGTTGGCTTAAATAAATTTCCACTTAATAGATTCGTTACAATAAATGGTTGGCCAAAGGGTGAGAGGTTCGGGAGGGGTTGGCAGCACGCTGTATTCGGGGTTGTCTAGAAGAAGAAGCCTCATTGAATTTTATGGCATATTAAAAAGCAAGAGCGTGCAAAAAGCTTTCGACTCCCGCTTCTGGGAATTCGGTTTACCCTTTTCTCGTTTCTGGCAGCAATTTGATTAGCGGCAATTGTGCCAAAATTATAAATGACAACATTTTAGCAGGCTTTAATTTAATCTGAAGGCATTTCAGTTTTCAACCTTTCAGCAGCGAGCGCTTAAATCCAAACACACAAAAATTAATTTCATCATATTTTTCACTTTCTTAAAAACAACAACGGCGGCAGGAAAACTCTATTGCCAGCCCTAGGAAGTCGCATCCTTGTTGGGTCTACGCTTCGTTGGCTTTTGTTGTGTATGGGGATCCATGGCAGGATAATATGCTGTTAATGTTATTCTCCATCCTGTTCTGGCCAGGATGTTTTGGTCTGCTAGGCTGCCAGCGTGCGCTGCTCTGGCTGGAAGTAAAAAAAAGGATTCGAGCAGCCGCAGTTAGCTGGAATTGTTGTCATTTATTATTCCTGTTGTTGCCGCACAAGACCGGCTTAGACTACGCTTTGGCAATAATTAGTGAAAGATATCAAAGCAAATGACTTTATCTGCTTTCAAGCCCCACACACAAGCGCCAGCATCCACTGATATGCCCATATCCTCTCGTCCTCGCTCTCATATTCGCACAACAGTATCCAAGGACAATGGAGATGCTTTAATGTGTTGCTGACGACATGGCTCCGTGGGCGGAGGGGCGTGGCAATCCTGTGCGGATGCGCTTCCCTGTTTTGTTTGATTCCTAAACACATTTTCCAGAGCATTAGAACTTTGACAAGGAGCTTGCCAAGCTCAAGGGATCTGCCTTTCACCACACTGGATTTTAAAGCATTTGCTACATTTTAAAAGGAAAACCTACGTTTAAAACAATATATTCTGTTAGCTCATTCTCCTTTCATTCGATTTCCTTACCAAACAGCTTAGAAATGTCAGATAAATAAACAAAGTAAAACTAAAACAAACGTAAGTTTATATTTTAAGAATATTTATTGTGACAGCTTAATAAGTTAGCACAAAAATAATAATACAATATATTTTATAAATAAATAATCATGAAGTTACATGATAATCATAATACAAAAACTAAACTCCAACACACCTTTTTCATATGTTATATTCATCATTCTCCTAGCTCCATTAACTTTTAATTGTTTAACTGGATCATACTCACAATGAGCAATAAGCCAAAATCCAAGTGCAATAATAATTTAATTTAAGGAAGTGTATTGATGCTTCGTTCCTCTGCATCCTGCCGACTTCCCCTTTCACAAATAACTTAAGTAGAGTTTTCCCTTCCCCTCTTATTCTGTGGCTTGGGTTTTTGTTTAAAATTTCAACCACACAGCACAGGCTTATAAAATATGGCAGTCAACAGCTCTATGTGTGTCCGTGCTTATCCCTTACATCTTGAGCTTGTCTTTGCCATTTTGCCTGCTGGCCAGGATATGGAGTTGTCTTTGCTGCTGCCGTTGTCACTTGGAGCTTTGGATGCGTTTGCTAGAGCTGGGCTAATAATTTATAACTAGTTTATATTTTGGCAATTATTTCCTGCGTGAGCACACGAACAGGGGAAACTTAGGATCACAGAAGTGGAAGGAAACGAGAGGGACATTTTGCGTATGGCCATAATAAGCTTAATATGCGATATAAACCAAAAGTCAGGACACGCAAATCAAAGTGGCGAACAACGGGCCCAGGCGTTGCGATAAGAGAAGTTAATTCACGGATAACAATAAGCATGCTCTTGGGGAAAGCAGCACCAACAACTTGTACATGCATTACAACAACTCATGAATATAAATTGCGGAAAGGAGCCGCCAACGGTTCCCTGAGATTGTTCACAAAAGTTGAAGTCGCCGCGGGTGGTTGGCAATTATAACACACAGAAAAATGTATACATACATATATAAAAATATATATATGTATAAAAAAAAAAAAAGCAGACGGAGCAGGTGAATCGGGATTTAAGGACCCCAGCAATGCCAGCATTTATTAATGTTGCTCAAGGCTGCGGCGGGATCCCAGGGGCTCTCATATATCAAATAAACTGGATGGAAATTCAGTTGGCTGAAGTTGAGATGCCCTAAAAGAATTTGCATATGCTACAATTTATTTTTAATGTATTCTCAGTATTGTTAGACCGTTTCTTTTTTAAGTGGATTAAAACTGTAGGTATAAGAAGTAACTATTGTTTAATAATACACTTTAAGTTAATATATTTCAGAACAAAATGTATGTTTTAAACGAAATTAAGTTCCATGCCTAACAATTACGTATTTAATTTATTACTTTATGATTTTTATTAAAGAGAGTGTTGACACACTGAAATTATATTTTCAAATATTGTTAATAAATTATGTCAATTTATATATATAATTATAATTTTATAAATAATAGTTAAAATTAAAGTTAATGTTGATGTAAATTTACTTGTTTATTATTTTTATAATTCTTTACATTTTGTAAAACATTTTAAAAGTGTACAACACCAAAAGCCTCAGCATAAAGGTCTCAATAAATACCCTAACGGTCAAGTCCCCTCGCCATGGGTAGCTGTTAATCTAGCTATGGGCGGTCAGAAAATCCCAACCCACCCACTGAAAATGTCTCTTGAAGCGTAGGAGCCTTGACTTTTTGTTGGTTATTGCGCATACGCCCCGTTCAACGCAACGTGTAATTTAAATGCAATTAAAATAATAATTTATCTTGCTCCGAGCAGCTTGTCAACCTGAGCGATGTTGAAGGTGGGAGGATCACATACGGTCTACCCTCCTAAGCCATCTCCACGGAAAGGTATAAATAAATACCAACGCGAGACATTTGGCGGTGATAAATGAGCTGAAACTGACAACTCAAATGAAGGTATAAAAAAGGTGCTACTGGAATTTTTAAGTAGGAGTGAGACTTGAAACCACATCATTTGTTTCGAATTCTAACGGATGCAGTTGGCCATTAGCTGTTAAATAATACAAAGGAATAACTCAACTGGATTCGTTAACGATCGGTATTTTATTTCAATGTTTTTTATTTTAAAGAATTTTTATTTTTTTTAAGCGAAATAATATTTAAGAAGAAAATTAATGAAGAAAAACTTGTATTTTTCTTTGTAAGTTTTGGAAAGTAAAACCGAAGAAGAATATAATACTTTAAGCATGGGAATGAAATTGTTACGAAAATACATAACGAAATTATACATTTTAATACGTCAGCCATAAATGTTTTAATTAAATTATAAAATAAATGCTACATAATAAATCAAATGCGGCGCTGAACCCAAAAATATTCCCATCGAGTCTCGCCAGCACCGTAATCAGAAAACAATAAACAAATAAAATAACAATTAATTGGATTTTTACTACCCTTTTGTTATTGTCACCTCTCTTCCGTGCTGAAGCATTTAAATTTTCATAATAAAATGATATTTATTGCATTTGCATAAACCGTGTGCGTGCGTGTGCGTGCAATTGAATCAACACCAAGCAGCAAAGTAGCCAAAGAACAAAAAGTTGAGAAAATAAAGAACAGCGGCGACAACACGACCAGCCAACAGCAGCAACAAAGCCGGAATCCTGGCAATAAAATGGCCACCAAACTGTTGGCAATAGCCAGCGGCTGCCACAATAAAAATCCCTTTTTGATTTATTCGCAGGCTGTCATATGGGCGAAGATCGAGTGGCATGAATGCGAATTAATCGCTTAATTGCTTTGCAAGCGGGACTAAAGGAATTTTAAATAGGGGAGTTGATCAAGTAAATTAAGTGCTTGCCCAGATCAAGATATTCATAAAGAAGGTGGCTTTCAAGAGTGAAAACTGCTGTTGGAGTAATTTAATCCACTGTAGTGCATAAGGTGTCATAATGCATTTTGCTAAATAATATTTTTAATTAGGCAGTTGACCCACTACCACAGTCAGTGATGGCCATTTAAAGTATTTATAGCCATATATTAGTTGTGCTTTTTGCATGTTTTTATTTGAACAAGATATATGGATCTAAGATAAAAGAATCCATTTATATTAAGTATTGATTTTTTCAAGACATCAAATATATTTTTCATAGAAAAAAGATTTTATACAAAATATTAATGGTTTTCGGATATATTTAAATTTTAGTGCCCATTTAAAAACAAGTATGGTGATCAAAAAAGTGTGGCGATCAAAACTCCGTTTGGTTAGTGTTTTTAATTATTTCTAAAAACTAAAAAATTCAATAAAAAATTTATAATTTTGACTTTGTTTATTGCAAAAATGCAAACTTAAGCTAAAAAGGGATTATACTAAAAGGATTATAGAATATATTAACAACTTTAAGGTGTTTAAGGCATACGATAAATAAAAATCAGACATTTTATTTTTTAATTAATTTGTTTTTAAGTTATTTGCGGCAGACAACACTATTTGAAGCCAGTTTTCCTCGCTAATGGCTAAACAAGCGCCATCTGCTACCCATCCCAAGGCCCCTAAAAAAGTGACATGGTTGTGCGTGGTTGCGTGGCGCACACTCTTTGGCGGTTGAGGTGCCACCTAACCCCCTGCCCCCTGTCCCCATGTTGCCCAACTGCCACCTGCCCCCTGCTGATGCATATAAAAACACTTGTGGCTGTGATGGGCGGCTGCTGGATGGCGGATAGTGCATCATGTCATCGCACGGCCAACGCAAATGCAATTTAAAGCAAACAATTTTTTGAAATGACCTACATCCTGGGCAGGACATGGCACACACGCACGCAGATAGCAACAAAATGGGAACTGTTTTCACTGCACCGCACACAACATCATTAAAAATTAATTCACGCTCGATGTCCTGCGCCTGCTAAAAAATAAAGGGAAAGCAAGTGGAGTAAACTGAAGTGCAGACCGACGGTTACTGCACGGAAAATAATAAAAATCACCAAGAACGTTTTTTTAATTTCTATAAAATTATTTACCTAAGATTTTCAATATCGTTTTAAACTGTTTTTAATAAATTTGTTTAAATGACGACTAATTGATTAAATACATTTTCTTGATTAAAATAAACAAAGATTACTAAATTGTTATATTACATCCTTGATTTTAATAATTTCATAAAGGCCATTTATAAAAAGTGCTTTGCTAACAATATTCGTCGATATTGGTTGTTAGGAAAATTGATAAAAATATTTAAAATTTGAAAAGTACATATTCCACTTCTAAACTTCTAGACTTTGAGGATTTCGCAGTGGATGAATGGAAAGCTGAGCTAAACAACAACAGCAAATGAGTGCACACGTTTTGCGGTCGCCGTGCACTTTATAATGTTGTCCTGGCCCGGGAGCAGGATCCTCACCCGGAACAGGACCTGGCCCAACTCATTTCGGCCGCCGCCTGATGACTTAATGAGCATAATAAGCTCAGCGCCGAAATTACCTTTTTAAATGAACATGATGCCGCCCGTCTGACACCCAAATAGTCTAGTTTCAGGTGTGTGGAAAGCAATCTAACGCCCTTACACAACCGAATGGCCCTACAGGACGAAAGGGACACACAGGAGTGGGAGTGTGCCAAAAGGGGATTAAAAGTGGCATAGACAAGCGGTTACATATTCAAATTAAGATTTTAATGTTCACACAAAAGGCGGCCATGCCAAAATAACCATTTTAAATGTGTACATCTGTACATGGATGGGTGGGTCCCGGAAATAAAGTGTGAGTATGTGGGTGGGTGCGCTTTAAAGGATACCAAAGAAATGCAAATGCAAATTAATTAGTTCGCTGATTGAGTTACAGTTAAGTAGCTTACCGAAATCGTTTGTCCCGATAAGGTTTTTGGAATGGATAATGGCCCTGTTAATAGCATACACACACAATAATAGGCTAGATAATTTGCAGCTCAATTCGTATTAGGAATCCATACGCAACGAAAATTGATTTGAAACTGATTTGCTTATGCCATTAGGACGGAGAAGCCATTGGCTTAAATTCTGATTTAATTTACGAAGAGGCTACTCTTTGATTTTATATATATATAGGTATCACGCCCTGTTTATTGGTTATTATAGAAATTAATGAATTGTAAACAAAAAATTTTATTGATATATATTCTGATTAGTCTTCTTTTAATGAACGATTGTTTAAAATGAAAAAATATTTTGCTTTGAATATTTTATATGTAGAAATTTTTTTTTTAAGTCTTTCAATATATTCACTTTTTTGAATTAACATTTTCAAAGTTGTCATGGGCCTAAACCAAGTTTATAATCAAAAGCTCAAATTTGCTGACAGACTTTTTAAAATTCAAGCCTTAAGAGCTGCAAGTCAGTATTAAATGTGTTGGTGCTCAGATAATCACAAAACTCAATTGGATGACTCATACATCTATGCACTGACCCAATAACCTTAAGCGAATATATATTCTAGTACATTGCGTATACGCAACGTCTGCCATACACACTTTGCAGCACCATAATCAAATTAAATCATAATTTTTTACGACGTCATAGTCATAAATATGAACGATGAGAAATTGTGCCCAAAACATGGCTCGTAAAAGGAAGACGATGGAAAAGAAGGATGCAGGCCCTTGCAAGTGATTTCACATTTTCGCTAAGCGGCTGGGCGAGAAAAATAAAATTAAATGTATAAATCATTTCGGCGTTGCCTTAAAATTGAATACGCATTCGTCAGCAATAAATCGCAGAGACCAAAGGACACGGCTGCTGTAGTACAGTGACCCATCTTGAAGCCCGAATCTCTGCGCTTCGAACTCAGTCACATATGCGCTTTTCCGCCTTTGGGGAAATTGCTACAATTCGTTTCATATTTCATGTGGCTTCGGTTTTTGGGTTTTGGCTTCCGCTTCTGTTTGTGGACGCGCTTTTTCGTCCATGAGTTATTATTGGCAAACGTGGATCCCCCGAAGAGCCGACGGAATTGAAATTGTTTGCAGCTCATTTGCATATTGAATGCAATAGAAAATGCTGCCTTATTTATGGCTTGCGTCTGGCATGGCTTTCTTTTGGGCTGCGCGCAATTAGTCGACTCTTGGTGGCCATAAAAGTAAGGCATACTTTGCGAGCCGGCGAGGTAAAGTCAATTAGAGAATATTGTGAAATTTGATAGTGCCGATGAGTCAGTTTTTGAAAACGTGTTTCCCCTCTCCAGACTGGTTATGGCTTTTTAGAAATGCGGACAAAATCCGGAGCAGTAAATTATATTAGTTCTATACACGAATTTGATAGTATTAAGTGGTCAATGTCTGGTTTAATAATTGAAATGAGTCATTTCTTAACCTTACATTTAGGAATGCACGTTTTTTTAAATATTATAAAAACCACTTCATTTAGTTTTAAGAGTTACTACAGTAAAGGTAATATTTATAGCCTTAGTATTAACAAGTGAACAATAAACGAATGCTATTAATACATTCAAATATAAATTAGTAAAATAGCTTTAAATATAAGTCTGAACTTGCACGCATAAAGTGTCGACTTCCTTTAGTTATTGATCAAAGTAATTACCACCTGTAAATATTTTTTCATTACGGTTATTATTTATTCTGCTGTCAATCAACTGATAAGAAATAATGCAGCTGGCGTTTTAATAATAAAATAAACTTCCTGAATTGTATTCCAATGGCTCCTTTTGTAATTTTCCTTTAAGAATGTTGTTCATTTCGTCTTTTATAATCTTGGTTTTAAGTAATTTCCCACAATCATGCAACGAAAATAAAAACTTTCTAATCTTAATGAATTTTAATCGCCAATTGAAGTAGAAACCATCCGTATTTATGGTCACTACTTGTTAATGGGCATTAGCTCATTATTAATTTTGATACCATCAGTTAAGAGCCAATTGAAATACGCTCATCATGGGGATTTACAGGTGTTTATATGATTTCAAGTTTTTCTTTTAAAAGAAGAAATTTTTTTAAAGAAATAAATTGTTTTTTAATACATGTTAATAAGTATAACTTTGTTAAACTGAAATATTAATTTTGTTTTTGAAATGTAATGGCTTTATATATTCTTTTTCAAAAACGTTCTTGATTAAAATGAATTTTAAAACAATTCCAATGAAAAACCAATGGAACACACATTTTTATTTTGAGCGCCATCTGCGTAAAACTGCATCGATCACCCATTTTGTGCCCTTTGCAATCTCATTTCGCCATGTTAAATGCCTTTGGAAAATTTGTCGCTGCTCCTCGGTGTATGGTAATTTTCGCCAAACATGCTCGCACACCGCTCCTGAGGTCCTTTCTTAATTTCGGATGAAACAATGCGCAAGGGAAGACATTTGCCAGATATTCGGGGTGAGGGGATGTACGGTAGATGGCAAACCGTGTCGTCGGAACGAACGAGAATCGAATTTATGGTCTAACAAGCGCTGTCAAAATGTGAGAATTGAGTGCCTGTGCCGGGGCACAGTCCTGGCACTCCTAGGTGCTGGCCTCCGTTCCCTGGGCCCAGCTGCTCCCCAGACATTTGCATCTCGCATATAAATCGCATTAGCAGCACGCAATTACTAGACCTCGACACATGGCCATACGAACTGCGGTTCGGGCCTGAATTTCCAGAGCGTTGGAATCTTAAGCACTGATAGTTATTTCCCCCGCCTGGGTTTTGTACTCTTCCGATAAGAAATTATCAGAGACGATGTCATAAAGGAATATAGCTTTAATTTACGATTCTTTAAAAATAGTACAGACCGCACTGACAATGACAGCGTAGATCAATAAAACCGATCTAATCGCTTCAGTCTGTGGCTGAAAAGTAAGTATTAAGGTATCACAATTGACTAGGTACACAGTCCGTTCGATTCTGGATCAGAGCAGAATCGGACACTTGTACATAATGTTGATCTTATCGATATCCTTGGAGCTAAGGCCAACGCGCTGTCCAATTTCAGCAGTAGTGTCCAGGGGCACTATGGTATCCTCTCCATTAATGGAAAAGGCTCCAGGTCGATAGTGCAGACAGCTGTCGTAATCGTAACCCACTTCAAAATCGGTCACCACCGTGGCGTCGTACTTCTGGAAATTAAACTCCTTGCCGGGCACTATATTGTCGTAGATCACGTTTATATAACCATCCCGGATGGCCGAGCTCTGCTGGTGATAGAATCCCAAGGCGTGCATAAACTCGTGTAGGATCGTTCCTGCCCTGAAGCAACCTTCGCCCAGTGGGTAAACCTCCAGATTCATTTCCTGATGCCTTTCTTGGTAGCCCACTGCTGTGTAGCAACCTCCTGATTTGGCTGTGACTGTTAAATAGGCCGTATCCTCGTCGGTGGCTTCCCTGAACCTCACACAGGTGTTCGTCTCCAAGGTATTGATGCCAGTCTCGATGGCCCTCTTGTGCGCCGCATCAAAGTCATCCGATATCTTGTAGACCACCACATTATTGGGCCATCTCTTTTCGGTATTGATAAGACCATTGCGAGTTTTGGGACCATGCTCCAGGTTTCTTTGCTGCTCCTCCGTCAGCATCATATCTCCCTCCACAAAGCCAGCCGCCTCCTCCGGATCATAGACACTTGCTGGCAATGGCTTGCCAGAGTTAAGCACCACTTGCAGCAGCAGAAGGTATATTATTCCAAGCCTCGACATGTTGCCAGTTGGGTTCCTCGAAGTAGACTAATTAACTGGCGAGGGAACACGACCACCTAAATATTAAACACGGACGAACGATGGCCATACAACTCAGATTAGATACAAACGGGCAAAAACTTATTTCGCAAATTGATAATGACATTCGGAACGGGCAATTAGATCAAGGTTTATGGCATGTCACCCTGAAAAGGGGTGCCCAGGCCAAAACCATTCCATTAGTCATGTAAGTTTACGATAAAAATCTATAATATACGTCATGATTTGACTATTGGATTGCCGCTTTTAATTCACTGTGATAGCGAATTATATGAAGAAACCCCAAAATTGAAGTGGGGCAGTGATTGGATTCTGAAGTGCGCACCAAAAACAAAAATATAATTAAAAGTTTGCTTCCCAAATATGAGTAATTCCTCCAAAATTGTCAATTGATTACTGATAACAGCCCAACAACCGCGAATCGCGTAATCGATGTGCTAAATACCAGTGTTCGTTGCGTTGTCTATTGGGTGTTCGACATTAGGCTCTTATCGCAGCAAAAAGTTATCTTCGATTATGAAAACCAGGTACTACGTGATAACCCATTCAAGGCACTGAACATAGCATTTTCTCGTAGTATAGCTGAAGCAGTAGCTCTGGGAGCACTAATCATGGTGAGAACAGTTATAGAACGCTTTGCTCCTACAAAAACAATGGATTTTAAAAATTTATAAAATTATTAGCACCACGCCATACAATTCTTAACGACAAATCATTAAAAAGCAATAATATATTACTTAACACAATTCTGGGAATTTTATCTTCACCTATATATAAGTCATTCAATAGGAAGACACAATTTCAAAGACAAATTAAACGAAATAAAAGAACGTTTTTCGAATTAATAAATAATATTTTGATTCTCAGACATACCCGGGGCACTTGTACATTTTGTTAAGTTTGCGAATATCCTTGACGCTCATGTTTAGTCTCTGACCCATATTCGAGGACCCATCCTTAAGGGCAACAATCGTGGGCTCACCATTATTGGAAAACGCCTTGGGAACATAGTGCATAACACTTTGATAGTCGTAGCCCTCGCCAAAGTCGTGCCATGCGGTGGAATCATCGTGGTTTACGAAATTAATTCGGTACTGCGGGTCGATTTTATCCCATTGGATGCTGACATACTCGTCTCGATTTTTGGACACATGCTGATGCTCGAAGCCCAGGGTATGCAGAAGCTCGTGTATGATGGAACCGATACGAAAGCAACCCTCACCAATAGGATAAATCTGAAGGTTCACTACTTGCGTCTTATTCCTGTAGCCCAAATAAACAGAATTGCAGCCCAAGCCTTTGGACGTAATTACAAGAGCCTTCGACCGCTCTTCTTCTGTGACGCTCCTGAAGACAATACACGAGTTTGCCTCTATGATGGAAATGGCCCTTAGAATTTCCCGATAATGACTGTCGGCTTCGATAATCACGTCATGACATTGTGCTTTGCCTTTAATTTGCATACATACCAAAGTCATTTTCCTCAATCAGGTATTGCACTACGCCATTTGGCCAGTGGAGAATCGTATTGGCAATACCGTTCCGGTATTGAATGGGTCTATCTATGATGTCTCCTTGAAAATACTGATCAAGAAGTTCGGGATCCTCCCAAGGCTTATTTAAAACGTCTCTGGCCAGCAGGAAAACAAGAGCCAGTGTCAGTACAAACATTGTGAAGGCAAATAACTAACTGATTTGAGATTTTAATTTATTACATTCGTATAATTCACCGAAACAATGCTAAATGGATTAGTAAGGCTTTAGTCTTTACTATTAGGGTTAATCTGGCTATTCACCATTGTGAGAATATTGTTTTCATAATCTCTTAATGCCGAAAAGCACACCATTAAAATCACAAAAATAAGTGGTGCCTACTTTTAGTCACTGCGGTGTAGACTTTAATCAAACTTGCTCAATTTATTAAGCTTATTAATATGTTTTTAAAGAACTTATGAAAAGTTGTAGGATATTTTATTCAATCAGGCAAGACTTTATTTTATTTTATTGGGAATTTCTGTACTTAATGGAAAAAACCAAAAAGGAACAGCATTTGCCTTAAGTTAAAATACTCAAAGTTTTTCTTGAGTGGAAATCATCAATCTTTGGGAAATGCAAGGCTCTTGGTATAATAGTTAGTAACTTTTTTTATTTAATAACTTTTGCAAAATTTTACACCGGCCTGGGGCACTTGTACATAACATTAAGTTTGTTAATATCGGATTGGGTCATTTGCAACCGCTGGCCCATGAGCTGTTCGGCACCTTCCTGCAGCGGCACAATGGTCATTTCTCCGTTCTTAGAGAACGCATACGCCGTGTAGTGCAGCACACTGGAGTAATCATAGGGTTCTCCGTAGGCCTCGACGGTTTCATTATCGTATTTGTTAAAGTTGTTCTGTGATCCCTCCGTTATGTTCTCCTCAACAATTCGAACGTAGTCATCACGATCCCACGTGCTTTGCTGATGATAGAAACCCAGAGCGTGCAGGAACTCATGGACAATTGTTCCCAGCCGGAAGCAACCCGTATCCAGACTATAGTTCTGCAGGTTCAACTGTTGAGACCTATTACGGAAGCCCACGGAGGAGAAACAACCGCCCGAAAAGGAAGTGACATTAATAAAGTAATCCTGATCAGTGCTGGCCTCCTTGAAAACCAGACAAGAACTACGTTCGATGATGCGAATACCACGAATAATGTGATTGCGGTGTTCGGTATCTAAGCCACAAAAATTAAATTAAAATAAAGTTTAAATATTTTATATTAATATTTTGTCTGCAATTAAAGATGCTTGAGTAACTTACCTATGTCCGAATTGATGTAGTAGTACACTATGCGATCGGGCCATCTCAAAGACTCGTTGCGAATTCCATTTCTTCCTTCTGGACCGAGCACTATGTCGCCCTCGAAATAGCCAGCTGTCAATTCCGGATCGGTTTCAACCCTTTGCTGGGTAGCAGGAGCAGCCAGGCAGCAACTGGCCAGGAATAGAGTCAACAAAGTAAAAGCCCAGGTCTTCATGTTGATGGCTTCACGTTCGGCAAATTACTGTTAACGAAGCCAATTAGAAGTTGACAAAGCGCTATATTTGGTAAATGGATAATTTATGGTATTTGCGATAGTTCAGCGATTATGGCCAGCTGAATTGACCAATGGTCACCGCTAAGATGTAATCTAATCGGTGGAAGTTACTTGCATAATATAGGCTTGTATACTTAATCTTAACTCAGGGTAGTTTCAAATAGCATTTTAGGAATTCACACTGCCATTGCGATAAGAAATACATCCACGTTTAGAGTTAGGTTAATATTCGATTCTTTGGTAAAATTCAACAAGGAAAATTAAGCTTCTTTATGACTCTATTTATTTCTAAATTGGAAATATAATTAAATAATAATCTAATTAAAGGCGATGAAATGCGGTTAATTTTTTAACTTGTGCTGTAAATATTGTAATATTTCAACGGTTCATCCTAAATTTATCTTCATTTACTTGGAATTACATTTGCAACAGATTTATTCCCCCATCAGGCTTTCACGTTTCCTTTCGTTGTCAGCATAACAAAGCCCAACCGGTCATGACCTCTTCCATTGCATCATTCATCTCATCTTGCAACACACCAATCTCAATCAAAAGTACAAAACCTTCCCATCCCCAAATAAAAGAAAATAAGTGTCAAAATTAATCTGAAAGCAAATGACAGCGACGAACATTCACCTAATTGCATTTGTCAACACAATAAACAGATTATATTTTTCACGAGAAAACGAAATTTATCATCGTTACGTTGCCAAGGTCGGAAGAAAATTCTGAACGGGTGCGATAAAAATATTCATTACTAAACAGTGGGGCATTTATACATGGCATTCAGCTTTTTGATATCTGTTTCACTCAACTCCAGTCGCTGGCCAATGACATCTTCTTTGCCCTCCTCCAAAGCAACAATTGTCCTCTCGCCGTTTTTGGAAAATGCATAAGGACCGTAATGCATAACACTTCCATAATCGTATTTCTCGCCAAAATCGTTGACTGTTTCTTCGGTGTATTTATCGAAATTAAATTCCATGCCTTCCGTAATATTTTCCTCAACAATTTGTACAAACTCATCCCGATCGGCGGCACTCTGCTGATGGAAAAATCCCAGGGCATGTAGGAACTCATGAACAATCGTATAGAGTCGGAAGCATCCGACTCCTATCTCATTATTTTGAAGATTCAGTTGTTGAACTCGGTTCAGATAACCGATGTACGAGAAACAACCGCCATCCTCGGAGGTCACATTTACATAATACTTCTGATCGGTGGTGGCCTCTTTAAAAGTCAGACAGGAAATGGATTCGATTTTGTGGATAGCACTAACGATATGGTTCCGATGCTCCTCATCTGTTGGAATAGAAGATTAAAAGATGGATAACTAGTTTAAAAACAATTAAAACAAAAAATTCTTTGTGCTCACCTATATAGCTATTGATGTGATAGTAGATAATGCGATTGGGCCAGCGATAGGTTTCATTGCGCCAAATATTCCTTAGCGATCCACTGGGTACCATGTCACCCTCTATATATCCAGCTGTCAGCTCCGGATCGGTTTCAATCCGCTCAGCTGGGGCGGCAAAAACGCCGCTGATCAGAACCAAAATCAGAGATAATAAGCTGTAATAATACATGTTGGTTGTTAAACGCTCCATTCAATACTGTCCAGCCAATTTAATGGACGCCCGGTGGACAAGTTCGTTATTATAGTTAATCTTTATAATTTACGATTTCTAAATTAGTAGTGCCGATTTTATCTAATCGTTGGGTTAGTCTGAATAATTGGTGGCTAACTTATCTATAGCTAATTTTTAAGGGAAATAAAAAACCTATTAGTGGTAAATAGCATATTTTAGGGGTGCAATTAATAAATAAATACTATCGATGTTACCTTATTTAACTTTATCTTTTGTTTGTATTTTTGTTTACTTCAATTCAATTAGGTCGTAAAAGAGAACTCTTTTCTAAAAATTTAAAAAATGGTTTGAAACTTAAATAAAAATTGAGATGAAATTATTGTTAAATAAAAAAAGGGTAGTTTTTCTGTTCTTATAGAATTAGATACTTTTACTGCTCCCGAATGTTTGCAGGGCCTAAAGGTTTTATAAAGTTATATAGCATGCAACAAACAAATAAAAAGTTAGAGAGCAATATCTGTAGTGTAAAAAAAGTTCTCGGACTTAAAGTCACCTGCAAATATAAACAGTTTTACCCTAGGACAATAAATTTGGCAATGTCGCAGGTTTGCAAGGTAATGTAGAAGATCTCCCTTTGTATATAAGTGCTGAAAACGAATAAAAACCGCTCGCACTTGATAATTTTATATCAGTTTCAAAATGTATTTCTCTGTATTCGGCTTGGTTTTAATCATTGGGTCATTGTCCCAAGCTCTTCCTTTAATTAAAACTCCGGAGGATGACATCGTACTTGTCCCCGAGCAGATGAAATTTTTTGAAGGAAACCAAGCCTCACGAGTTATTATATCGTGGTCACAGTATTATTGGAAGCAGAGCACTTTGGTCTATAGCTTCGGTGGAGGATTTTGTAAGTAAATAGTATTTCAAATTGGTTTATAAGAAGTTATTTTTTTATTTTGCGAATCACAGCCTTGTTGGACAAATTTCGCATTGAAAAGGCCATGGGGGAAATATCATCTCAGACCTGTGTAAAATTTCGACGGACAGGAAACCCTCGAGAGCCACAAGTTATTATCCAAAGGCAGGGTTCTGGCTGCTATTCCTATGTGGGATACTTGGGTTGGACTAACCAGGTTCTCAATCTGGGCAGGGGCTGTATGTCTAGTGAAACCATCCAGCATGAACTACTTCACGCCTTGGCCTTTTATCATACACAAAGTGATCCCCAACGGGATAATTATGTCAAGATCCAAACGGAAAACATAGTGCCCGGCCATGAAAACAACTTCAGGAAGCTTCTGGCCATTGGAGTGACCAATTTTGGCCTGGACTATGACTACGACAGTATCATGCACTATGGTCCTTTTGCGTTCTCCAAGAACGGAAAACCAACTATTGTTCCTCTAAAAGCGGATGCGAAAATTGGCCAAGCAACACGACTGAGTCCAAAGGATATTGAAACACTAAACCGGATGTATTGCTAAATTTAATAATCCTATGAAACAGAGTTTAAGAGGCTAATGGATCAACTGAAGATTAAGGTTTTATCTGAAATCAAAAAATTATTTTAATTTTGTTAAACATGAAGAGAAACAAGAAAGGAAGCATTAAAAATCAACTTCAATTACTAAAGCTATGTCGATTTTGCGCTGCATTTTGCCTTCGTTTCTGTGGCAGCCATATGCTATTGTTGTCATAATATTTAAATATTACCAAGTCCCAAAGAACACAATTGTTCCTATGAGAGCCATATGATATAGTCGCCCGATCCGGCTCGTTCCAACTTATATACTACCTGCAATGGAAAGACAACTTTTGAGAAAGTTTTAAGCAGATAGCTTTAAGACCGGGGGACTAGTTTCCCTAGAAACGGACGGACGGTCGGACGGACGGACATGGCTAGATCGACTCTCCTGGTGATGCTGATCAAGAATATATATACTTTATAAATGTCTCCTTCACTGCGTTGCAAACTTTTGATTAAAATTATAATACCCTCTGCAAGGATATAAAAACTAAGAAGAAAAGATATCGAGAAATACGGTTGAACAGTTCAAAATGATTAGTAATGAAAGAAATTATTAATGTCATTGTAATATAACCGCGTTTCTTAAATGTGGGTCGCTGCAAATGAAAGAATAGAATGCTTGTAAAACTTGTTTTTATTATTATTCGTTCAACTTATTCCAAGTCGTAGTTTGGGGTAGTTGAAAATATATCATTAGATTCGTCATCGGTGTCGCCATTTCCGTTCTCAATATTCGGTGTGTGAGTGCTGGTCCTTGGTGGGGGACTACTGTTCCTTTCAATTCTTTCCTGTTCATTTATATCAACGCCAAAATCTGAGGCTTCAATAGGAGGTCTCGTTGGGTTGAAAAAACTAGGTTGAAATATCGGGTTTTGCGATCCGGTTGGTCCTCTCGGGAAATTCAAAACAGGAGATCTGTTTGGGTTTGAAAAAGTAGGAACCACCTGTGGTGGTGTGTTTTCAGGTTCAGGTTGATATCTCGTGTTTTGCCATGCGGTTGGTTGTTTCGGGAAATTCAAATCAGGAGATCTGTTTTGGTTTGGAAAAGTAGGAACCACCTGTGGTGGTGTGTTTTCACGTTCAGGTTGATATCTCGTGTTTTGCCATGTGGTTGGTTGTTTCGGGAAATTCAAATCAGGAGATCTGTTTCGGTTTGGAAAAGTAGGATACAAAATTGGTGGTGTACTTTCAGGTTCGGGTTCTGGTTCGGGTTCTAGTTTGGGTTCTAGTTTGTTAACGTTCACATTTTTGATCGTCTCATCGATAATCCATTTTCGAAATTTTTCCACATTGGTATAAACCGCCGGGACGTCCTGCATTCCGCACTTAACGCCAAAGTTTACAATGCCGGCCAGCTCAAACCTTTGGGGATCTTCTCGCAGGGGACAAGCCAGCGGAGAGCCACCATCGCCCTTGCAAGAGTCCTTTCCAAGCTCCCCGCCTGCGCACAAGAGGCTGTTGTCGAGCTGGAATTCGTTTCCGTAGAATCGACGAAGTTGATACTCGCACTTATTGTTCGGGACTATTGGTAAATCCACCTTCTTCAAGACGTTCATGTATGAGAAGTCGTTAATGGACTTCTTACCCCAGCCACTGAAGATGCAGCGCGAGTAATCGAAGTTCCTATTATCCGGCGGCAGGCAGATTGGCTTAATGTGTTGGGTAAATGTTAGCGGAGTCTGAAGAAACAAGAGAGCCACATTATTGGCCCCGTTCCCTCTGTCGAAGCCAGGATGACGAACGATCGACCGGATTCTAGCATCAACATGTGGAAGTTGCTCGGAGTTGGTTTTGAAGTCCCATTCGCCAGCCCGGACAATAAGCTGGTTTTCGGTTCGGTTGTCGGTTACGTGTTTGGCTGTGACGACCACCTCGGGAGAGATAATGGCGCCACCACCCAAGTATTGTCTTCTTGTGTCGAGCAAGGCCACCATCCAAGGAAACTCGAACTCCTGGGCAAAGCCATCCATGTTCGGCACTGTGAAGGATATGCCTCTGCTGTTGGGTCGGCCGCATTCGGGATTAACTGTCTCTTCGACGATTATATCTGGCTCGTTATTCTGAAAAGGCAGCCGATAGTTAGTATTATCTTTCACACACCGCAACAACGTCACTTACAAGTAGATCTTTATTTTCACAGCAGGTTTTCGGGGCAGGGCACCCATTATTTCCATCAGTCATAGCTCGGAATTGTATTCGAGACTGGCATTTATGATGCGGCACGCACCTTCTCTCACTTGAGGGCCAACAATCCTGGCCCAGGACCTGATAGATGGCCAGGAGAAGGCACAGGATTGGAAGAATTCCGTGCAGACGACGCATTCTTGTTTACGGTGAAAAGGAAACTGCGGCCTCCCGAGACAGATAGCCGCTATTTAAAGCTTATGGTTCTTGTGAACTGATAACCCGAGAAGAGACTCACTCGACTATTAAATGTGTTGTACATAAATAAGATTTTAATGGGGCTTCATATGTTTATATATGAGTTTTAATCATCAATATGTTAGTTTTCGATTTTTCAACCATATCAGAAAACAGTATTATTGATTTATACAAACCTTAAAACGAACTGTATATAAAAGTATTACATACATACACAGTACACTTGTTTTGCACTTTAAATTTTGTCCTTATCTCCTGTTGTGTTATATGCCCTACTATATTAACATCTAGCATCCATTTAAAATAATTATGAAATTGTTTACAACTTTCTAAGAGTTCTTCGAATATACAAACACAATGAAGCCAACAACCTACAACTTATCAATTATATATTATAAACAACGCATGTGCCGGATTTACCTTCTCCCATTAGTCGACGTGACAATACGTGGGTATACATGATTAATTTCTTATGATTTTCGCAAAATATCTATTACAATTTCTATTGACTTGGTCCTTACAAACATTTTTTTGTGAACAGCAAGCACTTATACACAAATTACTACATTTTCCACGCCTCTCGTTAGCTGAAAGCCCTTAACGCAAAACGCATTAGAATCTCCACAAATTAAAAATCAACCTGAATTAAAAGCATACCTCAAATGCTTACAGCGAATAATATATTGAATAATATAATATATTGAATGAATAATAAATATTAATAAATATTTCATTAATGAATTTTCAAATCCCTACCCTCAATAAAAAAAAAATTTGTAAAGGTATCCCTATGGTTGCACAGTCCCATTTTCTTTTAATATAGAACAAATTATTAATTCCGCTTAGTATACAATTTAATTGCTTTTATAACAGAAATAAGTATATTTCTACAGAATAGATCAGAAGTCGAGCTACCGAGTAAAGTTTTCGAAAGTGCTTATCTCAAAAACCAAATATTATTGACAAAACATCCCAAGTCATGCAATATATTGTTATCAACCGAAAAGACAATGAAATGATCAATTGACTTCACTTGTTGAGGCCTAGCAATAAAGGAAGCATATACAAATCTACCACATTTCGATTTCTTTGCCTATATTACTAAAAACAATGAAGCGATTTCAATTTTACGTTTCTATGGCAGCTACATATATGATATTGTTGTCCGATTTTAATTTAATTAAAACCGTAATTCCAAGTTTCAAGCAGATAGACTTAAAAATTGAGGGACTAGTTTGCGTAGAAACGGACGGACCGACGGACGGACAGACGGACATGGCTAGATCGACTCCCGGTGATGCTGATCAAGAATATATATACCTTTTAGGGTCGTAAATGTCTCCTTCACTGCGTTGCAAACTTTTGACTGAAATTATAATACCCTCTGCAAGGGTATAAAAAGAAAATGTATCCCCATATCAAATTTGACTTTCATTTAAGCTATATATCTCATGTACTGTGACTATTGAAAAACCTTTGCAATAGTGTTAATATCTTATACATAGCCAGACTACATCCTCTCTCAAAGTAATCGCAACATTTGCAATTCTAACGAGTTGTTGCACTTGACAGGAAACTAGAGTCTCCCCCACCGAAAAACCTCTTTCACAAGCCGGTTAATCTGCAAAACAAAAAGCCCCGGCCAGCGTAGAGGAAGTGTTTGCCTTTGCTGGCAACTAAAAATTGAATATTTAGTGGTCGTAATTAAAAATTAGCGCGCCAGGCAACTAACCATGCGACCGAGCAGCCCGCACCTACAGCCAACCGGAGCAGTCCTTCCGTATAATCCCAGGACCAAGAGCAACTATCTGCGTATACCCGGCTCTCTATCTCCCTCACACAAGGACTCGCATATACATATATTTGGTTTTTTAATGGCACAAATTGTACTAAAGCCAAAGCTTCTCCAGAGCTACCTGCCCACAAAACGGAAGTCGTAAACATTTAATTTATGCAAGCAGTGCATTTGCTTTTTTAGTTGCAACTAAAGATGGGCCAACGTCATCCAGTATGGAATAGGTGGTTTAGCTCTTGTGTTGCTGCTCGTTTTATCAGCTTTTTAAGTGGGTTGCTTTGGAGACATTTAGAATGTATACTTACTTTAAGAGGACATTTTTAAGTAAGTGTTTAAATTTAAGATGACTTTGGATATTAAAATATATTTAGCTGCACGTCAAATGATGAATTAAATGACTTAGCTCTTTAAATGAAAAGTTTTAATTAACATTTTTTTATATGTTTCTAAGTCTACACATTTTAAAAGAACAAATTTCAAGAGAATTTAATTCTGATCACTGCTTAACTAGAGTGACGAAAAGTTAAACTCTTAAACTCCTAAGATCCTAAGAAAACATAACTTTCCACTGCCCTGCAACCCTCAACTCAATTAAATCAGTTTTTTATAAAATTTCATCCTAGCCCAGCATCGCCACGCGATTATCACGCTCTCAAGTCATAATGTCTTGAGAATTTTCTTCTTTTTATTTTGAGTAAATATTGCTGGTATAATAAAGAGAATTTAATGGGTTAAGGCGGCCACCAGTACGCCTGGCCATCAACTTTTCGCCAAGAGCAGTAAAAAAGTCAGCTGGCTGGAGCGCCGCTTTCTTTTCGCTTTCTTTCCCCGAGCTCTTTGTGTTGTGTGTGGAAGCCCCTCGCTCTTCTTATGATCGTTCTAATTTTATGACATTCTATTTTCATGCATAGCAAACGAGACGCATGTGTGGGTGGCTGAGGGGGCCTGGGGATGGTTGTGGTGGGCGGGCGAGTGCAGCCATAGCCATTTCATAGTCAGACATGAATGCTGCGCTTTGTTGCCCTGCTACGCCTTTGTTTGTATTGCCCTCAGGGGTAAAGTTTTTAGGATAATAACTTCCTGCGACTTTACGAGCCAAGGCAAAAGCCAAAAACCCACCAGCAGCAGCGGCAACTAAAGGGAAATGAGAATACTTAAGCAGAGTACACTGCAATTAAGGTTGCCTGTATTTAATGACCAACATTTATTTAAATGTTTACCTAAAGGAATCTTCTGCCCTCTGAGTTTTTTAGCTTTAGGTTAATTAAATTGTTTAAACATTTGTATTTATGATACAGCTTTAAACTGGTTTTAAGGCAGCGATTCTTTCTATTACATTTTTCTTAATGGCACTAAAAGGATTTCTTTTTTTTCCACTTGACAGTGGCAAGGATAAACCCAATCTATATCAACATATTTTTGAAAGCTTGAAAAAAAAATAAACTATAATTCAAGTAATCAAAAATGAAGCATTGCTAAAAATCTGTTTCTGATTAAATTTTCAAATCAGTTAAGTTTGAATAAAAAATTCTTTTATAGTTCTTCAATAAAGCAAATAACAATCAAAATATAACACATATTTATAATATGACCAATAGACATTATCATAATAAAAGTTAATACAAAATGACAAGGAAATCCAGATTTTCCCGCGGTGCAGCAGAGGAACTGCATATGAACAACGTGGCGAAGACAAGCCCTGAAAAATATCTCAAGACCTCCACTTAAAGCAGGCAGCGAGTAAAAGCAAAAGCGAATGCCAACACATCAGCGGTACTAAGGGGAGATGAGTTGGCAGACCGCAGAAACTTTTGACGCTGTCGACAGGCAGAGAAAAGCTAAGAAATAGTACTGTCAAGCTTACAAATTCCTAGCCAAGTATAAATAAAAATCATATAAATATATTTCAACATTTTCAAACTTATATCACTTAAATAAATTATTATTTCAAATAATTTATGGTAAACATTTGTAATGAAAAATATGAACTTAAAAATATAAGCAAAATTGGATTAGATATATCAAACGGAGAATTGTGAATATGTTATTCTATTTTTTTGTAAAATTTGTATTAGCCACTTCTTAAAATTCATAGATGGCAGCACTGCTGCGAAATAAGGCGGAATAAAATGGGTTGGGTGGCATATTAAAGACAGACAGCTGTAGTAGGAGCACCGTCGTGGCTGTGGGCATAATCTCAGACATAATTACACACACAACTCACAGGACCTGGGCAAAGGAATGCGAATGCCAGGACTCAGAGCCTTATTCTGATTCTGGGCCCGAGACTGACAAATGCAGGTTGTTTTTACTTTTTACGGGGCCAGAGGAAAGTTGACTTAAAGGTGAAAATACCTCACAGCCACCTATTTTACCAGAGGTACTTTTCTCGAGCGGGCAAACTTTTAAAGTGCATTTAAAATTAATTAAGCATACGACGTGTTGCCAGTTCCGAAAGTATTGCATGACAGGTACTGGAATAAAAGAGAATCCTTGCTGCTTTATCTCGCAATTAACAAGTTTCTGCTTTTCCACTGTAATTGATTTAAGGCCTTCGAATCAAAGTTGAACCCCTTCTTACTCTATTCGCACGCTGTTGCTTCGTGCGCGGCTTGAAAAGTTTAGACACAATATCGCTAATGATAATTACAAGCTAAAAACTTTCCCCACATTTAGCTTAGCCCCTCTATATGTTTGTGTATTTGCCTTAAGCTTCAGCTGGCAACACAAGCATAAATATAAAATTTTCAGTGGCTAGCACAAAAGTTCAGCAAAGCCAGAGGGAACGATAAGGGATTGTGAGTGCAATAGCGATGGGCTTCTCCCCTCCAAATCCTCCTTTTTCCAGACTGTCAGTTCTAATTAAGCGCTATTATTGCAACTTGCACTCAATGCATATTAAGATATCAGACATCCCATATTCGGCAGCTGAACACCGACATTGAATCCATGTGGCAAAAATTCTTTTTTGCCTTTATTATGCATTTTATTATTTCAAGCACGAACGGTTGTAGCTATTCAAATTAAATTTTGAATAATCAACAGCAGGGACTTTTGTTTTTTCTTTTTGCTTAAATTTCTAACATTAATAGGTGGCCATAATTGACCAATTTAAAATTTCTAATAAAGTCGTATTAATATGTAGATACATTTTTATTTTAACTAAACAAACATCAGCTGAATTATATTTTTTATATTTAACATATGTTGGTAATAAGTTTCTAGTACTTTAATTTAATTGTATTGTTTATAAAGTAATACATATATAATTCAAGTGGCTCCCTTAAAAAAGACAGCCTAAGATACCTAAAGGCTTCTTGGATACATAAATCTTATAGGTCGTCAAACAAGGCAATCCAAGTAATTCGAAAACCAGGGGCCAGCACACAAACCTAGTCGAACAACATGGCGCTAATGAAGTACAAATTGGCTAATGGGGCGGGTCGAAGCCTGAAATCGACGGCAATGGAGACGTCGACAGGGTCTAATTATCAATGAGCGCGACGCCTGTCGAAGTTCGACTTCCCCTTATGAGCAAGTTATGGGCGTAAAACAGGGACAGCCCAAGTCCTGCAGAAGCGGAGGGAGTGAGATGCATGGCCTTTTTATGCGAAAACTTTTGTGCATTTTCATGGGGAAACTTTAATGGATTAATTTACCAAAATGTTCGTGCCAGAGGAAATTGAAACATAGTGGGCGGATGAAGGGGGGAAGAGCCTTCTCCGAAGTTGAAGATTTATGGCTTACGACAGAGACGCCATCCAAAACCCGGCTTAATGGGCGCTGATCATTTCCAGAGATGGCAAAACATGGAAAACTGAAAATTTATATTTTTTTCTGGCTCTGTGCGTTCGGTATGCTTGCGATATTCTAATTTCATTACCCACCAGCAGTGGCAAAAGTTTTATTAACTTTTTGCAAGTTTTTGCTGCACAGAAATCATGAATATTTTATTGCACATTTTCAGGCGCACACACACACACACACATGCACGCATTTTACTCTCACACACAGACGAGGAAAAAGAGTAAAAGAAGCGAAAGTCAATGATGCGTGTGAGCCAGCGCCTTTTATCAATTTAATTTAATTAAATGTAATTCACCAATAATTGACTTTTAATATGCAATCATTTGTATCAGCAGACTAGAGTCGCAGAAGGAGGCAGCAGTGAGGCATTAAAAAAATGTGAATTGTTTAATTGCTCATTTGTCGACGCTGCATCGAGGTGAGAAAAGTGAAGTACGAGAAGGCTGCCTTCAGAATCTGTGAAAGAGCAGATAATGGAATGATTTTGGATTCGTTTCGTATAGCTTACTTTTATGCCAGAATCCAGACTAACACTAAAGTATTTCAGTCCTGTCAAATAAAAGGGCTTGCTATTCATCTCAATGGCAACGTTGATGAGTTTGAGCAATCGCAGATTTTCGTTGGGATTTGTAGAGTGCTCTAGGACATTCTCCCAATGGGTTAAGTAGTACATCGAGCTAAGAGAATCGGTCTGTATTATGGAAAAATAATAATTAAAACAGTTAGCACATACTTATATTATATATTAACTTACTGTATAAGCCAATTCGGTGCCAATCTGTCCTAGGGACAGCAACTCCACAGTTTTAGCGCCAAACCAAATGGCATATATGTAATTAGCCATGGGGTTCTGTTGGGAAATAAGGAATTTGAACAAAGAGTTGTTTAGTAAAAGCAGAAAAAATAATTGTACATTTAGGTGTTTGTTAATAAAAAATATATAATAATTTAGAAAACTAATACCACTCACCGTATAAGCCTTAAAAGAAAGGGAACATAAAAGACCAGCTGCAAAAGCGAACATTATAAAAACCCGCAACGTATACTGAGCCTCCAACTGCTGGGCAAAATGATTGAGAGCCACATTTTTTCTGAGAGTTTTGATAATAAGTTCCTTCAGCTGGTTGGCCATATAAGGACGTTCCCTGGCAATCAAAATCTTTTCAATGTCCAATTTCAAGTCCCTTTTGAGCAACAGATAGCTTCCATTTAGATGCACAATCAATTCACACAGCAAACTTGTCTCCCCAAACATCATGGAATCTATGATGAGGCCAACCCATACGTTACTCAAAAGCAGCGGCACAAAAATGTGCAAAGGATCCGAGTCAAATGGAAAGATCATGGAGTATAGAAAATCCTTCCTTTTGTTGATAAGGGAAAACACGGGAGAGATTAGGTAACCAGAGATTACTGCTCCATACATAGCGGAAACCAAACGATTTATCAGCATCTTTCCATCAGTTTTTCGAAACATTTCAGGTTCCTTTCGTGGATCAATATAAATATTGGCGTAGAATTTTTGAAGAAACTTTTGCAGCTCCTCGAAATGAAGGAGTATATGAAGACTTCTGAATTGAGCTTCCACCAGAATCAAGTACGTTGGCATGCCAGTGAGGAAGGCGTCCATATTTCGATTCCCAGCCTCATATCGCAAATACCTCAATTCGGCATCGTTGTGTTGCAAAAATATTAAGCTGCCCAAAACGGCCAGAATCTTATCCAGATAGCGGGCGCACTTTCCCGAACTTGGATCCAAGGGCCAGAATATATGATTCAACCGAAACAGAGCCAAGGGCCAAGCCAACCTCACTTTCTGACCATCAGCGAAACGGGGCACGTAACGAACCATCATGAAGTCGAGACTGTTGAATAATGTCTACTCTCCTCCGACTTATATATGCACCAGGGATTAGAGCGGAGCACCGACGATGACAGTTTCTCAACTTTTAAATGAACTCTCCCATGCGTGCAATGGCTCAATTAAGTTATTATCCTCCAGACCCAAGCCAAACGGAAACATTTGAAAGTTTCACATTAATATTGCCTCATTTACTATGTAATGGCTTGTCCTCGAATAATTGAGACAACTTTTAAAGGACCACCACCGGGGAATCGGCTTTTATTGGGGGTTATTAAGCGCAGGTAATGATGTAAGCATGGGTAAATAAGGTATTCAGATGTACAATAATATTTAACAAAATAGGTATTTAAAAAGTTTGTTCATATACAGAACATAAATTATGATTTCTTTTGACTTCTTTTTACGATTTAACACTATCTGTTCTTAAGCGAAAAGTCTATTAGACTTTTATTCTGGTCATTTAAATTCAACAAATCTTGGATTTAAACAAGTTTTTATATTAATTTATTGACGATTTCAATTGTATATTTGCATTCATTGATATTACAATTTATAAACACGATGCAGTAAAATAAATTGACTGAACTTTTTTTAGCAGTTTATTGTAAGTAATTTCTTTGCTTACCCTTTTTAAATCAAATTTGTATTTATTTACATAAATTTAATTAGCATTAATCATTGATTGTAGTTTATTGTTTTCATGATATGCACAAGAATTGACTTGGTAGTGTAATTTCCAAAAAAAAATGGGAAAACTAAAGGGACAGAATAAATGTTCATATCATAACTAAGCTTGCATAAATAATTGTCGTTTTAAACATTGTTAATTTGTGACATATTTTTGCACTCTCTGTAAAGCAAACGTTTTTGCAGTCATGAACTCCCATCTGGCTGGCGGGGCATGAAAAACTCACTTAACAAATTCATAAAAATCAATTAATTCAAACGCGTAACTTTCGCACGCTTTTCCCAGCTTTCCCAGCTTTCCCGGATTACTCCCAGCGATGCCATTTGTCCCGGTCCGCCTGCATCCGCTGCGGTCTGCTCTGCACTGGAGATAGTGGCAACAGTTTGCGTTATGAATATTTTAAGAGGCAGCCGTCTGTCTCTCCCTTGTCTAACCGAATAGAAAAACGACAATAAGGCAGTAGGGCCACAACAGCGGGCAAAATTCAAGTATAAAGGACATTGAGCGGCGGGGAGCTGCAACCCCGGTGTAGAAACTGCAGTTTGCTCGCCACATTCATCTTAATTTCCTGTCACGACAATGACAACGAGGTTCGTTGGCTTGGTGGTTCGGTGGGTTGCTTTCGGTGGGCCCTGGACATCCTGGCAATTTTGACCATCCAGCCAAGTGTGCGTCTAGCCAAGCGGCTGACCGAAGCCCAGAAAACAACAGGAGCCACACATTTCACTGCCATTTTATATGCACTTTGCCGGCAAGGATACAATGTATTGTTTATGAGCTTTGCCGGCCTGCTGACTTAAAGTCAAAGTTTTCAAATGAGCTAAGGTGAGAGTCATGCATCATAAAAGCCATCGGGGGAATTTCTCCTACAAATTTAAATTGGAATTGTCCATTTTCTGGTATTTGCCTTTTGCAGAAGGTCAACCCTTTCTAAGGCATATTAACAATTTGTAAATAAAATAAGATGGACTAAAAGTGAAGTGGAAGCAGTTTTATCAAAATACACAAATAAATATTTAAGTTATTTTTAATCATAATAGGGCTGTTAAATTGCAATTTGTTACAATATTAATGAGTTTATAACTAAGAATTAATTCAAATAAGTGAAACATACTCTAAGAATAAAAAAATATCAGTCTTTTCTAAACTAATTTGTAGGGCCAACACCAGTTCGGCTTTCTAAAGGACCTCCTTTTGCCTTTCTCCTTCCCAGTGTTTCACTCGGTTTTTTTCGTGCTGAGCGCTTTTTAAGCCTTTGTAGCGGCTGTTGCTTTGGCTTTAGCCTTGGCATCTGTATCTGTATCTGTAGCCGTGCCTGAAACAGTGCCGGCTTTGTAGCCCATAGATGGAATTGCTGGGCCCCGGCTCTCGCCGGGCATCCTGGCGAATCCTTGTAGTTGTTGTGCGTGGCAGTGCCAAATGCCGTCAAAAAGCAAAGGGCCAGAAGCGTTTCGCCCGGGCGTTTCGCATAAACAAGGGTGGCGGTCCTCGCACCCCAGCCACGCCCCCTGTGTCCCCTCGCCCCCTCGCTGTCCTTTGTCCGCCGTTACTGCCACCCAACTCTTTTGCTCGATGTTATCGCGTGCCACAGGATATTGCACTCTAAGCCAGTAGATGGCGTCATGTAAAGCTGGACAACATCCGATTAAAACTTTACGATGTGCGTGTGTCGGCCAGTTATACACCCCCTATATCTCCGCCCTGGTTTTTGTGTCTCTGTCTGCGAATGGGGGGCGTGGCAAGGGGCCAGGGGCGTCTCGTTGGTCAGCAAGTGGATAAATTCTCATTTACTGCTCTTTTAAGCATGCTGTTTTTGTCGCTTCTTCTTATCCTTGGTTTGCTAGTTACACTTGGTGTGGATCTGTTGGGGAATCATGGACTTAGTACTCAGTTATGTGAATTTATTTAATGGCAAACAATTGTATTGTAAAATGACTGCTCTGAATGGATCCACCTTTTCATTATACAAATAATTTCTTACATAAATGTTAATTAGGTTTCTGTAAATCGTCTTAAAATGGAAAGTTAATTAATATCAAATTAAAAACGGTTTGTTCTTTCAAAAAATGTAATAAAAATTATCGAAAACATAATCAGTACATAGCAGAATTTAGGTAGTAATAGGTATAGTTATTAATGCAGTACTAAAAAATGTCAAGCCTAAACATTGTATTTATGTTTTAAAGTCGACGAGATTACATTTGTGTTCTTTTTATTATTAACGAGAGTTTCAATTTAATACTGGCAAACTACTACTAGTAAAAAACGTAATAAGAAGTCCTTCGCCAAATAGCTTAAGATTCATGCAATAAAGATAGTCTCCGGTGTAAATAACAGTCATTGTTAAAATTTGTTCTTCACCAGAGGATTTTTAAGGGTAGGTAAACTTATAAAAGGAATCCTACAGAAGTAAAAATAATTGTTATTATTAGATAAATTCAATAGATAACCTAATTCGCCAACAAATAATTTACTCCTTCTTTGAAAAATTTCCATTAAATCAATCAGTAAACATTTCCCCGACCGTAGCTGAATTTTAGATTCAATCGGTTGCAGGTCAATAGGTCGCCTCCCCAAAGAGCTGAGGTATCAATTAGTCCACCCACCGCCGTCCATTGTCCGCTGTCGTTCAGTTTCAGCGTGTAAATTGTCCACTCGTTATGCGGGATTGGGATGGGCAGTGGTCCCGCCGCAAGGGGCTGGAATGCGCAGTGGGTGGCGAAGGACGAAGGACGAAAGCCGGCTGAGTGGCAGGGTAATAGCGCGGCATGTTAAACTGACCGCAAGCATTGTTTATCATTAAGTGCGGCCCATGACCAGAAAGAGTGGGCCTTGTCTCTGGATCGGGATAGTTCCTGGGTCAGCATGTGTCACATGACATATGTGCAACTGGAATGAACCATCCACGGCCTGGGCGCAATATTTTTTATTTTGTTTTTGGCTTACCCTCCTTTTCCTCTGGCCAAACATGTGTATTGCGGCCTCCTTGGGTTAATGGAGTCGTTAGTTAAGGCCACTAAAAACCAAATGAAAAGCTCAACTTTAAGAGCTCCGACATTAAATAAAGGAAATAAAATAAACTTTAAAGTTTTTTTTAACCATTTTCGGCTAGCAATTCGACCCTCCACTCTTTTGCAGCGAGTGCATGCAAAACTTTTGTAATTAGGAAGCAATGTCGGTCATTAGTGCGGGAGCTGTGGACCAGGGGCGGGGCAGGGAAAGGGGCGGGATAAGAGCCAGGGGCAGGGGCAGGGGGAAATGGCCACAAAAACGCGCCAGCAGTCAAAACAACAATGCAAATGTGCAGCGGGGAAAAACTCTCGAATTTCCCTTCCACATGGAGAAAGATGGAATGCACTTCCAAATTGTGTGGGAACATTTGCAGTAAGATAATTACGAAAATTCAAAGAGCTTAAGATAGTACCACCAACGTAGTCTCAGAAAGATTAACAAAGTTACAGATAAATACATTTTAAAGATTAATAGTTTAATAGTGTATCTTCAATTCAAAAGTTAAAACAGTGCCAATACTGATTAATATCATAATTTAAATGAAAATTATAAACCTATATTTTGTTTTTATATATTTCTTAAAAAAACGGTGAACATAAGTCTTTGATTTATTTTTTGATAGTAATAAAGAAAGAACTTTAAAAAATAAAGTTATAAACCAAGTTATTAAAGGCAAAAACCATATACAACACGAATAAAAGAATTCAAAAATGTAATATATACAAAATTTTTTAAAATAATTAATCATAAGAGATTTAAAAAATAAGGCGAACATTTTTATTAAAATTATTACAATATTTTAAGCACGTTTTCCTGTGGCTTAAACAAAGTCAAACCATTTTGTTCTTTAACTTCAATTAATTTAACTTATGGGAGATAGATAAAAGTATAGTGTTTCCGATTATGCAGCTTCATAATTTAAATGGGTAAAACTTATCCAATGTGTCCTATTCCAACTCGATTCCCAAATGCCCAGGGAACTCTAAGCGGTATTCAAACAAAGAAAAGGAACCTCTGTGAACCTTCGCGACAATAGCCATGAAGATGGCGACCAACCAGTTCGGTGTGGACTCGTCCAGGAGTTGGCTGGCAGGCACAATTGGTCGGGCATCGGGCGTAATTTTAATAAAGTTTGAATGCAAAACTTTCCGATTTGAAATGCACATAAAAGTTAACTATTTCCGACGGTCCGGCTTTAGCTGAAAAGTGAAAAACCCCGAGCGGCAAAAGCTGAGAATGTGTGTAGAAAAGTTTCCATTTCTGCTGCCCGTTGCGGTGATCATTCGATGGTAGGTGGGCCAAAGGGGCAGGGTGGACAAATCCAAACCCTGGCAAACAGCGGATGTGACGACCACTGGCCACGCCCACAGAGACTGACAGAAGGCGCCGTTGCAGTCGCAGTAGAAGTCGAAGTCTCAGTCTTGGTCTCCTTCGCAATCGCAGTTGCAGTCGCAGTCGTCTGGCCATGGCCATAAATTAAAGCCAACAAACCGAGTGCGGAAGTAGAGTCCGAAGGGTAAAACGGGGAAAAGCGGACAAGTGGATTTTCAGCCATTACATCTTGGCCAAGCGAATGGGACTGAGCCTGCAACTGTGACCGAACGGAAGCGAAAGCTGGGCTGCTAAGTAGCCTCGAGCGCTGCTCTGGCTAACGATCAACTTGTCCAGTCGCAGAAAACTTTGAATTGTCTATAATAAAATCATTTTCTTTCACACTGAACTTAAACTAGCTCCTTCCAAATTAACATAAATAAGCTTCTTCTAAGGCTGTTAAACAAAGGAACTTTTATATATTATATTTTGTCAGTGTTGTATCCAAAGGTATTAAACTAAGAACTTAGCAACAATATAAGTGCTTTAGCACCCAGAGATTAGCTTATCGCTAATCAATCACATTTTGCGATAATTTAGAATTTATTGGCGAATTAGTATGTTTAGTCGAAAATGATTAGTGCTTGGGCTCACTTGTTTCTGCTGGGCACTCTGTGCTCTGGGGTTTTAGCAGCTCCCTATAGTACTCAGTATGAGGAAACAGATCCAGAGCTGACTGCAGGATATTTCCAGGGCGATATGGATGTGGACTTCACCCGAAATGGACAGTTATCAGAGACACGTCGCTGGCCAAATGCCACAGTTCCTTACAGGATCTCCGAGGAGTTTGGTAAAGTATAGCTACTCTTTAAATAATAAATCTAAAAATGATATGTTTCTTTATTTGAATCTTCAGATGCTCCCCATGTGGAATACATTAGGATAGGCATGCAGTTTATTGAGTATTCCTCTTGTATTCGATTTGTGCCTGCTGCTGAAGATGAGGAAAACTATCTTATAGTGATTCCTTCCACTTCGGGATGTAGCTCGAAAGTGGGCTACCAGCCAGGTGAAAGAACCGTCAAACTTAAGCCTGCCGCACTGGACACTGGATGCTTTAAACTGGGTACCATCCAGCACGAACTACTCCACACATTGGGATTCCACCATCAGCAATGCTCTCCAAATCGAGATGAGTACGTGAAGATCGTCGATGAGAACATATCCGAGGGACACGAAAAGAACTTTGTCAAGTACGAAGAAGAGGATGTGGGAGACTTCGATCAGCCTTATGACTATGGGAGCATATTACACTACAGTTCCCTGGCATTTTCGATCAACGGCGAGGCCACAATTGTGGCTTTGAAACCAGAGGGCCAGGCGATGATGGGTCAGCGGTTGTTGATGAGTGAGATCGATATCAAGCGCCTCAATACCATGTACAAGTGTCCAATTCAGCTGTAAAGCTTGCAATAAATATATATGCCTCCAACCATTTAATTTTGTTTATTACATAAAAGATATGTCTTTCTTAAATCAAGATAGCATGCAGATTTTTGCCAATAGGTGCTCAAACGTTTATTGTTGGGATACTTTTAATTTCATTTTTAGTAAAAAATTAAAATTCTTAGTCAATGACTTTTGATCAAATCTTTTTTATTTTAATCTTATCAATAGAAATTATAAGCCTTTCACAGAGTCATCGATGTTTCAAGATTATTTAACACCTGTTCAACTTTCAAAAGTGCATTGTTTGGGTAACAAAAAATGATAAATTTATATAATATATAAAAAATGTATAGATAACCATCAAGTTTAAAACTTATTTGGTAACTTTTTTTCTTTTTTAGCTCTAGATTTTTTAGACAGTTGAGACCCCAAAGCGAGAAACGTACTCTTTCATCGAAACACGAACGAAGCCGCATCAGCTGATTAGATAATAACAAAGACGCTTATCTTATCTGCGTTGGAATTGTAGGGCATTTACCAAGCATATCAATTAACAGATGCCTTTCGATGTTTTATATTGAATACCATATTTAATAAAAGTGAAGTAACTCACCACTGGAAGGCAGCTCATCAGTTAGTCATGAAGTGAATGGAGAGAAAAGTTGTGAGCCCTCAGTCAGTCGATAACTACCAAGCATTCCCAAACCAACCATCTCGAACATGACGAACCATTAGTTTCAGTCGACGAAAAGAGTATTTGTAGTTAGCTTATGGCTCTGCAATGTGTCATAAAGCCCAAAATGTGGTTGGGTCTTAAGCAGATCCTACTCTACGTGGGCCTCCTGCTCTGTGTAGTCCTTCAGGTCTGCAGGAGCAAGGCCCAACAGCAGATGTTCTGCCCCACTGTTTGCCACTGCGATCTGCATGCCCAGCGAAATCGAGCGATATGCAGGTGAGTTGTTATTGAATCGGGGAAATTACTTGGGCTCTCTGCTGAGTTTTTATTATATTTATACTTTTTTGTTTAGTGCCAAGCGTTTGATAAGCGCCAATATAGAAATGCCCAAAACGGTCGAGCTATTGGACCTGAGCTACAATGATATAACCTCTATAGATGATGACTCCTTTGAGGTGAGTCGATAAATTACTTAGAGTCAGAAAGTGTCAAAAATTCTATAGCTATAAAAACTCTTCTCTCGTTTTTATTTAACGGAACGGACTTAAATATTATTTGTTATCTTAAAATGTCTTATTTAAATATACTTATTTCTAATACTGTCCCAAAAATGTTATTATTAATTGTATTATTTATTCCGTAGATCACAATCCACTTGCTAAACCTTACGCTGGCCCACAATGCCATCCACACAATTTACGGTGATGCCTTTTCGGAGTTGCGCAGACTTCGCTACCTTGATCTTTCGTACAATCGCCTGGAGCAGATCGATGAGCATATCCTAGAGTCCAATGACCAGTTGATCCACCTCAATCTGGAGGGCAATAAGTTGTCAACCTTGGGTAAAGGACCCATTTTGAGGAGTCCATCGCTTCGCTCACTCAACCTGCGCAACTCGCAGGTAAATCAGTTGGGGAACCAGCTATTGAGTGCTCTGCCCCAGCTGCGTCAGCTGGATTTGGCCCAAAACCTACTGTTGACCCTAAGTTCAGGTGATTTCCATGCCCCGCGGTATTTGGCCTCCCTGAATGTGGAGGAAAATCCGTTCAATTGTGATCGAGCTTTGGCCAAAGTCGCCACCGGATTAAGACAACGTGGAGTGGCTCTTTTCATGAGCGATTGCGTGGAGGAGGAGGAGGTGCACGTTCAGCAAGAGGAGGTGGAAGTCCAGGAGGTTTCCAAGATGAAGTTTGAACGCATGGAACACGTGGAGCCCAGCACCCAAGGACCTCAGTCCGTGTTGTCCATCTGGAGGGAGTTGGACTCCAGTGAGGAGCAGGACAGCGAGGAGGACGACGACCAGATGTCATCACTGAGCGATGTTTGCGAGGGAAGTCGTGAGAAACTCTGCATGAGATATCGCACCTGTCTGGAGCGGGTGAGCCATGAGCTCCTGGCTGGTGGACACTCCCAGCTGGAAGATGAAATCATACGCACGCATTCCTACGACGAGGATGACCTCAAGCTGGCCTTTGTGGTGGGCGGGGCCACGGGCGTCTGCATGGTCATCTTCATCATCACCTGTGCCCTGTGCCTCAAGAGCTGCTGTGAGATGAGGAAAAAGAAAAGCAACCAGGAAGTAGTCGATGGGGATTCAGGTAGGTCGCTCAATTAGGGGGATTATCCAGTACTTTACTTTACTTTACCTTTATTTTTCCATCAGCACCTCTAGATCCCTCCCAGGAGAGCCTGCCCACCATCCACACCTGGTCACCGCAGCGCACTCGCAATCCCCGACGCTCCAATCCTCAGCGTCCTCGGAGCACTTCATCGCGTGCCTTGGTCCGCCAGCCCTACGGACCGCAGGACAATTTCGTGTCCCGGCTTTTTGGGCGTCCGGCCCGCAGTCAGTACTACCGGACCATCAATCAGAACACGGCAACCCTCATCCGGCGCCTCAGTCGGAGTAACCTGTTCAGCAGTCGGGATCGGGAGCCAAGTTCTCCCACCACGCCGCCAACTTCTACAGCCAGATTTTATACGGATGTGGTCGAATGTGGAGCGGCGAGACCGGAGACACCGCCTCCAAACTATGGGGATGTGGTGGTCATCGAGAATTGTGATAACAAGTAAGGGAAGCTCCTTTCTTGGAAAAGCTAGCATTCGTTTTAGCTGATAAATAATCTAAGTTATCGCTCTTCTCGTCATTACCTCATTTACAATAAAGTCCTGTATGGGATAATCAACAAACAACCATTACTTCAAATAATTGTAATCCATTTAAAAGACAAAATATACGTACTCAATGGTTTACCAGCACTTATTCAAAGAAAATCAATTTAAATATTTTAAAACTTTTACTCACAAGCAGTAAACTTATTCATTTTCAGGAGAACATTTCTTGTTTTTTTCTTCAATTAATGTTTTTTATTCAACAGTAGCTATATAAGACCAACATAAAATTAATTTTAGAAAATCATTTAAGTCGTTGTATATAATTTAAGAAAGTCTACGATTGCCACTCTAAGAACAAAATGTATTTCACTTAAACTGCGAGGATCTCCTAGGGAGCCCACAACATGGTGTTCAACAAACCCTTAAAAACTTCAATGTTCCTCACTCTCATCGTACACACAAAAATATCAATTGGGGAATTCCAGCATTTTTGCTTCTCCTTTTGGATGAGCATTACTTTTACAAGACTTGGACTTGCAGCTGCAACAAATCGCAATAAAAACTTTTGACAAAACTATCAAAGTTGGCATGGTATAGGGGGTATGGGGATGGGCCAGGGCCTGAGCCAACTGTGAAATTGCCACAGGAAAATCCCCGAAAAATTCAAGTAGCAAAAGTTTACACACTCAAATAAATGCTGAAACGCGGAAGAAGATGGGTGGTCCTTTTAGGCCCCCTTCCAATCCCTGCCGGCAGACAAATCGAAAACACCACAAAGGAAAATAAAAACCGCACAAAAATGCCATAAGAATAAAACTGAAAAAAGCACGGCAAACCCAACAATTTGCACTGCAAAGCGGCAAAAGTGTCTCCAAAAAAACAACCACCAAAGTCCGACCAGATACGGAAAAAGAATAAATATATATATATAGGGGAAGAAAGAAGGTCCAAGTTATGTTGCAATAAGAAAAAAAGAAAGCGCATGTTGTGGCAAAAACTGTATGTGGCAATACACTGAGCGAAGGTGCCGAAATTACAGAGGTGCTTAAAGGATTAGGTAAGAAATGAATAAAACAAATACTTTATTACATATAAAAACAAAAATTTAACTTTAAAAATTTGTTTTCCAATACAATACTTTTAGTAGATCCAATAGAATGCAGTAAAACATATTTTTTATTAAGTCTTCATGATAGAAACATATATAGACTAATTTAAAACATATCAAATACAAATTTTGTTATTCTAAAATATTGCATAGGAAAAAAACACTTTTCTTTTTACGAAGGAAATTCCTTTCTTTGATTTTCAAGTTTTCCATTATACGCCAAATTTTTTTCAAAGTCATTAAAATGTTTATTTGATAAATCGTTTTACTGCAGCCGCCATTGAATGCCATGGATCATTTCCAACCTAACCAAACGCACCTCTTTTAATTCATCCTTCATTTGCCTGCTCACTTGTAAAGTAAATTTGCCGTGTGGCATCTTCATGGGTTCTGTTGTTAAGTGTTTGTCTAGCTGTCTATCTATCTATCCAAACGTATCTGTGTTTTGTGGTGCCAACTTTCATTGCACTGAGCTTGGCGCTGCGGTGCACAAAAGTTAACGTATCCTGGGACCAAAGTTGCGTTGTCAACAACCAAAACGCAGGAAAAAAGCGGATCTGGAGTAAAGGCAACGGGGAATTGGGGAAACCGTATCGAGGAAGCTTGGCGAAAAAGTACTCTCACCAGGGGGGCTGGGGAAGCACAGTTGCAGAGCGTGAAAAAATATCTAAATCCAACATTAATGAAAAACTTTTTGCATAATCCACGATGAAGCTGGCGGCGAAAGCAGCAAACCGAAATCAAACCCCGTAGCCCCCAGAAGGAGATGCAGCCAAGCGGAGCAGGAACTCCCCATCGAGTGAATAAAATGCAATAGGAGAGGGCCAGGATAACAAAGCAACAGATTTCGCTGGCAGGAGGAGGAGCAGATGGCGGATTGGGATTTTTGAGGCATTGAAGGACACGCCAAGCGGCTTAAAAGGTTCCGAAGGTTACCCCCAAGAAAGAAGTAAGTGATGAGATGGCTCAAACTTCGGGGTTGAGGTTGCGAAAGTTCCACTAAATCTAAGCCATGGCTTGGAAAACTGTGCGGTTCGATTTGAAAGGGAACTGGTGTAAGGAAAACTGATTGGAAAATGGTTGAGAGTAGATCAAAGGGGTTTAGGTGTCCTTTGAAAGTGAACATTTACGCCTAGTAGAGCCTTTCCCAGAAGCTTTGTATTTCAAGGGGAACAAAAATTATTTGATTAGAAAAATGGCGTAGGTAAAAAGTTGACTGAGGGAAAACACTTATTGGAATAATGCTAGAAAATTTCTAAAAATACAAATTATTAATAAAGGGAAAATATTATAGAATAATTTTTATTTCCAAATCGATTAAAATATATTTGTATATATTTAAAGAACATTTTTGAACATAATGTTTACAATATATCATTGTCTCCCTGGCAAATGAAATAATACTTTCCGCCACAATCAGATTTAAGCATTCCGTATTTGGACAGAACAACGCAGTTCATTTCTGTTACTTTGGGAGTTAACATAAACCACTTTAAAAACTGTGCTGGTTTGCCGGAGGCCACAGACATAAACGTATCTTCGTTTTCTCGATCGTTGATGCCCAGCCAGTACCAAGTGTTTGTCTTTATTGTCGCCTCGATGGCGGTTAGTTCTTCTTTGTTTTTGATGGATGCCAGGTAGCCGCCCTTTCGACGACATGTATTTTTAGCCGTTTGCCAATCTTGTAAATTGTTATTCTCAATGTAGAAAAATCTGGAACCAATTTGCTTGAAGCCCGGCAGGATCACTCTATTATTATGAAGGGACACTGTTTCCCCATCGGCGGTTTCTGCAAGGCCTTCTAAGCTCGCACCGAAGCTCTGCTGGACCTTTTGACTTTCCATCGTATTCTGGAGCGCCTGTAGTTGGCTTAACACTTTGACTTGTAGCTCCTTCAGTTGACTTTCAATCGCGGCCTGCCGTCCTTCGATTTTATCCAATTTGGCATTGTTTTCAGATAATTTTTGCCTGTGCTTGCTACTGTGGTCAAACAGCGGATGCAGTGATGCAAGGCAGAATGCGCCACACTGATTGGGAGCGTCCCTCACTACACACAAGGAAGAGGCATCCTGTGATCTGGTCACGCCATACAGATTGCACACAATAAAAGCGTAACAATAAAACCTCGCAAGCTTCATCATTTTAAGAGCGTAGAACCACCGAAGGCAAAAGACTTTAGTGAACTAACTTGCTTATTTTTTAATGATTTTCAAGAGCTCGCAAGAAACCCGAATTTGCTGATAAGCTCATTTAAATTTTGAAAAAAAAAAATTGTGACTTAAGAAATATCTGTTTAAAGAGCGGAAGCTTATAATCAGTGGTGCCTTGTATTAATGAACACATTTATCTGAGCAATTTTTGTATTATTTTTAAACACATATCACACTGAAAATAAAATTTAAATATATATTTACAGCAACGTATAATATTTATTTTTTAAAAGTCGAAAAACATAATTAATTCCTAACATATTTCACGGCTGTATTAAAAACAAAATTAGATTATTGATGATATCAACTTTCATGGCAAATGTAACATCTCATAAGCTAATCATAATTCATGGATGGTTTTTACTTATTTTTCACTTCGACCTTTAACAAATTTTGATAAACTAACTTTTTAAATAAGCTTACCATATTTGCTCTGTTTGTGGGGCGGAAGCTCATAATCGTGGCATGCGTTGATATTTCACACTGAAAATAAAATATGAAAAAAATATTTTAGAAAAATGTATAAATTTCATTTTTTAAAAGGCGAAAAGAAAATTTAAAGATGAAAAATATATTGATTAAATTTGAGGTCGAAAAACATATAACTTAATTCTTAATTCTTAAATACATTGATGACAGTATAACAAATATTTTTAGGTGATTGGAAATTTCATCTTTTATGATCAAAATTCATGAATTGGCTTTTTCCTCATTTTTATACCCTTGCAGAGGGTATTATAATTTTGGTCAAAAGTGTGCAACGCAGTGAAGGAGACATCTCCGACCCTATAAAGTATATATATTCTTGATCAGGATCACCTCCTGAGTTGATATAGCCATGTCCGTCTGTCCGTCTGTCCGTCTGTCTGTCCGTCTGTCTGTCCGTCTGTCTGTTTCTACGCGAACTAGTCTCTCAGTTTTAAAGATATCGAATTGAATCTTTGCACACAGCCTTCGATCCTTTGCACGCAGTATATAAGTCGGAACGGCCAGGATCGGACAACTATATCCTATAGCTGCCATATAACTGATTGATCGGAAATGCCATAACTTTAGTGTTTGTTAAGTTAGGAAGTTGGGATTTCCTATGGGTATTTTATTTGGCCAGTCAATCCGACCTACCAAATTTCATAAGGATCGGCCGACTATATCCTATAGCTTCTATATAACTGATTGATCGGTAATGCCATAACTTTGGGATTTGTAAAGTTAGGAAGTTGGGATTTTCTATGGCTTTTATATTTGGCCAATCAATCTGACCTACCAAATTTCATAAGGATCGGCCGACTATATCCTATAGCCGCCACTTAACTGAACGATTGGAAATGCCATAACTTTGGTGTTTTTAAAGTTAGAAAGTTGGGATTTTTTATGAGTGTTAAGAATGCATCAAATGAATAATTTTGGAGAATATAATTCGGAATATTCTGCAAGGGTATTTCAACTTCGGCTCCGCCCGAAGTTAGCTTTCCTTTCTTGTTACTTATACCCTCAACTCCATATCAATATAATCAAAGTATCGTTTCCATACACATCAGTTTCATAAGTTTCAGTTACCTGTGATTTGTTTGCCGAGTGTTAAACGCTACATGGCCATTTGCCAGCACTTTGCCCGCTGCAGAGTAAATAAATTAAATTCTTATTTGCTGGCATTCGGTGGGGCGCCTGTTGCCCCTGGGTTCGGTGTAAAACTTTTAGGAGGTGCCGGACACGGTCGCCTGCGACTTTCTACCTGTCCTCTGCCGACTGCTAGCCGTGTGTTGCAATAACAAACTCATGCTAATTGCTTTGCTAACAACTCGCAGCAACAGCTACGGCAGCAACTTGCACTGACAATAAGAGGGCAGAAAACGCAGCTACGACAATAAATATCAGCAGGAACAGGCAAGGAGCTGGCTAAAAGTCCTGGCTACCTTTAATTACGGTTTCGCAGGACATCAGGCCACACAAACACACTCGCACGAGCTGCTAACTAGTTGCACATGGCACAGATACACTCATGACACGATTGACCTCCTGGCTTCGGGATGTTCCAGGTGCCACCTCCTGAACGCTTCAAGCCAGTGTCCTTTGCACTGAAAACAATCACAATCACAATGCTATTTTAAGGATGCTGTTTCCGGAATTAATATATTTTAAATTTATTGTTCGAATAATGAGTAAAATCCAAACTAAAAAAACTATACATTTTTGTTTTATAAATAAATAAAATATAATATATATATCAAAATATATCTAAAAATATAATTTTTTCGGGTTTTATCTTTTGTATTATATTCGAGTATCTTTTTGAGTAAAATCTAAGGAACAATTTCATTATATTTCTTGAGAGTTTTCTAGCTTATTAAATTATATAAAAACAAGAAAGGAAAGCTAACTTCGGGCGGAGCCGAAGTTGAAATACCCTTGCAGAATATTCCGAATTATATTCTCCAAAATTATTCATATGATGCATTCTTAACACTCATAAAAAATCCCAACTTTCTAACTTTAAAAACACCAAAGTTATGGCATTTCCAATCGTTCAGTTAAGTGGCGGCTATAGGATATAGTCGGCCGATCCCTATGAAATTTAGTGGGTCAGATTGATTGGCCAAATATAAAACCCATAGAAAATCCCAACTTCCTAACTTTACAAATCCCAAAGTTATGGCATTACCGATCAATCAGTTATATAGAAGCTATAGGATATAGTCGGCCGATCCTTATGAAATTTGGTAGGTCGGATTGACTGGCCAAATAAAATACCCATAGGAAATCCCAACTTCCTAACTTAACAAACACTAAAGTTATGGCATTTCCGATCAATCAGTTATATGGCAGCTATAGGATATAGTTGTCCGATCCTGGCCGTTCCGACTTATATACTGCGTGCAAAGGATCGAAGGCTGTGTGCAAAGTTTCAATTCGATATCTTTAAAACTGAGAGACTAGTTCGCGTAGAAACAGACAGACGGACAGACAGACGGACAGACGGACAGACGGACATGGCTATATCAACTCAGGAGGTGATCCTGATCAAGAATATATATACTTTATAGGGTCGGAGATGTCTCCTTCACTGCGTTGCACACTTTTGACCAAAATTATAATACCCTCTGCAAGGGTATAAAAAAGGTAAAAGGTTTGCCAAATACAAAATGAATTTATTTGGTATATGAAGATCTAACAATAAGAATTGATAAATTCCAAAACATTTAACCATTCTGTTAAAATTTTTTCAAATATCAAATGAACGGTAGCATGATAAATCACGGAAATGGAGAACGAGTGAATAGAAAAAAAGTTTTTACTTGTGTAGTTTCCCTTCTGCCATGAGTTTATAGAATTTGCACACGAACTTGCGATAATTGCTGGGAAATGAAATAAAAATGCAATTAAAGCCGGCGACGCTGCAGAGCTGTAGAGCTGGACCCTCGCTCGTTGAAATGAGCATTCAATTAAGCGGCATCCAACGAGCTGCGAGAGCGTGTCCTGGAATGGGAGTGTCCTGTTTTCAGTGTCCGTTCGCCTGTCCGCGTGTCCGTCTGTCAGGGGCATGCACACTTGACGGCGACATCGTCGAGGGCGTTTACAAAATGATTTTTATCTTTATCAAATTAGAAAACGACAACAGCAAACGGACCCAGCCGATCCCGATCCCTATCCCGATCCCTTAGTCACTACTCGGTTTCTCTTATCCAGTCAGCCGTGTCTTGCCAGTGTCATAGCAATTAAAACTCTGCCATCCCATTGTGCAGATTACATCGCCGGCGAGTCGGGGGCGTTCTTGGTCAATGGGCAGATGTTAAATGCTTTGAAGTTTATTTCTAGATTTGCACGACTGCCCTCTGTAAATCTATGTGAAAGTATATGAATGGAATGTATAAAAGTGGGCGGATTCCACATCTGGATGGAATGTTGGAGACAACATTGGCATTTGAAATCAACAAAGTTGTATTTATCTAATTTAAGCCCCATTTCATTACCAAGACTCCATGTGTATCTATGATAAAATCAAACAGATTTTAACATGATTTAAAATTAAAATCAGAAAAACACTTTATTTATAAATGGTTGCCTTGAGTTAAAAAAACCATGGATTTTATCAGTAACTTATATCTAAATATTTTGACTCTAAATAGATTTAATTTATAGTCAAACGATTTCAACATGATTTAATATTACAATACAGTAAAACATAAAAAATAACACCTTTAGAAAAATTGTAATCTTTAAATAAATAATTTTTCAAATATTTGTAACCTCTCTGATGTAATTGAAATCATTTGTATTTACCTTCTCATTTCAATGTTATCAAGCTGACAACATAAGAATCAGCCTACATCCTTTTATGAGTGACCCTTAATATTTGCTTAACAGAAAAAACTCATTTAAGCAACAATTGCTGCCTTTCGCCATTTATGTCGTTCATACAATTTGACAATTTATCCCTGGCGACAGTTAATTTTTAATTTACACACAAGGGCACAAAGCCCAGTTCATTGCCTCATTCGCTTTCTTAATGCCGTTTGGCGACTGTTTTCAATTTACATGAACAGGGCACAAAAGGACACACTCGCAGAGGAAGCAGGGATGAAGGACTTTCGGCCGTTGGCGGCATTTTACACGTGACAGGTGAGTGGGAGGGGGTTGGAATTCGCCTCAAATGCGCCCTGGGGACACTCGTGTTTTTTCGCTTTTGCTCCAACTTTTTCACCACTCTGCTAAACTTCCACTAAACATTTGCCTTCAATTTTGTGCTTCTATTTTTTTCCCCCCATGAACTTGTTTGGCAGTTGGCTGTCGTTTCTGTTGCTTTTTCTGTGGCTGTCTCTGCCATAGTCGATGTACTAAACATTTTTTAATGGCTTGTTTTGTGGCTCAAAGTTGTTGACTGGTTGACTGGCCAGCAACCTTTTAATGAGTTTGTTTCCTTACAGAAGGCTGAACAGGGTGGGTGCTTGCTGTCTTTTATTATTCATGGCTTCATCAATATTTTTCTAGCAAATTATAAAGAACTTCAAGCTTTTGGCAGTAACGGTAAAAATACACGGAAAATAAATAAATAAATCTTAGAATTTTAGTACTTCTTTTAGTTTATCATATAACTTGTACTGGTGGTCTAGCTCATACAATACTATAAATATTCACAATAACTAGGGATTTATAAGGAGTCAAAATTTATGAAGTAAAAATTCTGTATGAATTCTTCATAATTCTGTATATTTTAATACACCTTTATAATTAAATTTAAAAGTCTAGTGATCCTGTGGCACCCACAAATAAAAATAGTTTTAAGCTAGATCGAAAATAATAAATATAACTAAAACTATAACTAAATTTTTCAGTGTAAAATCAAACGCAAAGGAGTTCATCTTTTTTCCGCATTAACCTCTGAGGGCAACTCGGCTCATTAGCTGCCATTTTACAGCATTCCGCAATTTTGTTTGCTCAATTTCATAAGCAATTGTGCATTGCATTGCACTGCGCCTAAATGTATGCAGCACACACAAGAGATGCTAATGTATGCCAAACACACACGTTCACCCACATCCTCAAACGCATATTTCTGATTTTAAAAATGGACGCAAACGAAGTTGCCGCTCACAAAAGGACGCAAAGTTGCTTCTGTGCACGGTTTAGCATTTTTCCTTTACTTTCCTTGGGCCTGCGGATGTGTGGAGAAAGTTTTCCGGGCTCTACGAAATTTTTCTCTTTCTGAACGCATGGGAAGAACTGCGTTTTTTCCCCGTTTTCAAAGAATACGTGGGCAAAAAAAGTCAATTCGGCATCAGGAAGGCTACAAAAAATCGAACGATTTTGGCTTTAAGCTTTTTCTTTTATATCTTATGTTATCTTATGTTATTATAATGTATTTATTTAACTCTGCTAACAAAAATAGAAAATTGTTACGTTACTGATTTAAAAATGTAGTTATGATTAGGAAAAATAGTGATTTAATTTTAATTTTGCTTATAGACCCCTTGACAAAATTTAATAAACTAAAATGATTTGTATAATGTTAAGCTTCTAAATAATTTAAAATGACCATGCATTTAAAAACAGAATCACTGTTTCAGTTAGAGGTAGAGTTGAGGTCGGACTCGCCTGATTTGCAGTTGGGTTTCAAAAGAGGTTTGCTCGGTGAAACTGGGAAATGGAAAAGTGGAATGCTGGTGCTTTTGCTGAAATGCGTGAAAAGTTTGTGAAGTAGTTCCCGGTTTGTTTGCCATGCATCATAAATCCATTTTGTGACCACAAACCCAGGAGCTGGAGCAGAACTCTTTGGGCCGGGTCAAGTGGACAAAGTGGTCAAGTGGCTGATTAGCCTTTAATTTGAGGCCCTTTGTTAATTAAGATCCGGTGATCCCGCCGGGTCATCGGAGATGGATAGCTGGCTGTTGGCCACTAAAAGCCCCTGTTCCCTGTCCAGGGACGCCACTAATTATACGGCCAGGCGCTTGTCCGATGTCCATTCAATTTTCGCCCTCATTTCGACGCTCAGGGGGCGTGGCAGTTGTGTGCTAATTTCCGGTGCTCATATTTGGCAGACAGTCACGCCCACTTGCACAGCGACAGCAGCAACAAATTGCACCACATCCTGCGACGACGTCGATGACGTTGGTCGATGTTAGTGACGATGACCATGACGATGCGATGACCAGACTTTGACGTCGGGTGAGGGAGCAATTCAATTGCAGTCTCCGCGGTGCAAAAGAATAAACAACAATAAACCAAGGGAAACAACAGCCAGTGGCTGACAGCCTTGTAACTGTCAGGCATAAAATACTAAATCTATTATCCCCTCACTGAGAGCAATCATAATGTTCCCTAACCCAACGCATGCATTTCAGTTTCCCCATGGATGTTTACTAACAAAAACACCCGAGGCCAATGAGGGAATTCTGAGGATGTTTTAAATGTAATATGCAGCACATACACAGAACCTAATTGTGTTTAATATTTAATCTTTATTTATAAATTTTAACAAGCGTAAAATTGTGTATTTGTTTGATATGTTAGAATTCAGTAAATTATTAATTTTACAAATATGTTATTTAAAGTAACTCATAAACTCATTACTTGCAAATTAAACGAACACTTAAGTTTTTTTTTTTGTTTTAGATAAACTTAATAAAAGTGTAAAAGTTTTTATAAAATACATAAGAAAATACTTAACGCTTAAGAAGTGACTTATAATAAACTGTATAAACTTAATTGAATGATGGAAAATAAATAATATGCCAATGCAATAAATGTTAAATTAAAAACTTTGAATGTTATAGTGGGTTACAGTTGTGCTTTAAGGGCCACTACTTTCCCGATTTAGAGTCACGAGTACCCCGAATGCCCATGAGTCGTTGCAAAAACAGCCATCAAGTGCTCATTCAATGCGCAGCATTGTCCTCTTTCCTCGTCCTTTATCCTGTTGTCTGCTGGCCGCTGCCCGTTGTCCAGTCAACCGTCGAGTGTCCTGGAACCCCTTTTGCTTTCCCCCTCTTCCTCCCCCCGTAAGTGTTTGCAGCAATCAGTTATGACCCTTTTGTAACAGCACCAGCAACAACCATGCACATTTCTGGCATCCTTGGCAACTTGCTTGCCCACTTCCTGTGGCGATTGTCAACAGAGAACGTTGGTTATGTGTATTTTTTTTTCGGTTTTATTCCCGGGGGCATGACGTCGACAGCCTCTATAAATCTGCACAAATTGGCAGCCCTGTGGCTGCATTAAAAAATATTTTATAAAAGAGCAAAAGTAAATAAATACAGCGAGAAAAACCAAGGCCAGGCACATGTTGCCAGTCAGTTCTTTATGCGATGTCCTCCCTGGTCTTCTTTTTTTTTGCCAGCATCTGTTTGTTTATTTATGCTGGCAACGTTTATAAATCGCTTTCCAAAAAAGCCACCGGAAGAAGGAGAGAACAAGGCGAAATCTGTGACTGACCAAGCGATGCATCCTTGCCATTCCCCCAAAGGTGACTGCGAACAACGTGGCGTATGCGCGCTGTCCTCGATTGAGTTGTCACGACTGGCTGGCTGGCTGGCTGCACCTTCCACCCTTTTCGGTCCACCACCCCCTCGGTGTCTTCCGCTTCCACCGCTGGCTGCATGCTGACCACACAACTTCATAAATCAGTCGACAGAACCGCATCGAGCGCTGGCGTTTTGATGACCTTATTACCTGTCAGCCAGGAGTCGCAATTCCAGGAGCTAAGCAATGTTAAATGTTTAAACAATGTACATTGGGTTTCAGCGAGGGGTGGAATAGACCACAGAAATAGAATTTCAACACAGATTCAATAAAGAAATATATTTTTTTTCATAGCTAATTAATGGTTTCATTAATTACTTAATTACTCCATTTTTTCTAAATTTATTTTATGACAGACTTTTTACATAGACTTTCAAACTGACTGCAGATAAAATCTAAGATTTGTTTGTATAATTTTAATAGTTATAATCGGTTGATACATGTCCCAACTTAGAGGTTTGATGACCAAATATGAACATAATTAAATGGTGAATTTTTAAATTTGAGGTTTCGGCTTTTAACATTTGCACATGTACAAGGAAAATAGTCTAATCCCTTGGTTTTAAGTAATTTAAGAACTTGGTTATTGTTAAAAACAACTTATTTAGTTGGCAAAAAGTGGTTCAAGCTATGAAACTGCCTGGACTGCCTTTATTCCTTCCTTTTCTATTTATTATTTTTGCTTACCATTTAACAATATTTTTCAGACCACTGTGCCTCGCAGGTGCACTCGGTACTTGGCCATTGATTTGGAGCACGGAGCGGAGCTCACCTCGTTGCGTTTGGCTTCTGAATCGAATCACGCGCCTTCCGCATCGCAAATATTTGCCCACTGGCGATATTTCATTTGCCTCCCCGACTCCGAGGCGGACAACTCATAAATCTTTGAGGGGGCCAGGGCACAAGGACGAGGACTGATGGGTCGATGGGCAAACGAATGTAATCGGGGAAAGTTTCCCGTTTTCATTGAGGGCTAGGCAACCACTGAAGGAGCAATCGTTAGACTGACAAACAGACATCAACATCACGTCGACCGCGCATGGAGGCAGGCAAAAAGGGAGAATCGAAATCAATATTTTCATCAGAATGAAAAATGACCCGGCCAGAAGGGGCCGGGGGAAAATGTCCAGCAACCATAAAACCACTTGAAACCGCCGTGAGCCATTCGGGACTCCTTGAATGAAGTGCGGCATCTCGGTGGGCTTTCAGGCTTATGTTTATTGTATTCCAGTGATTAGCGAAAATAACTCGAGCAGCTACGTGAATTTGCAAACGTCGCATAATTGATTAAACACGGAGAACACGGAGCGACTTAATCAACGAAGCGAACAACGTGGCGTATACGCAATGTGAACGGAAAATATCCTCGAGACGCCAGGCATGCCAATGAAGCTTGATATACTATGATGAACAAGAGAGGAAGATATAGGAACAAATACAGATACGGAACAGAAACAAAAAAATACAAAGACACCAATCAGCAGGAAAAACAACGAAGGGCATGAAATTGGTAAAAGGATGGGGGCGCAGATGAAGTAAGAACCTTAATAGATGAAGCAGATGTGTTTAGCTTCAGGTACATGAATTACTCGAGGGGATTGGTAGGGTGTTGGCTTTATTAAGGATTTTCGGCAATTACCACGGAAATATCATTTAGGATTTATCAAGTTCCAATAAACTTTTTATTTTGTGAGTCCTTAAGTATAACTCATATTGGAACCGCATTATAGCTTTCATTTTGTATGTTACCAAGTATTATTAATACTAAAAGCACATAACTTCAATAAGTCAGACCTTAGTCTTCAAAAATCTATTAGTGAATCTAGGCTTTGTCCTTATTCTCCAAAAATCTATTAGTGTATCTAGGTTTAGTCATATTGACAGTATCCGTTTCTTTATCGTCTCGAGCACCCTCTTGTTGTTTTATCTGGCTTTGTTGCCGCTTTTGGCCGCCGTTGGTGTTGTTATTGTTCCTGTTTTGGGCACACTCTGCTACGTGACACTGACATGGATTTTCGAGTTGTTTTTCGTTGTGTGTGCGAGTGGTTCTTTCGTTGCCAGCCTGGGGATGTCCTTAGAGGCACTCGCACACCCACTGCCAGCTCACACACGTGCTCGCTTATGAGGTGCCGTCCTGCCTACCCGTTCATTTGGCATGTTCGTGCCCTAAGACCTACTTGCACTTTGTCAATTCGCAAATCTTTTTGGTGCGCCATTCTTTTAGCGAATTTAGCCGCTATTCTCGTCATCAAAGGAAACCCCACACAGAGGAAAAGTTTACAGAACTAAGCCCGAACAAATGTTAAGGGGAAATCGGGGGAACAATTCTCAAGAGCTAGAGGCATTGGCGGTAGCTGTGGCTCAAGCACTTCACAATTGTGCGAGTTAACTTTGATGAATTCAATTATTTAAATTCAGCATCCTGCCATCTCAATCTGCATACAGCTTTTGTCATGATATTAGCGTTCTTTTTGTTTTCCATTGATTAATTATTTTTTAAAATCTAACAAGATTCGAAATTGCTTTTCATAGTAATTATCAAAGCTACCAATTCATATAAATCTTCATTAAAATCTTCATTCTTTTGCAAGGACAGAAAATTTTAAAAAATTTAAGTTTTTGGTGAACAGTTATTAATTAAAACGTTTTATTATATTATTATATTATATCATATTATTTATATTGCTTTCTGTTGTTTTTAACTAAGAGGAAAATGCCAATGACACAAATGTTTTATAAATCAAATTGTATTTAGCTCATGTACCAACTAACTTTAATAACCCATGTCGTGATATTTAAGAGCTAGTCTTTTGAGCGCAGCTGTGTCGCAGTGCACGTATTTTGTCTTTGCCTCCGTTCAATGAGTTTGTCCCTATCGTCGTGCTTAGAAGGAATTGAAATTCCCCCATGTCCTCACGTCCCACAGTCGTCTCAATCTGTAAAGTGGATTTATTTCGACGAAATCGAAAGTTGATTTCTCCCACATCCCCAACTCCCCTGTGTGTATGTCATTGTGTCACGCCCCACTGTACTGATGTACCCTTTACCATTCTTTGGTCTCTAGGTCCTTCGTGTGTGGGCCAAGCATTAAAGGATTTATCAATTTACGCAATGGAACTTTCAGAAGTCAAACAGGTTATTCTTTTGGCCAGATTTGTGCCTTATTATATAGTTGCGGGGTGATTGATTAAATTGTTTCTTGGGCCCCTCGAGGGCAGGGCAAAAGTTTGAAGCCTAGTGGTGGGGGAACTAAGGAGTTAAGTAATAAGTTTTATCTTTGATTGAAATTACTCGAGGGCCATATCGTGGTTTTCAAAACCTCAAAGAACTTAATTGGCTTTTGGCACAGCGCCGTCATAATTTAATTTATCGGTAATCAGTAATATTGTCTGACTTTTTCGGAAACTACACACTAAGAAAATTTATTTTAAGGTCATTATATATCAATCAACAAGATCTGAAAATATGATATTTGATTTTTGGTTTTTGTAAACCTACAAGTTCTACAGCTAAGTACTTACAAATTAAACTATGTAAGTTCATAACTTTTCAATAAAACTTATTTTACAAAAATGTATATAGTTCAGAGCGTTTATTTATCAGGCATCCTGGTATCCATTTAGCCCCTTTTGGCTAAGTAATCCCATCAGCTCCATTTGCTAAGCCAAATACGTCAAATTAACGCCAGGAACAGGGACTCAACCATAAACAAATGCAAATGCAAATTGCTTTTAGCGGTTGGAACAACAAAAGCGAGAGCAATCCGCAGAAGCCACAGCAAAACTGAGGGTAGAATTATGACTGGGACTGTAGCACTGAGAGCTTTGAGGTCAACATATTATGCTTTATTAACGACGAGCATCGTTAAAATTGTAAATGGAAATTTCAACTTGGTTTACGATTATGTGCTGGATCGTCAGAAATATCAACCAACTTTGGTAAGGAATGCGAATGCGAAATGGCGGAATGCTGCTGCAAATTGGTCGCAAACAATACAAACAAATAAAACCAAAATCGAAAAAATAAAATCCCCTGAATTGCAATTAAACGATTTCATGCATATATGTAAATGGATTGCATAATGCTCAATTGCTGGAATCCGTGGAGCCATGCGAAATGAAATTACAAAATGTAACCATCAGCAGCAACAGATCCCAGCAAACCAGGCCAATTGCAATAACAATGAAAACACTGGCCAAACCACTGGGCCAACCCATAACAACAACTATTAAATTAATGTTGAAAACTGAAATCAATTTATTTGTAGAAAATCATGACGCATGAGGAAGCAGTTGAAGGACGCGAAAAGGGGAAAAGGGGGTTCCCCACACATTATTTAATGAATAAATCAGACTGCCTGGCCCTGTGTCGAGCAAATAACCACGACAAATAACCAAAATCACACAAAATTCAATTGCAGCCGAACACACAAAAAAGCCAACAATCATTTTTAGTCGTTCTTCAAATCGTTTTCCTATCAAATTCCATCTGATTTGACTTTTTTGACTGACAAATTGATATGTTTAATTTGCATGTCAAGAAAGGATTCATAACTTTTAAATTTAAAACATATGCTTTGATTCAATTTGATATGCGTTATTTTCTTAAAGCCATCTAATATTACTAAATATCTAGAAACCAATCGAATTAAAAACATATTTCTTCAAACCATCAAATATTACTAAGACATAAATAACTTAAATTTAATAAAAAACATATTTGTGCTTTATTTTTGTAATACACAAAGTAAAAGTAATTTTTGCTGCCTTGAATCTCGTCTTTCTAAAATATAATAAAGACATAAGTGCATCATAAGATCACAAAGAAAATATATAAATACAAAGTAAACTTAATTTTTAAAGGTAAAATTGATTGACAGACGAACGAATCCAAATGAATTGTGAACATACATTAAGCAAAATGAAACGCTCAACATATTTGTCTAAAAGTTAACTTCCCAATCAGAGCATATGTTTAATTTATTTACATTCCGTTGTGCAAATATGTATGCAATCAAATTTTAGTAATTTACAAGCATATTTATTTTTTCAATGGCAAATTTGTGTGAAGCTCAATCCTGGTTCAGGCATGCCAACGAGTCCCGGGAGCCTTCTAGTTGGCCAATTAAATTCAAATACATAATTGATAAGCGGCTAATTTAACGGCTCGACGCACAGAGCTCAAATAACAACAATACAGCGCAATAATGACGGGAATAACAATATGCACGAAGGGTCGTATTAATGACAAGTAACAGGATAACGATTTCAGCAGGCTGCTTAAGTCAAAATTGAAGTCCCAGTCCCACGGACATTTATAGTTTATTTGATTTGAATTTTGTTGACAATATACAAACTGTAAATATTCTCCACATATGCAGGTCCGTTTTGTTTGTCTAAAAAGTTTCCGTTTTGTCTCTATATAAGTGTGTGTTTGGCCTTATAAATAAGTTAAATAGTTTTGTCAAATTTATTTGATTACGGAATTTATAACTGGCGCTTATCCTTGGGGAAGGATCACGTGCCACGAGAGCAGACTTCCATATCGCAATTTGGGCATTTGATTTGTGTTTGCGATGCGTAATTGCCCACCGGAAGTGCAGGAGGCCATTAATGATGCTACCCATGCATTTTGATTCACTTGGTTAGTTTGCGGATGGAATTTCTGCAGTGGGTGGTAAATAATACACTGGCGCCATCTGCACGTCTATTCCTCACACTAAAGAGCTGATGTGGAAAAAGCTGTTTCAAGGATAAAAGTTTCCATTTTTATCCGTAGGACGAACACAAGTATTCTGTCAATCTGGCAACGGCTTGCCATTGTGTAGATAAAAAACTACAAGCTAATTATTTTTATTCTTTAATTAACAGTGACAAAAAAATCAATCCTTGATACATTTTCATTCGATTTCATTAAAAAAACTGCACCAGAAAATCACATTTTATAGAACTTCGTTTAATTCCTTCATTAAGTTTGTTATGGCTATAGAGAAGAAGTAATGTAAATATATTTGATTTTCTCATTAAATGAGGTACCCCGATATAATAGGCGATATCTATTAGCACATGTTTCTCTTGCGTAGAAAACATTCGATGTTACGGCTCGAGAATTATTCAATTTGTTTATCTTAACAAATTAAATACCGATTGAAAGGAATCCATAGACTTTTAGAAAGACAAAATTTAGACAAAATTTCGCTAAAAATGCAAAAATAAATTCTGCCAATTAAATGTATACTGAACCGGCCATTTATAAATAAAACAAGCTTAATTATTTTATAATACCTTTTGTCATTTATTTCTTCATTCTTTGTTTTCTTATGCTTTTTTCTGTTCCTTCGTTCATATTATGTATTTATAATATTTTTAGTTGTTCATCTTCCTGTTTAATGTTGAATCTTAACTTGGTTTTAATTATATTATTTATGTATACCATTTACTTATAATTTCCAGTTTGTAATTAGAATAATGAGCAAGTTTATATTAATTTATAATTAATTTATGTAAGTATGCGGTTTACTTTTTTCTCTTAACAGTTAGGCTTTTCGCAAATGTCTTTTTTACTTTGACTAATTCTTAATAGTTTTCATTTCTTTTAAACTATTTCTCGAAATTCTTTGTAGACTTTCCATACAAAATAACATAAGCTTTGTCTATAGGTGTAGGTGTGTGTTAATAGGTGAGCGTATGTAAGTGTGTGTTTTCTTTAAGAACGAAAGACATTTTTTTCTTTTATCCAAATTTGAAGCTTGCTCGAACAATTTCGATAATTTTTATCCGTTTCGCGGGTCTGTGGAATATACAGAAGGTATATGACTTACATGTGTGTACGTATTTTATATGTATTCCATATTGTTTCGGTTTTGTGTTAAACATTTATAATTTCAAATTTTATAATGACAAATTCAATGAAACAACAATTTCTCTCACAATTTAAAAGATGTTTTACTTTAGTTTTTGTTTTTTAATTGTGTTCGACAGCAATAACAAAATTTATTTAACTTGAGTTTAACTTGATAGAATGACGTCAGTTCCAAATATCGATTTAGTTGGTAACTGTTTTAATATTACATGAATGTATGCTTACTTTTCATTTTATTTCTATTATGGTATTTCGGTCTCAATTTAAGTTTTGGATTTGGCAATTAAAAACAAAGAAAACCAAATAAAGAGCGGCAAATTAGGCTATATAATTTCTTGCTGAATAAATGTGTAAAGAGAGAGATGAGTTCTTGAAGGGATCGTTTTATTACATGTTCCATATACTTATTTTTTGGTTTTGTTTCGGATGGCTTTATATAAATGTTCCATATAGAAAGATGCTTGTATATAGGGTTTATAGAGAGCAAAAGTGTGTTCATATTTAATAATAGTTCATTTTGTTTTCCTTTTTTTGTGGTTTTGTTTTAGCAAAAAGCACGATTTCCAAAAAGCAAAAATCGCATTGTCAAAAATTTGATTTAATTCGTAAGTTAATAATGGTAGATTTAATTGGTTTTTTTCATTTTGTTTTCCATTCCATTAAGACCAATAAACATTACATTCGTTTTTTTGTCAATATATTCATATGCCTTTAGAAAATTATGGACTACACATACAAACATTCGATTTCCTTATAAAAATAAACAAACATAGAAAATCTTGCAGAACATTATTATATTATTATATACTTCAGTAAAGTTGTATTTTTGTTTCAATTTTTTTTTTTTTTTGATATGGAGTTGTTGTTTTGCAAAAATGTTGAATACATAAATATGTATAATATTTTCGAGTTGAAGTCATGCGAAGGAATTGAATGCCATTTTACAGTGGATTTGTGGAGAACAGGAGTGAGTGAGAATGTAGCCGAAGATGCCGACAGAGTGAGGGATATATAGGGGAAATGTTGGATAGCGATCTTAACAGTACGGTGTGTATATTGTGTTCTGCCTTCGGTGGCCTACCAGGTATATCCATTGTTTTATCTCACACATTCCCACCCACGCCACTTAAAGTCAGTCAAGGTCCCCAGCCATGCACACACACAAACACCAACCCAGTCATGCACACACTCCAGCTCAGATTACGCATACGCACGGATGTCCTACTCTCGCACTGCAACATCGTCCAATCCATCGACATTGTCATCATTTAACAAACAGCTCTTATAATGTACGACTTACAATTGATTACTCGTTTTAAGTTGTGTGTTTAATTAGGTTTATTACATATATTTACTATTTTTTAAATATTCTGCTAATATTTCTTCTAATGCTTGTATGGATCCTCCCTTTGCATGCTCTTCGTCCTGCCGGTGCTGTTAATTACCCAGCCCTAACTAACTACATTATCTAACCTTCTAATGGGTGTACGAATTTTTTATATTTTGTTTTTGGATTTCCTCTGACGGCTTTCAGCTTAAAGCTAAACAGGCGAAGCAGAGGGAATCTTTTGAAATTGTGTATGCTTGGTTAATGACTTTCGAGTTAAATGTTTTAATATATATTTCCTTAAATAATCGTATTTTTTAGTTTAAGTTAATTAGTAGTTATTGATTTATAAATTGTTTTACTTTGTTTGGATTTCCTTTTCGTTAAGTATTTTTAATGGAAGACATTTTTTATACAAGTTTAAGACACAGAAAATATTCTTTCTTTATATTTTGTATATGTAAGTGTTTTTTTGTGTGTTTAGAGTGAGTCAGATTGAGTGTATGTGTTAATATGTAAGTGTTTTGGGTATTTTTTTATATTTGAAATAGTTTTTTTGTTAGCTTAGAAAAGAAATCCAATAGATATGTAAATTTCTATGTAGGACTAATAATAATTAATAAACACAAAGAACATTCGGTTATAGTCTAAAAATTATTGAAACGATTACTCTAGTTGATCGATTTGGTATCGCCTTCCGCTTCTTGTTATATGAATGAGGTTTGTATAAAAATGTATATAAAATAAATTATTATTCTTTTTCCACTTTATTTTTTTATTCATTTTCTGCAAAACTAATCAAATATTTATTCAATAATTAACTTGTTTTTCCTTTGTATTCGTTTTTCTTGTTTCTGTTCAAAATTGGATGTCAACCATGTACATATAAGATATGAACTGTCTATATCATTGCTCTGTTTTTTTTTTGTGTGCTTTTGTTGTTTTTACATTGCTGTCGGGTATTTCAAGTCTTCCATTTGTTCAGTGAATTCGATTTTGTTTGGTTGTAAAATATATAATACTTTTGATATTTGTGCGTACGCAGTTGAGTGCAAAAGTAACTCCGTTTATTTAGTGTTAAAGTTGTACGATAGAAAACAGGAAAAAACAAATTATTTATCGGTAGGAATTTTGCTCATTTTAAATATTTTCTGATACTATTTACATAATTCGAATGATAACTGTTTTCCCTTCAATATTACATTCAGTTCATGATTTTTGCACTGACTTCTTACTTTTGCGTGCCTTAATTTATGTTAAGAAGGAAATCAATAGTTTCAATAAATGGTAAACAAAGCTCGCTCTATAAAGTATTTATACCTTGCAAACAATTTAGTTTTAAATGCTATTCTTTTTGCACACATACATACATAATTCATGTTTAGCTATAGTTTTTACTAATGGTCAATTAAAATATTTTCCTGCAAATTATTGTCTACAAACATAGGCATATAAACTCGTTAGTATTATCTGTATAACGTTTTGCGAATCTTCTAACAAATATTTAATTTTTCTTTTTACCTCATGTAGCGGCATGAGGTTAACTTGCAGCTCCCAAATCGGCTTAAATCAACAAACTCAAACTGCGTATTTCTTCTTCCCTTCAAAAGAAATTTTAGAGCCCTCTGGGTCCTCTTTTGCTTATTGTTTTCGACACAAAATAGTGCAAACCTAATTCTCAAAACTTATTTAGTGCTCATATCACGCATTGGCCAGCACAAAGGTCACGGTCACCATTAAGAGATGGGCCACGATCACCGAGCCGGACATGTGCAGCAGGGTACTGCCACGCCCACATTGCTGTATCTCGATCTCCTCTGGATGATAGTTAATGCACTTCTTGGGTCGGCGACGCGACTCCTGCTCCTGTCCCTGGCGTCTCGTACTGCAGGCTCCTGAAATTCAAAACAAATAGAAGAATTAAAAAAAAGCTCCTCCAGATATATGCCACCACTACCCACCGATTACGCCCGCCTCCTCCAAAGGCTCGATGTCCAGTTGCTTGGAGCCACACGGACACAGGGTGTCCACCACCAACAGGATAAGATTGCTGTGCGGGATCTTCTGGACGCTGAAAGGACGCTCGCATCCAGATGCATGACAGTTGGTTAGTTTACCCTAAAAATAAGAACCGACTTTAATGTTTGGCCAGTTTTCCGCATCCGATTGGCACCCACCTTGAGGGGATTGTTCTGGCCACCCTGATTTAGTCGCTCTGGCTGAAGCATATAAAGATCAGTGCGCAGATCGCATCGTCTGGCATTCTGTGGATCCGGTGAAAATCGAGGACCGACATGGGGCTTATGCTGCCTGGGCGGCGGTGTCGTATATTCCTAAAATAGGAAAAGCATGATTAAAGTTGTATACCTATTCAACTATTTTTCAAAAATTATTAATTTTAAAAGCATTACAGTTGCTCCAAAATTAAAATTTTGCTTATTGAACTTCTAATTTAGTTTAAAGTAAAATTAAACTTTGTTCACGTTTAATTTATATTAAAGTAAAGACACTTAACCCTTTTTATTTAAATCTTTAATTTTTTCTCCCAACTTAAAACTTTATAATTTTCAGTTTAAACTTACCACATCAGCAGTGGTGAAGAACTCATCCATTTCCTGATCCACTTGCATGTTGTATTCATTTCCGAACTCGTATTCGTCCGAATAATTGTTGTCCACAAAGACAACATCCTCATTGTCGTAAGTATACTCCTCCTGTGGCCAGGCCCGCAAAGAAGCCGGCATAAAGGATAGCCAGGTGGCACTCAGGGCCAAAAGATGGTTGAAGAACCACGAGCCCAGGCGATTTGGCTGCAAGATGCCACCTGCAGCCGTATAGGGATTGTCCGCATCGGAGCAGACACCCTGGTAGTCGTTGACCGTTACCCTTTTGTAGATCCGGTCCTGGACCAAGGAGTCCATAATGGTGCCATCGATCTGACCGAAAAACTTGCCCGTGTGCTCCATCTCTTCGGATATGATCACAAATCCGCTGTTGTCCAATACGTAGCAGTCGAGATTGTCCGATGCGCAGGTTCGCTTGCAGCCCGTCATTCCAGTGCACTAAAAAAAAATTACGGTCAAATACACTTTGAAAAAATATTTTTTAAAAAATATATAGTATGTATATTATTCCAACACTTCTTAGGCATTGTTGCTATTTTAATCTATTTAATATGTTTTAAAATATTTTAAAGAACTCAAGGTTTGTTTGATAATTTCTATAAACAAAAACCACAATCTAGCAATCAACTTAATCAACCAAAGACTTGGATCACACTTACGGCTGAGGTGATGTTTATAAAATGTTTTGCTAGGGAATCGTGCTGGAACTGGAGACCCACAACCCCCGCTGGTGCCTTGTGACCCCGATGCTCCACAAATATGGCATGAGAGGCGGTCACCAGGGTGGCATTCGATTTGATGGCATACCCCGAACCAAAGGGTACACTATACACGAAACTGTCCGGTTCCACGGAATGCTGATCTATAGCTCGTTTGTACCAGGAAGTGTCCATGGCTCTAACATTATCTTCGCTAAAGTGTCTGTTACATAAAAAAGTAGTTGGAAACATTCTAAAAATTATTATTATTAATAATACTCACGGTTCGGGTGTATCGTCGGGTCGCTTGACATGATCAATCCACCGAAGAAGCCCCGATCTCGTGGCCACAAACGAAGTGGCAACCACAAACTTCTGATAGCCTTGCCTAAGAATAAAAAATATACATGAATTAGACTTCTGGAATTTGAAAGTTTTTGGTAATTTGGGGCCAGCGCAAGATATTTCTAGGGGATGTTTGTTCAAGCCTCTCCGTATGGCTGGTCCTCTAAAGCGGTTGCATTGATCAATTCTACTCCAATTTCAATCAAATTACTCTTCGATTTACCTCTTAAGGATTGCCATCAATGTGGCGATTGGACTATAGAAATTATTCATATAAAATTGGTGCATATCAGTTAAAAATTGCATATGTTCAAATAATTATATTTAAATTATTTGCCGAGGGAAAAAATATTTTTGCATTATGGTTATTCAGGTGAAAAGTGCAGAGTTTTAGCAAAAAAGGAAAAAGTATTATCCGTCAAAGAAATAGAGTGAGGAAAGTATATGCGGAGAGAAAATGGTTTTTGTGCTTTAGTAAAATTTATAAATAAAAAACTAATAACAGTTTTTAATAAAATACTAAAATATACACTACAATTAACCAAAAAATAATTTTTTGAATTAAAGTGAAAATTCTAAATTCCAAAACATTTAAAAACAAACTAAATTAAAAATCATTATAAAATGTTTCGAACGAATGCAATCCAAACTTACTGCTTATCCTCTTTGCCGCTGGAAGATCCAGTCGTATTCCTGTCCAGTCCATCGGTTACCATGGCATCGCGCACCAAGCTCTGGATGAGGGTTCGATCGCAGAAGTAGGGCTCAGCCTTGCGAGATCCCTGAGAGCTTGAGTGCTGCGATCCAAAGTGGCTCGATCCGGGCGCATTGCCGTTGGAGCCACTGTGCATGTTGTGATGTGGTTGCGGTGACTTGGGTCGAACCTGATATAGGGAGAAATAAACCGAAATTACCAAACTGTTTGGATAGGATAACCCACGAGGGGGATTCATTTCTCAAGTTAGATTGCTTACCGACATCCACTTCCAACCAGGGCGTCCGGCGCGAGACAGAAAGTGCAAAACCTGCTCCTCTGGCGACCCGAAGCTGGGCTCCTGATCGCGCGAGGAGTACTCGCCGGAGCTCTCCCGTTCCTTTTCCAGATCACTAACGCTATTGTACTCGCAGTACACCCAGTCGGGATGTACGCGCCAGTTGTCCCCCTTAAAGTACTCGGTAACTGCAAAAATATATTTGCATAAAATATATTATTCAATTGGAGAAAAATGGGAGATTTCAGACCAACTCACCATTGTTACGCGAATGCCGAATCTCCTGCTGGGAGACAAACTCATGGCTACCGTATTTTTCCGGGAGCACAATAGCCAGCGTGAATGGTGTATCCTCGATGGGGCCGTAGAAGTAGCGATGCGTCCTGGTGGAAACCCTTTTAGAATCATCGTAGTGGTTCATCACTGTAAACTCCGTTTCCCCCTCTTTCGGTTTTATCATGTCACCGCGCATCTTTTAAAAGAGAAAGTTAATAGAAATATATGTAAAAATTATAAATAGTATTTAGCTCATATTAAATTTGATTAGTTTACAAGTTTTCACAAGCTGAAATATTTTTAAGTCTGAAAGCTAAATATAAAGAATTATTATGACGCCGCTTAAAGTTACTCTTTTCAAAACAGTTGTTACATTTTGAAGAGCTAACTTTTAGGTGGCTCCCAAGTAATTCAGACGTTTTTAATAAGTTTAATGTCCGAAAATATAAAAAACTAAATTTTTCACTGTGACTAAAAAGCTTTAAACTATTATTAATATAATGTTGCAATATTAAATATATATTTATATATCAAAACACCCACCTCGTTCAGAAGATTCTTGTTTATTTCAATGAGTTCGTTGTTATTGCCAATCTCCGTTTCCGGCAGTTCCAACTCCGTGATGTCGACCGATGCGTACTTTGGCTTCAGCTGGTCGATATACTGGTTGCCATCGCCCAGGGGCCGCAGATCCGGGTGGTAGAGCACCCGTCCGTTGTTATCCACGATAAACGAATAGCCATTCGGTCCCAGCTTGTGTTGGGGGATCACCTTGCGGATCTCCTCGATGGGCACATCGGTGCCCACCACGCCCAGCAGATTGGCAACGCGCACCGAATGGTTTCGTCTATCGAAGACCGGAGTTGAAACTGTCGTCACCAGGCGTCGCTGGTACTCCGAGTCGCGTCCCAGTCCACCCGACTTCCCGGCCACAAATACCGGGCTCCAGTGCACCGGATGGTCCGCCTGGTACATGATCATGGGACGGGCCATCACCAGGGCATAGTCGATCACCTTGCGGCGGGCCTCATCGTAGTCGTTGATCTGGACGAAGAATCCCTTGTTCGAGCAGGCCATGTCGTGCAGATTGCTTCGGCTGCCGGAATCGCTGCCAATCAGGTAGGTAAAAATCCGGACGGGCATGTGCGGCCAGTTGTACTGCTTGATCACATCCTTGTGCGACTCCGAAGTGCTCTCCGTGATCAGCATGATGGCCTGGTTGCACTGACTCCCAGCCCCTGATTGATTGTACTAAAATGAGAGGAATTGCTTAGTTTTCTCGACCTTATTTTGGTCTGAATGCCTTACCTTGTGCAGCAAACTAAAGGCATACTCCAGACCTGCCGTAAAATTAGCCGTATCCTGCAGCTTTATCGCCTTCACAGCGGACTTGATCTCTTGAATATTGTCGGGCGTGGCTCGAACCATGCGGTCCTTGAAGCACGGCACTGGTGTTTTCACTACCTCCGAAAAGGTGATGAGGTTCACGAAGTCATCTTCACCCAGGGTGTCCATTATGTTGAAGGCGGTGGCCATGCCCAGGTCAAAGGACTTTTCCGTCATGCTCGACGATGCGTCCAGAAGAATCATCTAATGGGGAAAGGACATAAAGGCAATTCACTAAACTGTGCATACGGACATATTCTAAGAACCAATATTAATGTTTATTACCTGTAGCTGATATTTACAATGAACAAGGATTACGGAGTGATTTTTAACATACAACTTAACTTTCTTCTACAACGAAATCAAAACGGCTTAGAGTAAAACTGAAATAATAAAAAATTATAATCCGAAAATTATACTTTTCATGAGTTTCTTTTTAACATAGTTTGGTAAACTAAAATTATTTAATTAGTATTTTTAATAGTCAAAATCCTAGGCATGCCAGGCATATCATAAATAATTTGTAAAATTGTATCATACATTTCTAATTTACTGTTGCAATGTTAAAAAAGCAACCGTAAATTAAATTGTGGGCGATAGCAAAAAATTTAACTGATATATTGTGTAACTAAAAGTAAATAGTTAGGATATTCACGACACTCTAAAACTAGTAATATTTTAACAATAGATACTCACAATGTCCTTGGGCGACGAGGCGGCCTGGACGAACCAATTGTGGGCACGGAAATCGTGGATGAGCTTGCTGCCCTTGGAGCCCTCCGGGGGCCAGGCAGTGCCCGGGAAGCGGCGCAGGAAGCCTGTGGAGGAGCCAAAGTATTGCCAGGACAAGGCCGGATCTTGCTCTAAGTTGTTCTGGAACAGCGGGTCCAAGTGGGCGCTCCACTGCAGCGCCGACTTTACGTCCGACTCATCCAAGTCGACGCCGTGCGGCACCAGAATCGAGCTTAGACTGAGATTGACCGGCAGGCGCTCGAAACGCCGCATGAACCGGATGTCCATGTGGCGGGCTCCGTCCGCCAGCTTTCCATCGGCATTATACTCATTGATTCGCCGGGCATCGTAGTGCTGCTGTCCACCCATCGGTGACTCCCCCTGACCCTGCCCCTCCAGCTCCGACAGGGCCGCCTGCTCAGCGGAGTCCATCAGGCGCTGGAATAGAAGTTGTTGGTTTCACTCACTGCTATCAATCTGCTTAAGTATTTCTCTGGGGGAATGGGAGGGGTTATGGGGAGGGTTGCAAAGTTTCCGCGCTTTATGCAATTTATTCTCCTCGCTGCGACTTAAATTGCACAAAGCACTGGAGTTTGCTTTGCTTCATTTTGCCTTCTTTTAGCAAACTTTCAGTTCGACTTGGGCGTGTGTATGTGGAGTATAATTCAAAGCCCAGAGATATATCTGCGCGGTAATATCGCCCTGCACAGTGCTCGAAATGTAGCCGAAAAGTATGCCACACTTATCGGACAGTTTGAGCAACTCTTGTTGTTTATTATTATTGAATACTTTTAGGATCGGTTAAAACTCAGATAAATACAGGTTTATTTATATTTATGTGCTCAATTTAAAAATCCCTGTATTTCTACAATTGCGTTAAAAATAAAGCTCCGCTATCATCGTAATCGAATAAACCAATAACATAAAACAAGTATTATTGATTTACATATTTGTATTAAAATATGTTAAAGTTTTTGTAATTTTCATCTGTATACTTTAGATATTAGTTTTCTTACCACAAATATATTTAAACATTGCCCAATTAATCTCAGTTTAAGGGTGATAAACATGGCTGTGATTATGGCCAAGTGTATGGGTGTTTTTAACAGCTAGCATATTCCATTGCATTCCAATTTACGACCCAGAACGGAATTTTACAAATCACTGGGATGCTGTGGAAGATTTTGCAAGTTGGCGCACAAATTATCTTCACAAGTTTAGTTCCAAGCCCACAGTATGCATTTTCATAAGACGCAAACAAGAACTTTAGCTGCAGCGAAATTAGACCCCCAGGGGCAGATCCCTCCTCCGAAGGAGGACAAACACCTGCAGTCATAGACACTGGAGATGTGCCACGCCCACACCCACACCAATACCAACACCCAAACCCACACCCACACCCCCATGGGCGAACTTCAGTGCACCTGAAGATGCTGCAGTTGCTGCCGAGCTAAGCTGTATGTGGGTGCATTGAAATAGTTCAACTACTTTTGCACAATGGGAACGCAGAGCAGGAAAATAGAATAAAAATGCTTGAGCTTCGGTTCTCTGGGGCATATAGACCCAGTACGGGTCTGAAGAAGATTTCAATGTAAATTGGCTGCCGTTGGGCAAACGCTGGTGCCACGGGAATGTGTCAGCGGCTTAGACAAATAGCAGGGGGAGTTTTTTGGGGAAAGAATGCCAGATGGGGTGTGGGAAAGAAAGTTGTTGCACTGAAAACCTCTTTCCAGGTGGGCCACCTTCCATCTGCCAACTCTCAAAGTTATTTGCACATTTTCCGAGAGCTCGAATTAGCTAAGGAATCTTAAAGTTTGCCCAGAAAAAGGTGTTGAGTGGCGAGCTAGTTAAGGCATTAAATAATAAACACTGCCGAAAGTGAGTCAATAGAAAGGAGCACACTGGGGGTAAGTGAGCGACTGGTAACTAAGAGAAAACTGCAAGGAAGTTTTTATCGGATTTCGAGTCTTTGGTTGGCAGCATCTGAAACTTCTTTGCCCAAAGGCAGGTAAAATTAGCTAAAGTTTCTTCAAAGTATTCAATTTGGTCAACTCCATTGGAGCTGCAAGTTGGAAGAGAACATAACCGCTTTCCTCACTAGTTACCTTACTTTAAATATTATAAGATAATATTTTTAATTCAATTTTATTCAAGGATTAACTCACAAGAGTAGTTGCACTTTACAGCTTTTTGAAAACCAATTTTTAATTACCATGATAGTTAGTGTTAACAATGACTTTAACTGCTTAGAAATTGGGTAGTGGTCTATGGTTGAATTTCTTCGAAGGACATAATTTAACTCTATATTCCTTTACAAGTATGTACCAAGAAGTTGTTGCATCAAGAAGAACACCCTGTTGGATACTATTCATCTGAACCCCCATTTTTTTTGCAAAGAGCAACAAAGTCATACCCATGTAAATAATTGCCAACATGCGTAGTCGCTTTGTCTAAGACAACTCGGAATGGAACATGGGAAAGAACGACAGACAAAAAACATGGCCGTGTATTATGAAATATTTGTTGTACATTTTTTGCTACAATATTATGCACTTATGGAAAGGTTGAGGCATCGCGACAGAAAATAAATGTAGAGGAAGGGGGGAGCAAAAACAAAAAAAAGGTGTCTGCGAGGCAGAAAGGGTTGCATGGTTGGGTGGTTCAATGGGTTGGGGCTTCAGCTTGGGCTTGGAGACCCGACCCTGAGCAATGCCCTCTCGCACACACAATTCTCAGTTGACACCAGCTGGCTTCCCTGTCGGTAGTCTGTGCAGCTGTCGACATCTTAACATTCAAAAGCCAACAATGACAACGCCAACGATGACTGGGTGTGGGACTGGAACGGGGTCTAGAAGCTCGAGACTGCGACTGAGACTGAGGAGACCTGCTCAAATGTCAGCGGTGCAGTGTCTGGGTTTTGCCGGAATTAGCAAAATGCAGCTACTTGCACGCAATTTGTTCGCAAGACGGATAAGGACTCTGGGCGTTGGCTGGAGCAACAGCCTGAAAGTGTGCTTTGGGAAAAAAAAACAAAGAAAAAGACTGGGAAAAACGAACCCCCGTTGACCATTTGCCAAGTGAAAAGTCAGAGCCAGCCGACTGATTTTTCATCCCCCCTTTTCCTCATCCCTCACTGGATAATGCAAGATGTGTGTTTAAGCTACGACTTCTGTCCGCCCTAAGACTTTTCTTTTCCCAGCATTCTTTTTCAGCTTTTTTTTTTTTTTTGCAAGTCGCCCAATATATTTGCCATCTGAATGGACGTGCCAAATGTTGGAGCAATAAGTTGTGCAGCCGAAAAAGAAATTTATATTACGTTTTAATATGAGTTCAGCTAAATATTTGACGAGGGGGTGCTTGGAGGTCATTTGTATGTAAGCCTCTGATTAGTATGAGTATCCCTGCGGCAAACACACTGACATCAAGTGGGTGGCACCTGTTCTGGTACCTGTCCTCTACAAGTCCACTCGGTATTGCTTTAGTCTGTCTGTCCTGGCCAAATCTGTTGGGTATTTTTAGCCACAAGTGTGAATGCCTGGCTGTGTTCCGACGACTCATTCACACTAGCATTTGATGCGGTCTGCTTTGGGACTTATAAACACTTTTTCCCCCAGTCAAAGTGTAACTTTACAATGTGGTTGGCTCTTGTCTTCTCCACTAGAATCCATAATGTTGTTTCTAGGCTCAAACTGCAACTTAGTTTGAAATAAGTTAAACTGTGAAATGTGGATTTAAGCAATTTAAACAAAATAATAATAAATAATCTGTCGTTGAAATTTAACAATCAAGCCATTTGTATTACATTTACTTTCAATTACATCTTATATTATGTAGGCAAGCTTAATTCGATTTTTTTAGATTTAGGGTCGTAACTATTTAATATCAAGATCAGTTAATCTGTAGCAACTACAATTACAACGTAGAGTAAATGTCAACAAATTTGTGTGCTAACATTCTAAAGATTCTATTCTGTCGTCTTTTTTAGAGGAAGGCAAATGCTTTTAGTGTAAAGACATTTTTGCCGCGTTGCTACATGTTTCTATTTAAAACACCCGAACAGCTTTCCAATATACTCAATACATACACACTCTTGTCCTCCATCTAGCCATCCATCTGGCCCCCATCGTTCCCTCTCGCTCTAGATGCCTCTGCCCTCTCGCTTGCACAATGTCAACGTCAAAGTGCAAGTGGCATTATGGCAAAGGAGTCAACAGCGCACAGGATATGGGAGTCGGTAGGTGGGGCAGAAGAAAAACTAACCGAGCAGAGACACAGTATAAAACAGTGCTGCCAACTAAGTATTTAAGAATAATGATAATTTGGCTAGAAAAAGTGTATTAAATTGTATTGGGATTTTGTTCAGAATCTAAAATCAAAAATATTGAAAACAATATTTAGATCAGACCAATTAGTTTTCCTACTAACAAGTTTAAAAAAACCAAGATATTCAAAGAAAATAATTAATAAATCTGGCTTTATTAAAAATACAAGTATTAGTGTTGGTTAAATAATAAAACAATTTATCAACAATTTAAAATAAGATTTATTAAAATGTTTTTTTTAATTCAAAACAGGATTTGTAGAAATTCAGAAATAAAAAAATTAAAGAAATTTAAAGAGGAGAGAAAGGACACAAAAGAAGAGGGTAAACTGTCAGCACTAGTGCGAAATAAATGACGGCGAGTGCATGGGGCGGGGCTCCGCTTTTTTCTGCCATTAAATGCAATTTTAAAGTCAATTTTAGCTTGCAAACGAATGCAAATAAATGCTGTCACCAACAGGACACGATTAGTGGGAGTGCAGAATGGGAGTCCTTAAAGGTTTCAGGTTTGCAGTGGCAGTGGCAACAGCTCAGTTAAAACGGCATTGACAGGCGTTGATAGAATCAAATTAGCAGCGGCGATTGCCACACGTTGTTTGCTACATTTGCCATCGAAGGGCGGTGTGCAAATTATTACGCATACGCCTCCGAACAAAGTGGAAAATGAGATGCGTGCATGTGTGCGTATTTGTGGCTTCTGCAGTTGCCTTTATGTTTACAGGCAATTAGCATTTTAATGCCGCACCAAACAAAGGGCAACTGCAGGTGCCCAACCGAGTGATGCAAGGCCAATGGTACATAAAAGAGTGCGACAGAGAAGGGGCGAGCCGCAGACGGGGACAGATAGAGAGTGCACATATATGTAGGTCTGAGTATGACATTGATGGGGGTGGAAGTCGAAAGGTGAAAGGTGAAAGGGCAGGGGCTGGCAGGTGTTCGTCTGGACGCGCTCGAGTTGCTTTTCATTATTTTTCATGTTCGACACGAGCGCAAATTGTCGACGGCAGGCGAATGGAGCTAGTGGGCCACCAAATACCTTAACACTTAGTTCGCCGTATCCGTATTTTAATATGCGTTTAAGAAAGTTTAAATGAAATTAGCCACTTCGTTATCAAGTCCTAAAATTCAATTGATTGTTCCCGTTCAAACGTTTACATATTGATTAAAAATGTTAAGAAAAGGTATTTAACCTTCTTTAGAAAATTATTCAAGATGAATTTCAAAGAATCTTTCAAGTGAAAGACATTCTGGTGAGGTTTGGTTTTCTGAAAAATCTTCTGTTTTGTGCATTTAGGTCAAAATGGACCTCTTTCAGATATCTGATAAGTATATTACTTTACCTTTTGAAATCCTAACATTTTTATTTTAATTACCTACTACACTAAACTATTCCAAATACAACGATTTTTAACACAACGAGACAGTAATTTACTTTGATTTCAGAGAAAAAAGAGCCTTCAAAAACAAAAATAAATTATTTTCGGTGTAACTTATTATTGCGACGTCACTGATATTGCTTTTATAAAAATCACGTAAATGCAATTTAATCAATATTTACTTCGTATTCTCCAAGATGAGATTGACAGAGTCAACGAACTGAGGGGAACAGTATATTTTTAATAAATGATAACCAATGAAACGAGTTATTATTTCTACTTTTTTATTTTATATCCCAACATGTGCGGGTTAATAAAATCTCGCATACGCAATGTTGTTTATACAATACGCGCGTGCAATGACCACTCCACCTGCATTTTTTGCTGTATATTGACAAATAGTCACACAAATTTCAGTTACTAGTATGTTTGGTTTACAGGATTTTATTGAGCATTTTTAGGGTTATTTGCATTGTACACTGAATTGTTATAGAACTAAGTTTGAGATTAACCGTGTTGTTGATGTTGCCTGTTAACACAGTTAAGCAGGCCTTGTATGTCTTTTATATCGAGCACCAGATTGCCGTTTTGGGCGTAGAGGCCGCCATTACATCCTTGAGGTGCCGCCATACAACAGCCAACAATCAGGCAGCCAATTAGTAGCAGTAAGACAAAGGAGAGCGATTCCATTTCCAATCGAAGTGTTCGTTGCAATCAGCGGAGATATACTGCCGGTCCAATTTTACTTTACAACGAGATTATATGCGGGAATAATCAAATCGGGAGATTCCCACAATCAACAAATGCAGTGTAATGCGCAGGTATCAATTACCAGGCGAGAAACAGGTCAACAATTTATGGAATCGCAAAGCTCTCCCATTTCAAAACTTGTTTTTTACTGACCGGTTCGTCTCATTACCATGTCCAGTGATTTCACAGGCTTACAGAAACATTTTCGTTTTATTTTAATGCCAATAATATGGCGTCAAAGAATTTCATTCTCACCCTCCCAGCGACGGCTCTGGCTAACCAAGCTTGTCAGTCAGCTTTAAACTAAGAGTGCCATACAACCGGTATCATTATAAGGCGATTATGAAGTGGGCATCGCCCCAGTACTGACAATATATATATATATACACTTATATGTGGACGATAGTCAAGGCATTTGGAATATTGCTCGTGCCATTGGACATATGCTTTCTGGAATTTTCCACTTAATTCATTGCCTCTATTACAAAAAGAACTCTATCTGTATGGTGAAGAATGGAACTGAATCGTGCATTATTACAAATTTATTACACAGGACAAGAAAATGAGACGTTCATAATGCAAAGTGCATGCATAAAGTTCAAAGTTAAGTTCAAAAATTGTTTGTATTATTTTAAATGCAATTTTTTAGATAAACATTAAACTAACATTTTTCACCATTTAATAAAAAAAAAAAAAAAAAAGGGTTTGAATAATTAAAAGGTTACAAACATTTATTCATATTTATTTTATATCCAAAAATAATTTTTCAAAAAACCGTTACGGCCAGAAAAAAGTGTTTAATTTTGTGTATAAATGCATTCGACTATTTTTTCGTCCAAAATGCTTCAAACAAAAGGAAAATACAAATAATTTGTGTCTGCAAGTTGTTCAAAACGCATTTTAATTTTTTTTAATTGTTCCTTATTAATTTGATTTTTCAATAAATCTTAGTTTTTGTACTCTTTTTATATACGTTACTGAGGAGTAAAAGGCTTTTTTGTGTTCGTTGAAAAGTATTTACAGGTAGAAGGGAGCGTTACGACCGTAAATCCTTGCCAATCGACAGAAAACGCTTTATAATTTATTTAATTTTTAATTGGTAAGCGATTCCCCTTAGTTTTTTTTGTGTTGGTGAGTATAACTAATTTGGGTTTGAATTTATGTTGGCTACTATTGCTTGAAGGTCTTAATCAATATTGTGTTGTGTATGCTCTAAAAGATTTGCTGATATGAAGTGTTACCCCGACAAATCTTTATACCCTTGCAGAGGGTATAATAATTTTGGTCAAAAGTGTGCAACGCAGTGAAGGAGACATCTCCGACCCTATAAAGTATATATATTCTTGATCAGGATCACCTCCTGAGTTGAAATAGCCATGTCCGTCTGTCCGTCTGTCCGTCTGTCTGTTTCTACGCAAACTAGTCTCTCAGTTTTAAAGCTATCGAATTGAAACTTTGCACACGCCCTTCTTTCCTTTGCACGCAGTATATGAGTCGGAACGGCCGGAATCAGCCGACTATATCCTATAGCTGCCATATAACTGATTGATCGGAAATGCCATAACTGTTGTGTTTGTTAAGTTAGGAAGTTGGGATTTTCTATGGGTTTTATTTTTGGCCAATTTATCCGACCTACCAAATTTCATAAGGATCGGCCGACTATATCCTATAGCTGACATATAACTTAACGATTGGAAATGCCATAACTTTGGTGTTTTTAAAGTTAGGAAGTTGGGATTTTTAATGAGTATTAAGAATGCATCACATGAATAATTTTGGAGAATATAATTTACAGAGTATTCTGCAAGGGTATATCAACTTCGGCTCCGCCCGAAGTTAGCTTTCCTTTCTTGTTTTTCTTGATATAGCTTGGCCTATACAAGTGAAGTCAATTGATCATTTCATTGTCTTTTTGGTTGATAACTATATATTGCATAATTTGGGATGTTTTGTCAATAATATTTGGTTTTTGAGATAAGCACTTGCGAAAACCGATGACCCATTGCTATGTTTACTCGGTAGCTCGACTACTGATATATTCTATAGAAATATACTTATTTCTATTATAAAAGTAATTTAATTGTATAGTAAGAGGAATAAATCATTTGTTCTATATTAAAACAAAAGGGGACTAGGCAACCATAAGGATACCTTTACTAATTTTTTTTATTGTGGGTAGGGATTTGAAAATTCATTAATTCAATATTTATTATTATTTATTATTCATTCAATATATTATTTCATTCAATATATTATTCGCAGTAAGCATTTTATGTATGCTTTTAATTCTGATCGATTCTAAATTCATGAAGATTCTAGTGCGTTTTGCGTGAAGGACTTCCGGCTAATGAGAGGCACAGAAAATGTAGTAATTTGTGTATAAGTGCTTGCTGACCACAAGAAATCGACTAAGACAATAGAAATTGTAATCGATATTTTGCGAAAATGAGAAAAAATAATTCATGCATATCCACGTATTGTCACGTCGACTACTGGGCAGTGCTGCCAGAAACTCCCAAGCAGAAATAGCTAGATTTTGAAAAAAAGTTGCTAGGAATTGCTAAAAATTCGTCGAAAATAGCCAAAAAATTGCTAGATCAGTTAAATTTTACTTTTAAACTAATTATGCATATATTTAAGAAAAAAATAGAAATTTAAAATACAAATAAATAACGAGCCTTCTGTGTTTTAATATATATGAATAACAAAAATTAAAAATAAAAATATGAAACTAAAACAAAATAAAATTAAAAGGAACATGATTTCAAAATAGTATCAATTATATAAAACTTAATTTAAGAATGCTTATAATTTTATCCAATTCAGCCAGGCATCCGGAAAATGTTGTTTTTAAATTTTTGGCATCTTCACCGACACAACACAGCACAAAAAAGTTAAAAAACAGTTAAAAATTAGTTCCGATATCTTTGTGAACCATTTTCGATCGTAATTGGTTCAGTAAATTGGAATAGGTATAAAAAAGTTCAAAATGATGAAGAAAAATAAAAAAATGTTTAGTTTTGTAAAAAGTTGCTAAAATTTCTAAAAAACAATGAAAAGTTAGCAACTTTGTTGCAAATAGCAAATCGAAAAAAAAGTTGCAAATTTTTTTAAAAGTTGCTAGATCTAGCAACTAAATAGCTAAACTGGCAGCCCTGCTACTGGGTGAAGGTAAATCCCACCATGCGTTGATTATAACATATAATTGATAATTTGTAGCTTGTTAGCTTCACTGTGTTTGTATATTCGAAGAACTCGCAGAAAGTTGTAAACAATTTCATAATTAAATTAAAAGGATGCCAGAAGTTAATGAAGTAGGGCATATAACACAACTTGCCATTTGAGGAGTTTTTTCGGGCCTGACATCGAAGACGAATAAAGAAGGATAGAAACAACAACTCTTTAAACTACCCTTTTTTAATCGTTTGTTTATTGTTGAATTTTATTTGAACTAACATGAATTTTGAAGGCGTGAGAAAACCCAAAACGAGATATTAGTCAGATGTCAATAAATCAACGTTAATATTTTAACTAGAACAACGACTTCGCTAGTCAACAGTCCTTAAACAAACATTTTTATTGCCATTGGAAAAAACTACTATTAATTAAAAAAAACCATATGCTAAGATAATTGTCACATTTTAATAAGTCAAAAATGTCATACCATAAGGAAAAACCCCCTATTAATTTAAGAAAAAGAACGTATTCATTTTACGATTCTCGGAAATTTGAGTACACAGTTCACAAGCAGGAGATAAGGACAGAATTTAAAGTACAAAACAAGTGCAGTGTGTATGTATGTAATACTTTTATATACAGTTCGTCTTAGCTATTTCCGTTTTAAGGTCTGTATAAATCAATAATACTATATTAACTATAGCGACGATTTAGCTGCACAAAATTCTTTCATATTAATTTTGAATGGCATTGAGAAAAAATCTGAAATAAATCGATATGGGGTTATACTAGATATTAGTCAGATGTCAATAAATCAAAATTATGATTAAAACTCATATATAAACATGTTTTTGGGTGCTTTAAAAGTATTGGTCTATTGGCACATATTTTGCCGAAAGTTTCTAATCTAACGGCACATTTCTTGATAAGCATCAACAGCCAAGTCCAATTATGCTATGTATGTCCGTTTGTATGGAAAAATCTGTATCTCGTAAACAACCAATATATTTGGCACTCTCACTTTTTGAAGCCCCATTAAAATCATATATGTATTTAATAGGCGAGTGAGTCACTGGTTTTTATACCCGTTACTCGTAGAGTAAAAGGGTATATTGTATTCGTGCAAAAGTATGTAACAGGTAGAAGGAAGCGTTTCCGACCCTATAAAGTATATATATTCTTGTTCAGGATCACTAGCCGAGTCGATCTAGCCATGTCCGTCTGTCCGTCTGTCTGTCCGTCTGTCTGTCTGTCTGTCTGTCTGTCCGTATGAACGCTGAGATCTCGGAAACTATAAAAGCTAGAAGATTGGCATTTTGCATGCAGATTCTAGGAGTTCCTACGCAGCGCAAAAAGGTGCCACGCCCCCTTTAACGCCCAGAATCGCTTATATACGATTTTAAAAATTTTAATTTTTCGGAAAAGTAAAAATGCAGTTATACTGTGTTTATCAATACCTATCGAAATGTAGAAGAAATTTTTCAAATCGGACCATTCGTTAAAAAGTTATGCGTGATCAAAGTTTCTATCTCCATCTCCCTCGCACTCCCTTTACCTGAGTAACGGGTATCTGATAGTCGGGGCACCCGACTATAGCGTTCTCTCTTGTTTTTTTTAAATCACTTGCGATGCGATGTCTCTTCTCGGGTTATCAGTTCACAAGAACCATAAGCTTTAAATAGCGGCTATCTGTCTCGAGAGGCCGCAGTTTCTTTTCCACCGCAAACAAGAATGCGTCGTCTGCACGGAATTCTCCCAATCCTGTGCCTTCTCCTGGCCATCTATCAGGTCCTGGGCCAGGATTGTTGGTGCGTGCCGCGTCATAAGTGCCAGAATCAAGTAGATTTTCGATTTTCTAGAAATTATGGATGCCCTGCCCCGGAAACCTGCTGTGAAAATAAAGATCTACTTGTAAGTGACGTTGTTGCGGTGTGTGAAAGATAATACTAACTATCGGCTGCCTTTTCAGAATACCGTGCTGGATATACCCGTCGAAGAGCCGGTTAATCCCGAATGCGGGCGACCCAACAGCAATGGCGTATCCTTCGAAACGCGGGACAATGATGGCTTTGCCCAGGAGTTCGAGTTTCCTTGGATGGTGGCCTTGCTCGACACAAGAAGACAATACTTGGGTGGTGGCGCCATTATCTCTCCCGAGGTGGTCGTCACAGCCAAACACGTAACCGACAACCTAGCCGAAAACCAGATTATTGTCCGGGCTGGCGAATGGGACTTAAAAACCAACTCCGAGCAACTTCCACATGTTGATGCTAGAATCCGGTCGATCGTTCGTCATCCTGGCTTCGACAAACGGAACGGGGCCAATAATGTGGCTCTTTTGTTTCTTCAGACTCCGCTAACATTTACCCAACACATTAAGCCAATCTGCCTGCCGCCGGATAATAGGAACTTCGATTACTCGCGCTGCATCTTCAGTGGCTGGGGTAAGAAGTCCATTAACGACTTCTCATACATGAACGTCTTGAAGAAGGTGGATTTACCAATAGTCCCGAACAATGACTGCGAGTATAAGCTTCGTCGATTCTACGGAAACGAATTCCAGCTCGACAACAGCCTCTTGTGCGCAGGCGGGGAGCCTGGAAAGGACTCTTGCAAGGGCGATGGTGGCTCTCCGCTGGCTTGTCCCCTGCGAGAAGATCCCCAAAGGTTTGAGCTGGCCGGCATTGTAAACTTTGGCGTTAAGTGCGGAATGCAGGACGTCCCGGCGGTTTATACCAATGTGGAAAAATTTCGAAAATGGATTATCGATGAGACGAAAAAAAATGTGAACGTTAACAAACCCGAACCCGAACCAGAACCCGAACCAGAACCTGAACCAGAACCCGAACCTGAAAATACACCACCAATTTTTAATCCTACTTTTCCAAACCAAAACAGATCTCCTCCATGGCAAAACACGAGAGATCAACCTGAACGTGAAAACACACCACCACAGGTTCCTACTTTTTCAATCCCAAACAGATCTCCTGTTTTGAATTACCCGAAACAGCCAACCACATGGCAAAACACGAGATATCAACCTGAACCTGAAAACACACCACCACAGATGGATCCTACTTTTCCAAACCAAAACAGATCTCCTGTTTTGAATTTCCCGGGACAACCAACCAGATCGCAAAACCCGATATTTCAACCTAGTTTTTTCAACCCAACGAGACCTCCTATTGAAGCCTCAGATTTTGGCGTTGATATAAATGAACAGGGAAGAATTGAAAGGAACAGTAGCCCCCCACCAAGGACCAGCACTCACACACCGAATATTGAGAACGGAAATGGCGACACCGATGACGAATCTAATGATATATTTTCAACTACCCCAAACTACGACTTGGAATAAGTTGAACGAATAATAATAAAAACAAGTTTTACAAGCATTCTATTCTTTCATTTGCAGCGACCCACATTTAAGAAACGCGGTTATATTACAATGCCATTAATAATTTCTTTCATTACTAATCATTTGGAACTGTGCAACCGTATTTCCCGATATATCCTCTTCTTAGTTTTTATATCCTTGCAGAGGGTTTTATAATTTCAGTCAAAAGTTTTCAACGCAGTGAAGGAGACATTTCCGACCCCATAAGCTGTAATATGTATTCTTGATCAGCATCACCTGGAGAGTCGATCTAGCCATGTTCGTCCGTCCATTCATTTTAATGCAAACTAGTCCCTCAGTGTCAAAGCTATCTGCAGGTAGTATATAATTCGGAACGAGCAGGATCGGGCGACTATATCATAAAGATCCCGTAGGAACAACCGGAAAAAAAAAATAAAACAAGTATAACTTTGTTGTTTTCAATTTTTTTTTCCTTTGGTATTTGGGAATAAATTGAAATCCGGCATATATAGCCCCCATAGCTAATTAAAAAAATAAAAATTAAAAAAAATATTTTATTTTGCTGTTTTTTTATTTATCAAAATATTCGTTTGAGATATTGTAATTATTTACTTTCTTAGAATTATGCTTTTAGTTTTGTCAAAATCGGACAACATCTGCCATAGAAACGATGGCAAAATGCAGCGCAAAATCGACTTAGCTATATTATTTTTCCAAATTAATTTTAGTTTTCCAAATTAAACAAATTTCATCATCCACTGGGCATCATTAACCTATCCTGAACTTCATTGATACACAGGATATAGTGGAGAGCCGCAAAGGCAGACAGACCACAAGGACCGCAAAGAGGAAGCGGGGGGCGTGGCTGGCAGTTCGTCCTTTGCAGGAACGGAGCTACATTTCCATGACGCACACGCAGCCGTTGCGGGCGCCATCAAAAACTTGAGCTTGTGGCGGGGCGCACTTTAATTTTAATTTGCAGCTGACCTCCGCAAAACCACCACCCACTGATCAACCCAACACCAGCTGCACCACCACAATGAGACTGCCCCATGGCAATTTATTGTTTTCCACTTTACGCCAGTGTCCCACTGGATACGGTGTCCTGTCCGCGTGTTATTGTTTTGTTGTGTTTTTTAGTGCCGTCCTCAAATTTGCGAGTTCTCCAGCCGCCACTTTTCCCTTGAGCTTTAAGAGATTGAGCCACTTGTCAATTGTAGGCACACCAGAAGAGCTGGGGATATCATTCGAAAGAAAACCTAACGAAATTCGATGTTTTGTTTTCTTTTTAAACCAAATCGAAACACAATTCTAAAAGTTTATCAAGAGTCTCTTAAAGAGCAGCGTATAACTAACAAGAGAGAACGCTATAGTCGGGTGCCCCGACTATCAGATACCCGTTACTCAGGTGAAGGGAGTGCGAGGGAGATGGCGATAGAAACTTTGATCACGCATAACTTTTTAACGAATGGTCCGATTTGAAAAATTTCTTCTACATTTCGATAGGTATTGATAAACACAATAAAACTGCATTTTTACTTTTCCGAAATATTTAAATTTTTAAAATCCCATATAAGCGATTGTGGGCGTTAAAGGGGGCGTGGCACCCTTTTGAAACAAACTTGCGCTGCGTAGGAACTCCTAGAATCTACATGCAAAATGCCAATCTTCTAGCTTTTATAGTTTCCGAGATCTCAGCGTTCATACGGACAGACAGACAGACAGACAGACGGACAGACGGACAGACGGACAGACGGACATGGCTAGATCGACTCGGCTAGTGATCCTGAACAAGAATATATATACTTTATAGGGTCGGAAACGCTTCCTTCTACCTGTTACATACTTTTGCACGAATACAATATACCCTTTTACTCTACGAGTAACGGGTATAAAAATACGGGCACAACTTTTATAGTTATACATTCAATAATAAAAGTAAATACACATTTCGGTTTCAACTTAAAAAAAAAAAGCCCTTTTCTTTCTTTTATTTCTGTCAGTGTAAAAGGGCAGAAGTGGTTGTGAAGCGGGCGGGGAAAGAGTCAGAGATATTTTCTTACCATGACAGAGTTGCGCTTGAAATCCATAAAGTTCTTCACCTCGGCGGCCAATTCACGCAGCAGGATAATGCCATCCTTGCGTTTCACTTCGATGTCGTTGTCCTTGAAGCGCTGCAAATGAAAATCAAAATCATCAGATACACAGTTTTCAATACATTCCACAGTCATCAAATATAAAAGTGATGGGCGCCGGTTCGCGAATACAAAAAAAGGGTTAAAGGGCCGTAAAACTTTTCCGCGTTCTTATTGTCTTAAATAAAACGTTAATGTACTTTTAAAATGGCTTTCGGCTATGGCAGAAGGCGAATCTTAAATTGATATTAAATTGATTTTAATGTATCTTATTAATTTAATTAGGTTTTCATTAACTGAAAGCGTTTGATTAAGTTAAGCATTTTTCGTTATGCTTATATTGAAATTTGTCGGTTTTAATTAACTAAATCAGGCATATTGATAAAAAAAAATAAAGTATATTATTTTATTGCAATTTAAATATATTATTGGTACGCTTGTTTAATAGTAAGAAAATACTGCGATTTATTTGATTTTAAGTTCCTAATTTTCTGTTTTGAAAACAAAATCTCTTAAGAAGATATTGCTTGTGAGTATAGAAAGCTAGGCTTCAAAAATTACAAATATGATGTATTTAGGAAAGCTCTCGTGACTGTGATAATTATGTCTAATTAAGATTCACATTCCATTACATTTATCCCTAGAGAAACTGCTGCTAACTGAAGTAAGACACGCACACTCTCTCGTTTGAGATTGAAGCAGACCAACGCATTATTTATTGCGACCTCCACGTTTTGTCCTGATTTTCCCAACCAGTCACTCGGACCAAAACACACGCACACAAAGATAACCTATGCCAGTATAATGATTTTTCTATTGGACGTGTTGCCGTTTCTTTTAATGGAAAAAATGATGAGTTTTCTTCTCTGAATTCCCATAATCATAATCAAAGGAGTAGCAGGCTCTGCAAGCAAATGCATTTTATGACTTTTTCATGCATTTAAGTGCCACAAATTAGCAATTTAGAAATGGAGTTATTTAGGGGGCTGTAGGCACGCCCATTTCAAATTGTCACTTTTCAAACAAACTGTCAGTTAAATTATATTTTTGCTGCAACGTGGCGAGAAAGAGATGGAGAAAACAGCGTTTTGTGTGTGTGTGTGGGTCGCTATACATGTCTCCAGCGAATTAATTAGAAAACTTTTCTTAACTGATTCAGTGCCAGCAGCAGCAGCAGTCGAGAAACTGCTTGGGCATAGAAGAAAATGCCTTGCTATGAATACATGTACCCAGAGAAAATTCCGTCTCTAAAATTAACTATTAATTATGAAAAATATTAGGATAAACAAAAACCTTTTTCCCTTTCATGTTAATTTTTTAAATGTAAAATACCACTTGACAAAATGTTTTTGTCTCCTGTTCTTGTGATGGCAAACTCTTAGAACTGTTTATTTTAAAAAAAACTGATTTTATACAAAATTTATTTTATATTTATTTATGAGCTTTAATGAATTGCCATGCTTGCTTTGAAGATCATTTATGCTTTTTCGATGATTATTGACGTTTTTAATAGTTCCAAGAAATCCATTAAAATTTGAAGATCAAAGTTTATTTTGGGCATTAAAGATTAAGTGCTTTATATTATTTGGGCAAAACCTGTATTTAAACAAAAAAAAATTAAAAATGAATACTTTTTTGCAATTGTTTCCCAATTTTTAAACTGAGAAACGGACAGACGGACGGACGGACAGGCAGGCGTACGGACGGACGGACAAGGCTAAATCAACCCGCCTATTGATGTTGATCAAGAATATATATACTTCATATTTAATTAATTAAAAATTTTTCTCTATATGTATTTGAATATGTATAGTTGTCTGAGAAGATAACCCACACACACATGCGTTGCAAATATTTGTGGCCTGAGCCAACATCCAACCATGTTCCATTTGTGTGCTTGCGTGTGACCACAGAACTAAAACTGCAAGGAGAAGGCTTTTTGAGGCATTCATTAGTTGGCTAAAGAATATGTCACCCACACAAGTTAAGAAAAAAAGAAAGTATTACTGTCACAAGGAGTTGCTCTCTGACTTTGTCTAGCAACTTGTAATGCCATTCTATAAGAGGATTCTAAGCGCCGAAAATATGGCTGCTGCACTTGACTCACACCAATTTAACAACTTTCGGCAATAGAAGGTTACGGTGGTGGCATGGTTTTGTTTTCGATGTTTTCTTAGTTTTTATTAAAAAGCAAAAGCTATAAAGCATTTAACGCTTTTCCAACAGTTAGATTGAGCCAATTTCCAGCACTTTCGTTTCCCGCAAGTACTTGGCCCACCAAAGTTTTCCCCCAAAAATGATTTATAGCTGTTGAAAAAACCATTAGCAACTATTACCAAATCAAAAGCAATGGCTAAAAAAGGAGTAGAGCAAAGTAAAAATCGTGAACGCAAGGAAAATGGATTGAAAATTAAAAGAATGTCAAGCGAGCAGCCACAGCGTAAGAATAAGAATCAATGAAAAAAAATACTATTTTCTTTATGTATATATACGGGGGCTTGTAAGATATTAGCCACGGCTGCAGGGACCCCGCCCACATGCGATGGCAACATTTTATAAAGCAATTTCCACGCGAGCAACATCGAAATGCAATGCATGCCTGAAGGACGTGTGTGTGTGTGTGTGTGAGTGTCCTGCCGCGGTGAGGAGTTTCGGGGGTGGGGGGTTGGTTAGTTGGTGCAAAAACTATATACAATATGTATACAATATGGGCAGCACTCGAAGAGCGAGAACAGTAGCAGCAGCAGCAGCAGTAGCAGCCATAGAAAGTTTTTCATTTTGCGGTTGACTCTGGAATTCGAAAATGTTGCGCAAGGAGGAGCCCTCTGGCGAACCTCGACCCACCCACAGACGGGTGCGTATGCAGCTGGTGCCGAACTTTATCTGGAGCAAGGACATCCGAGGGGCGGAGCTGCGAATAAGGAGCATTCCTGAGCTTTGGCTTCTGCTCCTGTTGAATTCCAGCTCAAGTTAAGCAGCTTACGCATGCAGCAGCAGATTCAACAGCAGCATCGGCTACCTGAAGCCGTCCTCTAACAGAAAACCATTGCAAATTTATAAATTCTCCTGGCACTGAAACAAGCCACAATGCTTGATTTGATATCATTTTATTAACCCTATTCAATTTTACTTAAGTTTCCTACTTTTTAATCGGCAAACTAGTAGCAATTAGGGGTTTTTAGAACCCACAACTGAAATCAAACAGAGTAAAAAAAGTGTTTAGTGAACAAATATCTTTTAATTTTGAAAGTTCGAACTTAAGCCCTTGCTCTCAACTTCTCTACACTAACATTTCTATATGCCCTCGAATTTATTTTTATAAAATTCATTAAAATTAAAAATTTGTGCGAATAAAAAATGTATACAAGACATTTTGTGTGAGTCCAGCTTGCGTTAAAGATTATTTTGATGACTAGATGTCCTTTTAGAGCTTTTCTATAAAATTTTTATTTATTTTATTTTGTTTGTTGACTTCAAATAAGTTATTACACAAAAAAGAAAACTTATAAATAAAAAAATGTTAATAAAATTTTCGGTTAGTTTAAGTTTATAAAAAAGGCATAAAAGTATTCTAGTTTACAAAATCAATTCCAGGTATACGAAAATTGTAAAAAAATTAATGATTAAAAGTAGAACAATTTATAAATATATATGGACACAACGTCCGAAATTTTATTTATTTAGCTGTCGGATTTATAATATTTTTGATAAACTAAAACTATTTTAAATTGGCTTTTCCCCAGTGCAATTGTTATGTTAGGTATATTGACTTTCGGGCTGGCTTCCTTCTATCTGAGTTATTATGCGCTCAACTGCCGCGGTGGGCTCAGAAACCGGAGCAACTCTTTGGTTTGGTTTGGTTTGGCATTTTGTGGCTTGGTCTGGAAATGCGCTAATTAGATTTTAATGAAGATGTCGCTGTCACCCTTCTACTCCAGTTCTCAGCCCCCCAAACCAAACTTGAGCTCCTTTCCAGCGAAAAGCGAGCAACAATGTCTCGCATCAACGCGCATGTTTCCCTGTTCATAGAAGCAGAGATTTTTTGCTAATTTCTTAGCAAAGCAAATTTTTTTATTTTTCCTCTTACTTTGTGCAAAATGAAATTTTGTAGTTTTTGCTCTCTTTTATAGCTTGTTGATTTTTTCCCTCTTAATGGATTAGCTTCAATATTTTTTACGAGAGCTGCATTCAAGATTAAATTAACATGCTTTTCTTGTTTGATACTTAGGTTGGTTTGTTGGTTTGTTCCAGCAGCAATAATTGCCTTATAAATGACCTCCGCCTTAAGTGGGAAGATTGTTGCCAAACTCCAAAAAAACAGTATTATGAAAAACTCCTTTAAATCTTACCACAATTACTGCACTAATAACAAAGCTCCTGGAAAGTGACCAATCTTGAATAGTGTTTGCAAGGCAGCATTTAATTATTCTCTACTTAATTAAGCAAATAACCTTCCGGGAGTTAAGTCATGCTACCTGGCATTTGCTACGTCCATTTAATGGACAAACCCTCGGGGATTTGATGAAATTAAATATTTAATTTGCTTTATACTTTCATTAAGGGCTAGCCCCGAGAAGTCTCCTTCCCACTTAACATTTGTTTGCCGGCAGCTGTATGTCATGCTCGCATTTTCGCCACCAAACGACAACGACAGACTTAAATATTTGCATAGACAAGTCCTGGCTATACGCAGATGTACATTTGCGAATATATATACATATTTATATCTACATATACATATATATATATATATATATATATGCAAGGAGAGGATCAAGGACTGTGTGGGTATGCGGCCCGAATGCATTTTGAACCGCCCAAAAGCCAGTGGAGTAGCCCCATAAAGGAGTTGAGCTGCCCTATAGCCATATCGGGGGATTCCCCCGCCTCGCCTCCCCTCAAGTGCGTTGCCGAGTCGTCGCCTTGATTTACGATTAGTCTCCTCGCAGTCCGCAACACTGCTCGCCACACACTTAGTTAGCCAAACACACAAAACCAACTCGATCTCTCTGGCCCACGCCCCCACGTTTTAGCCACAAGGCCCTTAACAAGGCCTTTGTATTTGTCACCAAGCCCGGGAAATGGTGCAGAATCGGCGCATGGGAGTTGCATGGTGATGTCCTGTTTTAAACCGCTGGAGTCGGCAACCACTTGCACAAAACAAATGACCAGCAATCTGCATTTTGGGAGGCGGCCCCTCCACTAGAAAAATTATAATTGCTTAGACACCGAACATAAGGCAGTCGACAAAAGACTGAAAAAGAATTTAATTTTTTTCTTTAAGTTATTTGGAAGCACATAACAGCAAATTGAATTTCCATATCAGCCATTGACACCTTTATCACAAATCACATAAATTCAATTGATGGCTAAAATATTCCTTACTTTCAAAAAAATCTTCAAGACAAAAATTTGATTATTAAACTTTAAATTTTAAAAAATTAACATACAAATGAAGATGGTTCTTAAAGCCTCTTAACATATCTAAAGTTGTATAAACCATGATGTGTTTATTATGGTACAAGCCGGATTTCATGTGATGCTGATGCTTACAAAATTATATTTTAATGTACCTCCAATTTATTTATTGCATGTTAAGCTTTAAATACACTAAAAAATAAGTTTTAAGTCTTTTGCTATTTGCCCCTGAATATTACCTCGACGTACAGATAGTTTACTTTTACCATCAATAAGCAGTGGCGAGAATGCCAAGTAAAAGTACTGGCAAAGCAAAAAACAATAATTTGCATGCCACTTACAGTGGGAGCCGACTAGGAAAATGAAATAGAGAAGGGAAAATGGGAAACGCTCAAGAAGAGCAAAGCCTGGACGCTGAAGACAAACGACGGCACGCGCCAGTTTTGTTTTCTTATATTTTTTCGCTGTTAAAAAGTTTTGTATTACGTGCAAAATGAGAGCACGCTTAAATTTATTTGCCAGCAAAACGAAAATAGAGCGAGAAGGTAATTTTCACTTGAATTTGACCCATATTTCAGTGCAAGTGAGAGCCCAGATGTTAAACAAAATGCGTTAGCTGCACATCATCATTTGACATAATGGCGGCACATACGCCAAGTGAGAGAGCTCCTGTCGTTTTGGCCATTTGTGTTGCCATGTTGTCGATAAAGCCTTTCCGTCATTGTTTCAGCTTATATTATAGGGTAGCCAGCTATTTTTTCGCAATCAGTGGAGATTAAATAGTTCCGTAACGATCAATTATACATATTGACTCAAACAAGGGAACCAAAGAGATTAATCTTTAAACTTAGTAATACTCTATTGCTGAGTAATTAAAAAGTAATTGCTTAATTCTTATTATTCTCACTTTCGCAATTGGATTTAGTCTCCCGATTTCAGAAGCTAGCAATCATTCCCTAGAAATAATTCTTGAGGCATTTGACAATGTAGAATGCCGATAACCTTTACACCTTAAAAAAACAACACACTGTGTGACTTGGCGTTGCTGATAAAGAATAAACATATATACTCTGCATTTATACCTATTGTATAGATTTTGTATAGTATAATTCTCTGAAAAAAATCGTATGTATAGATTAATTTACACTGTTTAACATGTTTTGCTTTTCAAATACATTGCTTGCTCCGATCTTTTTAATTTTTGGTGTAGTATAGTGTTACATTTTTGGTTGGACAAGCAGATAAGCAGTAGATTTCTTTGACGTGAATTCTATAAATATATATTATTGATAATAGAAGGTACCTTGACCTGTTAAATTCAAAAATCATATGGTTATTCCCGGAATTTAGCTTGTTCTGGTTTCAAATTAGGCAATCAAATAAATCTTATTTACTACTAAGATTTGAATGCTTTTTAAATTTATTATTTTGTAAGTTATTCAGTACTTGTGATCATATTATTGTTTCTAACATATTATTTAATACATATTAGAAAGTGTATTTCATTTTCGTCCTGTCCCTATAGACACCGTACACGAGCTGTTGGTTGTATCTGTCCGAAGAACATATTTCATGGCTTAGGTAGATACATTTTTAGCTAGTCAGCGCTAAACGCTTTCAAGCCAAAAGCATACGGAAAATAAAATAAATGAATATGCGCCACGCACAGGCATTCCGCACACACACTCTATCACAGGACCTCATCCTTATCCTTTTCTCTTTCTGCTCCTCATTCGTAGCAGCCATTTTGTCTTCGGGTTGTTGTTGTCCTCGGCGTTCCTGTTGTCCTGCGACGCCTTTCGCATAACTGAACGTGTGCGCTGCATTTGTTTTACATTTTATTATGCTACTTTAAAATGCCAAACGGAAAAAGCAGCTACCCAAAATAGAAAAAAAAAGCGGCAACAGCAAAACAACAGGGGAGATATATGCGAGGCAGGCAAAGCTGGCGGGCGGACCACACCCACAATATTGTCCGCTTTCCTTTTTAATTTTCTTTTTTTTCCCCTTTTATTATATTGCAAAACATTTTTTGAAGGACAACGAGAACAAAAAAAAATGTGTCAGCAACATCACAAAAAGAAAATGACGTCGGGGACTTCAAGTAATGTTGTTCATTTTTTTTATTTAAATGTAAACATTTAAAAATGACTCATTTATTTTACAAAATAAACATTTAGTTATTAAACAATTCGAAAGATGTTTTTACTTATTAAAAAGTATGAATATTTTCAAAAAATATATGAAAATAATAATATTTTTAAAAAATTGTATGCAATACTATTTTTTTTTTTAAATTATTTCCATTCAGTAATTATAAACAAACAAAATGAAATTGATACTAAAATTTTAAACACAGCTTAATATGTTTCAAAAACAAACAAGAGAGAACGCTATAGTCGAGTGCCTCGACTATTAGATACCCGTTACTCAGCTAAACAACTTAATATAAATATGCTATTGTATTGCGCCATCTACCCCAAGACATTGGTACCACGGGCCATGAAAGGCGGAAATGTAGGCGCTAGCCAGGCTTAAGCGCTTAATGGGTTTTTGGGCGTTATAGTGGGCGTGGCAAACTTTTATTAGGCCAATCGATAGGTATTAACGAAACAAATACATATCAATTAAAATTTTCATAATAGCATCAAAACTGTGGCCACAGCTTGTGGCTTGTGGGCGTCAGAGGGGGCGTGGCACCATTTTGAAACGAACTTGCGCTTACATGCAAAATGCCAATCTTATTTTATAGTTTCCGAGATCTCAGCGTTCATACGGACAGACAGATAGACGGACAGACAGACGGACAGACGGACATGGCTAGATCGACTCGGCTAGTTACTCTACGAGTAACGGGTATAAAAATAAACAATGTGAAACGCTATCTTCGAGTGTCTCGACTATAAAGTACCCATCGGCTAAGCAATTTCCTAATAAATATTCTCATGTCGCCAAACAACCGAGGTTGTGCTGCGTAGGCCATACCCAAAATCATCATGTTAAATCCCAAATCTCTTTCTATTATAGTTTCCGAGATCTCGACGTTCATACGGACGGAAAGGCAGACAGACAGATCGACTTGGCTATTTATCCTGTTCAACTTTTCAACATTTTTTTTTTTTTTTTAATAAAACATATATTTTATTTATACGTTAATCAGCCAATTAAATGGCTATAGATACAATATACCCTTATACTTTTCGAGTAACAGGTATAATAAAACAAAATTTCATTGACTGATAACGTTTTGTTTAGTAAAATATGTATAGAATGTATGTTCAATTTGAATTAAAACTCGGTGAAGAAACATGTCTAAGGTCTGGACATTGCTGATTTTACTTTCCGGCTTTATTATCTTCAGTGCCGCTGAAAACATTCAAGACGATCAAAAAAATGAGGAGGTAAGTGTCAATGATATAAATATTACCCTACAAAATTGGTGCTGATGTTTAGTCATTTTAAACTAGTCTACTAAATTCTTGGAATTCAGCCGATTCGTCTAAGTATTAACAATTTTTCTGTATCTACCACATCAAAATTTTAAAATAAACAAGAAAGGAAAGCTAACTTCGGCGACAGTTGAAATACCCTTGCAGAATATTTTGTAAATTATATTCTCCAAAATTATTCATATGATGCATTCTTAACACTCATAAAAAATCCCAACTTTCTAACTTTAAAAACACCAAAGTTATGGCATTTCCAATCGTTCAGTTAAGTGGCGGCTATAGGATATAGTCGGCCGATCCCTATGAAATTTGGTAGGTCAGATTGATTGGCCAAATATAAAACCCATAGAAAATCCCAACTTCCTAACTTTACAAATCCCAAAGTTATGGCATTACCGATCAATCAGTTATATAGCAGCTATAGGATATAGTCAGCCGATCCTTATGAAATTCGGTATGTCGGATTGATTGGCCAAAAATAAAACCCATAGAAAATCCCAACTTCTTATCTTTAAAAACACCAAAGTTATGGCTTTTCCGATCGTTCAGTTATATGGCAGCTATATGATATAGTCGCCCGATCCGGCTCGTTCCGACTTATATACTACCTGCAATAGAAAGACAAGTTTTGCGAAAGTTTCAAGCAGATAGCTTTAAAACTGAGGGACTAGTTTGCGTAGAAACGGACGGACAGACGGACAGACGGACATGGCTAGATCGACTCTCCTGGTGATGCTGATCAAGAATATATATACTTTATAGGGTCGGAAATGTCTCCTTCACTGCGTTGCAAACTTTTGACTGAAATTATAATACCCTCTGCAAGGGTATAATAAAATCATAAATTTGTTATTATATATTTGTTGCAATCACTCAATTTTAATTACCAATTTTAGGAAATTGAAAATATACCAGAAGAGCCAAAATGCGGTCAAGCTAGTCCAAACGCTCTTCATTTAAATCTAAATGTAACTGGTAATCAAGCAAGACCTGGAGAATTTCCTTGGACAATCGCCCTGATCTATAATCTGAGCTTTATTGGTGGTGGCTCGCTCATTGCGCCAGATGTTGTCCTTACTGCAGCTCATCGGCTAGTTAATATAAAAATAGAGGATTTAAAAGTCAGCGCAGGAGAATGGAAATATGGAAGTCCCTTTGAAAAATATCCATTTGAAGAGGCAAATGTATTGAAAATTGTGAGACATGAGTCATTTGATTATGGAAAAGGACTTAATAACCTGGCTCTTCTGTTCCTGGATACTACATACTCACTAACTTATCGGATTAATACCATATGTCTGCCCGCCGAGAAGAGGTCGTTGAATTCCAAACGTTGTATGGTGGCTGGCTGGGGTAAAAATGGATTCAGAGATAAGAATTTCGCTACTGTGCTGAAGAAAATAGAGTTGCCGATCGTGCCAAGGCACATTTGCCAGAATCAGCTGCGAAAAACCAGGATGGGCACAAACTTCAAGCTGGGCTCCGGGTTGATTTGTGCCGGTGGCGAGGAGGGCAAGGATGCCTGCACCGGCGATGGCGGTGGCGCACTTTTCTGCCGAATGGACGAGGAGCCCGAACGGTTCGAGCAGATTGGCATTGTCAACTGGGGCGTTGGATGTAAAGAAAAGGACGTTCCCGGCACTTATACAGACGTGGCCGAATTTAAGCAGTGGATTGACCAGAAGATTGAAGAAAATAACTATTTACCCGATGAAAATTAATTTTAAAATAAATAATTCTCTATTCATTTTTTTATTTTCTGAACTTAAAATGTGATTTAATTGTGAAAAGGGTCTAAATTACGGCTAGATTCTTTAACATTTTTTTATTTTTTGGATTAACTTGATTCCACTTAGAAACATTTATTCATATACCCCATGTTTATTAATAATGATACTACCAGATTCACTAAAAAAGAAGCTGTGATAATTGAGAAATGTCTTTAAATATATATGCAAAACAGCTGTAGTCCCAGTATTTTTTTTTACTAAATAAACGCAGTCTAATAAACTGGCACCTTTTTATCGCCCCATTTTTTTTAAATCCCATAGTTTATACGTACCAAACCACTGCAAACGCTCTTTTTGTTGGTACCATGTCAATAATTTTATAATACACACAATTTATTGGCCAAACCATCGAAGGTTGATGCCAAAGAGAAAGGCGTTAACAAGGGTGGCACTCACATAACCACTAACAACACCAAAAACAAACAGCGCCCACGGAAGGACAGATCAACTTTCACACGCACAAAATGGTATGATATAATGTTTATATAGCATATACGAATACATATATATACGCCGACACAGACCATTTCCGCCAAACGCACAACGCGGCGTATACTTGATATTTAATTCAATCTGGGCGTAGGTTTTCATTTTTTGCCGTTGTAAGAGACGTGCGCTTTAAATTAACACAAACAAACGTTGTCAGTGACAGCAACACCCATACACACACAACCACCACCACCCAACACGGCAACAACAATGACACACACACGCACATACACATATACACCCGAGCAGGAGCAAAGCAACAGCAACAAGGCACTTGACAATTACAGACTCAATGACAGTCACAGCCAGCAAATTTATTTGCATTTTAGCTGCCTTTCTGGCCCCGAATCCTGTCGCTTCCTCCGCAACTTGCTTTTCTCGGCTGTACCAACTGAATCCATGCCCCTGCTTATTTAAAATTTCCCTTTATAATAGCCTAAAATATATACCTTTATTTAGCATGATCAAGTACTATATTTATTTTTTGCATAAAAAAAAAGTCTACAAATTAACTTTGATTTTTACTCACATTATTAATATTGCCAATAAGACTATTTATTATTATACAAGCTAATATTTATTTTAAGGCATACGATTTTGGCCAAAATCGCAGTTTTTATATGTTAAAAACGAATGCTTAAATAGGATTTTAATTATTCTAAAAATCAATACAAATTATGGGAATCTATAACATTTTCTGGGCTCTAAAAATAAATCGATATAAAAATTATTGCAATAACATAAAAGCGTTTCCAAATTAGCTTTTATATTTAAAATAATGATTACTGGTCATTAGGAGATCTATTTTAATATGTTGGATAGATTAAATATTTGCTGAACCGAACCAATTTTTTAAAAATTTAAACGACAAAAAATATTATTATTTTTCCTTAACCAGCTCAAAATACAGTGTATCTGGTTCTGTATGTAAATCCGCATAAACGTAATTCCCTGGCACATAATCACAACGTACACACTCGTCCAATAAAAGCAACCCACTAACTCATGCACGTCTGATTAAACGCAAAAATACGCGACTGGCTAAAAAGTGGGGGGGGGGGTTGGTTGGAACCCACACGTGGCCGCCTTAGAACCCACCATCTTTCACCGCAGGCCACGCAGTCAACCAAATCCAAACACAGCCGTGCTTATTAACATAGATAGCACCCGGGCACATACTTATATCAGCCCGCTTAACCCACGTTTGCCCCCCCAATTAGCCTTATTTGTGTTTAAATTGCATTAGGGGCAAACAACAAACAACAGAGGAACCAAATAAGAACGTCAGAAGGAAAAACACGAAAAATTAACGCATTTGCTAGTTAAGCTTCCACTAAGCTGCGCCATTCGAAGCTTTTACCGATATATTCTTTCTTATCGATAAGTTCAACTAAGTGCCCAAAGAGCTTAAGTGTATTTGTTTTAACTAAACCGAGCCACACAATCGAAGCCATTACCCAATGTGATTGGTCGTACCCACATGTCAGGATTATCAGATACATATGTCTATATTATCACTCCCATCGAAGAGCATATTTGTTTGTTTGTCGTCTAGCCAGAGTAGCTGCCGTAATTACTTACATTTTTGATCTCGTTCATTTTGGTAAATTGACGTCCGAACTCCCACAAGTCAACGCCGAACTTCAAGGCCCAATTGCGAACCCTGAAAAATATAGTAAAATATGGTTCAGTTTTTATTTTAATACTTGAATCAAAAAATTTATGAATGCAAACAGATGATTTCCTAAACTTGGACACAAGAATTATTTTAAAATAAATTAAATATATTATTGGTCTGGTAATCTTTTATTGCACCTTAAAAAATTTCCAAATTTGTCAAGCCCGAAATATTCTGTGTCATAATTTAATTGCCACAAGATTTGCTTGACTTTTAAAAGCTTTCACATTATTGTATGACATTTAATTGGGACTTTACCGATCATCTCTCAGTGTCATGTATCAACATTTTAATTGGCACCAGTTTTGTTTTAAAGCTTAAAACGTGACTTTATCATTCAAAATATTTACAACTTTTATCAGGTCGATTTCAAGTGACCAACCTTACTTAATCTACATTTATTAAAGACTTTAATATTAACAATTATCGCTTGCTCTGAACTCGTTAAATATTTTTAAGGCCAATAATATTGCAATTCATCGACACGTGGCTGATTAAAAATCAATTAAAATCGATTTCGATTTTTGCATTAATTATTTCCAGCTCATTACGCATACGCATAAAAATCTCTCATTAAGCAATAAATGACTGGCTGGCAAGAACTCATAACCATTATTATCATTAAGCAAAATGTACTCTGGGAAAATATTTGTTCAATATTAGCTAATAAGTTTTCTACGAAACAAAAAAAACTATTTTGCAGGACCGGACTAAAGTCCAACTCACTTGAGAAACACCCAAGACAGCAGCAAAACTCATTACAGAGGACCAACGGACGGGAAGGGGGAACTCTCAAGGGTCGAGGGATAACAGCAGGACCAACAGCCAAACTATTGTGAAAACATTTGCCAAACATTTATAATCTAAACGCGAAAGTCAAAAGCAAAACAAAGGCAACACAACGAGTGCTCATAAAACAAGTCCCAGGGAAGGGGAATGTGACTGGAGCAACAGCAAATTGAAAATAAAGCATCAAGACCCAACGTCTAAGCGTTGATATAGATAAAAAAAATATAATATTATAAAAAGTATGAACGAGAAAAAACAACCAAAAAACAAAGTCAAGTTGAGCCAGAGTAAAGACCTTGCAGAATAATGCCCCCAAAAATATTTGCACAATTTTATGGCATTATCTGCAATATCAATACGGTGGCGCAGAGAGGGATGTGAAACTCCAAGGAAACTTGTACTCGGGCAGCAGTAACCGCAGCAACGTTGCGTATACGCAATGTTGATTATGTTGAGCCGTCGGCGAGCCACCGACCGAAGCAAAGACGACGAGGACGCAGCTCGCCCATCTAGATACAAAATAAGCGCATGTTTATATGCTATGGCCAACGAACGGGGAGGTGGAAATGGCGGAGGAAAAAGACAGCAGATTGCGATGGGAAGGAAGTGCAACTGCAGTCAAGCGGCTACAGACAAAGTTTTATGGCTCGGGCGATGCCAAAAATGAATTTAAATTATATGAAAATTGTATTATAAACGAATACCCGAGCACTCCCCGCATCTGCGTGGCCCGCAGCAATGAAAGCGTAAACAATGAAGCGAAATAAAGTGGCCAACAAAGTGATTGAAATTGGATAATGCTGATGGCTGGCAACAACAACGAGCTTGCGGAATTATGGCTGGGTCAAGTGATGATAATTAAATGGGAGTACCACCATGTAAGGGTGAACTACAGGCGAGTGGGATTACTAGTTAAGTACCGAGGAGTTAACAGATTTGAGTTAAGGTTATAGCAATAAAAATTGGTATTTCCACTAAAAGAAAAAGTTCTCAAAACTATTTAAGGATATTAGTTCAAGAATTATTGAATAACAAAATAACAACTATAGGTTTTTACTATACTGACTACTTTAGGCCTTGACAGATATTAATAACAAGAACACTTTTTAGAACTTCTGTGCATAAATACTCAGTCCTAAATTCCTTAAACACATTTCAAATATGTTGTTTTTTTAGCATATATATAAGTAGGAATGCATTACGAAATTTGGCTTTTAAGCCCAGTACGACATTCTATTTCAGTTTGGTGCTATCAAAAAATATTCAAGAAACGCCACTCAGTTCATGTGGAAAATACACATATATACAGAAAGTAGGAGAACAATGCATAAACTCGAACACATTTCCAAAGAAACAAGAAAAAACATTTAGAATCGGGTCCAAAGCAGCCAACAGCAATGAAAGGCCATCAACGTCATTTTCTTGGGCTGAAGTGGAAGAGGTTTTTTTCCGATTCTTTGGACTCTTCCTGCTGCCTGTGGCCAGCAAAATAAAAAGTCAGATTTTGTTTTACACATAGATACCTTTTTTGCTGCTCGACCAGAAACTTGACAATGGCTAAAACTATGTATCTGTGGGGGTAGTGCTCAGGTGTATTCGTAGTGACTTTCTATTCTGTCTCAGCTTTTTGAGCACGAACCAACCACGTATGTCATGCTCAAGTACCATACACCCAAAGCCATCGAACCAGTTTCGTTCCATTGCATTTTTTCACATTTGTTCTCCTCGGTTGTTTCACGTTTGTCTTTGCAGTTTTTCACTTTTCTCGGGCGGCAAGTTTATGCCGAGGCAGGTGGAAATAGGCTGTTGGGTAGTAGTAGTAGTAGCAGTTCCATAGAGTAGGTCAATGGGTTTTTGCCATTTTGCATCATTGAAATTGAAATGAGTCCTCTTCTGACGCTGCCAGCCGACTTGAATGCGCAATCACAAAAGCGCACTTCAATGAGCCTTCAACGTGTGCAAAGGTATTAAAATGTTCACGCAAATACTTTCCAGTAAAATTAAATTTAAAATCGGTTCTTAAATGAAAATCGATTTCATATTAATTTAAAGAAAATCATAGACCGGCGGGGCTTAAAGTAAAATCAATAATAAATACAATAGATTGTTTCAAGGAAAATTAATTTTATTTTTGGTAAAAGGGTAAACGTTGCTAAGTTTTCATTTGTTGGAAATCTAATTTCCTTTAAATTTAAAAACTTTATAATCCGAATATTAGTTGAAGCTGCCTTCATTCGATTCCTCAGGATACTCTACTCGTGCTAATTTGACGGACCGCTCTAGTTTTGCCCGTTCGTTATCGTTCATTAGTGCTAACAATTTGAAAGGTAGACTCGCCCTCTTTTTTTTAATAAAAAAAAAACAAAGTTTTGGTATTCCTTCAGCAAAGCTTTGATCTCAACCTTGTTTTTAGGCTGACACACCTATCTTATTTCCTATATATTCAGATATCTCCTCGCGAGTTTTTACAAGGGCAAGACTGTTAACTCCGTGCTTCATTTTACAGCAATTTCCTTAATATTTTATTGTTCCAATAATTTGTAAACATTGTTTTTATTAAGATATGTATATTTTTTAAGATCTTTATGTCTTTATATGACGAAAAAAATATTTTGGTTTTTATTTCTTTGAGTTATAGAAACTTATTTATATATTTGGGAAAAACTCTAAATTTATATCATTAAAGACTGTTAGTTTAATAAAATCCGGAAGCCAACTGTCGTTCGCGATCTAAGTACCTAACATGTTTCGCAAGCTAACTTCTGCTAATTAATTTGTTGTGTTTCATACTAATTCAAAACCTACTTTAAAAAAACTAAGGAGGAATTACTACTGGCGGAAGGTGGAAAATAACAACCAAAATAATGCGCTAGACGTAAAACACTGCTGTCGCTTCTGTTTGTGTCTCTGGATCAACTTCTGCTTAATGCACTTTCACTGTCATTTGTCATAAGTAGTTAGTGCTCTGTTTGCTCCCTTTTTGTTTATTTTGCTTTATTTATTCACTTAAGCTGCCCCGCGGTAATTAGATCTGCCACGCCCAAGCAAAAAAACAGCACAGTTTTTCGAATGCAAATTGGTTTTAAGCTGCAAGTGTGCCAGTTGCAGATCCCACGAATTAAACAACACGATTAAAATCAAGAAAGGATGGTAATTTCAGGCAGCTAGAGTAACATTACCTTGCATACAAAATTTATTAGATTATGTTTGAGAAGATAGTAGTATAGTTATACGACATATTATTGTAGTATAATAGAAAGCCATATAAGCAAAATAAGAAGTTTTTTTTTATAAAAAAAAGGTGTATTTGATTTCTTACTTATTTTTATTATTTTAACAAACACACATTTTGTTATCTAGCTTAAAATAAATTGGTTATAAGAGGAACTAGTTAAACAAGTTGCAAATGGTAGATTTCCAAATCTCTTAGGTAAAAAACGACTTAAATGGACAGTAAAACTTGCACATAAAGAAAGTTCTTCAGTTCGATTAATTTCCAACCGAGTTGAGTGAGGGCCTGAATCGATCGCTCATCTGCTGGCCGTGCCAGAAAAGGAATCATGTAACAATCCTGTTGACACAGGCGGTCCCCTTTTCCTCCGTTTAAAGTTTCTGGCCACGGCACGTGACCCATAAGATGCTGTCAATGCAACTGCCTTTCGGATGGCGAAGGATGAGGAAAAGGATGCTTAAGCAAACGAGGCATGCATTAAAATGGCGATGGCTACAACTGCAACTGAAAATGAGGCAAATGAATGGGCGGCAAAAGGGGGGTGTGATGGAAAAGCGGACGGCCTAAGGAAAACCCGTTGAAGGCCAGGCCAAAGGAAAAGCGGGCCAGGCGAGGGAAAATAACGCTTTCGACTTCGCCTCGCCTCTATTGTGGAGCGGGATTTGGGTCAAAGCAAAAGCAATGGCACCGACACTAAAGAGCAGGACCATTGCCACTAACAGGACCAGAATCCAGAAGCCGGACCAACTTCATCATCGTCATCATCGGGCCTTGCCAAAACATAATCGTCAAAGCTGGACCCTCAAGGCAGCAACTCGACCGACCGGTCTGGTTGTTTTTGCCGCCTGCCAGCAAAAGTTGAAATAAATTTAATTGAATTTCTGCAGTGACATAAAGCAAATGGCAACATGGTCGCCAGAGAAGAGACGAGTCGAAAGAAATCCGGCCAACAGCGAAAGCAAAAGTTTGTTTTTCAAATTAATGAAATTTATTTTACGCATGTGCCACAACATGTCAGCAGCCGAAGACGGACGAGAATAAAAGAGAAGTCAAAGAGTTAAGAGAGTTTAGTTATGAAAACGGGAAAATTGACACCTAATGGTCCTCATAGTTGGATGTTAGTCGATCTTATAAACATTTTTTGTAATATTTAAACCAAGGCCTTGCAGAAAAAAAAACAACAAAATTGTTCTTCTTGGTGTATGTATTTGCACAAAAACTGGAAATTAATTGATAGCCACTAACATACATGTATTTATTGAAACGGCTTTCCTTAAGTTTTTCTTAAAGAGAAAACTTTCAGTTAAGCACTAAGCAACAAAATGGCCAGAAAGGCAACGCTTCAACAAATAACTTATTGAATTTCAACACAAAAGCCACATGCCAAAACTAATTTCAATAAATAAAAGTGACATTAGATAGAAAAGCAGCACCAAAAAAAATCACTTAGTGTGTCTGTTCCGGTTCCTGGTCGACCCACAAACTCCCACCAGCCGGCAGTTGTCCTTGCCTGCAAATGGCAGTTGGTTTTTGGGTTAATTAGCCAAGTGAACGTTGCGGTTACGTGTGTTGCCTTTCTCTGCAACACCGTGCCACCGAACCAACCAACCCACCAGTCGTCGTGTGAGGCTAATTGCAAAATCCTATTATGTATCCATTAGATACGCACACACCGTACCGTCAGGCACAAAAGTATCGCGTCGCCACATCTGAAAGTTCCCTAACCTCCGACTAATAGAATTCGAATTCTCATATATACAATTCATAAACATCTTGGTGTATACATAATGATGAGAAGACATCTTTCGTTGATGACATTTTATCGCTCATTATTTTTCATTTATGCACATTTTTAATGAAATGCCCCTTTTTGGTGACATTCGCTTCAATATGCTTCTTGTACGAAAACGATAGCTATAACTATAACTATAAAGAGAAATAAGAGGGAGTGAGCGGATTTTATTCCAATCTGAGTGTGGTAAACAAAGTAATAATCATAAATAAATCGGTCTATAAAGGCAAACGAATGGGCAAAGTTTTGCAAAAGAGATTTTGGTATACATAAAATCCTGATGATGCATAAAAACATTTATCTCCAAAATAATTACAAAACTTACATTTTATGGGGCATTGACTAAAAGGACTTTAAAATATTTTAATGCTGAAATATAGATGTCTATTCACAAGGGGTTACATGTAGAAATAGAAATAGCGTTTAACATATTTATCTGGCAAATTATTGACTTATTTTAATTAAATTTGTAATTCAGCCCTATAGTTATAAACACCTAACTTTTCCAGCTAAAGCTTGAATTTGTTTAGCCAAATTATTCAGCAGAAAACTAAACACTAACGAATTTCGTCTATCCAAAAGCAAAAACAGTTAAAATTTGCATACATGTTTCAGCAGTTTGTTTGCTGAACTGTTGACGAGAAATCGGGTAAATTATATATAGAACAATGAGCAGGGGGAAAACAATGTTGAAACGTTTCGGGGAGAATAAACAAATTTACAATTAATTTCCTGTCCGAGGAAATTGCCAAATTATTTGACAAATGCATAATTGAAGCTGTTGGGTGTTGGCTGTCAGATGTCAGATGCTGGATGATGAATAAAACTTACTCGTTGTGCGGTATATCCTCATCCTGATCGGCGAATGCAACAAATATGTGCATTTTGAATATTAGCACGCCCAGCACAATGGCCACAAAGCAGCTCCTGTGTTTGCTCTCCATTTTTGCTTGTTTCGCTTTCCGTGTGCGTATTTATGTGGATCAATTTGTTTTGGATAGCTCACGATTAAATCCCTTGTTTGCGGCTTGCCCCCACACTATCGATTGGTTTTCGGTTTCCAAAATGTCGATTTTTTATTGCTCTCGTGTTGTGCACATGGAATAAACACCACAGAACAGTTCACAAAATAAATAGAATTTCGGTTTTAATTAATATTCTTCACCTATTGACACTTCACGAAAAATGTTCTCTGCATCAACACAATAGTTTATAATTTTTATTGCATTAGTTAGATAGTTTTCGTTTTAGTTTATGTTTGTTTTTCATATACTTGTAGTGAAGGCTTCTAAGCAGAACAAATGTTGTTGCCAAAAGTCTTTATTGCTTTTTCCGTGTATTTTCATCATTGTTGCAAACCTTTTGTGCACGGTTTTTTAGTTTTGTTGACAAATGTTAATTGAGCTTGTAGTTGATGAGTTTTTGACCTGAAATTAAGAGGAGAAAGTTGAATAAATATATAAATGCAAGTGAATTAGGGGAAAGCAAATGTTGAAATATAAAAATTATATTATAGGTCTCTCCTTATTTTTTATAACTTTTCATTTTTGAAATTGGTTTAATGAAATGACTTGATTTTATTATATTGTTAAATGACAGGTATTATTATTATTATTATTATTATACACTGTTAAAATATGAGCGATTCTAGAAAAAATATCCGTTAGCACAAATCGAATTTTAAGAAAGTGATAGCCCCGATGTGTCTGTATGCTTTACCATCTTTCCAAATTTTCGATTGATTTTTATATGATATATTCCAAATACTGTAGATGCTTAAAATGAGAAGCTTACTTTTATTGACCGTCAGGCTTTTGGTCATGATTGTTATAAAAGTTTATAATTTTGAACAAAACTTTTTTTAAATATGCGAACATTTGGTTTGTGGTCTAGCGATATTTATTTTCGTATATTAGGCAAAGAGAATAGGTTTACGAATAGTTTTCCATTTGCTCTCAAACAGACCAGAAATATTTCAGCCATATATGTTTTCACGATTTTGATTGCGGATGGGGCTGAACGGGCTGATTCCCTGGCTCCAAGTGGATTTGACCTAGAAATGCGTTAACACCCACCCCGCCCCCACACGCACACAGATGCAGTGGCATAACTCACACACACACAGACAGGAGCAACTTCGGGATGTTTTCGAGCTCGAAACTCGAACTCGACTCTGTCGTACACATGCGCAGTGTGGGAAGGCGGCTTCACTCATTCACCCATACTCCTGGCTTCGCCAGAGAGACGTCCTTTTTTGTATGGGCATGCCACCCCCTAACAAGGCGCACATTGCCATACATCCTACCCTGCGTCCCCAAGGATATCGCGTAATAATTTTCATTAAATACGCTGCAAGCCTTTTGCCAGGGCTCCAGCCCAGTAACTACAACCACATCCGCAAGAAAGAAAGACAATTTATTGCGGCCAATACGCACTCACATATGCACGCCTTCTCCGCATATCTAAATATATGTGTGTATATAACCGGATTTCGCACGCTTTTCTGATTTCCACCCCCTCCATTTCCTCTGCTGCCTCAACATCAAAAAGTTTGACAGAAGTGGAGCGCCATTCACGCTGGGGATGCGACATCGAAGCAGCACCACATGCAGAAACAGCAGCGAGTCAACGACTTCGACTGCAAGCCCTGAAAAGTAGGCAATTTTAACTATAAAATAACCCATGTTGCCTCATATGCCACGTTACTGTCCTTAGCTGTGTCTAACAAAAATGTTGTTGCATTTCCTATCTTAAAAGTTAATTAACAAGAAAGGACGCTCAGTTACGCAAACCGAAATTTATATACCCTTGCGGAGATATAAAATTTTCTAATTTGTCTTCAGGGTATTGGGTTCGCAAAATTAAAAAAACTTATACTCTTTTTTTCATTTTTCCGATTAAAAGGCGATATTTATATTTTCGAGAGAGAAGCAAATAAAAAGTAATTTTTCCGTCTTAAAGCTCAAAATACACATTTTTTTATTTGTGAGATGTAGTAAAAATACAGCCTTTTCAGTTTTTATTTTACAATTGTATTGGAAAAGTATTAGTAGTTAAATGTGGGAGATTAGATTAAATTCAAAGCAAACCGAGTCATGCTAGCTTTATAGTTTTTGTGGTCATAAAGAATGTTTAGTGTTCTCTTAGTCAGAGAACTAACCTTTAAGTTCACAACATTACATTTTTAAAATGTTTTTTTGTTAATATTATAATAATGCTAATGGCAAACAATTTGGGAGACAAATACAAATTTTTTGAACTATTTAATTGAAAGGATACGATTTACTAAGTATTTAGTATTTATTAATATAAAATACCCTATTCAACGCATTCAACTGAAAATTTCTCATTTACGATTACGCCATCAAAATAGCCTTTCCCGAAGGGTCTCGGGTCGGAAAAAATGAAACAAAATAATAGTGATAATAAAAATAAAACCATGTGCAACATGGCGTATACGCAACGTTAGCGTCAGGCAACGTCAAACGGGCGAATCCATTGTTGGAAAGTGAAAGTTTATAGTTGGCGCACGTTCATAAAGTTTTGCGTGTTATACAAAAGATTTATTATATCGCATATATCGCTAGCTCCTGCCATTCTTTTTTCCATTTCCCCATCCTGCGCGTTGGTCCTTTCCCTTCCCGATTTCCCCCACACATTTTGCCTCTCTGTTTTGTTTGCCTTTGCCGTTTTATGTTTGGCCTGACTTTTTGGTTTTGTTTGTCCCACACAGCAGCGGTAGCTTAAAAGCAATATGGCCTTGGGAGTTTTCGTAATGGAATTAATGTGCCTGTGAAAATTTCAATAGGCGGCGTACAAAACTTTTTTACAACCAAAGACGGACATGTCTGTGTGTCTGGCAGTAGAAAATGTTGATAAGTTATAAATCTGTTCGCTGTTAGCTTTTAAGCAGGCCACATGACATATTTATTGTTATACGTTGAAAGGCTCTTTTGCATCATAGTTGCCCACGTGTTTTTGAATACCGGACTATTATGAGCTTTGAAATTAGCATTTGCCAACATCATTTAAATCAATCTATATTAAAAATTTAACAATAAATTAATTTAAGAACTTGGAATTCTATATATAAAGGCAAACTCTGCAGTAAATAAAATGTTTCAAAAAAAAGATTATCAATAGTATAGTTTTTGTAATCATTATGAATAAGCGATAATGCATTATAGACTTCATATTATTACCTGGTATATAGTAATTTATTAATGCATTTTAAATACAAATTTTTTTATTTCAAGAAGAACACAAGGCAAATACTGTAAAGCAGTTTAAAATATGATTTTTTAAAGATTACACAACATTTTCTGAAGACTTTGCAATATTTTTTTCGATTTAAACTTAAGAATTCACAGTAAAAAGTATAATATTTGCTTTTCTTTGTTATAAAGCTTTCAAAGCATAACAATTTGGTAATCTGATATTTTCATATCAACTCACTGACAGAAGTATTATTTTTTTTGGCCTTAATTTTTTTATACCCGTTACTCGTAGAGTAAAAGGGTATATTGTATTCGTGCAAAAGTATGTAACAGGTAGAAGGAAGCGTTTCCGACCCTATAAAGTATATATATTCTTGTTCAGGATCACTAGCCGAGTCGATCTAGCCATGTCCGTCTGTCCGTCTGTCTGTCCGTCTGTCTGTCCGTCTGTCCGTCTGTCCGTCTGTCTGTCCGTCTGTCTGTCCGTATGAACGCTGAGATCTCGGAAACTATAAAAGCTAGAAGTTTGGCGTTTTGCATGTAGATTTTAGGAGTTCCTACGCAGCGCAAGTTTGTTTCAAAATGGTGCCACGCCCCCTCTGACGCCCACAATCGCTTATATACGATTTTAAAAATTTAAATATTTCGGAAAAGTAAAAATGCAGTTTTATTGTGTTTATCAATACCTATCGAAATGTAGAAGACATTTTTCAAATCGGACCATTCGTTAAAAAGTTATGCGTGATCAAAGTTTCTATCTCCATCTCCCTCGCACTCCCTTTACCTGAGTAACGGGTATCTGATAGTCGGGGCACCCGACTATAGCGTTCTCTCTTGTTTTTTTTTAAAGTCAATGTTTTTTGGTAAAAACTTTATGTTTCAAATAATATTTATGTCATACCATATTTTCTATGGGATAGATCTCATCGACTTTGAAGGCCAAAAAGTAAAGCCCAAAAGAATAATATCCTCATGGCCCGTTACACACGCATGTACGCCTCTATATGTACAGTGTACATATTTATGTGGGTAAACAGCTTACAAAGCTGCAGCGGCTGTAGTCTGGGGAGGGGGGCCTTGTATTAGGGGGAGTTGGGAGTTGGAAGGCCAGCCAGAGGTTACGGGGTATTGGTCAAGCCTTGAGATTTTACGCAGCTGCGTAAGCTGCGTGTCTGTAGTACACGATAAACCGTTATTATGTGCCATGTGCCCGTGTGTGAGTGTATTGTGGTCCGTGTGTTTTGGGGGAGTGTGCGTAGTAGTAAATAGTAAAACGGCGTAGCATACTTCTTTGGGCGCGCAAAACACAAGGACCCCACACACACACACTCATGCATACCTCTATGCGCGAATTTTGACATATTCTCCCATCAATTAAAACTTTGAAAAATTTATGGGAATTCAGTTATTATTGGCCACGCTTTCGTTAGTTATTTGGCTTTTTGTTTTGCCCATTTTATTGTGCAATCAACGGGGTACTCTCTTTCTCTAAGGATACGCGCTCTCCCTTTTACCCTAGCTCTCACTTACTTGATGCTCCCGTGCGCGCCAAATTCGCAATTTCGAATTTCGAGTGCCGAGTGCGAGGCGAGGCGAGGGACTTGACCAAAAACAAAGTGGCCAAGTGGTTGAGATTGGTGGGTGGGTGGTGCAGCGAGGCGCAGAAATTGCCGACACTTTTTACTACGCGACTTTCGAGCTGGAGAAAGCGACGCGAAAACGAGAAGCGCGATTTGGAGAGACGAGAGATTTATTTGGATGCGCGGCTTCGTCTCTTCGGCTTTTTGGCGCTCACAATTATTGCAGCACCACCACCACAGGCACACTCACACGCGCACGCACATACATTATACATATACACAGAGATATCTGTATTGGATTTTTTTTCCAAAGTTTGGGTTTTGAAGATATATCCTGCGGAGTACAGAGATTTTCGAACTGACCCTACAACACTAAACTTTAAAGGGACAGCGGTTTTGTCACTGCTACACTTGTATCTTTTATCTTTTCTGTGACAAATAATATTGCACTTTGAGTCGGTGTTTCTTTCCTTCTTATTGGTGTTGCTGGTTGCATTGGGGCAGAATTTAATTTTTGTTTCGACGCGGTTTCATCTGCTCGGAACGCATCCACACTCGCCAGATTCTCGCCACGAACTGAGTTCGCTCTTGGGGTTCATTTCTAGCTTTTGGGGCACGATTCCTACCCATTCGAACACGTTTTCTCTCAACTCCATTTTGTTGGGGGTGTAATTCCGCCGGCGTTGCCAGATGACTCGATGGCCACTGTTAACCCCTCTCTGCTAATATTATTTATCAATTGAATATGGTCGTACTATCAATCAGATGGCATCGTTGAAAAGCAGTTGAAATTAAAAAAAAAAAATTAATTTAACAGTTGTTTAAACTTTAAATTGAGTTATATTGTTTTTTTAATTTCTTTGTACACCGGCAGATGAATTCTTCAAGATGCTTGAGAATATTTATTAAAAGCTCTGTCCTGCAAATAAAATTTTTGAATTTTAACTGCTTGTCAACGAACCCACCTGATTGACAGTACGACTGTACTATGACAGTATGACAGTACAATCAGATAGGTTTTTTTGACAAGCAGTTAAAATTTAAAATTATTATTTGCGGGAAAGAGCCGAACTCGTGTATCGATCTGTGTACTAGGCTTTAGGTATTATTGCTTTCTGAAGTTCATATCTCTTTTAAAAACCTTATCTAATAAAGAAAATATCTAAATAGTGAATATATTTCCTTTACACAAAAATTTGTAACTTTTATATATTAGAGAAATTTCGAAAACTTTTTTTAAATTTGGTTTTCTTAAAAAAAAACACATATAATGTATTTATATTTTTAACAGATAATGTAGCGTATGACACGACTTTTGAATGAAAGACAATAACTCTGAATTAATATTTAAAAAATAATGTTTGGAATCTTTTCTGAATCTAAGCCTGCAATAGTCCCCATATTTCTTTGCTTTTCTAAATGATTTCTATTTTGAATTAACTAAATTATTTAAATTGCCTAATCATAACCACACTAGTTCGTTAAATTTCTTTAATAATTTTTTGGATATTTCTTTGGGTAGAAATCGATTTCTTCTTATTTTATTTTTACCACAGAGCCCCTTAAGAAAAACAAGATTTATAATTCAGTTTTATTTACAAAAATATATTTATTTAGTCGTTCAATTAAACTTGATTTGTATGGTTTATGATTTTTCAGTTGTTTATTTATTGACAGCAAATCATAATTATAAGCGTACTTGTGAAATTAATTAAAATCAAATTCATATTTTTAAAATGATTATTGCTTTAAAAAACTACAAATAAAACATAAATACATTAGATTTTTTTGTTTGTTTTTCTTTTAGTTGTTGTTTTTTGTTGGTTTTTTGTTTTCATTCCAGCCTTAATTGTATGAACACTTACATGTTATTTATGCCTAAACTAGCGAATAATAATAATTTTCTACTTTGCGTTGTTGCCTTTTGAATGTACATAACATTTTTGTAAGCCATATATAGAATTGTACACTTATATAATAATATATTATATGCGTTTCAGTTACTGTTAATTCTTGTTTTTGTGCGTTTTGTGTGTGTTTTGCTTTATGTACAGGATTTATTTGCTTAGCAAATTATGGCAAATTAGTCTAAATTAAAAAAATTGTACAATGACGTATATTCATACATGTATTTTTGTTTATATAGTCTGTTCTATTCTGTGCGTTCCAATTCATGTTGTACAACTCATTTATTCATATGTTGATATTTTCTTTGTCACTCCATGTCAGCTAAGGACTTGTTGTCCTGTGTTTGTTTGATTCATTGTTAGTAGGGTTAATTATCGAATGAAATGCAGAATTCGGCATTAGTCGGTTTAGTTTTTATGTTTGTATAGCGATTCCCTCGACTTATTATCTAATTTTAGTTGGTTAGTCAAGTACTTTGCTCTGCTCTTTGTCAGTTTTAGTTTGTTAATCTTGCTCTCGGTGATTGATAATGAATGACTGACTGACTGGTAGACAGTTGGACATATTTAAATGCGAAATTTTTTTTGTTTCTTTCATTTTTGAAGCGCCAGCAAAGTGTGTATTCAGTGCACAATTTTTAGCTGGCTTTTGTTATGCTCCCTTTTCAGCAGGTATTAGTCTAATGGTTAATTCAGTTTTGCCTTGTCTGCTATACTCTAAGTGTATATATATATGTATGTTTTTGTGCTTTATAGATAGTGTACAGTTAAAATTATATTTCTGATTTTCTGATAAATACACAAAGTTAAATATAAAACTGAGCGAGGAAAATGAATATATCGCGAGTTGAGAAACATAAGCGCGTGGAAAATTTCAAATTAAATATGTGTTTAGCATAGGAATTAGGCAACTAATAACTTTTCACTTAACAAAAATAATTTAAATATAAGAAACACTTAACGTAGAGACTGTTTGGGCGGGTGTGTGTGGTGAGTTGTGAGAGGATGGTGGCCAAGATCATTGGCAGTCTCTCAGCGATTGGTCCTGCTGCTGCAGTTGGTCGCAGGATTGTTGCTGCTGCTGATGGTGGTGGTGGTGCTGCTGCTGTTGCTGCTAGCAGTGTTGCAGGTTGATGTGGAGGTGATGCCGCTTCTAGCCGCCGTCTCATCGCCCTCATCGCCCAGGTACTCGTCCGGCTTGTGACTAGAGGCGGGAGGGGTCAACAGACTCTCGGGAGCGCGCAGCGCGGTAGCCGGGGAGGCCTGAATCCTAGCACGCATCGCATGCGCCGCATCCTGGGCCATTAAAACTTCGTCCTAAAATTGAAAAATTTGAATAAGTATGTTGTTAAATAAACTACTTTTTAAAGCTCCCCCCCTAAACTTCACAAATGTGTATAGTTATTTAATTCACATTATCACCTTGCAGATACTTACATACATATCCATAGTGGTGGTGTGGGTTTGGATGATGTGCGAGTCGTCAGTGACGATATTAGGACAGATGTGACCCAGGCCGAACTTGTTGCTGACCTGCTCGTTCTGTTCGTTCAGCTGCAGGTAGGTGGCCTTCTGGGAGATCACCCGGAAGAAGGGTTCCATCCAGCGGGCGCAGGGCTGAATCACTTGCCAATCCAGGCCAGAACAACGCAAAGCGGCCTCGCTAAAAAAAGAAAAGAACATTTCCGGTAAGTTATATATTTCGAATGCAAATGGACTGCCAGCTAACTTACCGACTGAAGGTGTGACTGATGGCGGCTGCGGCCAGCACCGAGTAGGAGTAGTTGGCCATGCCCACGTCCAGGGTGCACAGATCCAGCAGCTGCGAGGTCTGCACAAACTCAAAGCCGGAGAACTGCGGGTAGATGAAGGCATCGTCTGCCTCCGCGGCCTTTTGCCTGCCAATCTGGGAGAACGAGGCCGGGGTGCGGTTGTTCACATTCAGCTGCATATAAACGCCCAGCCAGCCGGTGATGGTGATGGGACTGATGTCCCAGTCGAGCGCCTGCAACAGGATCTTCTCGTGGTTGAGGATGTCCCGCTCTGTGCAGGCGCCATCCGTCACGTAAGCGAACTCTCCGATCTTCGGCGGATAGATCTCCTCCACCTTGGCGGCCACAAACAGGCAGGTGATGCCGATCAACTGCAAATGGGTCTTCTGCACCTTGTGTGCCACGTGCAGATAGCGATCTAGGTAGTCGACGGCCAAGTAAAAGGTCTCCCGATGCAGCTTGTACACCTCGCAGACTTCGATCAACCAGTCCAAGAGGATGGCGCGCATGCGGGGCTGCAGGCCGGGATGCTGTTCCAGCATGGAGATGCTGCGCAGGCGCGAGTCCTGCTCATCCCGGTGGCACATCAGGCGCCAGACATCGGCGGCATTGGCCCAGGTGAGGGCGGGAAGCGGACACTGGCGCAGGGCGTTCTCCACCGCCGGCGACATGCAGCTGAAAGGTGCCGCATCGTCCAGGATCTTGACAGGAGCCGTCATATTGATCATCAGGTCACTGACCGGATGCTGCATCTGCTGCTGATGCTGCTGCAGACCTGGAGTACGCTCCCCATTCACCGCCTGCTGCTGGCTGCAGCCCGAAGAGGCTGGCGAAATGGTGGACGAATAGATCTCCTCGTCCTCATCCTCTTCTTCGCCGTCATCCTCCTCATCCTCGTCGAACGAGTAATCCTCGCAGCTGTCATCCAAAAGGTCATCGTCCTCCGGCTTCTGCGTAACCACAGTTGTGGTGGTCACCACTTGCTCCACGCCGTAGCGCACCACTACGGGCGCCTGCTTGGCACCGCGATCCGGACTCGGCGGACTATCCGGGCTGTCCGGCAGCGGGCTGTGTGGCGCCTCCGGCAGCTCCTCGGCCGGGGAGCTGCGTATGCTGAGCAGCTCCTGGGTGCTCTGGCCATCGGACGAGATGATGGGCGAGGTGTACACCGAGGAGGCCACCGACGAGAGGTTGCTCTGGTCGCTGCCATACAGAGCGGGCAGTCGCTGCTGGCGCTTGGCCGATGGAGGCTCAAAACAGAGTTCGGGGTCCTGGAATGGAACAAGAAATTCGTTTAGTAAAATGAATAACCCACTATGTAAAATAAATCTTTTAATCTTTAGTAGATAAGCCATTAAATATCAAATTTATCACACATAACTAATGTAATAAACAGCTCTATTATAAATGTAATACTTATACCATGCAAGATAAATATTCGTTGATTTTATAAAGCAATTTAAGTTGAGTTCCCATACATAAAATAAGTTTCCTGACTTTTTAAAAAACCATATTTCTATTAGCATTTAAGAAAACGTATTCTACCCTTTGAATACTACATTATAATGCACAGAGTAAAGATAAGCTAAGAATCGTTACCATTTCAATGAATTTGCGCTTCTGTTCCAACTTCATAATAACATGAACAACAGAATGGAGAGGAGGCTCAAGTCAGTAACAGGATCACACGGAATTAGAAACGTGCTCCGAATATAATTGGCCAAAATTTATGTGGGCACGCCTGTCAAAATTCGTAATCCTTGATAGATGGACCGCTGCTGGACCAAATGCACCCGCACAAAATGATAGCGAGGAGAGATCACACAAAGGATCAAGGACTCAGTCCTGGCATGGAGGTAAGACAATAACACTTTGGATGGATGTTCTGCTTTTGTGGGAACTGGTTTTCGTTTGCCTGCTTTTCTTTCTTTGATTTCTCGTTTTTGGTAAGATCAATGTAGCCAAAATTGTTATTGCACTTTTTACTTTGATGTTTTTTTTTAAATTTAGTAGCAGTCTTTGGTTATAATTTGTTGCGTTGTTTCTTTGGTGTGATTAAATAATTGTGCAAACAGATTTTTTGGTTATAACATTTAAAACATTTTTGGCTTCGTGTTGGTTTGCTGTAGTTGTTTTTGGTGGGTGATCTTGGCAAAATCCGGTTCTTAAATTAGTTCTTTGCACTCGTTGTGTGTGGTTTATTAATATTTGTCAGTCTTTAATTTGGTTTTGTTTTCAGTGTCTTTTAGCTGTATAGGTATTTTTATATCTTGTTCACTCCGCTCTTGGCTTGATCGAGTACCAATCGCGTTGACGTGCGCTGTGCAACTGAGCTCAACGTTCCTCGTTCCAGATCGCCGATCCCCGAACCCTGATCCCCGATCTCCGAATCGTCGTTATCCTGCCCAACGAATGCAACGGTCTCAGAAATAGGGGTTGCTTTTTTCATTTTTTTCTTTTCCCCCGACAAGCACAAACGCTGCAGCGGTAAAAACAGGATCGCTACCAGACTTGCCATCTCTTTCCATCGGGGGTAGTTCCCAAAGATATCCGTACTTCTTGAGACGTCGACGACGTTGTTGTTTTGGCAATGCATTTTTCGCCTCTGGGTGTTTATCAGCCCAAAAACAAATCCTGATCCTTTCTACAATTATTTTTGTCAACATTTCTGTGCGTCCAGGTAGACACAAGACGTTTTGGAAAATCACTACCTAACCCTCGCATAGCGATATATAATATGGTACATAGGGAGTATATAAATTATTTTTGCCAGTATTATAGCTTTTGGCTCGAGCTGCCGACGGCTGCATTAAAATTCCCTGCATCTTGGTGGCTAACTCCAATAAATTATCTTTTGGCATCGATCAGAGGGGTTGGGGCGGTGCCGAAGCCAAATGTAGAGCGAGCCTAATGGAACCCCATCCCATAGACCGACTCATAAGATTACAGCACGGAAATGGGAATAGGAATGAAAAACTCAAACAATTGAGAGCCTTGACCATTGTTCTTACAGACAGATGATGGAAAACAGAAGCCAAGATCAGAAAGTCCATAAAAAAAATCAAACAATATGGGACACAGATGTCACACTAACAATCCCTAGATGTAAAAAGATTACATAAAAGCAAGCAATGTTATAGAAAAATCAATGGGAAAGCTTTTAAAAACGAATATCGTTTTTTGATATCAAAAACATTTATATTCGACAAAAAAAATATACAGTTATTATAAATGTAAATTGTTTTTTGGTAATTTTGTTTACACTGAAATAATAAAAAAAAGTATTTACTGATAAGGGTACTTTAACTAAAACTTAAACTGTAAGAACATTGCTGCAGTATTCTCCATATTACGAGCGTAGGGTCAAGTAATACGTTCCGTCAAAAATGCCAAGGAATTAAATTGAAAGATAAAGCCATTTAACCATAAAATTAACAGTAAACTCATACAACGACTAGCAAGCCCAAATAATATTGCAACCGTTTTCTTATGAATTTCATAGGTTTACGATTGCAATTGATCTTTACATTGATAGAAAAAGGTTGCAGATCATATAAAACAGTACAATTTATCAAATACAGGATGTATTTCATCAACTTTCTTAACAGTCAATCTCACACGTCGTAAAAGCTTAACAATATCAACCAACCCTGCTGCTCATTAAAGATTTTCACATAATTTGTTGCGTAAAAATGAGGGAAAAATGTTGCGATATTTATGTGACATTCTTAATTGTCTGAGTAGGTTTGCCTTTCCGACAGAACATACGGAGGAGTCGGGGGTAAATAAATAGTTTTTGCCTCAAGACAGGAAGGTCCAAGAGACGCATGACAAATTTAATTTCTTATTCTTCTGGCCAGCAAACTGCAACAACCCTCCAGCGAAGATGATGTAGGTAACTGGGAATGGCAATTGCGGAATGAAAATGAAAATGGACATGGATATGGACACATGTCAAGGCACCCAGATGCAATGTAATTAAAATCAAAGCGTGCAATGGCCTAAGAAGCTAGGTCCGCCACACAATGGACATTCCTCTAGCCTTATTATTTCACTTCTTTTATTTTTTTTTTTTGGTGCGTGGACATTGCATCTGCCGCTGGAGATTTGGTCAAGCGTTAAGGAATCAGAAAGATTATGCACGAAAATTCCCAGTTTACTTTATGACATGACGGATTCCAAGAGAAAGATCGACCCAGTGAGTGTGAGAAATTAGTGAGCTGTAAAGTGGGCTGGAATCTGGACCAAATGCGAAAGGGTTGCATCCCAAGTTTAACAAGGGTTAAACTGGGTTGTTGCCCTTAAGTCGCCGCCTCAAGGATTTAGTCCCGAGTCCAAGGAGGCAGCTGCAGCAATCGTCCTTCATCTCGATCGGCTCCTTCAAATCGCATCCCACAAGGCACCCAAAACATCTCTCGAAATCTCACTGGGAGGGAGACCATGGGTCGCCGGGGCAGATGATGCAATTTCTCAAGTTATGGGTACATACAAAGCAGTCAAGAAGCGATTGTTATGCGACAACCTCTGTGCCGTCAACCTCAATATCCTGGTGCCCCATTGTGTCTTCCGTCCCACTCTCTCTCTCTCCCTATCCTTCTTCCTCTCACTTGGGCTACCCTATAAAGTCCTGCGCTTATGTGTCGTAATCTTTCGACGACCGTCTGCTCGAATCGAAACACCTTTAGTTTTCAGTCCTTGGCGTGGGTCCAGGTGTAACTTTTTCGCCGCTGTTGCCGTGTAATATGCATTGTTGTTTCATTTTATTTTTCTTTCCTTTCATTTTTTTCATTTCTCCCCCAAGTCCTTGAATAACGTTTAATTTTTTCTATGGCCTGTGGTAATTGTTAATATTTTTTCAGGGGGTTCGGAATAAAGATTAGGATTTCCTAGAAGTTCTGGATATAGCTTGGAATTTTATTATAAAATATAACAGAAATGGTTTTCAGAGTAGAAAAATCTGACAAATTACCATAACCCAAATGATCATTCAAAATTAGCTCAAGTACTGTTCACTTTGGGAGAGTATTGCTGCTCTTCTTTTAATAAATGATATGCAAACAACATGCCAGAGGACAAATCCCAGAAGGACCATAACAAACACTCATATTTTCAACCAATTCAACTGACCCCTGGTCAGTAAAGAAAGGGTTAATCCAACGCAACACTTTCGCGGTGACTTGGATGGATTTATCATCGGGGAAACTTACAACTTTGGTTGGCCAGGGGGAAGACAAAAACGCTTGGACATGTAATTAATCATGCAATTGGTTAGATCCATGACAAAATGAATTAAAGCATAACCCTTTGGTGGAACGGGAGGAGGGTAAGTGGACAAAGGACAAACCGCGAATGAATTTTGAATGCGAAAAATGGAATGATGAATGATAGGGAAGATTAATTTTCTTTAGGCTATGCCAACCTTCGAGTTTTCCGGAATCGTATATTTAAAACAATATTTAAATGAATAATAGATTAACTAAATACTATATCAAATAATTTTCCAATTTTTCCAAATCAATTCAAATTTGGTCTTTTTATTCTGTTTCTAACAAGTTAAATAAAAATGCCTATCTGCTCAAAAACATGTTCTGTTATCAGATGTCATTAATCCGAAAACAGATCACTTCCCAAGCTTCCCTAACAATTCAGCCTTCATCTCTTGTTTACCATCGGCTAAATAAAATCCTCTTTAAAATTAAAAAAACTTTGAATCACAAAACAGACGATGCATGATCCCAGAACGGGATGCAATCTGGGAAAATGAAACTTGAATTCAGTTTCCCACAATGTCCCGAGACTGACTTGACAGAAATCAAGACCCGCACTTGATTGCAACGAAAAGAAACCCGGACGAAAGCAAACCCAACTCCCCTTTCAGGACAAAAGAAAACAAAGAAGTTTCTCGGAAAAAAGGAACTTTCAGCGATTTCATGCCTGCCATGTACAAAAATAAGAAAAAGGGGTTTACATTACACTGACAAATTGGTAAAATAATACCATAATTTTGATCCTTGTGCCAGCAGCAAAACAAATATTGTATAATATTTCAGGACCGCATTCCGAAGCAGGAGCGTTGTGCGTGTCCCGAAAACAGATGACACAAGCGCTGCAAGGAGCTGTATGCCGAATGATTTGCATAAAAGTTTAACGGAAATCTAATGAGCAGACGTCGCAGGATCGGACCGCATTTGCATAAGGATAACATGTCCCGAAACGGGGTAGCAAAATGCAAGCCAGTCGGAAAGCATTTTTTATGGCTTGGTATGGATCTTCCGCAGAAGCAAATGTCGTCTCGATGAATATTTAATTAGGGAAGAAAAGGAAAAACCCGGCCCAGTGATCCTTGAAAAGGATAAGGCGTTGCGCTGCGTTCGTTCATTCGTGTCTTGTGGTTTTAGCTTCGTCCCATTCCGGTAGCCCATCCCGATCCCGAGATCCCGTCGTCTTGATCTAGTTCCTGCCTCAAGCTAACCTATAACTATCGCAATTTCAAATTCTTCCTACGGCCTTAACGGACATTTGCCGCCTTGACTTTGGGAAAACCCACCCCTGGAGATGTCGGACTTGGGCTAAAGGTGTGCGCGCATGCGCGACGACGCCTTCTGTCCTTGGTCTCCTTTGTCCTGCCGTGCATATGCTCAACATACTGCCAAGACCCCTTCGGAATTCTTACCCAACAACGTCCGCCTGAAGGGGGGCAAACATTACCTTGCCATCCGTTTTTTCTCCCTATGAGAATGACATTTGTTTGGCAGGGAAGTAAACGCAGAAACGTTGCAAAAACAAAAAAAAAACAGCCAGACCCCATGCCAAAAAAAAAACCGAAATATTTTTGAAGTAGACTGCTATACACCCTTGCAGAACGTTTTTAATAAATATCTATATTTTGTGTAATTATTATGGAAATGGTTTAAAATAAATAAACTGCACAACTAATAAAGTTAAAATTTTAAGGTACAACATACAAAACAAAACAAAAATAGGTATTTTTAGAAGAAGTAAAAGATTTTTTTATCTAAGGATGAACTTAAATGATAACTTGAGTATCACATTTTGGGTCTTACAAAATATATTTTGGTATAACCTACTACTTTGCAAAGTTCATTTGATTTTTAGTTATTTGAAGTCAGACATGAAATGAAAATGCCTTTGCATAGGGTAACAAACATGAAAACAATTTCTGCAAGTTCATTGCACGTATAGAAGAATATTCTCTCCCTTCGATATTTCATATAGCACTGGAAAAAAATCCTTTGCACCAACACAGCTGCCCGTCACCAGAAGCCGCCACAAAAAGAAGCCATTGTTCTTCGCTTTGATTGCAGCTACTTGAGAGTAGATCTGACTTCAAGGCTTCCAAGGATGCTCCTTAGCGAGCCCTTTCAGTAAGTAGCGTTTATTTTTGGGCTCATCTTTGCATTGTGCGAGCTCAAAAGTGCCAAGTAGCTGTCTGTCTACGTGCCCAACGGCTTATTTGGCTGGAGCTCAAGCAGCGAAAGATCAAATGAAGATCGGCAGCCAATCGACTGGAAGCCAAGAAAGGGCTGCCCATATAAATGGAAGTACAAATAACAGATCGTTTGCCAAACATTCGGAATCGAGAAACGCCTTAAGATCATTGATCAATGAAACCGATTCGGAAACCCACTTTGATCAAATAAGTGGTATACAAATTTAATGAAAATTGCTTTGAATTACACTTTCTTTTGATAAATAATAACAACAGGATCAGTTGTTCATGCACAACTGAATCAATCTAAAGATCAGTGGTCAATGACTTTTTTAATAAATATATAAAAATAATAAAGTTAACTAAATAAAAAATCTAAACTGATCACCATATATGATCGTTCATTACCGAATAGTTCTTAAATAAGCGGCGTGATAGCCATAGATCAATTTAGAACTGAACGTAGCTTATTTTCATTAGTCCATGTAATCAACAACCTAATCTTGAAAAATATAACTTACTAATCATTGAATTTAATTCGATTCTATTTCAAGGTAATTTTAAATATAGAAATTCCTAGGAAACAAATATATTTTTCTATCAATGAAAATTACTGATCGACACCACAAATAGGTCAGACAAGACTCCAGAGATCATATTAAAAGTTCAGTGCAAATGGGAACATTAAATCAATTAAGAATCCAATAGTAGACAAGTAATTTTGCAAGAAATTAGCTTGATCATTGTCTTGCAATGTCGTTTGGGTCATCGGCGCCCTCTTTTTCCATCTATCGCTCTTGGCGTTTCCTTGATAAGATTGCACAAATCATCGAGGTCACACGTGCTGATAAAGCAACTTCATTCATAAAACTTATCAGCCATGGCTGGCTTTCCATTTTGAGTGCATTTTATGTGTGGTACTCACCTTAGCATCATCATTTGAGTCGCTGCTTAAACGCCGTTTACGTTTATTGCCATTGGAAGTTGTGGCTGTGGATGTTGCAAGGTTCTGGTTATCACAAGAGCACATCTCGACTTTTTTGGAGGCTGCTGAGGTTCCCGGTAGCTCTTCTTCGCGCTGCGGGATTGGTATTGGGCTAATGCTGCTGCTACTATTACTACTGCTGCTGCTGACGACGACGACAATGCTGCTGCCGGCTTCTCCGTTGCTGGGGGCGGTTGTGACTATGCTGCCATTTGGCTCAGTGCTGCTGGTAGAACAAACACTGCAAAAGAAAGTACACCAAATTAACAGTGGAACGATGGAGTCTTAAAAACACTTTCATTTCAATTGGAATTAAAGTAAATGAAATGTAAATTAAAGTCCCAAATCAGAGATATTTTGATTAACAACTTAATTTTTGAATACCAAACAAAAGTGCTATTATAATAAGAACATTCTTATGAAAAGCTACACATTATTAACTTAATTTCAATATAATACTAAAAGTTAAACTTTCTATTTAAAAGTCCGTTATCAGATGGGCAAGCAAATAAGTATATATCAAAATATCTTATTACTTAAAATAAAACTAATAACAAATTTTAAAAGTTCTTTACCATTTTTGATTAAAATTTCTTATGATTTTTATATTTACAATCAGTTCAAATACACTAAGTAAATGATTAAATTGCTGTTGTCCTTAAAAAAAGTAGGATAACATAAGTCCGATTGTCATACAAAGAGTGCAATCTTTAATGACTTAATACTTATATTTTATAAAATAATAGTGAAAAGATTTTACATATTTGCCCGAGTTAACTAAAACATACCCTATACCACTGTGCAAATTTTTGGGGATCAGTAATTTCCAAATTCTCCTATTTTTGCAAAATAGAGAAATTCAATATGCCACGGAGGCAAGCAGCAAATCACATAGGGGCGTTCTTAAATAGATACAAACGAAACGAACATAAATTCATTGAATTTTGACACGGCATTCGAATCGCGATGCGAGACTCGAGATTAAGGCGCCCAACGGATACATTAATATTTAACATCCGGGAAATTGAAATCGAGATGACTGATCGAGGGAAATGGGATCGTCGTGAGGGCCCGAGGAAAGCCTTTCCTCCTCGAGATTATTGAGCAATTTTGGCAAATTTGCATGCACATTACCATAATGCAAGAGGCTGGCAAACGGAAAGAATTGAATTTCCCTCCTCGAGAGGACAGATGTTCTATCATCTTGCCTCAACTTTCAAGTGTTGCAAGGCAAGCAACTGCACTTCAAGCAATTCGATGCGCGAATTTTTGCAATTTGAGCAAGGGGCAAAAAACGAAATCTAACCCTTGGGACCGAAAAAAAAAAACCTTCTTAAGGAAGTTGTGGAAAGGGATAAACAAAAAAAAGGGCTGCAGCACACATAAATTCAAATGCTTTTCCCATTTCTCCCTGGTCAGAGGATCTCGGGATTGCAGCCTCCTGTTTTGATCCTGGCCCTGCACTATCGATCGCGTTTAATGGTTTAATGAACAAGAAAAAGTAATCACAAAGTAAATTACAAGGAAATGAAATCGCTTAAAAATGAGTTATGGCGAGAAAGGACTAATGGAGCGTACGTGCTCGCGTCCTTCAAGTTTTTTCCCGCTTTCTATCTTTCTTTCTTTGTATTCGGGGTGCGGGGTCGGGGTCTCCGCGGCTTAAGGTTCAATCTGAAATTTGTCATTTCGAGGTGAAAGTTTCCTTTCCTTTGCGGCGGAGCCAGAAACCTTGTTTCGGTTTCGTTTCCCCTTTTTTTTTTTTAGTATTGAATCAGAATCCGAGTCCCTGTAGGTAGCAAATGGATAGGGTGACTATATCGGAGATGACATGGAGAAATTCCAAGAAGTAGTTCCTGGAATATGGTCCACTGCATAAAAAGTGGACTATCGAAGGATCGATCTTTCTCACATGATAAATTATATGAAACTCTGACGCTGGGATTAGGAATTAGTTATTTATTGCCAGGAAACAGTTATGTTAGGGAACTATGTTACCATAGTGGTAATCTATTGACTAATCGGGTTTTAAACTCTACAGAATAACATTTGGATGTAAGAAAATTTAAGGATAAAAACATTTTTAAATTGTTTTGTGATTACCATAACCTCTTCTCTTCACCATAAAATGCCCTCTAAAGTATGCAACAATTTATAAATAACCATCAAATTTAACTTCTGTCACATTTTTGATAAATTCCGTTATAGATGTCAGCGAAATAGTTTCGCAACACATACCAATAATTATGTCGCACACATGCTGACCACGAAATATGTCCATAAAATGGACTATCACTTAAGTGATCGCCGAGTGATCAGTGGGCCGCAAGAGTAGGGTGTGGGTGATGATGATGTTGAATGCCAAAGGGGACGCAACTGACAAAACCAAATGACTAGGCAATTATGCAATTATGGTCATGCGCAGGCACCCACAGGCAAAAAATAAATGGGACAGGGTGAACAACATATTAAACTCAATTAATTTTTAGCCAGGACATGACTGAAAAAGCCACAAAAAGTGTGTGTCCTATGTGACAGTATTATCAAACAGTGCAACCCCCTCCGAGTACAACCCTCCGATCGAACCAAACTGACCTGAACCGTCCCACAACTAAACACTTTTCTAATGACATTTTCGCGCGCAATTATATACTAATCACACGCAGGACCTCGAAAGAGTCCTAGAGTCCTGTAAAGGTATGCAGAGTGTAGAGTGTAGAGGAATGCGACACTTGGTTATCAACGTAGCTTCGACTTTAACACCTACCAGCGCCATCTGCTTTTTTTTTGTTTTTTGAAATTGACAGTGAAAATGCATTTTAGATTATCGCACTTGAGTTAGAAGGAAGGCCGAAACAGTAGGCTCCCGAGTGGTTATAGCTCCTGCGGGTCTTACTTTCCCGCGGAGTATTCGGGCATAACCAGTTGGGCTCTGTCACTTTGTAATTACGGAATAGCTATTTGATAAACATCACTTTTGGTTAAGAGAATTAAAGGGAGACGCGCTGCCTACCAGGATAGTTAGTGGTAAAAAGGAAGTCGATCGGATGTCGCCACAGGAAGTCGCTGAGCGTTAGAAACAACTGGTATTAGACTGTTGGGGAGTCGCCATTTGGCTTTCATGTGGGGTGCTAATTAGTTTGGTTACGACTGCGGAGGAAATGGAAGTCACGAAAAGTCTTTGATGGGAAAAGGAAACGTCTAAGATCGAAAATGAAGCCATGGAATACATGCAGGTTGCTCGAAAACTTAAAGATCAACCGGGAAAAGGCCTGCAAGAAATAAAATCCTAAGCCACTTTAAGCATAAAGAAATTTTTAAATATATTTTTATATAAGTAAGAAAGACTTTATTAGTTTAAAACAGTTTTACAAGATATTTTTTAATTGTTTCTGAAAAACATTGCCTATTTAAATGTGGAGAAGATTTTTATAAGCATATAACAAACATAAAACAATATATTATTAACTTCTTAAATTAAAATAAAATTGTAGCTTACCTCTTGGCATTTAAACCCATAATTGTACGGCCTTGAGAAGCCGTTTAGGTTCTTTATCCTGAATCTTATTTGCTCTTATCTTATCCTGCTCGTCCAAAGCAGAAATATTTTGAATAATTTAAATAATTTAAAAGGAACTGAAAATAAAATAAGAATGAAATAAATAAAAAATGAATACAAAATAAAGAAAATATAAATATAATATCAATCTCTAGAATCATTATTCGTCCATTTAAAAACCAAGGGCCCAGGATATGGTCATCACATGTGATGAGTTTTAGAGTTTTTACGACTTGACAAAACCTATCAACAGTTAGTCCCGCATTATCTGTAGATCCTTGTAGAAAAAAAACAACATATGATCCTTGACTCACACACAGCATGTGGTCGAGGAGTTTCCTCGTTTCGAAAAAACCCCAAACAAATTTGTTTACGTGAGTTTTTCTCGAAAAACAATATAAATACACCAACTTTTTGCTTTTAGCAACACAAACGTAATGTAAACATTTTCCTATGGATGCAGTGTTTCCAAGATATTCAAATTACATAAATCGAAAAGGTTGCCAGATATTTATTGAGTTAGGTCATCCTAACAGGTAGTCACGGGATGGTCAATTTTTTATCATAATAGAATTTCCACGAGTCTCGATTGATGCCTTCTGCTGCAGGTTCAGCTTCAGCTGCTTCACCTTGAACTTCCTTTACACTCAGAAAAGCCTGGATATGTTCAAATATAATGTTATATTAAAAAGTTCTCAATTTAAGGAAGGTAAAACCGACGTCTGTTCTTCAAATATTGCATTTTTTATAAAATTAAAATCAAAAATATTAAAATAATATGTATATTCCGCTATTATTTTTTTCAACACATTGTATATATTGTATAATATATATTTTCGAGTGTATCGATGTCAGGTGCTTCGTATTCGGCGCATGCGCAACGTTCACAATTTCTAGTGGTTTACAACGCTTAATTATATCGAGAAGGCGAGTCCTTATAGCCACCGATGCACCTGTTGTGGCTAGTTTTGATCGCTGGCCTTCTGTTAGAATTGCAGGATGAAGGCGATGCGGGGCAGGTGAGTGGAGTAGTGGAGAAGGGGATCGGCAGCTGTTGATGGTCCTACCCCACCTTAAAGGATTCTGGCAATGTCTCTGCCGTCGCTGCTGCTGTAACTTCAATTGACTTCCCCCTCGCTAATTGTATCCTGTCGCGTTTCCTTGCATTCCCCTTCCATTCTTCCTCCCTTCTTTTATTTTCCTTTTTCCGTGTGACATATGGGCCTGGCGTTATATTCGCCACGATTTATGGACCTCCCATTCGGCCTACTATTCAGTTCGACACCTTTTCCTACCCCGTATGCGAATGCTTTTTAATCAACGACTTTCTTTCTTTCCCCTACTTTCTTATTCTTATGCAACGTACTGTCTATTTTCCTCACTTTTTTGCCTTTCTTTTCCTTTGCTTTTTCCGGCCTTTTCTCATGGACAATATTTTGCTTTTTCAACCATCAGTTTCACACTAATTGCGGATATGCCTTCTAATTAATTAGGTTCTCTCTCTTCTTCCCCGAAGTTCCTTTCAGATCATTTTTGCTGTCTCGGTTTTGTCTAGTTTTCAACCCTCTAAGGTTATTTAAGTTACAACAAAGAAATGTTGCTCCATAAAAAGATATATAAAACCATGTATCTCTAAACGACCGCATAAAAACGTGTGTACATTTTGAAATAGAATATGCTTTGTGCATTTAAATAGTTATAAAACCTAAAACGTAGAGTAAGATCAATATTTTTACCTGAGCACATACTTAAGATAATAGCCAGATTATATTTATTCCTTGGTCTTAAAAAATCTTGGTATAATTTTAAATCGATGTGATTAGTATAATTGCCAAATAATTTATAAGGCAGAAAGTTAAAAAAAGTATGACATACACATTTAAAAATAACAATCATAAAAATTTATAGTATTAAAAAAAAAACCATTTACAATATAATTTTAACATAAAGCGATGGGGCGTTAAGAATATTCCTGCAGTGATCTTTCAGTTTTAAAAAATTCTCAAATTTCATAAGAATAACTAAAATGTGTTAAAATATTTGTAATTAAACGCTGATCAATGTAAAATCATTAAGGACAAACTAAATTAATCCCTTTCTTAAATACCCGAGGGGTAATAAAATCAAATGGTTTAAAATTAATATACTTAAATGAGAATACATGGAAATCTTCGGAATCTTCGAGTTCTTCCCAAAGAGTTGACAGGGGATCCTGGCAAACAAATGACTTTATAAGAGCCAAACCTATTCTCCTTGTCCAAATACCAGCGACTAACATTGATGGAGGATTAACTAATTGCAAGGACTGCCCACACGCAGGCTCAACTCGCAGGAACCGAGTGCAGCTTCCTCTAATGAAGATTAAGTGAAGAAGGCTGCGAGTTCGGATGAAATCTGTGGCGGCGACAGGTATACAAATATGAATAATACCGCGGATCGACCGGATAAGCACAGGGGTTTCCTCTCAGCGCCTAATTAAAGGCGATGCATGGGTGAATATGTTTACCTGGACGAGGTCTCCAAGGTCATTTAACTGGAAACGAGTGTGTAGAAAAATAGGACCGAACGTATTTTTTCGGCAAATCCAAAGGCCCCTCTCTCTTTTAGCTCGAAATATTTGCTTTATGCGGAAGATTTCCCACAAGGAAATGGAACCCACGACGAGATAATATGTAATGCAACTTGAGGCAATGCAAAGAAGAATGCGAAAAATGCGCAAAGGAGAGCGCAAAAAATATAAATATGTATGTATCTCAACGAGTATATAGAGGGAAAACAGGTCTCGAGTTATCCGGGGGCCTCTGGAGACGCCGTCTTCTTCGGTCCGTTTGGAATTGCCTGCAATTTTTGTGCGTCCTTTTTTGGGCCTCACTCAGTGCGTATGTGAGCTGCATTTTGGGCTGTGCACATGCGACGAGATACATTCCAGAGATACTCGAGATAAAGTTGCACATGTATCTGGGTATCTGGGTATCTGTTGCGTTGTCAATGCCATTGCTCCTTCTCCTCCTTTGTTGTGGTCTGGCCACATCTCTTGCAATTAGTTGGAACTCCAAGTGCCGACGACTTAAAGAGTTCGGCAACTGCATAAACTAAATACCTAGGTATTTAGATTCTTTGCATTTTCATTAATAATATACGGAAATGTATAACAATTTGTATACATACATTTAATTTGCAAAGGAAACTTTTTCCGTTACTCGGTAAAAAATAAGAGGAATCAACTAAAATCCCTTTTCTCTTAGACAACGAAAAAAATATTTCATAAGTTTAATTCATTTTTTGAAACCAGATCTATAAAATTAGGTGCATTAAAAATTTATTTAAAATCTGGATTTTAGGATCTACGTTTACTCAAGCTTCAAAAACTTTTTTTAAAGACAAAAATTAATTTTTTTTATTAAAAAAAACTAAACAAACGGTCCCGAAATTTTTTCAATATATGAAAAATCAAATATTTCAAGCAATAGGGTTTAAATTAAAACTAAATTAATTTAATATTTTTTAAGTGCGATTGAATTGTGCCTTTTAAATGCATCAAAAAGCAAAAGACAAATTAATAAATAAAAACAATTTTAAAAAAATTTTAAAAAATTTAACACGTTTAAAATAATGTTGGTACAGTAAATTAAGTCTGAAAAATGAAAAATGTTCTTAATGAGTGTGCTGGAAATCATATTCTTAAAGTATATAAAGAAAACTAATTATATTTTCTTGTCAAGATCAAAAGATCACAGCCCTGCCGAACCCACCCAGTCTACGACAAACACAGGGTATTGAAAACGAAAACAGGAAAGTCGATCGCTGAGTCTTCGGTCTCTTCTCCTGCGTGCATCTGTATCTGAATCTGTATCTGTATCTGTGTCCGTGCCTCAGTGTTTCTGGTATCTGAAGAGCGCCGCCTGGACAAACCAAACGGCGTGTGAAAGTAAAGCCGGCCCAGCCGGAGGAGAACAAATCAAAGTTCTTGAATGGAGCGGAGGCGGCGGCGGCGGCGTTCCAGTTCCAGGAATCGACGGCCTTGAAGTAGCCGTTAGGACATCGAGACGCGCTCAATTGACTATTTAGTTTATATTTAGCAGCGTCTAAAAGGATGCCCACAGCCACACTGAGCTGGCTCAAGTGGCCTGCGTCCTGTCCTGTTTTCCCCAACTCTCCTGCCGGACTATCCTTTGTTTGTCTGGGAATAACTGGAAACTGTTTATCATTGTTATTTCTGCCCTTCGTACGGCTTCTCCCCCATTATCATTCCGATTCCGAATCGGATTCTTCGGCTGAAGCGACAAAATGTATAGACAATAAAAACTGCTTACATGCATGTATGCGCCATTTATTCAACGAGTTAGTATTCACAGCTCATCCTTGGATAGCATGTAATATTTGTAAGACATTCCGCACTTGTAATTGAGTAAAATTTTTGGTATTTTACCAGGAATTCGGGTTAATATGGGCAGGTGATATGTGTGATTCCATAGCGCAACAGCCATGTAGGATGGGAAAATATTACAAATGAGTTTTGGGTTCTCATCACATCTAAAAAATCCTTTGATCGCCTGCCGCTAGGAAAGGTGGGAAGCACTTGATCAGGGAAAATAAGAGGTGTTGACTAGGATTTGAATAATTTATTTAAGGACTATTTAGATATGGCAAACAAAAGGAAAACCCATTGACCTTGTCCTTAGAGGGTTTTTGAGTAGGGCAAGAAGTTTTTGAATAAATGCTATATTTTCAAGATATATTTACAAACATTTTCTTTTTAAGATTCTAAAAATGAGGGTGTATACTTTTGTGAATTAGATTTAATGGTAACCACCATTTTTTAACCCTACCAAGCATTAATATCTTCTTCCCAAAATTCTACAAATCTCCAGCAAACCATTTAACAATGGAATTTCGGCCCGATCATGACATAATCCAAAAATTAAGTATACAAAAAGCCACCCCATCAACAATCCACCACTCCGCCCCCCAGACACGCCCCTCCCACGCCCACTCGACAAGTTTAACGGCGCAAAAAGCGAATACGCAAAAAAGCTCGCCAAAAGAATGCAAAAAAGAAGAAGAAGAAAGTCAAAATTGCGAAGAAAACAACAAGAAAAATAAATTGTAGCAGGTAAATGGAAAAAGAAGAGAAGACGTAAGAAGAAAAGAGAAGATGGTGGTGGGGGAGAAGATGAGGGGGAAGCAATAGCCAAGCACAGAGAAATATCAATGAACTCCATTCTTCATACGCGTAGATCGACTTGGCAGCTTGCTCGCTCACTCATCAGTTAACACCACGTACATAGAGTTACTACACAGAAAAAATTATATGATACTACCAAAATGTTTGATAAAGATCTAAAATTAGAGTTAAACAAGTTCACGGAAACTTATTTTGAAAAAGCTGGATTAGATTTAAGTAAGTATTTTACGTTGTTGTGTGCGAGATATATATTTTAATATTGAAACTATAGTGTTAATGCTTAAAAATTAGAAACTTAATTAGGCAGGAGTGGTGTTTGAACTCGGCTTTTGTTACCAGGACAGTTGTTATCTTACGTATGTCTTGATTTAACATAGCATAGTTTGAAGCATAATTTAAATACCATTGTTACTCTCGAATTTCTTGCTATGTTGCTAAAACTTTAAAAAAATATATGTAAATTTGATCTTAAGCTGTTTTTTTTCCGTGTACCAAAGATTTTTGCGCCACTTTTGACATAATTCAGTATTTACGCTTTTTCCCCCATTTTGCTTTGCCCGCTGCTTCGTGTTCGTCAAGTTTTCAAAAGGTTCGAAGTTTTGCGTTGAACTTTTCCCGCCGTCGCTGCTTCTGCCGCAGTCAGCGTCGCAGTCGACGTCGGCAGAGCAGTACTAAAAGTTTTTGTTTGTTGTTGCTGTTTGCTTGGGGAAAAATAACTTGACTCGCTGTTCTGATTGGAATAAAACGGAAGAGAGACAGAGAGAAAGAGAGGGGGGCTCTCTCTTAGGGAGCGCATTTCTTCTACATGTGTGTGTGTGTCATTGGAGGAAGCGTATATAAATGAATGAGCATGGGGAAAAAGAATGGAGAAACACAAAGTGGCGCGAATTAGGCGTTTGGGCTGGCGCAGTTTTGTTTTACCGCCCAAAATCTATGCGAATGGCGGGAAAAAGTGCAATTCGGGCGGGAGAAAGATTAGAAAGTTGGTCTTCACCACGGGGGCCATTAAGAAAAAGCTGCACATCATTGACTCCCTAATAAGAAATAGCCTTACCAGTTCACTGAACTGCTTTTCACCCATACGAAACATTGTGCATTCTTATGGATGTTAGCGAGGGGTTTCCTTTTGCTAGTAGTTTCTGATTAGATACTTATGAAATTCCAATGAGACTTGGGGAACTGAAAGGATATTTTTGACACTTGGAGCACTCTTATATGATGATTTTTGACGGTAAGACCATTCTTATGGGAAACTATGAGTACCCCACCCTCTGCCAATCAGAAAGAAACGGTTTAATCCAGCAGCGTGTCAATTTTCTTATAAGAGGACGTTGTATTTGTAGCAAAAAATGCAAAGACACGACGGCAAACGCTGCGTTCTCTTTCCCACTCTCTCTATTCCACACACACTTGTCACACACACGCGTCATAATTTTTTTTCCACTTTTATTCGGCTTTCTTTCCAATCAGACCATTGTGCAATTGGCTTTTACCTTTTAATAAGTAGGGAAATGCTTGTTTTTCCGATGTTTTCACTGGTTTTTAAGGGTTTTTTAAGAGTTTTTCGTTGTCGTCGTCGTCGTCACACGCCGGCCACGAAAAAACTTCACGAGCAGCGGAGCGGCGGCAGCAGAGTGATCGCTTAGGCACCGAAAAAAAATTGGTGGAACTGGGAACCGAAAACAGCGACGTCGACTGAAACGCCGACTGCGACTGCGGCGAGTGTGCATGAGGAACGCGCCAAAACAAGCTGATCCGAAGCGCCAAAAAATGCAACAACATATACCACTTTGTTGTATATCTCGAAGAGAGAGTGAGACAGGGAGATCATCTCCCGCGCAAAGAACAGGCGAGACAGAAAGAGACGGGCGACAAAAGCCGCTGGTGGCAGGCATTTTCGCATTTTATTGAATGGAGTCTGGGATTGGAGTCCCGCCAGGCTAGTTAGACTCCAATTGGAGGTTCCACAAATAAACAGCTGGGTGGCCAAAAGTCAGCTGACAGGGATGCCAGCAGGGTGGATTTAGTAGGTTATAGCGGTTATCTACAAAAACTATGACCTAGATTTTTATTAGTTTCTGTAAGTCAAAATTTATATTCTGGCTCTATGAATTGTAAATTTACAAAAAAAATTATATTTAAGTTTTATAATTATTTGAAAATCCCTAGAAGTCCATTAAAAAACAGAGAAATTTAAGTAAATAAATGCTATTTAAGCAAAAAAAAATTTCATTTCAACCCTTTTTGAAAATTTTAATTACTTAACCGTTAAACGTTTTTTTGGTGGATTTTTTAAAATTCTAAGACGAAAACATGTGACATAAATTCCAAGCGCAACAAGGTGGCAACGCCGCCCTGAAACCAAACAAACCGCTGCTATTTTGTTGTTGTCATCGATTAGGAATTGAGCATATTTGGCACCAACTTCAAGAGCCTGTTAAACCAGATAGCTAAAAGAAACCCATATCAAATTTATAACCTGGCGAAAGCTTAAAACCTCTAGAATCTGATTTCGCAATAAAAACAAAAATACCTCTTAATTCGGAGGAAATAGGTGCAATCAAAGTTTGCCATTTCCCGCGCGCGGGAACACGACGCGATGACAGCTGCGCGCGCAGAGAGAAACTGAGAGAGAGACAGAGAGAGCGCAAAGAGAGGGGGAAAAAAAAGAGAGAAAAAAAAAACGTGAGGCAGCGACGTCGACGTTTTTTTTCACTAGAAGAAAAAAACCTTTAAAGTAGATCGCTTTTAAAGTAGGGTTCACGAACTTTAAAGCCCTGCACCTGCTCCAAAATGAGATGCCCTATTAACCAAGATCACTCACCTGCTGAAACGCAGGATTTGGCCAAATTCTTGAGGGGATTACACACAAAAAAACACACGCGGACTGGAATGATGATGAAAAAATTGCACACACCGCCGCACACACTCTGGCACACACGCATACCAACGCACACCAGCCAGCAAGACAGTTTCACCTTTTCCGTTTTTTCAGCCTTTTCACGTTGTTTTTGGGCACTTTGGGCTCGTTTTTGTTAGCCAGCTTAACCCCACACAAGTCAAGGCCAATTCGAATCAATCCCCGTGGGCCAGCAGAAATTCTGGTTACAAGCAAGCACACTTTTTCGGCCTTTTCAGCGACTCGAAAATAACACAATTATCGGCACTGCGGCGAGATCGAGAAATCGAGAGAGCGAAATGGAACGAAGCGATCGGCGTCGAGAAAAAAGAGAGCGAAAATCCACGGCACTAATACAATAATAATCTGGCCACACGGCTCAAAAGAGAGTCCCAGCGATGCGATGAACAGCATTGCCACCCCGGGTGATCGTGGGATTTTTCTTGGGCGCGCAATTTGAACCAAAAGTAGGTCAGCTATATATACAGATCTAGTTTTAATTGAGTTTTTTGTTTTGGCATTTCATTTTGGTTTTTGTCTCTTGGATGGCTTGTTTTCACTAAATGTAACAGATTTGTTAAATATTTACATCGGAGAAGCACATTCAAATAAAGCCGAGATCGCGCACTATGTTTTGAATTTATATAGTTGTAAAACATTTGTTTTTTGAGAATGCTTTTTAGATAATGATATCCAAAATATCTTGTTCAACAATTTATTTTAAACCAAAATTGCAATGAATGGATAATTTGAACATTTACAGCTACATATTTTTAAGCGCGCACTTTGAATGTGTTTAGATGCTATGTTGTAAAGGAAGTCATATTTTGTTTAAATTTCGTTTGTTATTGTTTTCTTTGTTATTTCTTCATTTACTTCACCATAGCTTCAATGTGATAAGCCGAGTTTGTATTAAAAACAAACAAAAACCAGTTTTTCTAAGGCACATATTAAACTCACTTAACTCGCGCCTTTTTTTAAATTTTGTGATAATATATAGTCTTATATGGTTTTTCAAGTATAGATTAATCAAACACCTTTCTATTATAAGAAGCACTGTGCAGATTACTCAACATATTTCAACAAATGCAAAGTTCAAATAATCATTCAAATTTCACCTTTTTTCTTGAATTCGTAAATTTTTTTTTGCCGCGCACTTGGACGAGAAATAAATTACACGTTGATTTAAATGGGAACTTTGTCTCAAATCATTTTATTTTATTTGGCTCACTTCACATACATTGGGTTCAAAAGAGTTTTCTGTTAATTATACCGATATACGCGTATTTAAAAATGCATTGTTTCCTTGTTTGCGCGCTCAATATTTAAATATTAAAATAACCAAAAATTATCTTAACTTTTTGAATTTCTAATATCAGTTTGGGTTACTTCTTTCGAACTATCATATTATTATATAACATTTTTTTGAGAAGATATGCAACAACGCCCCATTTTTTCGCGCGCTTTTTTGAAAGATAACAATCGTATTAAATATGGAGTTAAAAGAATGACAAACATTATGAACATTGGCTGGTTTAAGCAATACCTTTGAAAACATATTCAAAACCAATACTGTGTTAATTTTCCTATTACCGCGGTCTTTGTTTTCAAATGAATGATTTTTTGTTTTAAATTTTATCTTGATTTTTGGTTTGACTTTTTGAGAATATTAATTTTAGTCAATATAAATATTCTTGCTATCGTTCAAAAGGTTATTTCTGGATAGTTATTTTATTAAATTTTCGTTTTTACGGGCATGGTTTTTGGAACCATTACATAGAATTAATTATGCAAGCCACATGATTTGCGCGCTTAATTTTGAATTTGTGTATAAATTTGATCTTTTTTAACGGGTTTTAACATATTTTTTTTTGTAGACGTCACACGATTTAAATTCTTAAAAATTATTTAATAACTTTTGATAACATTTCTTTTTTTTATTAAACACTTTATTACATTACAAATTATACTTTTACTTCATTCATTTCAGTTTTAATCGGTGATTAAAATTTGTTTTTTACCAGTTTATAAAATTTGAATTCTTCAAGAAATCAAACACTATTAAAAAAGAATTATAACGGTGACGGTTTCTTTGATTGGTATAATTTTTTTGGGAACCCTAATTATTTAAATTATTATTTACTTGTACTCTTTATTTGTTTGAATGCCAATTGCCACACCTTTTTGGAAAATCTCATTTTCTTGGAGGTTTAACCGCAGCCTGGTTTCTTCGCAAGCTCGAAAACGCAAATAAAAGAAAATGACCGATAATGGACAATTCTAGAGAATTAAGCACATCGGCAAACTGCTTAGGCAGCTTTTCGGCAAAGTTAAAGCCAAACAAAAAATATATCCGCCAAGCGCAGCAGAAAAACCTCTTCTTCAGCAGCGAAGCAATGGCAAAACCACAATCCACTCTCAATCTCTTTCTCTGTGTTTTCGTTTCCATATTTATTGCGATTTTTGTTTTGATATTATTAATTTACGTTTCAAACTTAAGAAAAATCACTAATCCAGTTCGAAGGCGATCTTCAGTTTATAGAGGCGACTCCTTGAATCCGCGGGCCGCGTAATCGGAAGGCGCCGAGCGGTCAGAGACCTTGGGATAGCCCTCATCTCCGGGAACGCACGCCTTGCGCGAGTGGATCACACGCCATCCGCCCTTGCGGGTCCAATCCTGGTAAGGTGGGTTAAATAATAATAGTTATAATGAATTAATTATATTATACAACTTATAAACTTAAAAATAGATCAGACTGTTTAAAATTAAAAATACTATTAAGGAAATGAGGATCCCAATTCCAGACGGGAACAAACTATGATTAATGTTCAGGAAAAGTAAAGTTATTTTCAACAACATTTTTAAACGAAGATAACAAAAAAATGTACTAAACAAAATTAATCTCTCCTTGGGTTATCTGAACTTGGTCCTCAGGATTTTAGCCGCCAATATTAATTGCTGGTATAGTTTATTTGGTGTTTCCTCTCCCTATGCGAACCTTTCGTACCATTCGTACCTTTCGTTTTATTTTAAACTAAGTAAGAATAAGAATACCTACTTCAAAACTTTTAATTTTAAATAGCTTTAGTATATAGTTACTTAATTTTGCCACAACTTTTCAATCAGATTTGCCTATTCCATATAGATAAGCATTAATAATGTAGAAATGGTCTAGTTTAGTGCGCTTGTGATTGGTTTATTGTTAGCAGTAGAGAATTTTCCAAAAGGAACTTAAAGGATTATTAATAAGTAGAATTTTTAAATCGTTTTGATATGCTCAGAGTAGTAATATTGTAGTTAAATCGTCTAAGCTCTTAAATTTGATATAAAATAAAACGTTTTGGAGAGTTTCTTATAAAAAAAAAAAACTGCACAAAAACTGAAGGACACATCTTTAGCATAAGCGTAGTAAAGGGTTACGAGGATTGGAAATATCTCCTAATATAACTAGGACGGATCCAAAACCCTCTAATCCCAGGAAGCAGTTAGAATTGAATCTCGCGTACCACAGCCAATATAAGCCCATTATACTCACATTCTGGTTGTACTTGAAGTAGTAGGCGCCGGCGTAGATTCCGGTGAGTGCGAGGAGTGCCTTTCCGGTCCAGTAGCGCACGGTGAATGCCCGCTGGAAGCCCTGTGAGCCAAGCAAGAGTTACTCCTCCGATCGGAAATAAATGATTACATAATGCCCATGTTAATAACTCACCAGGACGGGTTCCAAAACGTTGCACACCTTGTCCAGGGGGGCGCGATAGAAGCGCTTGATAGGATTATTGAGCTCCAGCTCCAGGGCCGGCACTTTGCGGGGTCCGTGGTGCAGCTCCTGGTCCTTCAGCCACTGTTTCCGCCAGGCGCGCTCCTCCGGCAACATTCCGATCAGGCGCTCCCGCTCCCGCACCATTCGGCCCGCAATGGCCATCGGCTTGACGCCGCCCGTATCCGAGGCACCTCCAGCCACCATTTTGCACCGATTGTTTCTGGACTTTTGCGATATGGACGTCGGAAAACGCCAACAATTGTATAATTTAATCGGGCAGTCGCAATGAAAAAAAACAGAACAGCTGTGCGGACCAGTGCTACCACACTTCAAAATATACTATATTCTGGTTCCGGCTGTGAACCGGAACTGATCCGGAATCAACTATTTCAAAAACGTGTTCGTTAAAAAAAATAGTTAATAGAAACATATATATACATACATATTAATAAAGGTTTAAAAGAATAATAAATAACTTATCTCGCGCCCGTTAACCTATGTTTGTGAACACAAGAAATTGGACCAAAAGATGTTAAGCCTTTTTTTAAATTTGTGTGTGTCTAGTTGAATATAAAAATATATAATGTCAATAAACTTAATTTAAAATATTATAAATTTTTGTTACTTCGGTTTAAATGGAACCTAAAACACTTCTGCTTAATAAAAAGCTAGATTTTCCGTAAAAACAGCCAGATAGACAGCTCTGAAAAGTTTTGCGGAATCAATAGCGATACCGATAGCCATCGTGTTATCGGTGCTTCACATGTTTTGCGGCGTGTTGAAATAGTTTATAAAAAAATAGTCAATAAACGCGGATTAAGGCATGGATATAGATGAACTGTTTGACTGCTTCGATGAAGTGCCGCCGAAGGTGCCCCCACCGGTGATCAGTCTGGACGAGGAGCCCTCGGGAAGCGGAGGCGCCAAAAAGGCAACCAAACGGCCGGCGAAGAACAAGGTTGCAGCGAAATCCTCTAAAGAAGTGAAGACGGAGGGTGAGGAGGAGCCCACCAAGCGCCCAAAGCAGGAAGAGTCGGTGGATTTGGTGGAGGAGGAAGATGAGGACGAGGAACCCATCCGCACTCTCGATGTGGATGATTCCGCCGCCTTGGAGGCGCTGCGCACTCGCATTGTGACCCACCTGCTGGATGCACCAAAGTCCTGCACCCACGAGGTGGCCGCCCATCCCGACCAGGAGTACATACCGCTGCAGCCGTTTAGCGGCGTGCCCGCCAAGGAGTACCCCTTCGTGCTCGATCCCTTCCAGCGCCAGGCGATCCTGTGCATCGACAACAGCCAGAGTGTCCTCGTCTCTGCCCACACGTCGGCGGGCAAGACCGTGGTGGCGGAGTACGCCATTGCCAAGTCGCTGGCCGCCAAACAGCGCGTCATATACACCACTCCCATCAAGGCGCTGTCCAACCAGAAGTTCCGAGAGTTTACCGACGAGTTCAAGGATGTGGGCTTGGTTACGGGCGATGTGACCATTAATCCCTCGGCCTCCTGCTTGATCATGACCACGGAGATTCTGCGAAACATGCTGTATCGCGGCAGTGAAATCATGCGCGAGGTGGGATGGGTGGTCTTCGACGAGATCCACTACATGCGCGACAAGGAGCGCGGCGTCGTCTGGGAGGAGACGCTAATCCTGCTGCCTGACAACGTGCGCTACGTCTTCCTCTCGGCCACCATTCCCAATGCCCGGCAATTCGCCGAGTGGGTCTGCCACTTGCACAAGCAGCCGTGTCACGTGGTCTACACCGACTACCGGCCCACGCCGCTGCAGCACTACATCTTCCCGGCCGGAGGCGATGGAATCCATCTCATCGTCGACGAGAAGGGGCAGTTCAAGGAGGACAACTTCACCACCGCCATGGCAGTGCTGGCCAGTGCGGGTAAATATACTTTAATCTGTTAAAAATAATTTTCTTAACTTGCGTATTCTCCAGGTGAGGCTGGCAAAGGCGATCAAAAGGGACGCAATGGCGGTATCAAGGGCACCAATGCCGGACAGACGAACATCTTTAAAATCGTCAAGATGATCATGGAGCGCAACTTTGCACCGGTCATCATATTCTCGTTCAGCAAAAAAGACTGCGAGGTGTACGCCATGCAGATGGCCAAGCTGGACTTTAACACACCAGATGAAAAGAAGCTGGTGGACGAGGTGTTCAACAATGCCATGGACGTGCTCTCGGAGGAGGATCGCCGTTTGCCACAGGTGGAGAATGTGCTGCCGTTGCTGCGCCGCGGAATTGGCATCCATCATGGCGGTCTGCTGCCCATCCTCAAGGAGACCATTGAGATTCTTTTCGGCGAGGGACTGATCAAGGCTCTTTTCGCCACCGAAACCTTTGCCATGGGCTTGAACATGCCGGCCAGGACGGTTCTGTTTACGGCCCCGCGAAAGTTTGACGGCAAAGACTTTCGGTGGATCAGCTCCGGCGAGTACATCCAGATGGCGGGTCGTGCCGGCCGTCGAGGATTGGATGACAAGGGCATTGTCATCCTGATGATTGACGAGAAGGTTTCACCGGCCGTGGGCCGCGACATTGTGCAGGGCAAGGCGGATCCCATCAACTCGGCCTTCCATCTCACCTACAACATGGTGCTGAACCTGCTGCGCGTGGAGGAGATCAATCCGGAGTACATGTTAGAGCGCAGTTTCTATCAGTTCCAAAACCAGGCATCTCTGCCCGGTCTGCACGATCAGGTGGAGCAGAAAACGCTGGAGCTAAACAAACTGAGCATCAAAGACGAGCACAACATCGCCTCCTACCACCACATACGCTCCGAGCTGGATCAACATGGCAAGGATTTCCGGCAGTGGCTTACGAAGCCGCAATACCTACTGCCCTTCCTGCAGCCGGGCAGATTGGTCAAGGTGGCCGCCGGCTCGCAGGAGTATGACTGGGGCATCGTGCTGAACTTTAAGAAGCAGGACCAGAGCCGCAAGAATCCCCTGAAGTGCGAGCCCAGTGTCACCATCGATGTGCTGCTGCACGTCAGCGAAGCGGCGGCCAAGTCCGGCGACACAGAGCCCTGCCGCCCGAACGAGAGGGGATGCATGGAGGTCGTCCCCGTGGCCCACACGCTCATCACTCAGATCAGTTCCATTCGTGTGTACTTTCCCAACGATTTGCGCAGTGCCGACAATCGACGGGCCGTGCTCAAGACCATCCAAGAGGCCAAGAAACGATTCCCCCTAGGGCCACCGGTCCTTAATCCCATCGATGACATGAACATCAAGGAGAAGGAATTCCGCAACATTGTCGACACCATTGCCCAGTTTGAGAAGCGACTGGAGGAACATCCTTTGCACAAGTCTCCGGAGCTGGAGCGCATCCACCGGCGCTACCAGGACAAGGTGCAGCTGCAGTCGGAGCTACAGGACCTTAAGGCAGAGCTGAAGGCTGCGCGGAGTTTGCTGCAGATGGAGGAGCTGAAGCACCGCAAGCGTGTGCTCCGCCGGATGGGCTACTGCAAGCCGGGCGACGTCATCGAGTTCAAAGGTCGCGTGGCCTGCGAACTGAGCTCAGCGGACGAACTGCTGATGACCGAGATGATTTTCAACGGAGTGTTCAACGACCTCACCGCCCCACAAGCGGTCGCCCTGCTCTCCTGCTTCGTGTGCGACGAAAAGTCCACCGAGTCGCCGAAAAGCGCAACGGAGCTATCGGGACCACTGCGCTCCATGCAGGATCTGGCGAGGCGTATTGCTAAGGTGTCGACGGAGTGCAAGCTGGACCTGGACGCCGATTCGTATGTGGACAAGTTCAAGCCCTTCCTCATGGACGTGGTTCTGGCCTGGTGCAAGGGCTCCAGTTTCCTGGCCGTCTGCAAGATGACCGACATCTTTGAGGGCTCCATCATCCGGTGCATGCGCCGCCTGGAGGAGTTGCTGCGCCAGATGTGCCAGGCCTCCAAGACCATCGGCAACACCGATCTGGAAAACAAGTTCTCCGAGGGCATTCGGCTGCTCAAGCGCGATATTGTCTTTGCCGCCTCGTTATATCTGTAAGACTTTAGGAAAAGCTACTATAAGGCATTGTTTTCAGTTCCAATTTTATTGCTAGAGTCGAAAACGATTTTTTCAAAATCGATCAAGTTTTATTATTGCTTGGTTATTGAAAAAAGTAATATTTTTAGAAACCGAAAGGGTTCGGTGTATCTTAAGAAAAGCAAAACTTGAATTAATCTTAAATTCATTATTTTTAATGAAGCCGATATCCTTTGTATATTTTCAATGTTTATATGACAACCAAAAAAAATAAAAGTAATGAGACCCTGAGACAAACCACACTCATTAACAAAATAATTTATGATGTTTATTTGTTTTATTTTTATTGTGCTAATTTGTTTTTTGGTTCGTCTTAGATTTCAATATGGTAAAATTGGGTTTTTTCAAATTGTTTTTAGTACTGCACCAGACACTTGCAAAGATGCAAAAAAACCATTCTCTAGACTGATAAAAAGCAGATGTACTTTAAAACACATCACAAAACAACATAAAGTACATTGAAAATATTTTATTTCGGGACAGATACATTAAACTAAATTAAAATAACATATAAAACATATAAAGTGTTAATACATTATGCTTTCAATCATGTAACAAATAAAGATATATACAAAAAATAAAAATGTACACGATACTTATGAAAACATAAAGATATTGGACGGTTTACACTGAATTTGTATGGTCATTGTTGGCTTATATGCGACACATAAAACATATACAAAATAATAACTAAATGTAGATATATTTATATAAAAGGCACACTTAGTGGGTATATGGATTCGGATGGTTCCATCGAAGACAATTACAAGAAATGAAGGCACTGTAGGTATTGCTCTTGATGATGTGTGGGAGTGGCTAACTCTAACGATTTACATGATAATCTTATGGTAAGGGACGCGACAATGTTATGTAAAACGTTGTTTTTAAATAAACAATTTAAATAATTTAATTTATTATTTTTTCTTTTAATGTTAATTTATTTTTGATCATAACATTTATCTTAATATCTATGTATACTTTCTTTACAGTTTCATTCGATATTACTGTCACTATCTGAGGATTAAATTAAAAAATATATAAGCACGGCTGTTTTGTTTAAAACAATATTATTTGCTGAAATGATATTGCTTTAAATTATACAATTTTTTTCATTGCAATTTAATCTAGCTAATCTCTTTAAAGTGACAGTTTTTGCAGAACAATTATCCTATACTAAAATAATTAAAATATACATATATTTTTTAATATTTATACATGTACAATTAAAGGCCGATTATAAGGCTGTGGAATGTCATTGATATGGATTTGTATTCGTTGGGTTATCAAACTTACAAACAAAGAAACTTATAATAACATTTTACGAATATAGGTTTGTCCTAAGCTACAACTCAAAACTGAGATCTCAAAGATCTGTTTAAAAACGTATTAAAAATACAAAATTAAACTTAAATGTTTCGGAAAATAACTAGCTAAAATTAATTGAAGTTCCAGGAAAGACTGTAATGTAAAAGAAAATATTTTAAATCAGGTAAAAATCGAAAAAAATAAGACTTATTAAGGTATCTGAATAATAATGAACTCCAATAAGTAAAAAGTAGGGACAAAGGCAATACTGTAGATTAAATGCTATACATTTAAATGTTGGATGTGGTATTTATAGTCTTTTTCCCTATTTAAAAGCGGTCCTCAAAGGGGAAAACCTAGTGGACCTACCTTTACTTTCCCTTCTCGGATCATCGACAGGCTCTGTGATTGGACGATTTGGCTGACTCCCTAAGCGCATCCCGCGCTTAGAGAGCGGTTACTTAGACGGATGTCTGAGGCACTCCCTCCACCAGGTGGGTTCGTCTGGGCTGTGCCGCTGGCTGCGAGCTTAGTGTGGCCGTGGTGGTGTGGGTGGTGCTGCGGGCGGAGGGCACTGGCGTGGTACTCCGACTGCTCCCCGAGACACTGGCGGCGGTTGGAACCCTTTTAGCTGGCTCCGCCTGCAGTTGCGTCACCGGCGTGCTGGAGATCGGCTGCAGCAGACGCTTCTCTTCCACGGGAGCAGCCACCTTGGCCGGCGAACCATTTCCATTTCCATTTGGCTGGGACCGTGGCGTAGCCGACCGTTCACTGGCCTTGACCAGGTGGCCATTGGTCTCCTTCAGGGAGATCCCTGACTTGAGAGAGGCCTGGCTGCTGGATTTCTGGGTCATAGCCAGCGAACTGGGGGATCGCAGCGAGGTGGTGTCCGTGTGCGCCTTGCTGGCCAGCGTTTTGGAGGAGGGTGAATCCCGGTACTCGTAGATGTTGTCCCGGGAGCGCTGTGCATGATGGTTGGTCACCATATGGGCATTGTCCACGCCCCGAGTATCCGGTTCTGGTTCCAAGCCCTCACCATTGATGAAGACATCCTCGTCGTAGAAGCGATCTGATTGGCTGTGAATTACAAAAGATATTTATAGGATTTATCCATAGTATCACTACCATTCCAAACGTACCGCTTGGCATTGCGCCACATGATGCAGCAGATGACCACCAGGACTATGAGGAAGAAGCAGGTTACCGACATGCTCCAGAAGGCGATCTGTAGCGGTTCCTTGGGCTCCCACCAATACTCGGTGGTGGGTGGATATGTTGGCACCAGCACCCCGATCACCGTGGGCAAATACTGCGTCCAGAAGGCGCACTCCGTCTGCCGGTAGTTGAGCAGAATGGAGGAGTTGAACGTGGTGTTGATGTTCAGGTAGCGGATCTCGCCCTGGTAGGCTCGCTGGTAGTGCATGCCCAGCACCTGTTGGGGCGTCGGATTGCTGGAATTCACAGGGAGGAGGTTAGTTTATGGATTTACTTCGAGATTAAGAGGGACTTGAGTTATAATATTTCTGTTAACAAATCAGTGAGATGAAATTATATTTAATTTTCATTAAGATAAGCAATACTTAATTGCATTCTGAAATAAATTACAAAAATTAATGACCATATAACAAATTTTTTGTATTATTGTTCATAAACAAAATATAATGGTTTTTTCTTTATACTATTGAAGTTGAATATTATTGTTATTTAAAACAAGAAAGGAAGCAAACTTCGGCAAACCGATGTTTATATACCCTTGCAGTTATTACAAAATGACTACATTTCAATTTGTATGCCTATATTACTAAAAACAATGATTCGATTTTTCGCTGCAATATCAGCTTGAATTTGGTAAAGTTATGGAATCTAGAAGTCCAAATTTAAGTCATTATTTTACAAGACATCGGAAAATTAGTAATAACTAACATGAAAATTGAATTTAATTTTTAGAGAATCTAATCACAAGTCTTTAGAGGTATGCCACTTTGGAATCGGCTTAAATTTGGTAAAGTTTTAAGAAATTCTTCATTTATTTTTGAACCGAAAGTAAAAACATGAATTTTTAGAATTTTCTGTAATTTAAATTTAAAAATCGTTTAAGGTCTTACCCGTATCTGGCAAAGTTCGAGTAGGTCTGCATGAAGAAGTGGCTCATGTTGCGATCGTTATCCGTCCACATGTTCCGCTGCAGGTGCTCCTTCTTGGGGAAGAACTCGGTGTCGAGGAAGGGGGCTCCGGTGAGGAAGTATCGCTCGGTGTCATGGGGATACTTCCTCCACTGCGGCAGATTCAGTGCCTCCACGGTGGTGTTCAGCACGTACATGTAAACCGGAACCTTCTGTTCGAGCATTAGCTTGACCATCTGGTCCACCGGTGCCCGGTAGTACAGATCACTGAGCATATTGATGTACTGGTCCCTGATTATCGTATTATTATTGGGATCTGGCCAGAAAGTGTACATGTACTTGATGGCCTCATAAACTCCATTCGGATTAAGTGTGTAGTTGTACCGAAAGACGTGCTCGCGAATCTTCTGGTCGAAGAAGCGTCCATCCAGCTCGAAATACGGACTTAGGGATTCATTTTGGGCCACAAAGAAGGCCGCCTCCTGCGTGGTCACGCCCGTCATGTACTGGATATTCCGGTTGAATTTCCCGGCCCGGATGAGGGTCTCCGGGGTTTGGGTGAGGAAACGCCAGTCCTTCTCCCGCCAGCCCTCGTACCAATCGTCGCCGGGCAGCGTGAAGTTGTGATCCAAGACCGGACCCCAGGGAAAACTGCCCACCTGGGGGGCAAACTCCGCGTTGCCCAGCTCATAGAAACTTCGTCCAGTGCGCAGGCAGTTGACCAGTTTCCACGACGACTCGATCGAGCAGCCCAGCATTTGGCCCAGCACGCGACTTGTGTTTTGGGCACGGTACTTGTCCTGGATCAGGGCCCAATCCGCCAGAGCCGATCCCGACTGGGCGATCACCCGCTTCACGATATTCCGCGTCTGTGGCGCCACCATCAGGAGTCCGGCGGAGGCACCTCCCGCTCCCGGGCCAAACAGAGTTATGGAATCCCGATTGCCGTTGAAGAACTCGATGTTGTCGTACACCCACCGCAACGCCATCGCCTGATCCAGGATTCCATAGTTCCCGGGCGAGTTCTCGTCGCTCGTCGACAGGAATCCCAGGGCACCAAGGCGGTAGTTTAGGGTCACCACCACCACGTCGTAAAAGGAGGCCAGCACATGACCCTGGAACAAGTTGGAAGCTCCGCGAATGAACTCTCCACCATGGATGTACACCATCACCGGGTATTTCTGAGCCACGCCAGCGCCAGTCTTTAACGTTAAAAAAGTTACAATTTATTAATTAATTAGTTTAAATAACAGAAAAAATACAGACAAAAATAAAAACTTCCTTTTTTGTGAAAGAAAAAACAGAAAAACAATAAGCAATTACCACAAGTAAGTTCTTTGATTAACAAAAATCGATCCGTTCCAAACAGGTTTATATATCTAGTTTAAAAAAATATATTTGTTCTTTAAAAAATGTCTTTTTTTTGGCACCATTTATTGGAGGTCTGGTATTTCGAGATAAACCGTCTGGTGTTTAAATTTTACAAAAGCTTTTTCTAATTCCCCCTAATTTTCAGATCAGCTAAACGGAATTATATTTAATAGTTTAACTTACCTTGGGTGAGTAGACGTTCAAGTAGAGGCAGTCCTCGTCCATGTCCATGACTCCCTTGGTGGCTCCCGTGTACCGGACAGGCTGAGGACATGCGGGCCCAAAATCGACGGCCTGGAGCAGCTGCCATCCGCGATGCATCCGGGGTGGCTTGAATCTTCCTTCGAAGGTGGGCGGCAGGGCGTAGGGGATTCCCAGGAAGACCGAGCACTCCCCCATCACGCGATCCACCGTGGAGTGATAGGGTCGATAGAAAGACTTGGGATCGGGATTGTCGTACATGTACACCTTGAAGCCCTGCACCTGGCCATAGTTTGTGGTTACGAACACATCCCGCTCCAAAGTCAATGAATCCCGACGCTGCTTGCCCTGCAAATCCTCTCGCCATCCGGCCAAAACTCCCGGGAACTGGGTCCGTGCATTGGGGTCGTTCTGAGATTGGGGTAAACGAAATTAAGACCATCATTAGCCCCTTTCACATGGATGAACAAATAGAGTCTCTGAGCCGATCAGTGAATGGGCGACATGTGTAATTGATTAAGTCGCCTTTGGCTCCACTCGCTAACATGAAAACTTAATTAAGATTATTGCTTTGATATTGGAACGATCTGCTGATCGGACGAACTCCCTCTTTCAATGACTCGGCATTGTTCATTTATGGATCGTCGCGGTTCGGTTCTTTGGTATAGGGGTCAGTTTTTTGTGTCACAGAATTTAATTGATTAATCGCGGGTTGAGTGCAAAGAAAACGAATTTAGATTATTTTACAAAGTTTGATGGGATGTTTGATATCGAGTTGTTCCTATAAATTTAATTTAGTTTGCTAATGTTTTGCCCGTAAGTAAGTTTAAAATTGATTTAATGAATCTTAACATGACCAAATTAATTTAATTTTACAAAATTTACCACTTTAATTGGTTATTATTCATACTATTTCAATCCTTTTGGATATTAAAATAAATTATTATTATAATAATTAAATTGTAATATTTATAAAATTTGTTCATCTCTTACCGGATCGAAACGAAAACGATCTTCGTTTGGCATTCCCTGTGGATATTGTCCCGGGGGATTTCTGCCGGGATAGTTGGCTCCAAAACCATTTGGCTGATAATGACCATATCGGCGATCGTTGAAAGTGTAAGTTCTATAAGTCCAAAACGTAAGTGGAAAAGTTTATAAGTCAAACTGAAATTATGACTCACCTGTAATCTGGATCGCCTGGATTTGGCCAATGATAGTCAACGCCTGGTCGCGAATAAAACCGTGGATCTCTTGTCTGTGCCTCCGTTTGTGTAAAACAGGTGCAAATCAACAGGGGTAGGGCTAGAAACCATTTTAATTTATCGCGATATTTTAATTTGTGCATCATGGTGATCTGAAAAAATAAACATAACTATTGTATTTTAATTTACAAAATAAATGTGATTTAAAATACGATAACAACATGTTTTACTCAAATGGATTGTCTGACAAACAATAATGAAAGCAACAGTTTTAGCTGAAATAATAATTTGAAATCTATCAGAGCTTCCAAAAAGTTGTTCCTTATATCAGGCTTTTAGGAAAAAGTTACTTAAGCCCGATAAAAATCAAAAGAAAGGCACACTTGAAATCTGTTATTTCTCAACACAATTTGAGATATCAGAAGAAAATATATGGGAAGCCTTTACATTTATGGTCAGCCCATGAAAACAAAACTCCAACTCCATAAAAGTACAAACAAACAGAATAAAAACTAATTTCGTTCCAAGCTCCGAGTAAGAGTGACCAAACTGGTTTTCCATTACGTTTCTGGCTCAATTTTCTTGGCATTAGAAGATGCCGAGAGACCGAGAAACCCGTTTGAAAACTGACTCGAAAAAATGCGCTAAAAATAAGTTACAGCATAAAGTGTGACTCCAAAGTGAAGGCAATGTGACGGAGAGTTGCTCGAATGGATAGACCCCTTACTCTGACGGTTACGTGCTTTGTCTGGTGTGCCGAGATCGGCGTCAATGGGTTAATTGCACCGATAATGAAGAAAGGTCATCGGTTTAAATTGGTTTAAACTGGGGAAAAGGTATGTTGCAGGTTGTGTAAGCCAACAACATAGCAAGTAAAATGTAATAAAAATTGTACCTAATTGATTTTATTTATTAATAGATATAAAAAGAGGTTATTAAATAACTGAAATTTTATATCGGTTGTTACATGTTTTCCATTTTTTATAAGAAGTTAGTGACTCTTGTTGTAAAATTATGACTAAGTCACAATTCTGTATCTTGCAATCCTTATATAAATAAACAGTAAATATATAAAGAACAATTTAAATCGTCTATAATAATAAATAATCCAAATAAAATTGCTTGAAAAAGGGCGAAGAACTATGAAAAGGTAGATTTAAAAATGGCAAATTGTCTACATATTTGTAGTCATAGAAAGCCTACTGATAAAAAGCGATAAGTAATAGCTGAAAACTCACTCAATAATATGCATTTGACAGGTATTTCCGGCCACTTGCATCCCCTTAAATACGTGTGAAAATGCTATGAAAGGTAAAGTAAGAAACAAAGGCACCTGGCTACTCCAAAGACGGTTTGATTTGAATTTCGCTCTTGGCATTTGTTTGGCAACGCATTCGTATCGATGCAACTTTATTGTCGTTACCCTGGTGCATATATGCATTCAGGTTTACAGTTTGAGTCAACATAAAAGATATAAATATTCGAAAAATTCTTTGCATTCTCATAAATATTCTTTTATTTCTTTTGATACTTTAAATAAATCGTATTTCGTTAAGTTTTTTATGAACATTATGAATAGTTAGTATTAGTTTTTAGTTTTTTATAAACCAAATAAATTTCGTAATCGGTTAAATATATCTAGTAAAACCTTGAAAGGGTATTTATAATAGTGTGACGAAAAGAACAGTTCAACACAAAAATAATATTTTCGTCTATTTTATTTATAGGGTAAAACTAAGATCAAGGTCTCGTTGATGCTATAGTTTTGACTGTGGCTGTATGGAAAGTGGCACAAGGACTCACAATAATACGGGTGCATTAACCTGCTTGTTAGGGCCTCATGTTACCCGGGCTATTCGATTTCTCAACCCTCGAAGGGTTCCTATTAAAATTACGGAAGTGCAAACGCCTGCACAAAAAATATGCCAAGCTATTGTTTTTTTTTTATTTAACATGACTGGGAATGGCTGAGAATTTTTATATCAAGTTTCGTTTCGAAATTTTGTTAGCATTTTGTTGTTATTGGTTTGTTGATGAATCATTTGTAGAAGTTTTGCTTTTTCGCAATCACCAAAGCAAACAATAAAACGCAACGATAACGCTGAAAGTGAAGCGCAGGTGCGCCTGTATGTGTGTGCGTATCTCTAAGATTGTGTGTATCTGTGTTTTGGCCCACACTACACAGGTGTTGTTGCTACTGCTGCACAGAAAAAAAGTCTATCTATTTTGGGTCTTCAAAGGCCAGTTTTAAATCTCTTTAAATGGTTTACAAGAATAAAAAGCAATTCAGGACCACATTTTTCATATTTTCGTAATATATAGTATTAATTTAGTAAATAAAATTCAAATATTTTTAATTCTGTGGGAGGAATATGTACATTTGAGTGAGTTTTTTAAGATTTAATAATATAGCTTAAATTCCTTTTTCAATTGTTGATTTTGTGGATATTGTTAACACTAAACTTTGTTCAAAAATAAATAAGCAACACATTTTTTTTTGGTTTCTTCATAATGTTTTTAATCATTTCACTCTTGTTGTTTTAAACACGGAAGTTGGTAGAACAAATTTCTTTTCGTGTGTTTTAATCTCACTGTTTTTACAGTTATGCTCCAATTGATGACGTTTCCGTGGCAACTTGTTGCGGCTTCTAGCCACCATTTCACTATCTAATCGCGATTTTCCAACCATTACCATTCGCATTTTCTTTCATTTCAATACAGTTTTTTCACTCACAATAACTTTCTTGGCCAACGCCCCGAAAAGGTAACAAAATAAAACATTCAGCACTAACCAAAAAACGACTGAAAACGAGAAAAAAACGTAACGCAACTGAAATGACCGTTTTTGAGTCACAGACTCAGGTAAACCAGGTAAGTCTCACGCACACCACAGCACGCCACTCAGTTAACACTCACACCCAGGTGCCGGCTGTTACCAACAACAGCTCACACAGATACACCTGGCCCAAACGATTCTCTCGATGTATTGGGCGCGCGCAGCTTTAAACGCTCTCCAATTCCCCTCTCCCGCTTACTCTCCCACTCACTCTCACCTGTGCAAAAGTGAATGCAGCAGCGCGACGACCAAGAACAACCGACGCTCGCGAACGCTGAAACCGAACTGATGCATTAACCAAACTCGAGCTTGGCCAAAGGAGAGAGAGAGAGATGGAGAGAGGGAGAGTGGCAGAGCGGGAGACAGTCAGCTGAGCGGGAGCGGTACTTGGCGTGGGTGCTAGGGTGGCGGCGGGCCGACACGGGTGGAGCGAAGGCAAAAGATCAAGCAGCGCCTTCGCCGAGGGGCTCCAAAAATAACATCATTTTTATACCCTTGTAGAGGTTATTATAATTTTGGTCAAAAGTGTGTAACGCAGTGAAGAGACATCTCCGACCCTATAAAGTATATATATTCTTGATCAGGATCGCTTCCTGAGTTGATATAAGCATGTCCGTCTGTCTGTTTCTACGCGAACTAGTCTCTCAGTTTTACAGATATTGAATTGAAACTTTGCACACACCCTTCTTTCCTTTGCAAGCAGTATTTTTTTATGGGTTCTATATTTCGCCAATCGATCCGACCTACCAAATTTGATAAGGAACGGCCGACTATATCCTATAGCCGCCATATAACTGATTGGTCGGAAATGCCATAACTTTGCTGTTTGTAAAGTTAGGAAGTTAGGATTTTCTATGGGTATTAAGAATGCATCATATGAATAGTTTTGGAGAATATAATTTACAGAATATTCTGCAAGGGTATTTCAACTTCGGCTCCGCCCGAAGTTAGCTTTTCTTTCTTGTTTTACATATAATTTTGTAGAATTTACCAGAGTTTCCGTTTCTTTTAAAACCACAGTTTAATAATATTTTACCTTACTAAAATAATACCTTCTAATTAGTATAATATAAAATATACCCTCTTAGGTAATTATGCATAATAAACATTATAAAAAACTCTTAAGTCTAGGTTTGTATGCACTTATCTGCGACAGTAAAATTTGTGTTTTACGATGCACAAATCAATCAAGAAATTCAAGAAAAAATTTTATTTACTGAATTTTTTATAGTTAGAAATATATATATATATAAAAAAAACAGTTAAGCTTATTAAAAATGAAATCGATCTTTCTTGGTTTGAGAATATTTTATACTTAATTTACGAATAAATCAGAGTTGATTAGATTATAATAAGGGAAATTTCACGTTTCTTTTTCGTTTGGTTTAAGAAGGATAAATATTTGGTTTAGAAAATCTTCGACTAGATTAATATAGAATTCGTACTTAATTTTGAAAAAAAACGTTCTCAAATTAAGAATTATTTTAAACAATAAAAAGTCGTCGAAATAAGACATTGGGACACAAATTAGAACATTTCGATCTTGACTACCTTTCCTTTCCCTTTTACTTAAAACTAGCAAAGATTTACAACATTTAACAGTTTATTCCAGCTACTATGCTTAATTCGAAACTAATTACAAACGTTTAATTAACTTCTAATTAACTTAATCTTAGCCTGATTCTATATAATTAAGATGAGAATTCGTCATATTTCCCTAATAAATTTGTATCTCGTCTTTCAAAGAAAACCGTTCTGAATTAGGCATCCGTTGTGAATAACGTAGTAATGAGTTATCTTTGCATGACAAAACGGATTCTTATTTTGCATAATTTCTAATTGAATTCTATTATATAGGACGCAGGCCAGACTATGGCTGGATGGGTCGTGATTCACGCGTTGAGCCCCGCACCGCGGAGCAAAGGCAATTGGCGATCAGTTCACATTTTGACCCCGACTTATTGAGCGGGCGTAATGTTAATTTTAATTATAGCCCAAGACATCGTCAGCGGAGCTTCCGATGTCAAAGATGCGGGAAGCAATTAAAGCACTTGAACATGGACATGCTTTGTTTACAATGTTGACCCTTTCTTTATTAATGAAGTGCTTAAGCCAATTAGGCAAAAAAAACTGCAGTTAACTACGCATGAGCGAAAGATATCAAATACGCAGCAAGTAAGTTACGAGAAAGGTGGAAGATAATGAGTACGAAATCTATTAATTAAAAATTTGGATATTCGGTCCTCAAATTCCAGGCCGACAGAAAACAAAGCAAATTGGTTTTAATAATTTATAATATTGGGTTTCCAAAAATGATCCTTTTAGGTAAATTATTTGAAGTATCTATGTATATACACTTTTTGTATTGACGACATTCAATGCTCTTTTAAAACTAAGACTAAAATAATAAAAATAATAAATAAATAAAAACGGATTTCGTTCCAACAAAGTTGATGCTTATCAATAATCCTATAGAATCTTATAAGATGAATCGTTAAAGTAAGTTCGTCTAGGGATAATGTATAAAAATAAACAATTCTATAAAGATTTAAAAATTCATTTTAAATTCTATAACATATATTCTATCTACCTTAAACTTCTTAATTAATATGTTAATATGATACTAAAATTAAAAAAAAAAAGATAAACATTAAAATTGTTTAAAAACCAATTTGTTTTCAAGATTATTCTTAATCTGTAAATTCACAATGTTTACAATATTTTTCTTTGAATTATTTCAAAGTAACATACGTTTTAGTTGCTTATCCCATGATAACAGCAGAACAAAAGAACAAACTATTATAACCATTACACATGTCGATTTCAAATGAACGCGCCAATCCATCGACCATCGGGCTATCGGTCCTCTTTCAAACCAATGCGCTATCCAACACTGCTCACTGTTATCGACTATCGACACCTGCAGCTGTTTTCGGTCGAGAAAAAACTCCAGAAGAAAAACAGAGGAAGTCAAGGATTGAGGGATTCTGGGGATCCATTGCGCCGCAGGAACCGATTGTAAATAAGACTCAAACGGGAAATAGCCGAGCACATCCGCCGGAGAGCCATGGAGCCGCCATCGCCGGGCGGAATCGCGTCCGCCGGCTCGACGCACAAGTTCCATCCGTGCGATGAGGCGGTGATAGCCACCAACGACGATGCCAGCGACTGCAAGAGGTGTGCGGTGCGGTTGGGCTACTGGAAGGATGACTACATCGGGTACTTTGTGCGCAACCAGGAGCGCAAGGCGCCGGAGATCAATCGCGGCTACTTTGCCCGGGTCAAGGGCGTGGAGATGTGCGTCGAGAAGTTTCTGAAGGTCAGTGGTGGTGGCTCCCAACTGTCTGGCACGTGCCAAGGTCATCCTGTTGCATGGCCCTGCAAGGCCATGGCCCGCCATGCGCATGTCCTGGCCAGGATGACCTTGTCCTAACTGCTTTTACCCCTCATCACCATCGCCCCACAGAAAACCTCGGGCAACTGCCAGATCATCAATTTGGGCTGCGGCTTCGACACACTCTACTTCCGGCTGAGGGACACCGCCCACCAGGTGAAGAACTTCATCGAGCTGGACTTCCCCACTGTGACCGCCCGCAAGTGCTACACAATCAAGCGGAACAAGGCCTTGCTGGCCAGGATTCACGACGAGGACGGCGAGGTGCGGCTGAGTCCCACGGATCTGCATGGGCCCAGCTATCATCTGATGGGCGTCGACCTGCGCAACCTCGACGAGGTGGACAACAAGCTGCAGCAGGCAGAAGTCGACTACTCCCTGCCCACCATCTTCCTCGCCGAGTGTGTGCTCGTCTATATCGAGGCGCAGAATTGTCGCAATCTGCTGAAATGGATCGCGCAAAAGTTCCAGGCCGCCGTCTTCGTCAACTACGAGCAGGTTAGCAGTCCTTGGTTCTTTTAAGGTCCGCTTATCTAATAAATTGAACTCTTGAAAAATTACAAAGGTATTGCAAAAATGACTTCACATTACATTAACATAAAAACTTTGGTATATTGCAAAATATTCAGATAGCTATTTCACCTATTTAAATTACTTTCTAAATTATAAATATTATGAAAAAATAATTCTAATTAGATTTGGCTATTTATCTTTTATATGTCCGAATAAAATACAGATCAACTTTTAAATTAAATGAAATCAAAAAGTTCGGCTAACTTAAACGCTTTCATTATGAAGAACTAAAAAATCCGAATTTATAGATAAGAAAATATAGATTTTTGTAAATTTGCAATGTGTTGAAAATAGATTAAAAAACCTAATACTTTACAGGTGAATATGAACGACCGCTTTGGCGATGTGATGCTCAACAACCTGCGCGGACGCGGCTGCAGCCTGGCTGGGGTTGAATCCTGTTTGTCGCTGGAGACGCAGCGGAATCGCTTCAAAGACAGCGGATGGACAGGAGCACGCGCCTGGGATATGGTGCAGGTGTACGAGAGCATCTCGGCGGCGGAAAGGCAGCGCATCGAGCGACTGGAGATGCTCGACGAGGGCGAACTGCTGCTGCAGCTGTTCCAGCACTACTGCCTGGTGGTTGCCTGGCTGGGCGTGACCTTCCAGGACATAGATATCACGTGCGTGCCAGTGTAAAAATTCGTGCCTAACTGACGGAGGTCTCCCGATATTCCCTGATTAATAACAAATCACTGTTTTCTCTCTATTCCCATACAGCGTCGAGGAGCTAATGTCCTCGCTAAACATTGACTAGGATCTTTGATGAAGGAAAGGATAAAGAGACAGCTAATATGGATGCACTATTTATTGACTCTTTGCTCTGCTCGGGAGGAAGGCCATGCCAAAAGATTTTGCTTCTCAACGTGTTAAACTAAATAACAAATAATTATACAGAAAACCATCGAAATCAAAACGTATTTAAATAATAATCCCACATGGACCCACTCACTCATTGCTTAATTTGTACATTTTTCCTTATACATTCTCTTGTTACATTCTTTATTATTTAATACCTTTTTTTCTTGAAATTGCCCACTAATTTATCACCGAATCGATGCGAAAATAATTCATCATTCATTCCCCAATTCTAGTGTGCGTTTAAAGTGTAAATGTATTTTGAAATTAATAAAAACAAAACCTATTTGGAAAACTGAAAGGGTTTGTATTTGATAAAAAATAAAAGGGGTAGATAATACTATGTACGTTAAAACCTATAAGGATGTGTACTAAGAGGTGAGATTTATCACGTTAAAGTAAAGTGATATTTAAACTCGACTTATTAATTGTTTTTTTATTTTTACAAATAACATATATTTTTATAATTAAAAGTTTAAAAGGAAAAAAATGTAACTTATAAAAGTAAATCAACTGAATGAGCATGCTTTAGGCTTCCTTGCTGGCGGTTTTAGCCATCTCGCGAGTTCTAGAAAAAGAAATTAAAGAAAATATTTAGTAATACGGAAATAATTGAAATAATAAAAGAATATACATTTTGTTTTTACTTCTACAACGAATTGTCTACTTGGGAACATCAAATTTATGAGTTGAAACAGAAACAGTTGCTAAAAACCATGTTGAAGCAACAGGTATAAGAACTTACATGGCGCGAAGTTCCTCCAATGTAGGAACAGGAACTCGCGAGGATTCGCTTTCATCCTCCTTGGCCGCTTGTTCCGGATGCTTCTTCCACTTGTGCGAGCGGCAATTGGTGTTGCTGGCGAACGCCTTTCCACAGTACTTGCACACATATGGCCTGAGACCCGTATGTCCCAGAAGGTGAATTTTCAAGGCCGTGGAGTTCTTGCACCCGCTGCCGCAAATCTCGCACTTGAAGCGCCGCTCCTCGATGTGTACATACTTGTGCTTGTTCAGAATCGCCCGGGTCTGCAGCTTCTTTCCGCAGATGTCGCATTCAAACTTTGGCTCTCCATGCGTCTGGCTGTGCACCTGGAAATGGGTATACAAATTACAAGATTTAGTTTGTCATATATCCTTTCACTCACCCTTAGTCTAGCCTTGTTCTTAAAGGCTGCATTGCACACGGGACAAACGCAGGGCCTCTCATCCGTGTGGACCAGTTGGTGCTCGACCAGCGAAGTGAAGGTCTTCAAGCCTTTCCCACAGCAGTCGCAAACGAATCGCTTGGGACCGCCGTGCATGTCATGCTTGTGTCTGCGCAGCGCCATGAAGGACATAAAGGACTCGTTGCAGGCTTTGCAGGTGAAGTCGTCGACACTAGAACTCTGCTTGTGTGGCTTGGATTTAACATTGCATTCCGGTTGGTAAGAAGATTTGCTATGGCTATCGTCCTTTAGCCGCTTGCTTGAACCCCTTGGCCGTCCGCGCTTCCTTTTCTCAGGCTGCAGGGCTGTGGTGTCGTCTTCGGCTAGGTCGAGCTCTTCATCTTCCGCCTCGAGAACCACCTCATATTCAATGGATCTCCTGCTCTTGCGTCCGCGCATTGTTTGGAGATCAGGTGATGGATCAGTGGAATGGTCCGATGAATATAGCTCCTCAAGCTGGAATTTGCGCTTTACGGGGCTCGATCGTCTGGGACCGACCTTTGTTTGGAAGTCAGGTGAAGGAGCAGTGGAATGGTCAAACATATTTAGGTCCTCGATCAAGGAACACTTGTCGTCCTGTTCATCGATCTCCAAAAATTCTAGTTCCTGCTTGCAGGTTGGAGGGAGGTCATACTCCCGCCGCAGGGCGTCCACGTCCTGGCTGTCCTGCGGCTCCGAGTGGCGCAGGATCTCGAAAATGGCCTGTACCTTGCTAACGCTTTCCGAGAAGGTGAGTAGTTGGCCAATCACCGTGTAGCACTCCTCGCACAGCATACTCCCAAGTTCCGGCTCCTCGAGGGTCATCTAGGGTTTGCGGAAACTAGATATCACAAATTCTGATAGTAGGGAATCAGATTACCCACCTCCACATCGAAGCATTTGCTAATGATCCTCACCAGATCCTCGTCCCGTGGGCGCACTTTGATAACGGCATCGTCGCGGGCGCACAGGCGACACCAATAAAGCCAATCCGTCGTGGGCATGCCCATTGTCAATCCTCAACAGCAAGCTGGTCGGTTAGAACAGTACACAACAGGAATTCCAAATTAAATGCTACGCTATTTTAAAAATGCCGACGACCCAGCTGATTGATAGAGTGACCTTTCAATCTGTCACATTCGACATTCGATAGCTACACAAATCGATGATTTTCCTCCAACCATCGATTGTTTTACTGGTTGTGACGTGTTTAAATTTCAAATTTGAACAGATTTAAACAGATTTTCCCGATGAGCTTTTATCTATATATAATAATAATATATTTAAAAACTACGAAAAAAGATGAAAATTGACAGCCGTGGGACAGTTTTAAAAATATTTATACTCCAAATATCTTAGAAATAGATTTATAATTTAGAAATAGATTTACATTTCTCCATCGATATCAGTTTACTAAATTACTACCTGAGAAAAATAACGACTAAAAAACTTACAAAATAATTATTAATTTAAACAAATTTAATAATATATTTAATATATTATATATATTTTTTTATAATATTTTTAATGATCTCAAAATTTCTATTGCAATTACTCATACGGTAAAAATTTATGACAATTCTAATTTGGTAAAAATAAAACCTTTCTTTAATTTCTTATTGATTATTTTAAAACCAAGTCTTACCAGTTGATGATGATATAAAATTATTTATTCAGAGACAACAGACCGTATGAGTTATACATTTTTTCCCAATTCTCTTTAAGTATCAACTTGCTTTACCTAAATTTAATTTAACAAAATACTTTTAAAAAAAAATAAATATATGTGTATCTGATTCCGAATTAAAAAGTAAGTACCATTTACATGATAAATTTAATATTTAATAAACATTTTATTTCCACTCAAAAGTATGGAATGAATATACAAATAGTGAAAGATAACAACTCAGCTTAATATAAAAAGAGATTAGTTCTCCATTTCTTCATCTTGTTGCCAATTTTCAACAGTATAGAAGGCTTTCAGGGCCAATTCGTCGTCCAGCGTGAGTTCGCCCAAGACCAAAGGCCCTAATTGTTTGTCCACCACGACGTTCTGCCAAAAACCACTGTGATTCTTTGCCACCGCGACCTTCTTTATCTCCTCTGCGAACTTGTCGTACTCCAGGAAGGCATTGAAGTCCATGCAGCTCTGCCGGTACAGTTTGATGATCTCGCCCAGCTGATCCATGTTGAGTTTTTTGCGCTCCATTAGGGTGAGAATAACCACGCGAGTATCGGCAGCCAGCGCCTGAAAGCGGGCATCTCGCTGGGTGGCATTCGCGATGGAGCTAACGCTTGCCAAGATGCGAGTAAAATCTGCACCGGGATTGGTCAGACCCACGCCGTCCGACGGCAAGGGGATCTCCTTCTCCGGCGGCTCCTGCTTGACCTGCACCCCATTCTCCGCCTGCTCCTTGGCCAGCTGCTTTTCCTGCCAAGCGCGAGTGAAGCGCAGTGGAAAGAGCTTCTTAACACCGGCCGCCGCCCTTTTGGACTTCTCCTCCAGAGGTTCCGGCACACGCCAAAAGACATCCACGAATTTTTTGTCGTTAAGAACTTCATCATTGGGATCGTTAGCCTTGATAACCTTTCGCTCCAGCACGTCCATCACGTTTTGCTCAAATATGCTAGGCAGCCCGTCGAAGGGCAGCAGATCGTTTTGGGCCCACGGACGCGGTTGTTGCGTGTCCCGCAAACTGCATTCCAGGTCGGTGCTGTCGATTAGCTGGTCAATGGCGTCCAGCTGGTCCTCGCTGCACTGAGTTTTACTGGTTCGCAGGGCAGGAAAGTCCCAGAAATGGTGCTGGGCCGTATATGACACCTCTAACATGTACAAAGTGGCCGGATGGTTATCGTCTGCTAGTCGGGGCAGGAGGACCACCAAATTGGGCCTATTAAACTTGGCGCTGAAGATCTTCCAGCAGAGGATGGCCAGATCCGAAGTGAGGAGGGCACGCACAAGGGCGTCCAATTTGACGCCGGCGGCTTTGTTGCCCTTCTGGTGCACCAGAAGGTACAAGGAATCGCCGCAAAAGTACTCATCCGGCACAGCATTTCGCTTGATGAACCCAAAGAAATGCAGGCCAGACGGATGCGGTTCTTTTGGCTCCAGCAGGTCGTCGTCGTAGGGCACCGGAGTGCCGCCCAACATGTAACCAGCCATCAGATCCTCCGGCAGCGGTGTCACCTCGGTGCCCTTAATGAAGTGCCGTGTCTCGCGGGTTACTGTCTCATCGTCCTCCGCCCAGACCTTGACCAACTTGACCGGCGTCTGGTTCTTCATTGCGATCATGCCCTGCAGACTAATGGAGATCTTGCTGCCGATGTGCAGCTTGGCGTTCCACACCCACGGCCGTCGATTGGTCACCTTGAAGACAGTGAGCAGGGCCTCCTTGAAGCTGCACAGCGTGGCATTGCAGCGGGGCACTAGGCTGAGGACGTGCTTCTGGTTCTCCAGCGCCACGGAGCCGCACTTTCGGGAGAAGTTGAAAATGGCCTGCGGTTGATCGGTCTCGGCATTGTCTATGTAGGCTATGTTGTGCGTGCTGAGGGGTAAATAAACATGAATACGAATATGAAAAATGTTTGGTGTAAGTTAATGGCAGCATCGTTTTCAACCAGATTATTTCTTACTCCCGAACTGATTATAAATTGATTGATTTCTCACCCGACAATTAAATTGATGTTCTTGTTGAGCAAATCGTCCGTGATTTCGTTGAACATCTCGTAATCCTGCGGAAAGTCATTGAAATCGAAGAGGAGGAGAATCCTTTGCCTGGCGGTCTTCAAACTGTAATGGACACTCTATGAATTAAAAGAGTTTAGGGTTAACCTGATCCACCTACCCCAATGCAGTGTCCTGCAGTTCCATGGCCGCCTGCAGACCATCCAACCATTGTCCCTCATCGCAAGCGGTTTTATTGACGAACGCAAAGAATTCCAGTAAGAGGTTCCAATTGCAAAGTTGTGGATCTGCAAATCGCACCACATTTGGATAGGCTTTGTGATACGGGTTGTTGCCCCTTTTATCGTCTTTATTGCTGTCGCATCCCACCAGGACAAAGGACACATAATCCTTCTTATCGCACACAATCTGGGGGTGATGAAATTAGCATAGTTTTGAAACTTTTTAAGGGTAAATTACCAACCTTGTCTTTGAGAATCTCTGCCACACATTTTGCGGCTTTGAGTTTGACTTCTTCGGCGGCACAAGTGCGCACATCCAGCACAATTATGAGGCATTCCTGGGCGAATAATACAGCTTAGTTTGTATAACATTCAATAAATCGCAAACCAACCTTGTTAGAAGCCATTTAAAAAGTATATTTGCAGAAATATATAGCAAATTGCTGCAATTTGAATTGCCGGCGTAAAAATTTCACAACAGTAGGAACGTTTATTCGGTAACAGAAAAATCCCAACCGATTGTTCAGTAAGTCGAAAAGCCTGGTTCCATGGCAACAAATTTCGCTATTTCGATAGTTTTAAGCACCGCGTTGCCAACTTTACCATGGTCAACCGTTACTTTTTGAAAGCCACGAAACAAAGTATTTGTTTTCAAAATTATTATATGTTTCATATTGATAATTTCAGGATAAAAATATGCAATGAAGACGATATAAAATAAAATATTTAATTATATTTTCCTATGGCTTCCCTATAGCTTTTCCATATACTCCATTTTCGTTTATAAATTTGTTATATATTTGGTTGGTTTTCAACAGATTAAATAGCTAGCAGTATTTTATTGTATTTTCCTATAGCTTCCCGTAAGTCTGCAGCTTTTCCAGATACTCCGCGTTTTGGCTCAAATGATTGAAAATCAAATTCGTATCCAGGACATTCGTGGGAGGACCGCCATAATCCGCGGGCAGACTTTCATACCCAATCATTTCGCGCAGTTTGCTGAGATGCCGTCCATCGTGGGTGAAGATCTTTGAAATGTAGCGAATTAGAATTTATAATATTTTCACTAATATTACCTTACCCTTTCCTTGAATTCCTTGCTCATGAACGGCATAAAAAGTGTGGAGGTCACGTGCATAAGAAAGCCGCGCTGAATAATATGCACGATTCGCTGGCTGAAAGGCAGGACTCCGTTCTTTTCGTTCACCAACTTCATAAAGGCTGGCGAAAATTGTCTCAAAAAGTTCCGCGTTGTCCTGCGGAAAAATTACAAAAGGTATAACTAAATCTTTTGCTGCTAGTAAATAAATTATTGAAAACATTACCTTCCTAACGATCAAAGTCAAATAAAAAAAGGATAAATTTATATAACAAAAATTATTTAATCCTAGAAAAATATTATATAAATTTAACAAATCTAAAATTATTTGTATAAGAAATTTTTGCAATACAGAATTTTTAAATTTATCGCATTTTATAAAATGACAATAATGATGCAAAAACTTGCAATTAACTTTTTTTCAAAATATACTAAAGAATGATATAATTTCATGCTTTTTAAAATTTATAAGAAAATTTTAACAAATTTATAATGTTTAATTATTTGCTTAAGAAAACAAAGTATTTAGGCAATGTTTAAAAACAAGTTATCTATAAAAAATGTGGGGGCATGGTTTGGTTTGAATATCACTGGGTTATCGATTTTGAATTTAAAAAGAAACATGATTTTGTTAACCATATTTCGAGAAATATATAAAATGGTTTTTACAGATTTTGTGGTCTGTTTAAATCTGAAACCTTCTAAAAAAATCGGCAAATACGAATTATTTGGATTTAAAAAGATCAGAGTACCTATGTCTTGCGAATTTGAGACCAAACCAGATTTCAGAAGAAGTGCAAAATTTGGGCACAGCATTTCACCCACCCTTGGAGGTCGCAGATGACCGTGATGCCGTTCTCCTGGACGCGTGGCAGCAGCAGCAGTGACTCGAAGATCAGGTCGTCCATCTCGACGAGTCTCTGCAGGTAGTCCGGATAGTCCTGGAACCCGTCCACCGTCTTGAAGACCACCAGAACCCTGCCATGGCGGTCCACTTGGGGCATTAGGTAGCGGCAGTGGGTGCCGAAGAAGAGTTCGCGGTAATGCTCGATGGGATGGCGGGCCACCCAGGTGGGGTGGCGCCTCTTGAAGTCATAGTAGGCGTGGATCGCCTGGTAGGCCTTGATAGTGTCCCAGCGCGTGTAGTGCAGGAATTTGGTCAGCAGCGTGTCCTCCGTGCCCACCTGAAGGTCCTCGCACCCTGAAAACAATACCCACTGAATTCCCTAATGGGTTTAATATCACTTGGCGTTTTTGCTTACTCTCCACCAGCTGCCTCAGTTGCTTGATCTTGAAGACCTGCTCCGCCGTGTGCTCGACTCGGGCGGTGAGGAACAACATTTCGGGCTTTGAATTTTGAAGGAACTTTCCAATGTGTGTTTTTATGTTATTTCTCAGATTACTTTTCAACAGCCACAAGTTTCACTTTTCATATCCAATCCGCTGACGATCCGCACTCGCAACGCAAACAACGCTCACTGACTATTATATCCATGAAATCTGATTTGGAATAGATGGTTTATTTGTTTTATAACCCGTGCGTGTTCAAATTTTTAATGGTCAATCGCCGATCGCTTTGAAATATACCATATTCTTCAACTTGAACTTGGATTCGTTTATGGGTGAATTAGTTAAAAAGTTATATTAAATTTGCTTATCCAATATCAGACTTTACAAGAGTCACAAAATATAATTTTATAGTAAATCTATCAATAGGCATTATTGCCTTTTATATTTATAAGGGAATATTTAAGACATAAAAAAACTTTTTTCTCAACATTTTTATAAGTATATATTTATTTATTAGTCCTAATAAAAATATTATTAGGGGTAATGACTGACGAATATAAAAATCTTTCTTAAAGTTACAATGAAGGGTAGTTAGGTATAGAAAATCTAAAAGTACTTCAAACAATGACCTCCAATTTTGCGAAAGCCCCGTCATCAGCGAAGTCATCCAGTTGACCAAACCACGTATTTAAGCCACAATTCATTTAACCCAAAAGACGTAAAAAAAGAGGAGCAGGGTGCTGGGGAAAAGTCGAGTCGAAAAGTAGGAAAAGTAGTCAACAAAACGCGAAAGGAAACTATAAGTACGATAATTGAAGAAAATGTCAGCTACACACGATGCTACGTGACTTAATAATGCCCCTTGTCTGTTTCTGTTCTTAATAACGGTCTCTCTCAACGTGTTGCTCCGCTTATATATACCTCATACCCCATCTATATCCGACACTTTGAACCGACTTTTTTCGTTTTTTTTTATCTTTTTCATCATTTTTCATTAAGGTTTATTGATCGACTTGGAAAAGTTGAGCAGTGAAGAAAAACTAAATATAGTTTTTTAATTGCTAAAGAGTGAGCACATTTGGAGCGAGAGAGGTAGATGTCCATCAAAGACCGTTGCCAAAAGTGATTAAATCGTGACTGCGATAGAAATGTTGAAATTAACATTGCACCACGAATATCAAGTTTATAGTAATTGATATTTGTTATTGTGATGGCATTGTAACTCCTTACATACAGATACCTTTCAAGTGGAAAATATTGATTATATAACAACAGCGTTATTTATTAACTTCATATTTGGTCTGTTGATTAACTGCAAACCACTTGCCAAATAATATAATTTGTTTAAATAAATTTCAAAGTTTGGTAATTAGAAAAATACATTTTATCCCTAATTACTAACAAATGAGTTTAAAATCAATTTGGATTTTGTCAATTCATAACATTTCGGTTGACTGGAATGCAATTTGCATTTATTTTAATAATTTAACAATATTCCCCCACTCCCATTTGGAAGCGCTTCACATGAACAACCGCTAAAACTGGGCTCAATTTTGATTTTACGCTTTTGCTGTAATTCAAATTATTCCTTTTGCAAATGTTTCACCCGTGACTTTCAGTAATCCAAAATCTATAAATAATGCATTTCATTTGAATGCTAAATAATAAACATTTGGTGTTTTGCGGTTTGTTTTTGGTCGGTGAGTACCGACTGCACGCTGATTAAATTGTGGTCACCTGGATTGCAGACCCTTATATTAGTAATCAAGTTGTACTTATTTTCTAAACGATAATTTAGTTTATTAGGAAAATTAAAGGTAATTAAATTGAATATTTTTGGTTATCAATAAAAAAGTAAAAATAAAATTGCTTTCTAATTTATTTAGATCCTCTCATTTTTTTTGGAGAGATGTCCCCAAATTTGATGTAACATTGACTTTACTTACAATAATTATTATGTTAATGTTATTTTGAAAGCATATTTTATTATAGTGTTATTTTAAAACTTCCGATTCTAAGAAGGGTTTTCAATAGACAACTTTAAACTTTTGTTTGAAATTTCCAAACAACTTAAGCAACAAATCACATTGTCACCCACAATTTACAGACGCTCTCTTGTTGGTGACCCCAACCGGCAAAGAAAAACCATCAATGACCATCGCAGACGAAAAACCCCTCAGAAAAGAGAACAAATTACAAGTGTTGTAAAGTGTCATTTTTCAACAGGACGAGCGGGCAATGTAGAAATAATCATAATGGCCATTCGCATATTTGAGGCGAAATCTTGTGTGGCAATGTTGTAGAAACAATAGCAGAGAGCTACTCACAAAAAAAAAAGCTGGAAAAAAGGAAAACAAGAAAAATGTGAGCAAATTTCGCTGGCACAAGAAAGGGCCGAGAAAGTAGAGGATAAAAAAAACTAAACCAAATTCCAATTTGTCAGGAATTTGTTCAATTTTAGTTTTGCGGTGGCCAGGGACCGAATGAGCGGACCCCGGAAACCAACCAAACCCCGTCCCCCTCCGTCGACCATCTGCATGCCCCACACGTGCCGCCATGCAAAACCCATAAGCATAACGGCCCACCCACTTGCCATTAAAGAGCTGCCACGACAAATCGCACACATTTAACACGCACACTTTGAACCAGGCGGGGGGAACTGGGGGGAGGGGGCCGAAAGACCCCTGTGGGGGAAAAAACTGCATACTTAACAGGCCCACAAAAAACCAGCAGGGGAAACAGCTGCTCACAATGGCTCAAACAACGTCGCCAACTGGCCAACAGGAAAGACCAATCGCTAGCGATGGGATCTGGTGGTAAACAAAGGAATAACTCAAATTCAATGCGGTTCTAAGCAACCGAACTCGTTAAATTACCCTAAAAATTAATATGTTGTTAGGAAACTCATATGATATTTTGACCCAATAATAAGAGAACAAGTTCTAATTATAGAAAATAATATATACATATATAAATACCTAAGAATTTTAATTTTTAGATTTTTTAAGTCTTATTTACAGTTAGTTTTATTATGTAAGCGGTCTAAATGGAAATGTTTTCCAAGTTAATCTCAAACTAAAGAATTTACAAATTTTTATAAACTTAAAAAAAACTGTCATAAAAAGGTATACTGGAAATATTACTTATTTCTTTGGCTATAAAATATTTATATTCATTCCAAAAAGTTATAAATATAAATTTAAAACATAAATTAATTCAAATACTACAATTTTATTGAATCTCTTCATCAACTATTTGAGAAACTGTATAATTCATATCGTTTTGGAGTTGCGAAAACTCACGACTCCATCGCATTTTGGGACCACAAATATCACTTATTTCTTTGGCTATAAAATATTTACATTTATTCCAAAACGTTATAAATATAAATTTAAAATATATATTAATTCAAATACTACAATTTTATTGAATCTCTACATCAATTATTTTAAAAACTTTATAATTCATAACCTTTTGGAGTTTCGGAAACTCACGACTCCATCGCTATTTGGGTCCACAAGTTTTCTTTGGCTTGCGGCCTCCCCTAATGACATTTGTATGCCGCTGCAGACATGTGCAACTGTCGGACCCAAAATACATAGCTTTGGAAAACTTACCCAAAGGCTCCTTTTTCGCTTTTCCCAAGCACTGCAGTTTGGCAATTTTCCCGTGTCGGCTATAAGGAATGAGCAAAGTTTGAGCTTTCACCTCGATAAACTAGACCTGGTGTTATTTTGTCGTTTCCATTTTAATTTGTTTTATTGGCAATAAGCTCTGTCTACTGGCGATAAGCAGGGAAAATGATTGTTTGAATTTATGCCAAGTGCCGGTCCACGAAGAAGATGGCCAATGGCGAGTTTTTATTGCCCTAGCATAGGCAGCCATTTCACCTCTCAAAACAGTTAATAAATATTTGCCATCGAAAAAAATGAAATAAAAAAATGCAAAACCCCCAAATTGCTGTTGTCTTCGTGAACTGTTTTTAAGGGGGGGGGGGCGAAACAGAAAGCAAGATTTTTGTTATTCTCCCCCAGGCAACAACATCATATCCCCAAAACCAAACTCCCCTATGGATTTGTGGCTGTGGGGCTTACGAAATCTGCCGGCGCTTCGAGAGTTTTAATTGAATTTTGAGTGGTGTATTTAGGGATTTGTTATTTATAATAGAAAGAGCACACAGCCAAGAGCGCTGAGGAAAATGGCATTGGCAAGGTCCGACAAAGTGTGCAGCGAAATGAAAATTTACGCAAGCTTTTCCGCAATACTACGTACGAATTTTGTATTAACAAAAAGCTCTGTTTTATTTTTCTTAATCTACTAAACTTTTTATACAATTTTGTTTACCTTGTTTTGATTTATGTAGAACAAACCTAAAATATTTCAAATACATTCAAATTTAAACATAAATTTATTCCAGTAATTAAGATCGGCTTGTTAGAATCACACAAAATTAAAATTACTCAAAACATGAATACCATTTCGGTGCAATACATCATCCACAAGTGAACAGTTTGGTAGATAAAAGTAATTCCATCCAAACAATAGAAGGTCATCTGCCAGGTATTTATAAGAAGACGTATCCATGTTACATAAACCGAAATAATTTCAATTTTGCGATGTGGTGTAAGGGCGGACCAATCAAGTCCAGCATCCTTAAAAATTTGGTTTAGATTCTTATTTGCCAATTTCATAGTCGAAATGGGGTATTCTAAAAGAAAGTATGACGTTTTGTTTGGAGCCAACTGCGATATATACCAAAACATTTTTATTGAGTAATAATGCACATTGAATAAAAAGATAATATATTTATGCACTCTTAAAAAAGGAATGCTTGAGGAACGAAATTGAAAAGTTTTTCCAATTTGATATTAAAATAACAATTTCTTATCGTAATATTAATTTTTTATAAAGTTAAGCCTATCTGATTTAGTATTCTTTTGTATTACGGAAATTAATTTGATTATTTGTGGATTTTATAATGGTAAATCTGGTAACAATCTCCTACTTGATTTAGTATTCTTTTGTATTTAAATAATGTATTTAAATATTTGTATATTTTATTATGACAAATATGTTTTAAGTTTTAAAATGTTTGACCCGTATCCTTTACCATGCACTTCGACAGAAAAAAAACGGGTAATCTTTTTCTTGCCAAAAAACAAATGGTTGAGTATTATTGTTTGGTTCTCAACGCAAATTGTGTTATAAAAAGCAATTTGTTAGCGCCATAAAAGCTTGACCCCGTCATCCTTTTTTCCAATTCTTTTCGCTTTTTATTACAGTCGATGAGCAATTTGAAGAGCAATATGTGGGGCGAATTGTCGCAGTTGTTGGGCACCCCAATCATTGGGAATCAAACCAACCGGCCAACTGGTTCCCTCTGGTCACTGTATGTCTCCCAGCTCCTCAATGGAATTTACAGCAGCTATTTATTTTTGGCCAACATTTGCGGCACATGTCGCCTGTGGAGTGGCTCTGGCTTTGTTTTTCTTTTACGAGTGCGAGTGCGAGTGCATTTGTTGTTCATTTCATTTAAATTACCCTGTGGCTGACCTCCTTGTCACAACATGTCGGTGGCGTCATATTGGAACTGGAACTGTTTTGCAACCCGCAATCCACAATCGAATGCTCATTGATGGTTTTTTCCCCATTTTCTGTTTTTTATTCCCATTGTATGGGGGTTATTGTGGTTTTTTAATCAAGTTGTAGGTGAACAAATTTTGGCTAACCGATTGTTGTGGGGCCTTGTTATTCATTGTTGTATTTTCGAGCGAAAATGAAATGCGGAATAAAATAAAAAGAATTCATTGAGAAGGCAATCCTTCAAATTGTGGACAAAAGACTTGCAATATATTGAAATTGAAACTAACTACGAAGTACTTTTCTTTTATATTTGAATTAAATTTTTTCAAAGCTCTTGGTAAAACGTTTAATTTAAATACTATAACAACCTATTGTAGTAATTATTATTTCATTTCATACAAAAACTGCTCCTTAGATTTTGGATAGAGCCAAGATAAAAAGTCGTCAGATATATGTGGCTTAAATATTTATAAAGAAATTTTATTTTAAGTTGTTTATCACTTACTTGCCAACCATTGCAAATAAAATACCCATATATATACACGCACGGCTTACCGTATATACGGCACTTAAAAATTATGACATATTCTTTGCCGCAACACACTCAACTGTGTGGAAAAGCATGAGCATAATACATTTTACGACTGCGTTATATGTCTGCCAAAGTATGTAAAATTATTATTTGTCTGACTGGCTGTGTGTTTGCATACTTTGTACTTATTTCTGGCTGTCAGAAAAAAAAGAAAGAAGAGAAAAAGATGTACGACGTTTTATTATATTTAAATTACACAAAGCATTAAATATAATTCACTCACTACGCTCCATTTACTAAGGCTATATGTTGAAGGCACACACGAAGACATTACTGTCTGCGCACATAAGTATGCAACAACAAAATGCCGCTGAAAATCGCTGTAATACTTTTTCATCAATTATATGATGCGCAAAAATATATATGCTGAGATTTACAATATCAAACATGGCAGCCAGAGCTTTGGGCACACACACACACACACATATGTACAGATAGATATATGCCGACATGCTCTAGATGGCAAACGCGTCATACTTTACTACTTACTAAATCCATTACAAAGTATTTACGTAGAAAATTGCTTTATATCTCTGCATAACTCTCAGTCGACGTCATCGTCGTTGTTATATTCTTGCGAATATGTGTGCGTGTGTGTGTGAATATGAAAGCTCTGACAGGACGAAAAAAAATTTAAGTACGTGGGAATAATAGTAGAGGAAAAAATCTTTTTAGTGGCGTCGTACTCCCCGGGTAAATTCCATCAAGGAACTCCTAAGGTAGTCGACATTTCCACCCCGTAGCTCAAATCCCCATCCCCCTCCCCTTCCACCATCGAAGGCAAAAAGGCTGTGTGCAGCAATTTATGTGATTTTTTCCTAAATGTCAGTGGCAAATAAGAAAATATTAAAATAGATTTGTGCGCTCCGAACGCAAAGACAATGGTTTGTCATGTACACTGTACACTACATCTACTACAAAAGTGTTTGAATTCAGTGTTTGATTCAAATGGAAAATAAATTATGTTTCGGTACTGAAAATAGAAATTGAGGCGTTAAACTTAAATTTTATGGAGAGTTGTATTTCAATCAGATCTGAATTATAGGCAATTTTTTTGAATCTACTTAAAGTATGTATGTATTGAAAAAATGCACATTTTTTGTTTTAACTTTTGAGTGTTAATTTTTTCTTTGCATATATAAATATATGATAGTTTTTCAAATTTTTTTAGAGTATTTTTTCAAGACTTACTGGTCTTTTGATGATTTCCATTGCCAAGATGTTGACGGTAAATCACATCCAGCTTTCCTCCAACCCAGCATGCAGTCATAAAAAAATGAAAGAAAAAGTATACCAAAAGCCAAAGTAGTAGGATGCTGGCTGTGGAATGTTGGCGTAAGTGTGTGTAATTCATAGCGGATTTGCTTGCGGAGGGGAATTATTCATGCGCACTTGATTGTGCACACAACAACGGATCCGATCGTAATCAGTGTCTCGTCATCATCATCATCATAAACTGTTCCGGCCACGGTCAAGATATATTTCTCTTGGCAATGTGATAATCCCGTGATATATTACTGAAAGGAATTAAAATTGTGTCATAAAGTATAAGTGATAATTTGTTTGAAAATGAGAAGCATTAAATCTAAATTCTTTTTAAAGAAGTCGTAAATATTCAGTCAGTTGAATGCTTCTTTAAAGGATACACCAGCCTCTTATCTCGTACAAACAACAATGGAAATAAGTAAAACGAAAATATAACAAATAAATTTGTCGTGCAGCGGTGCAAAAAGGCAAAAGCTGCCTTGAATTGCACTACGAATCACTCTAGCGTGCTATCAATTACTGTGGCAAGTGTTGCACGTGCCACCGACACCGATCCGGTCGGGAGTCCTAGTCCCATTCCCCCCCTGCCAGACCTACATCCCCTGGCACCTTGCAGGTCCTTCGCCCCTCCATCCAGCCAGGACAGCTTGCTCATCTCATTGTGTTCCTTGGCATTTGCTCGCCTGGCTTTCTATTCCAATTTTTCCCTTTTCTCTACCCTGTACTTGTGGATTAAGAGGGTATGTTGAATGTGTTCAAAAGTGTATAAAAACCACATTGAGGATTTTGGAAAAAAGGGTTCTATTTCGCGTTGGGAAATTTTGTAGAGTTTATTTTTGCTTGAAACGACTAAAGAATTCGCGTATTAAAGTAATGATTAACAAGATATATTTTTTATGAGTATTAAAATATAAATCTAACGAAGGTCTATTCCTGGGACTGTAACAATTAAATAGACTTTATTAATAATTTTTCTTTAAAAATCTTTCTTTTGACCATAGTTGATCGGTATAGCAATCATATGGATTGTAATTAAACAATCGGTGTAATTTATAAATTTCTGTAATAAATTTTGCTAGATTGTGTTGAGAAATAGGTATCGCATGGTCGAGAGATTTTATGACAGGGTGCTCTTGGTTTCCTTTTCTAATTTCTTGTCGCACTTCGGTCGTTGTCTTGGCTGCTCTAGTCCAGCGCTCTGTAAGTGGCATGAACATCGCTGCATTTTCTTGACAATTTCTCAGCTTTTTTCTGCTGATGCTCCCTGCTTTTTGAGTGCTTTCAATTGTTGCACAATTTTTTAATTTGCTGCGTGGCCAAAGAAATGAAAGAGTTGCCGTCGCCCGGGGAATTTTAATCTAAAGTGGGTGGCAAACGGAGTTGCCCACAGAATTGTGAAGTGTTGAACGTATAGTGTGACTTTTCCCATATAGATATGTCGATTTCTAAGCCATCGCCTTAGCGTATCATACGCCAATTAAACGACATTTGGTCACAAATTCCGGATATTTCAACTTCAATATATGCATTTAATTAACCACAAATGAGCACACAATTTTCACATATTTAGCCCGCACTCGAATGCCAAACAACGTCATAATAACTCAGTTGGCCACAAAACAAAACAAACTTTAAATGTTTGTATGCTTGTTCTACATTTGAACTGTTAGGCTCTTGAGTAAATTGCAATTTAATTTTATGCAATTTGCCGTTAGGCTAAATGCTTAAATTGTATTGAAGAATAATGTCCTTAGGTCTACTAATAAGCCTAATCTCGAATGCTGGTGCTATTATAGTTCAAAATAAGCTAAACATCAAAGGCAGTTTGTCAATTGAATGCAACAAAGTTTAAATACCCTTGAGGGTTTATTTAATACTAATACGAAAGCATGCGTTTTCCTGAATTTCTCATTTTGTTACTACTTGTTTAGACTTTACCTTTTCTTGGGCTCATGCTAAGCAATTTTAATTTTTTTGTTGTGGAATATTGAACAAAATGGCAGTTAAAGTCCCTTAGTGCACATAGCCATTAACGGCAGTCCCCTCACATTAAATACCAAAATGTAATAAGCATTAAATTTCCTTGCAACCTGGAGAGAATACGAAAGATGACATCCAGTTGCAATTACAATGTAATTACAAGCGACAGACGGAGAACGTTTTAAATTTTGTATGTGCTGGGCAAATGTCTGAGTGCGAGGACGACCCGAAAAGGATTAGGAAGGATGCACGAGGATGCGTTCCATTTAAGCGGCAGCTTATGCCATAAACATACGATATGAGGTGGCTCTCAATGTCTGCCATAAAATTACGCTTAAAGTGTGTCACGTAATTGCAGGACCCCTTGTCTTTCTCGTTCTCTAATTTGCTCCAAGTGCTCCTCGCCTTTTGTATGATTTTAATTAGAATTAGGCTTCTAAGCCGGTGTTTTGATTCTTTAAGCTCCCTCAAACCTGTCCTCGGTAAATACAAGCTGAACAAACGAAGATACCCTGAGATGTTGGGCCATCAAAACTTGCTAGTAGCTGTAAATTAATTTCCTGGTTCTGCATTAGCTAATTTGCAATTGCAGTTTCCAGTCTCAATTATCGCAAAATTTGCTGCAATGCATAAATTTTGAACGCACACCGGTCAGAAATCTATGATTAATTTTCTGTGGTGTGCTGTTCGATATTAGTTGGCGTCCAAGGAGCATAGGTCTATAGGGGGTCCTTGTGAGTGTGCTAATACACTTACACTCCAAAATCAATTTTAAGATTTATTCATAATGAAAGTGGAAATTGTACTTCCAAAGTTCCAACATCGAGCTTAATGTAAGAAGCTTTAAGTACCAGTTAAATGATTCTCAACCAAGACACTCATTCCGCTGTACCAATTGATAAGAACATGGTTCACAGAACGCCCAGATCATTAAAAAACAGAATGTGTGACATTTTGTCAGTAATAAACTTACAATTGCAGCTTGGCGACAAACAATCGGGGGAAAATGTGCCAAATCAGCGCAAAAAACTGTGGGGCGTCTCTTAAGGAAATGTCAAATCAAATTTATTGACTTTCATTGTTCGCCGGAATGGAGGCAGTGACTCCGGCTGGAATCCCGGGCTCATTGAAATGTGAAAAGCCAATGACAGGGGACGACGAAGGGCTAACAATGTGCACCTTTTTTCTGTCGCTGAATCTTGTCTGGATTCTACTTGTGGCACTTGTCGATTTGTCCTGCACTTTTCCCATTCCCAAATCCGTGTTTGTGCGCGATTAAAGCGCCGCTTAGCACGTTTGAATGTCTTCCACCATTTCGGATTCTCGGAGACAATCAGCAGAGCTTCTTCTCATTCCCCTTGCAGTATTGCGATTTTTCACACTGAGAAGTATATAGTTCTTAAATATAACATCTTACTATAACACTTTTCTATTAACATTTATATATTCCATTACTAACCCAATTTAAATATAGTATTTGCAAACTAATAAACTGAATAAGACAAAGCTTTATTCTAAACATGTCTTAACAATTTACATAAATACAAAGGTTTATTTTGTTGCAAATCATGTTAACTTAGTTATAATTCTGGTTAAATATGGTCCAAGCCGTATCGTCTAAACGTCTATCTGTCCGTCCAAATGAACGCTGAGATCTCGGAATACTATATGTGCTAGAAGATTGACATCAAATCATAATTCTATTTTTGCTTAGTTATAATTCTAGGTCCCCCCTTTAACCTTATAAACCATTTTAAAATTTTATTTTTCGAAAGTTAAAATGTAATAGAATTGTGTTTAGGAAGACCTATCGGAATGTAAAAGAAATTATTCAGACATCGGATGCTGCGAATACCTTTATGGTGAATTTATAGTAACGATTAATATTTCATATAAATTAAATTAGAATATAAACATAATTGGTAAGTTCAATTTTTCTATTGTTTTTAATTGTAATTATCGTTTAATTTTATACGCCTACTTTTCTTACAGTATATTCTCTTGTGATTTCCAACAAATTCGCACAATGCCTCCTGGCAGAGCTATAAAAATCATATGCTTTCCTTCATTGCTGGGGGTTGGCTTTAGTTTTTTGCTGCTTCGTCTATAGCTGACTTCCTTTGTGCCCAGCTAAGTTTGACAATTATTTGCATTGTTCAGTGAAGTCGTTTGTTCAACATGCACATGAATCGGTAACTACAACATAAGTGAGTCCCTGGTTAAAGCTTGCAGTCGGGCAAGTTGGGTTTGTTAGGCAGCCCGAATCCATTGTGCTCCGTCCATTGAATTTGTGGGATGAAATAAGACAGCCAATTCTGCGATGGACAAAAAGTGGGCGAGAGATGAAATCGAATAGCGTATGATTCCTTTATTGTATATTTGGTGGGTCAATGATGCGGATGGATATTATATAAAATATTAGGAGAAACGGGGTAACTCTTTTGGATATATCAAAAAATAAAACGGAAAATTGTAACGCAGATCAATAGGGTATTAAGCCACAAACTTTTAGAGAGTTACTTATTTGAAATGCTTAAAGTTAATTGTAAATGTGGAAACTGGTATTGTTGATTTCTCAAAAACAGGGTTTTGTGGGGTTTTTGTGCCAGCTTACAACAATTGAGAAACAGCATTAAAGTAAAACAAAATCTCCCCAAAATAAATCCAAAACTCAATCGTAGCATCACTCCCAATTGAATTTTAATAGAAAGACTATAAAGGAGAAATTTAAATGTTTTAAGCCGTATTATTTGTACCTCCTGGGAGATATATATTCCCTTTCTCAGACCTTTCAGTTTTTTCCAAGCCCAATTTGATTCAACATTCATTCCAGATTTCAAAGCAACAGTTCTGGCATTATTCACGAAAATCACTTTATAAAGTTGCCGGCTGTCAGGTTTTCTGCAACCAATTTTCTTCACACGAATATGCAAAATGAATGTTCTTCGCTTGACCCGAAAGCCTGTTGCCTTTGTCGTTTGAAATTCTGGCCAGGATGAGAGCGGCCTGTTGCCAAAAAGCGGAGTTCTTTTAGACAATTTTTTTCCGCCTCGCCCTTTTTTAAATGGCTCTTTCCGCTTCCGGTTGCGTTACGTTTGACTTGCCTGCACGTAAATTTCGTGCCATTTTGTGCAAGGGAATTTCGGCTGTTCGCCGCGCTAACTCGCTCAACTGGTTCACTCATGTCGGCGGTAAATTTTAGTACAATGCATATATAATCTTTTTCACTTATCTTTGCATAGTTTCCTTTTGCTGCAGCCCAACTTTTTACGGTCTGAGGTTAAAAGTGGCGTCATACATTTCCAGCACCGACCCACTACCCACCCACAAACACTCGAGATTCGCGGCGCGTTGAGAGCTATGTAATGAATGAAAAGTTGGCAGGGAGTTGCGAAAGGTTGCGAAGGTTGCGGCTGCTTCTACTCCAGCAAAAGGTGCACGGGCATCGCAATTTTTGCTGAATAGCTTGGCTTAGTTTTTCCACTTGTCGACAATCTAGTGACAGATTTATGGGTTAATTATTGTGAACGGTGCTGTGGATGTTCAAAAGTGAAACGGAGCAAAACTAAAAATCTCATTCGTTAGATTACACACATATGTAGCACTGAAAACGTAGTTAGTCAAGAGAGTTAAACAAATTTTAGAAATTTATCAGAAAATTTGTAAAAAAATGTGCAAAATCATTATATTACTTTAATGGTAAGAGATATTTGGTCCAGAGAACTATCTGATCTGTATATAACCGCCAGTATAACTTAATTCCAAAATCAAACAAAGAAAATGGACAATGTACTCGCATCCAAAATCCCAATATCCACGAAAGTAAACCAATCGTTTGAACAACCTCCCTCCGATGATGGCGAACACGAGGGCTATGATCTATTTATGGGCATCTTGGAACTGAGCGTTAGCCTTGGCAATTTCAACCACAATGTGGCCAAATCAGTGGAATTCATAAAGGAACACAATACGCATTCGAGCAACTCATTCGAACTAGTCTTGCTCAATGATTTTCGGATTCAATTTGAACAATTGCAGAAGGGAACGGATCTCGAGGAAAGGACTCTTCACGAAACAAGGGGGATCTTTTTATTCGTCTCTACAAGGAATTGGTGGATATAGAGCTGGACGAAGAAAGGCGATATGGTTATCTGAAGCTCTGCTATGAACTCTTCGATTCCGGGAAACCAAAACTTAAGGGTCGGGAAAAGTCCTTCAGTTATCGCGTGGAACTTATCGATGGTTTGTATGCTCAGGTTCAAAACATACTGCATCGTCTTGATGGAAATACCCGGACATCTTCAGACCTTGACTTAAGATCCTCGGACTCTCTAATTAATATGTATCTGGAATGCATTAAAATGAAAAATGTAGATTCAATGGAAAGTTTTGGATTAAAGAATAAATTTACTTATCCAGCCAAAGAATTGAAGTCTGACCAAAGCATCGCTAAAACAAATGAAGGAATCATCGAAATGAAAATTGAAGGTTACTACTGCTTTGAGGTTGGCAATGCAATAACTACGTGCCTCTCAAGGGGTTTTAGATTCGAAAAGGGCATCTCTGTGATTACTGATCAATTATTGGCTTCCGAGCAAGCTCTACAAAATCCCACAGGTCTTGATGAATTGGCTACCAATGAAAATAACTCTATTAATCGTTTAGAAAAAGAACTGGTCACATTTGAGGTCATTTCTCAGAAAGATACTCAAAATGATTCTTTAAATGCTATTAAGGACGATTCAAAAGAAATTCCAATTTACAATTTGGGGAGCATTGCTAAGGATATTTATGAATATATTTCCGATGACTTAACTGCTGTTAATAGTAATTCTATAGCGGTATCGAATAGTTTTGATGATCATAAAAGTATTTCCAAAAAGAAGGCATCAAGTGATTTGAGATTTGCGAATGGATTGGCTAATATAACTAGTCACACAAGAACTCCTGAACTCATAATAACGTCTGAACACTTGCTGGATAGTTATAAAATCCCGGTTGATAAGAAGGTTATGGAAATTACACCTTTGATCATTGAGAAAGCTGCTTCTCCGAAAGCTTCTGAAATCAATACTTTAAATGCTCCTGAGAATGTATTTATTGAAATTCCTGAGCTCGATTTGAGTAATCTTTCTGAGGATGAAGCTTTTTACGATTTCAACATTTCCGATGAATCTGCAGCGAGCGTCACTGTAAATTATGATCCCACAGAATCTCAAACAGATTTTTCTATAAGGAGTCCCGTGTGTTTCAATACTCCTAGCGGTCTTTCAGCAAAATGTTCCTTTAAAGATGAATTTGAAATCCCCATAAGTGATAATTGTTCTATTCCACCCTTGGCTTCCTTTACACATAAAAGTAGTCAAAGATTTGAAAATAATTGCGATAAAGATTCCCATAGTCACTTGGAAACGATTAAAGATATATATGCAAAATACAGAAATGCACTTGAAACGATAACTGAAGTGGAAGAAAAAAATGATTTGGAAACCCTAAAATCCTTTTCATTATTATCTGTTACTGAGAAAACCCGGTCACTAAATAATACTAACAAAAAAGGAACCTCGCAGAAAAACAATTCAAGACTTCAAAAGACGCCGGAAGAAGTGGATGCCTCAGAAGACGATATTATGACTCAACTGCGGCAAAGTGTAAGTGATATAAAGCTAAACCTTTTAAAAAAAGTTGATAAGTCCTTGGAATTTACTTTACATACCCCTTCTGATGTTCTATTGAGAAAACCCTCTTCGGATAAAGTAAAGAGCGAGCAGAAAAATTATGGACGGAATTCTAAATTTACTGATGAGCTTCGCTTAAGTTCTCCAAAAAAGACTTCTCCAAGAATTGATGTTTCCAAGGGTTTTCCAAAACAGAAATCAAAGAAATCTGGTTGTAAACAGGACGATCAGGAAAAGCTTTCACCAAAATTAAGCGTCAGTACTCAAACAATTGGTGACACTAAACAGCACGTTTTGAAAGAAGTGGATAGGTCTTGGCCCGGGGTATTAGGAAAAAGTCAAACTAAAGCTCTTATTAAAAATGAAATAAGCCGTAAAGATGTGGTTAAAAACGATTCCCCAAAATTGTTTATAAGCAAAAGTGATGATCGAGAGGATATTAAATCACCTTCACGTATATTAAGCTTTGATACCTATAACACATGCTGTTTGGTGAAAGATGATCTGAATAATAATTTAACACCAGAAAAGTTTAATGAATTGGGAGCTCTACAGGACGATCAAGAAATGCTTTCACCAATAATAAGTCAAATATCGAAAACGGTCAGTGAAGTTAAGCTGCACATTTTAAAGGAAGTGGATAAGACCTTATCCGAGGTGACAGGAAAAAATCATACCGATAAAGTACGTTTTGATAAGAAAGGAAACCATCAAGATGTAGTCAAAAGAGATACTTTGAAAATGCGTATGACCTACAGTGATGATTTGGAGTTAACTCCAAGGAATGTAAATGAATTCGTCGATGAACAGGATATGTTTTCACCAATATTGAGTCAAATTGTACGAACGGTAAGTGACGTAAAGCTCAATATTTTAAAGGAAGTGGACAAATCACTATCGGAATTGAGCTTAAGAAGTGCGTCCAACGTTTTATTAAAACATCCATCTGAGGAAAATTTGAGTACTGGCACATTATTATTTGTTGATGAAAGTAATTTAAGCATCGATAATCGTACAGAACTGGTGAAAAGTGATGTTAAAATGGATAAACCTGTTTTTGAAAATTTGTCTTTAAAAGAAAGGAAATATGAAGAACTGGTTAAGAGCGATGGTAAAATGGATGTCAAAGTTAATTCTACAAAAACATTATCTGAGAAACATGATGTTAAGCTAAGCTTTGATAAATTTGTTCCTGAAAGTTTTACTGATGATTTTAAAACTGTATCTCAGGAATGTTACATTCGACAAAACTTTAAAAAAAAAGTGGATACATTTTTTAATGAAGTCTTGAGTTTAGGTCTAGGAAACTGCCATGGTACAGAGAATTTCGAGGAGCCTTCTTATGAAATCCAGTTTAATAAAGAGCAAAGAAGTTTCACAACACCTTTGCCCAAATGGCAGCATCAACGCCACATCATTGCAGCCCCTCGTGTTGTAATCAAAACCTTTAAATCGAACCCCGCGTATGAGTGGTCTCCCCATGACCCGAATGCTCCCGATTTCTATGAGCAATTGGACCAGTTCTTTGAGATCAGGGGACAACAAAATAGTGGCCTATCTGTAGATTCTGATGCACCCTCGATGGAATCTCGGGTGAGCCTGATCATAGATGGCATTAGAAAGGAAATGTCCACAGACATTAGCTACTCTGGTTGGATGGATGCGGTGGGAAAATTCAAACTGGGGCAGCTGCTCACTCACCAAGAGCAAAAGTGCCTATGAATCCTTGCGCTGGCAGTCCAGGGATAGAGGTGATCAGGATCTGTCGGCGGAATCTCGATTCACTGACGCCCTCCACGGAATGATTGGCCATGAGTCACCTCACTTAAAGGCCTCATCCTTAACTGGCTTCCTGCAGTTGCGTTCGCCTCAGCATCAGGAGAGCATCAGTGAGTCCTATCTTCTGGTGAGCCTTGGCCACTTGGGCTACCTCTATCGTTCCTTAAAGGATCAGCTGGTGATACTTGATCAAAAGGGGGACACTGCTGCTGCTCTCCGAACATGTCTGCAGAAGGACCTCCTGATTTTCCACCAATTCTACGATTCACGGAAAAAGAAACCAAGCAGCCTTCTTTTTCTGTATCGAAAAACTCGACAGTTCCAGTTGCAGTTTCAGTGGCTTTTTGATGTTCTTCAAAAAATTCAGAATGAAAAGTCTATTGTGGTTTCACTGTACGAGGAATCGCGCCGAAGAGTCGGTTCACAAAAAGACTTGATGATACAGTGGTTAAAAGTGGTTAGTAAGCCACTGATAAAAAGGCTTCATCGCTGGCTTATTTGCGGACAACTGAGTGTTTTTGATTGCGAAGAGTTCCTAATTGAACGATGTTTAACATCGGTTACAGATGATTTCTGGCAGAAACGCTATATAGTAACAAAGTCCTTCTCAAGGTTTTTTGACCATCATCTCAGTGAAACTCTAATTAGCGTGGGCAAGACCTTGGTGTACTCAAGAAAATACTTGGGTTTTAAAATAGAAATGAGTATGAATCGCAAAGAACTTCAGTCCACATTGCTAGAGGCATTTGAAAAGTTTTTTAAGTACGGCGATCAGGAAACACTCTATGAAGTTGTTCGGGATATGCACTCAGTAGTATCTAATATGGTTCTCAGTCATCTTCGGGAAAACGAATTAAATCCAGAGGATATATTTTTGCAGCTCCACAAATACTTGATGCTTACGGACTTGAAGTTTACCAAGGAGTTATTGGAAGTCCTCGAACCCATCCTTGAAGAACCAGCAAACTGTTTTAATATTGAACTTTTGAACCGAATGAAAGATCAAATGTTACACAACTCGATCCCGGAAATCTATATAGATAAAGTTGAAAACGGAGGATCCAAGTGTTGGTCACTTCTTATCCTTCGCTGGAAACTGCCAAAACACTGGAAAGCTCTTCTAGGCGAGGATGCCCTGAAGTATGATGAGATTTTCCCAGGCTTGTGGAGATTCCATTACGTCAACTATGTGCTCAGCGAAAGAATAGTCCGGCAGCAGTTGCATTTCCAAAATCGCATGGATTTTCAATCTTTCGAGGGTCTCGAAGAAACAAACCTGTGTTTTGTCAGGCTAATCAACATTTTTATCCGTGTAATGAAAGTTCTAAAATATTATTTGCTTAGTAATGTGTTAAAACCAGCATTGGAAAGTCTTCTGTTAGCCTGTAATCAGGCCAATACCCTTGAAGATATCTTGAAGGCGAATAGAACCTACTTGGATACTATTAAACAAGGGTCCTTTCAAACCAAAAATCGTTGCAAGTCGAATCTATATCTAGAGAAAATGTATGGTTTCATACTAAAACTCGGTCATCAGCAGCAAAAGTTCTACAGACTCACTCAAATTTTACATGACTTTGTGATTGAAGTTCAGGTCAATAATGCATTGGATTCCAATAAATACAAAGATCGCATGTTGGAATTTCAATGGTCCTGTCAAAATTTCTCGGACAACATTAAAGATATCGAAGAGAAATTCCACTTGGCGATGGTTAAATTTTTGTTTAGTCTGCATTTATCAGATGAAGGTTCACTAAGATCACTGGCTTTAAGGTTGGATCACAAACGATATTATATCAATAGGAATGCAAGATTGGGTCTAGTACAATTGTTCGAATTCAAGAGGAAGACGTGATTGAATTGCTCGGTAGTCAGCAATTAATAATATTATGTGTTGTGCATATATTCTTTATATTTTTGTACCTGCAACAAAACAACTTACATATATTTTAGATACTACTGGTTTTGTATATTTAAAGTTCCGATAGATCTCTAAAATTAAACCAATAAACAGAAAAAATTGTCATATTTTTGTTATTTGTTAAATTATAGTCATAAAATACAAACAAAAAAACATTGCTAAAGAAATTTTTTTAAAATAGTAAACAATTTTTTCTTCAAATTTCAACACTTTACCCAAGTGAACTTTTTTATAAAAGTTTTGTTCGAGATAAGCAGCTTGAGTTCCAGGAACAAATTTCTTATTCAGCATTGACAGTCTCAATCATATTAAACTTCTTGCTCAAATTATAATTCATTTAGCAAAAAGTGTGGGAGATAAACCTCTTTTTTGGCGCTTTGTCTATATATAAATTGGATTTTAATTGAAAATTAAGAATCGACTTAGCAATGTTTGCATTGTGCAGCAACTGGAGAAGCCTTTTGTTATGCAAATGTTCTTTATATTGTGGTCCCGTGTGAATAGGGACAGAATGGGAGGGACAAACCAAACGACTGTGGGTTCGTTTAAATTAAAGAAAATAATGGAAAATTTACTTTTTGGCTTAAGCTTTGGCCAAATGGAATTGACGACACCAGTCAACGAGTTGGGAATTTGGCTTCGTCTGAATTGTAATTGCTCGGCGAAAATTAAATCAAGTTTGGGTCTTCATTTTTCATATTTTTATTAACAAGTTATGCCAACACTTTTCTAACAGCTCTCATCTGCATAACTTAATTTGCCGAGAATCCGCATGGAAATATCTCTGCGCCCGAATCTCTGCCAAAGAAATGAACAATGCCGAAAGGATGGCCCAGTCTTGAGCTCTTTTGTTATCTGACAAACACAGCTGCCAGTCATCTCGGCAAGTCCTCCACATATCAGCGACTGAGCTGGATAAATTATAAAGCACAGCTGCTTTCAAAAAAAAAAAAAAATTGTCAAGAAGATAATTGAGCCCAGGCAGCAGGCATTTAATAAACTTGATTGGAAGGACAGGAAGGAGTGACACTCGGGGAAGGTTGACAAGGTCCTGACATGAGTTCGCTTTGAGAAAAAGTCAACTGGGTGACTTGCTCGACTGTTGATTAGGGAAATTAATTTCATAGGAAATTTCCTGCCTCCGATGCGTTTTTGTTGATAAACGAGCCTCTTATTATGTGCGTTGATGTGAGGACGACTTTTTTTTTGGATTTTTACACTAGGAACAACAAGATTCTACATATAAAATTTTTTTTTACGGATTGGAAACTTTCTAATAATTATGTACAATATAACAAAAACTTTAAAAACCAAATTTATAAATATTAAATTTATAAGATTTTCTAAAAAGCCGCAAATTATATTATTGAAATATTTTCTAAAAATCGTATGTGTGGAAGAAAATGTATTCATTGTTTTTAATTTTAAAATGTGTTTCTATACATCATATAATTATAATTAATTAATTATAATTATCTCAAAATAAATCATTTACTCAATTAGAATCACTAATATTTTTATATAATTTTTTCTTAGTGTAGGAGATTTAAAAGTTTAAATAAAAACACATTCATTTCTCTTGTATCTCTGACGAAAGATATAATTATCTAATTAACAAATAATAATTCTTTCCTTTTGTTTTTCTCTCCACTTTGTATTAATTAATGAAAAACCAATATCAACGACGATTTAATCTTTGGCCTATCATCAAGCTTGAGCGCCACGTCAAATTAAACTATAAAATTTATTATTATGCCCGTTGACATACTTGAACCGTTCTAGGCAATAAATTCCATTACAAAGTTGCCATTCTGGTTCAAACCACATCCCTCCGCACCCCAGTCAATGTTATTGACATTTGTTGTCAGTTTTTCTCGCCCCAAACACGAAGCAATTTATGTGGCCGGGTCTAGGGCTTTATGAAATACTTCTCATTATTGGGGCACCGTGTGGGAAATGGGCAGCGGCCGATGGCTGAAACATATTCGAACTATTTTCATTTCAATTGCAAACGGTTTGGCGCAGAGAAATCAATTGAATTGCCATTTCACATATGAAATGGTCATTTGTCAATGGACAACAATTGGAGGGCGTGGTCGCAGATGGTTTGGATGGTGGATGCTGGATACTGGATGCGGTCAGTCAAAATGGCCGCATAAATATGTCCTTCTCGTCCTGTGTGAACGATCTTCTGGCATTCTCCCTTCATTCCCATTGCGATGGCTAAATTGTTGGTCGTTATTAAATTTCCGCTGCGTTGAGTTCTCATTTCCGTTTCAATGGCCAATGCAGCTGACCGTCGTCGAACGCTCAACGGATGTTGGACTGGTTCATAGATATATATATATATATATATACTCACATACGTGCATTTTATAAATATTTTCAGTTCTAGCTGGATAAACAAAGGGGTGGCCTTTTGATGCGAATGCGTAATATTCGATTATTGTTTTTATTATAGTTTTTAAGAGCCTACATAACAATCCCCATTTATCCAGTCTTTGTGGCGATCAAAAATTGATTCTACAATTGAAACCCTGTTAGTAGGTATGTGTGTGTATGCGGCTTTTTAGCCAAATTGAAACTAATTGAAATATGTGGATTGCAGGAAATGGCGAGAAGAGGAAAGTGGGCGAAAACTTTAGCCATAAATTTCAATAAAACGACATTTTTGGTATTTCCTTTATTCCATTTGTAGTTCCCTCTCTGTGTGTAATACGTTTTATTGGCATTACGTATACGCCGTGACCTCATTTATTGTTTCGTCAGCATAACTTTACATTACGTTTTTCGTTAGTATTCTTTAGTTTTTACTCAGCACTATACAATTATTTTGCATTACTTTCATTGTTCTAGGAAACTTTTTGTGTTTGTTAAGGGGTATACTCCTTTTCACTTTATAAAAAATGGTATTTATGTATTAATTTGCCCTGTTTAATTAGATGGAAATTTCCTTAAAAGTTAAGTTCCCCTAAAAGACCATTAAATATTATGGGTTTTAATGAAAATATAATGCAATGCCCATCAAAGGCACTCACCCCTCTCTCTGTCCCAGGGGCCTCTTTTTATTGTTTTCTTTCCTTTGTGGCTGCTGTGTCTTGGCCAAAAAAAGATATAAATAACAAAATTATTCAAAATTATGGGCCAACTCTCTCCCTCTCCCCCACCCCCTTTACTTAACCCTTGTGTTGGTGTACGTCTTATTTTCCGCCTTTACACTTTTATACTTATCCAAGTTTTTATTAAACCCAGTGCCAGCCCTCACAAAGTAAAATCTAAGAAAATGTATTAAAAAGGCGCTAAGTAAATATTAAAATTTCTGTCAGTATATAGCGTGCGAGTTAAAAGAGCGAGCTAAGGCCATTTTATTATTATTATTTCCACGACTAAACAAAGCCAGTTAATGGCTTCAGATGCCGGACAATGGTTGTTTATTTATGCCCCGCGCTAATGGACAGCGCGGAATCGCTGAAAGAGTTTGCTTCGGTGGATATTATTTATTATCGCCGCCACCGCTGCGAACAATAGATGTAATATTTATTCATTTATTTATTGATTTATGGCATGGCATTTAAATCAAAATCAAGGCAAGAATGTTGAACATTTTATCAATTTGATAAGCCTATTTATTATGACGTTTTCACTTTTCACCGCTGTAGTGGCGTCTCCCCCGCTTTGATAGAATTTATGCCTTCACTGACCACAAAAGATTCATCTTCATTTCATCTGTCCAAGCCCGACTACAAGGTCCACCCATCAACCAACCACCCATCCTTGATTAGTTGATGACACTTTGTGCGAAGGACTGAACCGTGCAACTGCCATATATATGCTTATATGCACTCGGAAAAATTGTACCCTTAATTTAGCAATAAATATCTAAATATGATTTAATGTAATTTTCGACAAAAATAAATTTTATTTTAATATTTTTATATAAATATTATTTTATTGGAAATAAATAAGTTTGATTTGTCCATTGCCAAAGGAGAATTTGATTTAACGTCTTTTTTCAATCAAAAAACCTTTTATTTATCTTTTTAGGAAATGTGTTTGTGAGAATGTTATTGTATTGATAAGGAAATCTTCCTATTTATTGATTAATTTATTAATTTTTGGGACTTCTTTTAATTTATAAAATGTAAATTAATTATTTTTTGAGTGTAAGTGTATACATATGCGTAGTTCCCCCATCTACAACTTGGCCAGAACGATATGTCTCGCTGTGCGGTGCTTGTGGCTAATTTGATAAATATGCGCGCGTTTATTCAAATCAATCAGAGTCCGACGCCGCCGCGGGATCTGCTGGATGGGGTCTTTGAGTGGAGAGGACAAGTCATCGGCATCGGCATCGTCGTCAGTCGACTTCCCACGGCTTCAGATTATCTCCACTCCTTCATTGTGTGTGCATCTTGTGGCATATAAATTTCAGCTGTTTTCCTCCCAGCTCACATATAATCAGCCGTACACACAAGCGTCTCTCTTAGGAGATTTCATTAATGTGCGGTTAACTATAATGAGCCTGGTATATGGAAGCGAACCATGGGGGTTTTCTGGTTAAGTTGGGCTAACTGAAATCTTTTACGGTATCACTAGGTTCTTAAGTAGGCCAATTTATTGCGCCGGAAATTCAAATTATCTCGACTACATTAGTCCAATTGGGCTGCATAAACTTGAGATGAGTTTTGTAAAGACTTGTTAACATACATTTACTATCAGTAAAAATATTGGTGTTATATAAAACTTTAATTGCTCTAATTAACTTCCATTGCTTTATTGATTGCAGTATATTAAATTCGCTATTCATTTATATGAATACAATTAATTAAATTTAAAAATATTAAAAAATACGATATAAGGAATTAAACATTAAATTAATCACAACTAAAGTAAGTAATAAGCTATACAAATATATATAAAATTATTATTATTATTGTTTAAAATTGGTGTCTTTAAAAAATGAATATTTAAGGAATAAAAAATCAACATTTGTTATTTATCAAGATTTATTCTCCAACATTCGACAGGTCCTTAAAAGTTAAAAATTAAATATCTAAAAACCATTAGTAAGCCTTTTGTAAACTTAAATTTTTGTCTTAAATGAAAATCGTGTTTACCGCAAACTAGTGTCCCCTTTTGCAATACCTTTGATAAATTAACTGCCCCACATTTGCAACTTCATTTGAAGGGGTTGTTAGCCCAGCCACATGGCGCATATGTTGGGAAAAATTTGTGCGGTGTGACCGCAATAAATCACAATTGCAAATGGCAAAAGTAAATTGACTCTAAATCACTTTGGTACAAAAATGGCATGTTTGTGACGATACTTACGCACATTTTCCTAATGAGTTTGAATATCTTGAGAGAACAATAGTATAGTGTTAAATTTATATGCTATGCATGAATTTCCACAGCTTACAGTGTTTACCTGCAATCAGCATAAACTCCAAACGCAATCAAAATGTTGAAATAAACTTAACAAATCCCGCGTAAATTTTGTTGTCCCTTTTCCGTTGCACATTTTCTCCACCTGTCAGCGGGCGAAATTTGTTCTCCACATTTAGTTTGCCCATGGTTGACTTTGCTTTCTTCTTCTGCTGCAAAGGGGAGCGGGAATGTCTTCGTTGCACACTGCGTATACGTAATAAATTTCACAATTGCCAGAGGAAAACTGTCCGCAAAAGTGTAATTGTAATGTTTGCTCTCGCCGCCTTTATCTTAAACCGTGTGCAAGGTTCTAGTTGGAATTTCTTGTATTTGCCAAGCGCTTGAAAATGTGAGCGAGGACAGCTCCTTAATCTATGCTACACATTTTTTGTCACCAAAGTAGATTGTGCGTAGTTATACGTACACGGAATTGCCAGCTTTGCTTTCAAAAGGGTGCCAAGTGTTGACTCGAGGGTGCATTGATGGGAAGGTTGTTTCAAGGTGTTTGCCCTAAAATCGAGTTCAGTTTCTATAAAAAAAAAGTTATTAAAATAGCTTGAAGTGAATCGTATCTCTGCCATTGCATTTGCTCAAGTCCCCCTCGACTGTCCAATAAATGTCAGGCATACTTTTTGATATCCAATTTCAATTTGCTTTAATCACGCACTCGACGACATTCCCGACACTTGTCTCGAAGGAAATTCATTAAAAAAAGTCTTGATAAAAGGAATAAAGTGTGTTTTCATTAAACGATTGGAAAAAGTTTTTGTTGAATTTGACGTGTAGAAGTGTCAAATTACATTACGTTAATTTGGATTCCTTTTGAATGCCCACATTCTGTTTGTTAAGCGGAAAAATGTTCAGCTTAGTGGGGAATATATTCAAAGTGGCTAATAAATATCGTAAAGGAATTGGTATTTAATATATTTAAGTCGAATATACTTACAAAAAGAATCTAACATATAAAAAATAATTTCTGTAAAAAAAAACTGTTTTTATGCACTAATCCTTACAATTCTTTTTTGTTGTTTAATATATTTAAAACAATAAAATAAGTTCAAGCCAAAAGACAACAAATCTTTAAAATTAAAATTGAAATCTAACTTATATCCCTAAAACATCGTTTCTATTTTTCAATAAAAAAAATCATGCCAAATGGAAAAAATCCTTAAAGCTTAAATTAAGAACTTGCAGACATCCCCAAAAAAGAATATTTTCTACCAAAAAAGCTGGTAATTTCCATCAATCCTAACAATTCGTATTGCTTGCTTAATATACTTATAAACAAATCTCTTATTGAATACAAAAAAATCAATATAAAAGGCATCAAAGCATTAAATTTAAAATTGAAAGCTTAAAGGTATCTCCAAAAGGGAATAATTTCAAACCAAAAAAGCTGTTTATTTGCACCCAACGTAACCAGTTTCATTGCTTGTTGTGCTGAGCAATTTATTTCCATTTTTAATTTCCTGACTTTACAGAGTTTATTAAATTTTATTAGCTTACTATTTTATTGGATTTCATGTTTCGTTGGCGCGTTGTGCCTAGTTCAATATTGAAAGAGCTTGTTTGGCTGACTTCCATGTATGGCAAATCATACAGAATTCAAATTTCCAATCTTTTTTATTGGGCTCCGCCCAATACGGTGACCTTTAGTCTGTCAGACTTCCGATTTCACATTTTAAACTAGTATAGCAACATGAAAAAGCAGGGAATACGTGGGATGCTCAAATAACCTTTGAGTTGTGTTGCTAGCCCCGTTGCCTGACTAATTTTCGCTAATGCAAAGAAGAAGCGGCAGCCGAGTGAGAGTGATGGGGGGGGTGGCATAAAAAAACTAATAAAATTTACGTTTATCCCTGAAAAGGCACTCGAAAATGCGCGCCTAATGCGCCTCCTTTTCGGATGGCGATGGCTATGGCGATGATGATGATAATGATGATGCTGAGGGCCATGGCGATGATGATGACGCGAAAGGCAGCTGAGCTTTTGAGGGACCTTAATATAGACAAGCACAAGACATGCCCCAAAAAGTGCCAACGGCCCCCTATCCATCCCAATTCCAGCTAAAGTGCCATCGAATTTCAATTCAATTTGCGAGGCAAGGCATTCGCTAAGGGTGCGAAAAAATTTCTATAGCATATTTTCGGGCGCCGCGTTTGACTTGAGCTGAATGGAGGTCCTGGGGGCGGCCCACAACGCCCCCTGAGTATGGGGGCGTGGTCCAGTGTATGAGTAATATTTGCGCAAAGGGTTACCGAGAATCGCTGATATTGATAGTCGCGAGCGGAAGAATAAGTAAGTCCGCTTTGAAGGATTTAGGGTTTCTCCTTCAGAGCTCCTCGGCATTTCGCCTGTTTTCTCTTTATTATATCACGTTCTCAACATAAATGCGTTAAGTGGGGACTTGGACCAACGGTTTGGGGGTGCTTGAAGGCGTATTTGAAAAGCGCTTAAATTCAGTTGAGCGTTCTTTCTTATTTATTTATTTAAAAAAAAAGCGAAGTCTTAAGACTCGGGGGTACATCCTCTCAAATGTGATAGGCGTGTGTGAGCTCTTCTCTTTGTCGGCTTAAAGCCATGTGAGCCCGTCGGGCTTTCAATCGTGTTACTCTGGCAGCAATTTTGATGACACTTGGGCCTGGTTTTCAGAGACTCCTCCGCTCATGTTGGCAGGGCTTATCCTTTAGTTTATTTTATTAGCTTCTAAAGTGACACCAAATTGAACGGATATTTCGTCAGTTTTTCAATAGAATTGTTACTTATACGTTGAAAAAGAATGAAAATGGAAAAGTTAATATTCTGGGGGTATTCTTTCAAAATATATTTAAAAATAGACAAATAAAACGGAAAAGTTTCTAATATGAAAATAAAAATATTAACTTGTTAAAATAATTCTGCACCTATTTACTATTTATGATTACGTCCATTAAATCCTTTTATGTTCCTGTTAACCACATTTAAAAGCTTTTTTCAACCTTAAGAAAATGTTATTTAATGTCAATTCAAGTTTGCGTTTTTTTAATGTTTTTTCCCCCTCGCTTATGTTTGGTGTGACGCTGTAGGCCAACAATTTTACCTGCAATTTCGGTGAACAGCTTTTTGGGTCTACCTACACCGCTTATACCACCCATAATGCCAGCTGTTTCAGATTTATATGAAAAACTTGCAAGAAAGCCGAGCAACGTACTTTCCAATTTGGCTGGCTATTTTTTCCGGTTAGTTGTGAGCGAAATGTGTGTTTTAGTGGCTTGGCATTAGCATGTTGGCTATACATAAAGCTGGGCATCTGGCCCAAGGATTTCCCTTATTTCAGACCCCAACTTCACCGATGGGCATTGTAAAAACGTTGGGTCGTACTGTGAAGAAAAAAACAAACAGAAAATATCGTGAAATTGGTATGTTTTCGACTTTTGGCATTGGAAATTTATGTTCGCCAAATATGTGGCTCTTTTTTTTGTTTGCCACACCTTTCATGACATTCTCCCTCTTTCCTTGTGACATATGGTTGGCATAGGAAATTGTAGAGTTAACTTATAGTTTACCTTAAAGATTGCTGACTTGGTTGGTGTTTGAGTGAATTTAAGTAAATTTTCTTTATTTGTTATTGTCTCGCGACGACACAAAAGTCGGTTCGTCATTTTCGAGACGCCTCTTTGTCATCGCAAACAATTGTGTAGGTCGTCAATAAAATGTAGCCGTTACACGTGGTCGAATTTAACGCCAAATTGTCAATGCGGCCCGAAGTGGTCCAAACAATGGCCATTCTCAGGAATAAGAAAGCGTCCTTTTGAAATCAAATACAAAGGCAGATCTAATATTATTTATAGTCTGGCTTTGTTTGCGATGATTTTAAGTTATCAGCTCTACGTCGCATCCATTGAAATTGATTTCTATTTTTGTACGAAGTGATTTATGGCAAGGAAGATTAAAATATAATCAATGTGGAGATTTGACAACATTAATTGATTTTATTATGAATATTCATTTGCTTAATTATTTATTGTAAAGACAAGGAAGTCCGTAAAATCCTTTCTTTTTCCAAAACATAAAATACAATGTCTGTCTGTTAAATTCTCAAGGTGCCCCTTACCTTTATCTGTAAGCAAAGTCAATTTCAATGATTAGCGAATTCAGTTAACGTTGGTTGTCTTGTCGAAGTTTGGGCAATAAAACCAACTTCTTTATGGGGAGTGAAGAGCACTTTGCCTTTGGAGTAATATCACAACCATTATCGTCTCATTTTTCTTAGTTTTCCAACATTTTTCCGGGTAGCTCTTGGTGGAAAAGGAGGAACTCTTTTCGCGCTTCGCCACTTCGACATTAGTTTCGCTTAGTGCGCAAAACTTGACCACATCGAACTGCTGGGCGTGTAGGAAAAACAAAAACCACTCGGCAAACTCAAAATTATTGCCTTCTCCACCGTCTTCGTCTTTCCTTCAGTTCTGTGAAAAAAGTAACTTTTCTACACACGACTTTGCTAGACACTTTTTCCATATATATAAATATATGTATTGGAAAGTTTTTATATTTGCCCAACTTAAGTTGGATACAATTTAAAAGAATAAGTTTTGTTTTAGTTAGAAAACTGTTCCTGGTGTTTGACATGATGGTAACGAATCGGTTAGAGCTTGATTTATAGAAATGTTCGAAAATTTGAATTCTTATAAACTTAACTTTAAAATTAGACTTTCTATTGGTTAATTTGTGAATTATTTTTATGTTAAGCCTTTCCTGAATTTCGTAACTTGATTTAAATGAGCAAAATAAATGTTGTTATAATTTTTGCGTTTCTTCCTTATTTTCCACGCGTTTCTTTTCACAGTTTCACGTGCCATAATAACAACATTAAATTTTTTAATGCCACATGCCGAGGGAAAAAAGGGTAACCCAACCTGGTAAGTATTATGACCAAAGCCATGCCACCCTTCGTCGACCTAAAGCGCTTTTTGCATAAAATTCATATTAGGCACAAGGCCGGCAAAAGAAGATATGAAATAAGTACAAAAAATGAACACGCGCGAAATTTCATTCAAAAATATAATGAAAAGGAATTATTTATATGACTCGCAGAGTTGAAGAGAAGGGTTTCAGTGAAATGAAAGATTTTTTTTCGTGGCTCAAAAAAAATATGTAAAACATTAAATTTGATAAAAATATTCTCCATGCGGCTTAACAGAAGCATTTTAATTTTTTAATTCTAGGGCTTATAATTTTAAATAGGATTTAAAAGTATTTAAGCAAGTGTAGAAACAATTCCAGTTTGACTTTTTTTTTCTGCGGACTAATTGCTAAATATTTTTCATTAAAAATGAAATGCAATTCCCCGAAAAAGAGTCTCAAGTGCCCTGAAAAAAAATAGAGAAAAAAAACATTGAAAATTAATTAATGCCAATTTGTAAAAGCACTGAAATCGAAAACTTTTCTGTTCGTCCCAGCACTTTCATTACTTCGATGGCTTCAAACAAAAATGACCCAAAAAAGTGAAAGAAAAATTTCTTTTCAACAAAAATTGTTCCTAAAGTTTTTAATAGAAATTACCATTTTGGTCTCTTGCCCGTTTGGTCAAGTGTCAATAATTGGAGCCCGAAGGACCCGCTCCCCGAAAAGCGATTCGAGGCAAAGACGATTTCCAATTCATTTTCCCGCACTGCGTAAGTCGACACTCTTGATTTCAATAAATTCTTGTAATTAGCGCCAGGCGTTCATTTCTCATTTGGGTAACGTTTTTTTTTTGCTTTTAGGTCGGTGCTGCTGTCAAAATATGCAAATTGAATTTGTTTCTCACAAAAACTCATTCAAGTGGAAGTTCTCTTGGCCGAATAAAAGGAGTTGCGCAGGTGAAAGGGTCGCACCTTTATTTCAATCGTTGTGTCAAATTAACGCCAAATTCGAGCGACCCTTTTTTTGGTATACCAATTAAACTGGGGTGTGAGAACTTTGGATTTGTGAGAAGAAATTTGAGTTATACTTAATTAATGCCCTCAAAGTAATTTAAAAATGAAGTTCCAAAAGCTTGCCACTAAAAGAATATTATTTTCTAAGAATTTTGAAAATACATTAAGCTTCGACTAGCAATATTTTTATTCCCTGAAAAACCATCCTCTTTTAATATTTGACCTTATTTTGCATGTTTATGACAGTGACTCAGCGTTGGGTGATTAAAACTTGGCCAAAGACATTTAATACAACTACACTTTGTCTTGGTCACCCTTTTTATTTGGGTTGCACACCACCTTCAAGTCAGAAAGAAAATAAATCTCTGTGAAATCATGGCTTAAGCAAACTACAAAGAAGAAATTACAATAGGAAGGAGGAAAAATGCACAACCGATGTCAACTACCGTCAACCTATGTAGTATACAACCCACTTCTCCAATCCGTTCTAACCCAAAGCCCTTCGCAATATCAAGTCAGAGTGCTGGGTAAATTCCTCAGGAAAAGACAAAGCGAAAGACATGAAAGGGAAAATTATGCCTTTGGCAGTTTTTAAAACATTTTGCTGGCGATTTCGTTTAGCTGTTTTTGTTCTTGGTGCCGTTGTATCCTTTTATCGTTGCTATTACTCGCATATTTGTTATAGAATGAATGTTTTCGCCTTCGCCCCTCTGGAAACAATGCCCTTGTTTGTTTTCCATTTGAAGGCGAGACCAAGCCCCCCGACCAGCTTGTTATGCATATGATCTGCATATGTAGCGATTTCTCGCAGTGTGTTTATATGTGTGTGTGTGCGCGAGTGCGCGAGAGGCGGAAATGTACTGAAATGAGAAATTTCCGTTTCTGGTTCCGCCGTCGGAAGTAAAACAAACGCCGATAAAACAGGCCCACGACCCTAGTGAAAAGAGGGAAAAACACTCGAAAAGGAAGAGGACTGAAAGGTATAAATGATTGCCGCTGATAATACGAGCATGCGAAATATTGAAACCAGTTGCATACTTTTCGTCGCACGGCCGAGAATTTATGAACCATTTTCGCAGTCCCGGTCGGAGGGCATAAATCGAGACGAGAAAGAGAGTCCTGCCACCTACTGGGCCTCCAAATGCGTTTTAGGCACTCACTAATGGCACATAAATAACAACTACTAACTAAAAAGTGACAATGCGGACCAGAACTTGGTCTCACTGTATGTGCAGTCGTTTTCTGTTTTTATTTTTGGAAAATATCTGAAAAATTGCTTATAGAGATTTTTCAGTATTTTGGTGTAGGTTTAGTGTATTAATTTAATCGTTGTTTTTATTGTCATATTAATAAATTAAAATATATATAATATATGCAAATTTAAAAAAGTTATTACTTTTGTAAGTTTTTATCCATATGGTTTTAAGGTTTTTTAAAATGTCTTATGGATATAAAATTGTGTAAACTAATAAGACTTAACTATTAAAAACTTGTGTAATTTATCACAAATTTTTCTAATATCAAATTTTGAGAGATACTGAAATATATATAAAAAAAATATTTTTATTTTTAGATGTATATTTCTATAAAGTTTTTTAAGGGCATTCCCTCATTGAGTATAGTTCCATTTGTTGGTTTAATGCTTGTAGTTTAGTTGGCTCTCTCCGCTGCCGTCGCTTGCTACGCACATTAAAATTATGTTCGGAGTAATGTAGTCCGCACCTAGTCCGCACCCGGCACCCGGCACCCACTTGCCCCCGATTCCCGGCGACCATAAAGAACATAAATAAAGGAGAACGGCAGCGCGTTCCAAATGGTCGACAGGATTGTGCTGCTGCTCTCGTGGACAGTGGACATTGGCAATTACCGTTGCCGCAGTTGTCAGAGTCTCGCTTTTCCGCTTTTCCTGTTTACCGCCCACCAGAACAGCACTCCCTCTCATAATTCGCCTTGGCCTGCGGTCCTGTTTCATAACTGCCCACCCATTGCTCAGCCAACCACCGCCTGTTTGAGGATTATTTGTGGCGGTTTTCGGCTTGCCTTTGGGAGGCCAAGGCACATTGCGTATACGTAGCGTGTGACAATGCCAAAATACAATAACTGCGAATTTGATTGCCCCTGCTAATGTGTGCTTGCAATAAACAATCAATTTGTTAGAGAGCCAGCTGGATATTGCTGCATTTGGTTTATGGTAATTAAATAATAAATACTGGGTTACGTGGCTCAAAATTTATGCGTTTTGCCCTGGGTGTGTCAATTAGTTCAATAAAATATTATAAATTGTTAGGGCGAACTAAGAAGTTCTAGGAGAAACAAAAAAACCATTCTCAATTCATTTGGGGCGAACTTTTACAACTTAACACCCAATTCTAAACAGAAAGCAACCTAAAAAGTGAGAAACATTCGTCTGCATTATTTTCCCGGTATATATGCCTACTCGCCCTCTGGTGACAAATAACACTAAATTAAAATTTTATTAGGGTCTTTATTGTGCGTCGCCAAAGAAAAAAAAACACAGAAGGGAGAGCTGGTTCGAAAAAACTGGGAATATGTTTTAAATGTTCGCAAAAACGAAATTGTTGTTGTCTGTTGTCTGTGTTTGCCTTTTGGGGCTAACAAACAAATGGCAAAAACAAAGCGCAAAAAAGAGGGCGAAATAAAGAAAGAAAGCGAGAATTCCCCAAATTGATTAAAACTTCATAAATTTACATTTTTATCGCTGAGGCAAACGAATGCCACAGGAAAAAAAACAAGAAAAATGGAACTGGGGTCGGAAAATTCAACCCCGCAACCGGAAACAGAGAAACCAATTCAACACGTAAGAAAACAAAAGGGAAAACATCCTGATACCAACATGAATATTTACACATGCTTTGGCATTGCAGCATTCTTCACACGCCGGGCAAAAAAAAAAAAACAAAAAAAAATGTTTGTCACCTGTTTTGGGTCTGTAAGCTGATTTGAATCCAAAAGCCAATGAATATGGGGTATGCAACGAAAGGGAGCCTTTTGGTTACCAGCTTAGAGCGGGAGTTTAGGGGTTGGCCTTCTCCCAAATGAGAAATAAAAGTAAATTCACATCATCACAAAATATTATTAAGCAATCAGCTTCTGTTTTGGCCTCTGCAACCCCGTTTTGGGTCTGTGAAAGCTGGCTTTTCAGAGGGGTTTGTTTACCTGGCCCCGAAACAAGCCGCTGATTAAGCGAAAGTGATTGAGTGCCACGGTAAAGGGGAAATGAGTACTTTTTAGCATTGTGGCATTTAATTGGAGCTGTAGAAAGATTTTAATTTATTCGGATAATTAAAAAATATCCAGATTTAAATTTTTACAACGAAGTACATTTCGTTTAAACTTTCTCAGAACTGTGTATGACATTTAAAAATGAGTAAGCTTAAGTGATACTTGCTGGCAAAACTTTTAAGTTAAGAATACACTTTTAGGCAAATGCATTTTATTAAATTATCACAATAAAGGGTTGGACGGCAGAAGGGTGCACAACATAGAACTGACTTTTTAGGTGCGCTTAATGAAATTAAAACTCAAAGTCATTAAAAGCCAAGTTGGCTTTCTAACTAAGTTGACGGGTCCGAAACTCTAAAAAGCTTTTTCAACTTCCGCTTCGATTAAAGAGTCCGCCCAAACAAAAGGCTTAAAATATAGTTTTAAGCTTATCAAGTTTGTTGGCGATTAGTAAATTCACGACAGGTGTGGATGGGGCTGATAAGGACTCGGTTTTAAGGTTGGCAGAGGTCATGGCGGCGAGGCAAAGTCAACAACAATCATCGCAATGCAATTCAAGGAGCACCACACACACTCATACCGACAAACAAATACACACTAGTATCCACACACACATTACAAAACATGATGGCAGCAATTACTGTTATTTGGAAAAGTGCCCAAAAAGTGGCATTAGATTTGCTTAGGTAAATGTTTGATACTCTACCGAAACATATTGAGCAAATATTTGAGAGCTTATAACATATTAACTTTTTAAAATGTGTTTTTTCATAATTTTTTAAAAATAAATCCCAGGAACAAGAATATTATTAATATACGACTTATTGGGGTGGGAATACTAATTATTATGTAATGTAGTAGTTGAAAGTTTAACTGTAAGTTGAAAATAAATTCATTTACATTTTTTCCATGTTTGAAAACTGTCTTTACGTTATCTCTATAAATTTTTAACTACTGCCTTTAGAAATACACTTTATTTTTAAATTCATAATTCAGTTATCAAAAACACATTATACCTTTCCTAATTCATGTCTATAATTTGTTCGGACTTACCATTGCTTGGAAAGAGTACCCTCTCGAATAGGTCCTAAAAAGAAATGCAAACAGAATTCGTTCAGAGGCGAAGTTTTCAATGGATAACGAGACAGTGCACAGTATCGCTCTGCGAGTACTAACGCCTCTTAACTACGTGGATTTCGGGGGCGCGGGCTGCTGAACAAATATGCAGCCGATGCCCCGTTCCCTGGCAAAACAATACCGATGCGCAATGACCCAAAACTAAACACCGAAGACACTCGAAAAAAAAGTGAAAAAAGTAACGAGTGAGCGGACGTCGAAAAAACATTACGGCCGTGCTTTTCAGTCTTGTTTTTATGGTTGCAGGGGGCATCGGCAAAAAAAAGGGGGCGGGAATAGAGCCATATGACGACGTTCATTGCGACCGTTTTGCTGTTGTTGTTCTTGCACGCGGAAATGTGTCTATCGGATCTGTTCCGGATTTTCAAAACTCCCTCTAAACTCTAAAATATTAGCTTTAAAGGAAAATTTGTTGGTTTACAATCAGTTATTTGGAGTTTATAACTAGAAAAGAATACACTTAAACTTTTTTTAAACATTTTTAGCACTTAAGTTGTTAAATATAACTTTCATATATTTTTCATGTCGATTTTTAAAACACAATTCGAGAATCGTATTTTAACGTTAGTTTTGATTTTGTGTATATAATAGCTTTGGGAAAAATTGAATTACAAAAGTTTATAAAACTATAAATTATTATTTACGATTAACAATACACTAAAGCATTCCAACACAAAACATTTATTAATCTTAAGATATATTTTACACAATAAAATATATTTTTAGTTAAAAGAAGGGAGTGTCTATAATACAAAGTTATCGAATCTGAATGTGAGAATTTCCCATCCTGTTTTTGTGAGTTTGCTTTGTCTGTGCTGGCATAATCAACAATATTTTGAGTGCTTTTTGTGTGAAGTTTTGTGATTTTTTTCAGCTGTTTGCTTTTTGTTTCGCGTTTCGTTTTTAGCAGTTTCCCAGCCGCTGCTGATGACGATGTTTTTGTTTCAGCTGTTCCTGCCGCCGAAGAGGGTAACTTTTGGAGCATTGTCTGATGACTGTCAGCTTACTGGCGTTTTTTTTTTCAACTTTTATTTTCAATGAGTTGAGATCGTGTTTCGTTATTTTTTAAGTACCGACCGAACGACCTGTGAAACGGAATGCTGTGTAGTGCTAGTGGAGTTCTGTGTTTTTTTCTCGGAACTTTATTAACGCATACAGATAGTAAACTCGGCATGGTTAACATTAACCGACCTTAAATGATAACCATAAATAATCCAATTATTTTGATCTCGTATTTGATCTTTTCTAATTCCTATTTTTTTATAGGCAAAGCTTTTTTCTCCTGCAATTTTTAGTAGATTTTCATCCAACTACTGTGGAAAAAGTTTTGGCCACAGTTTTTCATGCTGGCTCGTGTTATCTTGTTAAAGCAAAACTTTAACTTTGCCAACTTGTCTTTACGTTCACACAGATACTTAATTCTTTATCTGCGTTTGTGGGTGTGGGTGTGTGGGTGTGAGGGTGCAGCGGGTGCAACAACAAATGGCTTGGACTTGGACTTTGGGCTTAGGTCCCTTGTCTGGCACATATCAAATGCAACATTTGCGCACCAATAGCCTGGCAGCTCCCAAGAACGGTTAGAAAAACAACATAAATTTCCACTTAAGTAAGTGTTTAAAAAAGGATGCAGCCGAGCGAAGACAGCACCAGACCTCTGATAAACGATGTCTAAGGAAATAAAAATAAACGGGTAAAGGCCAGCAATGGGGTCTCTCCTTGTCCAGCAACTCAAAAGCATCAGGCTTTTTCCAAAAGGCTTGCCGAAACTTTAGGCTACCTGTGGGAAAATACCTTTTAGGGATTAAATATTCTTTATATTTTTTCAAAAAAATTTTATTTTTTCAACATGCAGTGTTTTTTTGTTTTTGGGAATCTGGTTCTCGTTTTTATTTATTAGTAAAAAAAACATATAACAATTTTTGTAATTTCAAAAAATTATTAATTTGTTTTAAATGTCCTTATGTATAATATTTATAATTGTTTTTCCTGTTAAATAATTTATTCAATTAAAATTTGGTTTTTGTGTTTTTTATTGACAAAGAAATCTAAAAAAAAATTTTAAAAAGGTTAGGTGTTGGTTATAATTATAACACAATGGATTAGTTTATTCACACAGAATAGAGAGCAGTCGATGACTATAGTATCGTAAGCAACTCATCAGATCCAGTTGTTTGTTTAGTGTAGGATTTTAAATGATAAGCTGAAACATTATACTTTTATTTTAAAATTTCTGTTATTTTAGAGAGTATTTATATTTCGCTGCGGCTAAGTAAATGCTGCTTCTCTTCCGAAGATCTTTGCCCAACCAACCATTTCGGCTCACCTCCCTTCCGTATTCCTCGGTGGAAATATGCAAAAGTGCCAAGACGCTCAGTTTTGAAAGTTTGACGCCACTTACTGGGTTCGGGTCTGGTCAGAAATTTGACTTTGCGCTGCAGTTGAAGTTTTGGTTGATGGCTGAACTTCTGCGCTTAGCTGGGAAAACAAATAAAGTATGACGGACTCCCGCAGTGGGGGACTCCTATCCTACTCCCGATCCGTAATGAGAACAATCCAATGGGAATGTGGGGCAGTGCCGGAGGTACCATGGTGCCAAGACAGGGCTTAACTGACCGGCGAAATAAGGACATGGACAAATCCGCAAGTAATCCAATGCGAACAGTTCGAACATTCGACTAAAACGATAAGCAAGAGAGGGAAAAAGGGAGGCCCGCAGGCAACCCAAAATACCAGAAAAATGTTTTCCACCTCAAACCAACCACCTCAGCGGATGGGAAGTGAAAAATCAAATGAAAAACTTTCTTGCAGTCAGGTGAAATGGCAGAGCTGCTGCTGCATTTGAACTTTTAGCCTTTTGGTTGTGCGAGTTGGTTGAGTTTTCTGCTGAAATGGCGGAAAAACCCAAACCCAAGCAGAAGAAAGAGCACAAAAAAAAAGAAAAGTAGAAGCCAGAAAAGACGAGTGAACATTCCTTGGAGTTGAGTTTTGGGCATGGGTTTCCCATCTTTACCATTCCGGCTGCCGTAAAGCATCGCCCCCCAAAAATTCCTTGGCGTATTCTTCGGCCGGGGCTTCTTCGACTTGGGGGATTGGAAAGTTGTGGCGTGCAAACACATGCGTTAAATGGGCGGCCATTTTGAAGGATGCGGGGAGGAGGATGAGGAGGAGGAGGTGGGGTTCTGGGCATCAGTAGAGGCTTCACTGTGTACGGGTGTGTGTACTTCCGTTGCAGCAGGCTAAACTTCCGGAGAGATTTCGCCGGCAGCCCAAACAAAATGAATGTGCGAGCATTCACCTGCGAGGCCAGCCAAGTCTTCAAGCCATTAAAATGCTTTTAATCAAATTAGTGCAAATATTAGCGTGTACAGTATAGAGTTACGGCACAGCCCTTCTACAACTGCATACCGACGTTGAAATCAGGTGGAATTTTCCAAAGAAGATCGAGATTTATTTTGCTGATTGGGAAAGGAGTACTTCAATGAGTTATACTATAGTAACAGAATGAAGAAAAAACGATTACACCAAAGGGATCGATTGTACCATCTACTCACTGCTTAGCTTACAAAGAATATTCTATACGTGCTCTTGGGTATCTCCCATCATTTGTCATCTAAGGGGTATCAATTTGTAATTAAAGTGCTTTTCAATAAAAAAAATGTAATTAATTGAAAAATATAGGGGAAAACTGCAAAGGTTAAAGAACTTTGATAACTTTCTTACATGGAAATTCACTTTCATTTTAAGAACTTAAAAAAACTATTTGGAATTTAAATAATTTTTAAGTAAAAAATATTAATCTATCCCTATTAAATATAATGAGGTTTTTAACAAATGAACAACAATTCCTAACGTAAAATTTAATAATTCCGTAAAATCGGAATTATCGTTTAACTTTTACTTTTAGAGGCCTATGGAATCTAGTTTATATTTTATTGGTTTTATTTAAATCTTTTACACAGTTTCATATAACTCCAATTTTTTTGTTTACTTTCGCCTTTAACCACTTTTATTCAATCTTCAACATAATTTAAAAACTTAAAAAATATTTGTTAAAATACATATGTTTAATATATGTGTATATATATTTATCTATTTATTTATAAATTTATAATATATTAAATTTGTAATATATTAAAAAACAGAGAACAGTCGGTGCCCCGACTATCAGATACCCGTTACTCAGGTAAAGGGAGTGAGGAGATGGAGATAGAAACTTTGATCACGCATAACTTTTTAACGAATGGTCCGATTTGGAAAATTTCTTCTACATTTCGATAGGTATTGATAAACACAATAAAACTGCATTTTTACTTTTCCGAAATATTTAAATTTTTAAAATCGTATACCAGCGATTGTGGGCGTTAAAGGGGCGTGGCACCCTTTGAAATAAACTTGCGCTGCGTAGGAACTCCTAGAATCTGCATGCAAAATGCCAATCTTCTAGCTTTTATAGTTTCCGAGATCTCAGCGTTCATACGGACGGACAGACGGACAGACGGACAGACGGACAGACAGACAGACGGACAGACGGACAGACGGACATGGCTAGATCGACTCGGCTAGTGATCCTGAACAAGAATATATATACTTTATAGGGTCGGAAACGCTTCCTTCTACCTGTTACATACTTTTGCACAAATACAATATACCCTTTTACTCTACGAGTAACGGGTATAAATATATTTCAAAGTACACATTTGTTATTGGTTTCAAGCTTTGTAGTTAACATTTCGGAAATCATAACATTTCCCAGCGTTCGCCTTTCTTGGGACAAATTCCCACTTTTTTGGGATATTTTCTGTTCGACTTTGAAATAGTCGGAAAAGCTCCGAGCCTCTGGGGTTGTTCTCTCTCTCTCTCTTGACCATGCTCTCTTTGACGAACCTCTCTCTTTTAGCCGCACATTTCCCACTGACCTACAACGACTGTTCTGGTAACAGACCATGCCCAAAAACCCTAAGCCCAGAGTCCGATTCTCGATTTCCGATTCCAAGTCGCGTCTGGATTCGAGTCGAGTTACGTACTTCAGTAAATGTTGTGATAGGTTGCGGGCTGCTTTTGTGCTCCGGACACACAGCAGCACTTTTGGGCCAAGTAGATACTAGTAAGACCAAGTGGGTTGTGGCTCAGTCTGTTCTGTATGAGGTGGCTTGAATTGATTGCTGGAGAAAATGACGAAATTTTATTTTGTGCTATCTATTGTGGTTTCTTAATAGTTATTTTGGGCTTAATATATAATAATGCTTATAAATTAAAGATAGTATGGGAGATAGGTTAACTTATGATTAAGTAGATTATTTGTTATAATTTATGCATTCAACATGCTTAAAACCACATGTTCATTTCATTATTCAAGCTATCAATTATTTATTATTTTGAAATGCTGTTTAAAACAGCTTTTTTTTGTGTATTTTAAATTTTTTCATCTAAGATAATGCAATTATATATTATAATATAAGCTGTTAAGCAGTTTAAAGTACAATTGCATTCTTTTATATCCTTTAACAGAATCGATCCCAGTCACTTTTACGATATAAAATAAAATTTAATTTAGTATAAAATTACAAAATTTGTATATAAATATATATACAATGCTAAATAGCTCGCCTATTGTTTTTGGAATAACTCGGTTTCCTCCCTTTTAGGAAATATATACACTCAAGAATATATATAATTTATAGGTCGAAAATGGCTCCTTTACTGCGTTGTTAACTTTTGGCTGAAAATATAATTCACTCTGCAAGGGTATAAAAAATAAGAAGAAGAGATATCGAGAAATACGGGTGCAAAGGTAATTAGTAATGAAAGAAATTATTAATACCATATAAACGCGTTTCTTAAATGTAGGCCGCTGCTAATAAAAAAATGCTTGTAAAACTTGTTTTTATTATTATTGGTCCTACAAAAAGTCGCAATCATTAGATATACCAGAATTTCCGAAACAATTGGTTGGTTTGGTATGTTGATATATGATGTCGTTGCCGTCCAAAATTTTGTTCGCCTCATCGATAATCCAAAGTCGTAATTTTCCCACATTGGTATAAACCGCCCGGACGTCCTGCATTCCGCAACTAACATGAAAGTTTAGAATGCCGGCCAGCTCAAACCTTTGGGGATCTTCTCGCAGGGGACAAGCCAGCGGAGAGCCACCATCGCCCTTGCAAGAGTCCTTTCCAGGCTCCCCGCCTGCGCACAAGAGGCTGTTGTCGAGCTGGAATCCGATTCCGTAGAATCGACGAATCTTATACTCGCACTCATTGTTCGGGACTATTGGTAACTCCACCTTCTTCAAGACGTTCATGTATGAGTATTCGTTAATGGGCTTCTTAGCCCAGCCACTGAAGATGCAGCGCGAGTAATCGAAGTTCCTATTATCCTATTATTATCCTATGTTTGGTAAATGTTAGCGGAGTCTGAAGGAACAGGAGAGCCACATTATTGGCCCCGTTCCGTCTGTCGAAGCCAGGATGACGAACGATCGACCGGATTCTAGCATCAACATGTGGAAAATGCTCGGAGTTGGTTGTTAAGTCCCATTCGCCAGCCCGGACAATAATCTGGTTTTCGGTTCGGTTGTAGGTTACGTGTTTGGCTGTGATGACCACCTCGGAAGAGATAATGGCGCCACCACCAAAGTATTCTCCATTTTTATCGAGCAAGGCCACCATCCAAGGAAACTCGAACTCCTGGGCAAAGTCATCCATGTTCGGCACTGTGAAGGATATGCCTCTGCTGTTGGGTCGCCCGCATTCGGGATTAGTCTCTTCGACACTTATATCCGGCACGTTATTCTGAAATGGCAGCCGATAGTTAGTATTATCTTTAACACACCGCAACAACATCACTTGCAAGAATATGTATATTTTGACAGCAGGTTTCCGGGGCAGGGCACCCATTATATACTCGGAAATCTACTTGATACTGGCACTTATGACGCGGCACGCACCTTTTCTCCTTTGAGGTCGAACAATCCTGGCCCAGGACCTGATAGATGGCCAGGAGAAGGCACAGGATTGGGAGAATTCTGTGCAGACGACGCATTCTTGTTTGCGGTGGAAAAGAAACTGCGGCGTCTCGAGACAGATAGCCGCTATTTAAAGCTTATGGTTCTTGTGAACTGATAACCCGAGAAGAGGCATCGCGTGATTTAAAAAAAATCCAGTGACTCACTCGACTATTAAATGCGTTGTACACATATATGATTTTGTTTATGAGACCCCGATTTTTTCATACAAATGGACATAGCAATTTTGACTTGTTGTTATTGTGGACCTGTTGATGCTTATCAAGAAAGATGTGCCAATAGAGCAATACTTTTAAAGCATCCAAAAATATGTTTATATATGAGTTTTAATCATCAGTATGTTAGTTTTTGATTTTTCAAACATATCAGAAAACAACTGGCATCAATATTCTGTCCTTATCTCCTGCTTATGAACTGTGAACTCAAATTTTGTTAAATCAATCGGGCTATTTTTTCAATGGGATATGCTCCAAGTCCAGCATGGAAATAAAGTAATTCAAACGACTGGGGAAATTGTGAAAAGCTCATTAAACACTTGCCAAATGACACTTATGCCCCATTAGGGCACTAAATAAGCGAAAAATGGTGCGACAGTGGGGGACAATGTCCACCCATAGACCCATAGACCCGGACTCGGACCCGCAATCCCAATCCCCGATCCCAGGGCGACCAGACTAGACCCGAACTTTGAACCCAACAAATAACCCGCGGCGCAGCAGCTCTGCCAGATGGAAATGAGGCGGCAATGGGGAGTATGGGTTTAATGCCAAGGCTGACAAACTAACTCGGCTACTTTAACCCCTGCTGACCAATAAAGCCGCTTGTGTGATGTACGGCAACAATGAAAAAGTTTATCCAACAACACATGTTCAAACCGAAACAGGGAAACACTGAATCCAGTGGCAGAAGCTGAAATAAAATTAAGCACATTAAAAAATGCTTCACAAATTTACAATTCTCTGGGAGAGATAAAACGGTCGATTAAGGGGAAATGGATGAAAAACGGAGTATATAGACCAGAAAAAGGTCAGCGACGGCAAAATGTTTTGTGAAAAATGAGTCGGTACAAAGGTTTACGCCCCACTCCCAGCCTCAATTTCAGATGCACATATTAGATTGGCCCCCTCTTTATCCGACTTACATTTAAATCTGTGCCTTTACGATCTCATTACTCTCGAACTTTTGGTTTATTTTCCCAACATACTGCTAATAGTTTTGGCCTCAACAACCGAGGCCCTACCCACACACAAGTATCACTCTCGTTTTTTGCATACTATGTCGGTATATATAAAAACAACTTAATTAAAGACTTCATTAACTCTTGCCTTTGTTCGGTCAGCTACGGATGTGCTAAAATAATAGTATAATGCTTTCAAATGAGAATATGAATAGCTGGAAGCAATATTATTGTTATTTTTAATGTTACTTGGTTTACAAAAAATAATAACAAATAATTTAAAACGTATTCTAGAATTTTAGTTTTTTTTCTTTTAAATCTTGAAATGACATTTGGTTATTGATAATTTTAATATTTTGGTAGGTGTTAAATTTATAAACTAACACAATTATTTATTAAATTTCATAATTATTTTGATTTTCTGGAATTTTATAATGAAAATTGTTCAGGCTTTAAAACGTTTTATTTGTTTTGTTTTGTTTTTAAAAATCGATATTTATTAATTTGAAATATCAATGGTTTTACAAACGAATATTTGTTAGAAGAATTTAAAGAAAAAATGTCAGCCATTTTAAATTAATCGCCTTTCAAAGGAAACCTCCAACCGCCAAACACTCTAGATCCCAACGGAATTAAAATCATTTCCTGCGCACCCGAAAAACTCGCGAAAAATCGTATTGCCAACCCACATCAACAGAGAGAGCCCTTCATCTCCCCCGTGAACACAAATTATGCGTAATAATTTTATTTGCATGTTTTATTTAATTTTTCATGCCACTCTGATTACGAAATTGAATTGGCAGCTTAGTTTTATGCGCGCAGCTACTCGAAGGGAGGAAAGGTGGCAATGGCCAGGTGGGTGGCTTCCACCCACCGACTCCCCCTCTGTTGTCATACAATTAGCAAGGTCGGATGGATATAGCCACCCAACTCCAACCAGAATCCAGTAACTTTCTAATGATGTTCGTCCGAAAATTCTCTCTGGTCTCATCTTCAGTTTCATTTGCTTTGACGTCGACATCGTTTCATTTTACTGATTTTCTTTTGTTGCTTTTGCTTTTGCTGTGGCTGCTGATTTTGTTGTTTTTTGCCTTTCTTCAGTCACCCGAAATTTCATGCTGAATCATTACCAAGGAGAAATTTGTGGGCTGACGAGGAGGAGACGTCCCTTTGGCTGGCAACTTAAATGCGCTTAAAATTAAATCTGATTTCATGAATATTGATTGATTGCTTTTACCTTGAATGAAAATCCGCTTCCGTGCTACTTTTTCATCGTGCTGTTTTTGCCTTCCATCTTACCTTGCCGCACATCCTGTTCCTGGTCGTCTATCTCTGTATTGTTTGGCCTGAATTTCCCACACCCATTTTCATTCTTTTTTTGGTAAGTTAAATTAATGAGCTCGAGATTTCGCCTCGCAGCAGCTTTCTCTTTTTTCCCGGCATTATGTAAAATAATTTGACCAAAAATAAGTTGATTTAATTGAGTGCAAGGTTGACTTATAAAAATAAAATAACATTAAAATGCTTTTAACAGTTTACAAATTTAGCCATTTTTAAAATCAACAATTTAAATGCAATAGTTTTCGTTTTAAATTTCACAGTCGAATAAGCCGCAAAATAAAAGGATTTCCTTCAGTGCAAGTTCGAAATGTATAAGCTTTAAATAGGATTTAGGAAACGCTTTTAAGAGTTTGAAATTTAAAACATTTATTATCTTAATTAAGGTAAGCTAATGCATTTAGTTTAAAGGCTCCTCAAAGTTTCCCCTCTTTAGGTCCAGCGGTTTTCCCAATCAGCCGCAGACAGTCGAAGGAATTGCAAAATAAAGAAAAACTTGTAGCCAAAATACGGAGAAAACAAAACAACAACGGAAACGAATTTCCTGTTGAAAACAATAATAAAAACAAAGGAAGGACGAACCACAAACAGACAGAGAAACACATGCAAACAAGCTTAGAATGAGACAGGAAAAGAATGAGACGGAGAAATGACAAATTCTCGTCGAAGGAAAACAGCTGGAAAACGCACTCGGAAGGTCCTTTTATTTTCTTTCCCCTGTTTTCCCTTTTTTCCTTTTTATATTAAAATTGGATTTTTTTGCTTCCAGCAGCTGGCATAGGTTCGATGGATGCGGAGGATGGGGTAAAAATATTTTAGTTGTCTGTGGAAATCAAATTTTTTTCTTTTTTTTTTTGCAGATTTTTGTCCATTTATTTTTGTTGTGCCAGAATTTTCTTTTCGATTGTCCTTGCGGCGACTGTGTGAGTGTTTTTGTTGCTGTCAGTTTCAGTTCCGCTTCTGGGGGATGCCAACTTTTGACTTCCTGTCAATGGTGACAGCTGTAGCGATCTTGCTGTCCTTTCCCTCCATCACTCTGTCCTTGTCTCCCAGACTCTCCTAGACCTTTCTTTTACTTTCCCCAACCGAGTTAATGATTTGTACCGCTTTCTGCCTGGTTGAATTTGTACAGTGCATTATTCGTATATATTTATAGAACATTTTTTTGGTGGTGTCATATTTATTTAACAATTTTTAACAGATATTAATTTATTTTTATATTTATTATACATTTTATTTAAATGTTAAAGTTTAAATAAACACTTTCTTCGCTCGAATTTAAACACGACTTTGGTTTATTGAAGAAGCAACAGGCGCAATGTTTTCCCTATTGTGAGCACTACTACTATTAACTGTAGCAGTTTTCCCTACATTATTAGGACTGAAATTAGTATTTGTCGGAGGCCTTGCAGTATTATAAGTTGGAAACGTTTTTCCTACATTATAAACTCCTCTGCTGTCGCCACTAACACCGTGATTATAAATTGTAGCAGTTTTTCCTGCATTATTATTACTTTGAGAATTATTCAATGCAGGGAATGCTGGAATAGTACTTGAATTAATAGGAATTTGACTATTAACCGTGCCAGTCTGTTCTGGATTATAACTGGTAGAAGTTTTTCCTGTTGTAGATGTTTTTCCGCCTGTGTTGTTAGGTGGGTGATTATATGTTGTAGACGTTTTTCCACCTGTGTTATTGACGGGCTCACTGGTGTAAACACTTTGATCGTAGGGACCTGGCAGGAATTGTCCTCCACTGTATCGCTTCCCAAAAATGACCTGCAAATATAAAGTACTTCAATATGCTACTTGTAAGAAAATGGACTTACCTTATTAAGATCACAGCATGTTTCAAATGAGAAGCACTGCCTACTGTAATAACCAGCGGGATTTGATGGTATGCTGCGGGTTTCGGAACAAAATCGCGTAGGTACACACGCAAACATCCTACTTGGCCCACAAAATGATCCACAATAGACTGTACTCAAAAGAACGCAGCTCCCGAGAATAACTTCCAATGCCCAGGGTAGTGACATGTTGTTCTGGCAAGCTCAAAGTTAAGACTGACTTCATTTGAGTCAAATTGCGCCTTCATACACAAGCGTTATCTCTTCTCGGAAGAACTTCCTACGAATCTTATCGGTTTTAAGCCGAACACAGATTGCATTCCAACGAATGCAATATATTTATATTCTTAGTTAAGAATCGAGTCATCAATCCTCGTGACCTTAACCTCAGAAACCATAAGTACTTGTGAAATCCATTTATTTAAAGCTGATTGATTATTATATTTACTGCTTTAAAACTGAGGGTCTAGTTTGCGAGAATCGTACAGACAGACATGGCTAGATCGACCCGCCTGTTGAAGCTGATCAAGAATATATATCTTTATAGGGTCGGAAATGCGTTGCAAACTTTTATTATATTATAATTATATTACAAAATTATATTACCCTCTGCAAGGGTATACAAAAGTGAAGCATTGAAGGGCATCCAAACTGTTTTTTTTCCTTTCGCTTGCGACCCACAAAAACGTCATTCTAAGGAACCTTCGTTAACCCAGATTGTGCGGCAGCAGCATTTCCATGGAGAGCGCATTGAAAGCGAGAGTTTGAAGTGTGGGTTAGTTAGTGCTGGAATGGAAAAGGCCTGAATGGAAAGGCAAGGAAAGAGCATTGCACACTGGCCACAAAAGTGCAGGATACTCTGGCGGTGCACTTGACTGCAGCGCAAATGCGACTAGCATTGTTAGAAAGCAACAGGGTCGTATCCAGAATAGAATCGAATAAGGCCCAAACACAAGTTACGCAAAGCTAAAGTAAACGTCGGTTTTTGCTGAAAACTACATATTCGCCTTTTTGGTGTTTATTATATTTTTTAACTAAACCAGGCCCCTAAGGAATGAAAAAATACGGTAACTTGAAGTCCAGATATTACTAATAATATAATACAAAAAAATTAAAACGAATAAATCTGATTTACCAAACTACGAAAGCTCTCAAAAAAAGACAAAGCTAAGATACAAAGATAAAATGTAACAAAATAGTTACTCATGAAAGCATGTTATATTTATGGACACAGAATTTTTTTTTAAGTCTTGCCAGATTTTTCCTTTTCTTTTTTTTGTGCTGAGCAAAAATACAATTTCCGTGTAAGTTGGAAAACAAACAAGATTCTCTCGTCTGCCAATTTTTAACGTTCTGCCAGACTTAACCCAAAAAAGTGAGGGTCTCCTCGTCCTTTCTCGATGAAGCAAAAGTAAATTTCCACTTGCAGTCAATAATCAACTAAGCATAAAATAGTATTTGAACTATTGATGCAGCAAAAATGTGCTGTTTCTCTTCCCCATAAGCAGAGCAAAAATATGTGAAAACAAAATGGGAATCCGCTTTAACTTGAGCATGGACTCTGACAAAGTCGGAGAATCAAAAACTTTGTATTTTATTTTATGTGCTTTGCCTTTTCTATTTGTGGAGCCGGTAATACATATACTTGAAATTCTCCTCATGCTCGCACTCAATTGAAGTTAAATTATTTTCTTGGCAAATTTCTATTTGTTACGCACAGGTGTAGGTAAAAATAATCGGCTAAACTGAAGGCAAAAACAACCTGGGCAGAATAAGTGGGAAGCCGAATGGGTATGGGGAAACACTGACCTGTAGGCAAAAGATTTCTAGCTAATTTGCGGCAATAACATCAAAGCTGCTTTTTGGCCTTTTCAGTTACCCTTTTTTCATCCCTTCCCCAATTGGGCTTTTATGCCCTTTTTTTGGTTTTACCGGCCATGAGTTGATGGGTGTGGTGGGCACATCCGTTGGTTAAATGTTGCGTTAAACATTTTTTGGGACCCTGGGGACTAGACAGCTTTAAAGTAGCTTAATTTGAAGAACAACAAAAAAAGGAATATCGGCATACAGCTATTTTTGGCTGAACTTTTCTCTTTATTATTGGTATTCATCTAAAATAAATTTAACAATCAATATTTGTGTTAATAGTTAACTGACATTGTAAATTCGTTCAATCATGGTCGCACCATCTTTGAAGGGGATGTCAAAATTAAATGTATGCTAAGGTCCAATGGTAATGGATTAAAACTTTTTGGTTGCGCCCTAAAAATATTTAAAATAAATGTCTTTTGTTCTTGACGAACACTTTTTGGTGCTTGAAGTCGAGTTCAAATAAGAAAGCTAATAAAAGGACAAAAAAGCAGAGACAGGAATAGTGGACGACAAGGTCTCGCCTATTATTTCAGCTAAAATGTGAATTTATATGTAAATGACACTTAGTTGACTTCGGTTACTGAAAATAAATCGGAGTAGTATGCATAATAATTAAATTTCGGACAAACATGATGATTGATGAATTGAATGCACAACAATGCAAATGGGTTATACGAATAGCAGTAGCTCAATATTTCATTAATTTTTGTTTGTGTTATTTAAAAAATAAATAAATTTTGTATGTAAACAAATATCAAATTTAATTAGAGCAATTGGTTAAGCTACGATAATGCAATACAGTTTAAGGTAAACGAAATTTGTCCTTGATAGCTCTTTCTCATACTGTGCTAATTAAATTTCGTTTAGCGATTTCATAAAATCAGTTAAAAAGCCTACACCCTTGGAAAACTCTTTTTCTGTTTTCATGCCTACTCTTGTTTTTTTTCTTATTTATATTATCTGTCTCTCGTCTGGAAAGTTATTACCTTGGTACCCTCTCATCAGATTGTTTTTAACTTCAATTACTTTTTAAAACTTTTTGCGGACTTTTTTGGTCTTACCAAATATATTAAGGAAAAGTATTTACATATTGTGAGGCTGTTTGTAGCTCATTAACTTATCCCAAAAACTAATTTTAAATTTAATTTTTTAGAAGCGTCTATACTTGACGGTTAGATTTACTCCATAACAGAGAAACTTATTATTTTAGAAGTCTATAAGAATTAAATTACCTAAAAAGTGTATTTGCCTTTGTCTCTTAACTTTAGCAAAATTTGTACACTTTTGAAACTCAAAATTTGAAGCATCGCAATATAGCGACTGTTGATAAAGACTTAAACATATGCTGTTCATAACAAATTTTTTCGTTCGAGTTTATCGAATTTCCAAAATGCTTTTTTAGTCTGGCTTCAAATTACTCATTAAGGGAATGAAAAATAGACAGACGCAAAAATACCGAAAACGAAATAAGCGGGAAATGGGCAAAGGGTCATCGAGCACAGACAAACAGCATACTGAATTGGGCACAAAAACGAAATCCAAAATGTAATGGAAATTCAATAAAAACAGAAAAACTGTTTGCGATTTCCCTGGGCCATCTAAATATCTAGATCCGCACATACAAAGTTGTATAAATTCATGACTATGTCCTATCGAACTCTGTGTGATAATTCATTAGTGGGTTCAACGGGCCGTAAAATTGAATTATGCTTTTGTTGATGATTTCATCTCGTTTTACCCGTTTCACAATTTTCATTTACCGATTTCCATTTCGACGTTCAACGAAAAGATGCGTGTAATTAGAAATTCGCTTTTTTTGTATAGTTTACAAAAATATTTATTTTTGCTATGAGTGAGAATATTGGGCAAATAGGAAAACTGTGTGACTTACAAAGCCGCCAAAAAGAGTTAGATTTTCTCCAACTTTACCTTGTTATGCCAAAACTCACCTAAAAAGCATTTAAATCGACTGGTGGAACAGCTGGGGCTTCTAGTCTATAAATCCAGCTAAGCCCATTACTCACCAAGTGGTTGTTCGCTGACCAACAAATAACAGCGAAGACAGTATTTATAACAACCACGGCTAATGATACCCCAGAGAGAGTTAGATATCTGCCCCATGCCTTTGCTAACTCTGGTAAGGTAAGCTTAATGCCCCTAGTTGTGTCCATGAAAACATTTTTGTTTACCTCTCTGTCGATGGGGCAACAGGAAGCCGAAGCCAAGCGGACCAGCCTCAAGTCCGCCATTGGAGCGACTCGATTCAATTGGGTTCCGGTCAGACGCAGATACAGATACAGATACAGTTGCGGACACAGAGGCAAAGCTAAAGCCAGATCCTGGCGAAACTCGTTTGCAGCTGGGGCGATTTAGGGGATTTTCACGTTAAGCGTTGGCTGTCAGCGATTGGCAAGCGGCTTACAGGTGGTCCACCTCGTCCTTGGTTCGATTCTCTTCTGGACCCGACTCTCTGGCCTGGTTTATGGGCTTAGGCAGGAAATGACCGTTGCTAAATGAATGCTGAACTGGTACGGAATATTTGAGTTATTGATATATGTATAGCATATATTTTTTTAAGCGGTTACAGTTATGAGCATTTTTCAGATTTTTCAAAATTATTAATCTATTGTAATAAGGGATCTGTTAAATTGAATGCTAATTCTTTTACGTACCTCACATTAATTTATTAATAAAAAACGCTTCTATTGAACCGCATCAACTGAAATTGATCTGCATTATTTATTTTTGAACAGCTAAGTTCAAAATAATAATACCCATAAGATTTTTAAAGATTTTAAATGCAATGAATGAATTAATTAAAATCCGCAGATTATATTATTTTTTTTTTTTTTTATTACTAGATTGGACTCTATCAAATAAAATTAAATTTTTTACATACTAGCAAATAAGCTCTGATTTTTTTTCAAGTATGGAATTTAACAGGTCTCCATTTTTTTGCCCCACAACAAACAAGTAAAAATGGCTTAAAGGGTTTATCAACACAAACTCATCTCCGTTTCGGTTTATTCCGAATATTGAATACAGACGCCTCGAGGGTGCAAAATGTCAATCAATTCTGTCGTTAAAAATGAACAGGCCAGTATGGGAGAAAAATGATATACAATCTATTATATACTGTGGAGAAGTCGAACAAAATGCCAACTGACCTTCAGTCAAAAGTTAACCCTTTCGCAAATTTGCATATAAAGAGGGACTCGTGGATTGGGGCCAGGCTGTTAAAAGACGCTTTATGTTGTCAAGAAACTGTGAGGAGGAGAATTCTTTATCCCGATTGTCATCTGTTGGCCATTGACTTGGGTGAGGTGGGTGTTTGCATATGGGGACTACACACATTTATCAAGCATTATCTGTTTTCGCCCGTTTCCTTTTTTATTTTCTTTATTTATATTTATTTTTCTTTTGCGGCTGCTGAAGAGATAACAGCTGCACTCAATTTGCATAACACACGCTTTGGGTGGAAAAAAGTGTGAAAGCGAAAATGTTCAAATTTATACACTCGAATGTGCGATGAATTCTGCACATGGATATACAAAGCAATATAAATTATGAAACTTTTTTAAAATCAGTTTGTGAACTTGTCTCTGGTTATCTGTGAATCGGATATTTATTCTTTGCAAAGTCTGCTCTTGTCAACATATTGAAATATTGAAAAGAATTGAGTTTGATGGAGGTGATTTATACGAAGTTCTCCTATTGTCGTCTCTTGGAAAAAGTGAAAAGTTGTTGATGGAAAATTAATATCATTAAAATCCCATTTTCTTTTTTTCAGAATTTGAATTGATTCTTAGGATTGTTTATAAAGAAAAGTCGGAAAGTTTCTGATGAAGTATTAAATATTAGGTAATTAAAATTTTAAACATAATTTATTAATAAAATTTGATTTTAGGGTGCATGCTAAATGGTCTCTAAAATAATGTGAAAAACCAATATAAATTTAATGAATACAAAACTTAATCTTCCTGAACTTTCCTTGAGGGTAAATAAACTATAGCGTGATGGTATAAGTTTTTGTCCTGGTCCCCATATGAATGAAGTTAAGCCGTATCTTGGACCAGTTTTATCGGCTTCTGTGAGGGTTTCTTGTTGACATGAAAGTTTTCCCTTTACCGGATTGAGGGACTTCCCTCGTCCTTTTTCGTTCTCCTCCTCATTTTTGTTGTGGACTTATATACCACGAATTTGTTGCGGCTACAAATTACAAATTGATTATACGTTCAACAAATGTGTTAATGTGGCATTGTTGGCAAACTTTTCTGGCCGTGCAGGCGAAAGGAGATGGCGGGATGAAGGATGAAACTCTCCACTGACCACAATATATTACAACAAAACTGGCACACACACCAGAGAGTGATATGTCTGCATGGGGGAAAAGTTTTTTTCGGGTTTGGCCAGTTGCAAGTTTTTCAAAACACTGCAAACTCAAATACATATAGTTACACAACAGCGCACACATAGATAACTCGCTGACAAGCGCCAAACTTTTTCTCGGCTCCCACAATTTATTATAACCGAAGTCGAAGGTCAAAGTTGTTAAAATTTAAGTTGCTTTTTCAGATTTGTTGATGGTCCATGCTCGTGGAAAAAATATATAGTTCATTACATTAGCAAAGTGTATACGTTTTGCATATATAAATATTAAATTTGTTCTCGTTTGATTGCTCTTTCACTGATGTAATAAATAATTCGCTCAGTTTTGTCCGTCAGCGAATATAAAAGTATTGTTTAAAATTTTTTGGTATATAATTAATAAGCAGAAAGCTTGTTAAATTACCTATAATGAATAACAGTTTAATAAAGTCTCTGAACATTTCTCAACCATTTATTACCTACCATTTACCTTTACTATTTATTTTTCTTTACAGTGATTTCTAATTAATTTAATAAGGATTTTTGGCATCAATTTATTACCTTTTATAAACCAAGTTTTAAGTTGCAAGTTGTGAGTATTTGAAGTTGCCTTTTCTATGTCTTCCCCTCTTTGCATTTATGTCTGCTCAACAGCAAAATGCAACCGCAAGGACAACAAGGAACCGGACTGGATGTTAAAGTAAGCTAAGCCAACTAAATCATGGCAACACCTCATTGAGCTTTAACCACCATGACCTCGCCTGGGCAATGTAGCACGAACCATTAACGCACCGCATTTGGTTGTGGTGTTTTTGCACCCCGAAGTGATGGGACTGTGAAGCGGAAGCCACTTAAAAATTTAATATGTAACGGGCCGATTGCTTTGGCATTAAACCGAACAGGACGACAGAACAAGGACAGGGTCTGCAAATAAGCTTTCTACAGAAGGAATAAAAAACCTTTAACGAGCATACAAAGCATAAACATAAGAGAGAACAGCCAAAAAGCAGAAGCTGAAAAAGTAAGAGGATATCCCGAACATAAGATACCTTTTACAAATTAATTTAATTTAAAACAAGAAAGCAAAGTTTTTCAGGCGTCGTTATATGTCTAAAGCTAAAAGAAAATTATTATTATATAAAACAATTTTTGATTATATATATTTATTCAGTTTAACTTTACTAAATTATAACTCTATATCCTCTTACAATTTTATATATTATTAATTTAAGTGCTGTTTTATACAACACTTTTGGCCTCCTCTACATATTAAGCATTTATATTCCTAAACGAATTTATAAAATTTTCATTGAATTAAGATAAATAAGTTTGGTTCTCAAAAGTTCAAAAGCTTTTTGATACTTAATATAAGCAGTGATTTTACGTACCGAGGTTATTTGTTGGTATATTCTGTTCAGTTACAACATTCAAATGTCTCTCAAAATAATTATAAATGAAGTATAGTTAAATAAATAATTTAATTTAAATGGATTTTTAGAGATGGTTAAAACTAGTTTTTTAAACTATATATTCTGCCTTCCACTCATTAAATTTCAAATAAGCCTGAGTACAAGAAGGATTTACCCTGGAACTTCCGCATAGTATGGTGCACAAAGAAAGACTGTTAAAAAAATAGTGAAAAAAGCGCACAAAGCATTTGGCTTGCAGTTTACTTGACTTGAGCAAGTCAAGTTGATGGCGACACAGCGTCCCTGCTACAGGAATTTATTTCGTCCTACTTATTTTCCAACCAAAAATGCAGACGCCAAAAGTCGTCGGCAGACTGCGTCCCTCCGCCCAACTCTATGATGGATGCTTGGCATTTTGGATTTTGTCAGTGTCTTCGGCATCAGCTTCAAAATTGTTCCCGAACGAGGACGACGACAAATAAGCCAGGCAACATTTTAACAAATTAGTTTTCCCAGATAAGCCGGAAGCTGTCGAGGCAACTTTTCTCTCATCTCAGATTGATCTCAAGCTTTGGTGTACATTTTTTCCATTTTCTGAATTTGGTATATCTAAACGCTTTTGACTAGCAGCTGTTAGTTTGATAAATAATGACTGCAAATACTTCTTTGTGGTCTCGCTATTTTTGTTATTTTATGAAATGCATGTCGCCGAACAGTTTTATCAATGCTGAAACATCGATTTTTGGCTTACGTGCAGGCTAAAATGCTTTGAAATTGTTGATTGTATTTGCCAAAAATATATTTTATTTTATTTTATCTCGGAACAATACGATCTCTTATTAAACAGGCACAATATTTAAAATTATTTGTAGGAAACTCAGGAGGAGTCATAAGTTTAAGTAATTTTAACATGCGCTTTTATGTTTATTTTGCAATTAAAAATGGATATAATAAAAAACATGCTTTTTATATTATGATTATATTCTAAAAATTGTTTATTGGGGAGGTAATGATACCTAGACAAAAACTACCAATGCCTATTTAGGCAACATTATTACGTTGTAATTTGAGTCGTATAGATTTGAAGGCATCGCAATCTGAGTAACCCCTTATTTATACTACCCAGGATAATGCATTATCAGAAGCAAAGTTAATTAGGAGTAGCATTATGAGTCCAAGCTCACAACAATTGCTGATAAGTGGTGTTATCAAAATAAAGGCAATACAATTAAAAAAAAAGAATGCAAGGTTTTTGTAAACTATTAATTTTTAATTATGGTACATAATAAAACACTCAAATGCCTTTCAATTTTTGAAATGTATTGACAGCTTGACAAGCCATTGCTTTCGATTAATTGTGTTAATCAAAACATTTTACTTAATGCATAGAAATAAAATTATTTAAGCAATCATTAAAGTAACTGTTAGTATGGTATTTCCCCAGCCTTTTTTTGACGCCCACATTCTTTTGTAAATGTTTTCCATCTCTCTTTACATCACTTTTCACGAGGACGAGAAAAAAATGACACTCAACTTTGCCATGTGAAGCAAATAAATCATCGTAAGTTTTCCGCCGGTGTAAAGGGCATCGTACCCCTCTCTTTGGGTCTGCTCTCAAGTTAATTCAATTTAAAGAAAAAGAAAAAACTTTATCGTGCAGTTTCTCTTTCCTTTTTGTACGAGTTTTTTTCCCTACTTTTTCTCCTGTGAAGGTTTCGCTTTGTCGCTTCATTTTGCGCAAAGTTTGCAGTTCCACAAAAGTTGACACGTCATCAACACAAAGAAGTCGTTGCCCCACCCACAGTTACTACCATTCCAAATGGACCATCTACGGATGCCCCTTTCTCGTCAAAACCCACCTTAAAATGTCCTATTGAACATGAAGCGCGTGAAACAGCCAGTCATATAATGAATAATTTAATGAAAAGTCAGCTTTAGGTACTCCATAAAATATTCTTTAAAACTATTTTTACTTACGATAAAAAAAATAAAAAATAAATTCAAATATGTGTATCTGTATCTAATCTAAGAGATTAAACTGTGTTTAAGGTATCATTTGTAATATACTTTGTAAATTGAAATGGCCAACACTAAACACCTTCAGCTTACCGCGAAGATTCCCTAATAGATTCAAAATATTTGACTTAATTTAAGGGTGCAGCAACAAAGGACCTTGTACTTAATAACCTGTTAAAAAATATCTTACATACCCAAACAACTTTGATTGGCTGACATCTTAATCTATCACTATATTAAAGAAGGGTCTTCGGTTTCTGAAAGCGTACAAATTAAAAGAAACAGGATCGGGGACGCTACGTTTTTCATTATTGCAAATACAATATACCCTTCTTCTCTTTAAATACATTGTGTTTGAAGGACAATGTACAACGACAAAATGCTGTTGGTTAAACTTGAGCTTCAAATTTGAGCAACGTCCTTATGGTTTTGCTTTCCCCAACTGCTGCGGGCTGGGGAAGTGGGGCGTAGTACTATTATAAATCCACAATCCAACAATTTGCTGTGGCTCTTTGCAGCTTTTTGTTTTGATTTTCTCGACATACATGACGCCCAACCTCCCACACCTAACTCTCGATTGATGCGAAAGTTATATGAAAAGTTTTGATTTGTTTTAGTAAATTTATTTCACAATGGAAATTCCTTCTTGCCCTGCTCCGCTTTGCTCGAGAAGGCGGAAAACGAACTCTTCAAATTAACTGAAATTCGAAGCAAGTTCACTTTTTTTATTTGTATCAATATCTTGTTCGCACAGTTTTCATTTTACAGTTTATTGTTTTGGGTTTTGTACTTTATTTCTTTTTTCTCCCCCATTGTTAAGCCAAAATCGTCTAAAGCTTTTCTATTTAGCTCTTTCCCCTCACGGCTCGCCTGTTTTTATCTCTCTCCTTCAATTTCACTCACAAGTTTTCTGTTATAAACTTGAGTTATAATTGAAAATATTGCTGTGAGTGGCTGGGTTTTCCTCAAATTCCACATCCCTCACCAGTTACGTCTTGATATTCCCACTTTTGTTGATTTTACTAGGGCTTGGGCTCACTTGGGGAGCAGCTGTGTTTTGGTTTTAATTAAATTTTCCTGTCCACAAAAGTTTAAATAGGTAACATGTTGAGAAATGAGTGTGTAAACAGAAATCATTTGTTTACGTAAAAGTTGCTCAAGCACCAGAACGCAGAACAATAGGAAATAAAAGGTATGGATTTGACAAACGGCCTGGGAAGGAATAACCACAAGGATCTTGGTTATCCTAAATATGGTGGGAAGTAAATTAATCACTTGGTCATACAACTTTTACACCAAAGAAAGATGGATATGAACAATAAATTTTTGATTTTGACTGTTTATTTTTTTGGTAGATGACTTTCAAGAAAAGTAAAAATAGTTTTTAACTTTTCGTTTAGTTTTATTAGTTAATGTCACGATGGTTAATTTATGCTGCCTAAATTTATTTGTTATAATACAAAAACGTCATAACTCAGCAATTTATATAAATACACAAATGAATATGTATGTGACTATGACAATCCAACTTACTTAATTAGTTATTAATAAATCAACAGCATTAGAGTCAATTAATTATCTGTTTGTGAAGTGAAGAATAATCGGAGGGAGTAAGCCTGAATACATTTATTATTCAGGCTGCAGACTAATACGTATATGACCATTTTTATAGGTACCTTATTTATTTGTTCTACCTGACCTCAAAAAGTAAAACTAGATTTGGGGGAAGGACAATCTACAAAGTTTCTATTTTACTTTAGTGGGCTTTACTGATGCCAAGGAATCTCCAATTCCCCATCAAATTGTATGCTCCATTTAAAACAATTTGTTGTACAATGACTTTCGCTTACCTTAATTAACATTGATTGAAATTACAATTAAGCAATCAATATTGAGACAAAAAGATTTCTAGTTACATTCAAAGCTATTTAATTAAAAATAAAGCATTTTTCAGTATTTTGGGCCATGACTTCCGCCGCCTTGGGTTCTTTCTGACCGAGCAAATATCGTTTTAATAAAACTGCAGCCAGACAAACTTGCAACAAAGAAATCTTCCGCAACTGGGAAAGTAACTAAAAACCCAGCCAAAAACTAAACTAAATGCAGACATAAATATTTTATGCTTAAAGCAAGAAACTTTTGCAATTTGACTGCTGCTCCTCCAGCAGCAACTGCTGCTGATGTTGCTCCTTCTGTTGTTGCAGTTGCAGTTGCCAAAAACCCCGACATATAACCGGGCAAACAATGTGGCAACCGGCTTAGCTGTTTTGGCCCTTTACCCCTCCCTCCACCGCCTTTTTTTTGCTTCTCGGGATTGGGCAAAATCTAAACATAAGTTAGCATTTAAGTTGGCGCAGGGCGCAAAAGCATAAAACACGCACAGTTACACACATGCAGAAAACCACAGCTACACTTGGACAAAAATGTTTTCCAATTATATTATTGAATTATATTTATAAAAAAAAAGGTCGTGGATAGAGAGTTGGAAGTTTAAAGAAATCAATTTGTTTTATATTAAAAAAAAAGTACAAATGTTGAATGTAAAATTTTTTTTATTTAGAAATTTTTGTTTTCAGTCTTTTTTTGTCGCCGATGGCAGCAGGGGAGTTCTCTGGAAAGCTGGGTATTCCCGGAGCCTTGTCTGAAGTCCGGATCTGAAGTTGGTGGTTGTGGTATTCACATACCACAGGTACATACAAAACAATTCCGCATGGGGCAAGTCAATTAAAACTTGCCACCTTTTTGGTTGCCGCGGGGCTTTCTTCAGTCGAAAATATAATATTAGCTAGATGAATGTTTGGGGGAAATTGAAAAGTTGCACGGACAGAGTGCTTACATCGCTGCACTATATGTTTAAGAGGCGGTAAAGGCAATGGGCTCAAATTTTGAACATGTTGCAGAACCTTTCATTAAATAGCTTTTAAATTATAAAGCTATTCTTTTGTATTTTTTGGGTTGGGATTAGTGATAGGAGCTGCAAGTCTGAATTTGCGAGTCTTTAAGATTATGTTACATTTAAAACATCTAAACAGTATTTGCTACTACTAAGATTAGTAAAAGTTAAATGTTGAGCAATAATATTTAATTTTATTATTCAGAAAAAGATTGCTTAAAAATTTAGATTTCTAATAATTACTTTTGAATTTAGATGTGGTCTAAAGCTACTTATATGAAGCTACTTTCTATTAAGAAAATAAAATAAACAAAAAGGCTGGAAAAAAATTACATTGACCCTGGAACGGCGTGGTCCTGAATAATTTATAGCTTGCCAACTAATTAAAATTGCATGAACACGTCTCGAATGAAACTCAATGAAAACATTTGATTTCGATGTTTTGGTGATTTCGCTTTAGTATAAGCGTTTTATCTCGTCGTTTATGTCACTGTGATGGGATCTTTACTTTGTTAGCTTTTTCGACCCGTTTGGGAAAATATTTGTCTTACATATTCGCAGACTGCTGAGTTAATTTAATTATACCCGTTACTCGTAGAGTAAAAGGGTATATTGTATTCGTGCAAAAGTATGTAACAGGTAGAAGGAAGCGTTTCCGACCCTATAAAGTATATATATTCTTGTTCAGGATCACTAGCCGAGTCGATCTAGCCATGTCCGTCTGTCCGTCTGTCTGTCTGTCCGTCTGTCCGTCTGTCCGTCCGTATGAACGCTGAGATCTCGGAAACTATAAAAGCTAGAAGATTGGCATTTTGCATGCAGATTCTAGGAGTTCCTACGCAGCGCAAGTTTGTTTCAAAAAGGTGCCACGCCCCCTTTAACGCCCACAATCGCGTATATACGATTTTAAAAATTTAAATATTTCGGAAAAGTAAAAATGCAGTTTTATTGTGTTTATCAATACCTATCGAAATGTAGAAGAAATTTTTCAAATCGAACCATTCGTTAAAAAGTTATGGGTGATCAAAGTTTCTATCTCCATCTCCCTCGCACTCCCTTTACCTGAGTAACGGGTATCTGATAGTCGGGGCACCCGACTATAGCGTTCTCTCTTGTTTTTAATTAAAGAAATCACTACTAGGATATGGAATAAATATTATTTTTACCTCCGTTTTGATTATAACCAAGCGCTTAAGCCCTTCTAAGGTTTCATTTAAATTAAATTTGCCGAAATGGACAATTTAATGTTGTCATATCTTAGATGACCGTATCATACCCATCCTACTCAACTATAAACCTATATCCACAGAAGGGCCCGCATTTAAGCCACTTGTCCACGGACAGCTGGCCAATCAAATGCCCGCAATTTGTCCAACATTGTCATAAATGGCACTAATGCCCTGGCCTTAGGCTTCGCTTGGCGATTGCCAATGGACCACCTGTCAATTATTTTAACAAGACGAAACGCATCAATGGACTGTGTTCCATGTGGTGTCACCGCGGCGATTCGGCTCAGACGGATTGCCCGATTCATCCACAGGAGGTTTGCCGATCTGCCTACATACGAATATGTGCTTAATATAAATATATACTGATGTATTGGTCGGTGTGTGTCCTGGCCAAAAAAAACCATCAGCCAGTAAAGAAACTGGATACAGAAGGGCAGAGCAAATCCCCTTTGCGTTGAAATGGCTTAATGTCACTTTGTTTCATGCGGTCTTGTCACGTCTACTTTTTCATACACAAATCTACCCGGGTATATTGGTTTTGAAGTGATCTTAAATCATTTTCAAGCTACTCATTGCTTTAAAAGGTAGTATTTATAATTTAATCATATATTTAATATATATTTTATAAAAGTGTTCTATCAATATAAATAAAAAACTATCAAAGTAGTGACTGTTTTGTGATCGATATAATTTCGCTTCAAATTATCAATCAAATTTCGTTTGCAATATTACTTACAAAATAATCATTATTAAAAATAAAACCAAATATTATAAAGCTGCAAGTTTCTAGTATATTTCCTTGAAAATGTTGTAGTTATAAAGTTTCTTATATATTTCTATATTTTAAATAATATGTTAATAAATATATTTTTACATTTTACATATTTTCACTTAAAGCGAAAAAAGGATGCCAACCCACAAATACGAGGATTTGAACAATTACTATAAACTATAAATTAAGTCAAAAAATTGGCGGCTCTACCCAATGTCCTTTGTTGGACTGGTCCTGCACACGATGTCCATCAGTCAAATGTATATCGATTTCCCGCCGCCCTTGTGTCTCGCTGCGCAGAGTAGCGTCCTGCTGGCATTAGTTTTTGCCAATCAACACGCCCCAAATAGCTTGTCAATTATTTGCCAATTTCGAATCCCGAAACCGGGTGACAATGGGATTTGCTCCGTTTCATTTAATATTTCTGATGCCAGCAGACAGACGAGCAGGGTCTTGGTCGGTGGACAGGACAAGAGACTGTTGGCGGGGCAGCGGAGTTGGCTTGCAGCTGTTATAAATAAAGATTTTCGACGGCCATTTAATTCATTCAAAATAGTCGTTTCCGTGAGCTTTTTACCCCCGGCACGGTCGACCCATTTCAATTAAATTGCCAAACTTATTTATATTTCGTTGCCCGATGTAATCGTCGTCATGGGGATCACCATCAACCGCCTATCGATGGCAGGCTGGGTGTCATGCAAATTGAAAATTAGTAGCACTAAGCCTTTGACCCCACCCACTCTGTCAGGACACTGGCAGGACTAATTGCCATGCCCCCACCATCCACCATTCACCATTCTACGCCCACTTTGGCTCGCTGGCGAAAGGATTGACATTTGTGTGTTTTGTTTACAATTTTTTCTCTGGCGACAGGAAGGGCTACTCAGTCGACAGTTGATTTATTGAGTTGTTTAGGTTGTCCGGTATTGTTCGATGTTTATGGCAACTGGGGAGGCCTATCGCCAGATGGGTGGTCTAGATATCTGAACTGAGCATCATTACATTCAATTTAGAAACAGACAACTAATTTAAATCTAAGTTCTATATGTTTGTATTAGTTTTACCCTTAGTAAAGTAACCCTACTCCAACCAAAATTAAATCTCAGACCCACAGAAACCACTTCAATTTGAATTAATTGTTTAAAAATCAACCAAAAAGTAGATTTGCTTATTTATATTTAAGTAAACTTAGTTAAACCACGTCTAAACCTGGAATCTGTAAATTAACCCATTTTTAGTTGCATTTCAATCCAACGTTCCCAAAACTTTTGAAAAAAAAACCTATTTTAATATCTAAATAAAGTGCGACATTATTTGTGAAGTGAAAAAGTATTTACATTTCCTTTTAGTCCAGTTTTAGCTAGTATTTTAGTTATACGATTTCAAAGCCACTTTCTAGACAGAGATTTTTTTTTTGTTTTTTTTTATTGTAATGCTTTTGGTAAACTAAGTCCCTTTTAGGTGTTCACTTTTCACCATCCGACGTTCTCCTAGAATAAGTTTTTAATATTTGTCCAACTAAATCCCTGGCCCAACAAATCACAACACCTTGGACCCCTAATCGAGTCGGGTAAACAATGGAAAAGCCAAGCTGACCACAATCCCTGCTACTTTCTCCTGTCTCCTTTGTCCGCCCCCTATCAACAATGAAGTAATTGAAAAAATAACTCCGACCATACCGACGCTCTGGCGTTAAAAAATATATGCTATGGCCTCCACATACATTACAGCTGTGCCTGCGAAATGCGCAAGGACAGGCGAAAAAGGATATGGACAGCAGAAGGAGTAGAATCTAGAGCTGCAGCTGGATCTAGAGTTGGAGGAGGAGCATCAACTGGATGTCGGTTGCTCGTTGGTCACTTTGGCTCGTTGAGAAATTGACATTTAAACATGAAACTCCAGCAAAAGTCGATGCAATGACAATGGCTAGGGCACTTTTGGGAATGTCCTGCCTGTTGTCCAGGCAATCCCTGCCCCGGCTGCAATCTCGGCACTTGCAGCATTGCTTGGCAAACTTTATGTGCGTTCTGCTGAAAAAGAAATTGAAAATATATATCCCGATGTACGACTGGTTCCCATATGACTGTCTATCCAGCTGTCCAACCATTTGCCCTCCTTTCTCGCCCCGTCTGCGTGCACTTATCGATTGCTCATACGCGCAGCCAAAGTGTTTGAAAAGAAAACTTGAATCCAATATCGCAAAAGAAGAAAAAAATCAGTCCAAAAATCACACATTTTTTAAGAAAGTTGTGGGGATAGATGGAGGGAGGAGCCCATTAACACTAATCGCTTCCCCACAGACACATAAACAATTTATCTGACACACTCGCACACACACATATGCGACGAGTCCTTTTCTGCAAGTTGGCCGCAAGATCGAAGCCAGACTTTGGGTTTTTCTGTGGCGATATTTTGCTTACGCTGCCGGAAATTTATCACGTTAACCTTTGGGAAATGCTTATATAATTTATCTTCAAGAGAGTAAATTCTCACCAGAAAAAAAAAGGAAGCAGTGGAAAATCGCTATCCACAGCATCCAAAACAGCTTTTGCGGGGCCAAAGGGGAGCGACTGGAAAAGTTTCCCAACTGCGGCTGCTTTTCTCACAAATATACTCGGGGGTCCGGGTCCACAGGTCGGTATGTGTGAGTTACGAAGGTAAAAAATTGCCAAGAGTTTGAAAACAAGGCACTGGGCTCACCTTTTTGACTCAGACCCATTTCGCACACCCCAAAACATTGAGTGGGTAAAAAATTAGGTTAATTTTGGGTGTGCTATGGATTGATGGGTCCCCATCCAAAAGCACTTGGCAAATAATTAATAAACATTGGACGTGTACCAACTGCGCGAAAGGCTGGGAAAACTTGTTGGCGTTTTAGGATTCTGAGAATTGATTTAATTTTAAATTTACTGTTTAGGTATTTACAGTGGTGTTTAAGAAATTGATTCCTGCCATAGCTATAGCTTAAACAACGATTCTACTTGAGCGCTTTAATTTCGGTTTTTTTTAAATTTTATATGTTTATGAAGTGTTGCGAGCAATATAAGTTTAAGAAAGTTCATTTTGAGTTTAAAATACACATAAACTTAATTTAATATGAAATTATTTAAGCAATACCAAATGGTTTTCAGTTTTAAAGTTTCTTCTCTTGTCTTAACTCTAAGGGTTGTGAATAATTAAAGTTTAAGAAAGTTAATTTTTAATTTAAAATACACATAAACTAAATTCAATATGAAAAATATTTAAGCAATACCAAATGGTTTTCAGTTTTAAAGTTTCTTCTCTTTTCTTGACTCTATGGGGGACCTCATTTAGTATGCTTTCATTGCAAACTTGTGCGCTTCTTGCGCTTCAGTAGTGCGATTTTTTTGCTAACATTTCTTCATTGCTCACCACATTGTCGTCGCTTCATTAAGAAAGTTTTTCTTACAGTTTTCCTAACATAAATGCTGAAAACTTAATTTCTTCTAAGTGAACTTGTTAAGTTTAACTCGCCGTTTCCCCCTATTTCTCTTTTCGTCTTTCGTACTTTCTCGGCTCATTTTTTTGTTATCAAGTTAGAGGGTATTCCATGAAGGGTTGTGGATAGTTGGGTCTGTTGTTTTGTGGGCAACTTCTGGGTTTTGCTTCGCCTGTGGCTGTCGCTGACACTTTGCTGCCCACATATATTTTTTTTCTGTTCCGCGAGCAGCTTAAAGCGTATTAAAAAGGGTACGCGGTTAGGGGATATTGTCTGCGTTTGCCAGGGAAATTAAAATCTTAAATGCTGCCAGCGGATAAATTTTCAGAATTTAATTTAAATTTCGCAAGTAGATGATTTTTATTTAATTTGTATATAAAAGAGCTTGTTTTCACGGAGGAATTTTGGTCACCAATATGACTACAGAATTATTTTCAATATTAATAAAAGCTGTGATAATTGAGAAGCTCTCCGTTTTAATAATTTCAAAAATTATATTTCAATCAGAAAAAACTTTAATATGTTTTAAAGATGGTTAATGTACCTAATTCTACATTATTTTTTTTAAAAATTTGTTAGTACAAAGACACGTTAATTACAAACAATCCATTGAATCTATTTGTTTCTTTTAGAAAGTACACTAACAACAATTGTTTTCCCCAAAGTGCCATAATTAAGTGGTTAAACATGACTAAAGTCTAATGAAACACTTTTGCTGACTTCAAAGGCAGACATTGAAAAGTGCATCAAATTTCAATTAAATCAGACACACATCAGCACTTCATAAACATGAATTGAGTTTGGGGCTATGGTCGAAAAGGCCGAAACCCGATCCGACCAGACTGCCAAGGAGACTATGCGAATGGAGTCAGGTTAGCAGGCGATGCACATTCAGTCAAGTTAAATGAACCGCATCGATTGACTGTCTCCCTCCCTTTTTCACTCTATGCCGGTCTCTCTCTGTCTCGCTGATGCACATTGGTTTAGCCCCCCAGATTTTGAAGTAAATTAAATAACAAGAGTCTATAACACTTTAGACTCTTCTATCCAATATTAGTAATACATCTTTAAGTAGTCTTTACATTAATTTTGTTGGTTAAAATTTATTTAAATTATTTTGCAATAATAATAACTTATGCTTGAATTATCCCCATGAACTTGGTGCATATTTGAAATTATTTTTAAATAAATTTAAATTAAATTTTTTTTACAAAGCTTGCTTATTATAGGTGACTAATAAAAAGAAATGTAAACTAAATTGATTAAAGCGTAATAATACTTTATCAATATCGTTTAATAAAAATAAAATATCTGCTTTCGATTAATGATTTCTCAGAAACAGCTCTGCAATAATCTTTAAGTGTGTTTCTATTCTAATAATATCATTGAAAATTAGAGCCAGATTTAATAGTGTTTTTCCACTGTGCTGTGTCGAATGCGGAGAATCAAACGACGGTGATGGCAAATTTTGCTTTTGAAGGCAACATAAATTTTTCAAACGATTGACTCAGCAAAATGACCATGAATGTGTGACATCAGCAGCGGCCAGGGGTGCCGCAGCCTCTTCCGCCCCTCAGAACCCGCACCGCCCCGCCCCGCTCCGCCCCGCCCACCGTCGTCGTCATTATCGTCCTGCGGCAGGACAAACATAGACAGATTTAGACGGGGGGGAGGGAGCTAGAGAGGTGGCGGGGGCATACTGTTTCATGGGAGCCGGCAAATATCCAGAGGTAAACACGTGCATTTCCAGCTTCCGTTATCAGTCAGCTTGTTTGCCAGACAGCCGGGCTATTTCCATTGGACACGCCCACCTGCCCAAAATGTAGATCCCCCCGCTCCCCCACAATCACCCACCACATTTATCTATATTTGTCTGCTTATTGACGCTTTGAAGTCTGTTGAAGTCGTACAATTTTCTCGCCCCTAACTGAGTGGCTGTCTTGACTCTTCTGTTTGCTCGTGTGTTGAAAATTAACTTTGAAAGATTTCCGCTGGCATGAAATTGCTTGACATCGCATTTGCGGTTCAATGATTTTCACCTTCTACCAAATGGCGCTCAGGATATGTTAAATGCTGTATGGGCTGGGCACACAGTGCGAATGATTGATTTAATTTGACAGCAATGAACAAAGCGGCGCCAATAAATGTGTTCATTAAAATATATATGAATTTTATGAATTATTGAATATGTGGTATCGAAATAGCCCCTGTTTATGCGATACTGACGAATTCATAAAATAATAGTAGTAGAGATGCCAGATGTTCTGCCAGGTTCCTTAATAAATAAAAATAGCAAATCGACTGTAAATTCATAATCAACTTTGGTGTGTTTATGAAACGGTGTTTAGGTTTTTCAATATTTACTGAAGTTACTAAATTTATAAGCAGTCTACAACAATCTTCTTCATAAAGGTTGTGGAAATTATAGTGATAAGATAGGACCGGCCTAACTATACATAAATAATAATTAATTAGTCTTTACCTAAAAATAACAATTTGAACATAATTAAATGTATCCCATAACTTGTTTTAAGGTATTATACAAAATTATTTATATTTTCTTTATTTTTAACTTTTATAATAAAATTACATTATAAAATATTAATGATTTATACTTTTTTATAATACGTCCATATTTATGAATTTCTGATATAGATAAAAATAAAATTCAAAACATTTTATTACCCTCTGCTAGGGTAAAGAAATTTAAATGATTTTGAGCTACCTCAGGGTAAGGCCAACAGCATCAACGTGGTGGCAACTAAATAAAACGTGCAGTACATATTTATGAATTTTTATTTTACGACACCTCTGAAGCATACCAGCTGAACAATACACTGACCACAAAAAAACTGAAACACTGAAACCAAAACGGGCCAACTGAGGCTCTCTATATAATTTAAACTAAGAAAGACAGACAAAAATTAACATAAAGCGTTGAATGTTTTCTGGAAAAAGAGGAGAACTAACAAAAAGAAAATCACGTTTTGTAATTACACAAAAGAGAATACACAGCCAGGGAAGTTGCGATGCCATCCTTGAGAAGCTTGTGTCCTTTTCCCCATGAAAAACAGGCGACCAACGGACCTTGTTTATTTGGGTAAGCAAAACAAAACACGGAACTGAAATGAAAATGCAACAAAATAATTAAAAATCGTGTAGTGCAGAGGTTGATTTCCCAACATGGGAGCCTCGCCTCGGATTGTCGCCAGTCCGAAATTGCTTATGAATTGTAAACAGGAAGGCTTTTCCCGCCCTGTGGCAAGCTCTGGTCCTGGCCAGTTTGTTTGTGCTACGTGTGAATTATAGCATACTTTTAAGCGCGTGCTGGAAATTATATTTAAATGGACACGACAGAATGGCAATGCAGAGGAAGCGGGATCACAGATAATAAAAAATTATCTTGAAAGAAAACTAAATCCTGAAATAATTAAGAATAGTTCCCATCAAAAGTTCTTTAAAAACTTATGTTTTTGGTCATACAATTTTTTTTCTGATAAAATTGCAATCTGGTTAGTCATGCTTATTCGTTCATAAGCATTGACTTATAGTCAATCACAGCAAGCAGTCCAAAAACTCGGAGCCAGTTAAAAATTAACTTCTTCTTCAACATGAATATGATTGGAAATACTAACATTTCACCAGGGAATCCTGCCGAAAAGGAAACCGGTGGAGAGGATTCTTCTACTCCCGAGTCTTCCTGTATATGCACTGACCAGCCGGCGGCGACATCCACGCCTAGTAATCTAAACTCTCATCGCTCTAGGGTGATGGCTCTCCGGAAGGATTCGCAGGCATCAGGTGACTCGTCTTTGGTGGGGCGGATACCACAAACATTAGGGCATATCAAGGGTCGAAGGCCGATTCGTTCTTGTAGGACTCCTAAGAAGACCCTTCCGTCGTCGATAGTTCAGGGAGCTCCGAATTCCCCGAAGATCAAGATGCCTAGGAAGTCCACAGGAACGATGCCAGTCAAGTCGCCAATGAAGCCAGGAAAGTTTCCCAAGCCAGGTTCCCCTATGGCAGGCCAAATGAATGGAAGAAAGCGCCCCATTTCTCCAGAACCCACTACATCGACAGGAGAAGTAATGAAAAGCGACATTAAAGAAACGCCTTCAAAGCGGGCTCTCTTCCGAGTTCTCCAAGTGAACATTGCATCTCCTTTCTCCATGAGTCGTGACAAGAAAATAAAATCCGTGTTCGTAGATGGCGATTGCCGCAGTCAAGTGAGTCAAGTGACCAACGAGATCGCAATCAACGAAGCACAACAAGACGAACTTCCCGAGGAACAAGTGGAGCTAGAGATCGGGATTCAGGAGGATTCGATCTTGACACATCCACCTGAAGCAAGGCAGTGCCGTGAAACCTCAACCAACACTGAAAGTTCAATTTGTCCGAAAACAAACTTGAAGGATAAACTTCAAAAGGGGTGCACCTTCATGTAAACTCCAAAAAACATCGAACTTTACATTTTTGATTTAAAATATGAATATGCTAATAAAAACGAAGTAATTTGAGCCAAGGTTAAATATTGGAATTTAATCATTCTAATGCAGTCGTTAAGATTGGTTTTGGAATCGGTAAAATTGACGAAAAATACTTTAAAATACTTTATGCTCAAGGATAGTAGATGTCGGTCAGAATAAATAATAAGATCATAGTTAAATAGTTTAGGTCTTGTATACCCTTGCAGAGAGTGAAAAGACGTCAGTGACCCTATAAAGCACAGTCCTTGCAAAAAGTCTTTGGCCTACTATATCATATAGCTCGCATAGGAACAATCGGGAAAAAAGGGAAATAATCCATATACTTAGAAATATAGTATTTATTAGCAACTTCAGAAATACGGTTTTAGTTTCATAAACAACGGCACGACGTAACACAATATATGGTCCTTTAACACATACACAAGGTACAATATTTTTTTACAATTCCAGAGTTACGGATTTAATTTATGAAAATCTTTTAAAATAAAAAATACTTTATAATTAATAAATAACAATAAAAATGTTTAAGCCAGACCCAACAAAGAAAAAAAATTTGAGAAAAAAAAAAAAAAAAAAAAAAGGGAAAGAAAAAGAGAGAAAGAGAGAGAGGGAAATGGGTATATAAAAACAGGGGGGGATCCCGAACAAAAATATAAACCCTTAATATTTCCAAATTATTATGATGCATTCTTAATAAAATCCACTTCTAACTACACCAAAGTTGGCATTTAATCTTCAGTATTCACTAAATGTCGCCGAAAATTTGGTATGTTAAAAACGAAATATCCAAAATAAAACAAATCCAACTTATCTAAAACAAAGTTATGTTCGATCATACAGCTATAGATAAGCCATGCTTACTAACTAAATATAACAGATGCTTAACCAGTTGGGACGGACAGAAAAAAAGACAAGAAGAACGAACCCTCATCAAAATATACTTTATAGGGTGGAAATTCTCTTCACTGCGTTAATTACTATTATAATACCCCTATAAAAATCATAAAATAATATTTTATGACATTAAAATGTTTTTGCCAAAGGAACAGCCGAAAAATGTATTAAACAAATAAATTTTTAAATAATGTTTTAATTTTATATTTTTAAAACTTCAGCATGCCAAAGTTTACGTCTTCAATGCATTTCCAGTGTGCAGCTGGTCCGAAAACTTATCCATGGGTCCCAAAACAAATCCCTTTGTAGTTCCATGGCAAGCAAAAAACGAGGAAAAACACCACGAAGCAGCCGCTAACAAATTGGGGGATCCCCGGCGTAAGCCTACGAAAAACAAGTCACGTTTCGAGGCGCAGGGTACACACACACAGCTGCACACATGCAAACACAGAGTTGCAGGCCGGTTCGCATAATTGTATTGCATAATTTTAGCACGCGCACATTCTACCGCCCCTGCCACGCCCTCAGCCCCTGAAAACCATCACGCTATGTGACGGCAAACTAAGCGCAACCCATAAATACGCCTAGAAATATGCTGCAATATTTTTGTAGCTACCGCACACACAGATATACAGACAATTCGCACTACTTTTCTCATTACAAATTGGATTTTGCAGTCACATTTCGCTTATTACGCTCAAAATCCATGCAAATTTCTTTATATGCACCCCAGCCGTCTCGCTCCAAAAAGTGCTCCACCCATTGAACCGCTGTTCCTGCGCCCATTTTATTTCTACTACTTCAAATGCACACTGGTCGAAAAAGGACATTCAAAATAAATAATTTTTGTTACAATTTTTGACATTTGGTTTTAGATAAATCTGTGAGTATTACCAATAAAAAATATATTTGGAGGTAACATAAAAATGGTAATTCTAAGAACTGCAAAAAAATATTCTTAATGTATTAACAAATTTGAAAAAAAACCTTATTTAATTGAAGTAGTAGTTTTATTAGGATTTTTTAAATTCTTTTTATTTTGTCAATGAATTTCATGGCGGAATTCGCCCAGTTCCAAAATAGACCCATTATTTAAAAAAAAAACAATGTATTTATTTTGCTCAGTGCGATTCGGTAGGTGAGCGGGAAAAATGGGGTAAAAAGCGGGCGTGCTTGCATCTTATTACCATTGCCCACAGATAGCTGTAGATACCAGTGGAACACAAGCAAACAAACTAGGAGCACAATAATATAGAGAGACGGCGGCTGCCAAGTTTATTGTGCAAATATAATTCAGTTTTCTTTTCTCTTTGGCCGCCCTTTTTGTCCCTCGCCCTCCTTTGCTTCCAAATTAGCTGTGTGCAACGTGATAATGCCATTTCTGTGCATTTTGCCAGCTTACAAAGTGCGCTGAAAGAACTTTATTGTCTGCAAAAGTGCAGATTATATAATCATGCTTGTGCTGCGACTCGGCAGAAGGGAGAATTGGTAAAGGCCTGCTGCCACCTAATGATAATCTTTATTTGAAAAACCGAATAACGAAAGAACGCTACTAAAATTAGGGTATCATATCTTTATTTTAAAACCTGAATAACGAAAGAACACTACTAAAATGTGGGTACCATATCAAGTTACTTCGTTTTTATGGTTCATATTCATATTTTAAAAAAAACTTTGAAGTTTACATGACGTTGCAACCGTTTAGAACTCTGCCCTCAAAGTTTGTTTTCGGACAAACAGAAATTTCAGTGTTGGTTGACGTTTCACGGCACTTCCTTGCCTCAGGTGGCTGTATCTGAATCAAATCCTCCTGAATCCCGATCTCTAGCTCCACTTGGTCTTCGGGAAGTTCCGGCAACTCGTCTCGTTGTGCTACGTTAATTGCGATCTCGTTGGTCACTTGACTGCGGCAATCTCCATCTGCAAACACGGATTTTATTTGCTTGTCACGATTCATGGAAAAAGGAGATGCAATGTTCACTTGGAGAACTCGAAATAGAGCCCGCTTTGAAGGCGTTTCTTGTATGTTGCTGTCTATTACTTCTCCTGTCGATGAAGCGGGTTCTGGAGAAATGGGGCGCTTTCTTCCATTCAGTTGGGCTGTGGAAGCTGAACTGGGACCTGCTTCAGGAGAACCTGGTTTGGGAAACATTCCCGGCTTCATTGGTGACTTGACTGGCTTCGTTCCTGTTGACTTCCAAGGGATCTTCACTATCTTTGGGGACTTGGGAGTTCCCTGAACTATCGACGACGGAAGGGTCTTTTTAGGAGTCCTACAAGAACGAATCGGCCTTCGACCCTTGATATGCCCGAATGTTTGTGGTATCCGCCCCACCAAAGACGAGTCACCTGATGCCCGCGAATCCTTCCGGAGGGCCATCACCCTGGAGCGATGTGAGTTTAGATTACTGGGCGTGGAAGTCGCCGCCGGCTGATCAGTGCATATGGAGGAAGCCTCGCGAGTTGAAGAATCCACTCCACATGTTCCTTTTTCAACTGGATAGTCTGGTGAAATGTTAGTATTTCCAACCCTATTCATGTTGGAAAAATAAATGACTTGCTTTTTTGGGACTGCTCGTTGTGATGAACTAAATCTAAATGTTTTTGAAGAAATAAGCATGACCAACTATATTACAATTTGATGTGAAAACTGTGTTAGTGAAGGATCAACCATTTTAACGAGAAAATCGACTTGTGCAATACTGGGTTTTTTTTTATGTAAATACATTCCAATTTATATAAATAAATACATTTATACATAGTTCTCATGTCAATATTGCTTAGAACTGTTACTAAAATTTATCAATTATAAATCGACCCGATCTTATGTTAGGATGCGAAACGAAACCAAAAACCTTACACCAATCGTTGCGAGCAAATTAGCAATTGCAGTCATCCCCCTAAAACAATCTCGCATAGATTAAATAATGATAAATGCCACAGGAACAAGCAGCGAACGGTATCACATTTTTTGAAGACCGCACTCTGTAAAAAAAGAAAGATATTAATTAAATATAATGCCTGTCTAGAGAAGCGACGACGGCTACTGGCAGGCGAAAGAGCGAAGAGTAACGAGAGCCCATGGAAATAATCGCTACGAAAACTTTACCAGCTGTATTGCATTACGCCTTTAATTTCATTACAGTGCCAGGGGGAAGGGGAGCGGCAAGGGAAGCCCGTTCTGAACTGGCCCATAAAATGGAGGGAAAACACTTGTAAAGTCTGCCGGGCGGCCACAGTCTCATATTCCGTGGCGCCTCCTCCGACATTGCAGCTCAGCAGGGAACTCGATGAGGATGATGTTGGGGGTGGAGCGCCAACGGCGGCATCGGGAAAACAGCGGGATCGAGGGGCTCTTGGCGGGCTAGAGTTTATTATTTAATACTTTGAACGCCATGCGTTGAAATTAGCAGCCATAAATCAATGAAACGACCAGCCCAAGTCCACAATTAGCCGGGACGAGAGCGACAAAAGCTTCGTGTTATATGAACATGCTTTTTAAGCTAATTAATTCTTATGTTTCCATGTTGGTTGAGATAAGGTTTAAAGGTTTTCGTACAACATTTTACAAGATAAACAATTTGTGTTTACCTTTTTCTTTGTATACCTCCGCGCTCCATTAAAAATACTAAAAAAGACTCGATAATTCTTTTTACTATTTTATTGTTAGTTTGAGGAAAAAGTATTAAGCTCTTATTAAAATCATGGACACAGGTAAGTTCATCTCTGATGGCGACGTATGCGCGAACTGTCCTTGACCTCCACTTGAAGAATGCATACCTTGTGCACCGACAAAAATTTCTTGGTCTGCATTTGGAACATATGTTTCATCTTCAGCGGGATCATTTCCTTGGTCTCTATTTGGAAAATATATTTCGCCTTTAGCGGGAACACTTCCTTGGTCTTCATTTGGAAAATATCCTTCGTCGGTTATGGGAACATTTCCTTGGCGTCCATTTGGAATATTCATTTCTGCTCCAGGAATAACATGTCGTTGGTTTTCATTTGGAACATATCTGTTATCCCCATTGAGAACACTTCCTTGGCCTCCATTTGGAACATATTTTTCGTATCCAGTGGGAACACTTCCCTGACCTCCATTTTGAACATATTTTTCGTATCTAGTGGGTACACTTCCACGGCCTCCATTGGGAACATATCTTTCGTCTCTAATGGGAGCACTTCCTTGGCCTCCATTTGTAAGATATCTTTCGCCCAAAGTGGTAACACTTCCTTGGCCTCCATTTGGAACATATTTTTCGTGTCCAGTGGGAACACTTCCTAGGCCCCCATTTGGATCATATCTTTCGCTTCCAGAGGGAACGCTTCTTTGTCCTCCATTTGTAAGATATCTTTCGCCTCCAGTGGGAACACTTCCTAGGGCTCCATTTGGAACATATCTGTTGCTGCCAGCTACAACTTTTTCTTTGGGTCCAGTTTGAAAATAGTCTTTCCCTCCAGAGGGAACATTTTCTTGGTCCTTGTTTGGTGTATTTTCATTGACTGTAGTTTTTTTTTGGTCTTCGTTTGGAACATGTCTTCCGGCTTCATCCGGTGAATTCGCCTGGATCTGCTGGTCAATCCAACCGCGCATTTTTGAAACATCAGTGTAGACAGCAGGGATCGGGTCTCCGCATCCGTATCCGAAGTTGACGATCCCGGCCTGCTCGAACCTCTGGGGATCGCTTTGGAGCGGACAGACTAGTGGAGCTCCACCATCGCCCTGGCACGAATCCTTTCCGATCTCTCCGCCGGCGCACAGCAGGCTGTTATGAAGTCTGAAGTTTGAGGAATAAGGTACTTGCAGTTGCTCCTCGCACGTTTGGCTGTCCACCACCGGCACCTCGATCTTCTTCAGGATGTTCATGTAAATGTTGTCCTTCATGTTTTTCTTACCCCACCCACTGACGAGGCATCGACTCCGGATGAAGTTCCGGTTCGGCGGCGGCAGGCAGATGAGATTAATGTGCCGAGTTATTTCAAGCGGCTTGGCGAGGAATAGAAGGGCCACATTGTTGGATCCATTTTGGAATACAAATTCGGGGTGGCGCACGATCTTTCTGATGGCTACGTCGACATGTTTCTGTTGCTCTGTATTCGTATTGAAGTCCCATTCGCCAGCCCGCACGATAAGTTGGTTCTCGTTCAGCTTTCTGGTTACATGGGTGGCTGTGAGCACCACATCCGGGGCAATAAGCGAACCGGCTGCCTTATAATTTAGGCTTGCCGCATCCAGCAGAGCCACCACCCATGGCAGCTCGGCCTCCTGGGCCAGGTCCTTATACCCCGATATGGCGAAGTTCAACCCTTGCTTGTTGACGTGGCCACATTCCCGTTGAATAGGGTTCTGAGCTTGCAATGGGATCAAGTTATTAAAATAAATTCTGTCTTTTATTTGAGATTTGGGGCAGCAGAAATCCGTCGAGGCACATCCCCGGTTGCCGTTTAGTAGTTCTCGAAACTCCACGATATACATCCCATTCTTGGAGCCGATCGTACAGAACTGTCGCGGCACGCATATGTTATCCATGGATTGGCCGCAAAACCTGGCCTTCACTCCGTAAATGGCCAGAAACAGGCACAAGATCGAAAGTAATTCGTGTGGGCAAACCATTCTGGTTGCTGCTATTCAAATAACTGTGGGCTGCGAAGCAATCCGAGGTCCGAGAGAGGTCTGAGTTCCTCTTGATAAGGCTTGTTTTGACAGCGAGAGATAGCCCCGTACTGAAAATACAGTGGCCTTTTGTTCTTTTGGTGCGTCATATAAATTTAGATTACGTTAAATCTTATTAGTCAATCTATGTGAGTAATTCTTAAAAATTGTATTGCTTTGCATAGTATTACCTAAAAAGGTATTATAACTTTGACAAAAAATAAAATGTATGTATATTATATATTTTAATGTTTTTTCACGCTCGGGGCCAACGGTTTAATTACAAAAATGCAAAACAAAACTTCTACATATTTATGCAAAGGGTATTATAATTTTGGTCAAAAGTGTGCAACGCAGAGAAGGAGACATATCCGACCCTATAAAGTATATATATTCTTGATCGCTTCCCGAGTTGATATGAGCATGTCCGTCAGTCCGTCTGTCTGTCCGTCTCTCAGTTTTAAAGATATCGATATCTTTCCTTTGCACGCAGTATATAAGTCGGAACGGCCGGGATCGGCCGACTATATCCTATAGCTGCCATATAACTGATTGATCGGAAATGCCATAACTTTGGTGTTTGTAAAGTTAGGAATTTGGGATTTCCTATGGGTTCTATATTAGGCCAATCAATCCGACCTACCAAATTTCATAAGGATCGGCCGACTATATCTTATAGCTGCAATATAACTGAACGATTGGAAATGCCATAACTTTGGTGTTTTTAAAGTTGGGAAGTTGAGATTTTTTATGAGTGTTAAGAATGCATCATATGAATAATTTTGGAGAATTTAATTTACAGAGTATTCTGCAAGGGTATATCAACTTCGGCTCCGCCCGAAGTTAGCTTTCCTTTCTTGTTTTTATTTATATTTTGTTAATTATAACACGCTGACTAAGCTTTAGACACGTCTGCTTTATTCCACTCGTCAAACTTATGTTATTTGTCATAGCTATACCATAATTATCGTCAGCTTACATTAATGTGATCGTCTAAATGCCTACTGCAATAGGAACATTATTATTGTGTAGTTTAACATAGTATTTCACTTGGAATCTATTATTTTTAAGTAAAATACGAAACGTTATTATTGTTTAACATAGTATTTCATTTGGAATCTATTATTTTTAAGTAAAATACGAAAGGTACTTGATTTAGAATTTCTTCTTTTATTTTGAGAGTTTGGCTCTTAAATCAAGTCTTTTAAGGGAATGTTACTATTGGAACTGAACAATAACGCTGGATCTCCAGGTCGATCCAGGTGCGGATTTTGGAAACATCAGTGTAGACTGGAGGGACGTGCATTGGGTGTTGGAATCCGAAGCTCAGGATGCCGGCCAGCTCGTACCTCTGTGGATTGCTTTGGAGCGGACAAGCCAGCGGGACTCCACGAAAGCCCTTCCACGAAATCCTGCCGTCAACACACAACAGGCTGTCATCGAAACTCAATTCTGGGGGATAATGTCCTAGCAGTTGCTGCTCGCACGTTTGGCTTTCGATCACAGAAACCTCGACCCTCTTCATGGTTTTCGTCAATGGGTCGGCATTCAATTCATCCCAGCCACCGACTATGCATTGATTCCGGATGAAGTTCCGGTTTGGCGGTGGTAGGCAGATGAGATTAATGTGGCGGGTTAGTGGAAGCGAATCGGCGAGGAACAGAAGGGCAACATTGTTGGCTCCAGTAACACCAGAAAAACCGGGGTGGCGAACGATCTTACTTACGGCAACGTCGACATGTTGGTGCCGCTCTGCATTGGTACTAAAGTCCCATTCGCCAGCCCGCACAAAAAGCTGGTTCACGTTCAGATCGTTAATAACTTTAGTGGCTGTTAGGACCACATCCCGGGCAATAAGGGCACCGGATGCCTTATAAAAGCCATCCAGCACAGCAACCACCCATGGCAGCTCGGCCTCGTGGGCCATGGTGTTAAGCTCCGCAAAGGAGAAGCTCACCTCTTCCTTGTTGACGTGCCCACATTCCCGTATGATCGGAAGTCGATGTTCAATCTGCAATGGGAATAACTTAATAAAAGAACTCTATCTTTGTCCGCATTCCATTGGCAATACAATATCTGATTTGGCACAGCAGGTTTCCATAGTGGCACATCCCCAGTTGCTGTATCTGTTCGAGGAGTCTATCCTGCAGGACTCTATCGGCACACACTGGTTTTCCATGGAGCCGGTGCAAAACCGGGCCTTGACTTCGTAAATGGCCAGAAGCAGGCAAAGTATGGAAAGTAATCCATGAAGGCAAACCATTTTAGTCACTAATGTGGAACGAACTAAGGAATGAGTAGCAATCTGCCGCTATTTATACCGTAATCAGCCTGGCTTCTTCGAAATTGAAATAATATTTGTCTTAATCGCTTAACAATGAATTTCGCTTTAAGAACATTTAAAAATTGTACAAGTTCAAATGCTCTTTTACGCTAAAAGCTTGAAAGATAAGGTATAAGCAAATAAAAAAACAAGAAAGGAAAGCTAACTTTGGGCGGAGCCGAAGTTGATATACCCTTGCAGAATATTCTGTAAATAAAAAAGATTGGCCAAAAAAAAAAACCCCTAAAAAATACCAACTTCCTAACTTTACAAACACCAAAGTTATGGCATTCTTGATCAATTAGTTGTATGGCAAATAGAGGATATAGTCGGCCGGACCGACTTATATACTGCGTGCAAAGGAAAGAAGGGTGTGTGCAAAGTTTCAATTCGATATCTTTAAAACTGAGAAACTAGTTCGCGTAGAAACAGACAGACGGACAGACGGACATGCTTATATCAACTCAGGATGCGATCCTGATCAAGAATATATATACTTTATAGGGTCGGAGAAGTCTCCGTCACTGCGTTGTACACTTTTGACCAAAATTATAATACCCTCTGCAAGGGTATAACAATGATAACCTCAGAGGGCCTCAAATTTGAGTGGAACTGTTCACATAGTATAATTAACATTACGCTCATGACTAAAGCTATGCTCTGATTATGATCACTTAAAAGACTCTTAATTTCAAGGCCTGGGCATATTTAAGTGTGTTTTCTAGGAAACGACCAATTTTAAATGTCTCCAAGTCAGGCTTATGCAGAACATTTCCATTTTGCATTTGGTGGAACTTTCGGCGCAATTGCTTAACTAATTCCCATGGCCTTTTCAACGAGAATGAGTTAAGCAAACAAAATGCGAGCAACTTTCCTTGCACACACATTTGGATGGAATAGACAAGACAAACAGCCAAAGCCAGTTACAACAACGTCGGTGCAGAAAACTTCAACAAGACAAGACACAACGCAAGGACAAGGCTAACATCAGCGGCTGGGAGGTGGGTGGTTGGGTGGTTGGGTGGTGGTCGATGGGCGGTACAAGTGGCAGCATGTTGGAGCGTTCTGCGTGACGGTTACAGCATGGCAAACAAGATGGGGGGCCACTAGTCGCACTGGTAAACTTCTACAACTAATCCTGACTGATGTTGCGACAATATATACAAACAAGCATCTGGATACACACTTTCATATAGTACATATCTATATGGAGTGGCACAACACATGCTTCGCAGCTACGCTTTGCTGCCTTCTTTTTAGCCCCTGCCCTACTTGTTTGCAATTTGTGCTGAAGATTTATGCGTTAGCGCAAAAGTTGCATTTCAAATGGATTTATATAAGAATAAAGAAATAATAACATTGGCAGCAGCAGCACTTTCACAGAGGGCGAGATTCGCTTTCTCTAATCAGCATTGGGTAACAAGCAAATGCAAAAGAGTACATCCACGATCTAGGAACTGCTTAGGTATTACTTTTTATTAAAAATATATATGTCATAAATATCATTTAATTATATTCAGACAAGTAAATATGATTGATAAGAGCTAGTATTATAAATGATAATAAAATAAGATTTATTAGTATTACTTTTTATTTATTACTAATTTTTAAATGAAAATAATATAATTTTGAAATAGACATTAAAGCGTTAACGGCTTTATTTTAAATTTGTTAGATTACCAGATTTGTATTAATTAATAAATAATAATTAATTAGTCTAGGTTAAAATAAGAATTTAAACGAAGAAAATTTCATTAAAAATTCAAACTTCCACATTAACAATTACAATTCCTGAATTTTGTTTTGCTGCACATACATGGACATCGTATTTGTTCAACTTGAATTTATTTTACCTGCTAATTACTTTATATTGTTCAATAATAAAACCAATTTTTGTTGTTTGTTTACCCCGCTCGTTGTGAAACATGCTATGGGCAATTTAATATTTGCAAGAATTATTACTCGCTAAAAATAAAATTAAATTAATGCTGACACCCACAAAAATGATACCAATTGGTTGTATTAATTAGGCGTAAATCGCACCGCGACCTGGGACCATTAAGCAAATTAGTCAGTTAACCTTATTATAAAGTAAACAAAGCATATATTGTACACGGTTGATTGATATTTTAAATTTAATTGGATTTACTCCTATGGGAGAAGGGCAGTTCTTTGAGCAAAAAAACTATAAATAAAATACACGTCCGGGAAAACTTTCGGAAAATGATTGAATGTATTTTCAAAGTCACAGCTGTGGCTACAAGTTCACCGCACTTTCCACATCTTTTCCTTGCAATGCATGTGTGGGTGAAAAGTTGTGTTCGAGTTTTGAGTAATTCAGCGACACATTTTCCGCCCACCCAACGAAATGACAAACTTTGTTCTAGGAAACTTAAGGCGGGCGTAGTTGAAGCCCATTTTCCTCCCCACACAAGATAGTTGTTTTGTCTACATCTCCGGTTCTATTCCTTTTACACTGAAAAAATCCAATAGTTAACCAATTAGTGGTATTAGTGAGACATGTTACCATATCTTAGCAAAACTAATTGTTTTAATTAGAAAAATATTGTGCATTTTATTTTAAGAATAAAATAAACTTTAACATTTTTTCCTTGAGTTCGTAATAGATGTTTTTATTACAAAAATTATTAAAATTAGTTGCAAAAATAAAATACTTAAGCATATTTATCAATTTTAGTTGTTTAAAAAATTGAAGGAATAATTTGTAAAAAAAAAGTATTTGAAAAGTCAAATTTTCTCAGTGAATTGCTCTTTCAATCGAATGTATGCTCTGTAGTAGCTTAATTAAGTGCATAAACTTCTATGCGAAAATACACGCATGTGGACCCTTTCTACTCCTGTTGACACACCTTTACACCTACTTGCCCTCACACACACACACATATTTGCAGGTTTATGTTTGGGTCCTTTTACTCCTTTTTTAGCTCGTCAACAGTTGCTGCTGTCGCCGGTTCCCTTGGGGCAAGTTTTTGGGGCCGAGGTATAAATTTGGAACGCTTTACATTGTTTACGCAATTTGCCTTGGTTACAGTCACAGTTACCAAGTGTGCAAGTGTGGGTGAGTGTGAACGCTTGTGTGTGTGTGTGTGTGTGTGCCTGACGAAGTCCTTTGCTAAAGTGTTGCAATTATATTGATTGAATTTTGTGGCAACATCGCAAGAGCATCAGCCATATTATCCGTACGCCACCCAGGGGAGGCATTTCGCAGTGGGCGTGTCGGGGGCGTGGCAAGTCCTTTATCGCCAATGATAACCGTTTCACACCTTCGGCAAGTGGGGCTTAATTCACGTCGCAGGCTCTGCGTTCTAATGTGTCGAGGGAATCGTGGCCAATTGACTTCGGGTATGATTGGCAGGACTATCGCATTAATGAAGTAGCGAAAGTGGCTAAGATCCCAAGCAAGTTTAATGAGTTACAAAATCTTTAGACTTTTTCTTGGTCAAGTTTTTGATACAAATAGATATAAGACATTTCATCAGTATAATCCGTGATAGTTAATAGTTTAAAATATTAACATTTTTTTCTTAAATTTTTTTAACTATTTTTTATTTTACGGTTAAATATATTAATTTTTGCATATTGTTGTGTCATTAATTGCAAATTTTATTAAAATTCATAAAAAAAAATCATCGATTTATTTATAGACAGTGTAACCTCATTTGTATTCATTAAACTTAATAAATTCACACGATAATAATCATTGGCAATATTCTGTCAGCATTTATGACATTCCATTGGCTCCTTGTCAAAAATTTGCAAACAATTGCAATATTCATGCTGAGCTGTCTGAAAATGTGTGAAATTTGTTGATATATTTTTACAGATTTTCTAATTACAATTTTTACGCGTGTAAACTTGCTGTCACAATGTTGACAGTGGCCAGTGGCACAAATAAACGATGGGCTGGAACCCTGAAACAGATGTCTATAACGGTGGCATTGCAATTTGCATACGCTCTCTTATTACAGCATATGTATACATATATACATCCAAGCAGGCCATCGACTGCGTTACAAATTCAATAAACAAATAAATTAACAGAATTTGCAACAAATCAGCGGCATGTTTGGTTAATTTCCAAATATGAAAGCTACCGGGCGTAGCACGCCATATGCAAATTGCCGCAGCTAAACTACCAAAAGTTTGTATTGGACTCTGTTTAATAAAGTGATAAAATATTTATGCAAACACAAGGCCTGTCGGTTCAAAGTTAGCCTAACGAGAATTTGTTGCCCTTTTAAAGTTAAAATACCCTCAAATATACTATTTATTGGTTTAAAAATTAAAAAGAGTTATTAACTATGTCATTCTATCCGAAAATAGTAAACTTTTTCGTCTTTAATTTTTTGTATTTATAAATAATAATAAATGGAAGTCAAAAGAAGAGTAAATTATTTAAAATAAATAAAGTTTGTACACAAAATCTTAAATATTAAACTAAATATATAAAATGTTGCGATTAGACAAATGTGAAAAGAAAACTCTTTTTAACCTCTGTTGAAAGAGCATCAAATATTCAGGGAGTGGATTGCATTCGAGACTAACAACTTTCAGCTTACCTGGCTGTGATATTTGCATAGGCCGCGCATTTTGTGATTAACAGCTTCCCAAATATAATTACGAAATTCCTGATTGCATATGTGTGTGAATGGGTGATTGCGGGTATTGGTGCACTGTATGGCTCAATAATTACATTGTATTTATTTGAAACAGTTTTCCGTTCGTTGCCGTGGGATATTCCCACCTTAGCCCTTCATTCCCCGAAATCCAAATATACCATTTTCAACATAATTATTGCAATTTATTTTGCTGCTAAAATCTGCGCAAACTATTTGCAAAGCATATATACCGGCACATCAATATCGAGCACACTCATACTATGTTTAGTTTGATTTGCTGCAAACTGCATGATGTGTAGTCGATTGTTTGGCCGTGTTCCTAAATTGCGGAATCAAGTTACTTCATTATAGTCAGCCATGCAGGGGTTTATCAATCAAACTTCATTGTCGAGTTCATGTATGAATATTTCGTTGAGTTTGCAGTTTAATTTTATGGTTTGATTGGGCTCAGTTCTCGGATAATGCCTATTATGCTTTCGGTCAGTTTAATATTGCAAGGCCGAGCTAATTAGTCCACTTTTGGCGGAACTCCAGATTATCTGAAAGACCAATGGTATTTGTAAATACTATTTCAGTTCGCTGGGGATTTTAAATTGAGGGGTTCGCCCTTCCTTTAAAATAATTGCAGGTAATAAATATCATAAACAAACGTAGTTATTATTGTAAACATAAAAACAAACATCAGTTTTAATTCTTAATTTAAAAATTTATATACATATTTGGAAACGAATTCAGAAAAAATTCAAATTTAAGCTGTGCCGCTAACAATAAACATTTTTTGGCTTAATATCCTGCTCTGCGGTAACTGAAATTCATCTTAATTTGGCAATATATATTTATAACTATTTATTGGCTTATAAGTTGGACAGAAATAATATCAATCGCAGACTGAGTCCAACGCAGACACAATCAAGTTCATTGTTTAAGCCGCTTAAAATGCAGCAAACAAAGGAAAAATCAGTTTGGTGGGTAAGAAAACATTGTACCGATGTACTCGGAAGTTTATACTTACGTTTATATAGAATTATAAGTACATGGTGCTCAGTCGCCTGTCTGCGAAAAAGTTTCATTGGCGAGCGATAAGTTGGCCAAAGCCCCATCACACAAAAAACCACAATGTCGTGGATTTTGAGCTTAATTTTGCAGCTCCGAGCTAAAGGTTTTCTGCAAAAATGTTCGTGAACACACCTTAAGCTGCTTGTGGCCAATTATTATCGAAAACCCCAATTAAATGTTGCCATTGTCCTTCGCCAATCGAAATCTCTTCGAACTTTGCTTATTCAAGAATGGCGCCGCACCGGTCTTAAACGTTTAATTAATTTTGAAATGAACGCAAAAGTTTGCGACTTTATCTGGTCAGGTAAAACTTTAAAGAGATAGGCCTCCCCAAAAACTACGAGTAACTTTTTGGTTAAGTCTCACGAAGACTTTGGATTACTTTGAAGGCGACAGAACTTTTCTCGACATAAATTCTTAAGTACATTTTTTTCACAACTAAACACTTTCGGTGGGCAAACTTGTGTTCGAGCCGTTTAAAAAGGGTTAGGGCTTTGGCGTCAGGCTTTTAATTAGAAGTCGGCGGGAAATGGACATAAAATATGTAAAATTCCAGCTTGACAGTATTCAAGGACTTTTAGGTTGGAGAAAGGTGCTTTAAATGTTATAGGTTTGAAGGTCGTACGTCGTGAAAAGTAGTGAAACAAAATTTTAAATAAAATAAATATTTTAAGACTGCCAAATGAATTAGAACTAAAACAAAAACCATTTTAAACAATTTTACAGTTCCTGAAAACTTTCTTCAAATGCTTCTCGAATACTGGGAGTCTTGAATTTAAAAAAGTTTCTCTTCTTTAGTTAAGTCCTTATCGACTTTTTCTTCGATTCCCACTAAGATGTGGAACAATAACACGGAAATCTAGAGGCAGAGACAACCTATTCTAGGTTGCCATCAAAGGCAACTCCTTCACATAGACAGTTTGATTTTCATTAGCACAAAAAAAAGACACAGACATCAGAGTCTCGTCAGGAGTTTAGTGGATACCAGTTCGATTGAGAAGTGCTTCCACACTGAAGAAAAAAAAGCCACATTAGTTAGTTAGTTACATCAAAATTTTATATTGATGGTATACATTTACAAATAAGGAAGCGTTTCAAGAAGTTCAATCATTTTTCAAAAACCAAGTAAAAGTTGAATTATTTTACATAAGATCCCTTATTTTTGTTAGCCTGCAATAAAATAAAAATAAATTAGATGGAGTTAAGAGAAATTTTGTGTGGCATAATAGCTAAAATAAAAATCAATATTTGCTGATAAATTTTTTTTCGTGCACTTGTTTGATATTGCAGCTTGGAGCTGGGATCTCGCTTCTGGTCAACCATCGATGTGAGTTCGGGTCCCGGACGGAGCTTCTCAATGTGCTGTGGCTAGAAGCCAGCGAAGCAAATTGTTTTTAATTAAAAGTAAACAATATCAATTCGTTCGACAGTTATCCGGTGATGCTGCCAACATTGTCGGGCGCTCGAGAGGCGCTAGACCTGGCCAGGACCCAACTTGGATGCATTGTTCTCGGGGGAGCGATTAAGCGGGAAGCAAAACAAAATTATCAAGTGGCATCGCCGAGTGCAACTTTGACATGGCCTGTTCATTTATATATCCCAGCTCAAACACCCACTCCCATTCCCATTCCCACTGGCTTTCCCGATTCCCCGACGATTATTAATTGTCTTGTCGGACCGAACGGGATTATTTTAAAGTTCATTTTCCTTGTATTTTCTGTAAGTTGCTGAGCAAACTTCTACATATTTTATTTGAAACTTTGCCGTGCTTACTTTTAATTTGTCTGCGATATCGAGAAGTTTGTTTTGTGATTTTTATTTTGACTTCATTCTTTTCATATCGTAAATGAATTGATGAAGTTTTAAGAAGTTAAGAAAACTAATGGTGTCTGCTTATTAGTTCAAAGTATTTGGAAAGTTTGCTGAGATATAAAATAGAGAAATTTTTCAAGTTAAAAATACATAAAATTGCAAAGAAAACAAGATGAATAACAATCAAATATTATTTTCTACAATGATAAAAGATAAATGTAATACGCGAAAACTATAGAAAATCTTTCATAGTTTAATGGCTCTTAAATTACTATTTAGATTTTTAGTATCAAGTTCTCAATATCTTCTATATAAATAAAGTTATCTTAGCAAATACTTTGTCATTGAACTGAAAACTATAAATAAGGTTGGTCAACAATATTTCTCAAAAATGAAGATGTGATTATTAGCGCCAGCTTTGAAATTCATTTCACTAGAATTTACTTTTGTGACAACATTTTTCAATACCAGTTTTATGGAGAAAATGTCACAATTTTTAGAGTGTTCTTAAACATTTTTGCTCTTTCCAGGAAAAGAGCAGGGTGGAGCGGGTCCAGCCTCATCAGCATTAAAAAGTCTAGTACTTTTGGGTGCGAGGGGTTGGATTTTTCCCTTAGACCCCAACATTTCCAGGATGGGGCGTTGCCGTGACTCCGTTTCGAATATAACTGCTCTGTATCGTCGGTCTCTGCGTCAAACTATTTATTTTTATGACTTAATGTTGCTTCAGTTTCTTCTGAGTGTGTGCCGTAAATGTTGTCATACAAATATGTGCAAATTGCTCATTTCAAATGTTACCAAACGTTTGAACGAGCAGGGGACTGCGGCTATAGGGCGGAACATTGGGGGGGATATGTGTGTAGGCAAATTGCCTGTCAAAAATGTTGTAGACAATTTGCTTTTTTGCTATTATTGTCGTATTTTTTTTACTGATGTACATTCCCTGATGCTTATCAGAAATGTTTGACACAATTTTCGTAATAAAAATGTATGAGGTGTTTATTTGGAAGCGTTGCATAAAAAGAGGTAGTTAAAAGTTCAGATTTAAAATATCGATTATTGAAGCCTATAGATAAAAAGTTGGTAGTTTAATTTAGTACGTTTATATTATGAATATCTTATTAAAATGTTAATGATAAAGTATTGTAGTGGAAATCATTTAGATAACAAAACGCTCATGTCAAATTTCTGTTCCAAGTTCTGAGTTTGCAATCAAGCTAGAAATTGTGTGTACCCAAATTGAGCTATTCCCCATGCAAATCAATTATCCAAAAACTTTTGCTTTAACTTTTTACATGTCCTTGCTTGCACAAATAGTAAAAATGATTTTCATATATTCGGTTGACTTCAGGGACATTAGAGAACCTAATGAGTTCGAAAGGAAACTTAAATCAATTAGTCAGCAAACGATGATGAATGAATGAACCAGATATTTTTCCTAAAACTTTTCATTTTAAAAAGCAGGAAGGAAGCTAGAATATGTATGGTGGAGAAATCCCCAAAGAGTTTGTTGTTCTTTTTCTGGCTATCACGACTTTTTTGTTGCAGGCATTTTCCATTTTTCCCTGAATTTCTATAAGCCCTTTCCTTTTTTTTAGTACCACATTTAATGTCATTTAGCTGGATAATCTTTTTATTAATTGTGAAAGAGAGAATGTTAACTATAAGAATATTAAAAATAAGTCAAAAAGTTTATTACTATATAAATAAGAAACAAGTGGTTTCTGTGGTCATTAAAAAAACATTTAAATTTTTTACCAATAACATTTTTTTATAAAAAAAACTTTTAAAGCTAAATGGTATAATAATAAAATTGTTTTGAACTGCTTTTTACCTGCAAGTAAATTTATTACTTACTGCTGTGCCAAAACTGGAGTTATAAATATTCAGCCCATTTCTGCATTATTTTAAGAGTACTAAAAGTTCGTCTTTTGTTACGGAGTTTTGCTTATTGCTTCTCCAGTTGTTTTTCCCTTGGCTGCTTTGTATGCAGCGCCTGCTATCAGTTGTTAGATTTTCAATAGCCGAGTGCACTTTTGTGCCTCAACAAGCCCAAAAGTAACACTCGAGAGCGCGGGCCACGAGGTATTATCAACGCCAACAATAGGAGCCATATGCATGGGCGAAAAGGTGGAAAATGCAAAATGAAGGCGTATTCAGAAATGCCGCCACGTTGGGGGAATTGTACAAAAAATCTCTGGAGCGAACGACTTTAAAGGCAAATCGTCCTTTTTCGACAGCCATCTCTAAGGTTGCATGTAATTTGCTGTTTGAACAACTTGTCGCTGGTGACATTTTGGCAGAGCATCAACTGGGAATGAGAGTGGCACTCGGATGGGAATCTGGGCCCGCCTAACTAACTTCCTGTACATGGCTGATGACTTGTTCGAGCATCATCCCTATCCCTCCTCGATTCCGACCGCTCTGCCATCCTTTGTCCTGCCAAACTCGTGTGTGCAGGCCACGTTGTCGGTGACATACTCCGCCAAACGAGAGCAGCTACAGCTCCATCTGAAGGAACCTGCAAGTAGCAGCGCAACTGTTGATGTTTGAGTTGCAGCAGGCATCTACACACGGAATAAAAATCACACCGAAATCCAGATAGTCCCAAACATGCACTCAAAAATATATTTCAAACTTTTGAACAATTCATTTTTGATTTTTACACAATTATTTCAAGCTAAGAAATTTATTATTTTAATAAAAGCGAAGAAAGCCTTAATTTCGAACTTTTTTATTCAGACTAAATTTTATGATATGGATATTAAATCCACATTTTATGGTAAATAATTTCTTTAAATTATAAGACTTCTTTATTTTCTCAAATTTTTGTTAATTTGTTAGTATATATTTCATAAACAAATACTTCCTATTATAATTAGAAATAAAATCATCTTGTCATAAGCATCAAAAGCTTTGGGATTTGGCAAATCTTGATGTAATTTTTTCAGGGTGTATTACAACGGTCGTTTGGATGGTGGCTGTGAGCAGTTGGGAGATCCTTCGGCACAAAGCTGAAGCTAGGAAAACGTAGGGAAAAGCCAAGGCTCAGTTATAGATACATCATGGTTGGCTTGGTTTCGGTTTTTGGGTTGGCCCTGCTCTGCTTTTCTATTCCTCAGCTAGCTTTTTTGAGCCTGTGTATCAATCCGACAACGTGCCACTTGTTAACGCACAATGGAGTCCTTTTCAGAACGTTGATTGATATGCCCTGCCTGCCAACGGGGCGATTTTATCCCGCTGCATCGTTGGCTATGTGTTGTCGCAATTTAGGCGTATTTGCTTGTTCTGTTGCCTGTTGAGTTTATCTAAGAGTGGAGAGAGTGAAAAAATCTGTTGGCCAAGAAAAATTTCTTATATTTTTAAATTTAAAATGGATAATTAAAGAGCATAAGCTTCTAAAAAAGAATTCAATCGATCCAACAACAATTTCAAAATGAATTTAAGGATACAACATTTCTGTTTACATAACATAAGGCGATAAACCAGAATAGGTATCATTTGTTTTAAAAAGGATTATGATCGATAGAAAAAAAATAATAAGCTTAAACCAAAAATGTCACAGGTAGGTGATGTGGGAATATTTTGAGGAATTTCTATTTCATGTTCATAACCCTTAACTTTACCAATAATCCCGATTATTTATGACTTTTAAGCCGTAGCGTAACATGGCGTTAAGTTGTATTCAAAGGCATAATATTCTGTTTGGTATTTTCAAGGACTTGCACCTTTTTAGAAAATGTTTGAAAAATATTGACACAGCCATTATGTAGCGAGCTCAAATTAATAGCAATGACAAGGTAAACACTTCACCCCGGGGATGTCTTTCAGGTGCGAACTTTCTCTTTTGGCAAATCTCTTAAATGCTGTTTGCATGTGTGTACGTGTCTTTGTTGGCAAATTAACACACACATTCAGGGGCATACGTGAGCCTACACAAACATATACACTGCCGGGCAAACAAAGGAGCTCGCCCACCTATGCGGGCGGTGTATTTATTTGCGCCTTTGAGTGGTTTACGCCCAACTGCCTGCCAACCATCCTACATCCACATCCTGCCACTCCTTTCACATGTCACTCGCCAGTTTTCATGGCTTTTTTATGCTTTTGCAAATATATTTGCTTTCACTTTACACTTTTGCAAACAGTTTTTTAAACAACTTTGGTGGCGAATGTACTGAATGGAAAGGGTACATATTTATGAGTTTAATTGGAGCCCCGCTATTCAAAGCTCTTTTCTGAAGGTATTAAAAGGATTTGAATTAAGTTTGGAAAATTTTTTGTAAGACCAACGTAGGTAATTGGAACTATCTGATCAAATCCGCATGACCTTGTATAAATACAGGAATCTTCAAAACTTATATCTTTGGGAGAGTAGGTTCTTTTAAATTGGTTTCATTTTTAAAAGTGAGAAAATAATTTAAATTTTATTCCATTTGGATTTTTTCCTTTTTAAAACCAAAATACACCCCAAAAAAAGGCATATGAAAGTTTCTAAGTGTACGTTCTGTTATTAGCTCTATTTGTAATCATATCCGTGGTTCTCATTAGCCTATCTATTTATATATTTTTGGCAAATTATTCAATCTCAACCTGCCAATGCATATAAGTCTTACGTTCCCATTAATTATTTTAAATATTCTTTGTTGGCGTTTCAATGTCCTGAATGAAGTTTATTACCGGTCCGTTGTGAGCTAATTAAAAAGTTGTGAAGTTGATTGACTCTGACTGGTGCATTTTACAAATGAAAATAATCCTCAAAGTGTACATCTCACCATTTTTGAAGCTATTGTTTTGGCTGTTATAACTCGGTATCTATTCATCAATAAAGATGAATCAAAATTTGTTCACCTGTTTGCGTTTATTTTAGCCAGTTTGCTAGGCAAATAAAACTTTTCACCTATCTAGTTAAAAATCAATAAACAATGCGGATATTTTAACATATTTTCGAAATATTATGCAATGTAAATTGGTAAATACAAAAACAAAGATAGAGTCGGAAACTTTGAAATAAAAAGTACAAAAAAATGAAATTATTGTAAAATAAACAAAACCAGACAACAATCAACTTTTTCTCACAGACTGCGCACTCAGTGCTTTTCCCTTGTTTTCCAGTTTTCCCAACACACCTGTTACCACAACACCAACAATACAACACCTTGCCTCAAGTTTTTCGTTTGCACTGCAGTTTTTCCGAGATTCGTGGTTTATTTGCTTGTCAATGCAAAATGGTAAAGAGGGAAAAACAAAGCAAGGCTGTACTTGATAATGTTCGCTGGGATTGTATAATGAAATCAAACTGCAAAATAATTTGCATTTTATATAATAAAGTTTTTGTGTTCTGCTCAAAATGGGCGAAAGATGTGAAAGTTGGGGTATGAGCTACCCTCGTTTTTACTTCGATAGCTTTTGGCTTATCCGTACATATTTTAAATATTTTTTAGCTGGTTTACAAATAACAAGCATTTGTTACACACTTTCAGCTTGCATAATAAAGTTTTTGAGTTTTCAATTGTTTTATATTTGCTTTAAAAAAGGTAGAGCACATGTTAAGCTTGTTTGCATTTGATTAAGTTTTATATTACATCAAAATATGATTTTATGATATTATTTAACCAGACGAGAATATATTTCAAAGATTATATATTTGCATTTCCCTTTATAGTGTTTTAAAAAAATAATGTAAATGTTATCGTTGGTAAAATATATCATCGTTTATCATAATTCAAATCTTAGCATTGGGAAAATAAAATTATGCTTTTGAACTAAAGTCGGTTAGCGTTTTTAATAGTTGATAACCTTCTTAATGTTAATTTGCTACTGACAGACTGAGCATGCCAATTTAGTTTGAAGATAAGCCACTTAAACTTGACATGAGCGAAACACTGACATAACAAGAAGATGGCTTGCATGTCCTTTCACATGAGCAGCTCATAAAAATGCGATGCGAGCTGACAACACTTTTGTGCTTTATGTGTGAGCCGAGCACCTCCTAATCGCATTCCACCCATCTCACCTGGTTCGGGTAACCTGCCCGCAGCGGTACCAGAGTCCTTCCCCCTGCCCCACTTTGCCACTCAACACTCAACATCCAGTCCGAACGAGCGAGAGTTTGTATGATATATGGTATGTGTGACTTGGGGGGACTCCCCCTTTTGCTCGCTTAACTGGGGGATGTGTTAATTACAGAAAAATTGTGAGAATTTGTATTATTTACTTTGCTATCTACACTGAAGCTGAGCTTTTCTTTGTTAGGCTCTTGTTGCGTGTCTCCTGTATAATTGCAGGTGTGTCTGTTAAGGACGTTGTCAAGGAAATCTCTGTCGCTCAACATTTTCGTTTTAGGGTTAGCTTTCTAGTGAGTGACCTGACTGATGCGTAAAATTAAAAGATATTTTCGCCTAAGCGATAGAATTATATATTTAAATATTTAATATTGAAAAAGTAAATGCTGTCCTATTGTGTTAAAAATTGTATATGTTGTTTTCCTCCCATAAATATGTGTTTTTAAATGTATCATAACTAATTTTTAAAAGTTTAAAAGCAAGAAATTTCGTAACCGATACAAATGGCTTTACCTTTTTATATAATAGGAAAAACGGATATATATATAATAATTAAAATAAAAACAAGAGAACGCTATAGCGGGTGCCCCGATATCAGATACCGTTACCAGGTAAAGAGGCAGGAGATGGAGATAGAAACTTTGATCACGCATAACTTTTTAACGAATGGTCCGATTTGGAAAATTTCTTCTACATTTCGATAGGTATTGATAAACACAATAAAACTGCATTTTTACTTTTCCGAAATATTTAAATTTTAAAATCGTATACCAGCGATTGTGGGCGTAAAGGGGCGTGGCACCCTTTGAAATAAACTTGCGCTGCGTAGGAACTCCAGAATCGCATGCAAAAGCCAATCTTCTAGCTTTATAGTTTCCGAGATCTCAGCGTTCATACGGACGGACAGACGGACAGACGGACATGGCTAGATCGACTCGGCTAGTGATCCTGAACAAGAATATATAACTTTATAGGGTCGGAAACGCTTCCTTCTACCTGTTACATACTTTTGCACGAATACAATATACCCTTTTACTCTACGAGTAACGGGTATAATGACGTTTTCCTTGGCCTGAAAAATCGACTTATAGACCTTACTTTGAGTTGTTTTTTTGTGTGCAAGTAGAGTAGAAGTAAATGAAACAAGCTAATCATAATATTCATGGCACGTTGGGAATAGCGTTTTTAAAAATCGTTTCCACAGCGTTTAGCAATTATGTCCCCTTCTCAATAACCTGCTTGAATCAAGGTTTTCTATCATCCGTTTTGGCCCTTCGGCATTCTTCCTTGGCATTCCATTTTAATTGTCTTTTGCGATTTGGCTTGTGTCGTATGTGTGTGATTGTTTGCGGCATTGTCCTTCCGATTCTTGTGCTTGGTACTTGGTCCTTGGCTCTGTTGTTATTGCATTCCTTTGCTTTGGTTTTTCGCAGCGCGTAAATAAATTTCATATCATGACATTTATTACTGACCCTTAAGCCCCCACCGCCACCCAATCCGCAATCCAAAGCCCACAAGCCCGATACATGTGGGCCTGGAGATTACCAACAGTTTTCCCGCGCCCCCTATTTCCCCATTTCCCCACAGTTTTTCCCATTCCCAACGGTTTCCCAATGGCTTTTTGCACAGCCGCAGCGGTTACAATTTTCATTTAAGATTTGTTTTCGCCTTTTTAGTTTTTTTTGTTTGGTGCTTTTTTTTTGTCAGTTCCTCTTTGGCCTCACACACACACACTCGTACATTTGATTTATTTTAGCACTCAGGGGGCGGGGCAGTGGGCGGAGGGCAGGTTAAAGGGCGAACAATGACGAGAAATGCAAAACAAATGCAAAGGAAATGAACGAGGCCTGAAATGAATGCGCAATGAATGGCCCAAACGAATGAAAAGTGTGTGCAGATGAAGACGAAGATTAAATGTAAGTGGACGTCGCACAGAAACAATTGTAGTTAATTTACGCGTAGAGAGAAATGCATAACAAATTAATGAGAATTCCAGCGTAAATAAAAGCACTGCAAGAATACAACTAAATAATCTTTGATTTTAGCATAAATAAATTTAGGTAACTTTAGGTCACAGGTTAACACAATCATTTAGACTTGTCACTAGGACATATAAATAAGTTTTAGCCAATTTATAGCGCAATAATAAAAATAATGTTTAGTAATATCGAAAAAATAATTTCAAAACGATTGAAAAATAAATAAAAAGTTAAATAAAAGTTAGTTAAAAGATTTATATTATTAAAATTAGTACTGATTATGACAACTTTTATTAAAAACTTTAACGTAATAAGTATGCCGATCGTTTTGGCATTTTGGCCTAAATCCAATGATCAACACGTATGTTAATTAAATCAGACTTAAGTTTTCAGTGCAAGGAAAAAAACTCAAGACTCGGTCCTCGCCCCAAGGCTTTGGACCTCCTTTGTCCTTTCGAGTATCCTCTCTTTCAAAGTTTACTTGACTGTGAAATAAGCGGACAACGAGAGATCTCCAGCCTGAGAGGCAGAAGGCAGTTAAACAACAAAAAGAACGCATTGTCTTTGTCTTTTGCATAATTTATTTATATTTTCATTTTCATCGGGCGTAATTCGCGTTGTTAAAATAAAGGAGCAGGCAGTGGGCAGCAGGCAGATGCCTACATTTCCGGCTCAGCAAATAATTACAAGCTTAATAACAAATTTAATATTGCTCGGCCTCGAAGGCCGGTCATTTTATTTATTGTTTACCCTTTGTGCCTCCTTTATCCTTGCACGTCTGCGTGTGTGGGGTTCCACCTTTAACTGTTTATATTCGCACACGCTCCTTGCCTTTTAATGAGGCAACAACAATGAGCATGTCCTTCGTCCTGCGACCCTTTTATTTGCCGTCCATTCGTTTACAGTCGCCGTCATTGAAGTTCCAGCACAAATACACAGACACACATACACACACACACACTCCCACAAAATCGTCCTTTTGGCCTTACTTACACTTGTCAAGCCCCAAACTCCTGCAGTGTTACATGCTGTTTGTCGCTCTTTAAGTCGTCTGAAGAGCTGTTGGCCTTGCAATTAGTTGAGGAGCCATGTCAGGCTTTCTTCTGTTTGTTCCGCTGGCTGTAGCGCCAATTTTGATGGCAATGTTTCGCCTTCGGGCCACTTCAGAGCTGCTCACTTGAAGAAGTTCCCGGAGAGCGTTACTTAGATGCTCCTACTAATTGCCAAGTCAAGTTCTTGGCCAGCAGAACAGCAGAGGTACTCAGAAAAGAAACAATTGTGTTGGCTATGGAGTCATAGAAGGTGTGCAAGGTATATTTTTTTAAAGCTCTTAATTAAAGTTTTTCTGCTTTCCCTGATGGCGAAGATCGATAAAAGTGAAAACTTTTTCCTCGATTTAATCCCCAATCTTCTTTGCATATCATTTGTGCGATTCAATTTAAGCTGCTCTGCTTTTTCAAATAATATTATTTGGTTTTATTTACCAACGCTACTTATCCTTTATGAATTTACAACCATTGGAAGATGGACATTACGCATTCGCCGTGTGCACGTGGGCTCATGACAATAATAAACAGTATATTTCCTTCTTAAAGGAAATCGTTATTATTTCCTTCTTGAAGGAAATCGTTATTATTATTAAGGAATGCTACAAGCAATAATTATATCTCTTATTTTTCAAATCTCTTTAAAGATTAATCATAATAGCTGCGATTCAAAACTCAGTCTGCGAAAACACTCATGAATGCTTTAACTAGAAAATCCGAAATTTTAAAGAGTTAATTAATAAAAACCCAACAAATTCGACTGTACATTTTCGAAGAATGGGTAAGAAATACCATGCAGTTAAAGAGCAATCTGTATAATTATGCAACTGCTTCTTGAAGATGCCGAAGGAAAAAAGGAATTGCGGCTGGATCCGCCGCTCTTTGTGACCTGCGACCTGGATCAGTTTCGAGGATCCGAATAAGAAACGTGCCGCCAACGATGCCTGCGAGGAGCTGGACAAACTTGATGCCCAGGACGAGATCAGTGTATCTAGTATAATCTCGGCCCTGTTGCGGCCTATCGAGCCTTCGGATGATCAGTACAAGGTGTGCGACTGGGGCATCAATCCCAAGCAGTTCCTGCCCACCAAACAGGCGGTCATCTTCAAGGAGCAGTTGTTCGTCTCAAAGTTGCGCAACACCAACTGCAAGTTGAACGAGAACCTGAAGATCTTCTTCGAGCGCGAACTGGAGCAAATCGGGCGATTCTGTTTAAATGTGGAGGAAGCCTACGATGGCTATGTAATCTTCAGCAGCAGCAAAATGAAGAAGGGCAAGGGCCTAGTGGAATGTGGCCACCAGCTGAAGGGCAAGTACGATGACAAGTTTCTGCTCATTTGCGAGAAGAGGTCGGAGTTCGATCGAATCGATAATACGCGGGTGGAAAAGACCCTGGAGCTGCGAAATCATGCCGATTTGATGCTCACCGCCATTCGCGAGACGAAGATCAATGAGGAAGTGCAGCGCTTCAAGGCGCGCATCGATATCAAGGATCGCGATCATGTGTTCGTCCTTGATGGTGGTATTATGCTGCTGATGCGCCACCTGGTCTGCAACAACTTTGTGGGCAACTTCGAGTACTACACAATGAACCTGTATGGCCGAGTGCTGCGATGCAACCTGGTGGTTTCCAAGGAGCGCAAGATAGTGCGCATTTTCTATCGCACCTATAAGAATGTCGTGCATATCTTCACACAGCAGTGCTTCAACGATGAACTGCAGGATGTGGCCGAGACCTTCATGACTCCGGAGGGTAGGATCGTCCTGCATTATTGGCGGGGCTACAACTATCTCCTACATGCCGCCTGTATGCCTCCAAAAAGGAAGGAGCCCATCCTGCCCAAAATGGAACTGATGTGGCGCCAAAATGAGCAGCTCTCTCGAAAGTTTCGGGAGCTCAAGGCCCTCAACTATGAGAATGCCACCAAATATCTGAGCAGCAACTCCCAACTAGCCGACTTTATGCAGGACTACGTACTCAATCTACTGCGATATAAGCCCACCAATGTCCTCGAGTTCTCCATCATGTTCTTTCAAAATATGTCGAACTAAGTCTCCAGTGGGTTTTTCTAAATTCATAGTGTTTAGTGGAGATTTAAGACAAGTTTTACGAAAATCCAAGTCTCTTTTCATTATTTATTTCTTTTATTGTAATTCTGTCATAGTTTCAATTGGTTTGGAAATAAAGTTAAAATTTTAAAATTTATCTTTGAATGTTTACAAAACTTTAAAAAATATATAACATTATATCTTTATATAAAGAATACCCATATTAAAAATAGGTTCTGTAATTCTAAATACGAGAAGGGAATGGGTTTTACCCATTATTCAAAAAAGATACATGCTTAAAAACAATAAGCAAAAAATATAATCTGAACTGGCCATCATCAAATGGGCAATGTATATCAATGCAATATAGTAACCGTTGCCATCAAGCCGAACTCAGCAATGAGGCAACCCAGCAACCCATTTTTTTGTTTGCGACCTTCAAACAACCGGTCTAAATTTTCAGTTTTAGTCTGTCCCCAATAGCAAACGAAATACATTCGTAGTTTCTTTACACTCCATTGGATTTTTGTTAATTTTACAAGTTTGTTCAAAGATGAATTGCATGGAGAAGAAGTCGCCGGAGGCTATTGCCGAGTGCAAGGGCAGGATCATTGAGTTAAATCCGGGCTCGGCATGTCCTGCCCCGCTCATCTGTCCCCTGCCCGAGGAACCTCCCTCCCACCGCCTGAGGAAACCGCCGCAGCCCGCCCTCGTAGGCTTGACCCCGCACCCCGATGAGGCCGCCCAGCAGCACCTGCTGCAGAACATCACTGGTCCCGCCCAGGAACATCAGAAGCTGCAGGTCGACCTCCAGGCGGGAGTTGACCAGCAGCAGATGCACATGGCCGACATTCGGGACGAACAATTCAAGCAGTCGCAGAGGCCCCAAAGAATGGAGGAGATGCAATTTGCGGTGAGTTTCAATAGGCAACTTATTTGAGAACGCTATAGTCGGGTGCCCCGACTATCAGATACCCGTTACTCAGGTAAAGGGAGTGCGAGGGAGATGGAGATAGAAACTTTGATCACGCATAACTTTTTAACGAATGGTCCGATTTGGAAAATTTCTTCTACATTTCGATAGGTATTGATAAACACAATAAAACCATTTTTACTTTTCCGAAATATTTAAATTTTTAAAATCGTATACCAGCGATTGTGGGCGTTAAAGGGGCGTGGCACCTTTGAAACAAACTTGCGCTGCGTAGGAACTCCTAGAATCTCATGCAAATGCCAATCTTCTAGTTTTATTTTCCGAATCTCAGCGTTCATACGGACGGACAAACGGAAGAGGGAAATGGTTAGATCGACTCGGCTAGTGATCCTGAACAAGAATTTATTTATTTTTATAGGTCGAAACGCTTCCTTCTACCTGTTACATACTTTTGCACTAATAAGTACCTTTTCTAGTAAAGATATCTAGAAGATAAGATAGTTGAAAGCCACAGAGAATTCCTTAGATAGAAATACGAATATTATTTTAGTTCGAAAAAAAAAAAAAATTTTAAAAAAAAAAATTTTTTATTTTTCAATGCATTCTGTTAAGTGCCTTTTAAGTGATTTCTGTGTTTAAATTGATTTGTGGTTTGGTCTAAAAAATCTTTTCGGAACGAATCAGTAAAGATGATTCCTTTACAAAACCCATTTAAAATACTTATTGTTACAGCGCACCATGGACCCCGAAGCGGATGATCTCCGAAATCCGCCGTGCTATCTGCCTCAACAGGGCGATGAGCTACCGCACAAAGACCAGTTGATGCCGATGGGTCCCATTGGACCATGGGCCTCCGGAAAGGTGGATTGGAGTCCCATGGCGGGCATTACGGGAACACGGCCTGTTGTGGACCGCTACTCCATAACCCGATACAGTCCGAATGAGTGGCGCACTAGAAACCATGAGACGGTGCAGGCCGTCAACGGAAGTCTGGCCAGAGAGGATAAGTAGGGATATATATTTCTACACCTCTCAAATTCTCACTAAACCTTAAAACCCCTATAGAAACCGCTTTAGTTCGACCACTGAGTTCCTGAGACTCTCTGCCCTGGTGGCCAAGTCGCAAAATGAGACCACCGACAAACTGAGGACCCGATCCCAACTAATTGGCAAATGGAAGAACACTCTGGAGAACGCGATCAAGGCGATGGCCGATGAGATCTCCACAATGGAGGTGGAGCGCATCAAGTTGCGCAAATCGATGGTCGTGCTTGGTGTTCCCGAGTCCATTGCAAAGGAGTGCATTGAGAAAAGGGCCACACGGCCGGATACCGAACTGGTTCGCGACCAGGTGGAGGAGGAGCTGGTCAACGAGCTGGCCCTGATCGCCGAGATTCGTAGGCTATTAATGAAGACACTGGACGACTTCAATACGCAGCAGGTGGAGAATCGCACGGCCAGGCAGCGACTGGAATACGACTGGAGTGACAAGAAGGAGGCCTACGAGATTGATACACTGAACACGGGCCTGAACAACAGCTCCAGGACGATCATGTTCCGACCGGGAGCCGTGCGTCAGCCACCGGAACAGGCATCTGAGAAGTACTGGGAGCACTTCAGCATGGAAACCCTGGACGAGTGCGAGAAGTGTCGCCTTAAGTCGGTGACATTGCGGAACACCCTGAACTCGACGCTGATGAATGCGGCCAGGGATATTCGCACGCAGGCCGATGTGGTGGAGAAGGCACTGACCTCCAGGATCAATTGCACCCAGGAGGCGGTGCAGCGCTTCGAGAACGACCTCAAGAGTATTCTGCAAGGCTTGGCTGATGTGGAGAACCGCATCGAGCAGATGAAGCGCCGCATTGCCTCCTTCGACGCCTCCATGAAGGTGGCCCAGACGCGCATGGACAACCGCAGCTATCGGCCCAATGTGGAGAACTGCCGGGATCTCGCCCAGCAGGAGCTCATCGACGGCGTGCACACCATCCAGAGCAGCGTGTCGGCCCTGCTCCACGAACTAGAGGAGGCGGAGATGGTCAAGACGGATCTGGTCAGTTCCCGTGCCCGGCTGGAACGCGAGATTATGCTGAAACGGCGCAGCCTGTTCATCGATCGGGACCGGTGCATGTTGATGCGATCGCATTATCCTTCGGCGAATACCCTAAGTGGATCAGCCACATCGTAGAAAGAGGTTACCCCGTATGAGGGAATCTAAATTTTTGAATTTTACCACACTTTGAGCGGGGTCCAAATTTTCAAGTGTTTATTTAGAACTAAGTGGGTTTTTATAATAACGGTCTGGCTGAAAGGGTATGTAAAATTTACAAGTTCTTAAAGGTGTGAATAAATGTTGTTCTGTTGAGTTAGCCAACAATTATTACTTATATTGCTCTTAACAAATAATTCCATACACATAAAATATAACATATCTTTACTTTTAAATACATTTCCTTCTAAAGTAAATTAATTTATAATTTCCATCAGGTATTAATTACAGGTATTAAACTGACTTTAATAATATTTTGAGATTCGTTAATTCTTTATCTATAATTCAATGTTCTTGTTCTTGTTAAACTGCTCCCATTTATTTTCAGGTGCCTAAAGACTTTTCAAAACAATGCCATTTAAGCATATAATTTGAGGATTTCCGTATTAGCCCCAGAGCTCTTAAGTTCTTTTTAATAAATGCAATAAAATGCCATTAGAGGGCAATCAGACACGTTTGGAAATCCATATAACTGAAAGAAATATGTTGCCAACTCCGAAGCAGGCCACTCACACACGTGTTGGCCCAAGTACTTACCGAAACACGTTCAACAGCTAGAACAACACGTACTCAATTTAGAGATACACGCCCGGGTGGAGGAAGTCGGGGCAGCGGGCTGGTATTGATATTGATACGGAGGTAGTTGAACATTCGTTAATGTTTGCCTTCCTCGGAGCAGCAAATATAGGGACAGTTTGGCCCGATCCCCCTGCTCGGAGTCTGGATATTCAGAATACATGTGGGACTCTGCTGGGAAGGCAATAAATTACAAAGCGAATGGGGGGATACCGTGTTGGAATTTCCAATTGAAAATGGAAAACGTTATGGCTCATTGGGGCTATTTTCCGTGTTCCATTGTAGTTGCCATATTTGTCTATTATTTCCAACGGCCACAGTGATGCGCAGTCGTACGGAGAATACACTCGAAAAAAACACTCCAAAAGAATGCGACATGTCTCCTGTCTGTCTTGGATTGCGTGTGTTTCTGGTCTTGTCTCTGGTATTTTCCTGCCTCCCGCTTACGTGCAAAACCTCGTCGGCCAAGATTTATTGCCAGGGAACGTGTTGTTTCTCATGTTGTCCATAGCTGCCACTGGCAAAGGGTTGATGGGGGAAAACATTTCCAGATGGATTCCCAATAAGAACTACATCTTTTTGTTCGAATGCCAAGGTCAAGGGCAGTGCTGGACGGTCAGGCAATGATGGATCGATAATTGCCTTGGCTTAGGTTACGTAATAATTTTTGAGCAAATGTGCTAAATAACCCAAACAAACTTCCGGCTCTAGAACATAAATAACATTAAACAACAGCATAATTATATTTTGGTTTTATTTTATTTTAGAAGCTCTAAACCTTGTAATTTATTTATTATATCATCCTTTTCATCTCTTTAGTTCAAATATCACATTTATATTTCTGATAGCCTTACAAATATTTGACATTTGATTTTTAAACATTTATGTATTTCTCTAAGGTTTTCTCTAATGTTTTGGGGAGCTAAAAATGATTTCATATTTGTTGTCTTCTGCACAGTGTGTACATGTTTTTCCCCAGACTAATTCAAAACTACTGCTGTGCCTCACGACAAGTAATTTGAACTTAAATTCCCAACGAATCTGAATTTCTAACAAGTCCATTACCACAAAGCCAGTCCCTGGGGCATCAAACAGCCATTACTCAAATTTTTCACTCTCCTTCAGTCCTGGGCTGTCTTAAAAAGGAAATATCGTTTTTCTTATGTTTGCTGTATGCTGTTAATATTTCGTAATGCCGGTAAAAATCACAGCGTGTGGTTATCGCAGTCAACTAAAAAAAGAGGCAAGTAAAAGAAAACATTGCATACATTTTGGCGCTGGAGCTGGCTCGCAAAAATGGGCGACTGTTTTTATCCTGGCACCATGTGGCTAAGAAAAAATCTGTTGCATACCGTTTGCGGTGAAACGCAAAAAATGTTATATTTCTGCCGTCCCGCTGGGAAACTGTGCAAAAGAAATCCGAAAATGTCAAAAAAAAAAAAAAAAAAATAGGGAAAATTGCAGCTTAAAAAAAATTGTTGATGTCCGTTTGAATTTTTGTGTGTGTTTTTTATATGGTTCACGGCTTTATTTCACGGGCCGTTTAAAGTTATATGCCTACTACTCGAGGTGAAAACTTCTCGTGAAACTATTCTCAGTTGGAGATGTAAAGTTGAATGCCACACCTTCGACCCTGGGAGGCCATAATTTAACTTCAACGCAGCAAGACATGCAATTTAATTTTAACAAAACCTGACATTATCACACCAGCCAACAACGGGTCCCGGCTCCACACACACATACATACAGTTGGGACAGAAGGAGTCGAGCGGTGTTGGCAACACAAAGTTAGTAACATAATAAGTAGCAATTTTCGGTTTCCGCTTTCCGGGCCAAGCGGCAGCAGCGTCAGTGGCTGCAACCTACCATAAAAATACATAAAATGGCTCTAGCTAAAAGAAAAACCCAGAGAGCAGAGCGAACTACCCATCCGCACAACCCATCGTACCACCGTACCCGTGCCCCCAGCATCAGCATCCCAGATTCAGGGCAAAGAGCCAGGGAGTGGGAATGCCAGCCGGAATCGGAGGGTCCGGAATCGGGATCGGGCGGGCCCGACTTTGGCTGCCAAGAAAGAATACTAACTGCATGCGGAGTAAATTGGTATTTTATAGTTGCAGCCTGTAACTGCTGGCTGAGCTGCACACAGGTGCCAGCAGCTGCTGTTCGCTGAAACTGAGATGTAGACGCCAACCTTGGCCCGAGATTCTGGGAAACGCTTTCGTGAGGTTGCTATCTTTAAAAGGAAAATCCCTATTTATTGCTGAAAATCTTGATTTATTTCTAAATTAATTGTGAAGAATTCAATAAACTGCCGTTTAAGACCAATATATTTCTGGGCTTATAGTACTGTTATAAAAATGCTTGAATATTATACTCATTTAGACATCAATTGGGATGAATTCTTAATAAAAGAATTAACTTTGTTATAATAATAACGTTTTGATTTCAGTTACCGAAGCTTTTAAGAAATTTATAAAAGTTTGGAAAAATAAAACTTAATTTTTATTAATATAGAATCTCTGTTTTAAATCGCATAAAATAAAAAAAAATTGTGCAAAATTGATTATTTTTTGTACCATATCTAAAAATTGATAGTTTAGTTGTTGTCTTTACATATTTATAAGCGGTGTTTGTCATGCTTCATCAAATAAATTAAAGCTTCAAATATCCCATTCCAAGTTGTATTGTTTCTCATTATAATTAAGTCCCGACTTAATTTTTTTTATTTTTAAACTTAGCTTACTCCCTAATGCTTCGCTCGAGAATCCTTTTCCGAGAACACCAGCCTTGGATAATCCAGGGAAATGAAATGCCGCTGACTTCGCAAAGGCAGCTAAATTAGTTGCCGGCCACCTTCCGCATTCATGCCAAAGTCACTCAAAGCGACGACATCGGCGACAACGACAAGGACGACGACGATGATGATGATGGTGGGTTAAGGGGTTAAGGGTGAAGGGTGGAAATGGGGGCGGGGCAGTGGGCGGTGCAGAACAACAAAGGTTGCCGGGGCTCGTTAGCATTTTACAACACTGGCATCGGCTGCAGCACGTAGCTCCTAAGATGATTTGTGACCAGCTGCAACTTTTTGTTGCCGCCTCCGGCAGCCATTTTTGATATTATTTCAGAGCTGCCTCGGCACTTCCGCTTCCGTCCTGCCTGCGCTGCATGTAAATGGGGTTCCCATTCCCCCACTTTTTTTTTGTGGTACGATCGCTTATCGGGCGCAGCTGGAGGGGGGGTTTTGGGTTCAAAAGTGCAGCACTGCAATGGTGCGTGTGCGAGGGAGCGAATTTAAGTTAATGTGGGCGACTGCTGATTTTATCTGCTGCTGTTGACTTGTTGACTTTGCGGGTTCACTGTTGCAATGTTTATTACTTCATTATGCTAATAAAATATATTATTTCTACCGTTTGCCGGGGTACATCTTTCGTTTAACACCCACAATATACGTCGAATTTTATTAAAAATAAAATATAAATAGAATTTAGAATAAGGGGAGAAATAACTGTTTTAAAATAAGTCATAATATTTTGGCCAGGAAGTAAACAAAGAAATAACTTTACCAAAAGTCTTCTTTTTATTGCTGGTTGTATATAAATCACATCACCATATCATTTAGCTCCCATTAGAACAATCGGATAAATAAATAAAAAAAATGTTTAACATCGTCACTGAAGAAAGCTGTTTTGTTGTTAATAGTCTGATTATTTGACCCATTGACTCAAGAAAACGTTTATTCTTTTAATAAGCATAAATAATTCCTAAGGCGGTTACAGAAATGTTAATATGATTTAAACAACACGTCTAATAGTGAATTAATTTATTTTTTAGTTTACTAATGCTCAGTGCTGATATGATAGCGATTCGCTGGAGCAGTGCCGCAGTCATTTGATGCATTTCACAGCAGTGGCCGGCAACATCACCTGCACATGCCCAACCTGCCCCACAAACAAGCCGATTAGCATACGTTTAGCCCGCAAGTTGGCAAACGGAGAGCCTCACATTCCCATTCCCAATCCCAAACGCATCCCATCGCGGCACCCATTTCAGTTTGGTTGGGAAAAGGGATAGCGGGCCGGAAATCAGTAGATCGTGTCAAAAGCATCAACCGAGGAGCCAAGGGGAACCACAAGCTGCGGACCCGGCCCAAAGCACAAACCCCAAGCCCCAAATGCGCCGTTCTGTGTCCGGTTTGCAGGCCCGGAACGCCTGGCCACCGAGCGCTAATGCGGCGTGAATATGCAGGGAACGATGGCCGATGGTCGATGGTCGATGGACGTGGCGATGTCAGCTGGGGCCAGCACGTTATCATCGTCAATGCACGATTTTTTGGCCGCTGTCAGGCCCAAATGTTTGCTGACCATCCCCGGCACCCCGTCCCCCCAGCACCCCATCATCCCAGAACCCCAGCTAATGTGCGGTTTGGCGGTCGCCGGGAGATTAGCCCCGCCCTCGGTCACCCATTTTTCCCAGCACTCGCACTCTCACCTTTTCACCGTGTTGACGTTACCTGAAAAATCAAAATTCCAAATTCCAGCACGAGCAGATTGTCGGGCATTTTATTACTAGGAATTTGTTGACTCTCCACCTCTAGAAATGATTGAATGACATGCCCGAGAAGAAAAAGACCGAGAAAAAGGAAAAGACAGTCCCAGATTCAGACACGTTCTACACACTTAATATATGCAGTGAAATGAGGTGGTTTTTTAATACAACGAAAGGCTGAAATTCTCTGAAAATTACTCCTGAATGTCCTTCACAGATGTCTGAGCAAATGGCGAAAAGGGGAATGCCATTCAAATGCAAAGCATATTTTCGACAGAATCACTTTTTTAGCACTTTGTTTGCATAAATCTTAGGCAAATCTTTTTCGTTTACAGTGTATACGTCAGAGTATACGATTTAATTAAAATCACCAAATGATAATAGAGATACTTTAGTTTAACTTTAGATCTTTAAGTGGAAAATTAATTGGTATTCTGGCAATCATTTTTGTGGCTTCACCCATTTAAATAAAAAACAAAACGTTATTATTTTTATTGGATAACAAATGTTTTTCGCTTATATTATAAAAACATGACCATTTTAACTTGTTTAAATGGATTTTTATTTATTTATAGGGTTAGGGCTTAAGGCACCGTTTTGCTAATTAAGGATTACGGTTTAGTTGTCCTTAGAAGGATTCTTTACTAAAACCTCCGACAGATCATCCGTGTGTGTACCATATGTTCCGCACGTGTCTACATATAACACACCCAGCTCGAATTCCCCCAACTTTTCCGCCAAACTTCTCATTTACAATCTCTGCCGGCAAAGTGAGTAAAAAAGAGAAGCCTCGAAAGTTAAAACTCTGAATCAGATGTCATGGCTCGACTTTTGAGCCGGCAGAAAAAACTTGTTCTTCTGTCGCGTCCCAAAAATCCAACTCCTGCGAATTCCTTGTTTGCGCATCCGTATGTGTGCCCCGACATGCCACTGTGTGGGTGTTTGTTTGCATGTGTGTTTGGGTGTGAGCCAGCATTGAGCTGTTTGTCTTTTAATTGTTTGCACTTAAGTCGTTTGTTTGTTTGTTCGTCTGCGTTTGTCTGCCTGGCAGGTTATGACTTTTGTGAGATAAGTCGTTAGGAGAGCGCTCAAGCAAATTACAGCCACAAAGTATGGCACTTCTTTCCGCCGACTTAATGCGCTTTTGAGTTGGGGCATCTATAAAACGATGCATTCGCAGGATCGGTGCAGCCATAACTATTTTTATACCGGGAATAAAGCTATCCAACTATGAAGAAAGCATTTACAATTTTGTAAAATTTTTTATTGGGATTTTTGACTAATTAGACAAACAATTTCAATGTAATAAGCTATTAACATAAAAAAGAAAACCAAAAAAGGCAACATTTTTAAAGGTAACAATGTTTGCTTACTTTAATCTGATTTAATATAAACAAAAAGGGATTTATTATTAACATTAAATATAATTAATTATACGCTCATGTTAAAAATAAATGTCTGATGCTTTAAGAACAAAGTTTTTAAACCAATTAAATATTAGAAAATATTTTTTGTAAAAAACCTAAACTCTGAAGATTATGAGTCACCTCAGGACTTCGCAAGAGATTTCTTGTTCATTAATTGCTTTCCTTAATTCGACAACTTCGACATAAGTTTTGATCAATTGCAAGTTTGGGACGAAGTCATCGTTAAAGTATGAAAATATACGTTCGATTTGCAGAGAGTCAAATCTCCATCCGGAATAGCTGCAATCAAATGCAATGCCAATTGACTTATCGGTGCGGTCACTCCATCAGCGTTTGCTCTTCTCCCAGTCTGTTTGGATACCCGGAGAATGGACCGCTTTCAAAAACCCCCAGTATGCAATAACTAAATGTTTGCCAGGACAAACAACAAGCGGAGCCCGGACGAATGCAATCCGAATCCTTAACCTTAACACTTGGCTAAATTGATACACACATCAAAGTTGCGTTGCAATAGCCTCAAATCTTTCCGTAAATCAAGCAAAATGCAAATTTCACTAAAAGCTGAGGACGAAACCGAAGCGAAGGAAAGCGTAGACCACAAAAACCTGCACAAAAAATGCAAAAGCGAATGGCGAAAGGAAAATGTTGTCCAGTTGGAGTTTGGTAGCTGAAAGTTTTTCGGGGGCCAAAATGGCTGCCAGGTAAACGGAGAACGCTGAGGCGAAAGAGAAAACCTCACCACCACCCACCACCCACCGTCCCAACAGAAAGCCTTATTTATCACACGTATAGTACCGGTCTCGATGCTCACCCTTCCATTACCAGATTCGGTTTCTGAAATCGCATACGAATGTTGGCCAATTGGATTTGGTTAGCCCAAGAGTTCGCCAAATGTCTGTGTGTGTGTGTTTGAATGGACCTTATCCAGATTCCGGTTCATCCGATATACATCTCTCTTTCACTATGCCAGTGCACTGTGAAAATTCAGGGATTCAATATCGATCTTTTATTTTATTTAATTTGTATGTTTCTTAACACGGGCCTTTGGCTAATTTAGCTTTGAACGAAAAACTCACTGCAGAAGCGCTTGGACACATTAATAACTTGAAAATGTTTAAATAATATTCATTAATGTTCGCATCAAACAAATGTAAAGAAGTTTAAGAGTTAAAACTGATTGTTGGTCGCAGTATTGAGAAAAAAAATAAACAATACTTTGAAATTACATTTTTCCAAGTAGCGTTATCATCTTGACTTACTGGAAATATTATTACTCATAAATAAACACTGATTAAATTCAAAGAATTCAGTAATATTTATGTGGCTTCTTTTTTTTTGTATATTCTTAAGTAAAACTGATAAGGCTGGCGGGTCTGTTATTCAGAACGTATAAATATAAACAGAGTGGCAGCTAAAGTCACAGAGTTTTCCAGACTTTCTCATCGAAGCACAGATGTCTTCCAAATACCTACTTGCAGTTCTGGTCCTAGGGTGTGTTTTCCTGGCAATCACCAATGCCCAGAAATACCAGTATCAGCAATACCCTTACAACTATCCGCAATACCAGTACACGCAACAACGACCAGTGCAAAATAGAAGCGTAAGAATGCTTCTTAAAATTATTATTTTAATCTAAATTAATTAATTGATTTAGCCGTACGGAGTTCGGACTCTAGGTAATGTTCAGGGCTCGCAGGACGGATTTCCACCTGTGCTCGGACCTCCTCCTGGTGCAGGACTTCCTCCGGTGATTGGACCTCCTCCTGGACTCCCAACGTTCGGTGGACCTCTGGGTTTTGGTCCACCTCCTTCATCGAATGGCTGTAACACCTGCGGGGGGGCAAATGTTCTGGCCGGCACTAAAAAAGACAGATTTGGTTAAAAAATAATTTATTATTTTCATAAAATCTTATCTGCATCTTCAAAAATTAGAAACATAATATAAAGTATGTATGTGCTTCCTGTTTAAAAAGAGCTGAATCAAGAGAAAACAACATAGCAAGGAGGAGAGGAGAAGAAACTGATCACGCATAACTTTTAGAAGGTCCGATTTGAAAAATTTCTTAATTTCGATAGGTATTGATAAAACAATAAAGCATTTTACTTTTGAAATATTAAATTTTTAAAATCGTATATAAGCGATTGGGGCTCAGAGGGGTGACATTTGAAAAAACTTGCGCTCCAAAATCTACAGCAAAACGCCAATCTTTTGCTTTTATAGTTTCCGAGATCTCAGCGTCATACGGAAGACAGAAGAAGACGGACAAACGGACAGACAGACGGACAGAGGAATGGCTAGATCGATCGGCTAGTGATCGAACAAGAATATATATACTTTATAGGGTCGGAAACGCTCCTCACCTGTTAATACTTTAGAAAAATATACCCTTTACCAGTAACGGTAAAATATAAATAATCAATGATAAGGTGTGAAATGTTTTTAGGAAAAAATATTACATTCTTAATAAAACATTACATTAAAATATTAACTTTTCGAAATAGCATTTTAAGAATTAATAATTTTAATTTTAAATAATTTTGAACAATAAAATTTTACATCAAGTTATTTATTTTGTTAAGTGTCTGCCGGGTTTCCTGTTGTTGATGTTGCCTAAAACTTCACGCCTGCCGCAAAATGGTGACGAAGAATTTCCTCGACGCCTTCCGATCAAGTTTTCCTTTTGAGCGTGGGATTCGCCATTTGATTTGTGGAAAAGAGGGCATCAAGTTGATTAAAACCAAGGCGAGCGACAGCAATCGGAAAATGACATTTTGCCTTACACTCGCTTGCATAATGCAATTTCCGCAGCAATTAAACTGAAATTTATTAATGCCAGCCGAAGTTGAAGTCGAACAACAACTTCGGGCCGTTTTTGGGGCCTTATTTAATTAAACCGGGAAGCGGGCATGTTTTATTTCAATTAGTCGCTGGGGCAAGTGGAAGTTGCAATGCACAAAAACCTGTGCAAAATAATTAACTGCATGCAACAATTTTCCAGCCACTCCTAACTGTCGAGTTCGTAGCGATATTGAACCGAATTCGTTGGGTTGGATCCCTTGCATGTACGAAAATGGAAATCTGCATTTAATTTATTGATGCAACAGCAACGGCGAGCGAGCGAATGGAAACTGAAACTCCGGCTGAGGATTCCGCCGCCTAAATGTATGCAGCGTAAAATTGTTAAATGCGCGCTTAATCTGCATATAGGCGTGGATGCCGCGCCACGCCCATCCACCACCTACCGCCCACCTACTGCACATCGCCCATCGCATGTCGTTGGCACCGAAATTGTTTCATTTCCCCATTAAAATGTACGGGCGAAAATGTTAAACACTTTATTGGCTCTGCCCTGCGTTCGCCAGGGGGCGTGGCAGGTCTACCTCCGATTGTTGCGGCTGTTTGCCACGTTAGCATATCTGTTTTTCATGTTCGCAGCACTAATCGGGCAACGTCCGTCTGTCCGGGGGACTCGGGGGCATGGGGATCCCCGATTTCTGGGGAGTGTCAGGCTGCCGGGATGGGTTCATTTCAGACAGTTGCCGAGTGCATTCACACGATTCCGGGACGGAGCTTTGCGATTTATCGCCGTTGGGGGAACCGGGCTTCCTTAAGCCATTGAATACCGAATTTAAAGTGGATTTTGCGGAATAATTGGACATCATAAAATAAACTTACAAGTCGCAGATACGAGTGATAGGGATAACTGGGCGTATGAGCAACTTTTTTGAATAGTCCTTGAAAGGTATTTAAGTTATGAAAATAGAATGTTACCAAGTATTGCCCCAAGATCTATTCCTTGTACATCGAAGAAGGATTATGAATATTATCTTGTTTCAAAATTATATCAGAGATCAGAATTGAATCGATTTACGTAATCTCTTAAATTGACAAAGAACATTAAATTTAACATGAGAAAAATTTACTATGGCCAAAGTCCTTGCTTTAATGATTTCTATACATTTTTATTATGGCGAACAAGTGTAAATTAAATGCAATAAATCTGTAAATAGTTGATAGATTATGTGGGTATTTTTAGCGTTGTGGTCTGGGTCTTGGTGTCTTGTTGTCAGGAGTTTTGCTGGCGAGTTGATTGGGCATGCAATCCAATGGCTCTGAAGGAGGTCCTGGCGGCGGGGCAGCGTTTTCCGGTGGGGGATAATTTGGCGGCAATGGACCAGAGCCACCCGAAGTCCGAGCAACCTGGTATAGATAATTAATGATTAATTAGGGTTTAGATTTTAATAAATCAATAACAAATGCTGTACATACGTATGGCCTTCTATAGACTTGTTGCTGCGGGTACCGGTATTGCTGGGCATTCGCAATTCCCAGGAGAACGCAGCTGAAGAGCAGAATTGCAAGTGCGAATTTCGGCGACATCTTTAGTTCGACGAGAGAGTCTGGAAGACACTGTGACTTTGTCTGCGATTTGTTCCCTTTTTATACCATTCTGATAATGAACCCTCGAGTCTTATCAGTTGCACATAAAAGAAAATTAATAAATGCATATTGCATTTCTTGAGAAATAAGTATATAAGACTTGCTCACTTGGAATCGATTATCTCAGTTCAGGGTTTACTTATGTGGATGGCATATTTCCAATTAATCAAGATGAAGTGAAAACAATTGCGAATATGTTATTGAGTAGATTTTAATTTCCCACATGTTATTATTATTCTTCGGAATTATAAATCTTTACTCTTTGGTTTGTGTTAACTGGCGAAATGTTTACTTATAATGCTTAAATAGGCATATATCCCCTTTATTTAATTTAATGCTACTGGAGTAAAGCCTTACATAACATTTTTGCATCACTTTTCAGTGTGCCGCCCTCCATATTTATAGACATCCTCTTTGTAAATCTGCGTTTCCCTAATGTTTTCCGTGACGTCAGCCATTTACTATTTTTAGTTTTCAACATTTGAACTTTTTGGGTACTTTGTTTATTTTTGTTTCAGTTCAGGCAGGCCGACCATAGTCCTTTCCTTCCCTTTGGTCCACGGAGGTTGTTTTGGCAAGCGGCCAAAGGACTTTCAAAAAGCGGCTTCCATATAGAGCCATATACATTTGTAGACCCGGTTTATCCTACTGGCGCAGCTAGTGGAGTCGAGTTGAGTCGCAACCTTTTTGATTAGATTACGCAACGTAAAACTGGTTTGCAAATTGAATAAATGACTTTTGCGTTGCCAATATAAAACGTGTTTGAAATTTTTGATTAGGTAAACACAGACATACTCACACACACACAGAAAACGCGATTTTAGACCTTTCAAGCGTAGAAAGGAAAAAAAAAAATGTAAAATGAAATAGAATAGAATACAACAAACAACAGCGGCGGCGACAAAATGAACCGAAATGGCAAAGGCCCAGGACATGCTGGACGAAAATGTCCTGGGCCCTGGCCAAACTCCATTTTTCCCCGTCACTTTAGAGAAGGGACTCTGCGAACCGAATGTAATTTGTCAATTTTGTTGGGTGGCAGCGCGGGCAGTTTGTGGTTTTGGGACTAGGAAGGGCCCAATTAAAATTCATTAAACGTAAATTAACATTGAAGTCGGGCATTATAAATTAACTAGAGGCCGCATTAGACGACCTCGGAAACCTGGCTGAAAGAGAGAGCCAATTGAATAGGGATTTCAGGACCTACTGCTTGAATGTATGACTCCCCAGCTCAAATTATATAATTGGGGAAAAGTAAGTACAAAGTAATCTTTAAAGCACGTGAGAGCACGACATTAAAATTTCCATAATAATGTTGTAGATACAATTTAAGATGGTATGCTGATTTAATTGTTTATCTTGTTATTTGTATACTTTCGCAGACCCTATAAGGTATATTATGCATTTTAAGCAAACTAGTCTCTCAGTTTTGAAGACTTTGGATGAAACCTTTCAAAAGTGTTCTTTATGTTTGCAGTTGGCATATATAGTAAGTCGAAACTCATAGGAAGAATCGGGCAAAAATGCAATTAAAACTTCGTAACTTCGTTGTTTCCCAACATTTACCCGTATACTCCGACATACATATATTAATTTGTAACGCTTTTTAAGGCTTATAAATATTATATAGCTGATTTATTATTATTTAAATTAATTTGGTTTTTAAAATCGGAATTACTTTAATTGATTCACACGTTTTTACTGATAAACTATATATTAAGGCATTCGAAAAAAATCGCCATTGATAATATCTACTTTTGCAATCGTGTTTGACTTTGTTTAAGAAATCCACGATGCCAAGTTTTTTTTTGAGGCGCGTAAATCGTGGCAGTCCAATTCCAATTCAGGCTTAATGAGCTGTGTAATATTTGCATTTTGTTCACACCCCAGAGCAGTAATTTCGGTGACTTCGCCAAAAGCTAGGCAAAAGCTTTATTTTTCTTGGCAAAGTGCCGTCCGGCAAATGTGCTGCAATTGCTTTGGCGTTTTTGTTAACCTTCTTTTTTCTGCCCGTTTTTGGCAATCAGAGAGATAGAAGACACGGAGAGGACGAATAGGGCGACATAAATCCATTACAGATTGTGAATACGAAATAAATCAGAAGCCATAATTCAATATTAAATCACTCATACGCCAGGTTAAACCAATTGCAAATGGTGAATGCATCTCGGAGCACAACAAGCAGGACAATTAGTGTGTCACTCACTGCGGCGAAGAAAGAAGGGAAATGAGAAATGGGTTGGCTTGCGTCTCCGCTTTTAGCCAAATGAAAACCTCAAATGTGGATACCTTGCTGGAAACTCTTCTCGGGCAAAATCAACAAAATATTTCAAAATAACAAATGTGTCCAATGGGTTTGCTGTAGTAGTTGGGTAGCTGTAGGACAGCAGCTCCAATGACAAAGTGCTTGCAAACGCACAATATTTGTCTAGGTCATGCATATCGCAATCCGGTCTTGTTCCGAAAGGTGAGCGCCCAGGTGAGAAGTGGGCGGCCGGGCCTTCGCAGCAATTCCAATCCAGTTTGCCAGTTAAATGCAAACATAAACACAAAGGCAAATACACAAAACACAAAACACAAGACATATTAATCAGTGCAGGACAGGGGCGGAGATTGAGTCAGAGGCAGCGGGATGTGGCCAGATATATAAGCGATTCCCTGCATTGGCTTTGGTTGGCCAAACAAATAAATTGCAATTTGTGTAATCTTAACACCTAGGGCCAAAATCAATGGAGAACAATGTCCTCCAAGCACTCCACCACATCATTTCACACAAACTTGTTCGTATATATATTTGCACTTAGAAAAAACTCATCAAAGAACAATACTTGTTTGGGATAGTTTTAATACATTCGGAATTGTTAAGGAATTACGTTACTCGTAAAAGCTAAAAAAATAAAAAAGAAAGCGAATTTAAATAGAAATAATTAAGTTTAAAATAAGTTTCTTACCTCTTGGCCTATATCTATAAATTCAACTTCAAAGCTTTAAAAGTTATTTAAGAATAAGTATGCCATACTAACTTTAAGTTTATAATATAATATATAATATTTATTGAATAGCATTTTCAAAACCTAATTTAGACTACTTCTTCGCAGTGGACAAATATGTGTGTAACTATATATGGATCAGGTGTGTGGCAAAATATTTACAATTAAGGACAAAGGCAGCAAATGCATTGAAACCTACATTGGTCCATGCGATGTCGAAGAATGTCATCTACCGCTGTTCTTGGGTATTGAGTTTCGTCATATTTGGTATTCGTGTTTGTGTGTTCGTTTGCCCTAGTGTAAGTGTGAACGGATTAAATAGGATTGTGCAAAATTTGGTCAAAGTCAAAATTTATGTTTGATTTTAATTACAGCGTGATTTTTGAATTTACTAAAATGTTTTTAATTCCACTAAGGAGGTTGTGGAATATAATTGCTTATTGTCTTATTTTTAGCAAAATAGATAAATGAATAAAAAACCGTACTCATATTAAAAAACTTATGTTACAAGGTATGGCTTGTTTGATGCCAACAAAATAGGGCCAATTGAGGCAATTAAAACAAAATTGACTAATTGCCATTTACAAGTCAACATTCTAAACACCGTTAAGTGAAGTAATATAATACTTCTGTTTATTTTCGACATATATGGTATATATTTCAATACCACCAAAAAGTAATTGCTAATTTAATATAATATATTTAAAATCAATTATTATGATTTAAAGCAGATCTAAATGATATGTGGGTATTTTAGAAACGATTTGCTTTTAGCGTTGGGGTCTGGGTCTTGGTGTCTTGTTGTCAGGAGTTTTGCTGGCGAGTTGATTGGGTATGCAATCCAATGGATCTGAAGGAGGTCCTGGCGGCGGGGCAGCGTTTTCCGGTGGGGGATAATTTGGCGGTAATGGACCGGAGCCACCTGAAGTCCGAGCACCCTATTTTAGATAATTAAAGATTAATTAGGGTTTAGATTTTAATAAATCAATAACAAATGCTGTACATACGTATGGCCTTCTATAGACTTGTTGCTGCGGGTATCGGTATTGCTGGGCATTCGCAACTCCCAGGAGAACGCAGCTGAAGAGCAGAATTGCAAGTGCGAATTTCGGCGACATCTTTAGTTCGACGAGAGAATCTGGAAGACACTGTGACTTTGGCAGCGATTCGTTCCCTTTTTATACCATTCTGATAATGAACCTTCGAGTCTTATCAATTGCACATAAGAAGAAAATTAATAAATGACTTATGCATGTCTTAAGAAAAAGAAGGCTTCTGCTTACTGGGAATCTCTTATCACTGCTCAGGTTCTATTTATGTGGAAGTCATATTTCCAATTACTCAAAATGAAAAACAAGAAAAATCGTATAAACATATAATTTATTCAGAAAAAGATAAAGTTTACTAGATTCATGGAAATATAGTGCAATTATTGAGTTTAAATCGAATAAATTATACATCCTTTGGGTTAAGATCACCGCCGAACTTTGAATTAAATGCGGTGCTGTGACTTTATTAATTGAAGATTGGCTTAAGTTCAACATGATAAGTCATAGTCGTAGTTTGGCTCAGTTGAAAATATAGGAGCAAATACGTTATAACAAGGTGGTGGTGTGTTTTTAGGTTTGGGTTCGTAGCCTTTTGTAAGTCTCTTCGATAATCCAATTTCGAAGTTTTGCCACATTGGTATAAGCCGCCGGGACGTCCTTCATTTCGCACTTAACGCCAAAGTTTACAATGCCGGCCAGCTCAAACCTTTGGGGATCTTCTCGCAGGGGACAAGCCAGCGGAGAGCCACCATCGCCCTTGCAAGAGTCCTTTCCAAGCTCCCCGCCTGCGCACAAGAGGCTGTTGTCGAGCTGGAATCCGTTTCCGTAGAATCGACGAAGCTTATACTCGCACTCATTGTTCGGGACTATTGGTAACTCCACCTTCTTCAAGACGTTCATGTATGAGGAGTCGTTCAGGGACTTCTTACCCCAGCCACTGAAGATGCAGCGCGAGTAATCGAAGTTCCTATTATCCGGCGGCAGGCAGATTGGCTTAATGTGTTGGGTAAATGTTAGCGGAGTCTGAAGAAACAAGAGAGCCACATTATTGGCCCCGTTCCGTCTGTCGAAGCCAGGATGACGAACGATCGACCGGATTCTAGCATCAACATGTGGAAGTTGCTCGGAGTTGGTTTTGAAGTCCCATTCGCCAGCTCGGACAATAATCTGGTTTTTGGTTCGGTTGTAGGTTACGTGATTGGCTGTGATGACCACTTCAGGAGCGATAATGGCGCCACCACCGAAGTATTCTCCATTTTTATCGAGCAAAGCCACCATCCAAGGAAACTCGAACTCCTGGGCGAAGCCATCCATGTCCCGCATTTCGAAGGATATGCCTCTGCTGTTGGGTCGCCCGCACCCCGTCTCTTCGACGATTATATCTTTCTCGTTATACTGAAAAGGCAGCCGATAGTTAGTATTATCTTTCACACTACCGCAACAATGTTACTTACAAGTATATTTATATTTTCACAGCAGGTTTCCGTGGCAGGGCACCCATTATTTCCATCAGTCATAACTCCGAATTGTATTGGAGCCTGGCAGTTACGACGCGGCACACACCTTTTCTCACTTGAGGGCCAACAATCCTGGCCCAGGACCTGATGGATGGCCAGGAGAAGGCACAGGATTGGGAGAATTCCGTGCAGACGACGCATTCTTGTTTGCGGTGAAAAAGAAACTGCAGCCTCTCGAGACAGATAGCCACTATTTAAAGCTTATGGGTCTTGTGAACTGATAACCCAAAAAGAGACATCGCATCGCAACTGATTTCAAAATCATTAATGGGGCTTCAAAAAGTGAGCGGGCCACTTTTCGAGACCCCTATTTTTACATACAAATGGACAAAGCAATTTGGCCTTTTTGTTGTTGTGGACATGTTGATGCTTATCAAGAAAGATGTGTCAATAGAGCAATACTTTTAAAGCACCCAAAAATATGTTTATACATAAGTATTAGTCATCAGTATGTTAGTTTTAATGTTGATTTATTGACATCTGACTAAGGGAATTTTTCATGCCTTCAAAATACATTTAAGTTCAAATAAAATTCAACAATTAACAAATGATTAAAATTAAAATTTAAAGAGCCATTTGCTGGAAAGTTCTTCCCTGAGCAAACTCCTTATTTACTTCTCGCATTCATTTAATTTAATTATGAAATTGTTTACAACTTTCTGCGAGTTCTTCGAATATACAAACATAATGAAGCCAACTAGCTACGAATTATCAATTATTATATTATTATAATCAACGTGAATAATTTTGTATGATTTCCGCAAAATATCGATTACAATTTCTATTCTACAAAAAATCCCATTTAAGTTTGAATAATTTGAAAACGTTTCTGAGATCTTAGCTTATATCTTTAAAAGTTATTCCAGAATAATTAAGGCAAGTAACTTTTAAAATTTAAAAGCTTAAAAATCTAAATGTACCTTTAAATAAAATCTTTATTTAAAAGCAATTTCAAACCATGATTTGTGGACAAATATGTTTGTTACTATATATGGATCAGGTGTGTGGCAAAATATAAGGACAAAGGCAGCAAATGCATTGAAACCTACATTGGTAAATGCGATGTCGAAGAATGTCATCTACCGCTGTTCTTGGGTATTGAGTTTCGTCATATTTGGTATTCGTATTTGTGTGTTCGTTTACCGTGTAAGGGTGAAAGTATTAAATATTATTGTGAAAAATTTGGTCAAAGTCAAAATTTATGTTTGACTTACAGCCTTATTTCTGAATCTACAAAAATTTTTTTAATTCCGCAAAGAAGGTTGCGGAATATAATTGCGTATTTTCAAATTTTTAGAAAAGTAGATTGATCAATAAAAAACCGTGCTTGTATAAAAAAACATGTGCTACAAGGTAAAAGGTATGGCTTTTTTGATGCCATCAAAATAGGGCCAATTGATGAAATGAACACAAAATTGACTAATTGCCATTTACAAGTTAACATTCTAAGTTAACCGTTAAGTGAAGTAATATAATACTTCTGTTTATTTTCCACATATACTTTATGAGCTCAAATTTTGTATATCTTTTCGATACCACCAAACAGTAATTGCTAATTTATATTCAATTATTATGATTTAAAGCAGATCTAAATGATATGTGGGTATTTTAGAAACGATTTGCTTTTAGCGTTGGGGTCTGGGTCTTGGTGTCTTGTTGTCAGGAGTTTTGCTGGCGAGTTGATTGGGTATGCAATCCAATGGATCTGAAGGATGTCCTGTCGGCGGGGCAGCGTTTTCCGGTGGGGGATAAGTTGGCGGTAATTGATCGGAGCCACCTGAAGTCCGAGCACCCTATTTTAGATTAATAAAGATCAATTAGGGCTTAGATTTTAATAAATCACAATTGCTTGTACTTACGTATGGCCTTCTATAGACTGGTTGCTGCGGGTATCGGTATAGCTGGGCATTCGCAACTCCCAGGAGAACGCAGCTGAAGAGCAGAATTGCAAGTGCGAATTTAGGCGACATCTTTAGTTCGACGAGTGAGTCTGGAAGACACTGTGACTTTGGCAGCGATTCGTTCCCTTTTTATACCATTCTGATAATGAACCCTCGAGTCTTATCAGTTGCACATAAGAAGAAAATGAATAAATGCAAACTGCAGTTCTTGGGAAAAAGAAATAATTCTGCTTAATTGGAATCTCTCATAACTTTTAACGGTCTATTTATGCGGAAGTCATATTTTCAATTAATCAAGATGAAAAACAAGAAAAATCGTATAAACTTTGATGGTGAATAGATCACGCTAAATGGTTTGTAAGACCACTTTCAAATTGGGTTGATAGAATGATGCTCAATTAGTTCACAATAAGAATTTACGCTTTATTACATGTTGACAGCTCGTGGTCAGGAGGAAGAGAGAGAGATATCAAAGTGAGACCAGACCATCTCAAGAAAGAATATCTTACATGCTAATAAATATACTAGATTATTGTAATTAGTAGTGAGGTTCCTCAACATCCCGGCCCACCCTGAAACTAAGTTTCTGAATTAGGCAGGATGGCAATTTTAGAAATGGGTCTAACAAGTTCTCCTGATGAAGTTCGCAGCTTTACGGCGCGTACCAGCCCGTCCTTGCCTGGATAGACCTCAATAATGCGCGCCAAAGTCCAAGCGGCGGGGGTGTATTTGAATCCTTGATGATCGCCATATCCCCAGTAGCAATGTTCGTCCTCTCCGTATTCCACTTAGGGCGTTGTTGAAGTGTAGTGAGGTATTCCTGATGCCATCTCTTCCAAAAGCCTTGTAGCATTGCCTGTACATTTTGCCAGTAATCCAGTCGGTTAACTGCTATGTGGCCAAGATCGCCCTCTGGAACTGATGTATAAGGGCGTCCAATCAGCAAGTGTGCGGGCGACAAGTAGGAAACTTCGATGTCTGACGTAGCGAAGAGTGGGCGTGAATTGACGACGGATTCAATTTGAGCCAGAAGGGTGTGCATTTGCTCAAATGTGAGGATCGAATTCCCGATGACACGACGCAGATGAAGCTTTACGGAGCGAACAGCTGATTCCCATTTTCCGCCCCAGTGGGGTGCGTGCGGTGGTATAAAACTCCATTTGATACCCTCGCTGGCCAACGCTTGGGTTACTTGAGTGTTATGCTGCTGCGACAGGATGAGCGTATACATTTCGTCTAACGCCTTCTTTGCTCCCACAAAGTTGCGACCGTTGTCGCTGTAGATGTGGGTACATTTGCCTCGACGAGAGATAAAACGACGAAGAGCAGCAAGAAATGTCTCCGTGCTAAGATCTGTAGCCAATTCCAAGTGAATTGCGGAGGTCACTAGGCAGACGAATAGGCAAATGTATCCCTTTTCCTTTCGTGGATTCCGTCCCTTGTGCACTTTGAGTAGAAGCGGTCCGGCGTAGTCGCACCCAGTATTTTCGAATGGGTATGCTTGACGTACCCGAACAGCTGGCAAGTCCGCCATGTATTGATCAGTTGTTTTGTGGAGTTGGCGAAAACATTTGTGACAAGCATGTGTAAGCTTGCGAATCATGTTGCGTGCGCCAACTATCCAATACTGTTGGCGAACGATGACGAAAAGTGCTGTCACACCTGGGTGAAGATGTATCCTGTGCTCGTGTTCCAAAATAAGCAGAGAGATGCGATGATGTTTTGGCAGAATAATTGGATGCTTGACTTCCTCCGGTAGTAGCGAGTTTGAGAGGCGCCCACCTACACGAAGCAGGCCGTTCTTGCAAATTATGGGTGAGAGTGTTCGAAGTGTTGACGAATTTGACACAGCTTTTCCCCTTTGCAATAGGTGTAGATCGGATGAGAAGCTTCCTTGAGCCTGCCTTAGACAATAAATGCGGGCCTCGCTGATTTCCTCAAACGTGAGTGTGAGGTTTGACGGAATCGGTTTCTTTCATCTTCGATGCATAAACCGTAAAACATAAGCAGTGCAGCGAATCAGCTTGGTCCAGGAAGAAACTCGAAACGATAGACACTCAATCGGGGACGCTTCAGGTTCAGATTCCATACGGCTGGATAGTGAAGAGGATTTCAGCCCATCCATTATGGTCGTGTCCAAAATTGTATTGGAATTGTTGCCACTACGCAGCTTTGAAGCAAGAAGATCGTTGAGGTGTAGCCAATGTGGACCCTTCCACCACAGCTCATAGCTCATGAGATTGGCTGCTAGCATTCCCCTCGATGCGCAATCGGCAGGGTTATCCTTTGAGCCAACGTGATGCCATGCGCTGCATGGTATGACATCCAGGATCTCCGAAGTACGGTTGGCGATAAAGGTCTTCAGCTTCGATGGGGTGTGCGACAGCCACGAAAGGACAATCGTGGAATCGCACCAAGCATGCACAACTATATCCTTGTGGTGCAAGCCTTCTTTAACAGCTCGGAGAAGGCGAGTCAGCAATAGCGCGCCACAGAGTTCCAGCCGAGGAAGACTTTGTTGCTTTAGTGGCGCAACGCGTGTTTTAGCTGCCATAAGTGACACCAAGCAGGTGCCGTCTGCGTTGCTTACACGGCTGTATATGACAGCGGCATATGCCTTTATAGATGCATCCGAAAATCCATGTAATTCGATTTTTCCCGATTCGTTGTGTACATAACGTGGAATCCTTAGGTTTGTTATGTACTTGATATCGTCGCGACAGGTCTGCCACCACTCAGCCAGCTTCGGTGGGAGTTTTGAATCCCAGTCCAGGTCAAGTAGCCAGAGTTCTTGGAAAAGGATCTTGAACTGTACTACCACAGGCGCCAGAATACCTAGAGGATCAAAAATTCGTGAGACATCTGACAATACTTGCCGTTTAGTAGCATCTGGCTCCGTAGAAAGTGAAGCTTTGTAGGACAGGACGTCGTCTTGGGGATTCCATAGCATTCCTAAAACTTTAACCGCTCTGGTTATTTGGAGCTCGGCTTGTCGGGTGTGGCTGATGACGCTGCTATTAGACACCCATTTGCCAAGCTCAAGCTTAGCCTTGGACATCAGCTGGATGAGTTCGTCGCGGCAGCTAAGTAGTTCGTCTTCAGTTTCAGCGCCGGTGAGTACATCGTCTACGTAAAAGTCCTCAAGCACAATTTTTAAGGCTGTGGGAAACTCATCCTGGTGGTCTCGCGCTAGTTGTTCCAGTACTCTGACAGCAAGAAACGGTGCACAGCTTGTTCCATAGGTGACTGTACAGAGTTGAAAATGTTGAAGAGGATCTTTCGGAGCTTCTCGCCATACGATCCGTTGAAAGTTGCGGTGCTGAGGGGCAACCCAGATCTGTCGAAACATTTTAACTATGTCCGCCGAAAACACAAACTTGTGCATTCGAAAGCGAAGGCATACATGAAAAAGGTTGCGTTGTATGCTGGGTCCGATGTGTAAGGCGTCATTTAGAGCGTGGCCGTTTACGTCTTCAAATGACCCGTCAAATACCACGCGCAGCTTTTTTCCTAGAACTGGGTGGTGTGGCATGTAAAATGTTTTGGCTGATGTATTGCATTCTTCAGGGGCCAGCTTACGCATATGACCTAGGCTTAGATACTCGTTCATAAATTTTGAATATTGCTTGCGTAGCTCCATATCACGCTGCAAGCGACGTTCCACAGCATAGAAGCGTGAGACAGCGCCCTGCAGGCTGTCTCCGAACTCTTGGCATTCGTGTTTAAAAGGCAATTCAACGATGTATTTGCCGTCTGGGTCTCGGGAATGTGTGGTCAGAAAGTGCTGCTCCACCTTTTCGTGCGAAGGGTCTCGCTGTGTATGCTCAGTGTTATCCTCGATCTCCCAAAAGCGTTGAAGAGAGGCGTTTATGTCAACAGTAGTCATGAGCGTGTTGGCGGTTAATGGATGCGGCATTGCAACGGAAGTGATTATCCATCCAAAGATCGAGCTGATGGCAATAATATTTCCATCGGTGTCATATTTTTTATCACCTGACAAAACGGACCAAATTTGTTAATTTCCCAGTAATATGTCTACAGGTGAAGATGTGTTAAACGAAGTATCGGCTAACTGGAGTCCATCGTAGATCCTTACGAAAGATATTCCGGAAACTAGAATTCTTGAGGGTGAACGTGCGAGCCCAAGTGCGTTGACGCATCGTTCAGAAACGTAGGATAGCTCAGAGCCGCTATCCAAAAGCACACGGCAAATTGTGTAAGTCCCTTTTGAGTTTTGGACATACACCAAAGCTGTGGGCAATGTGCTTCTTTTGAGTCCCGATGACTGTGTTAATGAGGTGCTGTTTTGCGTCTGGGCGACCAAAGTTGAGCTACATCCTGAAGTTTGAGGACTGGCCTGTGCAGTGTGCGCAGGAGCAACTGTCATGGAATCCATGTTTTCAGGATGTACAAGAGAATGATGACGGCCATTGCAGTGCTTGCACGAATGTTTCGATTGACATTGTGAAGATCGGTGGCCTGGGCGTAGACAATTGAAGCAAAGCGATTTTCCTTTCACAAAGGAGCGTCGATGTTCGGTGCTCAGATTTTGAAATTGAGAGCATCTATACAGCTGATGGTCAGCAGAGCCACACTTACCACAATTGCCACGGTTCACTGCAATAAGTGCGCGCTTTGCTCTGGCAGGCTTGTCCGTGTGGCTGCCAGGATCGAGTTTGATTGCCGATGTAGCTTGGCTTAATTCAAAATCCTCGCAACGGTCATCAAGGAATTTAAACAAGTCTGTAACGGTTGGTGTCGCAGCGCCTCTGGTGTCCTCTATCCACTTCCTTCTAGAGTCGGGATCAATTTTAGCCAGTACAAGATGAATGACCCAGCAGTCACGGCTGGTCTCCCCAACTGCATCTAGCCCACGAATGATTTCGTTGGCGCCATCAGTAAGTTTGCGTAGATTAGATACCTCGCCGTTGGGGGCAGTAGCCAGTCCCATGAAAGTGTCCAGTAAGGAGTTCACGATATGCCTTGGGCGATCATAGCGATCATTGAGGCGTTCCCAGGCTGAATCATAAGCTGATTCCGTAATGGACATGTGACTGAGAAGATTGGCCGCTTCACCAACTATAAAAGACTTTAGATAATGAAACTTCTGAATCTTTCCCAGGTGGGTCTTGTTGTGGACTGTGCTTTCGTAAATGTCCTTAAAGGCTGGCCATTCCTTGTAGTCGCCACCAAAGGGTTTGATGTGGATTTTCGGCAACGGGTTTTCAGTTAAACAAACTGCAGCAGGCGGCGGCGTGGCCAAGGTTGATGCTCCGTTCTGAGAAAGTCGCTGCAAGAACTCACTTTGCTGTTGCAGCAATGTGGCCATGTTGTGATCCGCTTGAGGTATGGCGCTTGGCTGAAGTTCGCTTTTTAACGACGCGAATAAGGTAAGCGCGCCAGGTACTTCTCCTCATACGCTTGGAAATCTTCGGTAGGATCCTCGAAACCCTCAACGTTATCGTACACGTGCATTTCGTCAGTGATCTCCTCAAGGCTTCTGAAGGCTTGATTTAGCCGTACCAGCATGGCATCGACTCCGGAGTAAGTGCTCTGTGGTGGTGGATTCTCAATGTAATTGACCAAGCGAGTTACGGTCGCCTTTAGCCGACCACGTGCTTGGGTAAGTCGTTTAAGCGTCTGTTGTTCCATGGCGTGTAGATTTACTTAAAACAGTTTGTAGATGCGGAAGTATTCCGGCTCTCGAAGGACCAGACAATGATGGTGAATAGATCACGCTAAATGGTTTGTAAGACCACTTTCAAATTGGGTTGATAGAATGATGCTCAATTAGTTCACAATAAGAATATACGCTTTATTACATGTTGACAGCTCGTGGTCAGGAGGAAGAGAGAGAGATATCAAAGCCAAACCATCTTAAAAAAGAATATCTTACATGCTAATAAATATCTTAGATGTATTGTAATAAGTAGTGAGGTTCCTCACCCAACAAACTTATAATTTATTCAGAAAAAGACTACAAAATATTTAAGTATATTTGATTCGAGGAAATGTAAGTGGCTGGGGAAAATAAAGAATTTTAAATCAAATAAGTATTATTTAACATAATTTAATTTACACGTTTTAAATTTGTTGTTATAATTCTGTTTTATAGTCCGAAAAGTATTCCTTCGGAATAAAATTGCATTACCTATGTTAAATTTTCGATCTCCTTAAATGGTACTCCGCCGTAATGAACTTAAGTCTTTGACTTCCTCCCGTAAAAGCCCAGCACTCCAAGATGGCCCTGAAACCCAAACCCCGAGGGTCTAACCGGAGTGCTTAAGTGCCTAAGCGCTCCATGATGGATATGGATGCAAGTGAGGCTGTGCTCAGGCTTAGCCCTAAAAGCGCATTTTAAGTAATTCCAGAGCCTCGGCTATGGTCTCTTAACCCACTGCTCACCCTTTCACCAGCCCTTTTTGCTGCGGCTTAAAAGCTTTAAAAGAATTTATTGCGAACACTTGAAGTATTTTTTTTTCTGCCGTTCGCCGCTGCCTCTGCTCTATATACATATATGCATAGGTATATGAAGGGAATTATTCGCCTGGGTGTAAAGTGAAAGCAGCTAGAAAAACAACAGCATCTGCAGGGAGCAACAGTCGCTGGGAGGAAAGGAGAATGCTTGCCGATGCGTAGGTTATTTACAATGGGTTTTTGTTGGGGGGAACCTGCTACAGCCAAGGCTTTCAATATTTTCACACTTTGGTTTTTAGTTGTAATGTTTTCTCTATATATTTGCCATTGCAGAGGACACAGGCGATGAGTGTTTTGTCTCGAAAACGCAATACAGTTGCACTTAATGGCTCCGGTCGTGTGCCTCGAAAGTAAATGGTCCTCGAGCTGGTTGCCTGGCACAAGAAAAATGGAGTATCCGCATCGAAGGAGTAGAACGAACTGTGAGAAACAGGACCTTGACTATCTGCAGTTGTGGCTCAAAACGAAATAAATGACCTTTGTTTGTTATTTTTCAAATAATATAAGGCGAGGAGGGTAAACACACATTTGTTGACAATATTTCTTTAAAAGCAATTGCTTAAATTTTACATTACGGAAGCCAATATATTGAACAATAGCAAAACAACTAGTAAATAAATGATTAGCTAAATGACTTACGCTGCCGATATGACCATGTATAATTAACAGGTATTCAACCTCAACATTTTCACACGTAATCGATTTTATCGGCTTTAATTTAAAACCCACAACATTTGTTTGCTTTATTTTTTTTCGCTATACCACCATGACACTCTACGAATTAATTATAATTTTTTTAACGCAGCTTTAGTTCATAGAAGGCATTGTCATTTTACAGAGTAACTGAAAAAATACCATACAAACCAGTGCTGCATTTTTTGCCAAGCCATAAATAAGTAATTAGGATTTTTTTATTTAAAAGACGAAATAGAAATTTGTATAGTTTGTATATATCGCTATGGTTTAATTAATTTTTACGTTTTTGCTTAGGGGCTTATTGGAATTAATATAAAATTAGTTTGCGACAGGAGAAAAAAACATTTAGATTGTTGTAAAATTGAAAATAGCTATAAGAAAGAACTCTACAATTAAAAATGAACACATTACTTTTTTTTGTTTTTGGTTTGCATTCACTCATACTATACTTAATTAACCGAAACGTTTTAAATATTTCCCTCACAGCCTGTTTGCCAACCTCTCTTATTTGGCCTAATTAATGTCGTCTGTGAGCTCATCAGGCCATTGGATAAACATTTTTACATAACCAAGCTGTATTCAAATTGATTTATGTTAATTACTGTTTAACAGAATGCGCCTGACTGATTGCTAAATTGATTTTAAATGAAATGCAAATACGGAAAAAATGTACTCGGCCACATAAAAAAGAAATCACCCAGTGTCCCACTGATGATAATGACAATCTATTTTATCGCTCTGATTGCTGTCAAACATCAGCGAGGCCGTAGTCCGTGGCAAAATGGATAAATCGTGAAAAGTGCGAAAACTAACCACATTATTTGTTAACATTGATTTCGATCTTTTTGTGCTCTCATGGGAACGTTGATTTTCAAACTGCAAATAAAATAAGTTCTTGAAACAGAAACTTACATTTGTTATTTATAATTCAGTTTTAACAAGAAAACAAAGCTAATTAATAGGAATAAAATATATAAAATTGCTAACTTTACAAACACCAAGTGTATGGCCTTTCCGATCAATCAGTTATATTTTAAAGGCATATTATTAAGCCCCTTATGCAATTTTAAGTCGGATTGATTGGTCAAATATGAAAAACCAAAATTATGCGATCAATCAGTTATATGCGCTATAGATATAGTCGGCCGATCCCGTTCACTTATATACTGCGTGCAAAAAAAAAAAAATGTTAAAAATTTTAACTTAATTTTTTTAAAACTGAGAAACTAGTTTGGAGAAACAGAAGACGGACAGACGGACAGAAGACGGACAGACAACGGACAACGGACATGCTTATATCAACTCAGGAGGTGATCCTGATCAAGAATATATATACTTTATAGGGGTTTTTTTTTTTTTTTTTTTTTTTTTTTTTTTTAAATTTATTTAATTTTTCTTTTGTATTAAAAAAAAATAAATAAAAAAAAAAAAAAAATATAAATATTTTTATAAAAAATTTTTGGTTTTTTTTTTTTTTTTTAAAGGGGGGTTTAAAAAGCCTTAAATTTTAAATTTAAAAAATAAAAAAACCAAATTGGGAAAAAAGTTATTGCGCCGATTGCTATGTCCTATAATATTATTCTTTCGAGCTGGTATACATTCTTTGCTCAATTTTAAACTATATAGACATCTGTCTCTGCCAAATAAATATTCAAGACTTATAAAGAGACTTTAATTTTCGTTGGAAGCACAGGGCATCCCTATGAGAATACCAACTGATAATAGGCAAAGATGCTGATATGTAACAATCTGTGACTTTTATGGACTCAGTGAGCATTAAGTTAATGACAGCCCCTGCGGCAACAAAAAGTTGCCCGAAAAGAAACATTCGCTGAGTTTATTTATGGAATTCAGCCGCCAAGGAATTGAGGATGTAATAAAACGTAACTTGGAAAGTATAAAGTTTTTAGCTTTATTTGCATATATTTAAATACAGTTTTCAAATCAAATATCAAAGAAAGGTAAAACTAAAATAAAGAGTCTGTGGAATACCAAATCATAAACTAATTTATGCAGTTGGATTTTTCGATACTACATTTCTTAATGCTAGAAATGAAATTATTTATTATTGTTAAGTATATTGTTACGAGCTTTAAATAAATTTAATTGAATATTTTTGATAGAAAAACAAACCCTGGTGAGGTGTTAAGTACTTATTTACAGCTATCAAGGGCATTTAATTACCAGACAAATTTTTTGATTTTATCAGCTAGTTATTTACAACATATTGATGTTTGTCGTTGTGTTTTTGGGCATAAATCGGCCAGCTTCTTGTTTGTTCTGGCACATTTGAATGGGTGAAGGCAATTAAGGACTCCTTTGTCTGCGATTAGGTAATGACATGAGCCGGCCCCTGCCTGACAATTGGGTATTGGCTTGTTGTCGGGGTCTCAGCTGTCAAGAGCAGCAGGTGGAGATGGGTGGAATGGATGGAGATAGGGTCATTGTGTCCGGGGGCATGGGAGTGGTTGAATGGAATGTCGGGGGGACGGCATATCATTGACGGGGGCGGGGTATCGGCAGCTGGGAAACCAACTTGCAACCTACTTGGCCCAGAAACGCACTCGTGTGTGTGTTCCTTTTGCGCGTGTGTGTGTGTGTGTGTATTGGCCAAATGCCAACGAACAAAACTTGCCATAAATCCACAGGCATCGTATAATTAATAAGGATTAATTGTGCACCAGAACTTGTGCAGCGACAATGCCAGACAGAGCCAAAGACAAAGGCGCAATGGACGTGGAATGGGGCATGGAGATGCTGATTGCATGGTCGTAGTCAAAATTTAATTAATTAATAGCACAACTTTAGGCAACCTGCATGTGTGTCTCACAATTCTGGCAAAACGGGCGGTAAATCGATAAGCAAAACTCGAATTCGGAAAATTACCTCCGGTATGCGTTGTGGCAGAAATATTCTCGTAAAATATTTGCCTTAATTAACAGATTCAGATCTTGGCTCTTTATTAGAAAGCTAATTGCTAGCATACTCACATTCCGTCGCAGAAAACTAGTCAAATTTGTATTCAAGTGCATTTAAGTTTTCTTAAAATATTTTTCATTGATTAAGAGGTTAAATTTCTTTGAAGTGAATAAAGAACATTCTAGAGCTAAATTATTGCTAAATCCAGAAGCTAACAAACAAAAGGTTTAAGCAATAGCTGCTAGAGACCTTCAGCTCGCAAATTGTAATCTTATTTTATAATTCGATATTTTTTTTGTTTAATGTAATGCGGTTTTAGCAGCTTCTTGTTATTGCAAAATTTTTTTTTATTTTTTTTTTAACTTTTATTTAAAATTTGTAAAATATTTAAAAGTTATATTTGGTGGAATTGGCTATAGCCTGGGCTTGCGTTGAATATAAAAAAGTTTTTAAAAGAAAAAGGCAGGAATTGGGAACACATAATAATGGTTTTTAATAACTTCCGTCATGTTTGTAATAACTTTTAGTTTATTGAATACCCGAATCCCACTTTTTTTTGCCGCTAGCAGCTGAATTAATCAATAATCGCAATTATTTGTGCATTGTTGCCAAAAAATTGTCTCATTTGCATGATGCAATTTCTTGAGGCCAAAGCTAGTAATTAAGCCGGCATTTGGCAGCAACAGAAGATTGTCCACTTAATTCGAAAGGAAGCGAAAACTTTTTTATTAGCTCTGCAATTCCTCCGTCTTTTCTCCTCGGCATTTCAATTCCCCGAACTTTTTTTATCAGACCTTTTACAGTTTTCCTACTTAACTTTACGTTCGCTTGGCCCTCGATTTTTCCACCGCTTGGCAGGTGAGTGCAAGGGACGGAAGGGAAATGAAAGACGGCAATTAATGTTAAGCTCTTGGCACGGCCCAAAGGATAGTTGAGCATTTGGCGGGGCAAAAAAAAAAGAACAAAAAAAAGAACAGAAGTGCAGCGAGGGAGGGGATTGGTTTTAATTAGGAAAAGTGTTTTATACTCCAATAACATTATGGTAAGCTTTGCAGGATTGAACCCGGAAGACTTGGTGCTCTTAAAAAATGAAAAATTGAAGTTTAAATTTTGTGCTTTAGAGTGAAAATCAATGGATTTCTTTTAAAGTATTATTTTTCACAGGAACGCACATAAATGCAGACAAAACAGAACGTATTAATTCAAGTTATTAAATTTCCACCACCGTACGCCACAAATAAAATAAGCTACAAAAAAAAAACATTAAATGAATTTGAATAATAATTATACCGCTTATTGCTGTTAAATAAAATGTTGATTTATTTATAGCCGCGTTTTAATATTTGTTTTCAATTTTTAGATTATAAATTTCAGAAGGGATATTCATTATCATTGGTTGCTTTTGGTTTTTTTTTTGAATATTTATCGATTTTTGAACGCCATTTGTTCATATATCTGGTCAATAGTTAAAGTTGTCAACATCACAAACTTTATTATTCATTTTCCTCGGTAGAAAGTGGGAGCCATTGGCCATTTGGTATTTATCTTTGTTTACCATACTTTATGCTTGACTGATTTCCCCATTAAGTATGACTATTTTCTTCCCAGAAATATTCTTTATTATAACAACAGACAAACAACAATAAAACTACAGATACGAACGCAGTTTTAGTATTTTTATTTTTCACGCATTTTGCTTATTGCCTCCACGAAACTGTTTTTAAGTCCCATACCCGGTGTTGCCATGATTTTTAGTGGGTAAACAAGAATTTCGATGCGGCATAATTTTCCCACCACCTTGTCCTCCTCGCGCGGGTAATTTGTTTTTGACGCATTGCTGATAACGACGTCGATGATGATGTCATAATTTTATTTCGCTATTCCATTGCCCGGGCTAAAAGTCAAAACAAAAAGCGTTTAAATTTCAACGATCTATCCGCATTCGATGTAATTTGCATAATATTTTAATTTTGCATACTTATTGGCGCATAATTAGGTGGTTAAGTCCGCGGGTGTGGGCTTTGTTGTTTGACTTTTAGTTCAATATTTGCCAGAAAAAAAAAATTCAAATTTAATTTGCATAGATGAGAGAGTAATTGCAAGGAAGGGGCTGCTTATTCGACAGGTTATAAAATCTAGACGGCTCTTTTTTATTTCTTAAAGATTCTGCTGGTTGCTTTTTAAATGACTAATCGATTGTGTTTTATAGAAAAAAAACCTTTTTTCTAAGAAATGTGCATATTTACTTTGTTTTGCTCGCCAAAAATGAACAGCTCTCTGGTATTTTGTACAGTCCACCCATTTAGTGGTAGTCTCAACCTGTTCTTTATTTACCCCTTGACCGCAACGGCAAAAAAAACTCAAATGTACATACGCGCATTTTAATGGACTTCGCGGAATACTCAACTTCAGAACATCCACTCCTAGTAAAATCGGATAAACATGCACCCATTGCCAATTGCAAATCGAACGCACGTTTCGGGTGCCACATCATGTTTGTCTAAGATCCATGGTGTCCCTAGATTTTGTGGCGTACTGGAAAAATATTTCTGAGGGGCTTTACAAATTCATTTATTGTACTCAATAATCTTTGGTCAAAAACGGACGGATTCGAATAGCTTTTTATAGATATTTTAATCAAATGTTGCAGTTTTAAGTGGTTTAATGAAATCCCCTTTAGTACACCCCTGTCCAGATGAAAAGGTCTGGTCTGGGCACAAAAACCCACCGAAACGGGGTACTTTTTTCGCAATCCCGCCACCCAACACAAACACTCGAGTTGCTGAGCGTTGCCGGATATTGGCTTCATACACCGCCAGCCAATTTTAAATTGCCAATATTGATTTATACGCCGCATGCGTCGCTGCCACATGGGGTACGAAAGCCAAGTTAGGGGGAGTTCTGAAGCTGGAGCTGGAGCCCAGGTCCTCTGAAGCATTGTTAAGTTGCAATTTTGCAGGTGGTGGCCGGGGATCCATTGCCAAAGATGGACGTGGGGCCGAAGTAAATGGGCATGGGATTTTACGTAGTTAACGCTGCCTGAATTTATTGGCCAGGCTTTAATAGCTGCACTCGCATGCAATGCAAATGTGGTTAAATATACACGGTGAATGGACTTTAATGCAAAATAACTGGAAAATTTATTATTTAATTTTTTAGATATTGCAATAGATTATATTAATATGGAAAACATGTAACCACAGATATATTTTTATCTTCAATTTAATGATTGTTTTGAAACATTATAAATTTTTTTCCTGTGTACAAGCTAAAAGAGGACAAAAATATTGAAAATATATGCAGGCCTAATTTTGACATTTAATTTAATGTTTATTTTATATTACAGTATAATATTTCTTTCTGTGTACGCACTTATAAGCTGCATAGCATAGGCGAACATCCTCAAATATAATATTACTTAGCTTAAATGCAATTGGATATGCTATCAAAGCGAAAAAAAATGATTTTCCCATTCGCCATCCCCTTTTAATTTCGCATGCCCATCTCTTTGCTCGGCTTGTGATTTCCCAAATCCCATTTAAGAATTCCCTTTGTGGGAGTCAGGGATACCCAGAACTCAGACTTTCCCACAACAGTTGAACACACTCCTTTGCATAATTCATGTAAAAAATTCAACACAACTCGGATTCGAGTCCCAGTGTGTTGGTTGTTTGTTTGGTGAGAGCTGTTTCGGATCCTGCTGCCGTTGTCCTTTTTATGGGGGCAATCGACATGTGCTTTAAGTGCTGCGATGTCGGCAGATAGATGAGAATGTGTCAAATGAATGTTGCCCGGTTAACCAACTGACATGAGTTTGAGAAGGGAAAATTATGTCCTGTTCATATATTCACACGAGGGGCTTTAAGTTAAAAGTATAAAAATAAAAAAACTAAAAACAAAAAGCTTTAATATCATAGCTTTTCTTAAAACCAATTCTAAATCTGAAGTATGATCCCTTAAGATTATAAAAACTATAATATATAATTATAATACATTTTACAACATGCTTTTGCTTAGAGTTTTCTGGGTTCAAATTCAACTGTTGTGGTATACTGGTCAACCTTTTGCAACTATTACCTATTACCTGGCTGGACCCGGGCCATTAAAAAAAATTAATTGCCCGCTTCCATAATGAACGTCATTATAAAACTGTCAACTGCATTCTGCAACTGTATTATGGCCATCTCTGGCACAAACTGTTCTTTTTTTACTTGCTTTTACAATAATTGATTTTTTTAATATACCATAAGACTTTTTGTTTTCATTGCGCCCAAAGTGAATGCTTTTGTGCCTTTTATTTAACAAGTATGAAATTAAATATCAACCTTAATGAATTTTCGCATTTAAACCTGGCCACAAACAAAGGGGAATTAAAAAACACATGTAGGCAAGTTCCGACATTTAAATTTATCATAAAAATCATATAAAATTTCTCTTTAAAGGATAATCATAGAAAACAAAGGTAATCAAAAAAAATGAAGTGTTTTATAATAGATGATTACTTTTGCAGGGTATGTCAATGATTGGTTGTTGATTGATAAATGTGTTCTTTGTACAAAATCAAGATCCGCAGGCTAAGGCTGCCTCAACTTGTTGCAGCAAACAACGTTATTAATGCATAGCGGCAAATTTGATTTATAAATATTTGTCTTGCCCCTGGCTAAAAACGAACCAAAACAACTAAAAAGGGGCGTCGAAAAATAACCAAAACGGAAAATGGTAATTTATTTTCCATTAAATTTAATTTGCATGGTTTTAGGCGCAATCCGCTTCCGCCTGATCCTTGGCTCCCACGGCTGTGGCCTGAATTTCATTTAGCGAAAAATATGCTTTTTTTTATCCCTCACACTTTTCCACACTCTCTTGCTGAGGATATTGGTATTTTTCCCAATTTTGGTTTAGTTTTAAATATTTGTATAATAGCATAATGTTACTAAATAAGTTTTCAAATAACGGTAGTAATGACTTAACAAATTTTCGATTACGTTTCTCCTTAGCATTTTGCATTGACCTTAAAGCCATCTCGAGACTTTAACCTTCCGGTCGTTGAAGTGATTTGGTGAGTAGAAGGAGTCCATTGCATTCGCATCGCTATTGCCATGGAAATTGCTGCAGTATTAGGGGTCTGGCATTGTCTTTACCACTGCGGAAAGGAGCATCGATACTGTCCTTTATTCCTGCCCAGTTCTCAGTCCCCAGTTCGCGGCTCCGCCTTTATTGTTATTTCGCCTGCATCATTATTTCAGTTGGCGCCTTGGCACTGGCCGGGTTGTAAGTGGAGCCCCAGTTACCAGTGGCTGCTCCTTCCCGAGTCCTTTGGCATTGTGCGGAGCTGCTTCTACTGTTGTTGCAGATAAAGATAAATAGTCTCAGATAACGCTCAGTTATTTGCAAACAAATACAATTGCGGTTCATTGATGGCGGTTTCATTTCGCCATCCACCGAAGAAGTAGTCTGGTTGGGGAAATGGGTGTGGATCTGGTCTGGCCCATTAATTTGTGGCTCTTGAATGGCGGTTAGTCCGGGTAGTCGAGGCTATTCAGATTCACATCCTTGAGCACAAATTTGTCGAACGTGTAACTGATGAACTCAGCATACCATCTCCCAGCAATACCCAGCCATTTCTGTAGGGAAAACAAAACTATTTAAGCGGATATTCTGTGAGTAAGTGTAGATGCAAACATATGATATAATAAATTATTAAATATTATATTATTATTATTAATATTATATAGATTTAACATTATTGAAACTTACTTACTTTTGAGAAAAAGGTAATTTAAATTCAGTTGTTTTGAAAAATATATAAAGTTAAGCAATACACTTTAAAAATTTCACTGCCTTAGATATTTTACTTATGATATTTTACCTATGATATTTTACTCCAAGGCTTTGCCCATACCCTGAAGGCTTTATCGAAGTTGGTTTGATTAGTAGAAGAATTTAGTGATTTGTAATTATCATATATGAAAATATTAAGGACGTGTTTGGTAACCCTCTTTGTTGCTTACCGCAATGTTAAAGGAACTTTCCGGGGAGACGCCCCAAATGCCATGTGTCACGCCCACAACAAACGCCATCAGGGGCTCATACTCGTCCTCATCGACTATATACTTAAGGACATTTAAGGCGGTGCTCCAGCTGATTAGCTCGTGGTTCCACAGGAAAAATATATCGCTCACGATTTGGGCTCTGTTGAGGACGTGAATGCTGCGGAAGTCATCGAAGAGCGTGGTTGCCAATAGCTGCCAGGTGAGTTCGTCATAGTTGACCCTGTAGTAGCCAACGGCCCGGAGATTGAGAAGGATCCAATGGCTTTGGAGCACATCCTCTTCCAGTTGTATGCTGTGATTATGTGCACTGAGCCAGGCCCTCGGCTTGAGGTCTTTGGTGGAGGCCTCGTTTTGGATGAAGTAAGTCAGAGGAATCCACCAGAGCTCTGTTCTGCTCCCATTGAGGGCGTGGCTTTGGACCAGGACTACCTTACTGCCATCTCTGATAACGGTGACCAGTGGATAGCCCTTCTGCATGATCCACGTGTCCATGATGCCCTTTACGTTCCAGTTCTTAATCTCGGCCGACTCCCTTTCACTGGCCAACTGCAGCGATCGCCAGAAGAGATCGGGGGTGCTGCTGGTGAATGAGTTCTGCCACAGGTGTCGCTGGAGTCCGTCGTAGAAGGTTGCGTTCCCCAGGAAGCCGTTCACCATGCCCATCAGCGAGGTGGCCTTCTGGTACAGGTGCTCCTCCGACTCCGGACTGGCGGGCGGGAAGAGGGGCACCAAGGACATGCCGTCCACCTGCGATTCGTACATGAAGGCCGTTTCGCGGTGGCGCAGTAACAATCGACGACCCATTCCCGGCTGCAAATGATCCACGGCGAGGGCCTCAAAGTAGCCGGTTAGACCCTCCTTCAGCCAGAGATCCGACCACCAGTCAATGCCCATCAGGTTGCCGAACCACATGTGGGCCATTTCGCGAGCAATCAGCTGGAGTGCTTGCATTTTGGCCCTCGTCATTGGACCATCCTCGCGCCTCAGGATCTCCTTGCTGCGGTAGACAACCAGGCCGAGCTGCTCGACGGCGGAGCTGGGGAAATTGTCCACCACCAGCTGGTCGATCTTGTCCAGCGGCAGGCGTACCTGAAGCAGCTCATCCAGGAACTTTAGCAACTGGGGCGCCACTTCGGCGGCAAAGGAGGTCTCACGCACATCAGCCGACTTGGAGCAGGTGCGAAAGCGAACAGGATTCGCACTGGCCGCCTGGGTGAATCGGCAGGTAAAGTTGTTCACGGAGAAGGCCAGCAAATGGGTGGGCATCAAAGGCGTCACCTCATGCACGGACCACACGTAGTCCTGCAGCTCATGGCTATTAAAACCGATAAATTATTAGGGACTAAGAGTACAAGTTGAGGATGCTTTACTAACTTGGGCAGCACAGCACGAACATTCATGTTGCTGTAGCTCTGGAATCGCCTGTGATGGCCCATGGTCACATTAAAGGTGGCCCTTAAGGCGGGCTCATCGAAACTGGGCATGGTATTCCTAATCAAGTTCCGATCAAAATGAGACACGGAGTACCAACTGCAAAAAGTGTAAGATTAGCTTTCATCAGGATAACAGGAAATTTAAATTTTTACATTTTCTCCGAGGTCCTTGCATTCATATAGTGGAGTACAAAGTAACCATCCTTCTTTTCCTTGGACATTGATCTACCGAATGGAATGGATAATATATAGGACTTGCCCATGCTTAAGGACTTGTTGAATATTAAGACCATATATGCCCGATCTTTATTGAACCTGACATTCATTAGCTGATAGTCCGACTTATCGCCATGCAGCCTTATTTTCTGGGCTTCGACGAAAACATTGGCCACGTGGAGCACCAGTTGATTGGTGTTTATGTGAGCATGTAGGGAAATATTCACGGAACCATTGTAACCCAGGTTGGACCAGCTATCCAGGTAAGTTATTAACCTTATATCGTAGTGAAAGGGCGTGATAGTTGCCGGTAAACGAGACTCATTATAGAGCGGAACTTTTACGGAGCCTGCGACTTGAAATACAATCAAAAGGACTAATATGCGTAACAGAGTAATATCTTTCTTGTAGACTTCATTAATACTAGATATCCATCTTTGCATGCTGAATTAAAATACTCGATTGCAAAACTTTTGGACAAAACGCCGAAAAAAAAGTGTAAATTTAAAATTTTTAAACAAAACTCAATTTTTTTGACAATTTAGCAAAGAAACATGAGATTAATCTTTTCGTCGATATAGAAGACTATTTTAGGATCCGTAATCATTATTGGTTTTATTTTCATAATCGGAAAATAATAATACGTTTTTGATATAATCACTTATTATTATTCAAAAATACTTTATATTGTTGGGCCAACATATATAAATTGGTTTGAATATCTTTTCTAAGTGGTGGATTTTTGTTTTAACAAAACACATAAATAGTAATTATTTGCGGGTCTTGGTTTAAAGGCATTGTCAGTGTTATTTATGTTTATATTTTAAATAAGTTAATCTTGAAGATATATATTTGAATGCAGGGGCAGACTATAGTATATTTATAATCCAGGAAAATGTCCGGTTTCGTCTGTCTGTGTCGCTCTGTCCGTCGTTCCGCGAACAGTCTCCAGTTTAAATATATCGATGACTCACACAGCGATCTTCGCAGTATATAAGTGGACGGACTATATCATACTCCATAAATTATCGGAAATGCCACTTGTGTTTTTGTAGAGTGGTATTTCATGGGTTTATATTGATATCGACCTAAAATTATGTAATATCAAGTCGTCATATAACTGATTGTGAGCATACTGTTTTAGTTAGATTTGTTTTGGTTATATTTGGATAATCGACCTACAATTTAAATCGCAATATCCAAGCCCATATAACTATTTGAATTATAACTTGGTTTTAAAGTTAAAAGGTTTATGGGTTTATATTGGCCAATCAATCACCTAAAATTTCATGGATCACAACAATATCCTTACCATTACGACATTGGAACCAAACTGGTGTTTTAAGTAAGAAGTGGATTTTGGTTAATGCATATAAATAATTTGGAGAATATAATTACAGAATATTTGAGGGTATATAAACTTGGCCGAGTGCTCTCTTTTTTAAAATAAGTTAATAAAAATTTACTTCAAACATTAAATTCATGCTTTTTTTGCTGACTTTTGTCAGCTTGTTTGTGTTTTCTCCAGGGCGAAAGCAATTAAATAAATTAATAGTAATGCATAGAAAATATAACATTTGACCCGAGGCCTCCAAAACGGGTGTTATTTAATGACCATTTTAACTGGGGGCTTGGAGTCTAGATTTTCTGGATGTGAAAGGGTGCGATAAGTAAAAGTAACATTTCCAGCTCGACTTGGCAGCGTCTTGACTTACTTTCCAGCTTTCACTTGCGAGGTGGCAGAAGTTTTGCAACTTTTCGCGCTACGTGCGTTTCCCGATTTGCCCATGTATCTGTTTGCATCCGTGTGCGAGTGTGCGAGTGTTAGTGCGTGTGTGGGTCCTGTGCCAAAAAGTATGTTAAGCACTTTGCTTCCAGTTTGCAGGCGCACTTTTTGGCCCAGCAGGACCCTCGAACGCAAACGCATACGCGTACGTTTTCGGATCTGGTTTGCGATTTATACGTGCATGTAATATGTGTAATTTATGACTGACGGGATGTGAGCGCTTAAATTATGTGCAAAATGCTCACCAAAGCCTCGCTGGCTTTTGGAGGCTAACAAACTTTTACTCAAAACTTTGCCACCAGTCCCTCCGCGAATATCAAAATATTGACAGTCACGTGTGGATTAGTTATTGGATTTGGGTTTAGTAAGGGGATTTTTATTTTGCAACGCTGTGCTTCATCGATTTCTTTATTTACTAGAACTGAAGCCAGCCTCGGCAAGTCGAAGTTTATATACACTTGCACTTTTTGCAAAGTTTCATCCAACTAGCTTGTGAGGAATCGGAAAGACGGACAGATGGACATGTCTAGATCAACTAGTCTGGTGATGGTGATCAAGAATATATCTACCTTCAATGCGTTGCAAACTTTTGACTGACAACAGAACTTTTGCAACGGCTAAAAATGACCAAAAATCTATCTAAAAATACAAGTCAAAATTAAGTTGCGAATTATAGAGAATTAAACCACAATTATTTTGAGGTATTCCACTTTGTAATCGGAAAAAAGAAAAGTTATGAGCTTAGAAGTGTCATTTCTAGACACTTTTCTGCAAAGCCATTTTTCCAAAATTTTGAAAATTTGACATCATTAAAAATTACGAAATATCGATAAAAAAAAAAAAAAATGTTGTGAAAGCACAGATTTTTAGAGAATTAGGCCACAAATATTTTGAGGTATGTCACTTTATATTCGGATGTCTGTAAGAAAAGTTATGAGCTTAGAAGTGCAGTTTTCTGGGACCTTTCTGAAAAGCAATTTTTCGAAAATTTGAAAAGGTGATACATTATGAAAGGACAGAATATTTATCCAACAATACAAACCAGATTTTAACTCAGATTTTTAGGGAATTAGGCCCCAAACAATGCGATTGGTATTTTTCCTTGAGAGTCTGATTCTAATATATTTGATTTTTAAGGTTACGTTTCACTCAAAAATTCTAAAACCGAACAAAGTGAAATAGCTGTTTTGAAGAGCTGCAGGAAAAGTGATTATTTGCCTCTAAGATAAAAGATACCATGAGAATGGGTATCTGCTGTCAGGAAGTGTGTCCATTTGAGGGGCTCTCCGAAATGACAAAGCTTAGTCGGATTATGCTTTATGCCCCCTCAAAGGCCCTCAGCTCTTTCCCGGTGCATTTGCTCATCCCGATGCGGATCCTAAATGAATTTTCATTTCCAATTACTTTACAATTTTGCTTTTGTGTGCCTGATGACTTGGATCTGAATCTGGTTCCCTCACCCGCCCTTTGCTTCCCTGCGTCCTTGTCTGCCCCTGGTGGCATTACAATTCGATTTCCTAATTTTCAATTTTACACGTTTGGCAAACACTCGAGCCGAACAGCCCAGATCGAAAACAGGACAAGACCCGAATACCCATACCTAGTCCGCATCCGCATCCGCATCCCTATCCAATCGCTGCGCTATCCGTATGCAATGCCAGGCCAGAGACTTTTGAGAAATTTTAATTAAAATTGAATTTTCTTGCATTTAATTAAAAGCTTAGCTGGCGCGCATGAAAAATGAGAGAAGCCAAAGAAAAACTATGCTCGATGAGGATGCGGACGAGGGTGCGGACAAGGATGCGGATGCGGATGTGGATGCGGATGTATATGCGGATGAGGCAGGGCACTCGAGCAGAAGTGCATGCACTGGCTGCACCAGAGATATGAGAATCATCATCGTCAGCTGGCTAAGGCATACATATACATGTATCCCATCGCAATAGGAAATAGAGCTGCAGATATTTTCGTTTGTTTACCGGGACCAAGATCCTGGCCTTTCCGGAACCGGTGCTAAACGCAACACTGACAGCTCCTGTCAAAATAAGCAACTAATCTTTGCCTGCTGCAATATTGTTTGACAAGCGAACACACACAAACAAGTGGGCCGGCTGCCATTCATCAAACTCCCATTTAAGGCTTGTGCCATTGATTTTCGGTGGAGACAATTGCCCCGAAATTCTGGCCATGGTTCCAGAAACAATAACCATGCCAATTGGATTTTGGGTTGCGGCTGGCTAATTAAGTTTTTCACTTTACCCCCGCCCCCTCAAATCCTCTGACAAATTGCTACCGAAAATTTGTCTATGCCGCAACATTTTCCACCATTTCCGGCCACCAGAATGCATCACAGTTGCGGACCGGAAGTCGATTCAGTTATATCGCAGGAGGCGGCCATGCGGAATGTTTCGTTCGTCGATTTTTGTCCGGCTTAGCGATAATTTTTAACTGACCGCAAAATGAGGCAAAACAGGATCTGGATGGAATGTCCCGAATCATTAGTATAGTGCTCAGCTTTTATACGTAGTCCCCAACTGCTGGCTTTAATCGACCATCAAAACTATGTACTAGTAGCAAACAAGACTTTTATAACTTATTTTAATTTCAGTGTATTACAAAATTTAACATTTATTGTAAAGTATATTTATCTTACAAATGTGCCGTTTTCATAATTTGTAAAACCCACTTTTAAGTTTTTCTTAAACGAAGGTAGAGATGATTCGGAATCTCCACATGAATATCAATTATACAAGTTTATTTTGAATACTTAGATATTTTTGGTAATGCAAACAGTTATTGGATTCTGCAAGCATTGCAATTAAAAACTCAATTAATTAGTTTGATTAGTAGACAGAGTTTTTTCGTGAATGTCTTATATCATTTATTAGAAAAACACAAATTCAGCTAAAATGTCTCCTTTCGTTTGGCAGTTTTTTCTTCTTTTTTTTCCAAGGAAACCAATCAATGCATTCTTTGTATTCCTTGCTTTGGCAACGCTGAATGCCACGAACAAATTCTGGTGGAGCCAACTGACCAAGCAACCGATCAATGGCTACCCATCCTGCTTCCGGAACGATGCGGCCGAAGCCACATAATTGTTTTAAATTTTTCATAAATTCCCCCGCAAAATGTAGCTCGATAAAAATTGTGAAAATGCTGCACACAGCCCCCAACCAGCGGCAGTAGGTAAATTTTCGAGTCTCGGCTTTCGAGCGCCACCGAGTCGAGACTCCTCGAGATCCGGTGGCCAAAAGCCGAGATCCGAGGATGGAGGACAGTGGACTGAGGACCAAGGACCGAGAGCAGAGGACCAGGCATAAATAGTTTAATATAAAACGCAGACAAAGGCCTGGAACCGGAGCCCTTGGCTCATCTCGTGCCCGCATAGTTTGGCCAGCTCGGAGCTCATCCTCGTGAAGCGTTTCTTTTGTCTTGCGGCAAGAGGGAAAATATTTAATGCACCCACAATATTTTGCTTGGCTGGCAAGTGATAATGCACCCGCCTCCTCCACAGAAATGGGCTGCCTTGGCCTTTGGCAGGAGCACAAAGGACCAACCAACCAGCCAGTCAACCAACCAAAGTGGGCGTGCCGCTAGTCGTCAAAGCAACCCACCACTGCCGATTCGCTTTTTATATGCATATTCAACAGTGTGGAAGTAATAAAGCCAACTTGCCGACAGTTATAGTTGCTTGTATAGTTGTCTGGAGACAGTCGGTTTGCCGGAAGCAGGAAGCACTTATTGCCGGCCCAGACATTTACGGTGCCGGATGCTAAAGAGGACGAGAGCCGCCGCGATTGGAAAAATGAATCCTTTGACACTCGACGCTCGTCCTGTGCCTCCACTTAATTCACACAATTTATGGCATGATAACCAAAATTATTTCACATTTTTATCAAGGCTTTTCACGCAATATACCCCTTTTAAAACTATTTTAAATATTAGGCATTTGTTAGGAGCAAGGATTTTGTCCTTGTGTTTATAAATTTAATTGCTTCGCTTATGTTTTTGGATCTCCCAGGAATCTGCGAAGAAATTAATTAAATATATTATGATTAGAGATGAGTACTTTAATAGTAAGTTTAATGTTTTAACCACAAAGTCAAAAAGTAAAGCAACAGTTTACGGTACATTTTTATACGTAAAAAGAACGATGAGGGATCTCGACCTATAAATAAATATTGATGTCATCCGAGTTGATAAAGCATTGTCCGTCGTCTGTTTCTACAATAGTCTCTCAGTTTAAAGATATAATAACTACATTTCCTTTCCGCAGTATAAGGAACGGCGGATGGGACTATATATACGCCATATAATAACGATTGAATGCATCTTGGTGTTTTAAAGTAGAAGTTGGGATTTTTATGAGTATTAAGAATGCATCATATGAATAATTTTGGAGAATATAATTTACAGAGTATTCTGCAAGGGTATATCTGGCCGAATTTAGCTTCTCGTTACTATGAGCTGGTAAAAAAAGATTTTTTTATGATTTAAAGAACTTGATTTTGCATAACATTTTAAATGTTATATGTTGAAGGTCACTTGAGAATTTCAATGTTAAATTATTTTGAACAAAGATGAAGTGAAATATTCTCTGTATTTCTCCCCCATGCAGTTATTTGTCACATGACTTGTTGTACGGCACTCCGCTGACATAATTAAATTAGCTTTTGCTCCAAAGCCGGATGGAGAACGTTTAGCTAATTTGTCATTCAAAACACGTTTTAATCGAACCCACCGAGTCCATAGTCCTGCCAGCCAGGCAACGAAATTGAAAGTGACATTTATGACACAGACATTGCCGACACGACATCATCATTCCCATCAGCGGCAACATTCCTCTGACGAGAGGCGGTGCAGTTTGCCCTGTGGCACTGATTTGAATTCTGTCAACAATTTCACGACGACGACATCTGCGGAGGTGCAAAGAGGCAGTTGATTGGCCGTCTCATTGCGACGGCAGACAGGAGGCAAATTTAATTGTTGTCAATCCGACATTGCCAAATTGGACCTGCTGACGGCTGTCTCCGTTCGTTTTGCCCTGCATTGTCTTTTGGTTAGCCGCCAGTTAATATCCACACTTTTTGCCAGGATTAAGTCTTAGCAGGGCCGATCACTCTGCTACAAGTTTTTCAGATTGCAGATCATTTTCTGATTCGAGGAATAAAGAATCTATTCAAATTCATCCAAGTGTTTTTTTAGGGAAACTTCATTTTTGATCACTTTCCATTTATGCTTTTAAGCTAATTTCTGTTCCCGAACAATTTGACCACAATATAAATGTCTATGGTAGATAAGAAACTACCATTGAGAAATCGGACCTAAATATTTGTAACTATATGAATGTTCATTTTTTTCTATATGTATGACTAGCGCTTTAAATATAAGTTTCACCTCCCCATGGTTTTAATTCTTAAATAATAATATTAATACCGCATATTCTTCCAATGCGATTTAGAAGAAAGTGTCATCCATGTTGCACAGTGCTATGTCTACATAATCAATCATTCTTGTCTAACTTTACCCCTACGAACAAGAGTGTTCGTTTTCAATGTCATGGCTACAGAAAATTGCTGACATATCCTGCGGCCTAACTCCATGCTCCTGACATTGCTAGCTTCTTTTGCTTCTTTCATTTTGCGTACACTCCTAATTTGTGTACGCCTTTTTTTACAGCGCTTTTCTTTTCTGCATTATTGTGATTTGGGCCATAATTATTTTCCTGCTTCTCTTTGAAATGCACTGGACGTGAATTTCCATTCCGCACTGCCCGATCCCCCAGGATGTGCCGACATTTTGCTTGTCACGCAAATGTTTCGTGTCAGATTTGCCCTCCTCCGGCTGCTTTCCTGTAGAAAATATTCATTTTTAACCGCATATATATACATGCCGCTACACAGTTTGCCATATTCTTCACATAAACCATTATATATTTTCAACATTAGTATGTAAGAGCCGTGTTCGTGGAAAACCGCGCTGCACGTCGACGGTCCACTTGCAGGAAGTCTGCCTGCCCACAGCCAACTGACCCATGTAACAACTCATTTCTGCAGCAAAACTTGCCTAGATGGCCATAGTGCCTCAAGATCCATAGATAATGTTACGAAACCCATTCTCATCTGGCTTTTCGCATGATAAGAACTTTATAAAATATATATGATTCTATAGTTCAATATTTACCATTTTACTATTATATTTTAAAGCTGTGAAAACATTTAAATGCTCACTCTTGTGTATTTTAAACTATTTATGTGCATAACAGTAATAGATCGGCAGAAGTCGAATAACTATTTTAAAGCAAGTAAGTATATTAATCAAATTAATTTACTTGGCATTTAAAAGCCTGGAAATAACCAATTTGAATTGCGTTTTATATGGTTTGGTTACACAGTGCACTTCTCGCTGCACGTTCCCTCGGTCGCATGCTATATTTTTCAATTTGTAAACATATCCTGCGGTGTCGGCGATGAAAGCCGGGACGGCATTAGCCAGCATCCAGCCACTCCCCCGCACCGGCTGAAATGCATTTGCTTCATTTGTTTGGCGTGTATTTCATGTCAACTTAATGTTTATTAGAAAACGTCTACTCAAATTGCAAGGGGCACTGCGCAAGGGAAAGCCAAAGGACGAAGGATGAGTACGAAACTCCGGCTACCGACTGATGTAAGTCCTGCCCAGTGGAGCTCATTCGTCGGCCAACGAAGGCCAGAACTTACGGTATTTGTGAACGTTAAATTAAATCCTCTGAGGCAGTGGAAGAAATGACATCAGAGTTTATGAGTTGCGTTGCGATGTGTTTTTTGGGTCTTTGATAAGGTTAAACAACTATACTAAGAAACCAGTTTTAAGAAAAAACAGGAAAGAAAAGCTAACTTCGGACTAACTCCGAAATTGATATACCCTTGCAGAATAGTCTGTAAATTATATTCTCCAAAATTATTCATGTGATGCATTCTTATTACTCATAAAAAATCCCAACTTCCTAACTTTAAAAACACCAAAGTTATGGCATTTTCTATCGTTCAGTTATATGGCAGCTATAGGATATAGTCGGCCGATCCCGGCCGTTCCGACTTATATACTGCGTGCAAAGGAAAGAAGGCTGTGTGCAAAGTTTCAATTCGATATCTTTAAAACTGAGAGACTAGTTTGCGTAGAAACAGACAGACGGACAGACGGACGGACAGACGGACATGCTTATATTAACTCAGGAGGTGATCCTGATCAATAATATATATACTTTATAGGGTCGGAGATGTCTCCTTCACTGCGTTGCACACATTTGACCAAAATGATAATACCCTCTGCAAGGGTATAATGACAAAGCGTTGATGTCTAGAAATACAAAATAAAAGTTTTTCACATCCCTCACATATAAGTATAAATAATCTAAAAAGCTGATAAAAATGCCCTCAGGGGTCAGAACATAATGATAACGTTCGAAATTGCTCATCCCAGAACTCTTGATAAAGCAATTCTGAGATTAATCAATATTCTCTGAGAACTCACAGACTGTGGGAAACAACTAGTGATAAGGCATTATCAATAACATGTGTATTATTTCTTAGAAATGTAAATTCCTATCACTAGGCTCCCATAAATTCAGAAAGATGCATTGGAAAAATTATTTAAAAGTTTGCTACTCACAACAACACAATAAAGTTCACTGAAGTAACAGATTCGACAACGAAATATCCCTTGATAAAATTTAAATTATATACTTTAACGGAAAACTATTTAAAGAAGTTAAAATCCTCCAATTGTTAAAAAACTTTTTTAAAAATTTGTTTGAAAACAAAGTCAATTATAACCTCTTAAAATACCTTTATTTAAAACATATATACTATATGAGTAGTATATATGTAAGTACTATTTATAATGTATAATGTTTATTTTTATATAACACTTGGTATTATGACGTTACGAACTATCAACAAAAGCCCAGCAGTTTTAATATGCGCGAATACTCGCAAATACCACATATTGTTTAGTTCTGCTGAGTAAATATATTGAATGATGACAAATCCTAGAAGTAGTGGTTGCTATTATCATCAAAAACTGTTGCTGCTAGCAGTGTGTTTAGTGACCCTTTCTATGGAGATATGGGCCAACCATTAGACGATAGTGACTAAGACTATTATGATCCAATGATATTGCAGAGGACCCCAAAGAAGCCATTACAACCACAGCGAAACCTTCGGCCATATTAAGTATGAAACCTGTTTTCCAAATTACACGGTGCGGCTTGCGCGGAGATAGGAATGGTCCAAAGCTAATCGTGGACCTGAATGAACCGCCGGAAAGTGGCTGTCACTATCTCTAGATTTGCTGCCATCCGGATGATTTAGTGGGTTTGATAATTGCATAGACTTTTCAGCTCACGGTCATTCAACTTTGGTGTTTTTTAGCCTAGACCAACGAATGCATCCATATTCTCGGAGTACAATCAGTGCGGCGTCAAGAAGTTGGTAGCATTTTGGGTACTCTGAAGGGAGGTCGCCATGAAACGAGTTTTGCCGACTTTCCGTGGTCGACGCCAGGCACAACTTTCTCTACAATGGGGTCCTTATTTCAGTTAAGGTGATTTTAAACACAGCAACCTTTGATGGCCGGCGACTGGGATCTGGTAACTGACAGTGACGCACCTAAGCCGCATTGTTCAAAATCACATCCTACATAAGCAATACTCTTGAGACATCACGATATTGTTGACTCTTACCGAGGAGTTTCCGCGTCACCAGCATATTGTTTCCATATGACTGACCGACGAGGGCGTGGTTCAAGACTACGACAACTGCTTTGTCACTGGCTAGAATTACAGGACCCCGAGTACAATTTCCCCGACCATAGTTCTATATATAAATAGTTTTATACCGCCAGATCGAATAACTCTAGCTCCACAACAGAACAACATTGTTCTGTTAGGTTGGTTGTCTCTAAAGCATTGTTTGTAATATATTAAGGAAATACTCCTGGCTAGAGAATGCAACACAAGGAAATGATTTCAATTATAGAACACTATATTTAATATGTATAATAGATATATAACTGAACAGTGTACATAATTGATTGGTTCTGCATATATATACAAAAATGCAAAATAAACTTGAATGGAAATAAACCTTTAATGAAGCTTTTCAATCTTTCAAAGACATCCGTCTCCGCACTCTTCGCCGTGGCAGACGTCGCACAGGGAGGACTCCACGTTGTAGTATTCGGTGGCGATGCGCTCCTTTTGGTAATAGTCGTAGAGCATAACATAAGACGGCCTCAGATTGGCCACCGGGTGGTTGAGGATCGCCTTAACGGTCATGCACTTGCGGACATTGGGCAACAGCCGATCGAAATAGATGTCAATCCGGGTGTCCGCTTTCATTGATTCTACGCGCTTCACATCAGCGATGGCCCTGACATTTGCAAAGGACTCGGGATCGCTCACATAGCCGGATGGCAATTTGATCTGCATTATCGCCATGTTGGTGGGCTTGCCCTTGTCGGAATCTTCAACTGGAGTATACTCGCCGCAAATGTCCAGAACGATACGCTGTTTGTCCGATTTCTTAGCTATTATTGTCAACTTGAAGCTGGGTTCCTTCTCCTTTTGGTTTACGTTGAAGCGGTACTGTAGCTGGAATTGAACGCTACCATGTCCATTGGCCGAATAACTAACCTCTTGAGTGTTTTCCGGAAGATCGTAAGTCTGTGTTTCCCAATTTGTCTTGCCATTGATGAATATGGTTTCCTTGGGCGGACTCTCGATTTTAAGTCGAATGTCCGGCGCGTTTTCCTTTATGAGCCCGTACTTGGTCAGGGCCATGAGGCCGACCACTGTGTCCTGGGACGAGGCGAAGCCACCGTAGCTGTTTCGCTTGCTGATCAGCCAATTGACAATATGATCCGTTGAATCCATCGATTCTTTCTCCAAAAGGGCGAGCAGCACATAGGCAGTGATCTCGACGTCGTTGCTGACGCTGTTGTCCGACCTGGTCCACCACTTGCGATCGCCCCTATGCGTGGCCAAGCTTTCCAACGTGATCAGGACCTGTTCGACCTTGCTATTTTTGGCCAGCTGGAGCGCCAAAGCGGCGATGGCCAGATCGTATGGACTATCGGAGTTGTCCACCTTCTGGGCCACAAATTGAACGGCTTTGTCAATCACTCTCTGGTATCGGTTCTTGTATTCCTGTGGGTTAATGATAAATGTTGGGTCAAATCAAGAGGACTTTGAACTTTCAGTTGAAACGACTTAAATCGGATAATATATATTTCATATTTACTAAAATTAAAATTAAAATACCTCTGCAAGGGTATAACAAAGTATATATTTACATCATGAATACGCAAGTTAATAACAATTTAATTTTGTTAAATAAATAAATTCAAATTAAACACATGATAAATAATTTAAATATAAGTTAATAGATAAAAGAAATATTAATATCATGCAACACAACCTTAATTATAAATTTGGGAATCTTCAAATCTTTTTTTAAAAACAAAAAACTTATCAAAAAATTATATCATTGCATGGTATCACTATTTATATGTTGTAAAACTGGCTTTGCCAATATGAAAAGCTTACCTTGTTCTCGAAGAAAGCCAACAGGACGAATGAAGTAAGTGCCAAGGGGCTGCCATGGTTATTGTGAATGACCACTCCCAGCTCCTTGAACTCGCCACTAGCAACCTGCCGGGACTCCAGAAAGTCGAGGCCTCTTGTCATAACATTTTCGTCAATATGCACGTACTTTTGTGCCTGGTGGAAGGACCGCAACACATATGCTGTTAGCCAAGTGCTTCCTGCATGATCCCCCTGGCCCCAGGCGCTGAAGGAACCGTCGTTCCGCTTGTAGTTCAGTTCTCTCTGGTAGCCAGACTCCAAATATGTCTTTGCTTTGCCCGATAAGTCGGGATTTTTGTTTTTGCGCTCCTCCAAGTAGCCCAACACCAGGACATTCGGCACAAAGTTCATCATGTTCTGCTCCCCGCACCCGTATGGCGCCCGAACCAGGCCATTGAGGTTGTCAAGCTGTGGCGCCTGTATGCTCTTGGCCACTCCCACACTTACGAACGTTGTACCTGGTACAACATCTTCGGGTGTCTCCACTATTATCGATCGTTGTGGCATATACATTATGTGCCGACGATGCAACCGTTGAGCGTTGATCAATACAGCTTTGTTGACGTACTTTGTTACGCCATCGGCCTTTACCTTAAGTCTTTCATGAATAGTGTCGCCGGCGTTTGGCGCGAGTGCGGTGATCTTCAGAGTGATCAAACCTATTTTTTTGGGCCGGATCATGAACGATATACTGCGTCCGGTGTTGGCGGGTATAAAAAGCGACTTTTCCCTTCGCAGATGCAGAAGCTCCTTAGTCACATTCGCACTGGCGGCCTCAACAAACTCGTACTCCCTGTCAGAGTTATCCATCGATACAGTGGCCCGGACTGATCCGCCCAGGTAATTGAACACCAGCACGGGAATGGCTACCACTTCATTCCGCTTCACTGAGTAGGGGAGGTTGGTGGTTGCAAAGAACGGTTGGAACACACGAACAAAGGTTGGGTCCCGCGTCACGGCAAGGCCCGTATGGGCGTTCAAAGAGAAGCCACTGATCACCCAGGAGGTCATCGTATCCGGCATCGTTTTAGGCACATAAATTTCACCATTGTCACCCACGCTGTTGAATTTTGTTAATATTGGTTGGGCAATGCAAAGTACGGACACTTACTCTGATATATCATCAAAAAACCAGGTTTCAGGGAACAGCTTACGAATCGCTGGAGGTGCACCTTGCGTTTTGGTTGATCCAACGGCGGTAGGAGCTGAGTTCTTGGCTGGAATTTATTAATATTTTATTGGAGTATATAAATACCATGAAACAAGTGGGAAATAGCTTACCTGATCCCGAATTAATACCTGAACTGCGAACAGGAGGGCCAGCATTACATGGCTTCAGCTCATCTGAGAAATTGAGATATGAAGTCAGGTAATCATTGTTCAATTCTTATAATTAGTTCTTACCAGGATTAGTATAACAGCCACCTGTAAGGGGTAATAACGTTTAGAAAGAGCGATTCAAATTAATTATGTTACTCACCGGTCTCTTCATCGATGTAGATATTTGCATTGGTTATGGTCACCACATCGGTCGAGTATTTGAGAAGATTGTTCAATATTTGGTCCCGGTTGAGGTCGTTGCCAGATCTAAGAAGCCGAACGCTCTTGTCCACTCCCAGGAGACCAACGAAGGAATTGGGGTCGGTCTTTACCCTGAGGCTCACATTCTGCTTGGGCTCGGTTGTTTTCGGTGCTGTAATTTCAATCTGTGCGGGAGTTAAAAGGAATGGATTTGGATCGTATTTCGATAAATATTGTAGTGCCCTACCGTGTTGCCAAAGTCCTTTTCGATGTCGACAGTTTTCTCGGCGGTATGCAATTCACCATTAACAACATATTGGACAATAATGGTGGCTTGGGGCACCATGTCGAAGGAGGTCAAAAGTGTCTGATTCCTTCTAAATTGGTCTGCTTCCACTTTTATATATTGGGTATCGATGATGTTACCCCGAGCGACAATCGACAACATGAAGTAGGGAAGATAGTTATCGGAGACAACAGTGATTAAGAGCGGCTGCCTTAGTTTGGGTCTGTGAAGTAAGAGATATTATAGTATTATACCAGAAAATGGCACCTCTGATCCTACTCACTTCTTAGTAATAACCTCGATCCTAAGGGATTTTTCCAGCTTATATGTATATTGCTTGAAATCGGCAGCGTTCTCCATTTTAGCAGTAATAAGGCAACTTATGCAGTTATTACTGGGAAACATAAATGTGTGGCTGGCGATACTTCCCGGAATCTCAGACTCTTTTATCTTTCTACTCTGGCAGCACAACACGTCAAGCATAACTTTCATTGACGAGCTTGAAACAGGAGTGTCGTCCAAATTCCTGACTACAGTGCGAATGGTATAATTCGTTCCTGGAATGTAGGTCGTGGGCCAAAGGTGTTCCTCCAGCTTGTAGCGATGCTCATGGAGATTTACTTGGGCAGTGCCGTTGTGCTTGAGGTCCGTGAGTTCCTCCGTAACAGTGGCAATAATTTTCAGAGGACTTTTCGCTGTGGCCGCAAAGGGGAACTCCACGTTCACCGCTCCATCGATCGGCAGGGTCCTCTCAGTCCCACTGCCCTCTAACGAGACGACGAGTGTGCCCTTCACAGGCTTTTTGAAGGTGTACGTGGCCTTTATCGTCGCCGTAAATTTCCCATTGCTATTCACAATGTCCCTGGGGGCAAATACCTTAACCTCGAACTTTGGCAACACATACGTGTCCACCACGAACGTCGTTGCCTGCTCGCCACTGTCCTGGACTTTAACTGTCATCGTCCAGTTTCCGAGCACCGGCTGATCGGATAGCTGCAGTTTTTCGGTGAAAATGCCATTGGTCGGCTTGACGTTCTCCCACTTTTTGATCATGTTCTTGTCTCCGTCGTTGATCTCAATTGTAATTGGCTTGTCGATCGTGGCAGGTTGGGTACGCCTATTCAGGAAGAGAACTCTGAACTGCACAACATCGCTGGGCTTGTAGGTGGCCTTGTCCGTCTGGATGTAGATCCAGTCCTTGTCGTCGGCGAATTGCAGCCTTTCGGATTTCTGGAACACGATACCCCCCACACCCCGGGCTATTAGCTGGTAATCGCCATTGGTGATCTTCGGGATATCGAAGGCAACGTTATGCGAGGACATGGGTGGAACCACCAAACTCTTCGTCATACTAAATGAAGGTCCTTTAATGCTGAGTGTCATATGAGTAGGACTACGTGCGCTGTGCACGGTAACGGCCACGTTGAAGGGACTGTTGGGTCGAATGGTCTTGGCTGCGACAATGGAATAAATACTGAAAAATAAAAAAATAACATTGCTCATATTTAACAATTCAAAATCCAAATGTATGTATTTTTCATTTATTTGGTTAAAAATTAGATTTTTTTTTAAATATTTTCCTGGCCTTAATTTAAGTTTATTTTTGTAGTTTTAAAAAACTTAAACCTTCGTTGAGGGGATAATATTTAAGAAGTAATACTCAGTCTCTATGCTGTAAGTTGTAGATTGTTATTATAGTATCGCTGGACAGAGTTGTAAGTATTATTGAGCAGCGAAAAATATTACATATACAAATTTAATTCCTCTTTATTCTTTTTTTTCAACTCAAATTCCGAAGAACAAATTCCTGATAACGACGTATAATCAAGGCAAAAATATACATATGTTGATGAACTAAAGCTGTGTTTTAAATTTAATTACTGGTTGCTGAGTGATCTTTCGTTATCGGGGCGACACGTCTTCGGGTTATCATTTATGACAATTCTATTTTTCTGGTGGAAAACCCAGTTTATGTTTATGTATATACCAAAATGTATTTTTAAGCCCATTGATTTTTAACATAAACTATTAAATTAAAAATGTAGTAAGTCTTGACTTTGAGCAAAAAACAACTTGCAAAGGGATCATATCAATTAAAATATATGTATCATTGACTTAAGTTGTGAGAAATCACAAATTTGAGTCTAAATATTAAAGTAAGCTAGCAGCAAAAAAGGTTTATTTTAGTTAAACCGTATTTAAGTATCTAATTAAATGAGAGGACTGCATCTGTTAAGCAGTTTCTTCTGAGAATTACGAAATTATATTTTTAAAGATATATGCTAAATTTGTACACTTACTTTTCGGCATTAATTGACAACACATGGTGCAGCAAAATTGAAATCAAAATTAACCGCATGTTGCAATCTTTTAATTTTTTATATTTTTTTCACCACAAGAGCACTTTATTTTTTCGACCGTTTAATTCAAAGCGACAGACGACACTGAGCTCATTGCGCTTGGGGTAGACTCCTATTTATATCGCATTTTGGACTTGCCTCGCACGGGGAATAAGTACAAATGTTATATGTCTTATCAGTTCTTGGTAATTCCAGACCTTTAACCTGTGTTCTGAAAATCTTTTTAGTCACCAAAATATAGATTAATGGAAAAAAACAAACAAGTGAACTCTTTGCAAAATTTGTACTATTGTTCCTCCGCATGTGGTAGAATTAACACAGTCATCACGACGCATCCAGGACGCCCAGGACTACCGGCCCACCAGATGGCCCCCCCCAGGCATTTCAAATTTTTTATTCTCCTGCTCGGGCCTACAAATGTTTGTACATTAGCAACATTTGTGCAAATGCTTGACGACGCAGGTGCTGATTATATTGTAAATTATTAGTGAAGCATTGCAGCATCAGGCTCCCGTGGATTTGGAGGCGTCAGTGGGCGTGGGCCGAAGTGGGCTGGAAAGGTCGGGCTTCCTTTGCTTTGCGCTGCATGTGGGCTATAAAAATTGATTGCATACTTTGCGGCACACCAAGTGAGCGCTGACTGTGTGCGGATGTCTATGGCTGCGTGAGCACTAGTCAAATAAATGGGTGTAGATGTTTAAGAGTTAAGTAGAAAATGTAGCGAGAATGGTTGCTTTTAAATTTATTTTATTTTCTTTATTTTATTTACTAATCAATGTATTATTATTTAACTAATTGATTGCGATTTGCAACATGTGACTAGCCCATTGACTACCACTAAGTTTAGCTTATACCTTAGTGTGATAAGATTTAATATAATTAAAGTAAAATAATGTCAACAATTGAAACAACCTGCATTATTTTCTTAAAGATTATTATGTAAAAAGCGGTTAAAAATTATAGGAACCAATACCATAACATTCCCATTCTTTTTTCTCCAATAGCTTGTTCATCAGTCGCTCGCTGTACTTGACAATAATTTGAAAATTGATGATGTGCACACAATAAAGTGTCAAATATCGACACACATCAGCGCACTGGGAGGCCGACATCATGACTGCCGATGCGAAAGCTTTGGAGACAGCACAGCTTTTGGCAGCTTTGGAAAATAATAAAGAAGTCCACACGTGAGCCGTGCAAAAAAATATAGAAAAACCTACACAAATTGATTGAGCGCATGAAGCGAGACACAGGTGATTTCATCTCAAAAAGAAGGTGGGCGCCGATATAAGTGCTCAGGTGGAATGCCGAGTAGCAAGGATGCCGCCAAACCACTTCCCACCTTTAAATAATTTCGTTTGAATTTTTATTGTCTTCCTCTCGAGTCAAACTTATTTGGTGTTGACGTCAAGCGTAATTTATGTGATGCTCCACACATATTATCACAAAAATATGCAAATATGTCGCCAAATTTGATCAAATAATTTGAAGGGGAAAATGAAATAGGACGTATACAGCTCCTACCAGTGTTTACCACCTACTATTTTTGTCTTGAACATATTAAGTTCTAGCCCAACTAGTGTCTTAAAAAATAAATATTTAATTATAGTAGCACAAACAGGGTTTAATATTAATCACACTTTATTTAGACTTGACCGTTCTCTTTTAGTTCTTATGCGCAATTGCTTTTATTTACATGGCGTCGGTTTTAACATTAGACAACGCGAAGTTGGCTGCGATCAGCACCGATATTTAACATTTCAGAGTTGCCAGATTGGCAACTATATAAAAGCTAATTATTCTAAGTACTAACGATTATTAACCATCTAAACGTAATATTTAAATAATAGAGTTATACCACTAAGACATATTCATAACTGTGTATACTCTTACATACTAATATATATAGTCAGTGACTTATCCTACTACAACTCGGCCATCCTGACCGGTTGATCACCTGATCAAAATTAGATTTTTTACGAATAATGCATATCTATGTACAATATTTTCATATTATTCTAAACTATATGTTTTTTTTTTTTATTACTTTTTACTTTTATTCCTTATCCAATGTCTTAAGTTCTGCGCACTCCAAACACCTATGTAAGGTTTATGTGCTAATTGAAACCCTTCGACGTCTTTTTAGTAAAAATCTGTCATTGCGCATTACTTTCGCAATCATATAAGGTCCTTTATGCTTGGGAATCAGTTTTCTAGCAGCACCAACAGTCGTATCAAAATTCTTCACCATTACGTAGTCTCCTTTTTTATAACTCTTAGCCTTTACTCGACTTTTATTGTAAGACTTCTCATTATAATCTTGAACTTGTTTTTGGTGAGTCACCGCTTGTTTTCTTATCTGTGTTAAACTATCTGACCTTGGATTTTCATTTATATCTTCTAGCCTTTCCTTAAGTTCATCGATTATCTTTCCTTTTTGCTCTACACCGAAAAGCATCTTACTCGGAATTTGTCTTATACTTCTATGCAATGTATTATTGAGAGCATGTTCTATTTTATCTATAACGTTATCCCAGTATACACCTTTACTTTGATCAACTAGTTTCGCGATCATTGGCCCAAGGCTCCTGTTAATCCTCTCAACTTGACCATTTGCTTGCGGTGAGCCTGTGGCTATTTTGACATGTTTAACATTATTTTCTTCCATAAATTCCTCGAAGTCCTTAGACGTAAAACAACTACCACGGTCCGAAATTATACACTTTGGCCTACTGTAAGCTCTAAAGTAATCTTTTAATGATGTTATTACTTCTTTAGTGTTCGTTGACTTAGTTGAATACAGTCTGACGAACTTTGTAAATCCGTCAACTACAACGAAAATATGTTTCTTTGCTCTTGATGAGTCTACTGGACCATAGTGGTCAATATGGATTACTTCGAACGGTTTGTTTCCCTTGGGAATACTGTGCAAAAAGCCTTCTCCCTTTCCTGATTTTGGTGAAAACGCTACACATTTTAAACAATTTTCTATATGTGCTACACACTTTTCTTTTAAACACGGAAACCAATACGTTTTCAAGATTATATCCATCATTTTATCCCTTCCTACGTGCCCTATTTCGTTATGGTATTTATATAATACTTGATCTTCCATTTCTCCCGGTACGTAAAATAGTATCCTATTATCATTTGCTTTTCTGTATACTACACCATTCCTCATTTCAAATAACTTAAGTTCTGTCTTTTCTAACATGGTTTTAAGTTTTTTAATTCTTAGATCTTTTCCTTGACAGATGATTAAATTTTCTTCAAAACTGTTGGTTTCCACTATTAGAATACTGTTATACCTACTGAGGGCATCAACATGTTGCATTTTGTTCCCAGCTCTGTGACATATTTCAAGATCATAGTTTTCCATCTCTAATGCCCATCTTGAGATCTTTGGATTAAGTTCTGCTTTATTTAATGTTAACTTAAGGGCGATACAATCTGTTACTAGTTTGACATGTTTTCCTTGCAAATATATCCTAAATCTACGAAGAGCATATATAACTGCCAAAGTTTCGAGTTCAAAACTATGCAATTTAGCTTCATCTGCGGTGGTACGCTTAGAGAAATAGAATACCGGGTGTAATTTGCCATCGTCTTTCTTTTGTAGAAGCACCGCACCAAACCCTAAAGCACTCGCGTCACAATGTAATTCTATATCGTCTTTGTAATTATATAACGCTAATACAGGTGACTCGATAAGCTTTTCTTTTAATTTTAGAAAACAATTCATTTCTTCTTCTCCGAATCGAAATGGTTTGTCCTTTTTCAAAAGATCGTACAATGGCTTTGCCATAGTAGAAAAATCCTTTATGAATCTTCGAAAATATGAAGAAAGTCCCAAGAAACTTTGCACTGCCTGAACCTTTGAGGGAACTGGAAAATTTTTCACAGCTTCGATGCCCTTATCATCTGCCCTAATACCATTTTCAGAGATTAAAAATCCTAAATACTTTATATTTGATTTCAAAAACTCACATTTATCCATACGAAGTTCCAATCTATTCTGAGTAAGCCTTTTAAAAATTTCGTCTAACGTTTCTAAGTGCTCATTAACATTTTTGCTGGCAACCATTATGTCATCCATGTAAACTACTACTTTGTTGGCTCTAATCATGTCGTCGAAAATTTTATTAACAAAACGTTGAAAAACAGCAGGTGCATTTTTTATACCCATTGGCATTCTTAAAAATTCGAATTGTCCTAGTGGAGTTACGAAGGACGTATATTTGACAGATTCTTCATTTACAAACACATGAAAGTATCCATTTTTTAGGTCTAACTTTGAAAATACTCTTTTGTCAACTAATTTATCTAATAAATCATCTATGTGTGGAAGTGGGTAATTGTCTTTTAGCAGTGCTTTGTTAAGTTTCCTATAATCAATACATAGTCTAATATCACCTGTTTTCTTTTTGACTAACACTATCGGAGAGGCAAATTCTGATTCGCTTGGTCTTATTATTTCGTTTTTCAAATATTCATCTAATAATTTTTGTAGCTTATCCTTTTCTGTATATGATAATCGTCGAGGACTGCAACTAAAAGGCTTTGCATTCTCTAAACATAATTTAATTTCTGCTCTAATCTTAGGCTTTTCAGGTCTAATTGCTTTCACATAGCTGTTTTCAATTATTCTTAAGAATCGACATTGTATTTGATAAGTTGTGCTTTTGTCCCAGTTAAAATCAATGGTTTCATCGTTTGTAAAGTCAATGTTCAGTATTTCGGTTTCAAAATCGTCGATTTCTAGTTGCATTTTTACATTTACCATCTTTTGTTCCTTTATCATCGTTTCATCTGTATTTTTATTGACTTGTTTTATTTTTGGTTGTTCTATTGATTCACTATCCTGTCTCATAACTGTCTTATCTGTTGTTTCACCGTCTCGTCTCATAACTGTTTGACCTGTTGTTTCACTGTTTTGTCGCTTAACTGTTTGACCTGTTGTTTCACTGTTTTGTCGCTTAACTGTTTGACCTGTTGTTTCACTGTTTTGTCGCTTAACTGTTTGACCTGTTGTTTCACTGTTTTGTCGCTTAACTGTTTGACCTGTTGTTTCACTGTTTTGTCGCTTAACTGTTTGACCTGTTGTTTCACTGTTTTGTCGCTTAACTGTTTGACCTGTTGTTTCACTGTTTTGTCGCTTAACTGTTTGACCTGTTGTTTCACTGTTTTGTCGCTTAACTGTTTGACCTGTTGTTTCACTGTTTTGTCGCTTAACTGTTTGACCTGTTGTTTCACTGTTTTGTCGCTTAACTGTTTGACCTGTTGTTTCACTGTTTTGTCGCTTAACTGTTTGACCTGTTGTTTCACTGTTTTGTCGCTTAACTGTTTGACCTACCGTTTCACTACCTTGTATCATAGCCATTTGCCTTATTTTTTCATGGTGATTCTTAACGACTGCGTGCTCTGCTTTTAAACTTTCAGTTGACCATTCTAAAACGTTTTCAGTTATATCATTATCCAAACACTCAATATTATGACTGATCTCAGCAATAGGCAGTGACAGATTTCTACTGTTATCATCTTTAGAGTTCTTAAATCTAAATTCAAATCGCAAGCTTGCATGAAATTTCTACCTAATACCACATCATTAATCATAGACTCATTGGCAACAACCGTTAAATTAAAATAACACTTTATTCTTTTTTTAGTACAAAACATAAAATTTGTCCGTATATCTTCAATGGGCTTTTGTTTATGCCAAAATAATGTTCGGTTACTTCTTGTAGTTGGGCCTCAGTGGGCAACAAAGATTTTTTAATTAATGAAATAGGACTGCCAGAGTCTAGGATGCATGCTGCAACCATAGGAGATATTATTTGCCTGTCAAAATGAATGTTAAAATACCTTACATAATTGTTTTCAGCATTTCCCTTCTTCTCTTCGCATTGGGCTACAAAGTGACCGAATTTGCCACAGGCGTAGCACGATCCTGGCTCCCTTGCTGGCTTTCGACAATCCTTGGCGATGTGTCCTCTGGCGTTGCAGTTAGCGCAGCGGAGTCCTCCGTTGTTGCTTCGATTTGTAGTCATCACCTTCGAAACAGACTCCTTGGGCTTGCTCAAACGGATACCAGCAAACGCACGCAGAATTTGCATAGGATCTGTGAAACACTGGATCCGGGCTTGATCACGCAAATTCTGTGCTGGTATTCCCTCGACTATCTGGTCAACCAACTCGTCAGGCTCGATGTTGATGCTGCTTGCCAGCATTGTTTTAGCTTCAAAGTATACCGCGAATTTTTCGGTATGGTGCCACTTCAAATTTTCAAATTTGCGCCGTGCTTCGGCTTTGGAAAGTTTATCACTGAATGCTAAGATCAGCTGTTCCAACAGATTCTCTGCTGGCTCCATGATGCGCGTTGCATTTGCGTGCAACCAACGCTGGGCGATTCCCTTCAGTTTGGACACAATCACTATTTTCACGCACACTGCATCCAGGTTGTACAGATCAGCAATGTTTCGTACTTGCTGAGTCCAAATGTTTGCGCACGATGAACCATCATAGTCCATGATGATATCTTTGGCCAAAGAAAGTGAAATGTTTGTCAAATGAAGTCCTTTGTTTACATCTGCCATTTGTCGTTGCTCAACACCCTTGTTGACATCGATATCAGTGCCAATATCAATATCGGCACTTTTATCGGTATTTGGTATTTTTTCGCCAACTACTTCGTTGAAGTTTTCGCCAACTACTGCTTGCATGACTTCTCCGGCTACCACTGCATGGTTGCAGTTTTTTGCGTTGTTGATGACGTCACTGGCAACTGCTTGTGACGCGTCTCTTATTTGCGCCAGAATGTTCTGGAACTCTTTTTTGCCAGCCTCAATTTCAGCGCGTATTTGTTGTAGCGACAATACTCCGTCGGCTACATCAAACCACTCGTCTCCCTTTGGCCTTGTAGCCGCTGCAGAAATCAGCTCCGACCTAGGATCGGCATCCTCCACAGAGGAATTCTCCCCTAAGTCGTCATCCAGCGCCAACTCCTGGAGTAGATCATCATTTTCCAACAATGGGGTTTGTGGACGAGTTCCACGAATTCCGGAGTCCACGCTATTCAGCCGTGCTGCAAGTTCTGCTTTGTTGCCGCTGGTTGGCAAGTTCAGCGCCGCCAACCACCTCTTTAGCTGGACGACCGTAAATTGCTGTGCATCAATTAGATCCATTTTATGGGTCAGGACCACTTCTGAAGTTTATAGTAGCACAAACAGGGTTTAATATTAATCACACTTTATTTAGACTTGACCGTTCTCTTTTAGTTCTTATGCGCAATTGCTTTTATTTACATGGCGTCGGTTTTAACATTAGACAACGCGAAGTTGGCTGCGATCAGCACCGATATTTAACATTTCAGAGTTGCCAGATTGGCAACTATATAAAAGCTAATTATTCTAAGTACTAACGATTATTAACCATCTAAACGTAATATTTAAATAATAGAGTTATACCACTAAGACATATTCATAACTGTGTATACTCTTACATACTAATATATATAGTCAGTGACTTATCCTACTACATAATTGAATTCAATTTTCAAAACTGGGCAACTGAAGCTTTTTTCCCAAGGGTTGACATTATCGAAGTTGCTTTTAAAATATACTCCAATTTCATAAATCCAAGGAATGCGTTGAACTTACACTTGAGTTTCACACTTGAGTTCATTTTAATTGTTGCTGCAACACAAAACACTGGTTAAATTTACCTAAAACAAACACCAAAGACTGATTCGCGATTTTAGAGCGAAGACAATGCATTTGGTAAGGCACCGCAACACCATTATTGAATGGGAAGTAGAATCTGACAGAGAGTCCGAGTAAGTAGAGGCTTTGTCAAATGTGTGATCGAAGGATAACCCTTCAATCCATAGCTTTCACAGCAACCCGGGAGAAGGTACAACCTGGCCCTTGGGGGTGAAAGTGTCCAGGTGAGGGATCATCACGGTTTACAATAATGTATCATGAAGTGCACAATGCACCCTTAGGACAACGGTACACCTGCTGGACCACAAAATGTTCATTGCCGCTCGCCGCATCCAGTCCTACTGGCGTTCCCACCGCGTCCGAAAACAGCTCCATCAGCGCTGGCAGGCTGCGATTACCATTCAGCGATGGTGGCGCGGCTTTCGGACTCGGCGCAACCTGTGGGAACTTCTGGAAAGGCGGCTGCAGGACACACTTCTCGAGCACTTTCGCCGCGCGGCCATCGTCATCCAGGCTTTGTTTCGCGGCTGGCGGGACAGGCGGTCCATTCACGACGTTCGAAACCTGCGCCGCATTCAGTCCTCCGCTGCCGAGGACCTGCTTAACTGCGTGATCCTCCAGCTGCATCACATGAAACGGACCGGGTCACTACCGGGGATCCTTTCGCTGCGAAACTCCCAGTAAGTAACAAATAATAAGATCACTGAAGGTTGTCAGGCTTGTAAGCTTGAATCAAAAAATAATAGTACAAAATACATAAATATTTTATCGTTACCAAATCAAAAATAATTTTATAACTCTTTTTTTAAACTTAAAAGAAAATAGTTCCAAATATTTGGTATTTCAATAACTATATTTTGTGATCTGACAAAATCGAAAGAATATTAAAATATATTCTTTTAAGAACGAATTATAATTCCACATATTTATTCTTTTGTAGCTGCCTTTTAAAAGTCGAAAAACTGATGACCACTATGCTGTTTCGATTTCACAATAATCGGGTGTTCTCGATGGTAGCCAGCAGTATATCCCAAAAGGAGGTTAATCGCAGGTACTTTGAATCCAGCTTGTTCCATACCCAGTTTCCCTATGCCGGTCCCAACTTCAATGAGTTATGTCCTTTCACCGACGAAGAAAAACTGGTGGTCAAGGACTTACCTATTGATCTGCGCTATGCCAAAATTTATGCAGAATACGAAGAGTCTCAGCTGGATTCCAATTTAAGAAAATCCCATCGTCGTTCTGTAGATCGTGAGTATTTTTTAAACCGTTACTGGTAGAGTAAAAGGGTATATTCTATTCGCTCAAAAGTATCTCACGGGGGAGTAAACACGAAATTGGTTAAGGGGTATCTAATAGTCGCGACTTGTAGCGTTTCTTTTTGTTTTTAATTCTCCAGAGTAATTCTGTAATTGTAATTCGTCCTTCTTCTTAGGCAAACGGCAAAAGCATATGGACAAGATACTCAATCAAGAAAAGCTTTCGAAACGTAAATTCTGCGAGGATGTTAAAGAACGCATGCGAAAATGGAAGATATGCAGTGGCTCTAACGTTAATACTAAGCCAAGTATCAAAAGAGACTTAATAATCTGCTGAGGACCTGCAAAGTAAGCACCACCGAACCTTTTGGCAATTTGGGAATCTTTTACGAAGGATATGCCATCGGATAAATTCAAGTCAAACATATCTTTATACAGCTTACAGAATATACTCAAATGTTTAAAAACAAATCATGGATTTTTATCAAAGCTTAGTTAACTAGGTCTTCCCGAAAAAAGGCAATCGAAGAAAACAAATTAGTGTTTAGACGGCTTCTCATTGTGATTTAGTTCCCACCCCAGAACCTGAAGAATTGGCAACATCTGCCTTTGACTGTTTACTAATTAGCACCTATTTATTCACCTTTGCTTTCTTTAATTTTGTTCTACACTCACCTTCTGCCTTCCCCCAACATCATGCAACACAGCAGCCACATTTTTCATGCGAAGAATTTTCCTTTGTTTTCAGCAGGCATTTAATTTATTTTACTCTTGGCCGGGCCAAGAAAAAGCCGGCATACGGGAGCAATTTGTGAGCTGCGTGGTAAATCTTGGCATGCTTACCTATAAATATTTGACATGGCTACAATAGCCGTCCCTCGGCCGGGAGACGTGGCAGCCACACATGACCCAGCCCCAGCCAGGACTCGGCCTGCTCTGAGCCTTTGGCATACGTGCAGGGGCATTATCCGCATACTTGGAGCGGGTCCTTGTACGTGACTGCCGTCTGCAGAGCCTGCAACCGGGTATTCGCGGTGCGGGGCTGGCAAATTAGATTTGCCTATAATTAATATGCACGATATGTGGCGTTAACTTGTGTGAAAATTACTCGGCTCCCTGACGTGACGGAGCGTGGTTCGTGTGGAACGCGAGCACAAAAACCATAGACTTCAATTACAATCTATCTATTCGGCACCGGAGGCCCTTGTTATTCGATTTCAATGCTCGCCCGTAAGTATTTCCTAATTAGTTGTTGATGACAAAGCGACGTGAGTGATTTCTGAAGAGTGGGCCGACTGCAAAAGTAAGGCACAAAATTAAACATGTAAGCAGCTCTGACACTAAAATCAATTGTCAAATTGGCTTACCATCAAATTAAATTAAGTCAAATTAGACAAGGTAAATCTAGTAATGATTATTATTTTCAATTATTTAATATCATCTCGGATTAATTACATCGCGAAGAAGATTTATCCGTCGATTTATATATATTTTTATATATTTTTCGGTTAATTCTCTCTTTGTCCAAATGATATGACAACAAAGTTTCAGCACTTCTGAAAATGTTCTTTGAATTTACTATATCTTTACTTTTCAATTAAGCTAAGATCGGAAACTTTTTGTCAAAAAGGAAGAACATATATCCAGTCAAATCAATTGCGAGACTGTTGGAATTTGTCAAAAGGCCTGATTAGACGAATTTCCGGTCCTTGTCTTTCCTCCAATTTCTCCTTTCCATACAATTAAGGTCGGTGCCGTCGACAAACTTTTAAGTTTTTAATTAATTTGTTTTGCTGCGGTCCGGGTTGCCGCAACGTAGCGTTTTTCCGACTCCCCTTCTGATCATTTTTCCTTCGGCGGCAGGAGAAAAAAGGTTAAGTGGTTTCATTTGGCAAACATTTACCCAGACCCGAAACGGGAAGTTCCCCAGCCGCTCATCAATGCCCAAGTGTGTAAGACTTTTAATAGGCTTTTGTGTGGAAAATAAATTGATGCGGTGCACCTGTAAAACGCTCCAACAATGGAGCCGCCTGAGCCAGACGAATGTCAGTCCGTGTGATGCGGCCGACCGCATTCCAGCCAGAAAGTTTGGGAGGGAGGCCACCGAGACTCAGTTAATTTTGAGTAAATTGTTAGAGAATTGTTTTCACTGATGCTGCTGGGCAAGGCCCTTATGCGGGTGACTTGTGGCCTTGGCTCGAGAATTATGGCATTTAATTACAATGTGTTTTGGGATACTCCTGGTCGGGGAAAATGATGTAAGTATCTCAATTCCTTAGCCTTCGATTGGAGAGTGATTATTGGGTGGTCAAGAAAAAAAACGTATACGCAAATAAAAATTAAATATTACTCATACGACACGTTGCCAGTAAGAATACAATATTTGATCAAAAGCAAAAGTACATTTACGTCATAAGCTTTAAAGCCAAATTCCTTCCTGTTCATCAGTGATCATATTCCATAAGTAAAAAAACTGATCAGAAAATATAATTTTCTTTATTCCATGGAAATGGTATATTATCCATAATTGGTGAAGTATTTCAGAATGTACGCCATTGCCACTGGGTTTTCCTGCTGCACCAGATGTCCCGCCCGATAGACCCAGAACATACTAAGTCGTCCGCCGTGTTTTTCGTACCCCTCGAGCATTCCTTCGATCCGGAAGGCGGTACGCGGTGCCTTCGCATATTCCGACCTGCCGCCCCACTTCAGTCGGTTGATCCAGCTAACGGTGCCCGGCGTGGCGCAAAGTAGGTCCAGAATTCCCGAATAAATGCCCACCTTTATGTGCGTCTCCTTTAGCAATCTGGTAACTAAAGGGATGAAATTGAGGTACAAATTTTGGAAGTTAGTTCAGTGTTTTGTATGTCGTAAAATAAATTCAGCTGATTGAATTTAATTTCAAACACCTTTCTTCAGAGCTTGTTAACTCTATTTAATTCGTATAATCATATCAACCGGAATAAAAATGTTTGGCAGGGAAAATATGGAGGAGTAAACATACATTTGCACTGTTTAAGTTCGCCCACTCAAAATTGTTAATTAACAAATGACCAATTGGTTTCAGGAAGGCAAAAAGAATGGAAAACACTAGTTACCTATATGGGTGGCTGGCTTGAAAATATCAGATTCGAGGCGTATGAAGACGGTGGAATTGTTCTTCATCCACTCGGGCATTTCGACCAGACCCAGTGCCTGAGTGACATTGGAGCGAACGAACTGGCCCATCAGGGGGTCCTCACCGTACCGGTAGACCTCGTCCACGTGAATACGACGCTGAGTGTTGTAGATGAAGACTCCTCCGGTGCTTTCTAGGATCTCCTCCTGGATATCGCTGGCCTTTAACAGGGCACTGGACCACTTTTTGCTGTACACAAGTGCGGCCAGCTCGCCGGCCTTCCGCGATATTCTGCGGTATCCATCCTCATCCACAATGCCCGCTTGGAACAGGAAGGGGGCATACGAAATAACGCTGTCCAGCGGAGAGGTCCAGGGATTGCCCACCACCACGGACTCCAGTCGGCATTGCAATCGGCCCCTCTTCCTGGCCAAATGAAGTTCCAACGCGAACTCGGGGGCCATTTTACCGCCGTAGCTCTCCGAGAAGATGTGCAAGGGTACGTTTCGAAACTCCGGATACTGCTCGAGAAACTGAACCATCAGCTGGACGAGATCAAGCGCTATCTGCCGATTGGTCCTGGCATATTGGCCATGTTCCTCCACGTAAGCGAATCCAGTACCCACGGGGCTGTCCACGAAGAGCACATTCATGTGCCGCACCCAACTGCTTTCCCGCGGCCTGCCCTCGATGTCGATGGGGCCCAGCTGCTCGAAGATCCCACTGCCCGTGGAGGCCACTCCGGGTCCACCCTGCAGCCAGATCACCAGCGGTCTCTCCGTAAAGTGGCTGACATTGGCCGTGGTGTACAGCAGCCAGTAGAAGAGATGGGCGCCCTTGCGAACCTCCACGTAGTCCCACTCCTGCTCTCCAGGTCCCACGCCAACGCGTCCTGAAAGGATACATCTTACTTTCAGGACTGGCACAAAATTGTCAAATAAAAATATATGAGGTTATATACATTCTAGTAATAGCAGCATGAAAACAAAAAATTAAATGAAATGAATCAGTAATCAGACTGAGTAAAGAAGTCTTAAAAACAACAATCATTGTATTATTTCTAAAGCCAAATGTACATTTTTTAGCAAATCGGTTTATATGTGTCTAAAAGTACATAAATATTTTAACTACATCATTTGTGTAGAATTGATTTTTTTTTAAAGTTTGATTGATAAATATTAATATTTTTTGGGACACCATAATCTGTTATTTAAAGACGTACACACCTTGCACCCATGTCACCGAAATAAAAAAGCACAAGGACCACACCCAAATATTATTTTTATTCAGATTGAGCAGCATATCGCGGTCACCATTCAACGGAAAGGAGAGTGGAACTAAACTGTCTACTCCGCTGGGAAATGCTCACTGATCGCCGCAGCTCTTGCCCGCTCGCTAATTTTTCTTGGAATTGGATTCCGTTTTCGGATAAACAAAAACAATGGGGAAATTATGTGATGATCGAAAGGAAAATTACCCTTTCCTTTCACAATTTTGGCTTATAAGGAAATAATATTGGTAATTTATTTTGTATTTTAAGATATTTAAATAAGCAATTCTCATTATAGAACACACACTTTACCACAAAGTTTTAGCACATATTGAGGACAATACAACTTTTTTACAACTAACGTAGTTTTATTTCGTTATAATATATAAGAAAAAAATGATTCCTCAACACCATGTGACAGTTTACTTAAAAAAATACTAAGAGAAGTGGGAAAGAGCTTTTGTGTCTGCGGCAATACCACTGCGTAGACCTCTAAACGAAATCGAATTTGTTCGTTCATTGATATAAAGTAAACATTAAAGCCGAACGGAAAGACCCACCCATTCCCAGCACAATAATAGCTTTGCACTTGGTTAAGACGTCAGCAGAAAATTATGGAACTGGGCATCTGCAGACGATTCATTTCCAGGCCTTCAATTGTATTCAAAATCGATCGTTTATTTATGGTATATTAAATGAAAAATATTTAAAACTATTCGGATGTCTCGGCATCATACGCAGTGACGGACTTTAGGACATATTGCATGGCAGTTGGGTTGTCGGCGGGTGCCAAATGTCCCGAACGATTGATCCAGTACATCCCGAAGTTTCCTCCAACTTTTTCGTAGCCCTGGAGTATTTCATCGACGAGGATGGACTTGCGCTTGGCCTGAAGATAGTCCGACTTATCCTTCCAGACCCAGTCCTTGATCGTGGCCAGAGTGGCTGAGGTGGGTACCAGGGCATCCAACTGGCCGGAATAAATATTTATCTTAACGGAGGTCTCGTTTAGCAAACGAGGAACTGTAAGGACGTTTAATAAAATAAGTCAAATTTTTGGGAATTCCGGTATTAAATTTAAAACAAGTAAGGAAGCGAACTTCGTCAAGCCGAAGCTTACATACCCTAGCAGTTATTACAATTCGACTACATTGCGATTTTTATGCCTATATTACTAAATACTACCTGCAATAGAAAGACAACTTTTGGGAAGGTTTCAAGCAGATAGCTTTAAGACTGAGGGACTTGTTTGCGTAGAAACGGACAGACGGACAGCTCGACTCTCCTGGTGATGCTGATCAAGAATATATATACTTTATAGGGTTGGAAATGTCTCCTTCACTGCGTTGCAATCTTTTGACTGAAATTATACATAATACCCTCTGCAAGGGTATTACTACACAAATTTAAATTGTATTACTCACTTGCATTAATGTCCGATATAAGGCGATCTCCGTGCAGGATCGTGAGCACATCCATGACCTGAGACGCATAAACATCACCGTCAATTTGCAGGGCCTTACTCACTTCCAACTCCATAAGGAGGTTCAATTCAGGTCCGTAGCCGTAGGTGCGATCCTCGGAGGGATCGATATGGGACTGTGTGTTGTATAGGTAGATCTCACCGGTCAGTTCTTGCATGATGTCAAACCACGTTGAATACTCATCAGTGGCCTTTTCGAACTCGTGATTCTTGAGGGCGCTCAGGATTTTCTCCTCTTGGGCATCTATTTCCGCCACCCCATCTTCATCGATCAGACCATTGACGAACAAGTACTTAGAGTGTTCGCGACAGATATGGCGAGAGGATATCCAGGGATTCCCGATGGTCACGGACTTTAGGATTCCAGGTTCTGCCAGCTCACCAGCCTTCAGGGCCTTTTCCAGTTTGATGGCCAAGGCGGGAGCCACTTTACCTCCATAACTTTCCGAGAATATGTGCAGCGAGACATTCTTAAACTCGTTGTGCGACTTATAGAAGTGCAACATGAAGGTCATGAGGTCGTCGATGAGCTCATCGTTTTTGGTTACCAGCAGACTGGTGTTGTCGGCATAGCTGTAGCCCGATCCCACGGGACTGTCGATGAACAGCACGTTGACGTGCTGCACCCAGTTTCCCTCCCGCGGTGCGCCCTTTAAATCCACTGGTCCCAGTTCCACGAAGTTGCCCAAAGCCGAGGATGAGCCACCGGGTCCACCTTGGAGCCACAGGACCAGCGGTCGCTCCGTATAGCTGCTCACATTGGCCGTGGTGTAGTAGAGCCAGTAGAACATGTGGGCCCCCTCCCGCACGTCCACGTAACCCCAGTCCTGCTCCCCAGGTCCAAATCCCTTGCGGGCTTCTGAAATTCCCAGCAGGAGACACACGATCGCCAAGGAACAGCACCACATTCTCACAGGTAGGTTAAAAAATCACTGGAGTCTTCGCAACCTTATTTGCATCTATTTATCGGATTGGAAAGCAATAAATTTTCCATTCCGGATGAGACGTGACCATGAATTTAAGAGGTGCTCTATATCTGCTTACTTTTGGGCAAACACCCTCTAAGATTAAAACGAGTGCCTTGACTATAAGATACCCCATAATTGGCTAACCAATTTCAAAATAGAAATGCCCCACAAAAAAGCTGATAGTCCACATATATTGATCTAATAAGTTTTCAAGAGCAGTGCCAACATAGGACGCCCAAAGCAGACCTCTAACAACATTCTACTGAGTTTCGCCAAAAACATACTTATTTAAAAAAAGTTGTAAGGTATCTTATAGTAGAGTCTTCTACGTTGCATATTTAATTTATTTATTTTACCACGACTACATACCTCTCATTTGTTTACTAATCCACAGAAAAAAAATATCCACAAGCAAGTGTATAAACATTTAAACAACTTAATAAAAGAACCAAGAACAAAATGTATTGATTCTTATATACATTTTAGCTCACAATACATTCTCCCTTTTTCTGGCCCTCCAAATAAACTTTTTCACATATTTAGTAATATTCATATTCCCTTTTGTATACCAGAGGTTTCACCTAGATTTTAGGCTGTTGAGTTTTTCGGTTATGGTTTTCTTTAGGACAAAAGAAGGTTATCTTCAGTTCTTAAATTTACATGAATATTTTATATGTTACCAATAATTGTCAACTGGTATGCATCAAATAAAATATAACAACCTTTTGTTGATCACAATAAAGGCAAATATATACCGAATATTCATTTCTAGAAAATATTTAATTTTTTGTTCTAATCGATTCTTAGTCTATTAGATGCTGAATTATTTTAACATACTTTGAGGATCTCACGCATAAATTGCAAAATAGTGTTCATACTTTTCTGGTGCCATTGAGAAATATGCTGTATCTACTCGATATAAAATACCCTAATTAATAGTCATCAGTCGATTCAGCATAGTTAAACTTTGATTACAGATAACTAGTTGTTCAAAAATTTTACTTGCAGCCACACCTCATTTATTTAATTTTTAATGCTGCTTGCCTGCATTTCATGTCCAACGCCGATGTTTTTATGTCGTAATTGTCAAAGATAAAATTGCTTAATTTCAAAATCAACGCATCTAGAACAATGCACAGTTCTGTGGATGCCAAAAAAAAAACCGACAGTCCGGAAGTCCGGAAAAAAAGGAGTGGTAAATGAATCCGATTTCTGTTTTCTGTGGCTGCACCCGGAAAAGTAATTACCAAATGTTTGTTTGCTCCACGCAAGTCAAAAGCAGGACGGCAAAAGGCGTACGATGCGACCAGTTCCTTCGTCCACGGCTCGTTCCGACTGCTTTTGACAACTGCAAGTGGTTGGACGCCACAAAACCACCCACCTCGCAGGATCCAACACCCACCACTACCCAAGCCCACTGCCAATTTCGACCGGTTCGCAGTGCAGTTTTAATGAGAGCGCCACCTGGCGGCGGCGTCTGTCATCGGAGGCCAGTTGACGCTGGGGAATGACCGCAAACGGAAATCAATTTGCCACGGGAGCAAAACCAAAATTGCCAGTTCAATGCGTTTTCGATTGTCCATTAAGCAGCTCCTGCAGCTGGCTTTTTGCCCGCTGCCAAAAGTCATTTTCAAGCAGTTGGCCGGGCTGGCACTGCAATCCTGCAGATACAAAGGGAGCTGGGTGTTCCAAAATACATTTCCTCTTCATGTCTGTATTAAGAGACAGATTTACCACACGTTATTTTGATTTGCCGTTTAGTTTGATACAAAATTCCCGATTGGACATTTCATGTGCACACCTTTGAGGTGGTCAGATCAGTTCAAAAAGTACTGTATTATTGAAAAAACTTAAAAAAAGACATGATATATCATTGAACCATAAATGTATAAAGGCGTTACTCTTTATAACAGATGGAAATAGACCCATAAGTGCAGCCTTATTTAATGACATAACCGAAATAAATATTACAATTTTTGTGGGCCACCTCAATCTGTTATCTGAAGACGTACACACCTTGCCTCCATGTCACCGATTTAAAAAAGCACAAGGACCTCAACCAAATATTAGATTTATTTTGGTCCTTTTTATACCCTTGCAGAGGGTATTATAATTTTGGTCAAAAGTGTGCAACGCAGTGAAGGAGACATCTCCGACCCTATAAAGTATATATATTCTTGATCAGGATCACCTCCTGAGTTGATATAAGCATGTCCGTCTGTCCGTCTGTCCGTCTGTCTGTTTCTACGCAAACTAGTCTCTCAGTTTTAAAGATATCGAGTTTAAACTTTGCACACACCCTTCTTTCCTTTGCACGCAGTATATAAGTCGGAACGGCCGGGATCGGCCGACTATATCCTATAGCTGCCATATAACTGATTGATCGGAAATGCCATAACTTTGGTGTTTGTAAAGTTAGGAAGTTGGGATTTTCTATGGGTTTTATATTTGGCCAATCAATCCGACCAATAAAATTTCATAAGGATCGGTGGACTATATCCTATAGCCGCCATATTACTGATTGATCGGAAATGCCATAACTTTGGTGTTTGTAAAGTTAGGAAGTTGGGATTTTTTATGAGTGTTAAGAATGCATCATATGAATAATTTTGGAGAATATAATTTACAGAATATTCTGCAAGGGTATTTCAACTTCGGCTCCGCCCGAAGTTAGCTTTCCTTTCTTGTTTTTGTTTTAGTTTACAATGCTCTTGAGATATTTAAATTAACCATTCTCTGTCTGTCTGTTTCTTCGCGAACTAGTCCCTCAGTTTTAAAGATATCGAATTGAAACAATGCACACACCCTTCGTTCCTTTGCACGCAGTATATAAGTCGGAACGGCCGGGATCCGCCGACCATACCCTATAGCTGCCATATGACTGAACGATTGAAAATGCCATAACTTTGGTGTTTTTAAAGTTAGGACGTTGGGATATGAATAATTTTGGAGAATATAATTTACAGAATATTCTGCAAGGGTATATCAACTTCCGCTCCACCCGAAGTTAGCTTTCCTTTCTTGTTTACAACTAACGTATTTTTGTTTCGTTTTAATGTCTTAGAAAAAATATTTTCTTTCACTACCATGGGAAAGATTACTTAAAAAATTAAAAGAATAGGGGAAAGAGCTTTTGTGTCTGTGAATGATATACCTCTGTGTAGAGCTCTCAACGAAATCGAATTTGTTTGCTTTTTGATATAAAGTAAACATTGACCACCATCAGAAAGACCCACCTATTTCCAGCACAATATTAGCTTTACACTTGGTTAAGACGTCAGCACAAAATAATGGAACTGGGCATCTGGCAGACGTTTCATTTCCAGGCCTTCAATTGTATTCAAAATCGATCGTTTATTTATGGTATATTAAATGAAAAAAATATTTAAAACTATTCGGATGTCTCGGCATCATACTCAGTGACGGACTTTAGGACATATTGCATGGCAGTTGGGTTGTCGGCGGGTGCCAAATGTCCCGAACGATTGATCCAGTACATCCCGAAGTTTCCTCCCACTTTTTCGTAGCCCTGGAGTATTCCATCGACGAGGATGGGCTTGCGCTTGGCCTGAAGATAGTCCGACTTATCCTTCCAGACCCAGTCCTTGATCGTGGCCAAAGTGGCTGAGGTGGGTACCAGGGCATCCAACTGGCCGGAATAAATATTTATCTTAACGGAGGTCTCGTTTAGCAGACGAGGAACTGAAGGGACGTTTAATAAAATAAGTAAAGTTTTTGGGAATTCCGGTATTAAATTTGAAATGATGATCAGTTAATTGTTTTGACTAAATAAATTTAAGTTGTATTACTTACTTGCATTAATGTCCGATTTAAGGCGATCTTCGCGCAGCATGTAAAGCACATCCAGAAACTGGGTCCCATAAACACTACCGTCAATTTGCAGGGCCTTACCCACTTCAACCTTCATCAAGTTACTCAATTCAGGTCCGAAGCCGTAGGTGCGATCCTCGGAGGGATCGATATGGGTCTGTGTGTTGTAAATGTAGACGTGAGCGGTCAGTTTATCTATGATACGACACAGTAGTGAATACAGAATAATGGCCCAGTTGAAGTCGAGCTCCTTAACGGCGCTGAGGATTTGTTCCTCCAGGTCATCTATTTCCGCCACCCCATCTTCATCGATTAGACCATTGACGAACAAGTACTTAGAGTGTTCGCGACAGACATGGCGAGAGGATATCCAGGGATTCCCGATGGTCACGGACTTTAGGATTCCAGGCTCTGCCAGTTCACCAGCCTTCATGGCCTTTTCCAGTTTGATGGCCAAGGCGGGAGCCACTTTACCTCCATAACTTTCCGAGAATATGTGCAGCGAGACATTCTTAAACTCGTTGTGCGACTTATAGAAGTGCAACATGAAGGTCATAACGTCATCGATGAGGTCATCGTTGTTGGTCACCAGCAGACTGGTGTTGTCCGCATAGCTGTAGCCCGATCCCACGGGACTGTCGATGAACAGCACGTTGACGTGCTGCACCCAGTTTCCCTCCCGCGGTGCGCCCTTTGTATCCACTGGGCCCAGTTCCTCGAAGTTGCCCAAACCCGAGGAAGGGCCACCAGGTCCACCTTGGAGCCACAGGACCAGCGGTCGCTCCGTATAGCTGCTCACATTGGCCGTGGTGTAGTAGAGCCAGTAGAACATGTGGGCCCCCTCCCGCACGTCCACGTAACCCCAGTCCTGCTCCCCAGGTCCAAATCCCTTGCGGGCCTCTGAAATTCCCAGCAGGAGACACACGATCGCCAAGGAACAGCACCACATTCTCACAGGTAGGTTGAAAAATCACTGGAGTCTACGCAACCTTATTTGCAGCTATTTATGGGATTGGAGGGCATTAAGTTTTCCATTCCGGATGAAAAGATACCATGTATTTAAGAGGTGCTCTCTATTTGCAAACACCGTCTAAGATTAAATCAAGGAGAAACGATAGTCTAGTGCCACGACTATAAGATACCCGTTGAGTAGATAATCAATTTCAAAATAAAAGTGGACTAGCTTATGGCGAGCTTCGACCATTCGCTCTCTCAAATAAATTAACTCCAATTTTTATACCCGTTACTCGTAGAGTAAAAGGGTATATTGTATTCGTGCAAAAGTATGTAACAGGTAGAAGGAAGCGTTTCCGACCCTATAAAGTATATATATTCTTGATCAGGATCACTAGCCGAGTCGATCTAGCCATGTCCGTCTGTCCGTCCGTATGAACGCTGAGATCTCGGAAACTATAAAAGCTAGAAGTTTGGCATTTTGCATGCAGATTCTAGGAGTTCCTACGCAGCGCAAGTTTATTTCAAAAGGGTGCCACGCCCCCTTTAACGCCCACAATCGCGTATATACGATTTTAAAAATTTAAATATTTCGGAAAAGTAAAAATGCAGTTTTATTGTGTTTATCAATACCTATCGAAATGTAGAAGAAATTTTCCAAATCGGACCATTCGTTAAAAAGTTATGCGTGATCAAAGTTTCTATCTCCATCTCCCTCGCACTCCCTTTACCTGAGTAACGGGTATCTGATAGTCGGGGCACCCGACTATAGCGTTCTCTCTTGTTTAAATATGCAGTGACGTAATAATTATCATTTCCGAATAACCTCTTAAATAAAGGCCTAATAAGTTCTCAAGTGCAGTGTCAACTACAGAGTTTCACCAAAAAAAAAAAAATCGTTCCGATGGCCGTTGCTTGTCGGCAAAACTAAATTTTCAAATATTTATTTTAAAGAACCAAATGTGGGGTATTTGTTTAATTGACCACGGCTACCTACCTTTCATTTGTTTATTACCCACAGAAAAAAATTCGTATCCAAAAGCAAGAGAATAAACATTTATCTAACAAGTTGTTTCTTTTATTATTCTAGCTCAAAATACATGCTCAGGACCTCCAAATAAACTTTTCCACATATAACATTTATGTAATATTTATGTGTAAATTAAATACTTACTTAGTTGATCAGATGGTAAAAAACTTTGAAGATATAACACATAAATTGTAAATAGTGAATCATACTTTGCTGGCGATATAAAGATGTAATGATGTATGTAGAGTAATGACTTGATATAAAATACCTTATTAAATAGTCATTTAGACTAAGCATATTTGAACATTGATTACAGATAACCAGTTGTTCCGAAATTTTGCTTGCATCCACACCTCACAATTTTCATTTATTTTCCAATGCTGCTTATCTGAATTTTAAATGCAACGCCGATGTTTTTATTATTCAACGCATCTAGAACAATGGACACTTCTGGAAATAAAGGCTAAACTCTTTATAACAGATACAAATGAAACTTTAAGTGCAGCTTTCTTTAATAACATTTTGTTATAATTTAAAAAAAAGGCGAAAAATCTACGAAAACTGAAAAACATAAAGATTAATAGGTGATTTGGCCATACAAATATCTGAAGTTACAAAAAGGTTGGTTTACTTAAAAAAAGTGGATCGGTTTTCCCTATAACTATATTTAAAAAATAAATTCTTTTCTTATTTATTCTGGTTCTTCTTTTACGTTATACTTAAACGGTTGGTGTTGGTTGGGGTAACAATTGGGTTGGGCCTATCATAGGTTACAATTACATTTAAATTAATGAATTTTGGAAATATTTAAAAATATTTTTGTTAGAAAGAAGAAAATTTGGGAGATTTGAAATCTAACGAAAGTCTAATAATTTATTTCAGGAACACAAGTGGCGTGCATGTGAGGCTACTCACATGCACAATAAATTGTTGCTACAGTGCCACGCCCACTGTCGCCTCCAAATGCAGATCCTTAGCAAGGAGTCGGGATGCAGGATGCATTCGAGTGCGAAATTGCAAGCACTAGTGGGACGACCCTTCCCGAACCCACTGTGCACAGTGGGTGTTGCCAAATCCAAGCCCACATAGACACACTCATACCAGCACAGCCCATTTGTCGCTGTTTTTCATGTCACTCCGCCAATGGAAGCTCCAAATTTTCCTTCTCTGTCGCCGGCATCATTGTTTTTGTCGCTTAAATGACAAGTTTTTCATTTTCGATGTGGCTGGCTAACTTGGCCCTTCGTTTCGCTTCGTTTCTTTTCTTTTCACCGCTGACGCCGCAATATTTGTACTCATTACTTGAAAAATATTACTAGTAATATAACAGCCAAACAACAAAACAATGAAAGTCTAGGGAAATTAAGCATCCGCAATAAGTAATTGTAATTAGTGTGAATGAATTTATGGGTCAGATTTGGAGTATCAAAGGAAGATTGATTTTTATCAGATATTTACATTTTAAGTCTAATTTATCCTCATTCGCAAAAAGAATTACTTACCTATTGAACACATAGCCTTGAAAGACACACATCGCATAAGTGATCAAATAAAACCATCTTTATTTGGCTTCCATCAATATTTCTTACGCACACGTTCAACTTAGGGTCATACTAGAGTTATCGCTATAGCTAAACATTTTAGTTGTACAGTATTTCAAACAGACACAGAAGAACAGAACAATGAATCTGCCTAGAAACCACAATCTTAACAATAAATCCTCGACAAAAATCCAACGAAAGCAAACATTTAGAATCCTGCTTAGAGAGTAGGTATATGTGTGTATGCCTGGTGAGTATGCGATGCCTATTTACATTTGACTTGGGAATAGAGGAGTACGACGGGGTAATTGGAAATGCACTTGTCTTTACAGTTACGTACTTAACATAGGTATAGGTATATATGAGTAGGTATATTCGGTATGCTGAGGACCTCATTCACTGTTGATTTGCTATTCGATTCGCTAAATATGGGTTCCATAATTGCCGAGCCCGCGCAGGGGTTCTCTTCTCAAAGTCTCAAGTCCCGCCTGAAGTCCATCTCTCCTGCCATCGGCCAGCTTATCACCGCTCCGCCCTGTCGAAAAGTCGTCCCTCCAACAGGTTCCCCAGCCGGTTCTCCCAGGCGCCCAAAGCCCAAGCACTTGGCCACAGGAGCAGGAGCAGAAAAAGGGTGGGATTCCAGGCGAATAGTCCGGCAGCGGTATCTGAAATAATACAGAACAAAAAAGATTTGGCTTAGACGATGGAGGAATGGGGCCAAAAGATTGAAATCCGTTTCGGATGCCCGGCACCCGCCGGTAAAATTAATCTTTGAATTAATTGCTCCCAGCTTACCGCAGAGCATTAATAAATCGCTCCCGGTCAGAGGGACCCACACACAAGGATACGAATCGGGCTAATAAGGTGCTCGGTCCTTTTTCGCTAACTTTGATTTAATGCCCACCAGTTTATCACTGTAATGGCGTGCGTGTAAATGTATCTCCTGTGCATATGTTTGGCTTGTAAAACAATCATCCCAAGATCTGTAGGCCCGGTTTTGTTTGGGGTCAGTTTCCCCCCATTTGCCTGTCATTTGGGGCGTGGCCATTGCCTATCTGTGGACCAATTTTTAAACAGCAACCGCAGACAAAGCTTACCTACTAATGCCCGGAAGTTAATCAAATAGAATATTGATTGGCTTGAAAAAACCAATGGGAATGGATGTTTCCTTTTATCATTAACTTTTTCTTTGGCTATGTGAGACCGTTAGCATTCACTAAAATGTTTATTTTGACGTGGTGCAAAGTTTTCCCTTTTTTGGAGCAAATACATATTTTAATTTTCAAACTAAAACAACTTTTTAGTGCTAAGGTAACTTAATAGTTTTATTTACAGTTATCTAGTACTCACTTGAATGAATCAAATACAATTCATTATGCTCATCCACATCACCGGGCTGATCGAATGGATACATATTCATTTCGGGCGATCTTCCTGAGGCCAGAAACCTGGGCCGATCCTCCTCGATCATTTTTTCACTCTCTTGGGCATAGATTTTGTGTATTCGAGCCGAACACTTCAACTGTGAATATATTTATGGCCTATTTAAGGGTTCTATAAATTGAGCTGAATGCAAACTCACCTTCAAGCGACTCTTGTTGAAGTGATGCACAGTGACCACGAAATTGATCTCCAAAACTGCCGACTCCAGGTGCTCGGCCAAATGCCGCTGAATGTCGTAGATGCGGAGATAATTTGGAGGCACCTGGATGTCGTTGATCCACCAGGTGAGATTCGCCGCCGGCTTGGAGTAATCCGATGAGCAGTTGCCATTCACAACGTCGCCCAGGCGATATCTCGAATGGATGCCCGTAATTATGGGTCGTTGAGTGGGCAATTCTGGGGCCAAAAACACGAGGCAAGTTAGTGACATGTGGGCGGATAAACGCCTGATTACTTACCAACCACCTCCATGTCGGCAGCCACGATGGAAGTATCGAAGGTGGGTGCATCCGCGGACACTTCGCATGCAAACTTGCCCGAAATTGAGGTGGGAACATTTCGCAGCAGAACATGGCTGGCATTTGATTGGGTGGTCTGAAAAATGTTGATATTTTTTGAACTTTTAGATTGAGCTCTACTTGTATAAATTAAAATTAGGCATATAAGCATTGGTAGTCAAATTATAAATCAAATAAAAATCTAGAACAACTTAGCAAAAACAAATACAGAAAATATTTTGAAGTAAAACATTCAAATAGTTTTTAAAGTTTCGCTGGCACTTTCTGGTGACTTTTTTCATTAAATGCTGATGGCAAAGCAATCTAGATTTTCAATCATATAGCCATTGGTTTTGTATGACTTCGATAAATTAATTGTTTTCAGTTAAACAAAGCGTATAACGCAACCCACAGCTATTTGCGTTCTGCGTTTACGTAAGTGCTTACATAAGATAGGCGTAACCTTCATTGCTGCTCTCCACCACTTTTTTAATATATAATTTTTTTTCTGTCCTTTTGCAACGTCGTTTTTAATATCGAAATGTCAGCAAAAGTCAACAATAAGAGCGCAGCAAATGGAAAGTCAAAATTGTTAATTAAAACTTTTTAACATGCATAAAACCAACATGGATGCACACATGAACATCGAAAGCAGGTCGATTGTTTACACAGCCCCCTTTGCTGCAGTTGCTGCTGTCGTTAATACCATCAGCAACATCCCGGCAGCAGCAGCAGCAGCAACAGCAATAGCAACAGCACGGCAGCAACAAAGAAGCCCATCAGCAGCACTTTGCCTTCAGTTATTTAAAGCAATTTACACTGGCAACTCTTTTGCTTTCGTTTCTTTTCCCTTGTCTCTGTTTTTCAGTTTCAATAAGACCCATCATCATCATTATCAACAGCCTCCGGAGCGCTTATCAAGTGTTGCCAAGTTAGCCATTTGCTAGCCATGTGGTCTACTTTATAATAACTTGATGATTGTATACAAAATAACATACGCCTCAAAAGTAAAACAACAACAACAAACTGTTTTGAATTTAAACCGGAGTAAAATTATAATTTGTTTAAATACACTTTGCAAGTTGTAATTTGTAATATAAGCAAAATAAAATGAGTTTAAATATTTTTTTAAGCAAGAGCACGCTCAAATGGTACACTTTAAAATTAAAATTCAGAAACTCACAAAAGAATTAATTAAGTTTTTGTTTTTCATTAAATACTAATGTAATATTTGCTTTGTAAAACTAATTGCATCGAGTGATGTATGCATTTGTAATAAACTAAGGTTACAATTTAGATAACTGATAACAAAAACTTGTATAACTAGATATTTAAAATAAATACGTATTTATACAATTTCTTGTACGGCCACCAGCAAATATATAGCAAATATAAAACATTTCTAAAAAAAAATAATTTAACGTAATTTTAAATTTGAAAATCATATACGAAATAAAAAGTTCCAATCATATTCTGACTTTCTCTATTTACCGCCATTTATAAGAAATTTGTATATGTTTTCTATTTAGTTCCTTTAAAAATTGTTAGCTACTTAGTTGGCAGCTCTGCCATTACCTCGACATCGATTTCGTTCGTTTTGGTGAATATCTTCCAGGCCGGATTCTCCTTTGGCGTGTAGCGATAGAACTCCCGTCTGCCGCGGTACCACTTCACCGTGTAGAGCGTGTCGTTCTCGATGTCATAATTGCAGATTAAGAGCGCATTATCGCCCCGCTTAACGGCGGACGGGATGCGAACGTTGACATTGCGCAGCCCCACAGTGAGACCTGGAAAAAGAGGACGGCATGGGAGCGGTGTAATGAGTTGTTGCCATGGGATCGGAGTGCGGAGTGCGCAGAACAGCAGCTCGGAGCGGCTTAAATATGACAAGTTATTGTGGCTTAATTATGATCCCCCGGAGGATTACACGGGATTTCACGAGCACGGCAGCAACTTTAACTGCGCCTTAACAAGGGGGTAAATCATGGCAAGTAAAACCAAAAATAAACAAACTTTTCACAATCGAAAAGAGCAACATAATATTATGCCTTTGCTACTTATATACATATTATTAACATAAAGAAAATGTAGGGTAAAGGAATAAATCGTCTAAAAAAACCCTCTGAAAAAAATTAGTTATTTATGCTTAAAGAAAATGTATAAAAATAATTGTGAACATGTTTTTTTCGCACAGTGTGCCGCACAACGACAGCCATGAATAAAAAGTAGGTCACCAACCATGAAAGCACCAAAAACCCATACAAAAACCAAAAAAAAAAAACTCCACTATATCAATAGCCCGCGGGTGTGAAAGAGACAACCGGAAGAGCCGCACTCAAAAAACTGAATATAAAATACAAATGTGCGATCACCAGATGGAGCCAGTGACCCAAGCTGTTCGCCTGTTCCAAATTATAAAAAGCTTCCTAGAAAAATTAAAATCGAAAGTGAATGCTTCAGATAGGGGGCCCACTCTCCTCGGGAGAGCCGTAAATCATAAAGGGGGCCCGACTTTTTTTATTTGCAGCCATTAACAACGGACAAGTAGGAAATCGAGTTGGGGCAGCCGACCAGGGGCCCAGAAACTTTAGGTACACCCCTCTGTCAAAGGTTGCTGGGCAGCTCCCCAAGTTCAATGACCCCCGGGGAAGCGGCAAAGATTTGTGGCGGTGAGCACATTATAACAGTTGGTGATGTTTGCCTATCTCATTCATTCAATTGGGAAAGTTTCTCTATTGTTTTGGCACCCTTTGAATTCATTATGTTTTCGGTCCTTAGTTGTGATGGTTCTATGAGAGAACTGCCCAGACAATCAGCACTGACATTCTCACTAATAAAAATGTTTCATTTAAAAAAGACTATACTATATTATAACTATTAAAATAATTATGATACTGTTATACATATGTACCTATCTTTTATACTTATAACCGCGAAAATTAACTAAATACCTATATAAAAAACTAACTAATAGTAATTACACTTTAAAAAACAGTTTAATAAAAAATATATAATTATTGTTACTGTTATGATTAGATACTTTTACCATTTTTAAAAATTAAACTAATCCCAAACCGTTTGAAAGTGAGTATAACTTTGACTTTTAGCGTGAATTGTGACAAAAACAAAAATAACCCGGTAAAGTGAAGTCCTAACTTTTAATTGTTTGGATTGTGGGTTTTCTGAAATATAAATACACAAAAAAAAACTAAAACCCTAAAAGTAAGCAACAAAAAAAATATTGCGGTTACAGTAATATTTAAGCAACAAATTTTTTAATTTGATTATCAAATTGACCATTTCTTTTGTTGTTCTTCGTCTATTTTGTTGTTGCTTACTAAAACACCTTTCTCGTAAGCTTTTTTTTCTATTTTTACATACATATGTACATATGTTTCCATCGTTTATGTAACACATAGGATATTGAAACCAAAGATAGTGAATCCCCGCCTGTGCTTTAAATTCTTTACTACAAAATAGGTTCCATAGTCTGATATCCTAAAATAGCTATTTATAATTTTTAAAAAAGAACCAATGAAAACAGTAAACCGGTTTCTAGGGGCCCAACGTTGGGGTCTGTTTAAACAATTGGTTGTCCCCAGTTGGTAACTCAGTTCGTCGCCGGATCGCGGTTCGTTTCTGGTTAACCTTGAATACTAATTGTTGTTTCACGTTGATTTTAATGGCACTCGCTGCGTACCAAGCGCGTTGTCGTTGTTTTCATATCAGCATAAAAATTTCATGCTGTCGTAGTCGTAGCTGCTTTTCATCGCTGGGCGCCGGATCGAAATAGTACGAAAAAACTAATCTCATCCGCCGTGCCGGCTTTTCTAGCCGGCCGCCAACCGCTGGCCAGCACAAATTTGCGTAAGCAGAGCACTATTTGTGTTGCCGAATGGCGAGAGGAGTACTTTTCGGACGGAGAACTGCTAGTGAGCAGCCACCGACCGACTATTTAGAAACCGTTGCTGTTCTATTTTGGCCAGGCCAACAGAAGAGGGCCAACAACGCTGCTGCCAACTTGACGGCACACGTACTTAATTCAAGGAAACCTTGGGCTCGTCGTCTCGATCGAACTGGAAAACCTTGGAAAACCAGAAGCGGGCTTCGGCGTGAAAAAATAAAAACAACTGCAAATCGCCCCAATAGCAATGGATCGGCAAGGAGCTCATAAACACACAAAGGGCTCCTAGAATGGATAGGATAGAGTAGGTGCCCATAATTAAAACCAATAAGTATTGAATAAGCATAATACAAATTAATTTATTAAGGCTGAAATTAACTATCAGACTAACAAACACAAAAACTAAATTTTTGTTGCTATATTTGTATAATTAATCCAAATATATAAAAACAGCTAATTATTGACCATCGGATTTTAATATTCTTACCTTTGCCTTAAAAGTAAGACCAACTGAGTAATCAGAATTGTTGAGTTTATCGTTCATTTCAGATTTTTATTTATGTACATTTGTATATAAAGTAAATAACGAACGCTTTTTTGTGGTTGGGAAAGGTTTATATTGCATTAATTCAATTCTCAAAGGAACTATAATGCCCATCTGATTTTAAAGAACCCTTCGCCCAGTTGAGATGCGCAGTTTTTCCCATCCTTCTTTTTTTCTTTTCCCTAGAACCGGAATGCCCCAGACTCCTTTGCCATTTAAATTCAGCATTAAAACCCGCATTACGTCCGACATGCCCTGGGCGCTTCTTCCACATCTCCCCCCTTCATTCCACACCATTGTTTAAGTTTCGACACAAATAAAAACAACAAAATATAACGAAACATAACGAAACCGAAAAGCCAGCAACAGGAAAACGAGGTCACCAGAAGCGAACAGCCAACTGAAGTGCGAGCCACTTGGCATTATGTTGGCCTGTTACTCGCTGCCGCTATATTATCGATCATGTTTTGAAAGCGAAAGTGAAGGCGGCAGTCGGACAAGCCCAACAAGACCGAGTTCGTCAACGCACAGTGTGGCATTGTTACAAATGATTAACAATATATTTCGACTCCATCTAAATTTAATATGCGGCATTGACAGATATAAAATAAAACTCAGCATTCCATATTAATCTTCTATAACTTATTAACGCTAGGCAAGTTTTGTTTTTCAATTTACTGGACCTATTGAATTTTCAAAATTATTTAGATGGTGCTTTTATCTTATGAAATTAGACTGAATTTCGAAATAAAAAGATTCCATTATAAGAAAATAAAATAAAGTTGATCCATATTAATGCAGAAATTAAGGAAGTACCAAGTAAACAGTAAAATAAAAGAAAATAATAAAAAGTACAAAGCGAAAAAATTAATAAAACCAAGTAAGACGGTATTAACAAAACGTTTTATATTCATAACACCACTTTACAAACATACCTACTAGATAATGGAAATAACCAAGCGAGTGCTACTTTTTTGATCTTGTTTTTAAGGCATCAAGTCCACTGTGCGCAGCAGATAAATTTACAGATACAGATACAGATACGGATACGAACGCACTGCGGACTCAGATACGGTTCGTTGGCTGGGGCTGTCTGGTCGCCTGGTCGCCGAGCAAAGCCGGCTATCGATTTCTACATAAAAAACGAAAGTGAATTTCATCCGAGTGGTCCGCTGGTCGGATACTCTTCTCTTGACCCAGTTTTTGGGCGCGTTCGCTGACCTCCGGCGCCCAAGGTTCAACGCCCCAAGGTGAGCGGCCGCCAACGGTGTCACGTTCAGGGCCCGTCCCTGACCCACCGGCACCACCAGCACCGCCGAAATCCACCAGCACCAACGATCGACGATTGAAAGAAAAATCAGACGCCTGTTGCGCCAACCAGGCGATCAGAAAACTGAGTGGGCAACGCTATAAAAAGTGGTGCTTTCTTTTTTCAGTGGGTCATCGAACCCGGACTCCAAATTTTGGAGATCGTTGACCGCAGCGGTAGCGGGTGTGTGAAAGAGATGGCGAACGACAGTGCAAGAGAGATAGGCGAGTGAATGAGTACACAGTGGTGCGAACGAGAGGGGTAGTTGATAGAAGCAAGAGAGAGGGCATGCTTCTCGAGTGTTCAGCGTCAGAGAAACTCTGACACATATTTCATGACATCGGCTATCAACAGGACAGTACGCACTCGATGAACTCAACTTAAGATGATTATTACTATTTTTTATTTTATAGAGTTTTAAAAGAAATTAAAGTAAATATTTGGTGCAGATTTTTTAAATTGTTTTTTTTTTTCAAACAATTTTTATTTAAGAATCTATAAAGTTATTGGTTGGTTTTTAAAATGGGTATTGTGATACATTTCTAACAATTTCCGTGTGTGTGCCTAGTGCCATTACTTTAACTATTTTGTAAATTCCAGTGTGCGCCGCCCCCTTGCGGCATAAAACATTAATTTTTTGTTAAATACGAAATTATAAACTTTTTGTAACAAGCGCACAGAAACCGTTTGAAAGCCATTTGTCGAGTGCATCTGGCACGCTCCACTCGAGTGGATAAGTGCCAAGGTTGACTTGTGGGGGAAACGCTTGTGTAATTGAGTGGCGGGACGTGGGGCGGAGGGTCGGAGGCCCAGTTGATAAGCTTTATATGGCACACATAGCCGGAACGAGCTCCATGTGGGCATTATAAGCACTACGTAGAGTTTCCGGGTGCGATCGTTTCTTTCGATTTGAATCCGGGGAACCTCGCATAGCACTTTCCGTTTCGATTGCCGCTCTCCACGCTGACCATTTATCCAAAATCCCAGGCGTTCAGTGATCTAGTGGCAGTATTAACGCTTTGGATAAAAACTGATTTTTACCGTGCACTTGAAGAAAATAGTCAGATGGTGCTTTACGATTTGTATTTTTTATACGGAGTTCTTCCTAAGATGTAATCATTTTATTAATTAAAAAGTTTATAATAAATACATTTTTTTAAATTTTATTTTTATGTTATGTATCTTAGATAAACAAATTACATTTAATAAAAAAAGACTTTGAATAGGTTTAAGAATCAACACAAAACGGTTTGAAATTAGTATGTATCTAGTTAACCAAAAATAACATTTATAATTATTTTAAACTGAAAATATACGATTCTTAAATTTTAAATACAATATTAATATTAATTTTGAAAAAAAAAATATTGTTTTATCAAAGTTGGGTTAAAAGAAAAACATTTGAACACTAAAGCAAACGTTTTTAATTCCATTCCTTTAATATAAGTAAGCTTATGTTCATTTATAAAGCAACTAGCAGTACTGAGTAATTTTATAAATATTTTTTCCAGTGCACCTAATGTTTAAACAAATTAGTCTAAAGCTCAACGAGAGTGCCAATAAGCTAATTAAGTCCAATGCCAGACCCCAAAGGTATACAAACCAAACAGATATGTATATAAATATGTATGTACATATGAACATATATACGTTTGCGCACAAAATAATTACACACACCTAAGCACATATTTATGTGTGTATAAATACATAGGTGGTGTGAGTGAGTGGGCTTTCACATATTCTCAGTTATCAGCAAAAAGACAACACTACGCTCTGTTAACGCTGCTCGCCTATTCGAATTAGTACAAAATAATACCGTATTTCCTAGAAGTTTACGGATTCACCGTTACGCCGTAATTTCATTGTGAGAGTAAAAGAGATGGAATGAATTGCGGAGAGCAACAACAAAGGGCAATTTAGTACGCCTTTCGTTCAGTACAAATTCATGGGGGCAAACGAGCGCGAACGTATAACTCATACGCTCCGTTATCGCGATCATAAACAAGTGCCTTGAACAATTGTTTTTTCGACACTGAGTATAAATGTTTTTATTTTGTTTATATAAAAATTTAACAACAATTCGAGTGAAAAAGTTTAAAACATTTTAAATAGTTTGCTAATGGAGCAGGCGACCAGCATATCGGAATAGCTGACGAATGCACCAAAAAAGCCACTCGGCCAATGAATTGAATTTCACATTCTGGTCGCCGAGGGGTTTGTTTTTTTTTTCGGTAAAAGTTATTCGTCACCACCTCCGAGAACTCAACAAAAGCTAGAAGTGATAAGCAAGCGATCGTGGGAAGACATTCAGTGCCCGTTTTCGTATATGTATACCCGATTATCACCCGATTTGGCACAATACCCACCCGTTTCTCTCCCAGTTCCCATACTGCCTTTGTATTTAATCGCATTCATTGATTAATGAAAAGCGAAGCAAGGTTCTATAATTTTTACCAAATTTGAGATCATTTAAAGATTAATAGAGGCCCGAAAACTATACTAGCTAGAGACTTGGGATTTAACATGCAGACTCTAGATATATCTACAAGTTTACAAGTCTAACCGTTATCGGGTGGAATGTTTATTCGGTTTATATTTATGGAGATACCAACAACTTTCCAAATCAAAAAATTATTTAGAAGTCATTAGAAATTAAGTTTAACATGGTCAATGAACTCAGCTCTACCTAATAAATGTACTCTACTGCCAGAAGACGCTTCATTTTTTTTTTGGTTTGCCGCGCTAACAGAATTGTGAGTGGCACCGTCTGTTTGGGGCCTATATGTTTTGAAATTGGTTAACAGAGTTAAGCGTACTCGACCTTACGTTTATTTTTGATTTTCTTAAAGGCATATAAATAAAAATTAGTGAAATGATAAATACTGGCTGGAATGCGGTTTCTGGTGAAAGTAAAGTACATTGACCGAAATAAGTTGGCTGACAGCCGCCGCAGGCATTTCGACTTTCCACGTTATTTCCGCAAAAATCACGTGTAAGCCGAACGAGCCTGCAGCGCGCCGTCGACAAAGGTGAGACACCTCTGTCAGGTGCCCTCGTCATCCGCATTGCTTGAGGGCTCCTTTACACGGTGTCAGGTGGGCCGGGTCCTGCTGCCTGTTGCACTTTTTGCACATAATCACGTCACATAAACGGACGACAGGCCAGGATATGAACAACAAGCTGCCGCTCCCTTTCATCCTGGCGACATGTGACGCTTGGCTTTAGATGGCCGCAAAAAAAAAATAAATAAAAATAAAACGTAAAGGGATGGGACAAAAAAAAAAGGAGGACGAAGAGTCCTGGGACCTTCCAACTTATTTCTCGCCGGGCTTTTCACTTTATGTTTATGTTGTGTGTTGTGGGCTGTGACGTTGGCCACTGACACTTTGCTCCTGCTGCCGCTTCTCCTTTCAGCTTTTCCGGCTCCTGTCGCCTGTCTCGTACTTTTCGCAAGCGGATGCGACCGGGACACCTGGACACGCTGGGTGTTAAAATAACAGGCACTGAACATATTGACTTTTAAAATAAGCATTATGGCGGTAAATTTTTATGAAGCCCCCATCCTTTCGGCTCCTTTTGGATCCCGGCGCTGTGTGCGCCGGACAGCTGAGTGATTTATATATATTGTTTAATATTATTATGGCTGGCAGGTGGCCATTCGGCCGGGCTTTCGCCTTGGTCCTGTTCCGGCCGACGGATGTGCAAAATGCGAGAAATTGAGCACATTACAAGCTCCGACTCGTGTCCATGTCGATGTCGATGTCCAGGTCCTTGTCCTTGTCCACGTGTGGTTGGTAATAATTGTTAAAGTGTGCGGTTGGTTGGGAAGGATGCGAGGCGTGGCGAGGCGAGCGGAATGATGAAGTGATGGTCCTCGGAACCAAGACAGGATGCGTGGAAGTTTTCTTGCCGCTGTCAAGCTCGAGAGGATTGCGCTCGTAAGCCTCGAGAGCAGTTAATGGTAATTGCAATTATCCAGCGAGCTTTATTGGTTAATGAACGAGCACCGGCTTAATGTCCTCCGGCTGGGCAGATGATAATGTGCACAGCAGATTGCCCACCTATCGCAGAAGGCAATAATCTAATACGAATAACGAAAGCTCAGGCAGGATGGTCCTCTTGAATTTTTTATTTGTATCTTCCTTAGCTTTACCAATAAATTGAACCGAAATCTTTAGTCAATAATTTGTTAACTAAAACAAGGTAGTAACTATAAAAGGTATCTACCAGTTAACTTAAAGAACGTAACCTAGTAAATTGATATTTGAACGTAGTAAAATATTAAGCAAGATAGGTCAACCAAAATATGTAAAAATGGAAATAGTTAACAGTTTTAAAAAATTACACAAATTGTTAGAAAACCATTTTTTAAATATATTTTCTTATATATTCTTCATTTGCCAAGAATACAATTTTGTATTATATTTTGATACTTGAAGTCAAATTTAACAATCGTATGAATTTAACGAAGTGCTCAAACTGAAATTAGTTACTAAAAAGTTTATTAATGCGTTTGCTGAATCAATTAATAAATAAGTAAATGTGTCCACAATTAATTTCCATTTTGCGACACGCATTTGTCGTTTTCCCGGCCGATTGATTGCATTTTAAATGTGTTTGTTCAGCAGCAAGGGGAATTTCGTACTCGGCCAAAGAGTATGCCATATTTAAAGCACCACTTTTTGCTTGCTACTTTTTCAGGGATCTGAAAGTTGTTCAAACGCATAACTGCTGTGTGTTTGCGCGTGTCATGGCTGATCATTTGGGTAATTATAGTCGGAAAAAAACGCTTCGGCAAAGAGGGCTTAACCATCAGTTCGAGTTGTGCAACCAGAATGGCGGTATAATGTTGTAAGAGGATTAATAATGCGTTTCAGCAATTAAAACTCGTAAATAAATTGATAAAAAATCATAATGCTTAAAGGAAAGAACTGTTTTTATGTGCAAATTAGGTTCGTTTTTTTATAAGTCCATTGGTGTTTAAGCTTTAATGTTTAAATAGCCAATTTTAGCTTAACGTATTATTAGGGAAGGGTTATCAGTTATGTTTTTATTCAAAAACAAGGGGACAAATCATTGGTCATTTGACATATATATATGTTTATTTGTATTAAAAATTAAATGAAAAAATTATGGAAATGTAACAAAAAATTAAGAAATATGCAGATATATTTACAAACTGTTTATTAAGCCATTTATCAATAAGCTAATATTTTAAAATTCTTAAAAAAAAATGTTTTTCTTATTGAAAAAACACTTCAATTTATTCATAATTTGCTGGGATATAAATAATACATGTAGTTTCCATTGACTTTATTATTGATAAATAAAATAAGTATTAAATTATAAACAATTATTAGTCAAAGATAAATATATTTAATGACTTAATAGAAATTACTAAACAGGATATTACACCTGCGATTTGAAACCACGGCGGAAGTCGCTCCACCAAGTAAACCACGAAATGTAATTGAGGCCTTGTGGTTGCTGGTTGGCGGTTTCAGGTCGGTGGCGATGCCAATTAGAATCCAGAAGCGGTGGGCTGAGTTGAGCTACTTCAAAGGAGTAGGCGTCACTTCTCCGCTCGGCTCTCGGCTTTGAAACTCGGTTCGAAAAATGAAATTCTTGTATCAAAAGAAACACCAGCCGCTCGACCCAATTAAACAAGCTCTTCGAAAAATTGCACGTGGTGAGTAATGAACGTGACTATTCATAGGAATTATACTACTTTATTATAGTGGGAAACAGTGTCAAAGAAAACATACTCAATATAATTTTTGTTTGAGCGTCTTAAGCTTTGTTTTCATTAGACGATGTAAGCAGAAAACTGTCCAATTATTTTACTAATGACTTAGTTGCAAATTAATTATAATTCATTTATTATTTATAATTTTAATTGAGATCAGAGATATTTAATATATTTGAAACTCGCAATCTTAACATGAGTACGTCTAGTCTCTTTTAACGATTTTAGAAATACGCTTTTAGTTTTATAAAAATCCGACGACTATATCATATAGCTGCCATAAGATTTTTTTATTTTTATATAAATCATACGATAAATTGTGTATATCGACCATATTCATCAAATAAAAAAATACTGTTCATAGCCTTGTTATAACTGCAAGGGTATCTGAACTTTAGGATGTCGAAGTTTCATTTTTTTCTTGGTTAATTTCGCGATTAACTTTGAACCACAAATCGATTTGTTTTACTTAGAAATAATTTTTTTTCAAGGTTTCTTTCGCTAGAGTCGGTAATTTGACTGAAAGGTAAGGTCAATATATATAAACTGGTTTCCCGTATTATCGAAAAAGACAAGCATACGAAAATGTATTTCTTTATTGGACATATGTTCATATCTCTCAAATATTATCTAAGATTTTTGTCTTCCACAGTTCTCGGCAAGGCCTTCTGTTACCTGGGCACCCCACCTCTGTGCCCGCTCCACCAGGCGAGTGCCCTGACCCAGCTCCACTGCCACTACCTGGGCGTCTGCCCGATCTGTAGCCTGTGCTCCTTTCCCGGGATCGCGACGTCATCATGCTGGAGTCCGTGTTCTTCGTGCTGCGGCAGTTCTACAGCTTCGTCTGCCCCATGCAGATCTTCTACGAAATCGAGGAGACCGAGCAGCAGGGGCAACGTGAGGAGTGGGATATCTGGTCGGAGCTCTGAGATTCGATGGCATGACAACCCAAGCAATTGATTAATGGCGGGCGGGGCGGAAGCTGTTGGCAATAAAGAGATCTCTCCCGTTTTCCCCTGAGTCACCCTGGCTACGCGACTCAGATTCGCACATAATTTTCGCATAAATTGTCAAATAATTTAAAGCCCTGCCATTGAGCAGGAGTCAAGGTAACCTAAGCCGTCGGATGAAATTTATTGCGTCAGCTTGAACAGAATTGTGAGTGGGGGTAATGGTGTCTGCTATCAGGCATCATTGAGTGTCGTTGAAATGCCAGTAATTGCGTATTAAAATTATACACCAGGGACCATTTGTTTAATGAAATGTATCCGTGTCTGTGAGCTAATTAGGTTACCGTTTTGCCTGGTATTTATGCAAAGTAATTGAAGAATTACAGAGGGAAGGGCCACCTGGGGGCGAATAGTTCCTGTGGTCCCTGAAAACTCTATGCAGGATTTTCATTTTCCACTCGAACGGAGATCTTTAATCAGCGCAGAGCTGTGGATGCAGGGCGTTGAGCTGACACCTCGCATTCGGCCAACCAGTTTCCTACTTTGCAATTCAAATGTGGTTTCTGTGACCCACCTTTGACCCCCATTTCCAGTTCCTCCAGCCAAGGCATTTCAATAAGCCGGTCCGACTTGCAGGCCCAGCCGTCAATCTGCCGACTCTTGGGCAATTTGTTTAGCTTGTCGAAACACCCACACGTCGCATCGACCAACTTATTTTGAACAGAGCTGACATCTTTCCCGCCCTTTTTGCCAGTCTTTTCTTTCCGCCCCAACAGTTGACACAATTTGACTTTTGGCATCCAAACGTTCGAACAACGCCCTGAACTTTTGAACTAATCTATTTGTATTTGTTTAGCCTGACATTGTGTTGTTGTGTGCCAGTGTGTGATGTATCGCCCACCGACAGGTGCAAAATTGGGGATGCAGGTCGCCGACGTTTAGACTCTTTTTGCCCTTGATGGCTTCTTTAGTGGGACACTTTCCTCTGAGTAGTTCAAGTGGATTATGATAAACAAAGGAAAAAAGGTGTCTATATTTATATTTGCATTAATATCATGACAATTTGATGCAGTAGACATTTTGATTAACACAAAAGGAAAATAGTTATCTCTTACGAAATAAACAAATACATTTTGTATTCAAAATTAAATTTAATTAGAGCTTTCATCACAATTGTGAGATTGGTATTTTTAGACTCGGTATTTTTAAATAATAAAAAAGTATTTTTAAATATTTTTCGTAGCACCGACGGTTTTTGAACTTTCAGTTTCAATATTATTATTATTATTAGACAATATTTTCCATTTTCAATGGTAAAAAAAGATGCTTTAACATAAAACTGCAATTTGTCTTTTTGTTTGTTAAATGTCCATTTTATTTTGATTCTTATCTGTTTTCTATGAAATCGATTCCCAATTGTGGTTTTTTATTTAGTTACTTACTATTACTAACTTACTATTTATAGGTTATCCTTATTTTCATCTTGAAACCACTCGCCTTGAGTCTTGAAGATACTTTGAGCAAGAGTCTTGGGTAGTGGATGTCGCTCTCAGATTATAGCAATTGCATTAACGATAGAGATATGGCATTGCTTTGCCAATTATGTGGCTGTTTGAGTCCCCTCCCACTTGCTGTCGTTAATACCACAAATTAGCCCGGAAAGTGGAAGTAACCGGTGGGAGGGCGGTGGGCCGAGCTCAACTAATAACTTCTAGTTGCGTGAACAGCCCGTAAACCAATTTCTCCCGGCTGTGCTTTCATTAGCGCTGCCTCAATGGCCAAGGCCCCCTGATTTCCAGGATTCGTCCTTGGCTCTGGTCAAACGATTATTGGCCTCTCCCCCGGTGAGTGTGTGTGTGTGTGTGGGATGCTGCTAAAGCCCTTTCGCGTTAAAGCCTCTACTCCACTGATTGCCAGATTTGTTAATTATGCACGTTATAATTAATGTTCGCTATCCAGGACTGACCCCCCTCCCCCACCCAACCAACTCACACTTCCCTGCTAATTGTCAATAAATTTGGCAGCTCAAAATATCATTTCCCAGCCGGATCCCGCACCGCCAAGCTCCCCGCTGTCATGCTGGCTGTCAGTTGTGCTTAATGCTTAAATGAAATCTAATCACGTTCTAATTTCAGTTAAGTGTGACAGCGAATTGTGCGACCCGCCCTTGGAGCCACCATTCCAGATACCCCCGATCCCTCATCTTTGATCCCCGACCCGACCCCTCCGCTTCCGTTTCTCGTCTCCTTGTATTTCATTTCCGCCATTTAAGTGGGCCACTCCCACTTCGTCTGCTGTATTATTCTTTTTGGCCAAGTGCCAGTCGGGAAAATTTGCATTCAATGAAGGCGACTGACCTGCAGTCTGAGGGGCGATGTTTTAAGAACGTTTTAAGGATGGTAAAGAGTGCTAAAACTTTGATGAGCTCGATTTATAGCAGCGCATAAGTTTGGTACTCACAAATACAATTTCGAACCGAGATTACCTATTTATTTAGTGACTTGGTAAAGCTCTTAGGTCTTGGAATCGATAAAATATAACTCTTCAATTTGAATTCACCTCTAGGATTTATTTAAATGCATTATATATTATTTATTACTAACTTAACTTATAATGAGCTGTTTGGTTTTTTAATTTAAAGTTATAAAAAGGATGATGTATTCAAAATGATTTTTATTTCAAGCTATGCATGCCTTGGTTATTTATTTGGCTAACAATACATCCGTAATGTTATAAGATTGCTAGGCTTATAGGCGCATTTTCAAATTACCTGAGAACTCAAGTATTCTGTTTACATGCTTATTAGGTTGTGTTTCGTTTTCACTTACTAATGAGCAGAGTTGTGCAGTTTTCCACGTCTGGCGGAAAAGTTTCTTTAAATTGCGCAACTGGCGTTAAATCTCTCATGACCGCATCTACCATCACTGCATGTTTCATAACTTTTCATTTGAAAATGACGCCGGAGGGGCTGGGAAACTATTTCGTTTTCAAATTAGCAAACGGTTTTCCCTTCGAAAATCTAGTTAATTAGCGCTTAACAACAAACAACTCGGGGAGAAACAGCAACAGCAACAGCATCATCACTATCATCATCATCATGGTTGTGAGCAGGCGGCAGTCGCACAACTTTTTTTGGCGCAAAATAGTTGAAAAACTGAATGGAGGGAGGCCACGCCCCCTGGCCTGAAAACCCACCCAGCCGCCCACTGGTCTCCGAAAAGTACGCAGTGCAAAAGTGCTCGTGAATTAAGCAATTAGACAAGTCGAAGAAAAGGGAGAAATAAAAACAGGGAATTGCGAATTAGCCGACATCCCAAGTTGCCTATATTGTTGCACAAGTCTGACGCTGACCCGCTGCTAATTGACCAATATTCCCGTCTTCGCATCATCGCCCTTATCCCGGGGTCTTGAATTTGGCTTTGGTTTCAATATCGGTTGAGCCCTGCCATTGGCATGGTAATTGCAATCGCAGGCATTCCACTTCCCCCCTTGAGAAACCAGTCGTTGTGGGGACACAGCATAAATACAGCCAATAAATTGAATTTATTTCAGCCAGCTACCAATTCCAATTTTGAGCATTAGCTTCCCTTTCTCTAGATTTCTTGAAGAAAGGGAATTGTGACTTCCTTGTGGACCATAAGAAAGAAAGTTTAGCATTTGGGAGTAAAAAAACACTTTTGTTTTAAAGCATGGTTACTTCTGATACATACTCTAACCAAAGCTATTAAAAAAAAAAAAAAAATTTTTAAATAGAGAAAATATATAGATGATTTACAAAGATTTGTATACAAGTTTACTTATATAACAAAATTTATTACTTATTTAAAAAGAATTAAACGTTTTAAGAAATAATATTTCTAGTTTAGTCAGAAAAAATAATGACATTTAAAAAAATCTCTTGTTTAATTTAGTTTTGAGATAAATATTAATTTAAGCTTATAAGGCTTTCAAAGTTTTTCTTCACTATTCTGTTAAAAAACCTCTAAGTATTTTATCCTTTTTAAATAATAGAGTATCGCGCCTTCGAATTGACACGCATTTATTGGCGGCGTTCCTTCTGTCGACTGCTTTTTGGCACATTGCTTATTGATTATTTTTACTAATTTATGTGCTAATAAAATTGTCAATTTGTATGCGTGCAGCGGCGGTTCGCATTGAAGCGGATTCCATTCCCGCGAGTGGCTGCGATGTCCTGGCGAAGGATATAAGGGAGGCGCGGCTGACAAAACCATTAGACTTAAGTGTCTTCTGCTGGCCAGCGGCTGTCTCCCTCTAAGGGCGACGCCCTGTCTCTTTCTTAGAGGGCAGAGTGCCAAAGGCTCTTACAAATGACGCTGCAGGACATTTTTGGTAACGATTTTCCCGTCGAAGGCCAGCCAGCTTTGGCTTTAGTTTCACGTTTTCGCCGGGAGAAATCTCAACAATTCACTGGCCAATCCAGGATTTCCAACTGGCTTATTATGCCGCATTTGAGTTTAAATACGGCCGCAAGGATTTCGCCGATTGCCTTGGGGCTATTGATAATCTCTCGCTCAGTATTTATGCAAATATTCTGGAGAATTATGGCAAGTTTGGGAATTGAATATCAAATGAAGTGAGTTGAGGTAAGCTTTAAATGCAGGTTTTTGCTGTAAGCTCAAATATTTTATCAATTTAAAGCTAGTAATTGCTTAATTATTGAACCCAGCGTGCACTAAATATTTGATCATAAGAGAGCTGCTAAAATCTAGTTTTTGTGTTTAATGAGAAACTTATCATAAATGAGGTGTTCCATATTTGTTACCCCCTTTTATTCTATTTCCTTAATAAGACTTGATTAACGATATCCAAATGAGAAACTAATAAAAAGATTTGAATTATGGGACTATGAATATATGATATATGATTAAGTAAATTGCTATTAATTCTCGCAATTTATATATATAGTCGACTTTTTTTGAAGAGTAATGAAATGTTTTATTAAAGTATAAAAAGTGATAGTTCCTGCAGAAAAATGCTTTTAACTCACGTTCTATCCGAAGACACATTTCTTATCACCCTAACTGATACTTAACTCAGCCTGCTTAAATGTATTTTCTAGGCTAGCAGTTCTATTACGAGAACCTGGTGTCTGCCTTTGCTCCCCGATATAAACAATATTTTCGCACACTTCCCCAAAGTACCCACTTCCACTTAGCAACCTTTTTGGCCTTCACAAGGTGTAGAGCAGCTTTTACACCATTTGTGCCATTCGATGGGCGGGAAAAAGGGGGATCCTTGAGCAAACCACTTGATGATGAAGACATTTTGCCAGCTAAAAAATCGTATTTACAACATAATTTACGCTTAAAGCGAGGGAAAGGACCCAGGCTGTGATGGAATGCGGGCGAAAGGGTGGACTTGGGGTAGTAATCCCCATTCAAAGTGCTGCCACTCAAGTGCCACTTTGCCGTAGTTTTGCCCCGGCCGGCTCCTTCTGAAAAATAGGACAATTTCATGGCCTTTAATGGCAAACTTTTAGTGGTCAATGCAATGGCTGCCGCAATAACATCATCAGGAGCAGGAGGACATTACCAAGACCTCCGCAAAGAAATGGCAAACTGACCCGCCAGTATGACGGAACAACTTCGCGCCTGAAACTCCCTTCGTCCTCTTAAATTATGTAAAAATATAATTCTCCCTACAAAAGAAGGCATTTGGTGGCATGATGGGGAAACGACGGAAAGGAAGGTGCAAATTGTATTACACGAAGTCAAGTCAAGTTCTGCATTCCCTGCTGTTTTCCGCTTGCCGCCCTTTGATGTCGTTGCGTGAAAATTGAATAAAAATAAAATTGTAATGCGTTTGCACTGCCGCAAATGGGTGGTGAGTTTGCGGTTGTGTGCTGAATGAAAGGGAAATTACGTGAAATTTTTAAAATTAATGAGATGTTGCAAACGCTCGAACCTGACGGAATAAAACGCGGGACTTATATTCAAAAACTTGTTGATGAGAAGGTAAACTAAGCGGAGCAGTATCTCAAGGACTGAAACATTAAACAATTTACATACCTATGAAGTTTATAAGAAAATTCTAAAAAAGATGATTATATATACACCAGTATCAAAATAAATTCATTTCTACAATTTAACGAGGACGAAAGCTAACTTCGGCAAGCCGAAGTTTTAATACCCTTGCAGACTTAGCCGCAATTGCTAAAATAGAAAAAGTAGCGAAAAGAATAACAAATGTGTAAAATAATAAACCCGAAGTCTTCTTAATAAGAAACATCAAATTTTGACCGATTTCACTCTATTGTTCCTATGGGAGCTATAGGATATACACGTCCGATCAGCACGCGCTTTTACCTTGATGAAGGAATGCATAAAAAAATACGATTTGAAAAATTGTATGGCAATAGCTTTTACACTGCGCGAAATATGCTGAAAAACATTAAATTTGGACCGATTTTACCCTATTGTTCCAATGGGAGCTAAAGGATATAGACGTCCGATCGGCACGCACTTTTACCCTGATCAAGGTATGCATAAAAAAATACGATTTGGAAAGATTCATGTCAATAGCTTTTACACTGCGCGAAATATCATCAATTCTTGCTAGATATACCCGATTGTTCCTATGGGAGCTATAGGATATAGACGTCCGATCGGCACGCGCTTTTACCCTGGTCAAGGTATGCATAAAAAAATACGAATTGGAAAGATTCATGACAATAGCTTTTACACTGCGCAAAATATCATCAATTCTTGTAAGATATACCCGATTGTTCCTATGGGAGCTATAGGATATAGACGTCCCGATTTTCAAACTTGATCTGCGTACACATGTTTTAGGACGAGGGTGAAAGTTTCAGATCGCTAGCTTTTAAACTGAGCTCGCAAACGGTATTGAAACAAACGGACAGACGGACAGACGGACATGGCTATATCGACTCCCCTATTGGTCCTGATCAAGAATATATATACTTTATAGGGTCGGAAACGTCTCCTTCACTGCGTTACAAACTTCTGACCAAAATTATAATACCCTCTGCAAGGGTATAAAAAAGACTATAAAGAAGGCGAATTTAGTTAATAACACTTCAAGCCATAACACTAATATAATTTAGTATACATTGCCGATATATCGATTTAGTTATTATGTTTAAAAGAATCAAGCTTTGAAATGTAAAATGAATTTTCATAATCGTTCAAAATATTTATATTTCCAATGAAATTTGTTGCCTTATTCACAACATACCGTTGAGAATGTTTTATCTAGACAGTTTTAAAACTAAGAGACTATTTTGGGTAGAAACGGGCGGTCAGAAGGACGTGGCTATATCAATTCGTCTAGTGATGCTGATCAAAGACTTGTATATTTTAATATAATCAAACAACAGGAAATTGTACTTTCACCTCGGGGCTAACGTTATCTGTTGCCAAGCAATCAAAACAAGCCTTATCAAAGTCAGACTTCCCCAGACTTCTCTCGACAAATATGTTTGCAGATCGCCTCGCAGCCGTCAGTTTCTTAAACAGCAGCGACTAGAATGGTCCACCTACACGGAATACTTTCCATCCTTTGCCTGCTCTTTGCCAATTATGGAGTCCAGGCCAGGATTTGCGACCGCTCCTTTGAAAAACGGTGCGTGCCGCGACAATCTTGCAGGATCGGCTCTGAAAGTGGAAGGCCAGTCATAGAGTTTCGATTCCTTAAAGACGGCAACAAAGGATGTCCTAGTACGGAAACTTGCTGTCACAAATCACAAATAGTAATGCCTATGGAATGTGATCAGAAAATAAAATCCTTTTAATATCTGGTTTCAATTGCAGGTAGAAAACCCAAACCGGTTCGTTGATGAACCTTTTCATCCGGCATGTGGCAACGTCAACTCAAATGGGGTGACATTCACCATTACAGAATTGGAGAACCTGTCCCAGGAGGCCGAGCTGCCATGGATGGTGGCCCTCCTGGATGCCAAAGATCACCTATATAAGCATGGCGGTTCCCTCATTGCACTGGATGTGGTGCTCACATCGACCCATGCAACCTTAAATCTGACTGAGAACGAGCTTATTGTGCGGGCTGGCGAATGGGATCTTAATACCAATACAGAGCAGCAGAAACATGTGGACGTTGCCATCCGTAAGATCGTTCGCCACCCCAATTTTCATAAACGCAATGGAGCCAACAATGTTGCCCTTTTGTTCCTCGCCGAACCACTTCGACTAAGCCGCCACATTAATCTCATCTGCCTGCCCCAGCCCAACCAGAAATTCATCTGGAGGCAATGCATCGTCAGTGGATGGGGTAAAATGAACATCACCGACAACTACTACATGAATATCATGAAGAAGATCGAGCTACAGGTGGTGAACAGCACAACGTGCGAGAAGCAACTGCAAGAACCTTATTCCTCAAACTTTAGACTTCATGACAGCCTGCTGTGCGCCGGCGGAGAGCCCGGAAAGGATGCGTGCATGGGCGATGGAGGAGCTCCCCTGGCCTGTCCGCTCGAGAGCGATCCCCAGAGGTACGAGCAGGCCGGGATCGTCAACTTCGGATACGGATGCGGAGGAAAGATCCCTGGTGTCTATACTGATGTTTCCAAAATGATCGGCTGGATTAAGGAGCAGATCGAGGCGAATAGAGGCTATGGTCCAGGACTTGGAGGATCAGGTGGTGGAGGTAAGCCTATTGCAGTTGATCCATTTACATTTGGAGGACCAGTTAAAGAAGGTGGTGATCAAGGAGGGCTTGAAGTAAAGCTTCCTGATAATAGAGATCAATATGCATGGAGTAGACCTGAAGGACCCGGTAATAGAGGTGGAAGTGCAGAATTTGGAGGCGTTTGGAATGATCAAGAAGGAAGACAGAAATATATACCTGGTGGACGTGGAAGATCAGGTGGAGAAGATGGTAATGTTGTAGCTGGAGGCGGTAATTATGGTCAAGGAAGTCTCCCAAATACCTATCAACCTGCAAGAGATCAATTTGCACCGAGTGGACCTGAAGGACCTGGTAATAGAGGTGGAAGTGCAGAATTTGGAGGCGTTTGGAATGATCAAAAAGGAAGACAGAAATATATACCTGGTGGACGTGGAAGATCAGCTGGAGAAGATGGTAATGTTGTAGCTGGAGGCGGTAATTATGGTCAAGGAAGTCTCCCAAATACCTATCAACCTGCAAGAGATCAATTTGCACCGAGTGGACCTGAAGGACCTGGTAATAGTGGTGGAAGTGCAGAATTTGGAGGCGTTTGGAATGATCAAAAAGGAAGACAGAAATATATACCTGGTGGACGTGGAAGATCAGGTGGAGAAGGTGGTAATGTTGTACCTGAAGGCGGTAATTATGGTCAAGGAAGAGACCCAGTTAGGGTTCCAGGTAGACGTGATCAATATTTAATTAGAAGTCCCGAAACTTATTCAACAACAGCAGCGCCAAATTAACAGTCGCCTACTATGCCAGTTTTTAAGGTTTAACTGATATGTATATATTTCTTTGATCATATTTTCCAATATGGTTTAAAGCATTAATAAATTGATTTAATTGATCCCCAATGCATATTGAGTTAGAATTTTAATTCTTTGGGCAAAGAGTTTTAAAGCTATCTGATTGACTAACTTTCCCAAATGTTGTCTTTCTATTGCAGGTAGTATATAAGTCGGGACGAGCCGGATCGGGCGACTATATAGCTCCCAATCAAAATTAAAAAAAAAAACTGAAAATAAAAAATTTATATTTTGCTGTTTTTAAATTTATCAAAATATTCCTGTGAGATATAGTCGTTATTTACTATATCAGAATTAGGCTTATAGTTTTGTCAAAATCGGACAACGATATCATATAGCTGCCATAGAAACGATGGCAAACAGTCGTATTTCATGTATTTTAAAGTACTTTTTTTTTAGAAATATAGTAACTAACAAAAAAGTTCAAACCAAAGTTTATCAACTTCCTTTTGTAAGCAAACAAATAAATCGTAAGTATATTTATTTGAACTATATTTTTATTTATTTTACTTGAGAATTTCATAAATCTTTAAAGGTTAAAACATTTACCTTCCAAACTCAAGCTCTGCCACCATTAGTGTTTGTTTTTTCGTGCGAAAAATGAATATAATCTTTTTTACTAAGAATTGGTCATATATTATTTGTTGAGAGAATGAGAATGAGATAAGGTAAGCAATGCTATTTATAACCTATGATCGCCGTATATGTACAATACAAATAACCAATTTTATTTGAAAGTGTTTTATTTATCTTAACTATTCTGCATTTTAATTATGATACGATCACCTTGCTTAAATCTTTTTTGGTTTTGGTCATATATATAAATTTATACGTTTTCGCCCAATATTCAAGTTACAATAACATCAATTTTTTTTTGGCATATTTGTCTTTGTGGTAAAGATTTGTTCAGTTTATTTTTCCTTCAGCTCACAAAATATCTATAGTTAATTATGCCATTGGCAAACACACTTATGTGTCTTGCAACTCATCAGGGTTTAAATGAATTTATTGTTTGCCAACGCAGTGCCAGCCAAGAATTAATGTTGTCTTTCGTTTCTGCTTGCATTATGCATTACAAATCTGTTAATATATTTGCTAAAATATTAACTGATGTCGGGAGGCTCTGACACTTTCGCCCTATTGATTTTGTGGCCCACACAAAACCCGGCTAATTGTGTCCGAGTTTGGCAGGGGCTTATTACGAGCCAAGCTGGCCCCAAATCGCAGCCCAGATACAACCAATTTCGTAACGCACAAAAACTGGGCAAAATGAGGGGAACGGGAGAACGGGAGAACGGGAATTGGCACTCAGAGCCAGTCGAATGTGGAACACATTGTGGCCCTATTGCTTTTAGCCCCAGTTCGCTTCTTGTTTATTTGTTTGTTTGACTGATTTGCTGTTGTTTATTTTGATTTCCGGCTCAAATGCCGAGTGGGCGGAGGCGGATCCTTGTCGATTTCTACATTGATTGTGTTGTCGCAGCAGGAGTTCGATTTCCTCTGCGGGAGTGTGTGCTTGAGCTGCAGCAGATTAGTGTTGACAAACAGGCAAATGGCAAAGGTGATGTGCCGGCTCCTGCGACATCATCGGGCCCTGGGTAATCCCATAAACACCTACCAACAGGAACCATTTCCGGGGCTACGAAAACCTTTTGTTTGCCACCCATTCCACCCCGCTACCCGGCGACATCAAAGAGAATCCGCAGTGGGCCAGTGGAAATGGCACTTCGATTGGCCCCCATCAAGGTTTACTGCGCTTACTGCCCCCAACTCAGTTCAAATAGTTCAAACGGCATTATTATTTAGCATAAAAAATGCATTAATATGAAATTTATGCATTTGTTTTGACTTTTTTTCACGCTTGCCCCCCTTAATGTGTCACAAAGTCATAACTCGTGTTTTACTGTTTAACATCAACTGAGCTGAGCTCAGACATGGAATAACTTTTAGTGGGTCGCTAAAAATTGTTTAATATTTCATTTTTATACGAGCTGTTTTTCACGGCTGCTCGTTAACGCCATAATTCTGAGAAATTTATGTTGATAATTTAAATGCAAGTGATTAACTTTTCGCAGAGCAGATTTATTTCAACAAAATGATTTGAATGATTAAAACTGATCATACTTTATAGGTTTGAGAGTTTAATGCAAAAATCAGAATAGTATTTAATATTTAATTGTTGTTTACTAGCAATTGACAAACATATTATGAAAATATTTTATTGCTATTGAGTTTTCATAGTATACTCATTTAAAATTATAGTTAACTAACTTGTCAAGAAACATTTAACTGGGCTTGCATATTCACCGGTTAGAAATATCTACTTGGTGTTAATTAATCATAATAAGGTGTAATAATTTTTTAAAAACAACATTAATAAAGGAACTATTATATTTTGTCCAGCTAAAATTATTTTGCAATTACTTGAAAACTGACATTTAGTTTAATTGGTTACATTTTCTCAGCTACCAAATAATAACGCATTTATATTCCAGCAAGTATAGTAAAAAGCTAAAAAACTGAGAGACTGTATTTACAGATGTAGACCTCCTCTGGCTGAAGTTAAACTTCAAACGCAAACATTAAAAAGTAAATGAAATTAAATTATAATCATTTTGCTGGGACACTGTTCTCGTTTGAGTTTGTGGGAATGGAAAAAGATAAAGCAGTCGCGTTGTCCATGAAATGTTAATTCAGCAGAAACTATATTGCAGGCTGGTGCATTTTTAAGATGGATTCTGGATTCGCATACATATACATGTGTGTGCAAATATAAATTACGAGCAGTAATATTGTGCAAAAACGAAGTGGCGAAAATTTCATTAAGGGTTTCAAAGAAAAAGTAATTGCAAGCAATTATAAAAACGTCCATTTCACACATGCATCCCACGAATAACGCAAAAAATAGAAGTTAACCGAAAATTATCGCAAACTTTTGCGCTGCAAACTTTTGCAAGCAATTAAATATATTTGTCACTATAAAATGGCTGACAAGCAAGGGACCTTGCCGAAACCGCAACAGAATCGAGTGGTGCGGGTGGTGGGGCTGTCAAACATTAAACTGAGCCACATCTCCGGCGCAACTTCTAGTTCTAGCCACCTCCAACTCCCGGCAAATGCAAAGAAACCTTCAACCTCAACATAAAGTTGCCCAGTAACTGGCACTCGTGACAAGTTCTGGCGAAGTTTTCTTTTCTCCGCCTGTTGTGCTGCAGTTAACTGCAGTGGTGAAAATTTATAAAGTTTTAATCATGTGGAGCATTAGCAACTCATACTGAACTCTGTGTGCACACATCAATCAAGATGTACTACGAGTTGAGTCTGTAATTTATTTCAGCATATCATTTTGCCCACAAAGCTGTATTATTTATATTAAACAGCCTTCAGAATAGCACCAATTTAAAAGCCCCATATAGTATCTATTTATATGCCATTAAGTTGTCTTATCAAAGAACCCCAAAAGATTGTGTTTTTTTCAGGAAAAAACACAATAGATTATTTCTTAACCTATTGACCTAATAACATATGAGTGTACATGATTTCAAATACCATGTTAAATAAATTTGAAGACTGATGACTAACAAATGAACTTATTAATGAGCACAAAATAATAAATTTAAAATGATTAGAAGTCTGACTTATCAAGAAAAAACAAATCAATTCGGGTTTTTTAATGACTAACAATGTTAACTTATCAAAGCTATTTTAGTATTAAACAACATGTTAATTACTTCCAATTATAAATTTATTAAGATTTTAATGAAAGTACAATTTTATATTATAGGAAAAGTGATATTCACATAAACAGGTTACCTTAAGAGTATTCATTCTAAGAACCCATATATGTATGTATGTACATATATGCCCATTATATCATCTTAGGAACAGTAAAAATGCTTTTACCAAATATAATTTTTATAACTTTTAATAGCCTAAATAACTTTAAATAAATAAAAACGTACGGTAACAAAGTCAAGCATCTAATTTAAAAAAAAATCCAATACAAATTACTTTATTACTTTTACGGATGGAACGATTAAAATATGAGTGTAAATTATTTTAAAAATATGTTAAAAGAGTTCAGAGGTTTTGTTAGCTTAGTGGCTTAAGATGAGACTAAATATATTTAAGAGTGGAAAAACCGATGATTATAAATTATAAGCGTAGTAGAAAAGTGCTTTAGATATTTAAAGACCAAAGCTTCGATCATAAATCAAAATGGAATTCTTAGCCGTAGTTAAGATAAGTCGAAACAAACCGTGGTGAAACTCGGGGTCGCATTGTAACCATAACCAAAGCCAGAACCCAAACCAACTCGCTTTTTTCCCCATTGTCCCCAAGCGATCCCCAGCTCCGATTTCTGGTCTGTGAGGACTACCAGCAGGGACACTCTAGATGCAGCCAAGTGGAATCAATTAATCTTTGCTCGCAAACATTTGCCAGTGGCCCCGGCCGAAAAAACAACACCAGCATGCTGACATCTAAGGAGTCCGAGTCCGAAAATATGTAACCGGGTGGCGTTTCCGTCCCCAACTCCAATGCTGAGTGAAACGTTTCAAGAAAGTGCAGCTTGCAGCTTGCAGCTTGCAGCTCGCTATGAAAAATGATAAATTTCACTTTGTAGTACCCGCCCAGCCCCCCAGGGCCCTTCACCCGAACAGGGTCCTGCCTTCCCGATGCTATTTTATTATTTATCAAGCTTATTACGAAAGCAGCAGCATCCACCAGGGAGGATGCGGATCCTTCAGCTGCAACTGTGCAAGTGCATCACCCTGGAAACCCTGCTACGGACGGCGATTGCCGCTCGGTTTGATATTGAAAAATTATTGCTTTTTATAAAATAGTGTCATAAATTATTCGTAATACATTAACAATTATTTAGTAGTTGTTTTGCCTCTCTCGCTCGCCGGCATCTACTCAAATGTGTGATATATGGCCAGTACTTACTCAAGCGAGTCTCGACACACAGGAGCGCAGAAATTAATATTGTTTTGCAATCAATTACCTAAAATGAGAAAGGGGAAAGAAGCGGGAGATGTGTGCAAAGGCCAAAAATATTTAGGGAAAGATGTGAATTCGATTTGAGCTTGTGCCAGTTTTGTACATAAAATAGAAAAATATTGGACAAGAAAATTATATTTTATATTAAATTTAAATTTCTTGAAGAAAATACTCTTTAAGCCATCTTTAAATTCGGAAAATAAAGCTTGAAAATATCTTTTTTACATTTTAAATAAAGTATTCTGCACAAAAATATGCTCTTTATCAGCAAATAAAGTAATACTGGTGTCAAAAATTATGGAATGTTCTCAAGATTTGTATAGTAATGTAATTTAAACATAGTCGTTTTATTGAAAATGTGTAAATAAGTATAGTTTTAAAATGCCTTGATAGTAGTTTCATTGCATTATCCCTTGCTAAGTCAGCCATTAACAAGTTGGAGATGTTATTTTGAAGTTGAGATGCCACCTCAGCTAGTTCACTATGAGGCAGCCTCCACACTTTGCATTAAGCCGGAGATTAATCTTGAGCCAGACTTCATGTCACATTATGCTTCCCCTTTTTGGCATATTTACATCGACAAGGGAAGCCATCAGGCGAGTAAACACCTCCAGAGTCTCCTGCCCGGGACACTTTTATTGATTTATCACGTCTGGCGTGAGTTATAATTGGATGCCGCGCGGGGCCGAGGGTGCGAATATGGGTGGATATGGGTGGATCTGGGTGGATCTGTCTCCCATCAAGTGCAAAGTCGGGCCGGAGTAAGTGACGTATCCCGGGCAGATTTATGGCATCTTTTACGAGTGCCGCCGCTTGCGTCTTGGCGAAGGCTTCTTAAAGCCCTTTCGGGTGGTGGTGCAAATTGTGTGATTAGCTGATGAAAGTGTAATTAAATTTCTGAGGCGGCACTTTGAGTTCGTCTCTCGCCGAGTGATTTATTTGTTAAGCGCCACAAGATTCCTTAAATTTATTAATTATGCGTAATTAATTATGAGACGAGTGGGGGTGTGAGATATTTTGTTTGAAGTCAGCAAAAGAGTTGGCAAATATTTCGTTTTTTTAAATGTTTAGCTACTACCATTCTGAATAAGTTCTCATTTATAAAATTTATAGTCAACAATCAATAAAATTAGGAAAAAATATCAATTATAATAAATAGATAGAATTTTCGTGAGTTTAATGGTGGCTGGGACTTGAAAAATGTTCTTTTTTAAGCCCAAGTACTTGCAATTTAATGCCAAACTTTAAATTCCCCAAAACCATTTAGAGTCTGGCCATTTCACAGATATACATTGCCGATATGCAAATATAATGTCATGCAAAATATTTGCAAAATGCAGAGCCAGTTGTAAAAATATCCGTTATTCACACAGCATGATGAAATATTTTAGGCAAATGATTTTTAACCATGCCGTTGGCACCTAAAGAAAAAGGTATTTACCCATGGACCGACCAAATGTTTCTGAATTTTCGGCTAGCCGGCAATTGTTTACCATGTGTCTGCTGCAAAATAGTTGTCAAAATACAAACAAATTCTGGTGAATGCAATTAAAGAGAGGGAATTGAAGGTCTGCCATTGTACTATCAGTGGGAGGACGAGTTAACATGGAGTACCCCACTTGTCAGACGGCCCTCAATGGGATCAGGAATGGAGATAGTATCCATAAGAGAGGGAACTGCACCCATTACCCGTAATATTACACACATTTGCCTAGCGGGGAGCAGACTTACTCAACGCGGAAGCCCGCCCGGCTTCCTAGACCCGGCACATATGCTTATAATGGCATTTCGCAACTGCCACTCATCCACCCAACCACCGGCAACTACCAACCATTCACCACCAACAAACTACGTCCGCAGGGCCAACATCACAAGTCCTCGCCGTCGCTGTCGAGTCGTCATTGTTGTCGGTGATGTTTTCTATTGCCATCCTCAGGAGTTGATCCCCAAGAACATGAACTTGGACAGCCATCAGCATGTTAAATTAAATGAATTAATCGACACTAAGTGTATGTTTAGAAACATAGTTTAACACAAAAATTAGTTAGTTATATATGGTCAGTATTTTATAGAGTTATAATAACACTAACTAAATGGATTGGTTCATATAGGCTATTTAAAAATATTAACCAAGAGCTAAGAAACTACTTCAAAATATTATTTACATAAATAATAAATTTGTTCATTTAAATACTTTCATTACTAAGAATAATGTAATATTATAAGCTTTTGAAAAATAGAGAACCCAGTTTAGTATCACCTTTAATCATTTCTTCCTTAAAGATAAGTTAAGGGTAAGAGTATTTTCAATTCTTAGTACTTAATCTGTGGAATTCCTTGCCTTTTATCCGACCACTTTCTTCTTTCTCCTTCCCTCACTCTGTTATTCCCATGTTATTGTCATTTATGTTGCTGCACTTTGTTGTTGTCGTGTCCGTGGGTCGTGTTCTTTAATTGCGCCCTTTGCAGCAAATGTTGTTAACACATACACACACACAGACACTCACACACAAATAGAGTCCGGAAGTCAATGACTTTTTGCCGGCGAACGTGGAGCGGTTAAAATCCAAATAGAGACGTTACCACTAGCTTAAGTAAGGCTCTACACGGCGCAATTGCTGTTATTGCTTTTGCGGATAACACGACCTTTGGCACTCTAGGGTTAAGGCACGCAAGTGGGCGAAAAGGATGTGAGTGGGACATTAAGTCATTTAGTTTTATTAGTTACATCACGCCCAGGCAGGTTGGGGTTAAGCATATGGGTTAATTGCATAAATTAAAGCCGAATGAAGCGGCCATTTAAATTATTGCGCACCACGGGTCCGTGAGTCGGTGGAAAATGGGAAAACAGGACGAAGGCGGCGCGCATAAATCATTGTTGGCATTTTTAAATTGGCTTTCTGGGCCGACACATTCCGCTTTTGCTGCCGTTGCGGCTGATGTGGCTGCTGCTGGCCGGGATTAAGGCCAGCCCCAAGGAGTTCCCGGAGCAGACCCAGTTCGCAGACTGGTGGCCCGGAGATGCCCTGGAAGCCAAGGCCAGGCGAACGGAAATTTAACAAAAATTGACTCAATTTGAATAAGCTGCGAAAAAAGGGCAAACTGCACCCAGCAAAAATATGTGAGAGAAGAGTTGAAAGTACATAACGACAATGAAAGCAAAATCCATATAAAAGCCAAACCGGAAAATATCAAGAAGAAAAGAGAGAAAAATAAGAAAGCTGTGTCAAGGTGAAAAGCGAATTTACTGCCACACCTCTCGAGATATTCGATATTCACATGACTGAGATAAACAAAAACTAGTTCTGGTTGACTAGACATCGTGTCCGATTATTTATTCATTTGATCTTTAATTAAAGCCTGTTTGAATTTAAAGAATTGACTTGTTTTTGCGACTATGCTCGATATCAAGTATCGGCTTGGATTTTACATATTCTATTTTCAATTATCAATAAAAACATAAAACCACATTCCTTAATTAAGGTATCTATAAAAGTTCTTATTGGCTAATGGCTAACATTTTCAACTCAGAAATCAGTCAATCATTTAACAAATTCGCTTATTCGTATTTGATATTTTGCAGTTCTAATGGCAATTAATATTCATGCATCTTAAATCACATTAAATTCTATTACTCCCTTGCCTGTGAATCACACCTCCGAAATTCGTGTTGCGCGTCAAAACTTCTCATGTTAAATCGAAATAAGTTTTCAGCAACATTTCGCCAAGTTCAGCAAACACTTGAAGGCGTCAGCACGCACAAACAGACAGCCACGCAATTGCTGTCAATTGTAGTGCGGAAAGTATGCAACAGAAAATTATGAGCGGTGCCGGGAAAACTTTTCGCGGAGGCGGAAAACCCTCGGACAGCCAACGTCTTTGTACCGGAGTTCAATAGAATCCATCCTTCTCGAAAGGGATGATGTTGTTGGGCTGTCCAATGCCCTGATTGATGAGCATGTCATGAACTTATGACATTGATAGTTATAAATTATTATTATTTCGACATTGTGCTCTTGCCCGGAGCTAAATGTACAAAACTTTTTCCACGTCTTCCTTACTTCCAGCGGGGCACACAAGCATTTGACAACTAATTGACATTTAAAGTGCGCCCAAGAAAAGGCAGCCGACTACTAATGATTGCCGTTCAAGAGGTCGCTGAAGCGATGAATCATCTGGAATTTGAATGAAATGTTTTTACTCTTGGCTTTGATAAAATCCTAATGGCTTAAGAATGATCAAAAAACTCGATATCGATACATTAATATATTAATGAAAGTGAAAGTAACACTGTAATATTTGTTTGGTATATAAATAAATTTGTTTGGTATATATAAATTTCTCTTGTTTTAAGTTTGCTTTTTAAATAGTTTACTTTAGCAAAATTGCTCTTTTAAAGTTCAAGAAAAGCCTTTAGTCTCAAATTTCCTTTAAGGTCCTAATGACCAAACACATTTTCTATTTTCTATTTGTTTGCGATTCTGCTGTGTCGCATTGCCATTGTTTTTGTTGCTGTTTATCATTTTGGCATCTTCATCGCTGTCATTAGGCGCACATTACGCTGCCCACCTGCCAGTTTCAGGACCTTCCAGGATCCCGCGCCTGTTGCCCGTTGGCTGCCTGCCCACCTGCCGTTTTATAAATGTTTCAAAAATACACCCAGCCAGCAAAACGAACGCAAACACTACACAGTCAGAGTCCAAAGAAAAAAAAACATTTATAAAGAGGGAAATTTGATAAATGCTTCTTGCGGGCTTATTTAATGTGCGCCAAGTGCGTTCATTGTGTGAAATCATAAAAAAAAATAATAAAAAAAGGAAAAAGGAGGAAAAGGCTGGGCCAGTTTTATAAAAGTCCGTGAGACCCTTTTGTGCAAGTAGCCAAATAAATGTACGGTCGATTTTTAAAGTGAATTCTATGCGGAAAGGCTGTTTTCACTTATGTTCTTTGAAAAACTTAAGTTTGATTTCTATTATGTATCATTTAACCATAATATCAATAATTTGAGAATAAAATCGGTTTGATGTTTCGCTACCAAATATAATTATTACTTTTAAACAAAAAAATGATTTAAGTCTTTTTCACACTTTCTCCTTGTTTATTATTCAATTTTCCAGATCGCCCTAATCCATTTCACTCTAACGCCGCTTAAAGTTAAGCAAAATTATGATTGACCTAGAATCTAGTCCGAACTGAATTTTGGATGCCTTTAAGCTGCTAAAAACACTGAAACACCGCTTCAAATGAAATTAACATTATTCAAAATATTTCCTCAGCTATGAATATGCAATGTGAAATTCATGGAACACGTTCTATGGCTTTGTTTGGCAGCTCGGTCCGAAAGTCGGGCATCAGTCCTCGGAAACAAAAATGTGTATGTGTATATATTAATATCCATGCGTCACGTTGCCCACACATGACGTCACCATAATAATGATGGAGATAATGACGAAGCTACTGCTGATTTCAATTCCATTGGGAGCCCTTGCCTGCCTCTGCCAAAAGTTTGTTCAGCATATTTCCCGCGTATTCAACAAAAATCAAAATAAATAACTATATATCCGCTGTAAAGTTAATATCCTTGCATATTTATATTTAATTTTAACTGCTTAATTTTGTTTAACTTTCGAAAACCACCCCTGCTGTGTGCAACTATTTCAGCTGATTTGAACGAAAACTTTTTTATAATTCAGTTTATGACTTTGAGTGGAATTTTATGGGTTTTGATGTGAGATTCTGATTGGCATTGATATGAAATGTTGTTCATGCACTGAATCGCGAAAGTTTTAAAGAATAAATTGCGTTGAATTGTTACGACTGATGAGGTAAACATTTATAAGGATTTGCAAAGATTTTTGATGGAAATTATTTTATAACGAGTTTGTTTTTTACTCTATTTTGAAGATTACAATTTTGGTTTATACTCAAAAAGGATTTATATAAGCTTAATATTTAATTAATTAATATCTTAAAATAATTATTTTGCATTTTTGTTTTTAAAGTTGCACGTCTTTAGTTTATAAGCTCACAAGCTTGGTTGAAACCCGTTCTAATCTGCAAACTTTCAAAATAATTCGGTGATGCGAACAAGTACGAAAAAGCATTATTTTCTTACTATGGAACCCAATTATTATTTTATGTTTTAATGGAAAGCATTTCCACTTTCATAATTGGCAGTTCAACTACGTGTCTGCAATGGTAGTGTGCCCTCTACAATTTGCGCACTTTCATTAAATTTACCTTTTGCTATTATATACATATACATTTTTTCCATTTTTTGTTTGTATTGGCTTTTGTTTTTACCAGCCATGCCACGCCCCCATTGTCTGGCCGCATTAGCACTTGGTCCAGTGAACCAACAACACCAGCCAGCAGCAACAATAAAGCATTTCTCTTCCTGTACGGAAACTTAATGAAAATAAATCTGAAAAAATATAAACAAAGGAAAGGCGTTGAGGAACTGAAGGGCGGCTGGGGTGGCTGTTCACAGGTGTATGGCTTAAAGTTGGAGCTCAGCTGGGTGGGTTTCTTGATGACGCATTCAACAGCTTGGAAGTAATAGACCCTAACAAACAAACCAAACAAAAAAACTTCCCCGCCCAAAAGAAGGGCGCTGCCCTAAGAAAATGAAGTACTAAATGGGAACAGGGAACATTTTACAGAAAGGACGTCTAGAAATTTAAGAAAGACTTAGAACATAGCCTGCGAATTTCTTTACAGCTCGAGCACAATTAGAAACTACTTGGAGCATATGATCTGCGACGTTTCCCAGGGAAGAAATAGGAAGCAATTGTTTTGTACACATATGTTTTACACTTAATTTTACTAATCAGGAATTTATATACAGAGCTCAAAAGATTAATTTAGTCTTTATAATAATATATTTAATTACTATAGTGGTAATTAAATACAAATAAAATAAAGTATGAAGAATTAATTCAGTTTAAGGGAAAATTTTTTTTAATTTCACTGTTGTTCCTACAAGTTTTATGAAAAGGAACTCTACTCTATCTTCTTGCTGTATTTATTTTAACAATCTTTGAAGATTAGGGATTCTGGCATCTGACCTACTTAATATGCCTCAAAGAAGCCACACATTTTAAATCAATTACGGAAATGCTACGCCCAATCTTTCAATCAATCAATGTGAATTGGTTGGCGTGCTTGTTTTTTCCTCGTTCACTTAATATTGAATGCCATCAATAACAATAATTTTCATAAATATGATAAGACATAAATCACAAAGTAGCAGGCGCCACAAAGTGCCCGGCCAAGGGTCTGGATTTGAGTCCTGCCGGCAGGACCCTCTCTCTTGGGGTCACCCACCGCCCATCGTCTGCAATGTCACTTGGTCATGCGAGGCACGCGCTCTTTGGAGTACGACAACAACAGAAAATAAGAGCAAAAACAAGAAAATCAGCGAACTCCAAAAAGCAGAAGTTCATACACCCTTAGTGAAAAAAATAATAGGTTGGCACTACATCTATAGGGTTTGCTCGATGGGATTCGATTTCTAAAGCACCTTTAGGATAAAATTGTTTCATATTTACCAATTTTATATTATCATCCCAAGCACGAAACAAATCGAGATACTCAATGGAAATTGTGTTTAAAGATAAGGCATTCTTACGGCTTTTGCTCAATTCTTTTGAGGCATTCTAGCTGCTAAAAAAAAGACAGTATTGTGAGGAATACCCGCCTGGTAAATATACATGTATGTTCCCTTCTTGAGGTTATATATATAACACCCTTTGCAAGGGCATAAAAAGAGTAGCTAGGCAGGACTAAACCCACTTGGGGGCGGTGAGTGGTGGGTTGGGGGCTGCAGGACGCGGAAGGACGCGACAGCGTCACGCGGCGATGTCATGGCGCAATAAAAATAAAAATCTAATTAGTATGCCGTTGACAGTTTAATCGTGATTACGCTGGCAAAAATGTCAGCTAAGCGGGGCAGAGGCGGGTTGTGGGCGGCAGTAGGTGGCAGTGGGTGGTGGGTGGCAATTGGGCTGGTGGAAAGCGTCAACATCAACATGCCAACAGTTGATTCCTGGCTTTGTTGTTCTTGCTCTTGGACGTTGAGCTTGGCATTTCCGGCAGACGCCACATGCATCGCGTGCGTGTCACAACAACCCGAGTGTGTGTTGGCGGACGTGTGTACGTATGTGGGTGTCAAAAGTTTAGCACTGAAAATCGCCACCCAAGTGGGTGGCGGCAAAACGCTAAACAAAAATATCAGAAATTATAAGCCATTGAAGGCGAAACGGGGCACAAAGCGAACGAGAATGCGAGATGCGACGCAGAAATTGCTGGGCACACTTAAAATAATCTATATAGAGATATTTAAAATATTTTACACTTTTTGCGTCTTTATGGAGGTGTAAAAGTAGTTTTAAGATATATGGTTTTATTTAAAACATATTTCTGAGCATGCCACAAAGCCCAGGAAACGGGGATAAGATTATTTCTTAGACTGATGAAATAATAATTTTTTCTTTTTAAAGAAATAATTATTACAAACTAATACTTTTTTATTCAACTTTAAATAATTTAATAAAATTGTTAAAAACACAATACTTAATGTTTATCTATATGTGAATCTTAAATCATGTAATCTTTAATTTCCTTAAAGAGAATATCTTAAATAATGAATATAATATATAGAATAAAATAATTATACTAGAAGATGTTGTGTAGACGGTTAATTATGTTATCTACAAATAAATTGTAGATTAGAAAAAAAACATACAAAAAAAAAACTTAAAAAGAAATTGTGAGCCAATAATTTTGAAATTTTTGTGAAAGTCCAGAAGTCTTTTACAAGAATTTCCGGACTTAAAAAACTAATAGGATCAGAAATTTACATTTATCATGGAAGTAGTCTAATATTTTTAATTTTTGCACTCTAATAGAAAATGAAAATAGTTCTCAAACCCACCTCGTATGCTTTTTTTGGGCCTTGCATTTGTTTCAAAATGTGCTTCACGCCCAGACACGCCCACTTCGAAGGCTCGCCTCAATGTTGGCCATTGAAATGCGTGTCTAGTGAAGGATCCGCGAGACGTGATTGGAAGTTTTTAGCAGGCCCTGTCGCCGTTTTCCCTTTGTTTCGGGTGATACGAGTGGGTTTGCACCAGACGGGTGGGCAAGAGCACGTTCCTTGGCCAAATGCCAGTTGGGAGCGGTGGTCATGGGGGGAGTACGAATTAAAAGCTAACCAAAGTGTAGATCTGGCCCAGACCGGAACCGGAAGTTGCTGTGATGAATTGCTGTGCATCAGCAGCCGCTTCCGTGCCCTTAAATTCGGCTCCCTCAATTTGCCGGAACGACTTTCAAGTTCAACTTATAGTACATCGCTGCTCGAATCTTTCAGTTTTTAATATAAAATGCCGGGGATTTATGAGCGCCTCTTTTACAACTTTATTATGCCCCAATCTCACAATAAATGAATGAAGGGGAGAGGAGAGGAGGGCACGTCGACAAGCCAAGGGAATATGAAACGAAATTAAAGCTGCCGGAAATGCAGACAAAGAGACAACTCATTGCAGCAGCTATTTTGCCCGGAGTGTCAGACAGAGATGAAGATGACTGGAAAAAAATCCGGATAAGAGCCGGAAAACTGAAATGAAATCCGAATCGTATTGCATTTGGAGGGGAAACGTTAAGAGTGACAAACAAACCAGTTGTATGTAAAGTCACGATGTTGCCTGGCACAAATATTAATTTTCAATCCCGTAAAAATGTTATTAAAATGCTGTTTTTTAATGAATAATAAGCGGGACATTGTGACGTGCAGAAGAAACTGCATTGTGTCGAAGCTGAGGCAACGAACAATGGAAGTCACTCTGCCAAAGAAAATGTAATATTTTTAGTTGGCAGTAGATGAAGCTCCCCACAAATATCATTTAATGTAGTTTTAATTGCAGAACTATTTTTTTCTGAACAAAAACTCCTGTACACAAAGGACTTTTGTTTGAATTTCGTTTTATGGCTTATTTCAAACATGGTAAAGCGATTGTTATTCAATGAAAGCCGTGGGATTAATCAGAAGAATAGAGTATATCAGCTTGAACAGTTGTAAAATATTAAAATATATAAATGTATATATTTAAGCTTCAAACCCATTGCTGTTAGTAATTTTCAATAAAAAAAGAAAAGAATTTGATTTGGGGTATATAGACAAAAAATTACCCTTTTTAAGCTACTGATTCAGTTACATTTGCGCTCCTGCTGATTGGTGCTTAATTCGATTTGTCACGGCGTTCGGAAAAAACAGAAGCACACGTCCGGAGTGGAAAACGTTTTCACAAATGGTAGCCGCAAACATAATTGAACCGCAAATGATGTGGGTAGAGCAGTCATATTGCTCGTCCAGTTTGGCAACAACTTTCCCCATGGCCATAATTTTTGATTAATAATTCAGGCGATCCGTGTGTGCGGTGATATTTAAATTAAAGCCCGAATATGGTCAAATAGTTAAAGCCGAAGCCTTAAATAGGTGATGAGAGCGTGACAATATTTGACTTGCGCCTTAAACAAACTCACCTGGCAGGCTGGCTATGTAAACAGCGGTAATGATGAAGAGTCTTCGGAGTTTGAGCGCTGGCTTTTGCATTTTGTTTTCCCTTTTGCCCGCAAATATTATTGTTTATTTATGAATCAAATAATGTTTAATGTCGCGCTGTCCTTCGCAAACGGTTCACGTTCATATATGGGCAATATCCGCTATCCAGACCGCAGAAATCAATTTTTACATTCGCTAACTGGTTTTGTCATCCTTTTGTTTTGCTCTGCTTTGCGCTCAGTATGTGCAATTTCCTTTTTTTTCGACGCTTGATTGGTTTTACTTTTTGCTCTATTTTGCGGTTGCATTTAATGCATTTTTCATTCGGCGCTTGTGCTTTCTTCGGTTTACCAGTCAGCCACAATTAGCAATCTGCACAGTGAGTCGCATTTGTATTCGGACCTGTGTGCCCTGAACTACCTGAATGGGAAACTGTGTAAATACGTTCGGGTTAGCTGCATTTCTCATTGAACTCGATTTGGCTATTTGCATTTTTCATATCCCTTCTGCCTTTTTTGCATATTCATTTCCTGTTTTTCACAATTTTTCCACTTTGCTGCTATGTATTTTATATGACTTCGATTCCCTTCCAGCTTTTCCTGCATGGGGGCTTCCACAATGTGGCTGGTTGATGATTGAACGGCAGTCGACTTCCGAATCAACCTGAAAAATGGATGAGCAGAGAGGGAAAAAGGATTAGACCCAGTTGTAAGCTTAGGAATTTTTGAATTTATTATTGCCTTAGTACGCCATACTGTTGCAATTTATCTAAATTCCATTTTAACTTTTACTTCACTATGTACAAATAGTATTGAATAAAATAAAGCGTTAAATTGGATTTCATTTCTATAAAAGTAATGGAAAGTCTTTGTTTTTTACTTACATATATTTTAGGAAGGGTAAGGTTATCTAAGCATCTGAAGTTCAGTGAAAGACACCGTCATCGCATTAATTTAATCAAATGTTATTGCCGTTCGTGACACTTTTCTCTCTTGACAACTCCAATCATCATCAAATTCAATATCCCCGCCAGGATTTACTGCCTTCGACTCGGGGAATCCTTCGGGTCTAAATCATTGACGGACGCTTTAAGCTGCATCGGATTTTGGAGTTTTGTGAAAACAAAACACACGCACAGTGCATTTTCCAACTGATTTGAAAATCCAAAGTTGCCCATTAGCAAACCAAATACGCGCAGTTGCCACCACAAAAAAGGGGCGTGGCCGGGGCAGGGGCAGGACTGAGACTTTGGCGCCACACGAAAGCCGACTGACTTTACATGGGAAATTGGCAAAAGCCAAGCCATGAAATTGTACAACACGATTTTCACATTTCGTACATGACACCATTTCGACTGCCAGTGGGACAGTGGCGCACATGTGTGTAAGGCGCCCGGATGGTTGCCGGTTGCCTACTTGACATGCCTGTGTGCATAGGGAAAATTCACTTATGGAAATCGAAGATTTTCGCTGTGCCCTCCATTCTTTTTCGAGGGAACGAGAACGTAACGAAAACTAAACTGATATGAAGTATCAGCATTCAGTATTCAATGTAAATCCTTTAAGCTGCAAATGCGCCCGAAAGGCGACACTCCGCCACATTTCCCTAGCTGACTGACAGCTTGACTGCGGCTCTGAGTGGTGTTCCTGTCCCATATTTGGTGGGTTCTGCGGCGGAAAAGCGAAATGCGACCTGGATCTGGTGAAATCGGGAAGGGGGGCGGCGACCCCATACCCGGCCATGTCAAGATATGTGTGCCAAGTGGCGGAGCGAAGGGAGAACTTAATACTCATCATTGAGTATAGAAGCAATATTGTTGAATAAGCCCAACATTTCTGGCTGAATCAGTGTTTTTTTGCGATAAGTTGGCAAACTATTCCTCACTTGTTTTTCGGTGTATCTCGGAACTAAATTGAGTGCAATGATGTCAAGTACTCAGAATAAACAGATGGTAAATTAGAAAGGAAATAAGAATAAGAGAAAGGAAAAATTACTTATAACAATTTAAATAATCATTAAAGAATTCCTAATTATATCAATGTTTGTTTAAATTTCACCTGCAGAATATTTTGAATATATTGTCAAACACTCCGAAAGGCCCCACAAATACTATAGGAACTCCACATCAATCATAACACTACACCACACTAAAATCAAAAAAATACATAAATAATACAGGCTAATTATGTTCGTAAAATGTCCTTCGAACCTTGGAGGGTCCGTCCTGACAGACTTTCTAAGCGAACAGCTCTACGACGAGTCGGAGTATTCGTGCGAAGAGGGGGACGAGTCGAAGTACTCTTCCGATTCCTGCTACGGGCCATCCTGCCATCTGTTGGACTACAAACAGTTCAAGGCCGCCAGGACCATTCAGCGCCATGTGAGGGGATTTCTTTCCCGAAGACAACTCGACAACAGGAATCAGGCGGCCACCACGATTAGCAGGTGGTGGCGCGGCTACTATGTCCGTCGGTTCTACTTCTTCCACATCCAGCAGTTGCTGCAGAGCCGGATCATGCAGTACTACCACGACATGGCCACCAAGATTCAGGCCCTCTTCCGCGGCTGGTTGACGCGCCAGTACTTCCAGGACTTCGAGGGCATGAAGTCGCTGCGCATGCAGTACGCCGAGGATATGCTGAGCACGCTTTTCAGGAAGCTCTGCCAGATGCGAAAGGACCACTTGCTGCCGGGGATCTACGCCCTGCGAGAGTCTGAGTAAGCGCATAATACTCTGTTCCTAATTTTAGTCCAAAGCCAATGATATACTTTATATTTTTTTAATACCAATATATGATCTTAAATACTTTGTAGGGAAAGTAAAATTTTATAAATTTCTTATAGCTTTTATATAAATTTGCAGTGACTTGTTAATATATTTTATTGCCGATCGTTCCGATTTTTAAATTTGTAAAAGCCTTGAGCTAATTTACAACCTTAAGTCTTATAACCCTAAATGACACTCAGAAATCTAATTATTTAATAAGGAAAAACTATTAAAGCTGATTAACTACTGATAATCACAACATTATTTTAAAAAGTAACTAAAGTTTTTTTTAATTTTAAAGGGTGTAACCCTTTTGGAAAAAAGCTTTGCTTAATTTGGCTTAACAATTTTAATGCCGTCTGATTAATTTTTTATTGGAGGCATTGTATTAAACATTCTGACTGTCATTAGACAATCTTAAATAATTTAAAATATCAAAATAAAAGGGCACTTTTTTCACAATTTAAATTTGCCATCAGCTTGCTCTTGAAGATCGAGGACCTGTCTGCTACCTTTGGCTACCGCTTTCACAACGGTCGAGTTCGGGCGGCCATTGCCATGAAGCGGGCCTTTATAAACGATCGGCGATTGGAGTTCCGAGGTGCCGCCACTTATTCCATGGCCCCGTATCCTGGTCCTGGCTCAGAAAACCTTCCCAACTTTGATTTCACCTTGCCCAAGAAGATCGGCCCGCGACTGCAGCGAACGATCCTGGTGTACGACAAGTCCTTGAGGGACAAACACATCAAGAAAGTCTACGCTAATTATTCAACAAGTAAGTAGCATTTACATTTCGAGTACAACTTTTTTTGTAATTCCCCCTTTTAATCACAGGACGTCGTATTAGCATGAATGTCCTGCGTGAGAATATGCGCAACCTTTTTTGCAAGGATTTTGTTAAGCGAATTATGGCGAATAAGAAAATGGACCGGAAACGATTTGGTCACAAAATGATTCAGTTGTTTCTTGACGATCTTCTAAAGGCCTCCGAAGACTATAATTGTTTTTGCAAACCCAGGATGGCAATAGATAGTTTGTGTGAATAGGTTTTCTCAGCACTGGATATCCTTCTGCCCATGGATGTGGATGGTAAAACAGTGCTGAGGAAATCTATTTATATATTCAATTCCTTAAATATTTCGTGAATTACAAAATTTAGATTTGTCCAAGCGATACTCAGTTTTTAAAAAACCTTTGTTGTACACCATGCAATTAAAAAAAAAATAATACAACAAATTATAAGATTATTTGCATTTGATATACTTTTCGACCAATTATATTTAATCTTTTCAGAAGAGCAGGATGTCAATCAAATATTTTAAAGTTTTACTTTGCCATGCAACATTTTGTGTTAAATTAAATATTTTATTTTGACGCTTTTTTTATTGTTATTTCTTCCTAAACGTGAAATTGCTAAGATCCTTGAAATTTGAAAAGCTAAGGCAATAATTTGTGGCTGATTTACATACTTATGTAGAAGCCACAGATAAAACCAGCCCTGGCATCCATTCAGATATATTATACACATCTGCCGCACCTTCCTCTTGACCATTCAAAGTGCCCCCGGGAAACTGACAGAAGATTTCCATTCCTTACTGTCATCAGTCACAAAATTTCAGAAATTTCTCGACATAAAACAGATTTGGTCCCTCAACTGAAGACGAATAAAGCAGAGCGCTTAAACTTTTTTAATGTCAAGGCAACAAAAATTGAGGAGAAAAACGAATTCCGTTTTCTTTTGTGTGGCTGACTGTGCGTTTTTAGCAGCTCGCAATTTATTTGCAAACATTTATAATAGTTACTTTTGTTTTATTCGCTTTGAGTACTTTTGCGTGTTGCGCGATGGAGACGGGAAGGTAGGGGTCACTTTTTATGCTGCATTGTTTTATGGTCGCGTCGTGGTTGGCAATGAAATGCCCCACCATCACGAAGCTGAAAGAGCCGCCCAAGGTTGATGGGTCCCGTCAGATGGAGGGCAATCGCAGGGGACTCGAAGCTAGGAAACAAATTAGTTTAAAGATAACTGGGTTACACAATTTCGAGTAGCATACTTTGTGGCATTAAGTGGCTGTCTTGATTAGTCGGTGCAGATGCCAGGATGACTGGAGGAGAGGGCAAATACAATCAAGCATCGGTTGCAGACTGCACGTGAAAATGTTTAGCAGCTGTCGATGGTGGGGAGAGTGAGTTTAGGGCAAATACTCGTGGCATAAAGCAAACATCAGGGGAGTCGGAGCGGCAGGACTCTGCCCAAGGACCTTGAGGCAGTGCCGTAATGCGCCTTTGGCCAAGTGCACTGTAAATACCAAAGCAATTTTCACTGCAAAATTAACAAGCGCCAAACCGCAACACAAGCCCGAGGTGCTGAAGTGGATTGGCTTGGCTCGAACGGAGCTATCTTAGATTCCTGCCACATATACATTTACCACTAAGTCGAGGCGCCAGTACATAATGAATTTTCCCAACTCCTCCTCGCCGTCTGTTTATTTGCCTTTTCACCCATTTTTCCAGGCTCTGACTGCCTTCTCTCATCAGACACACGAATGCAATTAAGCTGCCCAGATGGGGGAAAAAAACGAAGGTTTACGGGACTTCCTTTCTCTTCTCGATTGGATTATCAATTCACGGAGGAAAATAGCAACCCTCCTTAAAGCTCTCCACTTTTGGAGCCATCTAAAAAGAATTCCCAGTGTTCCCAAAAAAAATGCTACATTTTCCAGACGTAACTTTGATAGAATGTCAACTTTGTTTTAAAAAGACTTGACATTACCCAAATTCTTGAGCTATTCAACAATTCATTAAAAAATTGTTAAAAAACAAAAATATAAAACCCATTTTAGAAGACTGTTTTGTTTCATCATTTATAAGATTGAGGATAAATAATAAAAATAAAGCTCGGTTAAATTTTAATAACTTGTTTTGTTTTGAATTATCCTCTATAGAAGCAAATTATTTTTGAAGAGCCCATAAAGTTAAGCATGCAAAATTGTCACCTGTCAAAATATTCATAATCTTTTGATCTGCAATCACTGTAACCTCTTTTGATATCAAATTAAATTCAATCTTACCTTAAATTTATTCTATGTGAAAAGACGTCCACATTTGTGGAATTCTAGATTAAAACTGATTTTATTTTTCTAAGTCTGTGTTTAGGTAAATAACATGAGATTCTTATAATACTCTTATCTATGGTTTACGCTGAGACAACGTCTGTTTGCTTGAGCGGGAGCCTTATCAACGGTCTCCCGCAAGGCGACCCTTTGCGCAGTGTGAAAACTATATTTATTGTCAGGCTCAAGTGGCCTGTACTTAAGATTACAGTTGTTCGGCACTGCACCCTTGTAGGTTTTAAGTTACAGATCGCTATTTACAGTTCTATTTTGATTTACATATTGACATGAACAGAGCTCGTAAAGTCTGAAATTTATGACAATTAGTGTTCTTCTTGAACATGTTACTTATATGAATTCGTGTCAAGAGTGTCTGAACACTTTGTTTTAACCAACTTATAGAAATCGGCAATGTTTATGAACAACGATATAAGTGAAATGACCCCGTTTATTAAAATGGACAACGTAATATTTACAAGCCAATTAGAAGCTTATGTTAGTAAGCCGCTTAGAAAGTCATCAAACAATATATGTTTGTATAATTATTAATCGCATGCCCTAATGATTTTCTGTAATCATGGCCTCTAAACAATTTACTTTTCCCTCTTAAATTTTCATTTATTTAAGCCCATTATGCGAAAGCACAAAAGGATTCCAATTACAGGTCGTTCCGAAAGAACTCTCACCATTTCCTTAACCCTAATCTTAATTATGCAAAAAACGAGGCCATGTGCGAAAATGACCAAGATGGAGATGAACCCACAGGCGACCCGATTGGACAATAAACTAACACCAAACTGCTGAGCGCCACCAAATGCTTGGGTCATCAAAATGTGTCAGGCCGGTCCATGCAAATTTCAAACTTAATCATGGCAAATTATATTACGAGAGAGCGTATCCGTTCCCAGACTAACCCTTTGACCCTGGCAGAATGTCCGTTTATCAAATGACCCAACCCACAACAGCTGTTGGCCGTAGAATAGTTTCTCCAACCCCCCTCCTGATTTTCCTTCGCTCGGGTTCCTTCGCTCATGGCTGTCAAATGAGATTAAAATAAGCTCTTCCGTCAATCGACATCATCGACTTGAACTGCTGCTACACTCTCCACATGACAATGGCAGGGTATCCAAGTTCCCATCCCGAAAAGCCCCCCCCCCAAAACCACCCCATCCATCGCACAATATATAATGGGCCAGGCGAATTTATAGCAATTGTGCACTAAAAGGGTTTTATCCACGCACAACAGCTTGACCAATAAAGCAACTAAGCGCATTTGTGCACCACTTCACAGGACCCGGATCGTGCCTCATATATACTATATATAGTATCGGTTTTGGGGGCGGGGCAATCGGCCCTGAGCTCTGAGTGCCAGTTTATTGCCAAATTGAGTCCTCGGCGACAAAGCGTCGAGTGTAGGGAGCGTTGTCAACAACAGCTGCACAATTGAGATAAACTTCAATTTTCGTAAATTGTTTAGTTTATTGAAAAATCTGCGACATGTGAAGACTGCCACTGTGTGTGTGTGTGTGTGTGTGTGAGTGTTCTGTGTGCTTGTGGCACATTAAGCGCTCTGAATTTTAATTCAATTTAAGTTTTAGTTTCAGTTTTGCAGCTTGCGGATAGTGGAGACAGCAATTTATTGGCACATTTTATTTTACGAATTTATTGGATTTGATGGGGCCAAACTGGAATGAACTGGACTCTGCTCGAGTCGATGGCAACTGGCAGCTGTGGAAAAACTCAACAGCAACTGTCCATTGAAATGTCGAACTTTGCTAATATCGGGCCAAAAACGCTTTAACGCGGAAGAGCTGAATAACTTTGAGTTTGAATAGCGTAATAGTCACTTAAAATAAGTGTTGTTGTGAATAAATATACCAAATATTACCTACCTACCCAATTTTAGCTTACTATTAAACAATTAAAAGGTGTAAGGCTTAAAACTGCCTAGTTTCACATGTTTTTATGTCCTTATCATACATTTTAAACCCTACGTTTAGCAAGCCATAAGGACATAATTTACTAACTGATACACAACCAAATATGTTGCTGTGTAATCCCTGAAAAGTAAAAACTGGTGAGCATCAGAAAACTGTGGACCTACGATAACTAATAAAGGACAAATCTCACCGAATATAATATTTAATTATTGATTACAAAAAGGCAGATCGAACTTGAAAAGATTTAATAACTGACAGACATAACTTAATATTATTTATTTGTCATCAAATTTTATAATAGAAATGTAATGACTGAATTTAATTACTTATTAGGTGCCTATATTTACTCTTTATTTTACAGTGCTTAAATACGTTTGGGAACATCGTGAGTACATTTGCTTGAAGGTGCACTTCCCATTTTTCCTATCACACTCAGCTCCCTTTGCACACAGGACAACAAAGCGAAGATCGAACTTTCTCCCCCTTAAGCTACCAAATATACATTTCTCTTATCGAAGGACCCAAAGGTCTACCTAAGCCGCACACATTCGAATGGCGAGGCGCAGACACAATATCCAAACGCCCCATCCAATCCCTTCGCCATATTCTCGCATTCTCGAACTCGCTTTTCCCCGTGGAAAGCGATGCCTGTGTGTGCTGAAATTATGCGCATGTCGTTGGCATTTTCCTTCTCTGCTCGGCACGATTTTCAATTCAAATGTTTTTCTTTTCGGGGATTCGATTTCGGCGGCAGAAGGTGAAAGATGCGGTTACACGGGCTGGGGCTGGCGAAAAGTTTTCGCATAAAATAAGGCAAGATAAATTGTTAATGCGTCTGTGGGGAAGCGATTAGCGGCAAATGTGCCGAGTTCGTTTCGAATCCCACTTTTGCGAGCAGTGCAATTTAAATATTATTTTCCAGCTCCTTAAAGGCAAGCAGAAAGTACTTTCCGTTCGACCAGAAACATTTTACAAATCAACTTCAACATATAGAGCTGATGTCTGGCTGGCACAAAATAAGAAATGTACAGGAAAATCAAGCAACAAAAGGTGAAGCCAGGCTCTCGTTGGCATTGGCAATTTATTTTACCTGATTTTGTCCTCGACCAAGGCAATTCCCTCTAGCCAGGATGCGAAGGCACTTGAGAACGCATTCAGGTGGGCAATTGGTAAATGCAACAGCCACTGCAGCTCATGATAAATCGTTATTTATAATTTGTATTGTAAAACGAAGAAATTTGTATTTCCTTCTGTTGGGCAGACTAAAGGGGGTGTTTGGATACGTGGGAGGGTAAAGGTGAATTGCAATGGCTGGAAAAGAATTTATTTTTGTGCAAGCCGGAATTACTTTCAGAGTATATGAAGAATTTGGTTTCCCTCAAAAATAAACACTTGTTTATACATTTTTAAAAACTCTTGTTCATTTAAATTTTTGAATAAGTCTACCAAACAAATTAGATTAGTTCAAAGTTTAATATATCCGACCCTTTAAAAAACCTATTTTGCACAATTTTTGGTATGGTTATAAATAAAATAAATTTAAAATTTAAAAAAGTTTTTGTGGTTTCTATTGTTTTTGTGTTCATAAAACGCCCACATTAGCAAACAAAGTACATATATTTTTCGTGTGCGATCAGAATAACATTTTAATTTCACTACCACCAGAGAAAAATTTTACAAAATAGTTATCTTGAGTTGGGGAACTAAACAGTTCTGTACGCAATTTTAAAGGCACTTATAATGAATAGATAATTAAATATTTTTGCGAAACACTGCCCTCCGCTTAGCCACAGCGTTATTAAATTAGCTTTGAAAGTTTTCATTTGTTGAGATAAATATTTCCATATTACGGTTTTCATTTACTCGCCGGGCTAATGGAAAATTTGTTTGGCTTTCGGTTTGCGCCAACGGGAGTAAAAAGTCGGGTTCATCTCTGACCCAGTGTCCTGGCCAAAAAGGAGATAAATAAAATGCATCTGTCAGTGGCAGCAGAGTTGCTCGCCAACTGTCAGCACTGTAGTGCAAGTGACAAGTTTGTGGAGCCGCCAGGAGCAGGACTACTCAGTAGCCAGGACTCGGGCCCAACTTAAGCAGGACTACACCGCCTTGCAAAGTGATCTGACTCACCTGCAGCAAAGTTACCGTTGCGAAACAAATCAGGCGTAAAGGCAGACGTTGGCAGACAAAGAAAAGTAACCGCCGCCACTTTACTGACAGATATTATTATTCATGTTCCCCGGCTGACTAAAATCTGCGGCGGACTGACTAGCAACTACATAACTTTTAAAGTTTTCCAAATATAATAAATCTATGAAAAATTTTAAATATATTTCCGATATTGCCAAGTCTTTAAACATTTTTTAAAGCATATATACTCCAAACAAACAGAATTAAATATAACTTCTAGATGGAAGCTGTTATGTTGGAACATTTTTAGTTATTTGTTATAGAGTTCAGAACTTTTTATTATTCTCTATTTTTAATTATTATCCTTAAGAGTAATCATAAGTTACTTCGCACAATTTATTGGAGCTCACATTTCTCATCTAATATTCGTAAAATCCCCCCAGCTCAATTCTGACTTTATATTTATTGATTGCAACTTTCAAAACTATTTTGGGCGAGAGTTTTGTGGAACTGGGGAAAAAAAGGGCTGACCCAGAGCCATTCGGCAACTATTGCCGAGGCGACAATCAAATAAATCACAAGTCCTGCGTCTAATTAAACTTAAGCTGCGCGACCCTTAACACTTGAGCTCGGCCCGTTGTCTTAGCCACATTCTCGCTCATTTGCATAAGGACGCGTTTGCTGCCTACCAGCCAAAAGATCAACTGGGGAGCCATTTTCAGCTGCCACCCGGTGCCACGCCCCTTCTCGACGACAAGGCTGTTCCGACACTCGAAATGTGTCTATGCATATGAGAGAAACTTTGTCCTCAGCAGTCAGTTCCTTGGGCCCCTTAACCCCTGATGCCCCATCTTCCTCGGATAGTGTGTCACGCCCGCGTTTTGTGTCGTGTGTGCCAATTAAAGTCGCTGCTACGCCCACAAACCAAAAAGGGGGTATCAAATTAAAGAAGGAGCACATTGCAAAAGAAGACAATAGTCGAAAGTATTGCACCCTACTCGAAATAGAAATTTGGGGAGTATTTTAGGAAAGACACAATACTGAAACTATTCTGAATAGATATTACAACATTTTAAATTTCACATAACTGAATTTCTTATCCCAGTAAATTAAAAAAAAGTATTTTAACAAGTATTTTATAAAATTGTTCAAATTTGACGTTTTTACTCTTTATAGATATCCAAATATTTTAAGCAGAAGGTAAAAATAAGTTAATTTTATAACAAAACAGAAAAGTATTTAATATACTTTAGATACTATACATATCTGAAATGGTAGGTACAGCATCTACGATTGTCAAATGCTATACACAAATGTTTTATTATTTACCTACCAATTTAAAATTGTATAAATATTTATAAGTTTGTTTTATATAGCTCATATTAGTTATTTCTTCAATCATTTGTTTGGCTAAAAAATAAATCTACATAAAGGCATTGATTTTCCATACACCGGCAAATCCTCAGTTTGCAGACAAAGAACTATCCAAGCAAAGAAAGCTCAATGCTCTAACTTCCACTACGAAGTACAGTGTATGCCAGCCCAAGTGGCTTGCTCGACTCTTGTCCCTCCTGCCCCTCCTGCTCCTTGGTCCTAGCGCCTTGGTCCTGGCTGCTCGTTGTGCGCATTATTAGCTGTCGTTTATTTTACCCAAGCAGCCGCCAGAAGGAGGCGGGCTGCAAGGACCTGGAAGTCGGGACACCCAGCTGCTCTGTATGGGGGCAAAACAAATTTCAGTTGTCGTCGTCATCGTCGCTCACTGGCTCGTTGAGCTTCTTGTGCTCCTTGTGCTCCCTGTACTCGCTGCATATGGCTGGCATGAAAGTGGCCCCTGCATCCTGCTGCTTATCTTTATACACTTTAAAGTCATTAGCCATCCTGGCTTTAAGGAGATGCTTTCGGAGTAAAATCAATGCCAGCCGGTCTGTGCAAAAAAAAAATAAGGTGGAAAGGGCAGGACGAAACTGCAACGCTGTCAAGTTAAGAGCCTGCCAGACGTCGCAAAAGAAATTATAAAATGAAAACAAAGTGCAAATATTTTTCTAATGTCTGACAGCAGCTGTTAAATGTTACGGAAAATCCCGACACAGAAAAGCAGCGAGAGAAGAAAAGTGCTGGTCAAAAGGAGGAAAAAAGGGGCTTTGAAAAGGGACCAGCGCACTAATGAACTATGAAAATAGCAGACGACAAACAAAAACAAAGCGGAAGTGACAAAAAGTCCTGTCCAGGAGCTGGCAACTTAAAGGAGACAGTGGGAACACCGTGCAAAGTCAGCTTATCCTAGAATTTTTTTTAACTTTTCTGAAACACCCTCGTTGAGTTTTACTTATTTTATTCGGAAGCATGTAGTCAAAACCTTTAATAATCTATCTGAATTCGTTCTTCATTTGAAAGAAATAATTTTTTATTGCTAAAAATAATGAGAAAAGTTATTGACCAAAAAAAATTTTTTAGAGATTTGGATTTTTATGTGGGAAAATTTATATTTTGAAGTATTTTCTCTGTTGTTGTTTAAATGTTTTTATAAATTTCATAATCGTCCTTAAGCTTCCCAAATAAACATATAAAGTATTTATTCTTATGTTTAAATTAAGCAATGTGAAATTAATAATTATTATCCATTACATAAAATCCAACGTGGCAAACTAAACTTGAATTAATAAGACAGCATTTTGATTCTATTTTCTTCTCCAACTCAGACCACAGTGCTGCATAATTAATTAGAAAACAAAAGCAAGCCACCGGAGGGAACAAAGAGAGCAACAAGCAATCACTTTCGGAATGAAAAAATAGAGCAATATCCAAGTGCGGACTTGTGGAATCCACTCAGTAGTGCAGTCGCCACCGGAGGAAGCGGAAGTGGGCGGAAATGGGCGGGGGCTACCTCGACTGCCGGCCACAAGATGGCGCTGTGCACTTACTTTCCTGCAGCTTGACAGCGCTCGAAATGAGACAAGTGGCAACAGCACGCGCAGCGAAAAAAAAAAACTCAAACAATGGACCAAAAGCGGGTGGTCCAACGTCAAAATGCTAATGCCAAGGGAATGGCTGGGGCAGAAGGTCGAGCTGAAGGAGCGAAAAAGAGTGAAATGCAATCGGTTTGTTCCCTGGCAACTCGATGCATTCAACTTGGTTTTGCTCTATTTGGTAATTTATGTGGCGACATTTTTGCCACCCACCTCCATTTTCCAGCAGGATAACCAGTTGTTATTGTAAAGTCAACCGCAAGGAACGAAACGAAAGCTGACGGCCAGCATTTTTGTGACAAGCGCACAAGTTTCACGCTCCAATGTGCAACCGAATGGCAAATGTGTGGGTGGTTGCAAGGCGGGCGGAGGGCCGCAAGGATATCGCCAACGGATGACTGACCTGTTGGCTGGTGGCAAGTGAGTTAGAAAATTAAAAGCACAATATGTTGGGGTTTTGCTGCTTTTTTAGATCCTTTCTTACACGTTCTCACTGACAGATTGACAACAATTTGAAGTACGGCGTTACTATTGAGACTATCGAAAGTAAAATAACTTGTTCAAAATGTTTTCCATTAATAAATGGGCACACCTTGTATATATATTGGGATAAATAACCATTTTTAGGAAAAAATGCATAGAAAATAAAATGTTTCTTAACTATGATCAATAAAATCACTTTAGTTGTAGTTGTATAAAACTTTAAAAATTAGATTGTATGCTTTTATAGCTTTCAAAATGAAAGTTCAAAACAGACAGGAACTTTCAAAGACTTTGGCAACAAAATAACTTTTAGGACTTTTACTGTAAGGAGATTTGTAATTAAAAGTGTACAGAACGAGCTTATCTAAAAATTGTGATAGTAGTTTTAGTAGTATTTTATAATTTAATACATTTTTTACTTATACTTGTTGTTACAAAGATATTTATTTTTAAGAGTGAACATTACCCCTGTTTTCAGATGAATCATACATTGTACAAGAATTCTTGATTGCGCCAGCTGATATTCCACTCATCGCTCGTACGAGCTTAGCATATAGAACACATACACTGTGATTTATTTAGGAAGGGGGACAGCCGCTCCCCTCGACCTAATTTAAATCGTTTAAAGATGTAACCACGGAATGCTGCATTTATTTTTGTCACATTTTTCCTTCTACCTGATGTGGAAAACTTTTTCCGCTGGCGACATTTTCTTCAAGTTTTCGTGGCTCGACGCCCGATGGCGGCGGCTGTTGTTATTATTATTCAGTTACTCTGTTTATACAGGCAAGATATTCATACATTCATGAATATATATAAAGCACGTATCTCCCTTTTGGCGCTGGCCCAACACACAGGGCGAGAATTTGCATAAGCACCAGCGTACAACAATAAGATGTGTCTGTGGGTTGGCCAAGGAAAAACGGGAAAGGCGGGAAAAGCATCCGCAGATAGCGAGATGGGATGCCGCTTGGTTTACTTTTAAATTTGTACTATATGCAATGTACCCTGTGCATGTGGTAACACTGAAAAAAAAAGTTCTCAGCCCTTTATATTGTTAAGCAAGAAACTATATTCTATTAAATCGGTAAAAAAAACGTTGACTTTGTTCCGTGCTAAATCAATTGGACAGAACTAATTTGCAATAACCAATGTAAAGAATATAGTATATAATTTCCAGTGCACTTGAGTATGTGTTCCTTTGGTACAACTTCTTCGGCTTTGGTCGTACGTCTATATGTATTCAGATTTATCTTGCCACAGTCCTTCGAGCCGTATGCATGTTTATAAAATTGTCTAAATTCCCACAAGTTGATTTAAACTTTCTTCACCAGCCACGTACATTCGTGTGTGTTTGTTGGTATTTTTCCAAAAATAAAAAAACTTGCCTTTGTTAGTTAGATGCCCGGTGGAGCTGCTCAGGACTCAAATGCAAGTATCTCTTTTGGTTTTCCTGTTTTTTCCGACCCACCTCGCGTATACGTTATGTTTGTGCACAAACCAGTTGGTTGCTGTTGCACACGAGCACAGAAAAGCGGAAGTATCATACATTGTATTGTTGTTATTCTACCAGTGTCCCTTTTCGGGGTGGCATTGTAGAAAATGCCAAAAAATGCACTCAGGTATTGAAATCTGAATCGCTGTAACGCCCCGCTATATTTGTTCTTATTTTTTCGTGGGTTCTATATTAAAATTCTAAGCCTGTTGGCCTGGATATGAGATAAGCCTGCAAGGAAAGGCTGTCCCCAAAACCCTGACAATGAAAGGGAGAGCTTGCGGTAGGCGGTTTTGTGTAATGACAAAAAAACAAGGGAACTTAAAAAAATGGTATTAAAAAAAATGTAACCATGATTCTGACTTTATTTTGTACGTGACTCCAAACATTGAATTAAAAACCTGTTTGAAAGTTAAGCACAAATTTAAACTAATCCGTGTTAACTAAGTGACGTTTAAGTTTTCTCGACCGTAAATAATTTATTAAATGTGACAGAATTGTTTGTCCAAATTGTTTGACCTTAAAACGATAGTAAATGAGCATTTTGCCATTTAAAGTGAATTAATTAATTTTGATTAAACATAAAGAATTCGTGTCTCGGTCAAATTCCATGTGGACACTGAACTAATAATGATATTAGTAAATTACGTTCAATATAAATGCTTATCTGAAATGGTTTGGTTTTTGTAAACATTGAATGACAGTTTTATCTTTGACATTGGCCATTAAGCAATTATAAACCAAAAGCTGTGTTTTGTGGGCTCTGAAAATAAAATGTAACTATTCGTTCTTGATCTATATTGAGGTATAGTTTTATTTTATAAAGTGCTTAATGGGTTTTACGATTCTTGATACAATCTTACTTGTTCTGACTTAAGTTGATTACGTCTGCTTTGTGATGTTGATTAATAAATAGCCTGGTTAGCTTAACTTATTTATGTATAAACATACAATTTTAGACTTATTTCTGTTTTATCATGTTGAATCTTTATTTCTTAAAAAACGTATTTTGTGAAAACATTATGACTCGAATATGTCCTTTTATCCTGGTTCAAATGTGTATCTAGCTCGGTAATAAAATGTGTCTTATATGCTCATCGACTTAGGCCGGTCGCGAGCCACTTGGCCCACTTACCCACTTGTTCCGTCGTGATCCACCTAATCTGCTTTCCAACATCTGTTTATAATTTCAGCCAGGAACGAAGAACGAAGAACCTCTGGGCCTATTTGGCATTGCACTTGACTGAACTTTCGCTCACATTCGCACTGTCACCCACTCACATCCACTTTCGTTGGTGGCTGGAGCGCTTTAACCAGCTAACCACTTGACTCAAGTGTTTGCTCACTTTGCGGGCTGTTTCCCCGAGAACCTTTCTCCCACTTTCTCCCGCCCGTTACCGCTTCGGTTTGCGGTTACTGCTCTTTTTTCGCATATGTTTTGACACGCCTTTTTTTTTTGCGCCCAGATGTTTTTGTTCTCCAACGATTTTGCTTGTTTTTCTTTTTTGTTTTTTTTTTTTCTGCGACCTACCCTGTTCCCCTGGTATTTCCATTGTCTGTCGGCTTTCACTCAGTTTATTTGTACTCATGCATCATAAGGGTTTAATGGATTTGCTGTTGGCCTAGGCGGGGGTTCCCATCTGTTTTGCATCATTTACCCACTTTTCACACGCCCCTAAAAGAGAGCGTGTGGGCCAACGCAATGATTATCATATTACGGCCATTGTGTCTGGAACTCGGTGGGCCACACCTCACTTCCCGCACTTACCACTTCGCTTTATGACTTTATTTTCGCCTCCCCTTCCCGGCGGCAGTTAATACATTTTTATAGACTTGCCAAACTACTTAACCACCCCCCTGGCGGCTTATTTTCCTTTTCCCGGGGCTGTCTCTCTATTAGCTTTTCGCGTGCTTTGTCATTGCCGTTAATAGACTTACTTTTCCTCTCGGCCCGAGGCCAGTGTTGGAGGAAGAGTGGCGACAGACCATTAAAGCCAACTGCCCACCTGACCAACTGAGACGGGCTGGCCATAAAAAAATTGGTCAACGCCGCGTATGCGTAATACGCGAGTACCGTTTTATTTATGTGCGAATAGTTGAAGGTCTATAATATTTAATGACCTTACCAGGGTCCTTGGGTCATTTACTGATTTTCTGAGCCTTAAAATGTTTAAGGTAAGAATAGCTTTTTGGCTGATTGTCAATTAATTAAAGCGATTGTGTGGAACTTTAAAAAGTCAAGCATTTTTGGCTATATAAGTATTCCGCAACCCTTATCAGGACATCTATTATCTTATTAATAATGCAATTTCATTTTGAATATAACATAATTTCTCTATATATTGCCTTCTGAACATTAAAAATCAGAATTGTAGAACTGCTGCACTTTGTTTTCATTCACCAAAAGTATAAATCTAATCATTCATTAATGCTGTTCCTTTACCTAAAAAGTACTAAAATTAGAGGACTTTCTCCTTTTAAGTTAAGTTTCCCATTAACAAAGAACAGAAAAAGCAAGACCATTAATGATAATCAAGCAGATATGAAATGAAATTATTAATACAAGGGCAAGTACAAATTAATTTATTAAGCCTCCATCTAGTGCACTTAGCCCGACTTTTGGTAAAAGGCTTCTCTTCCCCGGTTTGCTTACAAATTCTGTTTACATTTGGCAAAATTTTTGCAGACTTCTGCTGCATCTGCGGCAGTCAGATCGAGAAGAACAACAATGGACACGAAACTGGCTTTGGTTGGCCATGTACTTGGCTTGTTGTAGTCTGAAGCTGTCTTTAACACACATCAAAGGCATTATTAACACCGCATACACAAGCAGGGATTCTGAATGATGCCTTCAAGCCGGCTCAGAGGCCAAAAACCCAAAACATGTGTCGTTGTCCTTGTTTGTCCTGGTGTGTGTGTGTGTGTGTGTGTAAGTGGCTCTATGTGCGAGGGTATTTATGAGCCACTGTACTACGCCATACTATACATAGCCAGCAAGCACTGTAATACATGCGCATGTAAACTGCTTTTGGCGTGCATTAAGTGGTCTTAACTTTCCACACAAGGACATGCTTTTTGTGGTCTTTTAAATTATTTTTTTGCCCTCCTTCATGGGGTGGAAGCCGAGGGGAGGGGATAATGGTGGTGCAAGTACTTCTGTGCAGCCAATAAAACTTATATTGGTCTGGGAGCCCATGTAATGCCAAACGCATATTATTAAAACATTCGTCTTTAATTTGGGGCTAAGAGAAACTTACGTTAAGATTTTATACTTATAAATTTAGGGAAAATAATGTCAGACTTAATACTAATTTTTGGAAGTAACATTGCTTACAATAATATATTTGAAATCTGGCGATTTCATTCTTAAATAATTATCCAAAAAATTGCATTCCTTTATGGCTTGTAAAAAATAAGAAGTTTCATTATCAATAAGTTCTAACCCAAAAAGGTTTCAAAATGTTAAATTATTACAAGATTTTTATTTCCTTCTATAGCTTTCTTACCTTAAATTTGATTGAATTTATTTCACCCTTAGTTCTCCACCTTTATGCTTGCCTCTGTTCAAAACACGTAATCCTACCTATTTGGCTTGTCTGGTGTAAACTTCAAATTTACAGCTGCCAATTTGGGAGTCAGAACCCGTCTGACCCTTTTTTCTTTTAGCTCATCAATGAACCAATAAAGTATGCTACCAAAAAAAGGGCTGGCAATTGATGTTTTATTTCCTCGTTATATGTGTGAGCCATACAAATGCAGTTTGGGAAATGTTTACCTCTACATTTGCCATCCTTGTTTGTTCTGCGAAATCAGGTTAACGAAGAGTCTTCTCTTGGCCAATTGAAATGCGTGCGGAATTTGGTTCAACGGAGAGCCGGTTGCAGTTTTCGACAGCCACAATTAGCATCCCGGGCCTACAGTTCGCAAGGCAGTCAAAGAATTTGCAAAGTGCCTGGGCGCAGATGACAAGGATGGAACTTGAGCAGCCTGATAAATTGAAATTTGAGCTGAAACGTGGAGCTGCTGAACGTTTGTTAGTTCGCTGTGGCACTCTAGCCCAGATCCTCCTGCTTTTTCACATTTTCGCAGGCTTTGCCTCAACGTCGTCGTGCCGCACTTCAAAGTTCGCGTTGTCGCCAAGTTCGGCGAGTAATGAAAGTTGCGTGCTGGTGTGGTGGCAGTGCGCCGAAGGACGAAAGGACGAAGGACGAAGGACGAGGACGTGACGGCGTCAAGTCGCAAGGCGGTTGCATTCAAATTAAATAGCATTTTGATGAATATTGATTGATTGCCTTTGCCTTGGGGCAAATTAGAAGCGCAAACCGCATCGACAAAGTTTTTATTTGTACGCCGCAGGCGAGTGGGCGGGCTGAAGTTTAGCCTTGAGTTTCACAGAGGGCGGATTTGGATTGGAATTATTTCCATTTCAATTCAATTTAAAGCGAACAATTTAATCGGCCATCGATTTCGTTTAATAAACTAAAATCAGACAATGGAAGTGAAAAAGTATGATATAAATTGCTGGTTTTCTTGTCACTTATTTAGATGTTTCATTTTAATTGGCATAACTTGCAATATGATTAAAATTAACTATTCAATATATTATAATATTATGATCTTTAAGAAAGCTCATTCAAAAGAATAACAATTTATTCAATGCTTATATTTAAGTTAAAATTAACCACGCTTAGATTTTGCAACTATTAAACTGAGTCGTTAATTTGTTAATTTCTCAAATGCAAATATTACTAAATATTTCTTTCTGTCGATTTTGCTCTGCTACCTTAGCGCTCAACATGTTGCAGCATAACTTTCATTTCGCGGGTATCGCTGTGTGCCTTGTTAAATATGAAAGGACTTCCTGGCTTCCGAGCCAACGTTAAACCATTTTCGTAATGGAGGCTACAAAGTATTGCAGTCTTCGCAGACGACAGAGGACCCACAAGGCGAGGCAATGTCCTCCGGACGAAACACAATGCAAGCGGCAACCGGAAATGAGTAAACAAGCGTCAAATAGTGAAAACAGCGGACCCAAGTACAATGCCATTCCCAGTAGTCTCTGCACCACTCCACTCCTCGAGTCCTTTTTCGTGCCTCGGCTCGAGAAAACAAATAAATGAAACATTAAACGAGTCAAGGAGCCGAACCAAAGGGGAAGAAGGAGTGCTCGAGGGGGGCGTCGCATAAGGACGAAAAATGAGCACCGAAGACAACAACCGGATATCCTGGAACTTTATAAGGAGCTCCCCAAAAAAGGACAGCTCCGACGACGTCGGCAAGGACAACCAAGTTTATTTTAACTTTTGATTTCCGCCTTTTTCGGTACAACTCCGCGCCTTCACCCCCTTCGAGTGCATTGGCAAATGATTGCACGGAGTGGCAAAGTTGCGCTTTCAAGAGAATATCGAGTGAGTCGGCTTGGCATTAAAAATGAATTAAATTCACAACCCTGTACTTCGCTGAAGGCGACGGAGAAGAATAAAGTAGTAGTAGTAATATCATCTAATACCCTTTAAACGCAAATAGTTAAAAAGCCGAATAAGACATTCGAATTATTTTTTCTCATTATTAAAATATGTAGTGCGTTTCCATAAACAAATTAATAATTATGTTCTAGAAACAAAATAATAAAATAAACCCAGTTGGCTGTGTAAAGTTCTAAATATATTTGTCAATTCTAGGCTAAGATTCGCTCTACAAAAATTCAGTTACACTTGAAACGTCTTTTGTGCAAGTTGAACAAAAATTATATTTTTTAAAAACACACATTTTCACAAAAAACTTTGAAAAATTAAAAAAATTTATTTCGTCTTTATAAAGGACTTAGGTTTAAGTTTAAAGTGAAAGTTGCACGGGGAATATTGCAGCGGTATGGTGACACTAGGTTAGTTAAAATGGTTCTTGAAAATTTCAAAATGTTCAAATTTTCGTCCACAGTTTCTGGAACCAGGGGTATAATCTGATATTCAAAACTTCGCTTATAAGTGAGTATTTAACTTTACCCAATGAAAAAAAAATTTTAAATATTCAAATTTTTGTCCATAGTATCTGGAAAACATGGATCATCTGCCTATCGTTAATTTACATTGTTACCTGTCCCTTCATCAATAAGTGAGTATTTAACTTAACCCAAAGAAAAAATAGTTAGCTATATTTGAATTATTGATTATTATTTCAAAATGTACAAATTTTCATCCATAGTATCTGGAAAACGCCTTCGCCAAGGAGTGAAAAAAACACTTAGCAATATTGGAGTTCAGTATGTCCACTTCAGCGTACAAACATGGAGCGAACAAATTTTGGTGTGGCTTATTTTAATTGGATCAAATTGAGCAGTTCTCACAGAACAAGTGAAATATTTTGGATTTTTAAATTAATAAAGTGTATTTTCGGCCGAAAGTCATTTCTTGTTTTGGGTGTGATCTAGGGAATCCAATGCGCAGCCTAGTCCTACATAGCCCTGAAATTTCTTGGTCTTTAGGCAAAAAACGGTTCAGATGAATCGGCAACTTTATTAAATACACTATTAGGTGTGACCAAATTTTCATCATGTTGGCCTTGACTTAAAATTTTTCCTAAAATCTTTCCACTGCTGACATTTTTCATCAGTAAAATTCAGGCAGTCTAGCCTTACACAGCTAAATAATACAATTGTATCTGGAAAACTTTATTTTATCTCGTTCAAAATGCCAAAGCCAACAAGAAATGTGTCCTACTTTCCCTCAAGGTAAGAATCTGTTGACCGGGAACACCGAAAATAATTGTATCTTTGGTTAAGGGAGCACATAAGTTCTTCAATCTTTCCGGATGATGATCAGTTCGACTTGGAAGACTTGGAAGAAGTCAGTGACCAAAAGAGTCGTTTCAGCCTAACCACCAACTTAACGCGGTAAGTGAAATAACAAATACTTGCGGTGATGGAAAGACTCTGAAAGGCATCATCTTGATAGCGAGCAAAGCGTTATTTTGGACTACAAGCAGTTCAAGGCGGCTCGCACAATTCAGCGTTTCGTTCGGGGTTGGTTGGTGCGCCATCATCTTGGAAATCTCGGAAGGGCGGCTATTGTCGTTCAGAAATGGTGGCGACGTTTCGCGGCCCAGAGAAATCTGATCTATGTGGCTGAAAAGCTCCTGCAGTCGACAATTTTGGCCCATTATGAGTGGTCTGCCACCAAAATCCAGACTATATATCGCGGCTGGTGGTCACGAAAACATATTTTCGACCTAACCATGCTTAAGAAACTACAGAACGCCCTTGCAAAGGACCTTATACACACCCTGGTCAAGTATTTGTACTCTACGAAGCATTCTGATCTGGTGCCAGGCGTTTACACGATAAAAGAGTCGAGGTAAGTGTTCAGGTAAAGCTGAAAAAATATTTTAAATTACAAAAATTATAAATTAATCAAACAATCGCTTAATTAAAGTGGACACAAGCCTGGAGTTAGGTGCTGCTGCAATTAGAAATATAATTCCAACTTCTCATTTTACCTAGCTTATTACTTGACTATCGTCTTTTCTTAGCGTGTGTCTAAAAACATTGGAGCAACTGATGTCAACGTTTGGATTTCGCTATTTCAATGCTCAGGCCAGCTACAAAATGCACAAATTTTTCTCAATGGTGGCCCAAGGGCGGAAGGCTTTTAAAAGCGCTTCTGATTTTACTGATGTGCCGTATCCCGGCTTTAATGACAGCGGCTTTTGCAACAATCGGAACTATTCCGTTATGAATATGAATGCAACAGAACCCGAACATTTCGAGTTGATTCACACATTCCTAGCCGGCTATCAAAAGTTGGATATGGCAGTAACGATTAAGCTCGATAAAATAGCTGCCATTGCAGCGGAAGAAAATCGTAAGTTAAATAAAATAATTTTCAAACGGCCTAATAACTCTTATTATCTTTAAAATGAAACAGGTTTAAGAATTTTAAAGGAGAAGAATAACAAGAAAAAGAGTTTCCTTAAGCACATTTTTCAGGACATGCAAAACTGGCATCATCCAGATGGGGAGCCAATTCTACCCAGGGCAATATTCAGGAATCCTGAATTGGTTCCAATACTTTACAATGCTCAGAAGACCCTGGAATCGTTTTTTGGTCAACTGGAACCCTGTGTTTGTCCCACTGCTGAAGACATATCATACCTTAAAAATATTTAACGAACTATTCTTAAATTTGTATATTTTCTATGTGTGCAAACTTAAGAGTAATCCATTAAATATGAGCAATTTAAATAATTTTGTTTTAATTAAATAAAAATATGGTTATGTTTATTTGGGTCTAGTTTTTCGTAATCATTGCTTTGATATATTGATATAGAATTGGTTCTTTAAGATGTGGCTTAAAAAACACGTGGATATATCAATATTTTTTATAATTTATTTTTGAAATAAAAAAAGTTCACCTTCATTTTGGAGTTTTGTTACCCAGACGTTCCTCGACCCTTTCTGTATCTGATTATCTTCGTTTCTATTTTTATTTATTCCGCACACACAAGCATAAGTAAGTTCAATATTGGCAGCAAATTAAATTTAATGATGTTTGCTGCTTGCAGCCAAAAAAGAAAAGCCGTAGCAAAAAGCGAAGCACAATTTGCCAACTCTGGTAAATATTTGCGAACTGACGCTAATGAACTTGAGCATACAAATGGGGATCGAGCAGGGGGCCAAGACTTTTGGGCTTCGCTGAGTTGTACAGAATGATTTTCCCAAAAGATTTGCTAGACAGTCGATTGTGTCGCTGACTTCCATTAAAGAGTTTTTCCCACCTCCTAACCAGCGCAATAATATGAAAGGCAACTGAAGGAAAAAACACGGTAGAAATAAAAGAAAATTGGCTAAGGAGCAACGAACGTGTTTGCACAAAAAATTTCTTTGCTATTGATTATATGTATTTACACATTCCTCTCTTTTTCTCATATGGCAAAATCATGGTTTGTCCATTGTGTGGCCACAAAAGTCAACAGTTTTCGGATACATTCGATTCCAGGAAGGTCTGTTGGGACTGGAGTGGAGCACTCAGGCTCAACTTGTTTCAAATAAATGAAACAAGTAGGCTGAGGCTTTTTGCTGTCAATCGAACTCCTACCTGACTGTGAATCCGGCCAATATTATTCAGTTTATTCCTGGAGTCCAAACAGGAACCACCTCCGGGTTTAAGCTCCAAATTCTTAGTGTTTTTTTTTTGTTTCCTAATTAAATTTTTCGGCTAGTTTTAAGAATAAAGTGTATCATATTTTAAGCATAAAATTAAGGCAAAAACAACTATACGTTTAACGCTTGGCTAGGTGACCAGAAATACAAAGAACACAACACGACACTCTTCGCACCTCTCTGAATGGATGGGATATTGGTAAGTATTTGGCCTTTTTAATTGCAACATCATAACTGTAATTTTTTTTCCTCAAGCATTTTTCTGCAATATATACAACTTTGGATTAAGAGATTTTTCGCTCTACAGTCTGGGACAACACACATAATAATAAAATAATTGTAAGTAACCTGATGCTTTTACCCTTCTTTAATAAAAGTTACTTCTGCAGCAGATCCTCTCTCTCCGCGCTAAAGAATTCTCTAACAACGACAACACATAATAAACATGGCTCTTAGAAGGCTCTTGGTAAGACCATTTCATTGAAGACGACACATGAAAACCATGTGCTCATACACTGGAAGCACACTTACTGGGACGAATATTGACTACCGAAAAATTACTTCTGGGATACTCGCACCGGAATATTAATAATAATATAATACAACGAATATAATAATAAATAAACACTTGTACACTATTGCAATGATATTCATTAAGTTTGGGGAGGTAATCTGGAAAATCGTAATTTATATTCTGAAATCTTCTATCCGACTGGAATGTCTTAAAATGGACAAATAATGGCACAAGTTAATTGGGCCAAAAGTAGGTCAGAAAAACAGCATAAGCGAGAGCTAAAAATAATGCTAGTCATGGGCAGCAGAAAAAAAATACGGAAAACGGAATTAACCCAAATATGCAAATAAATTTGCCAACAAAAATGGAAACAAGTCTGAGCCAAGTTGCACATTAACTTCCGCAGCTCATTAAGTCACTGTCGGACCCCGAGGCGGGAAGCTGGTGGAAAATATATATAAATTTATGTGACGCCAACTGGACGACAGGCGACCACTGTACAAGGCCCGAACCCCTCTCGAATCGACCAAGAACTTTGTTCCGAAGCTGGAAAACAAAATAAAATATGGATAAGAGGAGGTGTTACAGTCCCCCCCAATGTATTTAGATAAATCAGCAGGGGTCGCAAAAAAAAATTGCTGAAAAGGTTGGAATGAAAATGTCGGCGCTTAAAATGAAAACCCAGAAAACAAAAATCTGATTCGTCCCGCCCTCTTGGCCCAAAGTTTAATTGGGTCGATTCCCTTATTTTGCCTCTATTTTTTTATGTAGACCATAAGAAATGCCTGGATTTTGTTTTGTTTTTCATTTTTTCACCGTCCAAAGGTCACGGGCAGTCTTAGGGGGCCAAATGGCTAGGGCAGGCCAAACTAATTAGTGGCCATTTTGTGGGTGCTCCCTGTTTAATTAAATTTTAATATGAGCTTAATTGAAATGCAGTAAATAGGGGTGTTTATAGATGTTAATATTTTTAAAGAGCTCTGTATAGTTAAACGTGTAGAAACAAGAGTTAAAAAGTTTATGTGTATTATACTAAAATAGGTTTGCTTTATATGTCTTATATTTTACAAAATGAAATTAAGAAACTAAAGTTTTACTCACTTATTTTAAATATAGTTTCGTCGGCATATCGTTGACCGACTGGGAGTATTTATTCTTGTCTTTATCGTTTCACACTAATTGAAGGGGAAAACAAAATTGTGACCAACATGCAGATTGCACGAAATTAATTTAATTTGCAGGTCTCGTTGTTATTATTGCCAGTGGCTTAATCCTCCGCATACGGCTATATAATTAAACACACGCGCTGCGAAAAACGACCGACGAATGAACCGAACGAACGATGAATATATAGAAGTATCGGAAGAAGAGAAGGAAGTTTTCCCAGGAATAAGCATTTACTTCAGTCTGAGCATCACTCATACGCCTACACCACAATATCACTCAAACATCATCGTACAACCTGTTCTACTTGGATATTTTGGTTTTTTTCCTATGCTTTTGCAGCCTCGTTCACGACTTTTTGGACAGTGCAGCTGGCCGGTGTTTGTCTGAGATCCAATTCGTTGCGCGTTATCAATGAAACTGCTGATTTTTCTCGTCATCGTCGCCAGCATCGCCCCAGAAAGGACATTCGTTCGTGGCTAGTCGGGGTTTTACACTCTCTTTCTCTCTCTCGCTGTCTCTCTCTCTGCCAGGACTTCTTCTCTCAACTCAACGAAAGTGCCGAAGGTCCTCGGAGAGAAGAAGCGCAGGGATATTTAACGGTCCAAATTTGTTTGAAATTATTTATGCTGTCGTTTAGCAGTATTATCATACTCTCTTAAATTATTTCCGGAATACGGAATTGGTTATTAAGTTATACTAATTACCTTAGCCAACCATCTATTCATTTAATTTTCAATAATTACATTTAAAATGGACCAAATTTAGTGGCTCTGACCATTTAATTTATCTTGCTAACAGTTGTAAGTCCCAACAATGTTAAAATACGGGGAAATATTTTTATATTTTTGCGAAACTAGTCTGTACAAATATGTCAGAGTGTGGAAAAAAGTAACTGCTTTTAGTACCTAATGAAAAAACCATATTAGCTAAACATTAAACATACCTTGTAGTGACATATATAAAATAAGTGTTCAGACACTCTGAACACGAATTCATATAAATAACATGTTCAAGAAGAACACAAATTGTCATAAATTTAAGACTTTACGAGCTCTGTTCATGTCAATATGTAAATTAAAATAGAACTGTAAATAGCGATATGTAACTTAAAACCTAGAAGAGTGCAGTGCCAAACAATTGTAATCTTAATTACAGGCCACTTGAGCCTGACAATAAATATAGTTCTCACACTGCACAAAGGGTCGCCTTGCGGGAGACCGTTGATAAGGCTCCCGCTCAGGCAAACATATGTGGTCTCTGTTTAGATAAGTAGATCAAAGAATTTCATGTTATTTACCTAAACTTAGACTTAGAAAAATAAAATCAGTATTAATCTAGAACTGTGGATGTCTTTTCATCTTGGTTTAGTCAAGGCATTTACAAAAGGTGTTCCAATAAAAGACATAAATAGGTCAGGTAAATTTGTTTGTCCGTGGCTTAATTTTAAACGATAAAGGAACGTGAATTTCTTAGAATGACTGTTAAGTATAGTCTACATATTTATATATAATTAATATTCACATTTCTATATCACTTGTTAAGTCAGATTTAATTGTCGTTGTTAAAATATATAACTATTTGCGTGCAGAGCTTAAATAATAAGTCATTGCTCTTATTGTAAAGCCATGAGATATAAACAGCTTAAAAGATCGTGAAATTTTGTAAAATACATAATTAATCAACGTATGCATTTAATTACGTAAAAGGCATATTAAAATCTTAAATATTTATTGATAATCTTATACCTATTTCCACACACATTCCCACAAAAATGTTTCTCATATGCAAACTAAATGGTGTGTGAGGTTCAATTAATTGCCATTAATTAGGAATAATGCATTTACCGCTTAGTGCAAAGTCAAGGAATTAGTGTAAGCCCCCTATCAGTGGGTTTTCGTAAGGTTTTAAGATGCTTCAATATGTTTCGCTTTATGCCGCAAAACCCCAGTCACTCCCACCCACTTAAAGTACGGAAAATCTTTTATGACACGTTATTAGTTGGCCCTGAGCAAAGGGAAAGCCGCGAATTGTGCGCCGCGGAGGGAAAGAAGTGAAGGGAGTACCGGCTCAGACGGCGGGTGAGCTTTAATATGCTTAATGTAATTATGAGAATCGCATAGAAGGGCACCGCATCCTTGCATACAAATGAAAGCGTAATTTCCAACAAGGAAGCAGGGTGCGAGGCTGTAAAAAATGCTGGGGGACTTCCGAACCTGGGGCTGTCATAAAAGCATATACAATACAGGCGATTTTTTATTGTTGCGCGAGGAAATAAGGAATGCATTTTTAAGTCAGTCAATTACAGACTTAAAAATCGTTTTTTTTTCAAATTATAATGCAATGTCTTGTGTAGCTTCACTTGTTTTCAACATGTTATGTCCCAGAACACTCTTATTTAAAAAATAGACCATCTCGTCCTTAAATAAAACCTTTTACATGCTTTCTTACCACACAGTTTGTGACGCATGTGACTAATTGTTTTGACAGTTCTCAATCTCCATTTGTCAAGTGTGCATCTTATCTTACTCCATATTTACCATGCTCCTGCTGCACCTTAAAAAAAAACACCTGAGTCCCTTTGAAAACCGTAAAAAGCAGACCAGTACCTCCTACTTATTTTTACATTATTTACAAACATATTTATTCCTTCGCTCCGAAATACCTAGCTAAACTGACTTTGCGGCTAATGTAGATGGCAGGCGAAGCGAAGCGTAAAATGCTTTGTAAATTATTATGCCAAGTCTGAAAATGGTGTGGGTGCTAGACCCCACATATATAAATATTTTTCTAGAGATAAACAAAGTATTTGCGCCGTGGGAAGGCATGTGTCGTGTCATAAATTTCAATTGACTTATGAATATGGAGGGGAATCTTTTCCATGGAAAGTTTTTAGCGCCTGCACGTGCCTAAAAGCCGATGAATATTGTTTGAATTTATTTGCCATTTTCTTAATTCAGCTTAGGCTTATGGGCTTTAAGAGAAATATGTTTGGGCTTAATCATTTCTGTTTATTTCTTATAACCACTTCTAAATTTCTTTAACAATGGGAATTTAAGCTTGTGTCAAATAATTAATTATTATTATTATTAAGTGAGTATTTAATTCTGCGATCTTTTTGTTTTAGAAAAAAGAAATAACTTCAATTTACTTTAATTTTTCATCACATTATTGTAACCACCAACATTCGTATATATATATTTATGTGTTTGTCAAATCTCCTGCCGAAAACAATCCACAAACTTTTAACCGATGCCTATGCATCATTTTTATGTGTAAAATTTTAGAACAGTCTAAGCGCTTAATGTGCCCCGCGGTTGGGGGAGAAAACTCCTTGGCCAGGACTTTCACACGCTCTAACAGCCAGTAACAGTCGGGCTCAGAGCACCCCAAAGGATATTAACAATAATCTAACCAAATTAACCCAAAGCACTAAAGTGTAAGTGACATTAAGTTAATTTTCGTGTGCGCCAGCGAAAGAATAAACGAGATGAAAAACAAAACGGAAGAACTGAAACAAAAGAAGTGGCAATAGGGTAGGGGAAAACTTACGTTTTATTTTACGTATTTTGTGTTTTTTTTCCTACTTTTTTTGTGTACTTTTTTTTTGCTTTTGTCCCTGCTGCTGTTGGTTGCATCAACTGTGCAAAATTTCCCACGAGATCAATCAGCCACAGGCTGGAACAGGACAGGCAACAACACTGCGATGAGGGGGTCTTTGGGTGGAAAAACCAGCAGCAGTTCCTGTCGCTCCTTGTTGTGGTTTTTGTTGCTATTACTGCCTCCTTTCAAGTTTTTCCTTTTGTGTAACTTTGACCTGCTCTGCTCCCCAGTGCTTCTTTTTCCCGCTGCTTTATTGTCTGCAAGTAGTAGCAGCTTCTTCTCGAATATATACGTATGTAGGGCTTTTTTTTGTTTTCACCTCTTGGCATTGGCCTTTGGAGTGTGCAGCTAATGAAGCGAGAGTTGATGAGGCAACTTGGGTCAGAGGCGTACAGAGTTCAGTGCGAGGGGGTGGGGCTGGGAAACTACTTTGTGGGCCAAAGTTTAGGCTGCGAAATTCACCCAGTTCTAAGTTTTCAGCGAGTGCTTAAAGCTATTTTCATTCTAAATTTTAAAAGTTTGCTCCTCTAATTAGGTGTATATAATAATAATATAATATAATACTTTATTTAAAAGACTATTCTTTGAGATGAACCATCAAATTTCCAAATCTCGAAATTACCGTAACTTGAGTAGAAAATATATTTTATAAAAATAAAATCAATTTAATAGCTAGAAGCTTTTTTCATTTGATTTTCGTTAATAGCAGACAGTGTTTTGAGTTACTTATTTCTATTAAGCTTCTGAACAATTGTATTGTTAAACTACCATGCACTTGCAGCTAAAGTATCTTGGGAGATAAAAACCAATTTATTGATACCCGACTTCAACTTGTATTGATTTTCACTTGATTATTAAACCAAATCTAAAAGATACCAACTTGAGCTGGTATGATTAAATAAGAAAATTCATGATTTCAAACTATTTTGAAAAAGTATTTTGATGTTTCGCAATAGCAAGTTCATAATGTATGTTAAAATAGGAAATATCACAGAATCTAAACACTCCCTTTAGTAACGCCACCTCTGTTGGAAGAGTTCCTAAAAAAGCACCAGAAAGTCAAGCCGAAAACCAAAAGTTGTCTCTCATTAACAGAAAAACTTCAAAGAAGCGCATAAAGCCTGGAACTCGGCGCTAATTGTCGCAGCGTGCGTGTGTATTTGAGGGTCCTCCGACCAAAGTCAGGAAAATATGCCGCCGAAAGAAACTCAGTTGATTGATTAATGGATGTCAGGCGGCAGCGTCGAGGTGACAACTGACCAAGTCAGGCTGAACGGGGATTTGCCGCCGCTAAATGATGTGCCAAATTAGACACGGACTGGAGGGAAATGAGGTTTTCTGTTGCCAGAAATGACTCTGGCGTCATTGGAGGGATGGGGAAGGGGAAGGGGAAACGGGCAGTGGACAGAAGTATATGCAATAAACTGTCAAAATGTCCTCCGGCAAATGACAATAAAATTGTTTGGAGTTCCATTTCGGTCTGTCGTTGGATTGTATTTCGGCACCCTTTCCGGAAACATTTAATTTTGCGGACCGCCCCCCAAAATTCGATGCAGAATTTCTTGCACAACTTGCACTTCCGTCTACTTTTGCATTTCCGCCCGTTTCGAAAGGACGACCTGGAATTGCCCCCCAAATGGAGTTCGGGGTCCATTGCGGATGTCCGCGTGGCAATTTTAATGCAATTTTTATGCGCCCGCTTTCGGCTTCCGATTTTTTATTTCACCCCCTTTTCAGTCCTTTTCTTTCCTTCCTCTGCCATTTACTTTTTATCGTGTGCCATAATAGCAGTTTGTCTCTCCCTCGACTGCAGTTTGTGGCCAGGGGAAATGGAAATGGGAGCCAGGTCCTGCATCCTTTGGACCGGAAGTCAGGTATGTATGGAGCGGAAAAATTCGGTTTTATTTCTGGTGTAGTCTAAAGGCCGCTTCGGGTATTTGGTCTTCTAATTGCGATCTTTTTTACAGACTAAAGAAGAGATTAATTTTCTCTGTTATTATTATTACTTGGTCGTAATATCTGTACATTCTTTTCAACTAAACTAACATTATTTTGAGCATAGTTTATCTTTAAACGATGTCAACAACTACAGAACATTCACATTTTAAATTAAGTCATTTTAGAATAAATATTGAATGTAAAGAAGAGTATATACCAGCTTCTATCTAGACACAGGAAATCGTATAATGTTTCAGATATTTAAAATAAAATAAACAGAAACATTTCACAAAATGTATTGGCAGATACATTCCTAAAAGGAATACACACTTTAATACTGTTGCAAATGTAAATACGTAATTCAAGCCAAATAAATTGTGTAACTTGGCTTACTTCTAGTTGCTGATTGATCATAACCCATTACTCCTTGTCGCCTTTGTCGCCATGGCAGAAATTTTCCACTAGAAACTTTTAAACTGTTCCCAAAAAATAGACCCAAAAAACAGCGATGGAAAATTTTAGCATAAAACCATTTTGCTTGCAGCAACCGCAAGACAATGTTGTAAACTAAGACCAACTACGCCCCTGACACCCCTTTTTTCCTTTGCAGAGCTTTTCCCGGAAAGTTGTTGCTGTTTGAGAGCCCAAGAAAATTTCTATAAAAAGGCATAATAGACGTCAGCAAATGTCTGCGACAGCAGCAGCAGAAAACTACAACAAAAGCATCAATAAACAGTGTAAAAGACAGTTACTGGGGGGGAGTGCAGGAAGGAGGGAAAGGAATTTGCTGTGACAGAGAGGCAAGAAAATTGCACTCAAAAAAGTTGGGATTACGTCTTGACTATTTAAAGATAATGTTTTAAAATCTTCACCTATTTATTCTTGGGCTTTCTATCTGGTTTCCATTAAAAATAATACTGTTTTAAAATAAAAAACTCAACACATTGAAAAACAGCGAATTAAACTTTGAAAAATGTTGGTTAATGTTTCTCAAAACCACATTAAAAATTGAATTATTTTTATTAACATTTTTGCCCTTTCTTTTTTTGAGAAAGTATGTCAAATTTTTTTAAAATAATAGTATTTGTATTTAAAGTTGAAATAGACCGGTAGTTAAAAGGTCAAAATAAACTTTTGATATAAAAAAGCATTAAGAAACCAAGAGTTAGTCCAAAAATGCGTATATCATTTTTATTTGGCTTGTTTGGCAAAAGCATTAAGCTCTAAAATTTGATTCATTTTTTTTGAGTCTTACAGTACGTAATCAAGCTCAATAGTTGTTGAAGTGTACATAAGATTTTAAAATTTTAGGAGATCTATGTGCCATTTGGCAATATTCATAAGATTTTTTCCCAGTGCGGTTTAAGGGACAACTCTGGACTTGAGGTTGCGGCTGAGCCCTAAAGCTTCCGCTCATATTTTTATCGAGTCTGGAAGGGGTTTTTCGGGGCGTAAGTGGGCGTGGGCGGCGTAAACCATACGTCAAAGATGCTTTATTGAGCGGGACAAACAAAGCCCGAAGGAGAAAGGGGTGCCCAACAAATTTAAAGTTGTGCGGTTGCCGAACCCGGACCTCCCCCGATTTCCATCCGCCCCCAGAATGAAGCTGGCCACCAACAGCTGCCAATGATGCAAACAAACAAAATGCTCCGGGCGGGATTTTAAAAAGCACTTTACGAAGGCCAACAGAAGATCTTGTTGGATGATGGGCGTCGGCGACAGGGGGCGTGGCAGCGGCCTGGGGCCACTTTAAGCCGTGTGTGTGTGTGTGTGTGTGCTGACAGGGGCGGAAAGGGGGTCTTGGGCGGCCAGCGGCAGGCGACAGGCTTGATGGCAACTCAAATTTGCAAAATATTGACAAGCGAATCGTCGTTGCTGGGGCATTATTTAATAAATCAATATTTTATTAGGTGGAAAATATGCGTGTGCAGAAGGCGGAGGAGGGTATTTGGCTGGCGCGTTGATAAGACGAGCGGATGTGGAATAATGCCCTACAGACCACTTGAAAAGCGGTGCATTAATATAATTAAAATTGCAAATATTGAAAATAAATTCATTCCTTCTCTGTAATCCTTTATTTATAACGAATGACATTTTTAAAGAAACTACTAGTTCAAGTGATAAGCTGAAGCTGATAAGTTTCTTGAATACATTTAATTTATTTAATTGAAACCACTTAAATGTTATACTTTATTTGATGCAGAAATAAAGTATGTAACTTAATTTGTAAATGATTTCAATTATATAAATTAAACGTATTCAAGAAACTTCTGGCTTCTCAGCTTAGGCTTTTCACTTGAAGTTGTAGTTTCTTCTAAGCATAAATATAGTAATTATTTAAGTTATTATATAAAATTTATTATATATATAATACGTTTGGTATTCAAGAAAATTATCGGCTTAAGCTTGTAGTTTTTCATACAAATTTCATTCGTTATAAATATGATTACAGAATAAGAAAGCATTTACTTTAAATATAACTCTGATGATAATTTTTAAGTTAGGTCAGTTTTAATATAAGATTTTATGTAACAAGGACTCATATCACACTTTCCATCAGCCTAGTTTTCTTTTAGTCCTGTAAATCCTTTCAAATCTGGCCTGCAGTTGAATCGTGAAGCAGGAAAACTTTCTGGTTTTGTTTTCTTGTTGTTTTTGGTGCTTTACGCACTCGGCAAAAATGCCCAACTGGCTGCTCTTTTCATTACTTATTTCTTTATGACGCTAATGTCCTTAATTCGTCAGTGTTAACCTAATTTCGTAGAATGGCAAAAGCGACGCTGCCGGGAACTTGAACGGCAAACACGACGACAGGCGAAAGGAAAGGAAAATAGAAAGAATTATGCCAAGAAAGTTTCCTATTTTGTCGCAGCGGGCAAAAGTTTTGCGGCCAATGCGACGAAGACTCGCCTGAAAGTATAGTACGTATCCTGGCCCAGGCCAAGAGTCCTTTGTGCGACACTCGCAGTGTCGGACTGTCTGTCCCTATTCCGCTTCTCTCAGCCAAAAGAGAGTGTGCTAGTGTGTTTTAGTGCGCATTCCCAAAGGCCATATAAATCATAATAATTTTGCAATGTAGCATTGGCCAAAGAGCATCCGAAGAAGCGCCGGCATATCCTTTTGGCATGTCTTTTATTTGCTACGTGTTGATGTCCTTTTGATGGCTCTTCTCCCGGTCGCCAGTCCCAAGACCCCAATCCCCTCATATCGGCGAAAGCCCCTGGGGGCAAATGACAGCCACACAAAACCGCCGACCAACCGACCGACCGACCAACCGACAGACCATCGAGGTCCTGCCTTCGTCCTGCCCCAGTTTGTGCCTCAGATTCAGTTCAACTCCAGGATCTGACTCTGGTCCTGGTCCTTCTCCTGTGCGTGCGTGCGTGCCGCCTTGTATTTGTAATTCCGGACGGCATGTCCAGCATAAAAATATACTTAAGTGATTTCTCTTGATTCACTTACATAGATTTGGGTTACATTTCTGCTGGCGCTCCTATTTCTGGTTCTTCAAAGCAAATAAATAATTTTTATGATGGCTTGGCATTCCCCAACCACACAAATCCATTCCCTGCCATCCGAACTGATCCTTCATTTAATTTCGCTCAAAAGCGTCAAAAGTTAAGCTGTAATCATTTAAATGATTTATGTTGCTTGATTTACCATATCCCTTAGATCTTTTGCTTGGCTTGACATTTCCTCTTTTTTTTTTTGGGGCACTGGGTTCGCATTTCCCTGGAGATTTATACCGCCCTCGCACGGGGTTGGAGGACATTCTCAATCATAATTTGTTGTGGCGTCGAAGTGATTATAATAGATTTATATGCATATCGGAGGCAAAAGGTGAAATTTAATGTTTATTTTGGGCTAGCTGTGGCCCGACGAGGGTCATGCGATTGGAGGGGGACTTTATGCCGCATAGAATTGCTTAATTTATGATTCGGCAGCGGGTCAAAAAAGAGATTTCCCTTAATAGATATTCACAAATAATGTAAAAGGTTGATGCCCAGTTATCTATAGATGATTTCCATTTATTTATTAAATTTAGGTCAAGAGATTATAATTTTAAGCCTTATTGGGTAACAATAGATTTCATAGCAGCAAAACAAAATAATTGATTTAAAGAGAAAAAATGTCCTTACAATACATTCTTCATTGCATAAATAACAAACAATCTGTTTCGAAACTAAAACTATTAGAAATAAGAACAACTTGCTAATTGGATTCCATTCCGACTCTGGGAATATTTATGTCCAGGAACCTGCCAGAGACTTCCTTCATTAATCTCAAGGGGAAAGAGGAAATCATTTTTCAATAAATATTCGAAAATTTGCAACAATTCCTAGCAACAGAAGCCAGCGAAGTGCTTATCCTTGACCTCAGAGAGCTCGAAGTCATTAGGAGATTTTTGCATTGCACACAAAAATTGTTTTAATTGTTATTTACTTTTCCGCTTTCTGCCCCGCGGCAACAGCAAAAACAACATCAGTGCTGGAAAACAACGCTAATGACCAACTTTTGGCAAGCAGCAAGCAAAAAATGCATGCCATGCATTGCAGTGTTGATCCTGCAACCCCTTCTCGTCCTCGTCCACGTCCTTTTTCTTCTCCCGCTCCTTCTGATGTCCTTCTTGTTGCTATTGGCGTAGTTGTAGTCGTCGAAAACACTCAAAACCCATTAGGCAACACTTTATGCTTAGTTTGAAGTTTGAGGGCACAAAAAAAAACTGGCGTAGGATACTTTTGGGATGCTCTTGGCTATAGTTTACTCCTTAGTTATATAATGTCATGTCTGAACAGATGGGAATCATGTAAAAGAATTTTCCTTACTTTTATGTAATCATATAAATCATAATCATATAAAAAAGTTGTCCTTACTTTCTATGATTATCATATATTTCAAAACTAATTACCTTATTTTAAGCTACATTTTTAACATTTCCTTGTGTCTTATCGGTTTTTAAAAAATTGTTATAGATACTCTTGAAATAATCGTCTTTTTAGATTTAGTCATTTCTATTTCTGGTTTTCATTATTTAATTTTCCAAATTAAGTTCAAATAATTTATAGTTATTAAATTCCTAAGGGAGTTTTTTAAATTTGTTGAATAAGCCTATTCTTTTACATTTATTTTCTATAGCTCCGTTTTCAAAATCGAAAAGAAAGGAACACCTTCATTATATTATCTATTGCGTTAATAAAAACACATGCTCCGTTATATACCCTGGTTTTCACGATTAGTGGGCATAAGTACGCACACAAACAAACTGAAATAAAAAGAATAAGTGGCAAAACTGAAAGAAACGAACCTGAGGCGACTGCGGGCCAAGTGAGTTTTGCATATTAGCAGAGCAGAGGATAACATCGAGTGGGTCGCTTGGCGGCGGGTGGGGCAGAAATATGTTTGCCGGCACTGTAAAAACGTTGCTCAGTTTTACAAGAACGACAACTGCGAGCGGAGCCTACTCACGAGGCGGAAGGGGCGTGGCAGGGTGCATTTAAAATGCAATTGCCATACGCGACGACGACGTCGTCCTTCGAAACCACCCACACAATGTAAATGAAGGGGCCAGGCCCTCAAGGCCTACGCCCAAACTAAAGACCCCCACGCCCCTAAAAACAACCCAACTTCCAGGAAGGAAAAGCAGCTGCTGTAGGCGGTGCGTTTACATTGAGAATTACCCCACTTACAGTGTTGACAAACGAGCTGAAGATGAGCGCACACGAGAACCAGATGAAGTGGAATAAACGCTGGGTTGTGGATTGGCGATTAAAACGAGCCAGTTAAAAGGATCTTCGGGTGAGCCAAAAATGAGCACTCTAGAGCAGTTACTCCTTGCTCTTAAAATAAATGATCCATAACAGAACTAGTAATATAATACCAAAATAAAACATCTAACAATAAATTTGAATTCAAGATTTTCTGTTTTAATCTGTTTACATTTTTGAACTAAAAGAAATAATTCAGTTAATCATATCTTTTAGAGAAGGCGATATGATTTTAAAGATTATCACTCATACGTAGTGTTGGCCTATATCATATATTTTACTTATTTGTTTTTTCAGCACACACAAAGTTATTTATTGACAAGAGGGTGATTGTCAAAGAAGTTATAGTCATCTCAAGAATATACCACTTTTTGGGTGCACGTGTCGTATGAGTAATTTATTTTTACATTTGACATACTGCACATTAAGCTAAATGTAAACTTAAAGCCAATATATAAATACTTAATATAACTTATTATATTTGAATAGAGATGAACAAAACTTTAAATGACACCATCATTCGAGTCGGTTTTCCTGGGTTAAGTACTTTAACCACAGCGCTTTATGCCGACCGACGTGCATTAACATAAATCGAATGTGCGGCGAAGGACGGGACTCCACTCGTGCCGACTCCTTGACTCCTTTGACACTCGCAAATCACTCAACACCATGATAGATGCATCCTGCAAACACCACCTTTTCGCCCTTTCCCCGTTCATCCGCAACATCGTTTAACGCAATAGCGCCAACTATAAATTTTAAATTAATTTTGAAGTGCAGCCGGAGCGGCAGAGTTACAGAGCCGTAGAGATGATTCCGTAACAGTCGGCGAACATTCGGCAAAGGGCAACGGCAGCCCACTGATGGCCATGGGAGGGGGCGTGGCACTGGGCGGAGGGACGGCAGAGTGACGACACACACATGACACGCATTTTATTGCGCGTCAGTCGCCGCAACTGACAGGGAACGAAGCTTTGAGTCGGGTCCTTCGTTTCCGCGGATGAACTATTTTTCTACCCTTTCAGGGGCTGAATATCCTTTGAATTAACTTTGAAGTCCTAGAAATTTGTATTGTAATAAAAGAAGGTAAACGTACCCATATCACCTTTTAGCAAAATAATATTTCTTTTCTTATACCCATCATTATTTTATTATTTTAAAGGCTTTTATATAATAATAATAAATTGAATATCGTACGAAAATTAACAACTTAATTGAAGCACAAATAACTTTTCATTTACTTCATAAAAAGTTCTTTGAACTAGTTTTATGCAAGAATAATATCAAGAAATCCCTAAATAGTTGGTTTATGGCTACTAAAAGATTGGTATATAAATTTTGTTTTGATTTCAAAGTAATGAATAAAGATCAGGCACTCCTCAAGAAAGGTATTTAAAGTCTCGGTAAGGGAATGAAAAATACTTATTTTCACTTTATTTTTTGGGTTCTTCTCGGATGACGACTCCTGGCTTCTTGAACGCTTTGTTGTCAGTCATTACAAGTGCATAAATTATTGTAACCACATTTGGCGGCGACAGGGAAAAGCAGCGGAGCGAGTTGAGGAAGAAGTCTGCACGGAGGTGGTGGGGCTGTGGTGCAGCTGCTGATGGTGGTGGTGGTGGTGGCATTGGTGGCCATGGCCATTGCAACAGTTGCCAGTTTTCAGTTGCTGATGCCGCTGATGACATGACAAAATATTTTCCCAACTGACTTTTGTTCAGTCCTCCATCCGCTCGGCAGCGAATGTAGCTTTTGACTTTGATGCCATTGCCACGCCAAATGTGTCACTACCCACACCCACCCGCTCAACCGCCCACCGCCCCCCTTTGTGCAGTTGATGTCAGAAGGAGTTACGGATACATGCTGGGTGCGTGTGCATCCTCCTCCTCCTCCACTTCCTCCTCCTCCAGCCCGCCCCTTCCATTTGTGCATTTCATCGTAGATTCTATCATTTTCTGCTCGCATGCTTCAGCAAATTTTGGAATTTTCAATTTGTTCAGAAATTTTTGTAACAACGCCCTTGCCGCGCCATCCCCGATTCCAAAAACAACAGGAATTTATTGAGCTTGTGTGGAACAAAGAAGAGGGTACATCTAAGTAGGAATCGGATATACCACAAGTAGGCGGGCTTCCTTGAATTGATGCCTGGACACCATAATGCTAATCAAAAGCATTAATTATAATCTTTACCAAAGAAATAATTAAATAAAAGCTGTATTTTAATTTTATTGGAAATTTGTAATTATTATTAAAAACTAAAACTTTGCAAAGGATTTTGTTTATTGTTAAAAATAACTGCATTACCTTTACGGCTATTAAATAGGATTATTCATTTAGCCTTAACGCACTGATATTTGTTTATTTAAGTAAAGCATTCTAAATATTGCCTGGGTAATTACCGTCATCACAAATAAATTAAAAATATTTCACTGACAGCATATACAGACACATTGAATTGCTATCGACCAAGTCAATTAATTTCGTCTGACTCTTGACCTTTGCCCTCTACCCGAATGGCTAAAGCAAAATCGAAATCAAAACTCAATTTGCCAAGCTTCAAACATTATTTCATACTTATGAACCCAAACTCACGCTTAACTCAACTCAAGTCCAAATTTATTGCTGACCAAGATGAACATAAATATAATTTAGATATGTATTTATTTTAAGCGAAAACTTTAGCCCTCGCAGAAGACAAGAAATTTATATGTATATTGGCAATGCGAGGCCGAGCACTGTCAATAATAAAACGCTTGATAAATGCTAAGAAAATGTGCGCAGAAATGTTTTACATGCGAATTAACGCAATAAATTTGATGCCCGGCAAACAAAGGGCAACAAGAAGATTTGTTGGCCAGGCATTTGTGAGGGCCCCCGAAAAAGTTTGATTGGAAAAAACATTTGTGATTTATTTGCGCAAACATTTAATAAATTGCCATCGGAATATATTTATTTATGCGACTTTGCCGGACCAAGGACTTCGGTGCTCTTGCTCTTGCTCTGCCTGGTAAATCTACGTTTCTCCATTGCTGGGCAAATAACTTGATTAAAAAACCGCAAAAACCTATTTGAGGGCCCCGAACGACCGCAGTTCCGTTCCTTCCCTTTTGGCCACAATGTTATGGCCACCGCAATCCGATTCAATGTGTAATTTAACACGAAATGGAAAGCGATTGGCAGGAATGCCCGTGTGTGTGCGGCGAGTCTGCATTGGTTGACCAGGTCGGCACCTGTTCCGCCCACCTGAACCGCACACCTGGCTTTCCCAATAGCGCCGGGGTGTTCCGGTTGAGGTGCCCGGTGTCCATCAGTGGGCGTCTCGGGTTCTTCGAAATCCCTGGCCCGGCCAGCAGTTCAACATTTCCGGGGGGTCACTTTATTGCCGTTGCCGGAGTTTACGGGACGAAATCACATAATCCCAGGGGATTTGTCTTAGCGAATAGCGTATAGCGCATAGAAATTCGTTGGGTGTGGCTGGGGGACTTACAAATTTTCTATGAGCGGAATCTATTTCGAACCGAACTTAATTCATATTTGGGGGCGCATGGAATTTAATCCCACGGAGACTATCTTATTTCTGGAGCACTTCAGTAAATAATTCGGCAAATAGGTATAACTTACTCAATAAATCAAGACATTAGTGTAACGATTATATCGATTATTTGCTTTGATATTAATATGTATGTATTTTAGTAAAATAGGGTAATCTTATACATAGTTTTTGTAGAAGTCCATTGTAATTCAATATATAACTGCCTTTACATTTGCTTTGCAATATGCTGTTTGTTTTGAATTAATTTCATTGATTTCATATTTTGATTTGATTAAAGATTTTAATATTTTGACCTTCTTGAATTTGACCGATTTTACGCACAAACGCGAAGTGATTTATTCCCATTTTTAGTGAGATACTCTATAATTCAAGCACTTAACGATTGCATTGTTTTAGAGTCTCTTTTTATTTGAACAGAACCCATCATCAAGCCAAATCTCAATCTGGAACCTTGGAATGGTGACCACATTTCCTGCAGACATTTTCGATTAAAATGCGTTGCATACTTTTATGCGCATATTCGCACAATCACTCACTCACACACACACAAACACACACACAGCTCTCCATGAAGGACTTCAGAGGCACAAATAATTAAGTTTTTCTCTAACTTTTTTTCGGTGTGCTCTGGTAGTTGGTCCTGGTTGTCTCTGTGATCCTGCTCGCCGACACGTAACTTTCAATGGGTAAAAACTTTTTGCATTTTATGTCCTGCACACACCCATACACCTACACAGCCACACACCCACAGACAAAGAACGGTGCATAAAATGTTTGTAAGTGACGTTGAAATTGAGACACTTGTCGCTTAATTGTTTTTCGAGTTTCCACACATAAAAAAGGGGATGGAAATGCCTGCCTCCTTTCTTTTGTCCTTTTTGTTGGCTGCTGAGACGTGCCAGGGAAATTGAAAAGGGATTTGCCTTTTGCCTTTTTTTTAGGGGAATCATTTGCACTCCTCATTTCTAGGGGTCCCCCACTTTTGTACCCCCCCATTTGTGTACTTCCCGAGATCTGTTCTGTTTGCACGATTTCTTAGACCCCCGTGTCTGTGTGGGCGTGGCCCTGGGCCGGATTGCATTCGCCTGTGGTTACTTGTCTGCAGATTATTTTAAGTAATTATCAAGCGATTTGCGTAAAGGTCTTAAGTGTTCTCAACTTCTGAAGAGGTCTCTGATGACGATGCCGATGCCGATGAGAGGAGCTGGGCGTGAATTAAACATGTAAATTTAAACAGCTAAGTGGAAGACAGTTGCATGTAATTGCGGTGGCATAGTGCCAGGGAACAAGAAGAACAACTTTTATATTCTGCAGTCATGAAAAGAAGCAATTAAGTTGCAGTTAGAAAATGTTGGTGTACCCATCTTAAGTGCATAACGATCCAAGGTTCCTCGTGACTTTTTCGGTGTCAATTGCTTATTAGCTTAAATGTTTTTTTTTTGTAAAGGAGGGAATTTAAAAAGAACAGATCTTCAAACAGCAAACAAGTAGATTCACTCTTATTTCGAAAGTTTGTCTCTTTTTAAGACGTTTAGTTTTTAAAAAACTGTTTTTCTGTATTTCACCTCGAACAGAACTAAAATTGTTATAAAAATGGTACGATCGTACTTAAATTTAAAGAGGCATTTTTTCACGAAAACTAGACGCATTTAATGGAGGACACAACAGAAAATACCCATTTTTTAGGGACTCAAATGCGGAACTGGGACAAACTGTGAGGTGAGAACATTTCACAGTCATGAGTGCTGATGGATAAACGATCTACGGTCCATTAACTCACCCAAACACAGAACATTTAATACAATTTATTGTGGTGTGTGGAATCCATTTCATTTTGGGAGAGGGGAACTGGAGTGACTGACTGTCAAGTTGCGGCATCTTTGGGTTGAGTTCCTATTGCCTGATGTTATATAACTTATTACGACCATAATTAACACTAAATTCCCCAAATGGCAACGGACAACTGTCAGCTGCAAAATCATTTGCGGTGTGGATTCGGAGCAAAGTTCGCATGCAGACTGGCTGATGCGGCTGTCCTTGTTTTTGCTCCCTGTCATGTTGCAGGATTCGGCTAGTAAGTGTCCTCATCCCATTCCGCTGACCCCTCGTCTCCTTTTGCCAGGACTCCTGCTGACTTATGCGCTGCGTCGTGCTGCAGCAAATTATAAAATGTTTGCCCTGCCGCATTTTCCACACATCACACAAGTCATGTCCTGCAGGCCTCTCTGTTCGCCATAAGACGATTGGTCCTGCTGCATTAATTTTCTGTTTCCTACTCGTAATCAAATTAGCCAGACCAAGATGAATTGAGGTCACATCTTGCAGATGCAATTGACAGAGCACATACCGAAATCATGTTTTAAGAGTAAAACATAAATATTAATTGTAAATGTTCAAATATTAAAATGGAACGAGGTTAATGATATAAGCCCTTTGGTTAAACACATGATAAAATCATAGTGGAATATGTAATATCGTATATAGAAAAATACTATGCTTTAAGCATATATTAATTTCGGATTATTAAATATATACTACCTTCACCTATATAGTGTTTTTAAGTTAAAATGTTAATATCCACGAATAATAACTATAAAGTGCTTAACTACCAATTAAGATCTAAATGGCAACTAAAACACACACAGGAAAGTCCAAGACGAAATACTGGGCACTTAAGATCTTTAAATTTCAGAAATAATGTACGAAAACATTCAACCTATACCAACTAATCAACTAAGCCCTTTCAGATAATATTCAATTTTACATCAATATTAATTATTAACATAAATCCCGGTTATAACAAGCGATTGTCTCGGCCTACACTCATCCCTAATATTATTCGAGGTACCCAAGATCTCATCCAGGCTTTGATGGAACATTTCGGACCGCAAGAGCAAACAAACACCCTAATTGAAGGGGGAATCTGCCTGGCTGGGCTCTTTCTTCGGTGGCATCGCTGCAGAACTCCACAAATTCCCCAATCGATACAAGGCGGATGTGGGGGAGATGCCGAAATTTCATATATCATCCAACATTTGCCCCACCCACACTGCCGCACACATGCAATCGAGTTTTGAGTTACACAACCGCAAATAGGCAAGCAGTCTTTCCGCCTGAGTCATCAGGATTCCAAAGACGAGGGACTCCCGTTTTGGCCAAGACAGCTGTCTGACGTTTATGATTGCAGCAAACAATGGCTTCGATGGCTGCACTTGAAATTGATAATTACGTTTGGTAATATTTGTCAATTGACTCTGCAGAGGCCTTTGAAATGGAATATAACGGCATTATAGATTCCTCGTTTCGCCTACAATCAGAAAATTCAACTCAAATATTAGCAAGGCTCTTGATTCTTTAAAAGGTGTTAGTTTTGAGTTTCAAATTATGTGTCACAAACTGGCGACGACACTAATTAAGGTGCAACTCCTAGTTGTGCAAAAGTAGCATCCATTTCCAGCAATAATTTATTGAAGTCTTTCCAAATATGCTTACCAGTGTGAAGAACTTTGCCAGACTCCTTGGAAAAACCATAACCTGCTAACATAGCAAAGGAAAACTCGACTACAACCTTTCTGTTATCAGACAATGTTCCACCATGTTGTTTGTCCAATGGAAAGTTTTCAATATGCAAAAGCTTCTGTGCTACTCGCCAGTTTTCTGTTCCTTTCTCGCCCAATATCGGCCGGAGTAAAGCCAGGTGTTTTATGCGGAAAAATATTTTCATACATAAAAGTTTTACGGCAAGAACAACACAAACTCGATGTACCAGCAAAAACTAGGTGTCCTTGGCTGAGTTTTGTCACTTATGGAATAGTTTCTTGGACAAAAACTTAACTTAACTTTCTACGAATTAAATGCGACAAGTAAGGGAATACAGAATTTTGTATTCATTTTCGGACTTGGCTGAAGGAAAAATATATTTTGTAATAAAGTTTTTGTGACAAAACGAATAAAATGAGCAATTATTTCCAAGAATAACAGAATTAAAACTCTTTAAGTGTGGTTTATGCTTTATATATTTAGACCGACACCCTTATAAGTGTTCCGTCCTTTAGTTATTGTTATGATTTGACTAATCGTGCTAATTTCTAAGAACTAAAAGGCTTTCCGCTGGACCTATAATGTCGCAAACACATCTCATTTCGCAAATGGTTGGCTTGGAAAAAAATTAAATAAAATATATGACAGTCTGTTAGCCATTTGGCAAGTTCTACGCACTTCTCCCCTCAGCAGCAACCAACCCGCCTTGTTAACTGAAACTAAACAGTACAAACACGACTGTCAACAACTGCAACATTTACCGCATGTCCACGTCCAGCTCGGCGCTGGGTGACAGGACATGTTGTGGGTCCTGGGGCTACCGAACTGCCCCCACTTCCACCCCAGAGTGTCCATATGGTCAAATGGGGTTTCACCCTCCTTTAACAACTTTTTTTCCGGGAGGAGGACACTGCTTAATTGGTCAAATGCATTTTAGAAATGCTCCGTTTAAGTATGGCTACAGGGTGCCTTCTAAATCTAGGAAAAGTTTTTGTGCCACAGAGTAAGCAAAAAAGTAAGAAGGTACTTTATTGCACTATATTGACAAATTAAAATTCAAAATTCTTAAAACAATTTGAAGAGATGTTATTTATAAAGGTCTTCTGGATGGTCGAACCCTTTATATTCTATTTTCCAAGAATTAAGAATATGTCATAATATTTTAAATTTGCCCAGGATGAAAGCAGTCACGATCCAACAAATATTGAGAAAGACAGCTTGGCTTTTTTGTAAGGCACGGAACACTTAGTTCACGTTTTTCGGCAACTTTATCGCAAATACTTGCATCAAAATAGCCGCCTCGTTGGCCAACTTTTCTGGCCATTTTTTTGGCTTTCCTCTGACAGCTGGCCACGCCCTCGCCACTGACATGTTCCACTTGCCAAATATAGATACCTACTCATCCGAGCACCTCTCATCGCTGGTGTGCCTTGGGCCAATTCATAAATTAGACTTTGCATGCAATTTCGACTGATTTTCCATCTACCCCGACTCTCCCTCCAGCCATCTATATTTTTTCGCTGGTGTCCGTTCTGCCGCATTGAACACGCAATTTATGAGAGCACAAATTTTATTTGAATTACAAAAAATAAAACCGAAAATAGCGGAAAGAAATCAAATATGTTTTTACCAATTTCTGGACGATTATCAAGAAAAATAGCATAAAAACGCTTGACCCAATTTAAACATTTTCTCTTTGCCACTATTCGGACAAATAAATTCAATAATTTATTGCCAAAAAATTGATCAGGCTATATTTTTGCGATAACAGCTGCAGCAAATATTTAATAAAAATGCTGTATACAATTTAAAGAGGAGCAAAAAGGTTTCGAGGAAAAAAGCAAAACAAAAAAGTCAGACCCTTGGGGCTAAATGTGAACTGTATTATCACCTCAAATGTGTGTAATAAAGTGCCGCGAAAGTCCTCTGACAAAGCCTGTTTTCCCCCTCGATTGCCAGTGAACATGACGCAAAGGCAGGAAAATAAGCGATGGGTAGCATATGACAATAGGGAGCAACTCGAACCCGAACTCCAACCCAGTCTCCAATCCAGACCAGAACAAAGGCCCCGGCCAATGAAGTTATCATTGAGCGCCAGACAGGCGAACAGACAGCGATTGGGGAGCGGCGGGCACATGCGCAAATAAATAAATTACCCCTGGGCTGGCAAGTCAGATACTAAGTCCAAGGTACTACGTTGTTTAGTGAAAAAACTTTAAAATATGGAGGCCTAACTAAAATTCTCTTAAAGGTAGCGGATAAGAAATCATTAACTAACGTTTATTAGAAAACAGTAACACATTACACATACAGTTAATAAAGCTAAAACAATGTATATATAGTAAATTTAATAGACTTTAACCAACCTAAAAAAACTTTAAAACTGTCTTCGAATGACTGAACATTTTACATTAACATTTAGATTTAATAAATAATTTATCTTGATTTTTATTGTAAGATCCGTAAAAATCACTGGGATGTCCATACCATAGAATAGAGAATAGATGGCTTTGAAAAACTGGTATACAGAACATTTACTGATATTTAAGGCAATTGTACTTCGAATTTTATTCGAAAATTATTAAATTGGTTCACATAACAATACAAGAATAGAAAAAAAGGAAACTAGTCATGTCAAAGCCCACAAGCTTAAAGGATGCCCTGGCCAAGTGGGAGGATCGCAATAAACAGCCAGCCAATACTGCCATAGAAATCGGTCTGCAGTTCCAGTACCCACCGATTGAAAAAATGGATCCCATCCTGAACAGTCTGACCGAGTGCCAGAAGCTGAGTCTGTCCTCCAACATGATAGAGAAGATAACTGGTATATCGGGGATGAAGAACCTACGGATCTTGTGTCTGGCGCGCAATAATCTCAAGACCCTTAATGGCATCGAACCACTGGGTGAAACTCTGGAGGAACTGTGGGTCAGCTACAATAACATCGAGAAGATCAAGCCCATCGAAGCGATGAAGGCTCTGCGTGTGTTCTACATATCGAATAACGTGATCAAGGACTGGGTGGAGTTTATGCGCATAGCCATTCCGCCGAATCTTAGCGATATCACATTCGTGGGTAATATTTTGAGCGAGAATATGGAACCCGCCGCTTTCACCGCCGAGGCAGTGCGTCGTCTACCAAACCTGAAGAAACTGGACGGGGAGCCAGTCATTCGTTAGGTAAAATCACACACACAATAGTTTATGTTCGAAATAAAGGGCTGGGAATAGTAGAACATAGCCTTTAACCTTAGTGTTCGTCTACATCACTGCTAACAATACAAGGCTAGAATCCGGGATTCCTTTGACAGTCGTTCGTATGTGATAGGCATTTGAGCAGAAAACATGTTTCCATTGAATTTCTTACTTTTTGCTTTGGCACGGCTTGTGAAGGGATTTTCCAATTTTCAATGCGTTCCTGTTGCTGCTGATGAGCTCCATTGTTTTGCCTGTCTCATGTTGCCCCCAACTTCCAATCTAAGCCCATTGCAAAGTGTTATTCCTCAAGGACCTTTGGATACCCTGACCGCAGTGGAAGCTCTAAGCCAAGTTGTTACAAATTACAAATTAAATCAATTTTTTAATTTCGTTTCATAATTTTACTTTTGACTTTCGAGTAAGCATTATTAGTAGAAATATTAATTTTGATCCCAAGTAATTATTCTTACTAGAAGAGCATTTTCAGCTTCATTACCTTTATATTGTTTTTTCTCTATAGTGTTTTTTGTTTTCTAAGTTGAACAAGTTTGTGCTCCTGTTTTTCATGTACTGCATTGTTTGCATATTTTCGAGTTGTAAAGTAATGAGCTCCACCTTGGTTACTTGGGGGCGTGTTTTCCCCCAAAATGTTGTTGGTTTTTAAATCAAAGTTAAAGACTATAGAGGCTTGTCGAATATGTTGTAATAAATTCCATTGTAACCTGCTTGCTTGATAAATAATTAAGAGCACTGGATTTATTTCAATCAACAACGTATAATCCATCAACAAACAAAAATACATTTTTAATACTGAAACACAAGCCAGCAGACAAGTCAAGAAAAAATGAAAACAATTGAAGCGATCCATAAGTTGTGTTATATGTCGGCACATGGCATTTGTTTTCTGTGCATAAATAATCAACAAAGTCAATGGAGAGAGATGTGGCGGCCAGTCATAGATTTTTGGCAAACAGACAACTTAACAAAATCTATGAGAATGTGAATTTGCTGTCTGCCAACTCGAAGGACACCAGATAAAAACGTTGAATAAAATCATAAAAACGCCAGCCAAATCCCAGCCAAAATCTAAGCAAACCCATGCAAGCCAAACCAATTGCCAGACACGAAAGTTTAATGATACTTTTATGTCTTTTCGATTTAACAACTTCTCCATTATGGCTGTTCTTCCTGCTGGTGCTGCTGTTGTTATTTGATAAACAATAATATTAATGTAAACATGAAGGCCGTCCATAGTTCGACATTTTGGCAGACGAACAGCAAACGAGACAATTGTACAATTGGATGCACACAAAAATATTTTCTGGCAGCCTGAATTGTCGCTTGGCTGATTAGGCGAGCAAAATGGAAATAAAAACTGGCTTTAAAATGGTACAATAGTACCACCATTCGACGAATTTGCAGTTTAACATTTGGGGGTTTCAGTAAATTAGATACAAATGTGTCTGAGTTTTTATTTATTTTTGTTTTTAACATTTAGCTAGGTCTTTCTCATTTTGTAGTGTCTCAGTGGGCCTTTAAAATTTGTGTTTTTTGTTTTATTAAGCATTCAATCAACAAGATGATTAAATATATAATAATATTATTTATTAAACTTTTAAATAAATTCCTTGGTAAAAATCAATCTTTTAACTTCGAATTTCTTTTAAAGTTTCGGTTAAAGTTGTTCATGTGAAATTTGTAAGTTTTACCTTTAAAATTTAACAATCGTTGTCCCCACGGCCGATTGAAAAATATTTTAAGACCGATCTTAATGCCAAATGCCGAAACAGTTTGTGGGTGTGTGCTTGCGAGGGCTTATACAAAATTTACGTTACAAGTTTGTGCGGCCAGCTCTGGCCGTGTTGTTCTGGTCGTTGGCAACTCTGGCAATGACAACACCGAACCGAACTACAACACTCTCTTCCCAGAAACAATCCCGCATGGATATGTTAGTGTGGGCGGGTGTGCGAAACTTGGAGTGGTTTTTGCGCTGTGGTTGAGCAATCGTCTGTGTTTGTGCTCCGGGCCGGGTTTTATTTTTCACATTTTTGCACTTGCTGTGGTCAAGGGTTGTGTCGGTGCTGCCAAAGTGTTGCCATATATTCTAAATATGTTGGTTCGCCCTTGTTGGCCAGTTGCGGCAGCAAACGTAAGAGTGGCCAAAACGACAGTCAAACGCAAAACGGTCGAAAAGGCCACTTGGCAAACTAAACGCGTGATTTATGCCCCAACGATGATAAGAGACAGCAGGGAAAAGAGAAAACGGCGAGAGTTAGCAGACCAGCAGGTGAAAAAAAGAAAATTAAATGTATTTTTTTCCTTAAAATACTTGCGCTGTTTTCCACTTTAATTTCTTTGAAAATTTAAAAAATCTTTATTATATTTGTTAGTTTATATATCTTAAACTAAGAAACGGAAAAACATGTCCTAAAAATGTTGTTTCAGAAAATATAAAATGTGTATGTTTTGTCAAAAAAAATCGAACAACAAATAGCAATTTTAAATAAGTTACAAATATTTAAATTTTTCTTTTATGTCATTTAAGTTAACATTTGTGTAAGAAGATCATTTTAAAAATTGATAAAACTTCGCAATGAATTTATTCACCACCTTTTTAACAATTTTCACTAGTTTTTCAAGCACTTAATTTTCTGCTCCTGGAAGACTATACATTTTCTTGGAGGATTTCTTGCTCGGCAGTGGCATATCTTTAAGACACTTTAAGCTCGCCCATTCTCTCATGTGAGACGGTTGCTCTCCCAGAGATTCGCATTCACATCTTGTGCCTGTCAAAGGAGCATAAATCTATTCAAAGTCTTTACGAAAAATCCAGACAAATGCCAGAGATTACAAAAAGATTTCGGCCCACATGATGCATGAGGCCTCGGGCAATGAGCGGGAGGTCCTCGTGGCGAGGATCCATGTGTATGTGTGTGTCGGTCTATCTGGCACCACAAATGTAACCGAGCGACGCACACAAAAACAATTAAAGCCTGATTAATAGTTGCAGCCCACATCCGCCAGCCGTTCCACCTTTCGCCAAGTTCTCTTGGCCCAAAATCCCCAGCCCCACATCCACATCCACATCCACTTGCTTGGCCCTCCGCTGAGGCTGAGTTATGACTTTTGCTGGCTGTTTAGCATACTTTTAGGCTTCAGACATTGTTACCCAACATGAATGGGTGCGTGAGCGTGTGCGTGTGAGGTCCTCCCTCGCGCATAAGTCAAATTGTTGTTAATTTCACAATGTTAACCCTTAAACCAAAATAGCAGCAGAGACATAACATAAATTCATTTGCATCCGCCCCAGGGCCCCAAGCCCCCTCTCCGCTCGCCACATTGTATAAATCATTAAATTTTAATGCTTCCCAGGAGATCAATGAACATGACCGCAAATTATACTGAAGCGTGCTTTCAGGCGCATAAAAAGATTTCCCAGCATAAAGTGCATTTAATGCAAACAAAAAAAGCAATCATAAAAAGTTTCTGGTTTGAAGTTGCAGTTTGTGTGGGTGTCTGCCTGTCTGTCTCTCAACAGCTGGGAAAAAAAAGGCAAACATGGTAATGATATTGCATTGGATGACTGACTGTCTAGACTTTAAATGTGTTGGGACAGGCAGACATTTAAAGGCATATAACAAACACATCGCGATTCAGCTTGTATGAATCAATACTCTTCCAACTTTGGATAAGATCCATCATTTGTATTTTGTCAATAAGATTTTCCCGATCCAGATTAAATTCGTTGAAACTGTGGGACTTTCAAATTGTAAGTTGGGTGTATGGAGTTGACTTTTGATATTCACATTGACTACAACAAAACGAAAAGTGCTACTTGCATCGTACTAGAAATATAACTTTAAGTGTGTGCCTTTACCACTCACATTAATTCAAAATGGAATAACTTTGCACTTCAAATGTATATTTTTAACATGGTTGCTGGCGGGACTTCCTTCAGCAAATGGCAGCGTGAACTGCACTTCCGGTGCCTTAAAGCATCCAGTACAAGATGGTACATGGCGAACAAGCCAAGAGGCTTGCATATGCAAACGCACACTCAGATAGTAAATCAAAAAGTTCTCTGGTGCGAAATGGAGGCGAGCAGACCCTCTCGTTCAACCAGCACTTGTAGATACTTATTTCAACTGCAATTGCAGACACGCCCTCATCGAGGCACTTTTACCAGCGTATTTGACATGAGAAATCATAAACAAGTTGTGCAAACTTCTGCATACACAAAACTCCATTCTGCAACAGGAAGTCGCACGCACACAGCCACACACACACACATACAGACGTGGCTGAAAATGTATAAATTAAAATTTTCGCATCGCGCAGTGGCCACCAAAAAGATGCGGACCTCCTGAAAAGGAATGGGGCATGGGCATCGTAGCCTGTGGATGGCAAATTTTGCAAAGTAAAGAGTGTACACTGAGGAAAATAACATTATCTTCATACTAGAAAAAAATTAAGTTGGATTTGGCAATGAGTCGAAACCAAATGTATTATTCTTGAAAAAATATATTAGTACCACAAGCTATTCAGTTTTTGTACGGAAGAAATTAATTGGTATTTTTTTTAAATATCTAACTAAAGGTATAACTAAAAACATCTAATATTTTTGTTTGGAAAAATTATAGCTGCCTTAATACTTACAACTTTTTCCTTTAAACAAAACATTATATTTCTTAAATAAATTTTTTTCTATGTAATAGATGATAGTTGAGCGAGTGAAACAACTCTGCATCTGGTTTAGGATAAAAGGCATTTCGGCTTTTTGACAAAGATAGACAAATCAAACACGCGTCAAAATAATTTAGTTTTTTCTAAAAATGAAATGCTTATATTTAAAGGTCTTAAAATAATAAAGAGATAAATTTTAGTATCATGAAACAACAAACTTTTGATGTATATTTATATGTGAACCATTTTTTCTAGGGCATCTACTTGCCTTTAGATATCACGGTTTTAATTTTATAATTTCCATTTGGTGTTTGTTTTTGCTCAGGGACCGGGCCTTCGTATGTCTGTTTATTTTGTTTATGCGTCTTACATAAATAGTTTTTCATATTTAAATATTAAAGTTTTTGTTATGCTGTGCATCATCTTGGGTATGACTTTGTTGCCCTCTGTCGACGCCCAAGGTTCCTGCCGGCCGCCTCTTTTCGTATTATGTTTTCCGCATAACAATTAACTTCCGCTTTAAGCCGGGGTCTCACAATCCTTCTGCTGCCGCATGGCGTATGTTTAATTTCCGGCGTTGCGTATACGCCTAGTATTCATAAACGGCATTTAATTTCACACAATTCTGCATTAATTTCGTAGAGATTTTCTTCATCTCTAGCTCGAACTGTTGTTAATGCTGTGATTAATTGTTGTGTCATAAGAACAATCCGAATGGACAATTTGTTTTCACTGACAACAGACTGTCACCGAGCTGATAAGAGTTTGAAATTCGTCTTGGTCTGCACCAATTTGATATTCTGGACAAAAGCTCGGGAAATATTTGGATTTGGCTCTCCAGGCAACAAAGCAAATACAGATTAAGGAGTATTCCAGGACCAAAGCGACTTGCTTCGGCTGACAATTTGCGAATTCGGAAACTGCAAAATGCAGACGAACGCTGCCGCCAACCACACAAATCTCCAGCAATAACAATCTTTTGGGTTATAAAATTCAATTATGCATATTCCCAGGCACACGTGATAGTCGTACGAATGCAAACATCCTTAACCATTTGTACATACATATGGCTATGCAAATTCGGGAAAATCTGGCTCAGCATTTGTTGGCAATTTTGTTCGCCTTGCGGCTGGCCTTTGAGATTAGTGGACAAGCAGTTTGATTTGCTTACGGCCATCATTGATCCTGCTAATATCCTGCACTTGATTTGCTTAGACATTCACCTAAATAGGTTTCATAATTAAGCCAAAGGGCGAGCAGCTATCGGTCCTGCAAATTTTATTCTACTGGAAGTGTTGGCTTTTCTTAAGTACTATTTTATTGTTTTTTAACACAAGCCTAAGTACTGTACCTAAAAATATAAAAATATATAATAATTCCGTTACTTATTGCGTTTCATTGAATTAACACAAAGGACATAACCTCGATTTTTTTCTCCAACATTTTTAAGGGCTAATTCTGTTACAAAAAAAATTCATAATTTCGAAATGGTATATCCTTAAACGATGTTTTTTTTAATTTTTTATTTATCGGCACTTTAATTTGTAAGTCTCAAATCTGGGTCATCCTGATATTCAGATATAGTAAATTTTGAAAATGTGTTAAGCTTAAGGACCGAACTTTGCAAGACTTTGTTTTAAATAAAAAAGGACTTAATAACACCGTTAAAAGAAACCGTTTAATAGCAATGTGTCCAACTAAATACGTTTATTTTCGCAGCAGTGCAAGCCCGTATTTTCTGGCCCCAAGATACTTAACAAATTGTTTTTCTTTCGGACTTCCCCAATGCTCCGTTCTGATTGTTTTTTATTGCCCGCTTTGTCATCTGGTCGCGGGATGTCGACCGCCTACTTCCTTGTCGCCGGGCTGTTGTGCAACTTCCTGTTTCCGCCCAGCACCCCCCTCCCCCCCAAAACTCTCCTCCTTCCTCTTACGCGCTTCGCTGATGTGTAAATTAATGTCATTTTGGGCGCGATATTTTTCGGGTGTTTTTCCTTTTGGTTTCTCGGTTTTTTTCTGCTTTTTCGGGTTCAGGGCTTCCTCCCACTTGCTTTGCGGCCTGATTGAATTTTTATGATGACGCGCTTTGGTTTGCCGCTTTGCATATTGTTTAGCATTCCCTTTTTGTTTTGCGGGGAGGATGCGAAAACATAATTAAGGTGATTTTATGCAGACTCCCCCGTATGCCACTCATTATTATCTGTGTTTTCTACTCTTCTGCCGCTTTAATTGTTTTTAATTAATTTTTTATAACCAATGCTGGGCTGGGCTCTTAGGCCCGAGGCATTGGCACGTGGTAATTGCGGTAGAGCGTAGTCTGCGCATATTTTTTTTTGCCTCTTTTGAGCCTCTTAGGCTGTTCCGGTGATTATTTTTTTCGGTTCATGTTAATTGCAAAACTTTTTCGACCCTCTCCCTACTCCAAAAACCAAAAAAAAAAAAGGAAGAACTATCCGAAAGGCCCTTAACACTTATTCTGATTGTTGTTGCGCACTCGAAAAACAATGAAATGAAATTTGTACACTAAAGTTTTACTGCAGGCGCAAAACAGAAGAGAACAGACACCGAACGTATATGGCAACGGCAGAAAACTCATTTAGTTAGCATAACAAAAGGCCAAGTTGGAGTCGGAGTTTCCAGGGGAGGCCTTAATAACCCACTAGCAAACACACTAATTTGCACTTGAGCCCAATAATGAGTGTGCCGACGAGTGGCTGAGTGGCTGAGTAGCTGAGTGGAGCGATGAGAGATCAGCCAGGATTGGATTTCAAGTGCCCTGGTCTGTCTAGAAGTGATGTTCGAGTGCGTGTGTGCGAGTGTTTGGACTAATTTCTAATTTGAATGGTGATTTATGCAGTTTGAACGGGGCTTAGCCCGGCCCAAGTCGGGTTTATGGCTATTCCCCCCACTCTTCCCGACAACCTGTTGAGCTCCTGCAACTAATTAAATTTCCACTAAAGCCCGCACCGAAAACAAATCCCAGACCTTTCCACCATAACCCTTCGGTCCCGAACAGATTTTGGGCTTAGCGCACAAAAATTAAATAAGCTCAAGGCGGGCCGCATTGAAGGTTAATCTCCGCTGCGGTCGCTTTCGATTTAATGCCCGTTGGGGCGCAAAAATAAAAAGGAGAATTATTATTACTGGGAGCCCAAGAAGGAGGTCTCATAATAACCGTAAGCCGTCAGGAATTAGTTGCATTTTCATCATTTTCATTTCGGTTCGCCTTTCACAATTTCTAAAATGGAATGAAAGCGAAATGTGCTTTGTGGTTGGGTGAAAATGAAAAGGATACGGCTCAGGTCGCCGTGCCTCCTTTTATTTTTTTTCTTCCCGGTGCCTTATGGTATTTGTTGCCGCTTCTGCTGCTTCTGGCAGCCAAGATTTTCATGGCTAAATGAGATGGTTTTTGTGGTCGGATGAACTAAGAAATACGCTGATAGGAGGAGCGGGAACTGGCATGAATCTGACAGCTGTTGGCCTGGAAAAGTGGAATGTCAAAGGGCCGGGTCCGAGCGATGTAATGAAAAGGGAAATTTTTGAAAAGCGTCCATAGTTCGGGAATGTAGTTCAGGGTTTCAATTGAATGCCCAGTAAAATATTTTACGGTGGTTTTTCGTTACTGTTGAGGCTGAAATATTGGCTAATGGTAAAGTGCACTAAAATATGCACATTTTTGTGTGAATTCAGATGCTTTAAATCGCAAAACCATTAAACATCTATGAGAACTTTTAATAGCCAAACTTATCGCATTTGAGAAGTTCATTCAACACCTGGAGTTTGCTTTGCATTTTGAGACTGAAAATGTGAACATTTAAAGCTTCCTATCTTTCTTTACCTTCATTAAGATCGCAAATTTTCGGCTGTCAAAGAATATTCTGTCAGCCATCGAAACCCGCTAGGGGCAACTATTTATCCGGAAAATTTTCTGGCAAGCGCCAAAGAGTATGCTGCACTTTCTTGGGCAACTAAACAAGCTTAACAACTATTTTAATGATAAGTTTCCTACGCAATACCCAAACAAAGTGCAATTAAAAGTTTTGAGCAAGTCCAAGTATTTTGCCAAAAACTAAAGTTTGCCCCTCGCCAGCTCTCTCTCTATCTATTTGGTTAATTAACGCAAATTTAAATATTTATAAATATTTTGGGGAAGCGGAAGGCGAACCCATTTGGCCGATTGTTGGTGCGTGCAACCGCCGAGCTCAACCGCTGGAACCATCGCACCACAGCGGTGCAACAGGACATTCGAATAAATGACAGGACATGTGGCCGCTCCGATCCGCCTCGCTCCCTAACTCATTCGCCCTCCTCTGTGTGTGAATGCTTTTGTACTTTGCACTGCAATTTAGCAAATCGATTGGTTTCACTGCCCACCGATTCCGTCGATGCCGCCGACGCCATTCGATTTTTATGGCTTTCAAAAAGCCAGCGGACCCCAACAAATGACCTCGACTGTCGCCCACCCACTTCCCTTCCTGCGGCCAGGACATGCAGCGCAATAAAAAGCGCATGCCACCGCCTACATTGCCAAAGTCCCGCCCATAAAAAATCGCTAAACGGCAATAATAAAGCCGGCTATGGCAATAAAAACGCAGATAAAGTGAATATCTCTGTTGTCGCAGCGAAGGTGGAAGTGCCAGTACTCTTTCTTTCGGTAACAAGGGGTTTGTTTATTTTTAAAGAGGCCAATTTACTGTGCTTTAGAATATAATCTTTACTGAGTGGAAAAATAAAAATTCAATTTAATTGGACTCATTTTTATCTGTAAAAAAATTAACTTTTATTTTTTCAATCAATGGTGTAACACGGTTATTTATAAATGTACTGCCTTTGTAAATATAACTGATTTAATGGCTTTCTAAAAAGCATTTATGGTGTAGTAAAAAATTAGTTTATAAATAAAGGTAATTATAAATAAAAAGTTATTTTAGAATTTCAGGAGCCATAAAATTCGATTTTTTTTTAATTTGATGAGTGAACAATTCACTGCATAATTTGAGTTCGATTAAAAAGTAAGACCTTTTAAAAAAAAATAAAATAATAATAAATAACAAAAAAATTAATATGTTACATTGGATTAATTGTAAAGGTTTTATTTCATTCCTGCTAATATAAATATAATTGTTTATTATATCTCATAATCAATTTTAAAAGTTAGAAACAACTATATCCTATTCTAGACATTGAAAATTAAAGCGTTGTCAAAAAGTAAACCAACAACATAAGCGAGAGATTTACCTTTAATAGAAGATCAAAAGGCATTAATGTGGGAGAGACTGGAGGCCCCAAAAACCGGGAATGTGAGCGGTCTGTGCGGGCTGCTTTGCACATTAGTGGTAACCATTTGAAACTAATTTCGCATGAGAAACAGGTACGATGCGCACACACGACGGGATTTTCGTTTTTGGTTAGCAAACGACACGCGCAATTATTGCTCGACCATTTTATTTGATTGTGTGTCTGTGGGGATGGGGCAGATACGTGGCCCGAATTCGGCTCGTTTGATCTAAGTCACCTCGGCAATCAAACAAATTGAATTGAGATCGATTTTTCAGAAGTGAAAAGTAAGTTTACTTAATATTCAATAGCTAAGTGGGGTAGGTAGTGATAGTTTCCTAAAACGGTATAGTTTCCCAAAAAGTGATTCAAAAATGTACAAGCTTGTAAAAATATCTGATCAACCAGGAATTACTTTTAAAAATTGTATAAAAATTGTATTAATTGTATCAGATATTTTAGACTTCCATCATCTTATTATCATTTGAAATTTTAATTCTTTTTATAGGACCCTAAATATTACAATATTTCACGCAGCTTTATCGACGTACATTTGAAAAAAAAACTAACTTTAATTGGCTTTAATTGGCTTTGCATTTATTCTTTAAATCATTTTGTTACTTATGATTAGTTTTTATTTAGCCTTAACGTACTAATAGCTAACTTAAAGGGATATATTTACCTTACATTAATGAATCTCTTTAGTGATCCTACCTACCATATTTAAGTCGCAGAAAAGCGAATAGAAACGGAGTCAAGCTACGCTCCACTTTCCAGTTGATATGTGCCACATTAACTAACCCCATTCCTTGGACATTAGACCTAATATTTGCAATTTTCTTGTCCCACATTCGTGGAAAGCCGCTTGTGGGTGGATCATTGTCATTGCTTGGCCCAAATGCACGGAGCGCATTAATCAGCGAAGGAATCTCCTTCTGGCGGCAACAAATTAGTTAAAAGCGAAATGCAAATGTCAAAGCGAGACAGCTGACTTGCCTAATTAGAAGCCAAGTGAAATAAAAATATTACACATACGCCATGTATGCAATTTTTCACTTTTTAATTTGCACCCAGGCAATGCGGTTGTGTGTGTGTGTATATTAGGGCGAATGGTGGGTTGGTTTGAAAAGCCCGACTCTTGGTTGCATTTCAATTGACATGCCGAACGGCACGAGAGGCTAAAAAATACTGTTGCAGATGTTCTTGTTGCCGTTGTAATGCGCATTCGAAATGAGCACACGCATAAGAATTGAGGCCACACATTAATACACGGCAGCGGCGTGGGTTATAACACAAGAGTCCCTCTTATTTGCTTATAAAAAAATTATAAACTAATAAATGCATATTTTTGTATATCAATGAAAACAGTTTTTTCTGTTTACACTCTTTTATAACATATATACCTAGTACATAAATCTACCTTTGATTGATAAAAAAAGTGGTTTTTCGATTCATTGTTGGCAACCACTTGAAACATTTTACTTTTGCTCTTTTTTAGAGCTCATTAACTGAACAATTTTGTTAAACAATATTCATTGAAAAATGGAATTAAACCTTTTTACACATTCAACATTTTAAACAATTACAATTCAGTTATCTAGTTAATTTAACAGTTTTCAGAGTCCGACTATGTTCTCTTTCTATAAAATTATTTAAAATTAATGAAAACTCATAACGATCCCTCTGACATAGTCTTGCGGACGCCCCATACTTGCCGAGGGCGGAGGAGCGCGAATGTTAATTTAGATGCCTCATCCAAAAACAGCAACCAAATGCGGATTCAAATGGGCATGCAGCAGCCGCGAGTCCCGGGCGCAGGCGACCATGTCGAGCCACGCCCGCCGGGAGAATCGGGGGCCGAAACTAAAACTGCAAACCAAGCCAACCACAAAAACCTGCCATGCAGGATGCAGGTCTCGACAAAAGGCTCGACGCCGCCCAAGCTCACCCACCGCCAACGTCCTCATCAGCGCCAGGATTGCGGCCTGCGCGGCTGTAACTCTTTTCAAATAATAATTAACAATTTATTCCCCAAACAGAACGCACACAGCACAGTCGAGTGTGCGAATAGGGCTGTCAGCGTTAGTCATATCATTAGAGGCAACGTGTTGCTGACTTTTTGAGGCCTGCCAGGCTTGAGGGAAATCATGCCAATGACGCACTGCAAGAAACCAGTGCAATGATGAGTGAAAAATTAAGATATATGGGCCATTTGAAGTTTTATCTAACTGAATTATACATGACTGCATCCAATGCAGTCATTACTTTTAAATTAAGATACTGGAGGTTAAGTGGGTGGAAAAAGTTTTTCTAACCTCGAGATAAATCACATTTGTTATTTACATTTCCAATATACTAAATTAAGATTAATTAACAATTTTGGATATCCCGTCTCAACAAGAAAACAAATATATTTATAGTACTTGACCTGCAGTGAGACTAGGTTATATATTTTGTAAAAATTACCTCAACAACAATTAAATTAATTATGTATCTAATTTTGTTTCATTTTTTGTTTCAAGTTTACTACATTTTAAGTAGTTTTATCAACTTTTTAGGTCATTCTGTTTTTTTGGGTGCATTACAAAATAAATCCTGCCAAGACCAGTGAAATTATCTGTTGGTGGGAGGTAGATTTACATAAAAAAGGTAAAAAAGGGCCAAGAGTATCATGTAATCGAGAACCCGGCATTACTTTTTTTGCAGCTATCGCTGTTGACATTTTGTTCGTAGGCGCTCAGAAGTATGCAACTATATTTGTGTTTTTGCGGTTTCGCTTTGTATTTGTGCACTGCGCACACCAGCACACACCAGCACACACCGACGCACACATTGACAGCCCGCCATTGAGCGGAGTCAAATGCATGTGCAGAACATTCCACGTCATGTCAAGCGGAAGTGAGTGTCTTTCATTTTTGTTTGCTCCTCAGTGGGGGATCTCAGGCCCCAGAATCCAAGGCTTCATAGCTCTGCGCTCGCCCCCCACCCCCCTCCATCCGTAATGCCGCTTACTGTTAATTAAAAATGGGCGCCAAGAAAAAGGGGGCGGGGCTGGCAGTAACAGAAGCGCAAGTTGAACGCGTCGTATGAGTATTTTAATTAGTTTGCATAATTATGTTCGCTCTCTGGTCCTTGTGCTTCACACACAGGCAAACAGCAGACACACACATACACACCTACAGGTCCTTGGCGGCCACAACACAAAGTTACAAATTCCTTTTCTTTCTTTCATCGCCGCCCCGAAAAACCTTTTCATCTGCCGCGTTTTATGAAGGTTTAACAACTTTTTGATACAAATTTGCATGCCTACATGTGGGAGTGAGTGCGGGTTGATGTTTGAGTCCAAGGGCACTGCATTGTATATCTCAGCTTTTGGGTGCACTAAGAGAAAAATATACATTTAATAACCACCCACATTCTTAATTGATTAACATTAAATGATTTTTTCTAAAACAAGTAGTTTTTAAATATTACATTGCAAAATTGTAAAGTTTTTAAATTTAAAATACATAAAGCTTACAAAATAAATTGTTAATTAAAAAATGGTAAATAAAAGATTCCTATATTTCAAATATTTCCATTTTTTAATTTTTACATTAATATAATAAATTTGGATTACAAGATTTTGTCTTTGTGTAGTTGCATTTTATTGGAAATTTCATTGACGTTTGTTATATGATTCCTCCCTTTAGTTTACTTTACTCGCAATAAACAATTTTTATGGCTCCGCTATCTGTTATGTTATTTTTTTTATTTTTCAGCTGTGAACTTTCATGGATCCCTTCATAAAATGAAAGAGACTCGCTGTTATACTTGAAAGGTTTTATCTTTGTGCATGAAAGCAGAATATTTACTTGCAATGAGTACTTTATGCAGGAAAATATTAATTAAAGAAAAAATAAGTGAAGGCAAAAATAAGTTTGGTCACGGTCAAATGTTTACGTAATGATTGAATTGAATTGTAAGTCAAATCCAAATAGGTACGCCATAATTCTACTATTACGGGCAATACATTTACTGTGTTATCTTGTACTCATATTCACTCTATTAAGACTTCATAAAATGTGCCCACTGCCAGAATATTAAATAAAACCCCTTATGCTCTGATTTTCGCTTATAGATAAACACATTAAGCACACAACTCTCTTCAAATATATTTATCAAACTGCATACAATTATAAACATTTTGTGTAATCGTCCCAGTGGCATATTAAATATATTCAATGGCCCGCACACTTTTTCATGAAAGCATATGCCCTCGGTTTACACTCGAGTTGTCAAAGTAACAGCAACAAAAACAATTAAAATATTAAACAATTGACAGCAAACACATAAAATTATTATAAACAGCAACAGACAAAATAGGAAAAAATATTTTATGAAATACCAAACAAATAATTGCAAAAAACCATTGCTTTAACATTTTAGCAATTAACATTCGCAAACAGATTACGCGATAAAATGAGCATAAATAATGCAAGGGAAAAAGAGGAAGGGAAAAAACCGATTTGTGGACTGAGTTTTTGTGTGTGTGTGCCACATAATTAATAGAGCGTAACAAATGACAATAAAATGCCTTTGACAAATTATTCAAATGCGGCTAAAATATTCGGAAAAAACCCTGCGTAAATCCGAAATGGTAAAGACAATTATGAAATGAGTGAAAAAATAATATTTGCTCAAATTATAAATGCGAAGGGAAGAGATGACAGTGAATGCCAGCCAATCGATAAATAATGGAAATATTGCAGAACTAATTTTCATGCCAGACAGCTTTTTCCCTTTGTGGACAGCTGCAATGATTGATTAAAAAATATTAGAAACAATGTCTCCTGTTTCTTTTTTTCCCTCTGTGTACATTTTTCATGTAATTAGTTATTATTAATATTTCATTTAATTGGTTTACAAATTTTGTGGTTATACATTCTTGTCTTTGAATTTCACAAGCTCTGCTGTTTAATATAAGAATTTTACAAAGTATTTCGACAATTTATTTGGCGACAAAACTTTATTTATTGCATTTCTTTTGCCAATATAAAAATTTGATTACAAGTTACGCATTTGTTAGTCCTTCAATTCGATAGTCAAGTTGATTGAAAACTGACAAATTGACGAAAACATAAAATACCTTTACAACGTAAGAAAATGTATTTTCACATGGTCATACAGTCAAAAATGAACAACTCACAAGATAAATGAAATATCGACAGTCGAAAAAATAGGAGAGAAATGGAAAAAGTGTATGAGGGGCGATTGTTTTCCCGCTGTCAATATTAAATTGTATTGTCATTGCACAGCGATGAAGAAGGACGATATTCGAGCTGCAAAAATATATAAGCCAAACTAGTCAGCCTCTTTGATCTTGATGACGTCGACGTCGATGACGATGATGCGGCGCAATTTCTCAATAACAATTTCAACACCATCAATTTATTGTTGTTTGTTCTTTTGTGCCATGTGGTTGTTGTTGCTCTGCGCTCGAGCTGCTATTTGTCAGATCCTTAAGGAACACAATAGAAAATTGATACATATGTTGTGACCTCAAATATTTGTCAGAGCTCGCGAAAAATATGTTGACTGACACCGAACGAGAAAATTGAAGGACTATATAAAACTGTTCTAGCAAATTGATAACATGTTGGCAAAAAATTGCAGATCAATTGGTTGTGACTCTGGGGAAAACTCCGAATTACTGATTAAAATATATTATTGGGGACTAAGGATGTGGCGTTTTTTGTAATCAATTGGCATGATGAAGCCAATTTGTTCATATGTAAGCTCTATAAAACTTACACCTGATCCTTCTTCAATAATTTGTTGCTGAATGAACAGTGCCTGCCCTTCAGGCGCCAGATGCTTAAGTTTATATAGTTGTTCAGCACCAAATCCTGATTCCATCACCTTGGCACATCACGCATAAAAGGTTGCAACTTGCTTGCAGTTTGTTGCAAAGACCGGGCGATGATGATGAAGAGGTCGACGTGCTGCGAGCTGAGTGAATCAAGCGGGATGCCGACGATGAACTAGGGTGAGAGTAGGTTTATGGAGGAGGTCCTTGGGGGGCTGCAGGAAAAGTTGCCAGTTTCGAGTTTCACTTTCGTGCCCAAGTGATTTGCGTGAAAGTGGGCGTGTGTGTGCTACCTTGCGGTGCACATAACAGTTAAGTAATGTCTTAAAACTTCCGCCATGAACAAGGTAAAAGTAAAACCCCCCCACACCCCCAACACAGCCCACAGCCCAGTCGCAACTCACACACAACAAATGTGCAAATTATGCAGCCTCCGGTAAAGTGCTTCAATGAGTGGGCGTGGCCTAAGCTACTTTCACCGCAAACTTTATTAGTTGGCCTCACCTTTCTGGCTTTCCATTATACGTTTTATGCTTTCCAAAAAAAGTTTACCTCCACTTGCCGGGTAAAAGTTAATCAATTTTCTAGCTGGCCATCCGAACAACTTAAATATTTAATATTTGTCACATAGTCGAGGAAAATTATGAAAACCACGTATACTTACTTCTTGTGCCCTTCAACAAATTGTAATTAGCTAACTTGGTACTTAATTTTCAGGTGAAAATATAGTGAAACGTTAAGCCTGATCTTTTATGCCAGCTTTGGTTAAGTAAAATTTAACAAAAAATGTGGGCAAAGTTTACCATTTTTTATTAACTATTCCAAGTTTTTCCTTGCTTATAAAGTTTCCGTAACTTTTCGGAGAAAGATAAAACATAAATATAAACATATTTTAATCCTTTTTCATACACCAGATTAAACTAAAAATGGTTTTAAATATTTTTATCGATACAAATCAATATATTGTTAATTTTAATTAAAGGCTTTTAAATAAGTTCATGATAAACGCGGTCAAAAGATAACGCAATCTTATTGTTTTACCAACTGTAAGAGATAAACGAAAATTCTTCAAGATCAAGACATTCCTCTAGCTGTCCACTTTGAGCTGCCCGGGTTCACAAAAAGAAAACGCAAGAAAGTCGCCAAATGGAAAAAAAGGAAACAACTTTTGCTATAAAGCGTGTCCTGTGGCAAATTCCTTTGCGCCCTACATACACATACACCCGAAACCCGAGCATAATTGCAGTATTCTCTTTTCTTCAGCTGCCGATTTTTTGCTTCTTTTACGCGTTCCGCTTTCAACGAATTAAATGGCATGAAATTAAAAGTTACTACGAGAAATTTTTGTGCTGCATTTGCAGGAAAACGTGAGAAATTATAAGTACAAAAGCGTGGAAATAAAAAGGAGGAAGCGCGAAAACATGCGAACCGAAAAAAAGAGCTGAAGGTATAGAGACCGGGAAAGAGCAAAGAAAAGAATGATAAAATATGAAAGTAAGTCTGGCCATGGAAATGGAAAATGGGAAACAGTTGAAAGACAACAGGCAAATCTACTTAAATATCCCAGCGAATAGTAAGCCTTTCTTTGCTGTTTCATTCTTTGTGAATTATTCGTTTGCCCCCTCGTCGGGTTTTCCCCTCTGTTGGGATTCCCTTTGTGCCTCGGTTAAGTCCGTTTTCTGTTTGGTTCGTCCTTCCCCCGAAAGGAACATTATGCAAGTTATTTTCGCAACCTTGTGGAAAAATATGAAATCAGCGAAATATATTTATGACTTATTTTGTTCAGAGGACAAAGGAACCGCCCACGAGAAAAACACAGAATCCACGAAAAGGCCAAAGCAAAAGCAAATTAATGTTGGTGGAGTACCGCTAAGTTAAGTTAAGAGGAGAAAAATGTTAATGATTCTAAAAATGTTTTACCTAAATCAACATGAATATTTGACAATTTAAAATTAGAGAAATTAGGCAATGAAATGAATTTATTATATTTTAAAATATTTCTTTTAATAATATTGCCATGTTTATTCATACCTTTCTAAGAAGAAGTCCTTACGGTTAATTAAAGGCAAGATAATGTATAAAAAAAGATAATTGTTAAAAACAATATTATATTATTATTATTTCTAGTTGCAGCTTGATAAATATATTATTCATAAATTAATTATTTTTTAAAAGTTGTTAAAAAACGTAAATTTTTAATTCGTTTTTCGTTTTTCATGTTCTGTAATGGAATTCAGTCGCCTCGCTTTTTCGATTGTTTATTCGCCCTCCGCTTGTGTGGGGAGTCAGAATACAAATTTTTTTCAATCATTTACTGATACACATTTGTTTTTGCTCACCCTTTTATGGTGTTTTTTTGGTGCTTCAGAAACTGCCATATAGTTTAAAGTGTTGTAAATATTTGCGTTACAACAATGTTTGCACTTGGTTTGAAATTCGCAACCATTTTTTATGTTGCTTTGCTCTATTTTTTTCGCATCGCGTAGATGGAATGATTTAGGTATTTTTTGTAGGCATATTTATTATTTTATAGCTGGATTTTGACATGGATTTAGTGGGCGATATTTTGCTTAGCCCGTTAAACAAATATTTGACGAGTAGGACGGCTGAATCGTTCAAAAGTAATTGCTCTCAATGGCACATGGAATATTTACGAATCGAAATGTTAAACTTAAAGCTGGAGCGTTCGCCGTTTAATTTCATTGGAGGCTGCCAAGCAAAATGAGACTCCTTGGGCCGACCTAATTGAATTTTCACTAATCCAATAGATTAAGAAGCAGCAGCAAGAGTTGCTCCACAGTTGCTTGTAATGCAATGCAGAAACAATAACAAAATTATGCTGGCCAACAGAAGGAGCCGCTGACAAGGCTAAGAACATCCTTAGAGACTAGCAGGATGACCCCAAAAGTGCATGGCAAGTATGGCCAAGTTGGGAAAACAGCCGACACTGCGTCCCCGAGAAGTGGCTTAGTTTTCTCACCACCCTGGCACTTACTTTGTTTGCTCCATTTTTTCATTACAAGAATTTAATTAGCTGCGAAGAAGGCGCTCTCCAGCATTGCGAATTGAAATCATGCATAAATTAGCAAATTTTTCACCTTCCCGTACATATCCCCATTTGCTTACCGCCACTACAGGCGCCATAACTAATTATATGTTGACATGACATTTATTTGACTTGCATAAATTAGGCAATTAGTTGATGAACGTTAATTAAGTTTTTGGAACACCGCTAGTCAAGGTGTTAAGCGGCGGGGCTGAGTTTATTGACACCAGAAAACACAATTCTCAAAGGCACTCAAAGAAACTTGAAACTATGGCACAAGTATGTTAAAACAATATTATAAATAATAGGTAATAATTCTGTATTTTTTTATTCTAAATGTTATGCTATCTTTATGATATTGTCATAAATCACACAAGGGAACCAAGGCCAACAAGTTTTTATAGTTACTCTAAAATCCTTCTAAATTAAAAAAAAAAAATTTAACAAAGCAAAATAAACGCCATGAAAGAAAATCACTCTTTATATAAATAAAGATATTCGTTTAACTTTCTGCTCATATAATTTTATAAAGAATTCAATTCATATCCCCCTTTATTCACAGCCGAGTTAAGTCTCCAACTTGACCATTTGGCAGTAAAACCTCCTTGACGCCAAAGATGTCAGCAGCTGGACGAATTCTTGAAGCGGAAGAAAGAAAAGATGGAGGTTTTTGGGGAGAACTTGACGATTGTAGAAAGTGTGTTCGCCGTACATTTTATCGCCTGCACTCAACGAAAAGGTGAATGACGAGGAACGCACCAAATTTTCGACACATTGTGGCTTCCAACTCCATGTGAGTGAGTGTATGCGTCGAGGGCGAGATGCACATGGCGTATACGCAATAAAAGAGCGACACTCAAAGCCGTAGATGGGTGAGGGGCTTCCCCCTTGTCATCATTAGATTAGAGTGCAGCAAGCCCAGCGGAAGAGAGAGAGATGAATGAAAGACAGAGAGGGAGTGTGCACTTAGAGAAATAAGTAGTATGTTTTTTTTCTTAAATATTCCCAATCTTAATTTTAAGTTTGAAGAACTCTAAACTTCAGTTTTAAGTTTCAATAAGGAATTGTAGATTATAACTTAATCAAAAGCCTTTGTACAGAAGGCTTAAAGTTTTTATAAAGTTCAGTTATTAACTAAATAATTATTAATTTTTGATAAACTTATTTGACTTATTGAAAATAAATGGTTTTTAAACGATTTTAAAATGAAATGTTGGTATTAGTTTGTTTGTATATAATATACATCTATTTAATATATGAATGTAGATTTGTTGTAGTTTAGTCTAGAACTTCCATTCTTTTAATGGTTGCTAGTGAAAAAAAAAACATTTAATTATAGTAATTCAAGTACTTGTTTATATGTTTTTTCCTTTAGTGTGTGAAATGCATGCACACATTGAGGCGGAGAGACAAAAATTAAACTATGGGGCGTTGCCTTGTTAGGATGTGCGTTAAATTGTAAAACACGAGGGGTAGGGGTTGATGTGGTGGAAAGTTTTCCGGTGGCAGGGGTCCTGTAAAGGACTGCGCCCAGCTGGCCAGTGTTATCCTGCCTGTCATGCTGTGGCCAGTTCTCGTTTATTTTGCGTATTAGACGCTGCTATTCTGTGCTTATTGTCGGCATCGCCATTGCCATTGCCATCGCCATTGCCCCTCCCCGTCTGGCAGTCCTGCCGTGTCCTGTTATTTTTCGCTTGTTTGGTTTCTTCGGTGTGCCATTGTCAGCTCATTTGTAATTTTTGGCACAACGATTTCAAATTAAGCAACCGGAAATGAGCTGACATTTTGTATTCTGTTTCGTAACGTTCGTTTCGTTTCGCTCGCATCCAGTAGTGCGCAGCTTAACGGCACTTTTGCGGTTATTCGTCAGGATCGCATCCATAGGGATAGGATAGGGGCAATCATCATCGTCGTGGCCGTCATCGTTATCCTTTTCGGACATCCCACCCCCCTGTTCTGCCTTTCAACTTGTCTTGTCTATTATGACAATATTAATATTTACATTTTACAGTTATTGTCTAGCCAGAGCATCCTTTTCCACACAGTATATCCAGCAATATATATATATAAATATTTATATATGTATTCATGTTCACTTGTATCCTTTCCCTGCTCTGTTTTGTTTGCTGCCACTGCTGCTTGTCATGTTTGCTGCCTCGTATGCATTTGGTATTTTCTTGTTTATTGCTTTATGTTTCTACCGCTGCTGGTCTATTTTGCCCCGTTCTCCAGTTTTCCATATGGATACAATATCTTGTCAATATGGTTTCCATTTTGCATGTTGTGCATTAGTTCCGCTTGTAGTTGACCGCTTTAGTCACTATCTCCTAAGGTTCATGTTTTATATTTTCCTCTTCCTGAACGCCATTTCAAGCTACTTCAATGTATGATTCATTTAAAGTGCAACTCTGTTTTAATGTTAAGTTATAAGATTGATGTTCTGTAAAATCAATACGACAAGTTCTCTTTACTTACTTTATTAAAACAATAAAATAACTAAATTATGGGTTTCTTGAAATGTTGAACAGTTTTGAACTTAGCAAACACGTTTCATTAAAACGAAATAATGTTACGTAAATTCGGAACTGTTTACTATAAAAACGTCTGAATAGAAAAGAGGAAAATGAAACTTTCGATATGAAAACAACAAACAATTAAAGCTCTTCGACTTAGACAATAAATTACAAAATATACTTTTGTATTATTAGGTATTAAATTTAAGTATTTAACTTAGACCTCTTTTCTATTTTAATTTCAACAACGATTATTTAATTTAATATATGTTATTTTTGTTTGAGTGCAGGTGGGGTAAAAAACCCTTTACAAATTTAATAGAGCTAAATCTGGGGTAATGTGAATTTGAATATCAAAAATTCTGTTTATTTTTAAACTGTTTTATTTGCTCAGCTTAACATAGCTCGGATGTATCATTACACAATCCTTGTGGGTCTTCTGTTAAAATAAATATCCCGTTCTACCCCTGTTAGGTGATAACATTTTACTTTTCGAACTTGAAAGCTTTTCCATCAACACGATATTTAAATAAATCCTCTCCCGCTCTTCGGCGCTCTCTGGAATTTCCCTGACCTAAACAAGGAGTTCGGCTCGGGTTTCGTCGAGTGCCGAGTGCGCGAGCTCTTTATCCTTCTTCTCTCGCTGACAGGACACGATTACATCCGAATTCCTTCGATTCCAGCTTCTATTTAACAGCATCGGCATCGGGTCCTTCAGCAGCAGCTGCTGTTGTTGGGATTCCGTCGAGGGCCGACAGCTTCCTGCCGCTGATGCTTCAGTTACGTTGATAATGTCAAATCGTCTGGTTCGCTGTGCTGTTGCCACCGCCCACGAGTACAACCACAACAACACCGCCAAAGACGAGGGCCAACGAGCCAATAAATTTAAATAATATCCCATCACAACAAATAAAATAAACAGCAGCCTCACGAAAACAAAAAATATAACAAAAATTGGGATAGAAGTTGCAAACTCGGTGGACAAACAAATGCCGGCTAAAAAAGTGTCAGAATTTGTGAAAATTAATATTTCACCAGAGATTTGAGTGCTGCCAAAACAAAGAACAAACATTGCAAACAGGACAAACTTTTTGTTTCGCAAAACTTTTATTTCGTACACACGTTTTTTGGACCCAACGCGATTGGCTCGCGAAAATTATGAAAAATATGTGAGAAATGTGCAAAATCCACAAAATACTCGAGAAAGGGCAAAGAGTGTAACTGAGAGCCCCCGGCATACATAGGTCAAGCCCTATCCTCCAGTGCGAGATATATTTTCTGGTCGGTCCCGAAATCCCCTGACGTTGCTCTTTCCGCAAAACCCACCCATTTCTCGCCACCCACCGCCCATCTAGTGTCATGTGTGTGTGCGGAAGAAAAAGCAGCCGAGTGGTGTGTGTGTGAGAGGCCGTGTAACGTGCTAAAATAAGTTAATTTATTGCCGGCAGAACAACAATCACAACACACAAAGACAACAACTGCCGACAGTCATAACATTTGCCGAGCTCCCCATTTACCCAAAGGTGAGTTACCTTCAGTTGAGAATTGCGACTGGGTGATGATGATATCTGTGATTTCACTTCGGGATTTTAGTGGGGCTGTAGAAAAATATTTTACGGCTCTTTGCTTAATATACGGTTTTGCCTTTATAATATTTAATATTTGAGTTGAGTCTAACGATTTTCTTCGTATAGTAGAAACGATACATAGTGCTAAAGAAAAAACGTGAATTATTTTAATGTATTATTACGATGTTGGTATTTTAGCAAACGAGCCAACGCTCTGTAACAATGTTTGGTACCAGTATATGTAGTAATTTAAAAAAAGTGCCAAAATTGTTTTGGTTAATAAATACATTTTGAGACATATTACAAATTATTTATATATAAAATTAATGACTTACATTTTGAAATACACAATTTCAAGATAAAACCTCTTTAGATCATAGATGTTCGCGCTAAACAAACAAATTAACTCTTAAATTATATTGATTAACAAATCGAATCAATCACAAGTCTCTTCCAACTAAAGACTGTTCGAATTTTGTCTTGATTTGCATGAACATTCAAATAGAACTTGGTTGGAAGAGATTTCTGTAACTACCGGTGTAAATCAGGAAAATATTTCAACAACTTTATAATTTTTAAAAGAATTCAATACTAAAGTGAGGCCAATCTGAAAGTATTTGTTATGTAAATTATTAATACCGCATTTAAAAAAATTCGATTGGCTTTGACGGCAAACGATATAGTAGAGGCTTTAAAAGTAAAAAAAATGAACCGTTATTTTTATTAGTAATTTAATAGATCAGGATTTACTATAGCTTAGTAATCATATGGAGTTTAAGCAATTGAAATTATAATTTTATAACGGCTTTTAAGGAAACTGCAAAGGCTATTTAAATTTATTAAATTAAACAGATATATTCCTTTTAAAAATGTTGTCAGGTCAGTAAGTCCGATTTTCCTATTTTAGCAATAGAAATTAGTTGTATAAAAACCCATTACCACAAGTAAGATGGCGAAGTGTGGACTATTTCAAGGTGGATGAGAAAGAAAAAAAATTTTAATTTTTTTAAGAAGAGATTCATCCAAAGAAACTGATGAAATTAATAATTTTGAGTCAAAAATTGAATATTTTTTAATGTGTTTCAACAATAAAACATTCGGTAATTATCATTAATAATGGAAAATGCTTTAATTTGGAAGTTGCAAATATGCATCAAATATTTGTTTATTTGGTTTTAGTACCATCAACAAATTTTAATTCTGCTCAAACCATTACTTAATTAGCAGTTCGGAAAACCAATAAATTTGAGGTTTAATTAAAAAACTAATTTTGCCCATAAATTAGTTTCGAACTACGCAGTTTTTAAGCCAAAATATTTGGTTGGTTTTTTGCCGCGAAGTGTTGTCAAAAAGTTCGTTCAATTGACCTGTCTTCGCTATTCAAGCGTGGCTAAAAAATACAACCGAATAATTGAACAAAAACTGTCAGATCCATGACCTACATAAGTACGTCGTGTAACCAAATAGATTGGAAGGTTTTCGCACGCATATTTTGCTTTTCCCAAACATTTTTTGTTCAGCACCGCCCCCGAATTCGCTTCGTATGCAAAACCAAAACAAGCAGCTTTCAGATTCTACCCATTTTTCCATTGTTTTGCTAGCCTCCCTCCAATGGTAACTTTTTACTGTCCATTTTTTTTTTACTTGCGGGCTAGCTAACAAAAGTTCGAATGTTAAATGATTTCCATGGCGCAAACTGTATGGCAACCCTGAAACTGGACCTCGGTCATTTGTTAGCCTGTCAGAAAGGCAAAAAAAAAGCCAAAGAAATAACTCTGGCTGACACGTGAATTTATTGCATTCAAAAATATGAAAAGTTCCATCAAAAGTGCAACAACAGGATACTACAGGGTACTAGTAAAGGGGTCCGAAACAGCCCCACTCCCAGCAATTGCGGCAATTGTTGGGCACAAAATAGAAGGGCGGGGCACAGCAGCCGCTGCAGCATCCGCAGTTGCAGGTGCACTTCATGCAGGGCAGTACGGGACCCACGGGGCCGCAGGTCAGGCGGTACGAGACCACGGCGCAGGGCCCGGAGCCACAGCATCCGCCGCAGGATCCACCGCAGGACGACCGACCTGATCCGCAGCATCCACCTCCGCAGCAGGAGCCACCTGATCCGCAGCAACCACCTCCGCCGCAGGGTTTACATCCCGACCCACAACCACCGCAGGGTCCACAGCGCGGTCGACACTTGGGCGCCGCACAACTCATTCCACAAATGCCAGAAGTCCTTGACAACCTGTTGCTAAATTCTTGCCGCAAAAAAAGAGTGCTAAATACTCCGGGGCAATGATGGTAGTCGACCGCTCACAGCTCCAGGCGCCTATTTAGCACCTTTTTTGTCCGCCAATCGTCGCAAAAACCACTTGGATAATTTGGCAATTGTTGTCGAGTAAAAACCCTTGAAGTTTCCTTAAGTATTTCTTGAAAAAGTGACATGTAGCGCAAGGATACAGGTGAAAAAAACAAATAGTGAAAGCTCCAATAAATGAATTTGGCGTTTGAACCTATATTACACAGATAAGGTTCAAAGATCTTAGTTATAAAAGAGGTTTTGAGTTCTTTTGATCAACACAATTTGAAATCTTATAATTTAACTCATAAAATTGATTGAATTTTATAGCTTAAACCAACTTTTGGCTTTGGTATATTTTACAATAATACTAAGACAATGTATATGACATTGAACATTAAGCCTTAAATTAAGCTTACTACCAATTTGTTTATTCACAGTTGGGAAAGATTTAATTTCACCATATTTTTTTGTTTGAATACTGACATCTATAATCTCCAATTAAACAATTAGACAAGACTTAAAATGATATTGGCCTTTCGGTCCCATTTGAAACCCACATATGTCCGTTCAACATACTCAACCGGAACCACCGAACTCTGCCGTAACTCCTCTGAGTGCTATTTGCACAGTTGACCATGCGTGGGCCAGTCTATTAGATCCTCTCATCCAGACACGCCCTCTTCCCAGACCCTCTGCTCCGTCGGATACTAATGTAATTGATTGTGTCCGCCTGGTTGAATTGGAGCCGGAATAGAGTGTCGTGGATGGGAGCGAGAAAAGTTTCATAACGGTTCGTTATCCGCCGGATAGATATTTGCATGGCCAACTGTGCAGTTGAAAATGTGTGGTAGAAATAATGGAATTATGAAATGAAATCAGTACTTTGAGCAGAGCGAACAAAAAAGAAGGTCGCGGTTTTGTTCAACTACAAAGTTAAATTCGGCTCGTAAAAACATCAATTGTAATATACATTCCATAACATACTATTTATTGTGCATTTCATAGATCAAAATTATTACTAAAATCTAGTTCTTATTCTAAAAACATAACTATTTAGTCCTGACTCCGCTAAAAATAAAATCAATTCTATAAAGATTTTTTATATATCCCAGAGGATGAATTCGAAACTATTAGCTTAATAATATAATTCTATTTTGTCGGTATTCAACATTAAATTCTTGTCTTGTGTTTCACCCAGTTGGGTTTCCTCTACTTGTGCTCCTTGGTGCCACCCATTTTCTGATTTCGTTTTAGCCAGTTTCCATTTTAGCCAGATTTACGAAGCGAAGGCAGTTGGTAGCCCGAGGGAGGCTTCGATGAGATTGTCAACAGCTGTCAGAGCGGAAAATCGCCTTTGGTCCCCGTTTGGCCAGTCAACTTCAGTTCGTTTTCCACTTCGGCACCAAACACTCGATTTTGTGTCCGCTCCAGGCAAAAACTAAACTTACAAGAACAAAATATAGATAGTTAAAATTTGGAAAAAACCAAAAACTAGTCAAGATGTGTGGTGGCTGGGCCTGTGCTTCCTACAACATCGCCTGCTGCAATCCGCGGCTGTCGACACTTCGATTCACGGGCCGCTGTTTCGCACCCACGCCATGTGGTCCATGTAACGACTGCTCCGCCTGCGGAGGTTGCTGCGGCGGCTGCTGCGGATGCTAGGCGGGATCCGTTGTCCTGGAGTGACCACAGAATCGAGTGGTTCCACAAATCTCTAGTTTCATGAACCATCAAACCAAGTATGCCCTGAAAACTGCCAACTGTCAGCCATCAAACAATCCCAATTCAGTCCCTGTCCATTAGTTGTTGGAACAACATCATACACCTTACACTTCCAGCGGGGTAAGTTTTTGGTTTAACTTTTTTTTTATTCATTCAAAATTATTTATAATTTTCTAAGTAAAAAGTATTATTATAACATTTAAAATCCCCCACAATTATTCAAAGAATATTATAATTTGTTATTATAATTTTGTGGTTTTTTTGTTGTATCCCTTAACCCTGCAGTTGCGGCATCCATATCGTAACCATGTGCGGCGGCTGGGCTTGTGCCTCCTACGATCTGGCCTGCAACAATCCACCCCTATCCACACTGCGTTTCACCGGCCGAGACTTCATACCCACACCATGCGGACCTTGCGACAAGTGTTATGTCCTTGATACTAGCCGCAAGAAGAACACTAATAACTGCTATGTACCACACATCCTGTCCCCACTGGATGCCCAGCTCTGTACATTGGATAGCAGTCAGAAGAAGGAAAATAACTAAGCTGGGATAAAGACACATTGAATAATTTTAGATAGGAAAGGGACCAAATTATGAAGTGAAGCTTTTCTTGTACCACACATGGAAGTCTCCTCTGCATTGAAAAGAAGTTTGACTAAACATCTGCCGGGCACAGTGCACAATTTCAAAAATGGACTAAATTAAAAATCCTCTAGCTAATAAACGCTTTTTGTCTGGGGGGAAAACGGTTACTTGATGTGCCATTTTTGAACACTTATCTGCAAAGCCATTATTAAAAAATTTGGAAAGGGATGACATCATTAAAAATAAGAACACAGATTTTTAGAGAATCAAACCACAATCATTGCCACTTTGCAATCGTATGTCTGTACAAAAAGTTATGAGCTTAGAAGTGCAGTTTTTCGCAACTTTTCTGCAAAGACATTTTTCAAAAATTTGGTGACATCATTAAAAATGACGAAAAGTCGACCCAAAAGTAAAAAACACACAGGGTTTTAGAGAATCAAATCACAAATATTTTGAGGTATACGACTTTATAATCGGATGTCTGTAAGAAAAGTTATGCGCTTAGAAGTGCCGGTTTTTGGTCACTTTTCCGCAATGCCTTTTTCGAAAATTTGGAAAGGCTAACCCCTTATTGAAATGGCTCAAAATCGACCCAAAATTACAAACCAAGATGAGTATACAGATTTTTAGGGGATTAAACCACAATCATTTTAAGGTATGCCATTTTGAAATCGGATGTCTGCAAGAAAAGTTATGAGCTTAGAAGTGCAGGTTTTTGGTCACTTTTCTGCAACGCCATTTTTCGAAAATTTGGAAAGGGGTAACATCATTAAAATGACTGAAAATCGTCCCAAAAATACAAAACAAAATGAAAACACAGATTTTTAGAGAATTTAACCACAATCATTTTGAGGTATGCCACTTTGAAATCAGATGTCTGTGAGAAAAGTTATGTGCTTAGAAGTGCAGGTTTTAGGCCACATTAAAGCAAAGCCGTTTTTCGAAAATTTGGAAAGGGGTAACATCATTAAAATGACCAAAAATCGACCCAAAAATACAAACCAAGATGAGTATACAGATTTTTAGGGGATTAGACCACAATCATTTTAAGGTATGCCATTTTGAAATCGGATGTCTGTAACAAAAGTTATGGGCTTAGAAGTGCAAATTTTAAGTAACTTTTCAGCAAGGCCATTTTTAGAAAATTTGGAAAGGGGTAACCTCATTAAAAATGATGAAAAATCGACCCAAAAATATAAACCAAGATTTGAACACAGAATTTTAGAGAATTTAACCACAATCATTTAGAAGTATGCCACTTTAGAATCGGATGTCTGTAAGAAAAGTTATGGGCTTAGGAGTGCAGGTTTTAGGCCACTTTTCTGCAAAGCCATTTTTCGACATAAAAATTGAGAAATCGACCCAAAAATAGAAACCAAGATTTGAACACAGATTTTTAGAGGTATGCCACTGACGTTTTTAAGAAAAGTGCAGGTTTAAAGTCATTTTTTTTTTGACATTGGCTCTCCTAGTTTACTATAACCTCTGCTCACCAAATCAATAATTTGGATGTTTTAAATACATTAATTTATTGCTTGTTTAAAAAAAAAACCCTGTACAGAAGGTTACAAGGTTCAAACCAAAAGCACAAAAAAATTCCACGTCTTATTCTGTTCGGTTTTCCTGGACTCCATGATCCTTGGGACGCTCAGTAGAAGGGTCCGAAGCAGCCCCACTCGCCGGCGCAACAACACCTGTTGGGCGGACATGTCCAGGGACCACAGGGCGGATTGGGGCCGCAGCAGCAGTTGACATAGTTCATGGCCGGCAGAGCGGGTCCGACGGGTCCGTATGCCAGGGCATAAGATACCGACCCACAGGCTCCTTGGCAGCACATCTTTAGAGGATAAGCTGGTCGAGAAATTAGCTAAAACACCACTAGAATAATCCCAACTCACAGTTAGTTTCAGGCAAGAGTTCCGTTTAAGAAAAGATTTCCAATTTTGTTGAACACGGAATTTTTTCGGGCTTTTGGTTTAAGTACTGGTGAAAGCGTACGAGCTGTTTACAAAACAAGTAACTAGACTGGAATGAGCTGACTTCAGATTACGGGGACCAGAGTCTGGAAAATTCTTTTCAAGGCCCACTTGATGTGGAGAAATTTTAGACCAGCTAGAAAGGCAGAAGGCAAATCAAAGTGGGCTAGAGAAACTGCCTTAAAAATCGATCAAAGTCAAGTTGTTGATGCTGCTCTCCTTCTGGCGGAGCTCACAAATTTCACACATCAATGATTTAACATCGGAGCGACAAATAAAAAAAATTGAATTTCTCTAACGACAAAACAGCAGCGCAACAGATTCGCCCCTCTGGCAAAAATAAGAAATCATTGAAACATGTCTAAAAAAACGAGGACTCTGGGGAGAATAACACCAGCAAAATGTCGGAGATGGGGACTAGATGGCGAAAGGATTTTTCACAGGACCTGCTCTAAACTGGAGCAACTGCGATGTCGAGGCAGACATGAAAGTCTATTAGACTCAACGAAGCAACCTTAACGTCATTTTCCAGCTTCCTTCGGTTTTCGGGGGGTTAATGTAAGGGCATGTGTGTGCGGGACAGGATATAGGATACAGGACCTCGTGTGCGTCTGCGGGCGTTGTGATTCACAAAAGCTGACAAGCTCATCGATCCCTGAACATTAGCTAAACATAAATTACACAGATGACTGCACAACAATTGAGGCGTTTATTATAATGTGTGTTCACACTTGAGGCTTTCAAAAGATGCACTCTCAGCAAAACAGAGAGACCAGGTCGAGGAAAAGCGATGGAAAATTTAACTTTGCCAATAAATATTCTATTCGTTTAAATGGAGTATTAAATCTTTAACTAAATGGCTTCAATTTTCGGTCATAAAAAGCTAGTTAGGAGAATTATTTTGCAGGATAAACATCTCAACTTTTTTATAATTATTTAAAATTTATGTTTATTAAAGATTAAAAATCGAGTAAGAACTTAATCATTGCAAGACCGATTCAACTATATATACAGGTGGCAAGACTTTAAGCTTATCTTATCTTCTCTATAAATAATTTCTCTTAATTTGTAAGACAATGCCATTTCTTGACTTTCTTGAACCTTTTCTTCAGTCAATAGAAACTTTTTCGGAAAGTCCCTACTATTTATATTGACAATGAATCTTCTCCTATTTGGCCTTCTATTTGAGCACATAATTTATTCATTCAACTTCTTTAAAAAGCAATTTACATCGATTTACCTAACATCCCGCAGCCGGAAAAAGAAACCACAGACCCCCCAGACAGTTAAAAACTATTGCGAAACTCATTTCTTTTTCTAAACAGACACAAAAAACGAAAACCCAGCTTCAAGACTGCAATTGAGGGTTCTTCACCTTTCCCAGAACCGAAAAACAACACCCCACTTAAGATAATCTCATTGGTAGCATGCCAAAAAGTTATCCCCTCGCAGCCCAAAGCACTTGCACACACACAGTGTATAAAAATGTCACCACAAAAAAAGGAAGCACCGAGGAAAAAGAAAAACAGCAGGGTAAACAAGAGAGGTTTCAGCTAAAAAAGGTATTTCCTTTTAAATCAAATACAAAAATTCCTACCGGGATTCCATTGCCACTGCCTCTTTGCCGCACTCCCCTCCTCTTTTTTTCTCCAAGTGGACACGATGGGCACTTCATTTCACTCCAAAAACATATTGAGCCGGGCCACTTGAGTGTGCGCCAAGAGATAAGCGCAATTATATGGCTTCCACAGCCGGACCCGGACATAAATGGTGGACCGCAGAGACCTCAGGACATTGGACATTGGACATCGAGACAGCCACCCAGTGTAAACTGTATAAATTAGGTAAAAAAGAGAACTAAACGTTACTTATGTGACTCCGGCCTTCATTGAGACAAATGTGGGGTCTTTAAGTGCATCGCTTTTTTCGTTTCGAGCGCTTTAAATTTATTTGCCACGGATACAGATACTTATGCCGAGAAAAAGGTATACAAAAGATGCCTGCAAAATTCCTCTGAACTCTGGCATCTCACATTTTGTCCTTGGTCAAGTGCTCGTTATGGGCAATTTCTGCTCAAACTGCTTTCTGGGTGCTTTTGTTTTACTTTCTTGTTTTTTGCTGACCGCATGCTGAGTGCGGCTCTTCTATTTTGTGGGCCTCCATCTGAAGTGCCTTTGTGGCCGATCTCAAAAGAGGCAACTTGTCAAGCATCGGTTTTCGGGGAAACGCTCACAAGTGACCATTGAAAAGTTTACACTACGAAGTTGTCAATATGTAAGAAATATCCTTGAGTGCTGCTTATTACAAGTTGGAAGAAGTTCTTTTTTCTTTTTGGAAATTCATGCTGGCTTGCGGGCCAGAAAGTAATTTTGTTGGCCATTCGAGGATGTAGAGTGGACATTGTTTAAATTTGTTATTTGCATAACAACGAGTTTAATACAAAATTCAAAAATATTTAGTCGATATTAAAATTTGGTTTGTAGCTTGTAGCAAGGGAACCAATCAAAGTCAAAAATCAACTTCCTTAAAACTAAATGAAGATTTTTTGATCTTCTTGAAAATTAGGTGTTCTTCTAAATTTCCTATCGACCTCGGGTTTCTTGTTCTTTGAAAACTTTTAATACTCTATTCGAAGTATTTCATTTTCTTGTTCAAATAAACGTATTTTTTTTAAACGGCTACACATTTAAACAAACCAGAATATTGAATATGTAATTTTAGAAATATACAATTTTAAATCCGTTAGTTTTTAAGGATTAAGGATATAATGTTAATAAAGGGCATTTGGCTCAAGGCTTATTCGCTAAAGCTTTTGATTTTTTTGGCTTTTCTATTTCTATTTGAAGTACAAAATATTTTTCGTTTATTTACCCAACGCTGCCTGCTTCCCCGCATTTCGACCTTTTGGCACCGTTGTCGTCAGTAGAACACTCCTGCCTCCACTCCTTCGAGCTACTGCCTTTTGGTAAGTTCTACTTGGTCTGGGTCCCAGTATTTTTTTGTGCTATTTCTTTTCTAAGCGCTTTGCCATGCGGCGTCAAACGTCGGGCGCCAATCCTCATGTGCGTGGGTGCGTATGAGTGATTCTTTTTCTTTTCGCTCCATCCCCCGTTGGCTTCATTCGGTTTTTCTTCGCTTTTCGTTTGGTAAATGCTGCGAAACATAAAACATCAAATGTAAATTGAAAGTCGTTCGTGTGTGAAACTGAATGTGTCATCAGTTGAAGCGTTTATCATTTTTTTTACTGCTTTTCGTATTCGTTTTTAGCTTCATCGACCCCTCAGCGGAAGCAGGGGGAAAGATGAGGGTTTCTTTAAGAAGTTTAGATTTTATTTGCCGGCGTGTCAAGTTGCCTTTAAACGTTTTCCTCGCCGGAGTGAGGTTTGGCCGGGCTAAGTTGTTTGCCTGCTGAAGAATGTGCAGAAAATCCCAAGGGAGAAGGCACTGTCTTGTAAAATCTTTTATTTCCGACCCGAAGACACGGCACATGTAGCGGCGGAGGCATCAAATTTCCCATATGTAAGATGTAAATATGAATTTCAAAATATGAAAGGAACAAAAAATTTGTGAATTGAACCAGGAGAAAAAGTACTCTTGCAATTGAGTTGTAAAAGTTTACTTCTGATATTAATTGTTTTATTATAATACAACACAAAACTTTTGAGAAAATGCAGTCTCTTTATTTTCTATAAGTCAGTTTAATTATTAAATTATTCCCTACTAGGTCTGGCATAATCTGTGACAATAAAATCCAAATATGTAGTATTTTTCGACACATAAACATTTGAAATATTTTAAATGTGACCTCAATTCAACGTCGTTCGAATTTAATAGTCCATCCTTTCAGATTTAATCGCCTGATTTCCCAATTTATATGCATCAAGTATCAAGAGATGAAATTAAATGCAGCCTTAGAGAAAAACCATCATAACAATGATTGCTCTTTTGGAACCGAGAGGAATTATTGCTATTTATTATTTTTTTGCTTCTGTCTTTACTTACAAATTATTTGGAAATTAATTGAAGACTACGAAACCAACGAACGGTTTTATTTACAAGTCGAACTTCACTTTTTTGCCCTTTATTTTTCGTATTTGCCATGCAAATGTCAAGCTCAAATAAAACAATAGATGGTAAAATGCTGGTGCAACTACGACAGCTGCCAACTAGAGCTGTGGTTGCCTTTAGTCAAGTTGCCGCATTTTCCCTTTTTGTTGTTCCTGCCTGGTGGCACTAACTTCATGTCAATCCTTTTGTGGCTTTGCCGGTCGTTTAATTTGAATTTAAAATGTTATCCCGCCAAATGCAATAGACACAGCTCCCTCAGACCCGGCACTCATTTTCCACTTATTTACAATTACCACATTTTATTATATCCCCCTGCCAGCCAGCAAGCCAGCCAGCCAGCACTTAACCATTTTATTTATACCCCTGTTTATATTTGTCACACTTTTGTCTTTGTTCCAGCCACCCTCTACCCCCTTTTTTGGGTGGTTTTTAACTGCATTTTTGTGTGTCTGTCAAATCCTGCTGCCCCCTCCGCCGTCACCGAAAAAAACAAAATCCCCCCCTTGACAGACCTTGCAGATTTCGATTGTATTTTTGTTTATTTTGTTGCAATTTTTAATTACTTTAATGAAAGTTTTAATTGCGAAATAGCAAAAACGCAGCGAGCGACAGAGACAGCCAGTGCAAAGGAGTGCACCAAGGGAGTGAGTTGGGCGAAGGGTAGTCGTAATGAGTTTTTGCGGTCTAAGAAAGGTTGCCAGCTGCACGACAACGATGACGTGAGCACGCCCAACCAGGTGAATTTCCATGGAATTCGGGGGAACGGGTTGCAGGGCGTAAGAGAACAATGAATGGTGCGCTTGATTGACCTATTGATATCAAGGACTTGCCTGTGGGCTTAATGATTTGAGGTGATTTTATTATAAGACCCGGCATCGCGTTATTCCATTCCATTAATCACAAATTAACCATTTATGATCATGCATGATTGTTCTATTGTGCTAATTAAGCTGGATGCAACAATAGCAACTAATTTAAACTTAGACAACAAGCACCTTTACATTTTAAATCAAATCAATGAAAATATAAATAAAATCATTTTAGTATTGATTTGATTTTGTTCCCATCTTTTTGTACTAAAAGTTTTAAGGGATGTTAATAAACTGTTCAACAACAATCAACATGACATTTTGCACTACATTTTTCATTAATTAAAAATATTGAAAGGTTCAAAAAACTTATAATTAATTTAACATATTTTTCGTATAAATGAAAAATAAAACAAGCTAAAAATTTGCTTTAACTTAATCAAATATTAACCAACTTTAGTGATCAGCAGTCAACAATTTCATCATGCAACGCACATGTTGCCACAACGTTAATCTGATGGAAACACTTTGATCTGCTCGTAATTGCAGTTGGTGGTTTCATACACTCAAACACAGAGGGGGATACATTTGCATATATACACATGTTTGCTTATGCTCCACTTGACCCACAAAACTAGGCGAGCAAATCGGCACAAAAATGTTTGTCATACTGGGTCTCGTTTCCAACTTCACTTCCGAACCCGAACCGAAGTTGAAATAAATTGTGCAAACAATTCGAATACCACAAGGTACCAAGCCAAATGAAATAAGTGAGCCGTAACCAAGGAGATGTAAGGATGAAAAAAGTAAGGCAAAATGAAAATAGAATGGAAATCACCAGGGCCAATGAACTGCATGAGATGCAAAAACTGAAAAGATAGAATAGAAAAGAAATAGAATAGAATTTTACTTACAATACATTACACATTGCATAATGGAAGCGGTGATTTACAAAGAAAATACAAAATATTTAAAGTGTATTCGTTTTGTATGTTTGCCAAGCTTTGAAAGCAGAGATTACACACTTGGAAAAGGCCGAAAGAAAAAGTCCGTTTAGACATTTCTTCACCATTTAATTAACGAATGACTTAAACTTAAATTTTGTTTCATACTTTCACTAACAACAAACTAAACAACAAATTTAAATGACAAGCAATTTAATAAAAATTGTTCGGAGGCTTAAAATTTCTTTACATAAATATATAAAACTTTTATTATTATCGTTGAACACTTTAGCTTATAATTGTATCACTCCAGAAAAGGGTAATATATCTACAACTGCATTCTGCGAATTTATTTTAGAATAGAATACAATCATTTCAAAAATAAATATTAATGGCCTTAAAAGTTTTTTACTAATCTTTTAAAACAAATTTTTACATTAGCCATTTTCACGTTTAGGGTTTTCAGTTCACAGTTTTACCGTGGCATCGTTAAAAGCATTCGCTGTCGGTTGGGGGCCATAAAATGCATTAATGTTTTGCATGCTGTGCGCAAACTGCAAAGTCCAAGCTTAAAAACATACATACACAATTATGTATGTTTTTATGTGTTTTCTGTAGGGAGAAAAGAAAAAGATACGCAAAATTGCATTTTTGGCAACAAGCTTTTAATTGCATTTTGTATGTGCTCATTACCTTAAATGCAGTGTGAGGGCAATCTTCCTTCGACGTGTTTCTTCCCTAAAGTTGTTTTGTCTAATGTTTTGGCATTGGTAACAGTTTGAATGCCAAAGTTTCCCGTCCTATTTCCAAAAGGATAACTTAAAAAAATAACAAAACAAAAGAAAGGAAAAACGGAAGAGCCTAGTTAAAACGTTACCCTTCTCCACAAAGTATATAGTTTTGTATTTAATATATTTCATAATTTGATTTTAATATATTTATATTCGTCAATAAAAAGACTAGAAACAATAATAATTGCTGAAAAATGCATAAAATGCATTTGAGATACTATTTATATTGTATTGTTCGAAGGCAAACTTGGTTAATCTCTTAATTAATCGCCCGAAATACCCAACACCAACGATACAAGGGTATTTAATTTATTGAAGGGATTTTGGCCAACGTGTGTGAGTGTGTTCGTGTCACTTTTGTTTCAAACGACTGTAAAAGTGGCATGAGTGAAAAGAAAATGGCCAAAAGCGAAGCCGCTGCCGAAAAAACAAAGAGAGAAAAGAAGTTTTTACGACATAAACAAGCAAGTAAAATGGGGCGCATGTGGGTGTATGTAAATGCCAATGGGTATGTGAGTGTGTGAATTTTATTTAAATGAAAAATAATTAAACTGAGGATTGAAGTTTCGCTATGGTTCCTTTTTTTTGGTAAAGTGGAAAGACAATTAGGAAATGCTCGTTTAAACAGAGGAAGAGGGTATCAGAATTGGATAAAAGGCGTGGGGAAAACTGCAAACAGACCAAAGTTTAAAAGAACGAAAAATAAAGCTCATTTAGGCAAGCCGAAGTTGTTAATACCCTCTTAGCTATTCAAAATAAATTGCTACTTTTAAATACCTAAATAATGCAAAATAATTATTGGTTATCTCTTAAAAAAGAAAATCAAGTTCAGTGGATAAACTAAGTTCTTTCTTCTCTTTAACATGAGTTGTTTAATTGAAAAAATGGCCTAAGTCTAATAAGATTTCTCCAATTGGTTCTTAAATATTTTACCCAACGATTTAAGCTATTTTACAAATGTTCCATTTGCGCATTTTCCTCATTTCCTCCAATTTTTCTTATATTTTTTCTCTGGATTAAGTTTTTGCCCCGGCTTTTAATGCTATTATTTTTTCATTTGCTCAGTGCAACACATCCACGGATTAGTGTTCAAGTGAAATCGATTTCAGAGTGTGTGTTTGTTCTGCATCTGTGTTTGAGACGATTTTTAATTAAAGTACTGCAGTTAATTGCATTAATCACTGTATTTGCCAAGAGCGTTGGGGCATGCACATGGTGCTGAACGCAATGAAATAAAACGGGTCTGGGCCACAATACTTAATGAATTATTTAACTGATTTTTGCTGAATTATTTAATGGGCAATCAAAAAGCAATGAAGTTTAGCGAAGTTTTTGTTTTGGAATTCCAATTGCAGTAATTTAATATCAATGAGTAATTTTATCCTAAATGGGTAAGCTTTTCGATTTAATATTCATATCGCATCTGATTACAATTAAACATATCCAACGGATATCAGAAATAAGAAATCAAAAATAAGTTTATTATAATTGAACGTTGTAGTTTTGAGAAACACTAATTTTTATATTCTAGTCTTCGTACTTTCGATAAATCCATTCTAATCGCAAGCTTAAATTTTCTTACAATTACAGCTGAGTATCTGCCTCTGGGTAAACCATCTGCAGAAATAGGCCAAATTCAATTGACATTTATTGGCCAATATATATTTATAAGGCCCGAGCGGAAGCCAAGGAAGATCCTGGAAAAGAGAAATAACAAAAGCACAGGATAGCGCACAGCCAGAGAAATAGTAAAAATATCTATCTTCGATGCCGACGACGACTATTCCAGGGGCGGCCACCCGTCATATGCAAATGGCCAACGATTGGCGAGCGAGGGGCAAGGAGTGCGGATCCCATGGACAACGAAGTGGGCGTGGCTGCATCTGCTGGACATCTCTGATGCTGCTCCTCATTCTGGTGCCTGGTAAGTGAATTATAAACTGGGCGAGTCCAAATCACAGCTAAGTCGAGTGACAAAAAGTCGAAGGACGACAAAAACTTTGATGAGATATTTCAAAAAGTTCGGCAAAGCCTCCAAAATATAAATGACTCTGATGGCTGTCCGGATGACAGACGCAAGTCCTAGATGAGTCCCCGACTTTGGCGATAATTAATTTTTAAGCCGCGCAAAATGAAGCGCGGACAAGTGGCCGAAGTGGGTGTTGGGTGGTGGGTGGTCGGCTGCGGTGGGTGGGAAAAGCTGGCTAAATGGAGCGGCAAGGACAGCGGAAGACGAAATCAATCGTTCGTAAAATAAACAAATCTTATTTTTCCGCAAACATTATTTCTCATCAGCCGAAGCGGAGGCGAAAGCACATTCAGCAAATGGCAATAAAAACAACAGAGAGCGATGACAGCAACATTTTTCATAAATACGCGCATTCATCTGCATGAAACGATGGCCAGAAGAGCTCAGGAAGCAGTTAAATAACTCGAGGGGTGATCGAAAAATACAAAATTAAATTGAAAACGTTTTTTTATCAATTTAATATATATATTTTTTTGACTATGTGATGGGTATTCAAATTAAAAATATTAAAATATACAAATAAAGTAAAATTTCAAAAAAGCAGTCGATCATTTTGATTCGGTGACTAGTCAAATGTTTTATTAAAAGTGTATTTAACTAGCCACACTCCTATCTGAATACTGCTATTTTAAATATGAAAAGATTTCTGATTAAATTATAATCGGCTTACAAGTTATCAAAAAATAAGAAGAAAGGTTACCAAGCGACCAATTTCTTGATCCACCCCTATATTAGTACTCAACGGATTCAACTCATTGAGCTCTTCTTTTTCTCACAAATACCGCCATCCAACCGCAACAAGACCGAAATGATGATGTTGCAAAAGAAACTACGATACTAAATATCCAACCAATGCTTCTGACTGCCATTTTTGCTGGTTATATTCTTTTTTTTTTGTCTGGCCAAAAGGCGCGAGCGGGACAATGTGTAAACAAGCAAAACAAAAAGGCAACTTAAGACCAGCAACAACGGCAAAGGATATATAAGTATAGATAAATGTATATATAAGAAACGAAAGCAATTGCTGCCTAGAGACGGAGAATATTTCATAATTTTTTGCGTGATGAAGTCGAATTTGTTGGGATTAAATGAGATTTTCTTGCAATTACCGAATACGCGGTAGGGCACAAGTTTTATTTATTTTCCCCTCAATTTCCTTCGCTTCTGCAATCCCCGAGTACTCATCGAAATTACAATTTCTGTTGGTTAGCAGCTTAGCTAAAAAAAACATTCCTGCTCGTTATTGATTTGAAACTTTTTTCGACCGGGACTGGATTCCCTTTTCAATTTCGCCACAGATCGATCGATACTTTCTAATTTATGCTAAACGCACACAGAAAGGGGGCTGTCGAAGGGAAAGTGCTGACCATCCTTTTGAGGGCCAAACAATAAACAATGCACTGCATCGTATGTGGGGATTAAGTGGAAAACTCAACGACGACTCCCCGAGCCACAAAAAAGGGAAAACTATTCCATTCAACTTTGGGCTAGCGCATGCGAAAAACATGCAACATGTTGAGGGCCCCTCCTCGCATTTTCCTTCGGAACAAAGGCCAAAATTGGCTATATCCTCCAATATAGGTCTGCCTGGAAAAAGTTTGTTCTCTGCGGGCAGCTTCAATCACAATGGAAGGCAGTAGCAAAAGCAAAAGCAGCAGCGAGTGGGCTGCAGATAGGTTTTCAATTTTCCAGAAGGCACAAAAGTCAGTTAGCATTCTTCAACGGCATCATTATTATCGTCATCATCATGATCATATACCACATATCACACATACGCCCTGGTGTGCCTGCGCTTTATCAGCCTCACACTGCCAGAGCTTCTGTTCAGCATTTCTGCACTTGGAAAACTAACAAGCTAGACATGGCAAATTGATTTATAATGATATATAATCATTGATGTGTAGGAAAAATATAGAGACTTAGCAGTTGGATGATTCTAAGATTTTTTTTTACAAATCACCCTGTAAATAACAACCAATCTTTTATATTCAACAAATTGCATTGAAATCCCGAAAAATCACTTTGGTTTTGAAATCATTTAAACACTTGACTATATGTATGCTGAATCTAAGATTCAATAAATATAAAATAGATTATTGCACACTTCTAAACACCATTAATAATCGATTTTAAACTCAAAGTGATTTCTTTTGTACTCGTATAGTTTTGTTTTAATTGAACTTTTACTGCCAAACTCAACGATAGTAAAACTTAATTATAACAAGTTCATAAGATGTCAAGGAAGTTTTTTTTAGAGTGCAGGAAACATGCATATAAGCCCGCACAGAAACTCCCTCATACACTCCACTTTGCATATCACATGAACTTGCACTTTGCTTTTTTTTGTTTTTGCTTTTTCGGCAAGACAGCAGGTGGATGCACGAATTAAGGCCCCGAATGCAGGATGAGGACCAAAGGTGAGGGGCTCTGGTGCTGAGTCGTCTTTGTCTAGCAGACATTTGCCGTTTACTGCTCTGACATTCCAACTTGGCTGCAATGCAGGCAGGCGACTGACGTGCCTTTTGTCAGCATCCAACAATTGCGCGAAGAGTGCGGTTGATGTCAGCCAGTTTGTCAGCCCGTTGAGCAGCAGAAGCTGAAAATATTTTCGTAATCTGATGGCGGTATATGCATTTTGGTTAGACTTAAGTTACGAAAGGGGCTTACCAATACTAAGTTAGAAGACTCTCTATAGTTCTGAAATAAAATGAAAATAAAATGTGTCAATACGTACGACAAAACGGATGTACAAACAAACATACCTTCTTTATAGATGTTTATGCCCATTCATCTGAAAAAGCTTTGTACTTTTAGCAGTCAAAGCTGATACTTTTTTTATGCTCCGATTACACTATAAAATATTTCACTTAATTTATTAGCAGCTCATATTACCCTTCACAATCCTATCCAAAAGTGTACACAATGAAAATCCAACTCGTTTTTATTGTCCATTACATTCGTGCACATCAAATGGAAATTTATCCAAATTGTATATCAAAATTGAAAATTAATTTGCCAGCTCTGTTTTGTAATCCCATAATGTATATCAACTTCAAAGTGGCCTACGCACGTCAAAGTCGTCTGAGCTGCACTTAAAAGTGTTTTAAACAAAAAAAATTGCATTTAATTTGCACAATGCGAGTGAAAAAATTGATTTAAAATGCAATTTGTTGCGTACTGTTTGTAGAAGTGGTAGGTGTGGCATAAAAGATTATGAAATATCATCAAAACGATGTGAAAAACTGGCCTTAAATCTCATATACACATACATGCATGAAAATGCAACAAATTTGTTGACAACAACCAGGCGAGCAACAACAATGAAGCCCCAACAAGATGGTCAATGTACCCGTAGAATTTTTATTCCCTTTTTTTTGGGTATGAAATATGAGTCAAGTTTTCAATGCATGCCGGATGCATTCATTATGCCGTTGACGAGAGACTCCCAGAGTGGTAGGAAGTGAGATAGGTATAACGGAAGAGAGAGAGACGGCTATAGAGTGGGGGCGAGCGAGACTGACGGACACACATGTATGCCATTATAGAGTTTCTTTTGCCGTTTTTTTACATTTATGACAAATGCATTGCACTCACAAAGCGCACACATACACGAGCACTGTCGCAATCTTTATGATCTCATGCATATGTATGCGTTTATAAATGCCACGATACTGTCGACAAAAAGAGAAGGATATATATATATGAAGGGGAAGCTTAATTTTAAACCAAAATGGTGGTCGGTTTGGTCAAGACACACTGACAAAAAAAGTTTTTACAAATAAAACTAAAAAAGTCATCGTAAATGAGAAACTATTATACATAATTACAAGGTGCTGCTATTAATGTATCTGACCACATAAAAAACATTTAATGGGGCTAATATTTTATTATACTACAAACTGATCATTTAAATTCTAGTTAATTCTCATTATATTCATGCCAAATGAAAACAGAAAAAATAATACTTTCTAACTGAAAACAATGTCATTAAGTGCCTTAATAAATATGCCTTCCCATCATCAATTGTCATCACCTTTTGTAGCCAAAAATTAAATTAAACTTCCAGTTAAACAAATAGCAACCCGTTCATTCAGACATGGTAATGAAAAATGCATTGCATACAATCAGGCTTTGGCAGTAAAGGATTCTCGAAAAAGGAGAGTGATTGGGAAAAGCAAAATGGAAAATAGGAGAGAAAATCGCTTAAAAAAAGGTGTTGAGATGCCAAGTCACGAGAGACGGCACTTGGCAGAAAGACGTTTGCTAATTTTCTAAGACATCAATTCGAGGGGTGCGATGAAAGTACGTGTGACAATGTCTGACCCCCTTTTTTTTTGCACCCAGCCACGCAGCGTTTTTTGCGCTGATTTTGGCACGCACACATTTTGCATACTGATCAGCAATCAGTGGCAGCAATTCTTCGAACTTTCGAGGGCTTGAGGCCAACTAGGAAGTGTCGAGCGCAAATTAAAATTCCACTTTGGCATTTGGGGAATTCAATTATTTTTCGGTGCCCAAGGGCAGGAGGCAAATCATCCGGCTACTACCACTTCCACTCCCTCTCCCACTCCCACTCCAAAACATGCAAGCTGACAGTTTGTCTTGTTGTTCGGCTCCTTTTTGACCACCAATAACTGGGGAGACGGGCAGTAGAAGGCAAATAAATACCAAAGCATCGCTTACACATGCCCAGATTTATTGCCACCCCCACTCTCACGCTGATGCCAATTGTCAGGCAATGCAATCAGCGTGTTTATTGATTTGGAAAATTAAATATTTTTCCTTGATTTCCCAGAGCGGCGAATGCAAAAGAGGAAAAGTCGCGGCCCTATATTGCCATAAATAACGCAATCCGATTTGCCTCTGTGCCTTTGCTCGCTTTATGAAATTTCCGAATGCCCTTAGAAAGCATTTTAATTAGTTCAAATTCCCTGACAAACTACAAGAGATTGGAGCTTTCGACGGGACTGGTAGAGGTGCTTTCTCAGTTTGGAGTTGGATGTGTGCGGCATCCACCACAATGTTGTCGCTTCCGTATGGCATTCCGCTAAAAGCAAAAACATGTCGGCACTCGGCGGAGCAGAGGCGAAAAAATATTGTTGGAATTTCGCTTGCTTAACGGAAATGTATAAATTGCATTTTGCGCCATCGCAAAAGAGCCTTAATGCGTAAAATGGCGGCAGGAGTTGAGTGTGCCGCTCTGCCTGAAACTGAAGCAGGTGCATCTGGAAGAATGTTGTGCTAAATTTTAACACACGCACTCATACTCGAAAATAAATTGTACAGCTGCAGGATACACGAATGGGCGACAAAAGTGTCGCTTACGGTTTCAGGAGCTAAAGTGGTGAGGTGGATTTATATTATTATAGTTATGGCAGTTCAGAGAAGCTAAAGGAAACTACGTTAATATACAACAATTGGTTTTTGCTTAAATATTTAATTCATTTTCAGGTTATGTGCACAAAAACAAATTAAGAATAAAATAATTAAACTGATGTCAACTTAAAAATGAATAAATATTTTTCGATATTTTTAATTACATACGTTCCCCTAACTTTAAAAGTTAAGCCATTTAAATCATTAAAAATTATCGATAAGCTAAGTTTTTGTTAAAATACAACTTTAAAACCACTTGGAAAAGAAAGTAATATTTGTAGTTTCACGCCTCGTTGGCTTAAATTTATTATAGGCATAACTTTGCTACTCAATGAGCTTTCCATTTTAATATCAGGTGTCAGGTTGTTAACTCCACACATATACACACTAAGTAAGCCACCGCATAAAGGGCAACAATTTTAGAAATAAAAGAGGGAAAAAAAATGGAAAAGTGTTAAGAGCATTTTAGCTCTTCGTCTTGCCTGGCTCACAATTCACAGACATTTTTCACCGCCATTCTTTTGAATCTTTTTCGGCGAGGAAAAAGCACTTTACACTAATGCACCTGAAAATTTAAAACATGTCATAACATAAACATTTATCATCGCGACAGGAACCGGAAGTTGAATTTTGCACTTAATCCTCTGATATATTTTAGTGTTTCTATTGCATAAAAGGTGGCAACAAGCAACGGACACTTATTATTATCACTATTACTTTTCATTTTATTAAAACCACTTTTGCCACGTAATTATATTTTCCGAAATGCAAGTCTAAGTCAGAATAAATCATTCATTTGTCTAATGCAGAACATTTTCACAAACTGCTCTCAATTTTAAGCTAATTGATTTTGCTAGCAAATAATAAACACTTCCACAGACCCACTTTCTTCTTAATTGTGTCCTCTCATACCAGCAAAAATCAAAAATAAACAAAGCAAAATAAGACTCTTCAGGAAGCCTCATAAATTCCATTAAGAATATTTCTTAGCGCCTGTGAGAAAAAAGTAATCTAAGTGGCCCTTAAAATGTTCTTCTCTGGGGCTTCACGACTGGCAAATGTGTGTGTGTAGGCAAATTTTTAATTTATTTCAATTTCACTTTTAATTTAGGCACTAATCTAGGCAATTTGTACTCATACACGCCATTAAGCAGGACATGAAACGAGAAATTAGCCGAGATCAGGGAACCAAGGCAATAATTAAAATACACTTTCCCGAGGGTTTTGGAAATCTAAAATGAGTTTGCTTTAAAATGGTATTTCAATTTACGTTCAATCTCTTAAGTAATACATTTAAAATAATAATATAAATTTATCATTTGCCACCACTATGGCAGTTTACAAGATGGAAGCCATAGAGGATTTAAGTATGAAACACTTTTGCCTGAAATAAGAAAAACAATGTTGTAATCCAGCTGAGTAACCTTAGGCCGGTAAAACCTACATTTGTTCAAGATAACAACGATGATAAAAACAGCCAACGCCTTGGTCCATCGCCTTGCTGAGATGCCTTCGCTCCCTTGGCCATAAAATGCCCTCGGAATATTTATTTGCTTTCATTTATTTTCAATAATTTCGAAATTTCCATTACATTAGTTTCGGTTGTTGTTTTTTCCCTGCTTCCCTTATGATGTTCTTTATGCCTTTGCACGAAAACAAACAAATTTTTTGGGGGCGATTTCGAAGGCCACCCCATCGAAAAATTCTTGCTTTGATTACTAAACTAAATTTCACCCCCTGGAAAAGTTGCTACAAATATAAAATAAATGCCATCGGTCTGTGTTCCATACACCACCACCCTCTGGGGCCGAAAACTTTTCTCATTTCTACTTTCGATACAGCAGCCACGGCTGTTGGATTCTCTTCGAGACACTTTTTCTTGGGGTTTGTGGATACTTTTCGATACTTTTCGCTGCTAGCCACCACAAATCCAAGTGACATTTGGCACTTGCCCTTCGTCCTGTCTCCGGCGAACAAATTTACACATCTTTTGAGTTGTTTTCGGGTTTCCTTCTTTCACTTTATTTTATTTTCTGTTCTGCTCCGCGGCTGCTCCATTTTGAGTTGCTTTTGTCGTATAGCTTCCGTTTCCTGTTCATTTGCTCACATTTGGCATGTCAGATGCGAACATTTTTTTAATAAAACTGTCAACAGTTGATGTAGATTAAGAAATTATGGCAGTTCGAAGAAAGTTTTCCTTGGCAATGTTCGGTTTTGTGTTTGGCTGGGGTGGAAAATCAATCAGCGACAAAGTTCTTGGGGCAACGAACTAATAATGTGACTGCACAGGGAAAAATAATTAAGGAAGGCATTAAACGTTGTGTGCTTCCTTAACTCACAGCCATAGGAAGATAACCACATAATCTTTAACCCACTTTTATTGCTCTGACAATTGATTTTTGAAAAACAAATTAAAATGAGATTTTGTTAAAATTATTATTCAGAGATTGACATTTAAAAAAGATCACGTTAATGAGTTTAATTTCTTCATTATTTCATATTTTTAAGAATCGGTAACGAGTTTCATAGCCACATTTGTGAACAGCTTCTTAAAATTAAAAATAAATATTTTATCTAGGCATTTACTTTTACATAAGATTCCTCAAAATTATATATATTTAACAATTTAACAATTAACAATTTTAGTTAAATAATTTGCTACACTTTATGTATTAATTACATTGGTTTATAATATAGTGCCATTTGGTCTGCAGAGAAAAAAGTGACATTTTGTTACTTTGTGTTATCTTTCATAAAGCTCTTTAAAGCATACATTCTGTTTCGCTTTTCGACTAGGTCGACCGTTTGGTATCAAATATGGCCAATCCGTAGGCCACTTATTGCATATTGATGGGAATCCGATTTGGATTTCCCGCCAGCTCAAAGGAGACCATCTATTCTGCCTTTATTCAGCTGCCAAGACTCAGGATATGCCCACACCAGTTTCAGTTTCCATTCCAGAAATGGTTGGTAGTCGACACTGGTCTTCCTCTGTTCCGATTTTGCTTGCGATTGCAACAGAATCATGCATAACTGCATTTTAAAATCACTATGAATGGGCCATTGGACTTCCAGGGTTCGATTAGCCATCGTTTTTGCCCTTTTTTGGGTTGCGAAGAGAAGTTTATAAGGTGGACGAGGCAGGTAGTGGATTAATTTTGCCTGGTGCCCAGAGTAACATTCATTTCTAATTAGGCTACTTCTTAACAGTTTTCATTGGGGCCTCAAATTGAGGAGACCAATTACTTAGGAAAGGAAACTTAGTTGAACGTTCGAATATTCTATCCTAAGTATTTGTAATGCAATACTTTAAAGAAATGATGTTTCTGATGGAATAGTCTCGTTGATAATGACTTCTGTACGTATCGAAGTGTTTTTTCTGGCTACTAATGAACTCTATGCGATAGATCCAACTAGATCCTAATGCGAAAATAAAGACTCGGTTCGAGAGCCCCGCCACTCGTAGATAATCGCTGGGCGAATCAGTTAAAGCTCAGCATTCTGGCCCTTATCAAAACCAAATTACAAGTCCCCGCCGAGAAAAAACTGTTGGGAAGACGGGGGGAAAACCCCAAGGGATAAGCCCGAACAACAATGGGATGATTGAAGGGGCCAAAGTCTATTATCAAGTGAATGTGCCATAATAAATGCGAACAAGACAAATGTGTGGAGACCAAAACGCCGAGGACTTGTCTTGTTCCCTGCGTTGACTTTAAGTTCAAGACAAGACACTGCAAATCTCAGTCACTCGAACATAATCGGGGCCCCGGCAAATAAAACAAGCCCGACCAACCAACTAATAGGAGAAAGGACGGACTTAGTACGGTTGTTGCTCGACTATTGATAAGCATCGAATTCATTAATTTATATGTTCGATGAGAATCAGGCGGGGAATCGCACAAGCAGAAAGGAGTTCGACTCCTTCGTCAGGATGGCTTTGTAATGTGAAACTAAGTGATTTGAGCCGGACATGTGTGCGATTGTATCCCTTTCCCCGTGCGTGTTTGTATCTCAGAACGTGTCTGTATATCTTCATTACAAATCCTAGCTGGCTTTCGCCTTGTGGATTTCAAATGAAATGTTCTGCCTGTCCTCTAAAGCTATGACCCGGAGCCCCACCTACAATCGCACAGTGGGTCAGTAACTGCTTGGTCCATTAGCCATATTCAAAATATTACCAGAACATTTGCTTTTACCTTTTAGTTATTAAATACACTTGACATCTGGTTTGATCTGGTTTTGCCAATAATTGAATGACTGATTTTCGTCTAGACCCTCCATCTCTTATTTTAAAAACCTTAAGGTTATTTAAGGTTATTCATTAATTAATTAGTTCTTTTTTATTGCTGTATATACTTTCTTATATATCTGCGTATTCTTTGGCACATTGTTTTGATCCCTCTTCGTAGTACCTATGTAGTTTTGTTGATATAATTGATAATCTAACCACTACTAAGTCTAGTCCCAATCTTGCCCCACTGTGCCATCTCTGCACTGTCTTCATGACCAGAGCTGCCGCTGCCAGTTGCCTTTCCTTTGGGGGGACTTGTAGCTTGACTTAAGTAGTAATTTCAATCAATTTGGCCGAGGCACCACACGGAGACATACACTCTGGCACGCAAACAAAGAAAAAAGGAAAGCTCATGCCCAAGGATGGAGAACAATAAAATCTGAACTTAAATATGTCACAGCAATTAATACAAAAGCAGAGCGAAAGCCAAACCCAAGCCAAATACAGACACCAGTCCGAAATGTTAACTGCAAACATGGGACGATAACTGGGACTTGTGTCAAAAGGTCCTCGCAACGAAAGTGAACTCCCACACCGAAGGCCAATTTGAACTTACATGTGGTTTTGGGGTGCGTAATATGGACAGGGCCAATTCCTCATCTTCCAAAGGTGGACTTGTAGACTATTTTGCATTTGACAGCTCATTTGCGGAATGGTTCTTTGAAATTTACGATTTGGGCTTTTGATCAATGCGAAAATTGTCAACTCAGCCCCGGGGTCGGATGATATATGGCCAATCGATGATCCAAGTCAAACAAAACCAAAAACATTTACACAATTAGAAAATAACCCTGGCCGGCCAATAAATCAACAATATTTACATATATCAAAAAGACAGAGAGCAAGCCAAACAAGTCGGACTTGTTATAAATCAATTCGCTACAATCAATTAAAATGCTAAAAACAAGGACATTCAAGTTTTTGTGGTTGCTGCTGTAAATGTTTGAACATCCTTTGAAGGAGGCAAGTTTGACATGACCTAGAAATGATTTTGTTGTAATGCAATATAATGTGCAATGGCATTTCGCATAAACTGCAAGCCGAATTGTTTTATAATATTTTGGGAAAATAAAACTCTGAAACAACAGGTAGATAATTATTTTTTTATGTTTTGTGAAACATTTGAAATTAACATATTTTAATGATTTAACGACAAAATATTCACCATATACTTCTTAAGTTTATTTATTTTCCACAATGTCCTTTGCTTAGATTTGTTAAAAGGAATATTTTTCACTATTGCTAGTTTAATTTCTCCAATTGTTTTTGGTCGGCAACGCATCTTCAGAGTTTTCACTGCAGATATCAAACAATCAGACCGAAACCCAGACCAATCAATAATCCCAAAAGCTCCATTTGAGTGGCATAAATAAAATGTAGGGAACGGCAGACCGAAGGTTTTCATTCCCATTCACTTTCCCTTTTCGCCTGCCAGGCTTTCACATAAATTTCCTAAGATTACAGTGCCCACAGATCCGAAGATGCCAGCTTGTCAAGAAGCAATGGCAACGGTAACGATGATGGTGATGCTAAGGTGCTGGAAAATGGCAGACAGCAACTGAAACTGCACACGAAACTTGGCATTGGGTGGGCGTGGCCTTCCACCTTCCACCCGGCAACATTGTTTTGTAATTTATTTTGTTTCAGACAGTTTTTCCATAGCGAAATGCAGGCCCCCGGACCGAAATCAACTTGCTACTTATGCGTCGTCATTGCATAAACAAGGCACTCGACGGCAGCAGGTTTTCCGGTCTGGTTTCCCTGGGTTTTTTTCCCTCACTGAGAAATTGCAACATTACGTGCCCCAGGAGCCACGTCCACTTCTCATGCAAAGCATGCACAATTCTCCTGAGCTCTGGACTAAAGATAAATTGATATTTTGGGACTCTCTCTCTGGCATCCCGATATTTACCTTGGTGCCCACAATTTCTCATCCCCCCATTTTTCCCTTTCTTTTTTTTTCTTTTTTGGTTAGGCAATACGCAAATGGTAAAACTGTCCATTAACAGAAAAGAGATAAAAATAAAAAGAACAACAGGGGAAACAATAAGGTGGGCGGGCTGCAGCAAAAAGTTGAAATCCTTTATTGTCCATTGTCGGCCATGGAGTTCTCTATCAGAATGCCTTAATTAAGAACGCTCGGAGTCTGGCCAAAGAGTCAGACTTCATTTCGATTTTTAACAGCGCAGCTGTTACCAAAAACCCAACGATTCCCCTGCAAAAAAAACCCCACTCCGTCCTGTCAGAGCAACAAAAAAAAAACTGGAAACCAACAATTTGCAGTTTACAGTTAACAGCAGATCGAGGTGGGCGGTGGGTGGGGGTGGTCGGTTCATGGGACACGTTATTGGAAAAGCAGTGAAAATTGGTTTGTTTGACGGCCCGATGTCTGGCGAAATAACATAGCCGCTCGCATCTATATACACACAGAACCGTATATTGCATATATCGCATATAGTTACCGTCATTGTCGAAAACTCTCGGATGGCAAAAGAAATTACTTTGATAGGGAACAAAAACTTTACGGGCCGAAAAAAATAAAATGAAACACTGATAAGGACCCGAAACCAATAGACAGTCAATCAGGACCTATGTATATGTTATATTGGGATCGACGTATATATTTTTGTTTCTCTTATAATTCCACATGAGTTAAGGTATCCCATGCATATCGCTGTCATTCAAAGCATTAACAAAGAATTTTTTAATAATGCATAAATAACTTTTTTTCTTGAAAAAATTATGACAGAATTCATCATTTTGGACATCTTTTTTTAACAATATAGCAATGTACGAAGCTGATTAGAGTTTTTTAAAGCTTCAAAAATATGTAAGTTAAATTTATCGTGGTTTAAATTGCATGGCATTAGTATTGTTATTGTTTATTAGAGTCTACAAGCAAAAGTTGTTCCCTTCTCCAGTCCCTTCCATATTCTAATCTCTTAAAAATCTAGTGCTCATGTAGAACATTTACAAACATTTTGAGTCGTTGAAGCATTCATGGAAAACCACTCGAAATTCAAACTCTTTATGCACACATGGAGGAAACCGTTTTTCACAGCAAATATTTACAAGAAATACGAATTTTAATTTATGCAACTATCGACGAGACGAGTCGGTCTAGATGAAATGCGCCGGGGGTTCAGAGGGCCACACAAATCGATCCATCAACTGCAGTTGCAGCTGGCCATGCAAGATTGCTGACGAAAAACAAAAAGTATATTTGTATCTATGCATTTTGCATGCGGGCTTTCAGCAACTGTTGTCGACCAGGTAGTTGACACACACCACTCACACACTCGCCAATTGTCGCACAGCAAACCATTTATGTTTATATTTGGCACATTGCACACTTCTAAGCCCGGCACTTGTCGTCCACGGCTCCACAATTCCCACACGTAGGCGAATCGAAAGGGGAGGATCAACAATACAATTTTTAAATGGCAACCGGGATGAGCTTGAAATGCTTTTGGCGAGTTAAATTTAATTATTATATATTGCCTTCTTCTCTAACCGTAATTACACAATGTTTCCAAATCGTCCAAGTTTGGGAAAGTCAAGCCAAAGTAATATGAAGTATGTGTCTAGAAATAAAATTAATTAATAATTTGGATGCAGGATTATTTTGTTCTTTTTAAGATATAACAATACCATTTTTAATATTTTATAAAGGGTGCTAGGGATATCTTTTTAAATTCATATGTTATGATTTCGCCGCAAAAACTCTTCAATCTTAGACAACAATAAATTCTCTGAGCGATTTAGAAAGATAATAAAACAGACTTTGACTTTTGAGAAACAAAATATTAAGAAAAATATTAAAAATGTCAAGAAAGAGTCTAGAATCTGGAGAAAAAATAAATCTTAAATTTAGAAAATGTAAGTTCTTAAATATTTAATGATCCTAAAATCCTAGAATCGCAAACTCTAAACACCGAATGTATCCATGGCACAGTCCCCTCAAAACGATGCCATCATCCACCGCTCTGGTCCTTCCTCAGCTCATTGCATATCAATGGAAATGAGTTTTTACGGAAAGTTCTTTTCGACTAAAGAAGAGCCTTATGATGGGCGGAGCGGAGCAAGGGGGCGGGGTCAGAAGTCGGGCCATTGTTGTTTTCATGTGCGATGATGCTTTTGGCGTCGCTTTGGCGGTCGCCTGCGAGTCCACACACTACAGACACTCATGCAAATCTCCAATGAAAGCCAAGCCCAGGGTCCTTCGTCTGAATCCTGGGTAGCTTTGTAAGGGCCACACGCCCACCTCTGGACCGCTGACAATGACATGACAAATACATGACCGAATAGTATTCCAGTTTTTCACCGCTCTCCTTCTGTTTGATTGATTTTCGATGATTTTATCTATGCATATTTTAAAAACATATTTTATGGATGCATTTTTCACATTTGTAATTTATGGATTATTGGTTAGCTGTTTGCGTTCTCTTATTATATTAAAAACAGACTTAAACTCAAAACTGCACATTGTTCTACTCTTAAAATTATTTTTTGATTGAAATTTGTGTAGAGAGAATGCCAGAATATATATTTTATTGCCATATTACTTAAATTATAAAATTGAAAACAATAAAAATTGCTAATTAATAAAAAGAGAATAAACAATTAAACACACATGAAAGCAATGGAAATAAACCTGCACGCTGAACTATTGTTCAAATTTGATATAAGCCTTTGCTAATATATATTTAAAAAATACCAGTGTTCCCAATTTATTATTCCCCATTTTGTATCTTGTGACAAAATCGTTACTTAAATATTTAATCCTTTATTTTCACAAGCATTCTGATATATTCAATTTCAAGTGATGCACAATACATAAAGAAACAAGAGAGAACGCTATAGTCGGGTGCCCCGACTATCAGATACCCGTTACACAGGTAAAGGGAGTGCGAGGGAGATGGAGATAGAAACTTTAATCACGCATAACTTTTTAACGAATGGTCCGATTTGAAAAATTTCTTCTACATTTCGATAGGTATTGATAAACACAATAAAACTGCATTTTTACTTTTCCGAAATATTTTCCGAAATCGTATATAAGCGATTGTGGGCGTTAAAGGGGCGTGGCACCTTTTTGAAACAAACTTGCGCTGCGTAGGAACTCCTAGAATCTGCATGCAAAATGCCAATCTTCTAGCTTTTATAGTTTCCGAGATCTCAGCGTTCATACGGACAGACAGACAGACGGACAGACGGACAGACGGACAGACGGACAGACGGACATGGCTAGATCGACTCGGCTAGTGATCCTGAACAAGAATATATATACTTTATAGGGTCGGAAACGCTTCCTTCTACCTGTTACATACTTTTGCACGAATACAATATACCCTTTTACTCTACGAGTAACGGGTATAAAAACATGACAACGGACAAGTGTCATGCTAAAAATTGCACAGATTTTCATTTAACATAATTCCCAAAAAAAAAAATTCGCCAAACCAGAGTGTCGAAAAACCAAACAAAACACACACAAAAGTGGGAGTCTGCCGCCATTGTCGCGGCTTCAATTCAATACAATAATAATAAAATTTGTATGCAAAATAGGCGTTGAGTGTTGAATGCATGCAAAGATTGCAGGATGAAACCACGGGGTGGTGCAGTGGGGTGCAGGGGGGGTGAATCGGGCAGTGGCTCGATTTACATATACAAATATGCAGGAGAGACACGCTGTTGTTGTTGTCGTTGGCGGTGGTTGGCTCGTGTTGAAAAATCGTAATCAAAAATTGCGCAATAATTTGCATGTTTATTTAATAGCCCCAGCGCATAGAGCGCCCAAATGACCCTCGGCCCGGCCCCTCCCCCTCCCCCTTCCCCTGTAAAAACAGGACAAAGTGTCCTTTGCTTATACACACACACACACTCATATATATATGAGTGCTGTGCATTGCAGTGACAAACATTTCGGTAAATGCCGAAAACTGCGAAACTCTGCATTTGGTTTTCGCTTTTTACTGCTTTTGGTCACCCTCATTTCTAGGCTTTGGCCCCCTTTTTGCTGCCATTGAGTATCTCATAATGTGAGTAATTTTTTTTAACTTCTCTCCTAATGAAATTGTCTGCGGGCTGAGCTTTGTTCGTTTGTTTTTTTTTTGTCATTGGGGTCCAAAACGCTGGCCACAAAATTTTATGACACTCTGAAAACAAAACACAACCCAAAACCAAAACAGAAAGCCAACAAAAGAGAAAACCCAAATTAGCGGACAATTTTAGAGATAGAGGTTTTTGTTTTGGGCTTTTCAAATTTTAGTATCAAATGCTGAATAAGCAACGCTCTATTTGTGTTTGTTCAAATAAACGGAAAGTAATATAAAATAAATAAAATGGAATCAATAAAATAAACTTATTGGTGTTGAATCTGATTAGTAACATATTTATGAATAAAAATATAATTTAATAGGAAGAAATATAAAAAGATATTTAATAACACAACAACTCTAGTCTATTTTCTCTAGTAATTAATATAACTAGCTGAATAATATGGGCCAACCAGTACTAAAAATGACTTCTTTAAATCTGAATTAGCCATCTTAAATAAATCTAGAATGAAAGCTTAGTTCAGTACACATTTATACCTAAAAACAGACTTTAAAAATATAGACCAATAGTCATATATGACTTCACACATAAACACAAGCACACATTGGCAACACAAACATGGCACAATATTTTGACTGTTTCGTAATTTATTTGACATATTTATGGGGTTCATAAATACAGATACATATAAAAATGCGTTTATTTCTATTTGTCGATTTTTTAGTTTTTATGGCAAGCAATGAAACTGCAAAACAACAAGAGCAACAAAGTCGGCATCAAAAATGTATTTATACGTGCAAGTTTGGACTACTTCCAAAGCCACGGAGCATGTAACATAACAAAAACAAATAATTTTACCGCTTTTCGTAGTAGCTGTTGTAGTTGCAACGCTCATACACCGCCTGGTCAAAGTTGCAATAGCAAAACATAAAACATTTTTTATGTAATGATTTCTTTCCCTTCATTCCCGTCCCGTCCCGCCCGCCCCATCTCCTTCTGGCTTATTTTTCGCTTTGGGTTGCTCCTTTCTATGGGTCAGCTGGCTGAACTATTGACAGCTGATGATAAAAAATTGTTTGAAAAATAAACCAAAAGCCTGGACTAACAGAGTGAAGGCGAAAAGTGTAGGAAAAACTGGGGTCTAGTAATGGGTTTTCGAGCTGGGCGAAAAATGGCCAGTTAGATTTGGCTTAAAAAAGAACTGAAACGCATTACTTTTGGAACTTGACTTTGGCAAAATGATGTAGAGGCTGAAGTTCGAAGGTTTAGAAACTTTTAAAAAATGACTAGATTCTCTTCTATTAAAACTAAAAGTTCCAAATTAAATCGAATTTGTCGTAGCTAAAATAATAAATAAATAAAATGAATAGCAAAGCTTTATTATGTGCTAGATGTTTTCTTGTTACAACTAAAATGTGTGAGTTGTTTAAGGAGAGTTTCAAACAATATGAAATTGCTTTAATTTCTATAACATTCTCTATTAGTCTACACCTTATAAGTTAATGGTATGGGTCTATTATAATGAGTCCTATACATTTACGCTTCAGTCCTTCAGCCAATTCATTCCATTTGAGTACATCCCAACGCATCCATTCGCGAATTAAACATTTTTCGCCTTTACACTTTTAATTTATGTATTTACTTTTCTGGTTTATTTGCCTTTCTTTATGCCAGCCGGCAACTTGGTTTTCCCATCGTCCCGACACTCTGTGTGCCTACCACCTGCGGCATTTTCACTCGCCGAGGCTCTTATTGAAATTCCAAAGTTGAAATGACTGCAAAGTGAGGAGACGGAAGGGGCTGGACGTGGGTTTCGGGTGATGGTCGAGGTCCTGGCAATGGCTACAGTGTTGACAGGCATGTCAGTTACAATACCCGTCGTCGTCATCGGTTGGCTGTCGTTCCTCCCGTTGTGCCTTTCTTTTTTCTGGTCGAGTTCTGTGGTCGCGTCTCGGTCTGGAGTCTGCTTTGAGTCTGCTATTTATACATATATATGGAGAATAATACATTTTCGGGGGCCTTCACTTAAGTGTGAGAAGCACTTACAAGCCAACTTAGAGGAGACCTTATTTTTGTTTGGTTTGTCTGTGCTGTCTGGCACTTTGTTTTGCTGCTTAACTTTTGATCAGCTTTTAATAAAACTTAATGTGCCCAAATTAAATGCATTTTGTCTGTAAAGTTTTATTACAAATTACAAAATTCGTTGAAGTTGCGGTCAACGGCTCAACAGTGTGCAAAATCAATAAAAACGCCAGTGTAAGCCAGAACATAAATTTGTAAACATGTTTGCAATAAGCTGTAGTAAGCCACCTAAACTAAAGCTACTTATTGTGTGATCCAGCAGGGCTTAGCAATTTATTTTGGGGAATTATTTTAGTGTTTTTTAGGTGCTGAAAAAATCAGGTGGATATAATAAACTAAATAATTAGCAGCAACTATTGAACAACGTATAATATACAAAATAAAATAACAGTACTTTAATGTTCAATTTCAAATCAGATATAATTAAACATTGTTTATGATTCAGCTTAACAAAATAAAAATTCTTTGCTAATTAATTCACCTGAAAGTTAATACCACTCGTTAGTAGTTACGAAAGCAGAAAAATAGTCATTTCAAATAGCTTATAGAAGCCATAGCAACAATAAAAGAAATCAAGAGAAGACGAAGCTGACGTAGAAGTATAAAAAATCACACAACAAAACATAGCAATATGTACGATAAAGCATGTCGTAGAGTAGCTTCCCACCAGTCTCCACTTTCTCTTCCAGAAAACTCAACTTTTGTTGAGTTCTGTGCAGGTTGGCGTCCCTCCAGTTAAATGGTGAACCATTAAAAGTGGACATTTGTAAACATAAACTGACAGATAAACACCCAAAGCAGACACAAAACTTCCTCCCACCGGGGATAGAAGAGTGGAGGAAAGTGAACGATACGAAGAGTTGCCCCTGCAATTTTCATTGGTTTATATTGCATTGCCACACACATATATCAAGGGAAAGGTAGGGACCCACACATCTGACCAGGGAAAGCAGTTAAAATACTTAACAAACGTAGATTGTAAAAGTTTTTTATAACAAAATGAAATGGCAGGGAAAGTTGTTGTTCTTGCTGTGGTTCTTTTGGGGCGGGGATCGGGTATCTGAGCAGCCGGATAGTTGGGTATCTGGCAATCGGACGGTGGTCAGTGCTAAACAACAATGTGCAGGGGACATTTCAGTTCGTCCTGCGATAAATGCAGCCACATCAAGTGCGGGTCGGAGGGCACGGCAAAATGCTCGCTCGTTATATGGGTCAATATGGGAAACAAAAGCATTGTGTGCCGGTAGAAACAGAAAAACAAACCGGAGGCAACGAAACAAAAAACAACATGCACTGGAAACAGTTCGTAATTAATAGTGGAAATACCACATTTTAAATTGTTTTTAATTAAATATGTTTTATGAAATCGAGTTATACATTTTGTAAATACATAAATCAGGGTGTACTTTAGACTTATTCTTAGATTGGAAATTTTAATTTGGAATCTTTAAAATCATTTATTATTTACTAAAAATATAATCTAATTTATACAATAAAGTTGCTGAAAGTAACTCTTTTTCTTCCTATATGAGTTTGGTTCTTAAATTTCAATTATTATTATGCTAAAGCTAAAAATTTGCTTGTATAATTTAATTATATATTATATTTTAAATAATTTTTAATTAAAACTTTGTTTATTTTACTTTTTGATTCAATTCTTTTCAGTTTTAGTATTCCTCACTCACTCCCAAAGTCCAGTAGTCAAATGATAGGGTTGAGGGAAAAGAAAGCAAATCGAGAAATCAGTGGTTGGATGGGATTTTACTTTGCTTGCAACATTTTGTGTTGTCATTTGAAACATCGAATGAAAGGCAGCGGTCGGGTCAGCTGGTCAAAGGAAGGGTTCGCATAGTAGTTAGCATCAAACCGGAATTCTAAGGTGCGGGGAAAAGGTCAGTTTTCCACTCACCTTTCTGACTTGACGCCCTTTTTTTGATGGGGTTCAAGTGGTTATTGTTGGACAAGGTTGAAAAAATTGAATACGAAAAACATGGTGTGTGCAAATTGGTACAGGAAAGAAAAAATTGTGTATGTTTAATACTTACAATATATAAAACAAATAAATAACAATAAAGTCAAGAGCGTTTTAAAATCAAATATATGTATTAAGTCATATGTAAATATTAACATAAAGTTTAATTCAATATTGATAATAGCTGTTATTAAGTACAATTTGAAGGTAGGTTGTAACCTTACAAGGTAAACAAATTTCTAAGAAGCATTTAAAAGTGTGAACTTTTTACTGATTGATTACAAAAGAGATATAAAGTAAATTGTACTTTTAATCGTATAACTTTTAAATACACTTTATATTCACGAACCGTGCAGTTTCAGGCTTATTTCACTTAAAACCAAACTCATTTTATTTGCAGATTTTATTGTGGCACTCAAGGATGTGTCGGTAATGATACCACAGGCGGTGAAACGTGGCAGCAATGCGCTGTTCACGTGTAATTACGATATGGAAAACGATACTCTATATTCGGTGAAATGGTATAAGGGCAAGCGTGAGTTTTATCGCTACACGCCCAAGGAGAATCCGGCGATGAAGGTCTTCGCCATGACAAGTGGCCTCAATGTCGAGGTAAGTACATGGCCCAAACCCAGACGCTGCCGTGAATATGGATAATTCGCCATAACACAGTGTCCCCATAACGCGCACATGTTACTGCAGTTGCGTGTAAATTATATCCATAATGGCTGATTGCCAGGACCCCGGCTGGATTCGTTTTCATAACGACGCTTGCCGGCTTATTTGCCCCACTGCCCGTTGTAATTATGCCAGTCCATCCGGAGACGGATCCGTTAAGAGTTGTTGGGCGTGGCCAATTAGTTGCGCTGGCAATTGACTTGCGGCTCATTAAAAAACAATATATACAGATTACATAAGGCCTCGGGGAAAAATTGACAACATCAAACATGAAACGACTCTCTAAATACACTTTATAAATATTTAATTTTTAATTTTGCAAATATTTTGTGTGATCAAATCTAAAAAAGTAATTAATCTACCACATTATTTTCGTTTAAACAGCTAAAAAATAGTGTAATTTAATGGGTATTCTCATAAGCAAAGGATTAACAAAATTTTAATTTAATTTGAAATTAAAAGATGATTGTCGCTTAAATAATTGACTTGTTCATTTGTTTTGCAAAGTTTTTCTGCAACTTTTAAAATATTAAAAAATATGCTAAACTAAAGGACCCGTGGCAAGGGTATAATGCCCACCTTTAATTATAACGCTGAAATACACAAGGGCCAATTAGGTATCAGCGGCAACAAATTGGGTTAAACATTCAGCCATTGATCCTGTGGAACTACCAATGACCTTTGCGCCACCCACCACTTCCTCAACATAATTTTATTCTCTCCACTGCTTTTATGTGTTATTTATCCTGAAAATGACGCCCACTATTAAATGCAATTTATTAAATTTGATTTTTATTAAGTGAATTGTTAAATGAGGTTTCCACGTTTTCTCTTCGAAATATTAAATTTCGCTAGAGTTTTAAAATTAAAAAATACCCAGTTACATTTTGGAGAGCTTTAACGTTGGAAAATGATGGAAAATATTTGGTTAAATAAAAACTACAAATGTATAATTTAAATTGTAAATAAAAAGGATTACCGTGAACCTATTTTATAAATGTATTTAAAGCAGATTACTTAAAAGTTACCCAAATACTTAAGGTGCTTTCTTTAATTTTAAGAATTCTTAATTTCCCACGGTTAAATACATTTTTATAGTTCTTTGTAAAATAGAAGTTAAAAGCCTAAGAAGATTTTTATTTGTGTCAACTTGAAAATCGGAGTAAAATCGGCGTAAAATCGGCGGTGAATGAGCTCTTCAGATGGGTCAAGTTATGCTTCTTACTTTCATCTTATTAGAAGCTTAAGAGAAAGGAATAAAGATTCAAAAGAAGGCTGCTACTCTTAACACTGTGTCAAGTAGCTTTGAGTCAAAGAAAATCTTAATCAAATGGAGATGAGCACTTCAGCTTTAAAATCAACCCTTCACCTTTATGCCCTCAATTTGCACTCACTTTCCATCAGCCAATCTTTCACCAGCAGCAGCTGTGCTTTTCGTCATTCACAGCCAAGACAACATTTTCATATTTTTCCTATCCTTTTTCTTATTTCTTTTTCACTTTTCACTCGCCGTCGCTGGTTATATTCAATTTCTATGCACCGCGTCCAGCCAATTTTGAACCAACTAATTTTTATTACGTTCTTCATTTCCCCGCCGCTGACTTTCTCCCTTCGCTTTCTCCTTCGCAGCGCAACCTTTCGAATCAGAGCCACGTCGTTCTGCAGTCGGTGCCGCTGAATATTTCGGGAAAATTTACATGCGAAATATCCGTGGAGGCGCCCACTTTCCAAACGGCCATGGTGTCCGGCGAAATGGAGGTGGTTGGTAAGTAAAAAACCAAAAAAAAAACTTTAACGTAGAAATCAAAAAAAGATATAGCGTTAAGAATTGCAATGGGCTAATGGGAAGGGCGAACCGGCGGTCGAGGCAAGCAAATTAATTAGAACAAATCTATTTGAGCCTGCCACCGGCTTCGTCCTTTTCGGCTAATTTTACATTTCCATTCCTTGGCTAACGACTGGCCCTCTCTTTTGGCCCACTTTTTGCAGAGCTGCCGGAAGAGCACACTGTGGTTACCGGGATACAGGCACGTTATCGCATCGGCGATTTGGTCGACGGCAATTGCTCAATTAAATACTCGAAACCGGCTGCTAATTTGACATGGACTATTAATGGTATTGTGGTAAGTTTTGGTTTCGTTTACCACTGTTATCCACAGCCGGACACGCCCATTCCGCCCCATCCGCCCTTCAATTAGCAGGCAATCGAAAAACGGTGAACCTAGGTCTTTGATCGCCTTCAATTGATGGGCCGCCAGTTTTTCAATTAGTCTTTGGTTAAGAGAGGGGCTGAAACTTGGTTGTGTGTTTGAATGCACTTTGAGTGGCAAAATCGGTTGGCTAATGCAAGTTTATTTTGACCTTCATAGGTGCTTTCCCGAATTTAACAGCTGGGATTTATATTACATTTTGGTTTAAGTTGATTAAAATAAAAAATGTACTTGGATGTAAAAACTTCTAAATAAATAGATTAATAAATTCCTAAATTGGTTTTATAATTTGGCCAACTAACGGACTACTAAATATACAAGTAAACATTATATAAAAACTAATAATACGTGCACTCCAAATTTAACAGTCATTCGCAATTTTCAAACTAATTTTCTGCAGAGGTATTAAATAGTGTTAAAATTTAAAATAATATCTTTTTATCTTGGCCGTTTTAAATATAGATTTTAATTGCATTGGCAAAAGTCTCTGGCTTATCCCGACTTCAATATCATTTATAATTTAAAAGGCTTTTTAAAATTTGGGAGAGAACGATTTAAAAACACTCGAGGTTAGCTATCAATACATTTGCTTTTATTTGAACATTTTCAAATCGAAGTGCATTAAATAGTAAACTCTTTAATTGCCTCCTCGCATTTGATCAATCAACTTGTTTAAAAAAAGGAAAATCCAGATGAAACGTGGCCATTGGTTTTGCAATTTTTTGCGTTTAGTGTGCGATTTTTCATTTCTCGTCTGTTGCATACTTTTTGGCACCTGTGAGTGCGGCGTTTCCATTTTGCAGGCCCATCTTTGGCATTTATATTTGCCTAGAACCACGCTCTCTTGCCCGCTTTTTCTTCTTCGGCTATATACATTTTTTGATATGCCGTCAGTTTTTATGCCATTCGCTTTCGCCCGGATGGGCTGTACTGGGTTGTACTGGGCTGGGCTGGGCTGGTCTGGGCGGGTCTGGATGTTTTATGGCCGCAACCACAGCAGTCGACTGTCGACTCCAAACCGGAGGTCACACTGCCTCCTGCCAGTTTGCGCCCAGCTGCTGTCATACCTCTCCGCATGATTGCACAGGTGTGATGCGGGGCTGGGCTGCAAGGATGCCTGACATGTCCTGGCATTTTGCGTTCGGTTTTTCAAGAAACGTTTAGGTTGTCAGCTAGTTTTTCTCTGCCGCTTTTTATGGCGGCCCAGAGAACATTACGGCCTTTCTCCCAGACTTTTGGCTGGTGTTATTGTTATTGTTGCCCCCCCATACCAGACCAGACAGAGGGTTACATTTACCTGCTGGCAGCAGCTGGAGTATAGTAAATGCGTTGTCAATGTCACGGAGGCCCTCCAAGTCATATTTCAAAATTGCGGCCTTTGTGTGTACTTTTGTAGGTGAGAGATCAAGTTATAAGTTGGCTGGGCTAAGTCAGTGTTTAACTCCAAAGTAAATGAAGTGGGTTTCACGACCTTAAAGATTCATGATTCTAATCTGTCTGCCAAAATTGAGCTTGTGGAGAAAAACTGCTCAGTATACTAAATAAAGTGTGTTTTATACATGCACAAATTAATTACATTTATTCTGTTATTCATTGTAGAACTTTAACTTATTTAAAAAATACAAAAGAGCTTTGCACCTATAAGTATATTCATACAAACATTTAAGGTATTTCCAGTATTTCATGTTTAACGAGTATCAACTTTATCTTCATAAAAATACAAAGCGACTATTTTCAATTGCCAGTAAAAACTCTAAACAAAAAACAAATATTTTCATGTTTTAATCCGATCTAAGAATAAATAAATTGCAAAAGTTTCGGATTTAATCGTCATCGAAACAAGCAACTCAGCACAAAAAAAAACATATTTATAAATATGCGAAAATAAAGCAGGGAAACTAACACAAACAGCACTTGAGTGTTGCCTACTGTGGGTGGCCATGCAGTGGGTGCGGCCACTTGATCTTTTAGCTAACGAGCGCATTTCAACAGGAGCACCACTCACCCACCACCCATCATCATGTGTGCTGTCAGCTGTGGGTGATGGGGTGGCGTGGGTGGCTTGGGTGGTTTTTGGCTGGTTATGGGTGGCTTGGGGCCAGGGCATCGTATCTGCCAAGCACTTCAAACTAAACTCACCGCAAACAAAGTGGCCTCGTCTTCTCGACACAGCTCACCCATGTCCTTTGGCTCCTGCCATCCTCGCCATCCTTGCCATCATCGTCGTCATCAGCATCAGCATCACCATCATCTGCTCTAGTTAATCACTCAAGCGTAAATCTATTCATCATTCATAAGTTATAAATTTGCCTGGGCCGCTCTGGCGTGGTCGCCTTTATTTTTCGGGCCAAAGTGTCAGCTTTGGGGAATAGTTTTCGCTTTCATATTGCGGACCAGGGCCACTTCATCGCAAAAGGATTGCTGAATATATACAAATTGATTTCGCTGCAAATTCGAGATGCCACTTGACATTATTCGATCCCTTTCTTGCAGGTGCCACCGCACCACATAAAGACCTATCAGACGGAGAGGCGGGAGAACAGCACCCTGGAATCGGTGACGAGTGCCATACATTTCATGGTCACCAATCATCATTTCCTCAAGAGCCAGATGAGGGTAAGGATACAAATACCAGGCGCACCAGTTTAGATTCTAATAAAGACTGCTTCTGTTCTGCATTTCCCATTGTCAGCTCAAGTGCACAGCCAATATCTTTGACATCTTCAAGGAGGAAATGGAGAGTGTCATCGAGGAGGACCGTCCCAGGATAATGGCCTCGGGCAGATCGTATGACATCAACAATTATCCCCTCGAGGACCACACCAATGGCGAACGGGGCGGCTATGAGGATCACAACGAGTCCTATTTGACTTACTACTCGGGTAAGTACTTTGAGCTTTGGGTTCGAAAAGGAGGACGTCTGAATAAAATCTTGGCATTAAACCAGAAAACGATGTGTAAAAAGTTCTTAATTAGAAGTTCAGTTATCAACTATTTAAACAAAATAAAAACCCTAAAAACTCTTTAGCCCCGACAAGTGGCCTTTTACTCCTTAGAAATTTGTTCACAAAAGTAAAAGAAAGTTTCACTTAAATTAATTGAGTATGTATGCCCTTTTTTTGAAGATTTACCAAAACAAATATTTTTCTTATTGTACTGCATATACACAAATGCATTTACTTATCGTTAGCCGAGAGCCAATCCAATTATTTGCATAGTTTTCTTAGATTTTAAGTCTCGATATAAATAAATAAATATCCAATTCAATAGCTTACCAAATAAAAGAGATCTGCCTGCACTTTCGATATGTTTAAGTGATCCTATCTCACATTGATGGAAGGCAAAGCCTTCGGCAAACAGCAGGGATGGACTGAATCCCACTTAGTTCGGCCCACTGCATCCTGTCGATGTCGGGCACACAATGTAAATTATGTAAATAAAATTGTGCTGCATAAACATTCCTCCAGACTGCTAACAACCAGGAGCAAGAAGCAGGCTTATCGAATCAGATGGCGGGCAAATCAAATTGCTATAAACTAAGTTTAGACATGAAAGATTGTCGCGGAATTGCGGCAGACTGTGCAGGACGGAATCGTGATTGGAAGCCTGTGGCAAAAATGATGGGGGTGACCTTTATGTATATTCTTTTCTTCATCCACTTCCTTTTGCGGTTCTCCCCTTGCCACTTACTAGCTGCAACATTTACTTAACACCAAGTAACGACAACACCAAGAATAACAAGTGTGTAAACGCATTGAGCTGAAAATTGTATTTAAAATTGAGTTCACTGGCTTACCGATGAAACGCGATGGGGAATGCAAACGGAACCCAGCGGAATATCAACGTATGCAACAATATTTTGGCCACAGCGCCCAAAGCACAGCTTAAAACGGAAGTTTGCAACCCACCCTCGATATTAAGTAGGAGAAATGGGGAGATTGCATGTTCCGATTCCTTGCCTGCATTCCGCTCTGAACTTTATGCAAATGCAATGTTGACACACCCACCCACACAAAGGAACCAGTCTGGTTGAACATCTTGTTTTTTTGTAGGAAAATGGAATTTTTTTGGTATTGCCCTCTGCATCTTACGCAAGTTTGTTACAACGCTGAGTAAAGCTTTCCAAAATTTGTATAATGGAACAGACGCGTTGGATAAAAACTTAATTATATATAATAGTATTTGGAATAGCAAGCCAAGAGGTCTTCTTAGAGGTTGATTATTGATTATTGTTAGTTTCATGTTAGTTTTTAGTAAGTTTTTGGTGACTTGTAAAAAGCTGACCCAAAATTGGACTTTCAGACTCCATAACTTTACCAAATTTAGTCCGATCTCAATGTGACATACCTCTAAAGACTTGTGATTTGATTCTCTAAACATCTGCATTCATATTTGTCGTTTTAACTTTGATCGATTTTTCGACCTATTTTAATGTTAAGAAGTCATAGAGATATGTTGACTACCCATTTTATACAAAACTATATCAAATAGCTGCCATAGGAAAAAAACACGTAGCTTCATTGTTTTTGAACATGGAAATCGAAATATGGAATATTTATTAAATTTTTGATGCAGGGGTATATAAACATCGGCTTGGCAAAGTTTGCCTCCGCTCTTATTACCAATAGTGAAGTCTGTTTCAGGCCGAACTTCCTTTTACTTCTTTAGTTTTTACAAAGGCATCAAAGGTGGAAAACAGAGGTCCCCCTTTAATGGCAAAGGGGTATTTTTTGTATCCTGCCCACCAGCACTCACCTGTCTGTATCTCTCTATTTCCAGCGGATAACAAGGCATCGGGCGCCTCGACAGCTGCACACGAAATCTTCTGGCAATTCTGGCCATCGCAGCTTACAAAGCTGCCCATCAACAGGCAGTTGGCGTGGGCATGGCACTGGATCTGTGGGGGCGGTGGAGCGGCGGCTCTTCTTCTTCTGCTAGGGCCGCTGGCCCATCAAATTATCAACTGCCAATACACAAAGCCGGCGACTGGCAAGGTGCAGCATCACAGCAGCAACATCGATGTGACAGCTTCAAAAGCGGCAACATCCGCATCGGGCGTCAAATGCTTTTATAATTGTCAAATGGCTATGGCGATGCCAGCTCAGAATCGCGATGATGATGATGATGATGGTGATGGTGATGCGAATATTGGCAGCACGAGTGCAACAGCAACAGCAACAGTAACAGCAACAGCAACAGCAACAGCAACAGCAACAGCAACAGCAACAGCAACAGCAACAGCAACAGCAACAGCAACAGCAACAGCAACATCAACAGCAACAGCAACAGCAACAGCAACAGCAACAGCAACTGCAACTACTGATGTTGCAGATGTCGCTGCTGCCGCTGGAAAAGGAGTTGCGAGCAGCATTAAGCGGCTGTCAGCGACACTTGTGGGGGACGTTAGGGGTGTAAGGGGCGTGGCCAGTTGGCCGGATCAACGATTATTGATGACTCGGCGGCGGCAAAAGCGGCAAAAGAAATCGCAGGCGACGGATGTGGATGTGGATGTGGATGTGGATGCGATGATGCAGTCGCGTTGGAGCGCGTGCTGATGCCGAATTGATGATGAAATCCATTTCCGAAAGTAGCTTAAGGTGCTCGCCACCGTGCAGAAAAACTGCCCTTTTCTTCTTTTCACCTCCGAATTGTTGAAGGGCATAATTAATATACATTCGTACTCATATTGATTGCATGAGCCAGCTGCATAAATCGATTTGGCCGTAGCTCTTAAGTGTTAAATGCATAAGGTCAGGGAAAGTGCAGAAAGGTGGCGTATTTAATTATTGAAAGTATACCCGGCAAGTAGATATGAAATCGATGAATAATAACAGGAAATAAATTAATGTTAAGTCGGGGGAAAATATGACATATGGTGAAACCAATAAAATAGCAGATACCCTGTACGTTGTAATCACAAAACTATATTTTTGCATTAAATATTTTGCTATTCACCTCTTACAATTATTTCAAAAAAAACTGTTTTTTCACTTAATAAAGTTCCACATTATATTTTCTTCTTTGTTAAATAATAATAAGCTAGTTGTCATATCTAGTTTGTTTCTTAATTTTTAAATTTGAGACTTAGATAGTCTAAGTTGTCTAAGCATAACAAATTTACTGACAATAAAGAGTTTTTCTTATTTTTATAATTATTCTTGCAATTTAACTAAGCTAATTTTCAATGCAAAGTTGTTTGAAATTTAGTTCCTCATTATTGCCAAAATAACCCTGACTGTTATTTATAAAAGATTCTAATAAACTAGAACGTAAAACCAAATCGCTGAAAAAATACAGAAAATGCACAGTTAATTTGAGGATTTTCGTACAGGGTGAAGAATGCATGTGCTTAAGACACTGAAACACAAAAAGTATGTCAAGTATTTGTCATGTACTTAAAAGCTCTTACGTTGTATGTATATCAAGCATTAAACATATTCACCAAAAATAAACGAAAAGAGATATAAGAAAATGTGCACAGTGTACAGCAAGCTGAACTTTAGACTGCACTTGAGCTTAGCTTTCGGGTACCGTAGTGCATTTTAAAGTGTGTTTTTGAAAGTTTAAGCATTGTAAACAACACAAGCTAAAGTAACAGAAATAAATACTGAATTGTCTTCTCTCTTTGGAAAAATGTTACGGCATTAAGTCAATGTGTGTAAATATAATAGTAAAATAATATTTAATATGAAATAACATCCACTGTACAGAAAGGAACTTTTTACGGTTGTGGAAATTAAATGCAAAATTAATTATTGAAGCAATCATTTGTTTGTAGAAAACCACGAACACATAGATCAAACAAAAATGAATAGAAAACATTTTTATTTAACTATAATTTTGGAAATATTAAAACTGAAAGAAAACAAACGATTATTTAAAATTTTTGGCCAACAAAAATCCAGCGGTAAATAGTTCCTTTACCTTGAAAATAAATCAATGTAATGCAATGGGTAATCTAAATTTAAAAGGAAGAAAGGAAAAAAATGTAAAATATACAAATTATATTAAGCAAAATTGTGTTTTAAAAATTAATATAATAAATGTTGAATGATTTATAAATAAATACTCAAATTTAAAAAGTTGCAATAAAAATGTATATACAAAATAAAATAAATTGGTGTAAATGTTAAAAACAAATAATGCAAATATATAAACCTATAATATTAAAATGCATGAGCCAAGATTTCTGTAATCAAATCGTGTTGTGAAAGTTGTCTTCCCTAATTTATGCTCATTACATTTTTAAACAACTCGAAGGAGTCTTTGGTTTGAACGTTTATTTCAATATGGTTTCAATTATAGTTACAAAAGTATAAAAATAAGATATTTAAGAATGTAAAAAATTAGTTTTATGTATATAGAATAAAGGGCAAAAACAATTTTGATGTTACGGAATAAATATTAAAAATATTAACCAAGGATATGAAAATAGGCTAAAGAGCAGTAAATGTTTCTAGATGCTAGGGACAAAGATAAGTCTTAGATTTATAATGAGAATCAAAAACGCAAGCAAATGCGTTAAGCATTAAATAAAATATATTCATATCCCCAATAAATAACCAAAAATGTGTAAAGCCAGAATAAATGTAATAATAAGCTCTAAGAAAACAAAATAGTAATGTAAAAAGAACGCAGCAAGGAAATAAAGTAACCCCCTATTCAATAAAGACTAAAGACGTGATTCTGTTCTTATTTTACTATCTCTAAAAAAGGAATTTAAAACGTACAATAGCGAAGAGAAGGAAAAACAATGGTCTTTTGGAAATTCTATAAAGACTTAATACTTAATACAATGACTTCATTTATTTTGTATCACAAAGTCAAATAAAAGGAGTATTTTATGGGGAAAAAGCTCCCAGTTGTCAAATGACTTCCGTAATATGGTAACATAAAATTCGGTAAGCATACTTTTCAAGCTGACTGTATCTACATTTTACCAAAGCGCCTTCTGGGGAGTTTCAGAAGTGTTCGAAGCTCCAATTTTGGTGAAAGGCGCTCACGTCGAAAGCTAATGCCGTATTCCCTTTCACCAGCTGACTAAAAGCTCTTTCTTGTGTTTATGCACTGGCTAATGGAATGTATCAAGAGCCTTATTCCTCATATGAAAGTCAGTTGAGACATGGAACCACAAACCGAGCTAAGCAAAAAAATTAATAAAAATATTTTTGAATAAAATAATTCTATCTCTCTATAACTCTATGATTTCTAAGTGCTCCGCCGGTGAAAAACAGCATCGCATAGTATGACTTGTATTCGAACTGGGTGGTAATGTACCTGTATATAGTAAACATACATATATCCCCTTTCAGGAAAACCTCATTGTGTCAGTGGAACTGCTGGTCATCCCACATTCTTGTGCTGTACGGAAATACGAAGGTTGACTTGCTATTGTTTTCAGTTTTTCTGATTGCGGAAATATTGCTGTTAAGGCAGATATTAAATTAAATCTTTTCGATAGATTTAATAGACTTAGAACTTCGAGCCTTATTAATAGCAAGGTGCCAAACATTTGAAATCGGATTATTATTTTGTCCCTATATATTATAAACAGAATTTGTTTCTAAAAAAATTGATTCAAGATAAACTTAAAAAAAATTATGATAAATAACCAGATCAATCTGCCTTAAATAGTTAAGCTTTACTTTTGATAAACACTTTTAAAACCTTATTGAAAAGCACAGCCGGGCACTGATAACATATACGCAGAGCACCCAGGGTGATTTACAGAGCTAATTGAATGGATTTAGAACATACTTACATATGTAACTCCCGCTGGTCGTCATAAAACGTAGAGCTTTCAGATCTGAAGGTCAGTTGGAACATGGATCCACAAGCGGAGCTTAGTTTGATAGTCAGCGCGCTTCAATGACGACAACTGCACGGCGCGCTCCATCCATTAATGATATATTAACTATAAATAACTGAAAATAAAATTAAATAAAAACAATATTAATATCAAACGCGCGGTGCACGATTTCCTGACAACAATTTAGTTTCGCTTTTCATTGCATTTTCCCTTTGTGTTTTCCACACACGTGTTTTTCTGTTACTCGCACTTCGGCAGTGGTTTTTTTTCTGGGTTACATTGAAAAGAATACATCGACTGCCAGCCGAATCCCCATTCGAACCTTAATTTGACCAATTGACGGAAAATTAATTGCGCCCAAAATTAATTAGCAAGCGAATATTTTTTTTTTTACGTGAAACGAGCTTGTTATTTGTCAAAATGATTTTACAACTGATTGTGTTTAAGTAAACTAACCTGAGATATCTATGTGTTTTGTGCTCCGATCCGAGATTCCTATATTACGGTAAGTGGCGTGTTTTTTGGCGCGAACAAAGTCGGTTTCTTTTCGTGTCGTATTTGTCTCCCATTTTTCTGGCGCCAAAATGAATGAAAACGGTTGGCAACATTTTCGATTTTACATGGGAACATTGTAATCGCTGTTAAGTGCCTGGAAGGAAACATGTTGGAGTTCTGTAACTCCTCTCCGACATTGTTTTGTTTTGCGCTCTCTGGTATAGAATCTCTTACTCCGGGAGTGGTTCATTGACCCAGCAACAACAATATTCGCCAGATCTTCTCCAGTCAGCGGAATGCGGAATTCATCCGCTCTACAGTTAGAAATAATGCCAGTCGAACAGCAGGCAGGGCAAGTGGATCGGCGGAATCGAGAGCCGCGTTCAGTTGCCTTCGAGCCGTACTTTGAAGTGGTAGTCCCTTAGGAATCAGCGAGAGATATTGCCCGAGTTTTTATTCTGACACAGCCACAGCCGCCGATCCCCGACCCGTCGCAAACACCCAGCTATATACTGATATATAGGTTTACATTGCGCAGATCACACCCTAAATGCCTTTCGTCGAGAGATTTCAACAAATACGTAATTTTGTTATGAACGTCTGCCTCGTCGAGGCCATCCAATTCGTCCAGGACCTTACGCACGCCCTCTGCCTGGACCTCCAGGGCCTGTTCAACCTCAAGTAGAGATCCCCAAGCGATCGCGATCTGCCAGCGGTAAGTCACGCCATTGGCCTGTATGGCTGGGGAAAGTGAAAGTGCGGGGGAAAATACGGTTCTCGGGTTCTTTCTTTCCTCCCCGTTTTTAAGGGCGAGAGAAAGGGGAAAGTGCAAACCTCATGGCAGCAGCAATCCATTTTGAGAGGTTATGTCAAAGGAAAAACAAGGAACTTTCGAGTTCACTTAAAGGCTTAGATTAAAATCGTATAATTCATACATTTCGTTGGAAGCAGCTTTCCACATTTTAAACCAGAATGTTAAAGGAAACCGTTTGTTTAGAAATCGTTTTAAGAGAGTAAGTTTTGGAAGCAAACTTATTTATTTAAGTTCACAATCTAAACAACTTTAAAAAGAGTGAACTAAAATGGTAAGGGTTTTACATCTATTTAAGTCACTTTTAGAAAACAAGTCATGTTAGCTTCTTATTAAATCATTTGGTATCAATAAAACAAAATGTTTTTATCCTCTTATATTTTCCCATTACACTTACACTTTAATGTTTGGTAAATAAGTTGAATAATAAAAAAGTCGATACATACCAACTTATTATTAATAAAATTAATTTCGTTAATAAACTGAACACGTAAGTTACAGATCTTCGTAACAAAGGCCAATACAAATAGTTTAAAAAATAACTTTAAAAAATGTGTAACAAAATAGATAGTTATAATAATTTTCAAGTAGTTAATAATTTTTAATATTTAAGTAAGGGAAGTCAGGTGAAACATCAAACTATTTAAAAAAGAAAAAAATTATAGAATGAAAACGATAAAATATTTTCCCCGTATTTTTGCTTCTGTCAAATTTATTTGAATATAAATATAACGATTATTATAAGTATTTAAGTCAATTAATTACATAATTACATAATATTATTACAATTTGTTTTTTAAATATTTAAATTAAACTTAATTTTATACTTTGGTATGCAATTAAACGAGTCATAAAAGAGTACAAAATTCCCCTAATCTTACCATTATTATTTTTCGACTCCGGACTTTTCATATTTCATTGTCAGCTCATCTCATCAATACACAACTTGCATAACCCATCAGCACGCATCTCTCATCGCTGACCAAAAACGCCTCGACATCTAGACGGACATTTTTCTTGGTTTTTAAAACTAAACGACTCTTTGGTACACTCACCTACACCTGCTGACTTTTGACATATCCTTCGATCCACTAACCGACCCACTGATCCACTCATTCAACCCGCACGATGCTGTCCTGTGCCTCGTTCAACAAACTGATGTATCCAACGGCCGCAGATGTGGCCAAATCGCCGATGGTGGGCTTGGAGGTGGACGGTGGGTCCATGGGATCCCTGGCCAGTCTCCAGGCCCTTCCTTCGACCACCTCCGCGGGCAGTGGGGCCCCCAGCGAGACCCAGAGCGAGATCTCCTCCGTGGACAGCGATTGGAGTGACATTCGCGCCATCGCCATGAAGTTGGGCGTTCAAAACCCAGACGATCTGCACACCGAACGTTTCAAGGTTGATCGGCAGAAGCTGGAGCAGTTAATAAAGGGTAATGTTGGCTTAATAAATATATATTTTGTAGAATTTTGTATTAAATGTTTTCCCCATAGCGGACAGCGCCATTGAGGGAATGAATGGAGCCGAGTATTTCTTTCATGACGTAAGTGACCACCATAACTTAAAACTAAAATATTCGGATTGTCAAATGTTTTGCATTACGTTGATAATTTTTGTATTGAATTCTACAAATAAATCATTTTATAATGTGTGCATTAAACAGTATGTTATAAATGCCGGGAAAATATTTGAGTATTATTAAAAAGTAATGCTTGATGTATACATTTTGCCAACTATTTAAATTTGTGTAATATTACTATTGCTAATTGTCTAATTTATCATGATTTAATGTTTATCTGAAATGCCGTCAATTTTTAAATTGTTTTTCAACACTTAGAATGCCATGCCTTATAAATTTTAAAACATAAAATAATATGTTTCCGATTCAATAGTATCTTAAGTTATTTACTCTTTGAGCAAAATTTTTAAGTTAATTGATCCATGTCTTTGTTTGGCATTCCTACTGTACCACCATAAATTTCAGTGTATAACGCAAGTAGTTTTAAGTAATTGTTAGGACCGGCTAAAAGCTCTGCTGACTTGGTATATAAGAAACGCCATATATCCAATACATATTGTTTTACTAGATCATGAACACGACGGATACGTATGTGAGCTGGCCTTGCAGACTCAAAATTGGTGCCAAGAGCAAGAAGGGTAAGGTTATAGTTGGACTAAATTTTATTGAACATTATCTAAATAATATATTTTTCAATTAAAGATCCGCATGTGAGAATTGTGGGCAAGGTGGAGCAAGTGCAGCGGGCCAAGGAGCGCATCCTGAGCAGCCTTGACTCGAGGGTGTGTAATGCCTACTGATGAAGTCTGATCTGTTTTAATCGCAATCCTTATTACGAACAGGGCACCCGTGTGATCATGAAAATGGACGTCAGCTACACGGATCACTCGTACATCATAGGACGAGGTGGCAACAATATTAAGCGCATCATGGACGACACCCACACCCACATCCACTTCCCCGACTCGAACCGCTCCAATCCCACGGAGAAGTCCAACCAGGTGTCGCTGTGCGGTAGTCTGGAGGGCGTGGAGCGGGCCCGGGCCCTCGTCCGGCTCTCCACCCCTCTGCTCATCTCCTTCGAGATGCCCGTGATGGGACCCACCAAGCCCCAGCCCGACCACGAGACACCCTACATCAAGATGATCGAGACCAAGTTCAATGTGCAGGTAAGTACTTAGCCTAAATTTAAGACAGAAGATAACTGCCATTTGAAAATGCACAAGTATTCCCCTTATTACGACCTCATGGTAAAAGCTAATTATGAAATTAAGAAGTTGATTGGTTTTCAAACATCAAGCGGTTTTTAGAGGCTTCGGCTTAAGTAATTTTTTACCTTATTTACTTTTTGTAGTACCAAATGTTTCATATTTGAAAAATTCTTTTCGCTTTTGTACAAAGTTTGGTATAAATAATTGTATTTAAATAAGTTAAAGAAAATGGTTTGAAACTATAAAATCGGGCATTTGCTTAAATTGCTTTATTTTCTTAAGTTATTAAATGATTATGACATATTTTAATAAGCAATAAGCATTAAGAAATATTTCCATGTGACCTATAATCCTAAAATGCAATATGATAAATCATTTACAAATATGACGGGCATATATAAAACTTAGGATTTAAACTCAATTTAATTCCTTTTCCAAACCATTGTAATTATTGATATATCGCAAAGGTTTAAATTATTTTATATTTATAGCATCGTTTAAAACCTTATCTAATTCCATTTCTCAACCTTTCAGGTCATATTCTCCACACGTCCCAAGCTGCACACCTCTTTGGTTCTGGTGAAAGGATCCGAGAAGGAATCGGCGCAGGTGCGAGATGCCACTCAGCTGCTGATCAACTTTGCCTGCGAGAGCATTGCGGTAAGTTGAAGACGGATAACTGATGTGCTGATCACCGAATCCATCGCCGTTTCAGAGCCAAATCCTGGTGAATGTCCAGATGGAGATCTCGCCGCAGCACCACGAGATCGTCAAGGGCAAGAACAACGTGAACCTGCTCAGCATCATGGAGCGCACTCAGACCAAGATCATATTCCCCGATCTGAGCGACATGAACGTGAAGCCGCTGAAGAAGTCGCAGGTCACGATCAGCGGACGCATCGACGACGTCTACTTGGCGCGACAACAATTGCTTGGCAATTTGCCCGTAGCATTGATATTTGACTTTCCGGACAACCAGAACGATGCCTCCGAGATTATGAGCCTCAACACCAAGTACGGCGTCTACATCACCCTGCGCCAGAAACAGCGCCAGAGCACACTGGCCATTGTGGTCAAGGGAGTGGAGAAGTTTATAGGTGAGTTGGACAACCAATCACTAAAAATAAATTGTTTTTCCCCTATTAAAACATTAAACATAATTAAATGAAATTCGCACTTGAATTTCGTAGCCCTTAACAAGTTATATATGAGAGATTTTTAGTTTTTAAACATTCTTGTAAAGTATAAACTTTTTATTAATTGCTACAAATTTGTTTCGTATTTTAAAATTGGGCAAAAGAATTTTTAGAATAATGTGCGATAATGTAAACTATTTTTTTGTGGAATATTTTTTCAAATTTTGTTTTGCTGAAAAAATATATTTTTCATTTATATATTTTTATCCAATTTCCAAGATGAATTTAATATTTTTAATGTGATGTGTAACCAAAATAACTGGTAGCAGAGTATATTTTATATTTTCTTAAACCATTTCTGGGTCTCTATTTTTTAACTAATGATGTTAAAGGTTAACTTTCAGGCTAGATAATTAAACAAATATAATATTTCAGCCTTGTGTGTGTATTTATTTTTAATGTATCTTATTTAGTATGTGACATATTTATTAATCTTAAATTCCCCTAACTCAGACAAAATCTACGAGGCCCGCCAGGAGATCCTGCGCCTAGCCACGCCGTTCGTGAAGCCCGAGATCCCCGACTTCTACTTCATGCCCAAGGACAAGGAGCTCAACCTGGCCTACCGCACCCAGTTGACCGCTCTCCTGGCGGGCTACGTGGACAGCCCCAAGACTCCATCTCTGCTGCCGCCCGCCTTGACTGGCCAACTGACGCCCTATGCCAACAACAATCACCTGCTGCTCAATGCCAATGGCCTGGCCACACCCACCGGGATATGTGCGCCCACGCAGAAGTATATGCAGTTACACAACAGCTTCCAGCAGAGTCAAGGTCGTTCGATGGTGGGTGGCAGCCAGAACAACAACAACAACAATAGTAACTACCTGCAGGTTCCTGGAGCGGTGGCGCCACTCAAACCACCCGCCGTCTCACCACGGAATAGCTGCAGTCAGAACACCAGTGGCTACCAGAGCTTCAGCAGCAGCACCACCTCGCTGGAGCAGTCGTATCCGCCATATGCCCAGCTGCCAGGTGCCGTGTCCTCCACTTCCTCCACGGCAGGTGGTCCAAATCGGGCCCACTACTCACCAGATTCCACGTATGGAAGTGAGGGAGGTGGCGGCGGCGGCGGAGGAGGCGGTGGCGGTGGGGCGCGGCTGGGTCGCCGCCTCAGCGATGGAGTCCTCCTGGGACTGGGAAACTCCAGCGGCGGAGGAGGATCCTCGGGCGGTGGGGCGCACCTCCTGCCCGGCAGTGCCGAGAGCTATCGCAGTCTGCACTACGACCTTGGAGGAGGTGGGGCATCCAAGCACACTAACCACCGCACCCTGGACTTCGATATGAAACGGGCCCTGGGCTACAAGGCCATGGAGCGCTCTCCGGTGGCGGGGGAGTTGCGCACACCCACGCCCGCCTGGATGGGCATGGGCCTGAGTAGCACCTCGCCCGCCCCCGCCCCGCTGGACAACGGGGAGAACGGTGTGGGCGGCGGTGCCGGCGGTGGGTGGCGCCTGCCACCAGGACTTGGATCCCCCTACGGACTGAGCGCCACCACCGGACTGCTGGATGCCACCCCAGTCAACCGACGGCTGCAGCTCGCCCAGCACAAGGACATTCAGACGCTGCTCACCAGTTTGGGTCTGGAGCACTACATCAGTGAGTAGATCCCGCCGATTGTGTCCGTTTTTACCAACTGTGTACTCGAGATCTGTTTTATAAAGCTTACTTATGTGTCTGGCCTCGACTGGAGGGAGTTTTTCATTCCACACAAGGGGTTTCAGTTCACAAACACTTTGAATACTTAACATTTATTTGTTGGTTAACAAAATAATCAATGAGTTCTTAATTTGAATATAAAGTGAAAAAGGATATTCCCCATACAAATTGTAGTGTTTATAGACGTAACAGTTAAAAATTTATTTTTTATGTACTTCCTATTCCAATAACTTTGCACAAATTCTGAGTTTTAGAATTTGTTATAAAATGTTTAATAATTTTTTAAATTATTATTTAATTCATTCGTTTATATATTTGAACTACGTACATCTTTTGATTGCGGTCAAATAGCTACTTTCCTAATACTTTGGTTTCTTATTTCAAAACCTTTTTTAAAGTTTTGTAGCGATTTTAAGATTAGTTAGAAATCTTGTTTTAGCACCTTTATTATAAGAGAGGTAAATTACTTATAGTTTTCAATTGCAGTTAAAAGCGAACTTAGCCTTTTAATACATTAGAATGTTAAGTAATGTGGGTTATGTGAAGAGTCGTGTAAGACTGAAGCTTAATTTCGTGTCTCTCCTTGCAGAAATTTTTGTGCTGAACGAAATCGACCTGGAGGTGTTCACCACGCTGACCGAGGACAACCTGATGGAGCTGGGTATCGCGGCATTTGGGGCTCGCAAGAAGCTGCTGACGGCCATTCACACGCTGCTGGCAAACGAGGCGGCCTGCAGCACAATGCCCAGCAGCAGCTCCTCGCAGAACTCCTCCTCGCCGCGGTTCTCCGGCAGTGCGGCCCCCGGCGCTGAGCGCCGTCCCTCCAACCAGTGGTGATCCGCCCCTGTTGTTTATTAGTTTTTTTTTTTGCATGCCCATCTATTTGGTAGTCTTAAGATCAGGAGAATCGAAACGGAAAAATGTAGAAAAAAAAGAGAAAGGAAGAAAAGAAAATGGCAAACTCTCTGCGGCGACATCCTTCCCGAAAACACAGCCTTGACCTTGACTTATACTCACATTTGTACTCAAATTCCAAGTAGCAGAGTTGCGCACGGGAAAGTGCCCAGCAGTTTGCCAATAGGTCGTAGTAGCACTCGTTTTAAGCGATTAATTTATTTCGAAATTATTTATATAGAAAAACACAGAGCAGCAGTCTTAAACAAAAATATTGTGAATTATTTATGAAATCTAACTAAACGAAATCACGTATTGTAAGAAATGAATTTATGTAAATTAACTGAAAAAGAAAAAAAAACTTTAAAAAGGAAACCACACAATGTATTAAGTGATAAGTAAAACAGTCACGAAATAAACATTTGATATGAATAAATTGATGTCTATGAAAAACTAGCTGAAGTCTACAATTTTTAAATCTTACATTTTTAATTAAACAATTGTTCTTTTTAATTCCATGATGATTGATCAGTAAATTATTTACGTTATTTTAATATGTAAGTTTCAACGGCTTTGTCGTGTTATTTTATTCATTACAAACAAGTACAGCCTGGTTGGCAGACAGCTAAAAATAGAGGCTAATGACTTTATTGTCTCCAGTAGTCTGCATAATTTGTATTGCATTATATTTAGTTACGAAGTCGTGCCAAGAAAAAAATCCCAAGCCAACAACAAAATCGAATGTGTATCCTTACACGGAGCAAACTGTGAGGCGAAAAAGGGGCGTGGCTTGGCTAATGAACTGGAACTGTTTTGCTCCACTTTGTCGGTTGTTCCTACCGTGTTGCGGTCATCAGCATAATTGCAAATTTTTATGATTATGACATTTTGGGCGCAAAGTGCTTCTGCCAATGGCAACTAATTTCTGCAGCCATCTCAAACTCAGACTGACTGTCATTTACATGGGCTATGTTCCACTTAAGTGCCTCAAGTAGGCTTTTGTGGGACTTTTTGGCAAGCGATTTGATTTACAATTAAGCTGGATCCGAATCTGGATCTGGAGTCATTGGCCAGCCGAAGAGTCGCCAATTTTGGTCAGTGGCTGACCATGCGTCAATGTTGCTCCCATTTGTCGTGGCACTTTGACTAGCAAACAGTTAAATGCCCATTATCATAAATCAAATCAAAACCTATTCTCAAATATAAATTAAAACGTCTGTTGCAAATCATGTATTTAAGTATTATAAAATATGGTAAAGAATAAGAACATTACCTTTTTTAATTTATTCCCTTTTATTATGTTTTATAGCTACAAACTACATATTTATTTCGGCTGTGCACTTGTTTTATATCGCATTATATATTTACTATTAGATAAAATCAGCATTTAAACTGAAAAGAGGTGCAGTTAACAATGAGCTAAAGGTTGTTCGCCAAGTTTCCCACTGTGTGTTGGCTTTGCTGAAGGGGAATCGTGGTGAGTATGGGCAAGCAGTTACCCAAGCAGCGAAATCTGGGGAAACAAGCAGTGTTCAGGGGAATATAAGCAGTGTGAGGGGGAAAAAGCAGTGGAGTAAATATGAGCATTTCTCGCCTTGATAACCCACCACTAACTTTTCTCTCTCTCCCCTCGCTTTTCCATTCGTGATTTTCCGCCGAAGGACTTCGGATTTTCCGAACCGACTTCGTGGCCCGTTCGCCAATTGGGAAATCTGTGCACAGGACTCGCAGTGACGCGAATCCTGCGACTCCTGCTGCAGTTTACATTGCGTTGTCCTTGCGTGAGGACGTGCGTAGATCATCACTCAATTCTCGCCGTATTACGAACATCGCAGGCTTCCAACAGCGGAAATAGGAACACAAAAAAATAGTGAAAAAAAAACTTAACTGAACTGAAACCGCAGGATTGAACTCTTTGCTTCGGCGTGCGTGTGTGCGATGCAGGTTTTGTGTTTTTGACACAGCATTTACCAAAACAGAAGGCGGAAAATAGGAAAAAGAATCCAGAAAAGGATCTGCCTTAGTCCCAAACTGAGTGTGTGTGAGTGGGTGAAGCTGTTGCTTCCTCCCCTGAGCTTGTGTGTGTGCGAGTGTCAGTGTGTGTTTGTGCAGTCACGTGTTCTAAGGTGATTTTAACGAGTTCCGTGATACGCGAAATGAGATAAGGAACGAGAAAGGAGCAAAAGCGGAGAAGCAACCGGCTTAGGTGGACAAAAAAGGAGCAACAACCAAATCCCCGTTCGCCAGGACACACAGTATACTCGCTGGGTGCGCCTTAAAGGATTCGCAGATAAATCAACCGAAAATTGCATAAAATAAAGTTGCTTGCCAAATTGTGCGCAGCAAGAGAACCAACAAAAACCAGTAGAAACAAAAATCGTATGCATGTACACATGTGAAATATAACTAGCGAACAACATTGAAAATATTACAAAAATATTGAGGGAAAAAACACTGGAAAAAGTAATCTGAAGGTAGGAATGCATTCAAATTTATTATAACTAGTCAGCATTTTAGTAATAATTAGAAAATGATAAATTCTTAAGGCAAGAACTAGATTACTTTTAAGATGATGAGCTTCTCTAGTAGGAATAATTAGAAAACAATGTTTACATTTTCCTACAGTTTTCAAATTTCAATTAAATTTAATCCCGTTTTAAACTATTTTTGTAGTTAGCTCAGTTAATTTATAAAATGTTCCTTACATTACATTACAACATAAGTTGTTTTATAAATGAGGTTGTCTTAACTCCCATTATTTCAAAAACTTAAAATATATAAAATTATCTTTAATGCTTATACAATAACAATTATACAAAAAAAATAATCATTTTCAATCTTAAGCTTTAATCATTCGAAATTTTTGTATACTGGTTCTCTTTGCTTGTGTAAACATTTTATAAATATATATTTATATTTACAACTTGAAGACTTGAAGACAACTAAAGACACGCAAATACTTGGTTTAAAAAAACATATGTCAGACGAGATCACCGAAATTAACTGAGCAGTCGTGCTGTTTAAAAAATCATGTATGCTTCTGTAATTACATACCGCAATCTTCGACGTTTAATTCCTGATGCACAACTTTGCTGCGCTTGGCAAGCCAATTTCATAAATTCAGGGGTAACCTTTCACATCCCAGAAAGCGGAAGATAAGCCGGAAGATAGACAGAGGGGCGTGCCCCGACTCATCCGACAGGCAAACAAAACTTGTCAATTGCCAAGGAGCATGTCTCCGGGAGCCCGGGCTCCTCCTTTTCGTAAACATTTCCCATAGTTGCCGGGGAACTAGGCAACAATGTCTTGAGCCTGGGCCCTGCTCCTGCAATTTTCCCATTTTTTGTTGATGGAAAATGTCAACTGCCTGGCAGAGTTTTTCTTCCATACTTTCCGGCAACCCACTGACTAGGCAAAAATCGTATTTAGTGGGACAATCAATATCGGATGAGGGAGGGCAGCCAGTTGGGCGGCAGTCAAACATTTATTTGATTGACTGATTGATATGTGAAATGATTTATTGCCGCCTGAGGAGGAGGAGAAAGAAAAGCGCAGGCAAGTGTCCACAAGCAGCTGAGTCAAAAAAGTTTCGAAACAAAACGAGAAAACCTTTAACCAGTAGAGTAGGGACATTTATTTCCCGCTCCATTTCTGCCGTTCTCCATATCCTGTTCTGTTTTTCTGTTGAAAATTTTCAGCTCCGTAAAAATGGCTTGGACCAAACTTTTTCGCACGCTTTATGTGAGAATAAAGTAAATAATGAAAGCTATTTAGCACAGCCAAGGGGCGCATTAAGTCGTCGCCAGCCTTTTCGGATTATCCTGCAACCGGCTTAAAATAACATCAGCACCAAGCCAAACAGAACCACACTGTAAATAAAAAACAGTCGATTTCATGAATTATAATATTTAAAACTAAGAAGAAAACTAGCCTCAGTAGATCAAAGTTTCTTAATCCTGGCAGACATAAGCAAAACGTATTCGTCAATACACTATTGAAACGTATTTTCGCCAAATAAAAATTGATGGATTGCTTCTATGGTATTTATTTTATATAATCTACCGATTTTTATGAAAAAGAAACGTATTTCTGAAGAAGTAGAAAATTACCATTTATCGATTTCCATGAGATGAATTCTGACCAAATTGACTTTGAATTTATATAGTTCAGAAAAATGCTTTCTTTGTTTTTTATTCTTGAATGTATAATTGGCAGGAACATTTCAATTTTTTCTAACATAGAACAGTTCCAGATCAAGGTACGCAATCCTCAATAAATCGCAAAGTTATCTTGCCTTTTTTTTAACATATCTTCCTTCTTAAACCAAAAGTGTCAGGAAATTATTATTTTAGATGGTGTGTGGTACAACAAAAGTTGTCTTGCTTTTTTTGCAAATATATCTTCCTTCTTAAACTAAAAGTGTCGAGAAATTATTAACTTAGATAAATGGTGTGTGGTATTCTGTTGACAGGGCTACTTAATATATTTTCCCTGTGTAAAATCAGCCGAGAGGGGTGAACGGCAAACTGTGCCCAGCATTTAATGAGCTGTGTCCTGATCTGAGCCTCGGATGACCCGCGGCTCCCGTCCTCCAGTTCCCTGTTGAGCTGGAGAAATTTCAGCCATTTTTTACTGCCACCTGCAACGGTGTCGCATTCTTCTCTTGGCCAGGAAATTTCTCTCAAAGTCCTGGTCTTTTATTTTCTCCGTTTTTGTTGTTTGGTTTGGATGCGATTGCTGTGGCTTGTGAAAAAGCACGCTGCAAGGAGGCACAGCGAAATTCAGTGAAAAATGCAAAAGAAAAGTATAACCAGGCGTGGGTGTTAATTAGTTTTCTTGCTTTTTGTGAGAGTCTGTACAAAATCTTGGAAATTTTCTTGAGTGGCTTGTTTGTTCATATTTGTACCCATTTGTGTGTACAGATTTCTAGGAATATTTGGCTTAAAATTTTATTATAAGTCAGCTTATCAATGCCAGTTATCCTAATGGTATTCGCTTTCTAATTATTGCTTCGTTATCTCGCTTGAGCATCGACTTATAATCTGTTGGCAGACCTAACGTTTGATTTAATTATAACTAAATTTACTGAGTTAGTCCTGATTTCTGGCAGGCATTTAATATGTATTGCATAATCGAATGATGCTTATGATGTCATGTTATACTTGCAATTAACTTATTAATTTATAAGCTTTCTGTTTGGTTATGAGTTTAAGTTTGCATATTGTATAATGAGTTTTACTATTTAGTTTGGTACTTTACACATATGAACAAAATGTTTATGTTTACTTTACGGTATATATGCCTTGCGGTTTTAAATTTTCATTAAGCAAAAATAACCGTTTACACGGGAAAATTAAGCCCACTAGACTACTATTGATTTGCTTTCAGATTTTATGAAGAATTTCCAATCAATTTTTAAGATCAAACTGCCATATCGCGGAAAAGTTTTGCACAACTCCCAATTCTAGTTCTTATCTCTTGTGATATATGAATTGAAAAAGAAAGAAACTTTCAAAATTTTCCACCGTTGGGATGGACAACTTTTTATTTGCCGGCATCACAAATCTTCTGCCGACTCAAACTTCGCCCCGGCAAATGCAAAAACATGACGGTACAAAAGACCTGTGGGCGATTGAAAAATATCTCATATGCAAATCCATTGTTGTTATTGGCATGGCCACTGGTTTTCCGATTTCAAGGATCTGGAGTGGCTCCCTTGGCTGTGCCAGTATGTGTGTAATTCAGGGCTTCGTTGCCTATTTTTCTGGCGCTAAAGGAACATCTCAAGTGTAACATACATATCTGTACCTAGCATATTTGTTGTTCTTTTGCGGCTGCGAAAATGTTGTGGCATGTGGAAATTTATTTCATAATCTCTGCAACAAAAATCCCATACTGCAACCAAAAAAAAAAATGGGGGAAAACTTTTGCATATGAGCGAGCGAATCGGGCTAGGAAACCTCGAGTAGCTAAGCATGTAATTTATATCCTTGAATGGCTCCTCTTTTGCCCCCATACAAGCCCACTTCACTTTCGGCCTTCTCCTGGGTTTTAGGTATCTGCATCTATGCAGTTATTGCCGATGCCCAGGGGCGTGGGCAGTGAAATTATTAAGGAGGCCATTTAGAAGAACTTTTCCAATGGGCTTACCTGCAAAGTTTCTAGAGAAAAGTTTTAAGGAAACAAAACCATAAAGTTACCTTGTATTTATTTTTAAATGATCTAAACTTAAGGATATGTTCTTTAAGTAAAAGTTAAATGTGGTTACTTGAGTTTTTATTTTTATAAATATGATTACATTTAAGATAAAAAAATTCAAATTACTACAAATTTGTAAATAGTTCTTATAAAAAAAGACTGCGCCCCTGTTCATTTTGCCAAATATCCCTATTTCTGTGGCGGAAGTTTGGCGAGTTTTCTGGTATTGGGCTGAGCGGTCATAAATTTGTTTCTGCTCCTGTTGTGGTGTCTGGCTTTTCTGCTGCTGCATTGCTCCACTTCGGTGCAATTTTATTTGACCACATAAATTGTTTACCAATTTTCACAAGTTCTGTGCAACTCCATTGCTATTGCCATATTTGTGAGTGTGTGTGTGTGTGTGCCTTGTGCCTTTGAAGGCTAAAAGCGGTTTAATCGGTCTCTTCCTCTCAGCAAACCTATTTTGATTTAGTTCTCAGTGCCCAGCAATCTATCTTGGTGGGTTAAAAATGTATGTCCTTGCCATTGTATTGCTTGTTCGTAGTTGTTTTGTAATCGAGCAATCTGTGAAATGCTACAGAATCAACAGCAGCAGATGTCACAGCGATTGGTAAAGGATGACTGGATATATTTGTTGCAATAATAGTTTTGCAAATTGCCATGGCTGAAGGGAGCAGGAAAATTTTGATTAGATGACCATTGAAGGATTTATGAACTTGATTTTTGGGATTAAAAATGAATATTTTCATCTTGAAGTAAGAGAATTATGAGAGAATGTCTGGGAAATAGCCAATGCATTGCAATTCAGCTTTTGTCAATTAGAACGAAATAAACAAGTAAATATGCACATATTAGTATTTTATTGGTATAGAAAATGTAACTTACTGAACAATGAACACTGAAGAAAATGTGTAGAAATTGTTCTGCTGTATTTTGGGTTCTGAAACAATACAATTTTCTGTCATTTTTAAATACAACTTAAAAAGATTCTTTAACAACTAAAGTATATACCAAGCTTCTGAAATCCTGTTTACAAGTCCGGAAAATCGCCAAGCTCATTCGGACTTCAGATTGCACTGGCTTTCAGCTGAATGCGAAATGGAGGATTTAAGAATCTGTTTCTTTCAGTTCGTTACTTAGCTTTGGTCCAAATGCAATTAACAAAAGGAACACGGGTTTAAGGGCAACGGATTTTTATTATATCCTTTTTTATTCGGTTTCTTGTCTGCAAAAAAAAAAGGAGCAGAATGTCTGGGAGTGCAGTTTGCGGCTTATCGCATTGGGAACAGACTTGGCCCTTTTGTTTGTCGCACTCCGTCGTTTAAGTTTGTCAATGCATAAATTAAAAAGTTGAAAGTTTTTACCCAATTCTCCGCCTTTGTGGGTTAGTTTTGTGCTGACCTTAATGAAGCCAAAGCAATTAAGCCAAGGGTCTGCAAAGTTAATGGAGTGTACACAGAATAGCCATTTGGTGGAGTCTTTGGGCCGTGTGAGCTGCACTGGCAATTCGCATACGAGATATTCTTGGCCCGGTTCTTTTGGCCCGATGCTGTAATACAATTTGCTGCCATAAAAGATTACAACTTGTTAAAGCTCCTCCGTCGAATCCTTCGACTGCCCTTTCAAGTCGACCAGGGGATTATTATAATCCGATTTTCAACTTTAAATGGGCTCCCAAAAAAAGAGGCCAAGAATTTATGGAAAAATGTTATGCTCACAGTCGAGGAAGGAGCATTTGATGTGCAGTTAGGCAACAATGTGTTTTTCGGCCACATCCTCTTCCCAGTTAATGGCAAACTTTTCACTCCGACTTTGGCAATGTGTGTGTGGGCGAGGAAAATCGCTGCAGTTTTCTTTATAGTTATTACTTTATACAGTTTCCCCTTGTTCTTTTCCTGCTGATTACAAAATTGCTTTCAATACTTTGGCCCAAAGTAGTGACTATAAGAAACTCACTTTGCAACACCTGCCCCAAGGAAGCCAGTCGGCCCATTTGGGTGCATTGGCCAACGAGAGTTACGTGTTGCAGCCAAAGTTTAACGCATTAAGAACCGATGTTGTTGTCTGCCACCGTTTCGGCATTTTGGGGCTTAGCTGTGGGCGCCCTTAAGAATATTTCTGGGGCTTTGCTCAAGTTAGACTTAAACTCCCCATAAGCTTCACATTTCAAAAAAACAACATTATACTTTTTTATAATGCCTAAGTGAAAATGATAGAATCTGCTTACAATTTTTCCAACAAAATTAAAAAGTATTCATAGAAGCAATTTGTTTACCAAAGTTGTGATTCAGCTAAAATGAAATTGTCCATAGGAGTCTCATTCCATGCAAGTAAAACGTTATTTTTGCAAATATTAATTATAGAAAGAATGGCATTTTTTTACCAATCCTCATATTTTCTTAGATCCTCATATTTTTATATATCTTTTAAAATTAAACTCTTCTCATCTTAATTTCAGCATCCAACGAACGATTATCAACATGCGGTTTTTACAAACTGTTTACCAAACGGCTTTGACCACAATTCTCCTGGCAATCACATTAGGTAAGTAAATTAAAAAATTCATCAAAATTAAAATCAGACAATTTCAATCAATATAAAATTGCAATAACAAATGAAAAATTGCACATTAATGTCAAACTATGACTTGGTAATCAGCGGCATATTTAAATTATTATCTTCACGACTTTAGTCAAATTATTAAATTAAAAATTACGGCAAACATTACGGAATAATAAATTTAATAACGAGAAAAAGTTAATCAGAGCTAAACAAAACATGAAAATAATAAGTTTAATTGATGGAAAACATCGAAATGCAATTATTAATTAAGCGAAACTGAAAAGCTGTATATGTAGGCAACATTTTATAATTTTTTGTCTCCACCAATAATAGTTGTAGCCCTAAATGATAATGTGTTTTAATTAGCTTGTTGGCATAGAAATGCAGCTGAACACGAATTATTATTTTTTCTCATATAATAAAGGACCTTTTCAAGCAAAATTAACATGGGCAAATCTTAATGGCCATTAAAAAGGGAACAAATAAGATATTAGGGTATAAACACGAAAATCAAGCGTCTTACAAATCAGTGAATTTCTTTAAATAGTCAATTAAACAAGAAAAATAATCAGAATTTACACCTACAATTTTCAATATATTATTTAAGTTAGGAACACATTTAAATAACATGTAGTATAACAATAAACATAAATATGAAATAAAATAAAAATTAATTCTGCCTCTTAAAGTTCTTATCAATTTAAAACATAAATTATAATAATAAATTGAACAAACAAACTGAGACTTAGCTTACTAAATCATAATTCAGAAATTTTATTTAACTTGTGGCCACATTGGAATCGAAATACTTTAAACTAATAACTCATTCTGTCGGCGTCTTCTGGGGTACGAACAAACATTCCATATAGGATTATATCTGGCCGAGCTTTACACACACTTCAAATTTTTATTGCCTCGTCTTTGCGGCTTTCGCCGCCGTTGGAGGTCTCATTTTATTTACCATCGCACATAAATTTGAAAAACCGCACGCACAGCCGAACGTACGTACACATAAATATTTCAGCATCTGCTGGGAGGAGACTTCCAAACTGATTTATTCAATAAATCACACAAGTTGCTGCCACCGCCGCCACTCACCTGGTCTTAACCCTTGGACGTGCGCCGCAGATTCAAGTTTTATCTGCAACTTCGGCCCAGTCAATCGGTTCCAGAGCAGACTGCCAGGACACATGTCAATAAAGGCGGGAATATATCACACAAATGCATTTGCCTTTACCCTTTGCCCCCGAGTCGTAGATGTTCTCTACAAGTAAAGCAGGATCTGACAGTTGATTTTTCTCCAATATCTATCTATATATATATATATAGAGATGTATATACATATGTATATTTATGGGGCACTCCATCAGCAGAAACTTAAATGACGGCGAATACATCAAACGACATTTAAGCCCTTCGCGTGACTGAAATTTTCGACTCTTTGTCACTCGGAGCGATCTGGATTTGGGCCTGTTATCCTTTTCCACAGCTCCTTTCGCCCCAGCTCCTTGTCGGCACACAACACATCTGTAGGTGTATGCGAGGACTAGGACTCTTGATAAATGCCTCCAACGTGCCTGGCATTTGTTTCGTGTTGCCTACCTTTTCGGGCTTTATTTAGAGTCTGGCCCACTACTTTTGTGTAGGCTGTGGATGCTGTGACAAGTGACTGTCGGGCCCAGCTTTCTCTATTTTCCTATAAGACTGCAGACAAAATAACACCAGCTTTAAGTTGTGAAAAAATAGGATTACAATAGCTAACACACAAAAATACAGAAACCGAAAATAGTAAGTCAAGATAAATATATGGTTTTCATATTTGAAAATATTACAACTTATTGCAACAATACAAATCGATTAAACTGAAACTTCAATGGAATCGAATCGTGAAGAAAATGAAAATGTATTTCTTTGTTTTTTGGATATTTCTTTCATAAAAAACTGTTGCATAATTAAACAAAATCTCTAAATAATATTGGCAGTTTTTTTTTCCTTTAAATTTCATTAAGATGTATTGCAGTTAATATTTCATTTTTTCCATAACAAACAACTTTAATAAAATTATAAATTTTATTATAAAAATTTAACATTTCTGTTTGGACAAAGAGCTAAATAAATTATAAAGGAAGCCTCCGTCGAATATTATATTAAGTTGGTGATAATTTATTCACTGTTTGCAAAGGTTATTGACCACTTTTTGGGTTTTTAAATTGGCTCCAATACCGTCTAGGCATTTTCCTAAAATAAAGCCCCATTGAACCGAGATTCAAAGCGATATGCACACAATCCCTGCATCGCAGGTTCAGACCGCCCACTTGTTTTTCGGGTAATCCTTGGCATGGGCGGGTCAGACATTAGCGATGCAAAAAGGACGAAGGACAAAATGTTGCCCACACCTGGGCGTCTGCGTCTCGCCATACGTTCAATGTCGCACAAAAACGTTTATTAACCTGCCATTATCGAGCCGGGCCCAAGTGCACTCGCTGTAGACGACGACATTGTACTCCGGGGACCTTCCCAGGACCTTCTCTACCCACCCACACACCCACACCCCACACCCACATACACCCACAATTCATGGGCCCGATAACAATCTCCAACACGCACAACAATGGGGAAAGAGCAAAATGTTTTTGTACCCACATTTGGCGGGTCGGGGATTGGGTTCTCCGAGTACCTGGCTTAGTACACAAGAGGCTAATTAGTCTGGGGCTACGTAAATCGGTCGTGCACTTGATTTACTTTTAATAACCACATGCCGAGAGTGCTTGCAAATTTGTGACAGTATTATTTCCATTTCGGTTTGTTTCAAAACTCGTGCTAATGTCTTAATGTAAGGGGAAATTGTCATTTATTTGGGCTTTTCTGGCCTTGAGGTTTGTCGGTGGGAAAATTAGTGGCTATCAAGCAGAATAGGCTGTAATTTGTATTAGCCGCAAATGTGATTTAAATTGCAAGGGAAAAAGGTATGGCCTTCCAAAGTTTATTGATTTTATTCCATTGGGTTCAATCAGTTTATAATTTGTTAAGGGAAAGTGAAATATGAATATGTGTTTGAACATGTATGATTTAAAAACAAAAATTTAGGTGCATGGCTCAACTATATATGTACATTCATCCTTTCGTTTTATATAGCAAATTTCACAAGATCAAAATCTAGTTTTAATTCAATAAAGCACTCTAAGCAATTAGCAGTTTCCTTTGGTAGTTTTATTTTCCTCAAAGAATCAAGACAACGAACCCGACAACACAAGCAAACAGGTCACAAATTGTCGCCTCGAGTGACAGCTTCATTCCGTCTTTAATTAAAGCTCTATCGAGGCAACCTCTTTGGTTGGAAAATCAATTCCTGTATATATTATCGAACCAATTACAGTGCAATCCGTGGCGTAGAATTCCTGATCCGATGTCATCCCGCCAACCACTCCTCCACTCGAGACAGGCCACCGCACATTCCCCTTCGAGGATGCTCGACTTGGCTTCGCCTTTCGCTTGGCATACTTAAAACTAACAGGCGGAATCCATGGACGGGGGGAACTGCAAAATATGAATAAGCTGAGCCCTGTCAGAGTGTTGGATATTTCGAATTTGAGTCGTTTGCTCGTTTGCTAAAAAAATCATAGCCAAGTGCAAACGCCAAACCAAACCATACCAAACCAATAAACACAGAGAGAATATAGTGCTTAAAATAAAGAGCTTTAAAAAAGTAGGAGAGCATATTTGGATTTTAATGAAAAATTGCAACCTATAATTTTAAAATTAAAACAAAAACTTCATTTCAATACCCAAAAAAACAGAAAATTTATTTATAGAGAACATTTTTAAAGTCTGCTAACAATAAGTGAAACCTGGTACATTTCAGCTCATAAGTACCTTGAATCGGGATCAGACTTAATTCAAAAATGCTGTCTTTGAATTTATGTTGAAATTCTTTCCCCAGTGCACCGATGGGAACCCCCAAACAACTATTATTGATGCAGAGACCTGTGCGGGTGGTTGGGTAGGTGGCCGGATCGTTACATAAAATGCATAAAAATCTCGATTCGGCTAAGAGCAAAAAAAAAGCGAGCCAAAACCGTGCAGTGGAGAAGCAGAAGGGAAACAAATTGAAGCTTTAGCCACGACTGACAAACTGCAGCTGTAACGGCCAAATGTTTTTGGCCATTTTATTTTTCATTTTCGCTTCGTTTTCGTTGTCAAGCGGATGGGATGAAGCTTAACAATTTTTATGGCGACGTCCCATCGAGAGCGGGGCTGCAAAATATGGCTGCAGGCATGGGTTAAGCGGCTTAATTGCTCTGGTAAGGTCAATTCGAGGATGCAAAGCCCTCGAAAAACTATTTCCATGGCATGCTGGCTGGCAAGAAGGACCGGGTCGAGCCATGAAGAAATTTACATAATAACAGGAAACAATTTCGCCTGTGTGCGAGTGCGTGCCTTATGCGACCATTAGGGTCCCATCTGACCCCGGTCATTGGCATCGGCTTGGGGCCCAAAACTATGCACCGGAAAACGATGTGTTAGTTTGACAAAATGCAGCAGGAACGCAAATCGCTCAGGGGTAAACAAAAAAAACAAATACATGGATAGTTTGGGAGGATTTTATCTATCCAATTTGGTTTTGATTTGCATTTTAAGGTATTTAAATTATCAAAATCATATAGTCTACATCAAATTTATATTGTTAGTTTAGCTAGAATGAAATGCCGTTGTATGTATTTTATCATAATTTATTTTAAAATCTAGACATTAGGTAATGTAAAACGGTTTATAAAACTCATATTCTTTGGAGCAGAAAAATATGTATCTTTCTTTAAAATAACTTAGGGTCATATATAAATTTTCCTTTGTTTAAATAACTTAATAATGTTACTAACGCTTACAGTTGTTATTAACTTTTTAATACACCATTATAATTAGTGGTAGAGCGAAAAAGGGTACCCTTCACAGCAAAAATAAATAAAATACGAGGGGAGATAATAGGATAAATAGTCCTTAAATTTACAAGTTTATACCGTGAAAGCAAATTGTAGAGGGGGAGTTTATAAAGAACATTATATATGGCATTTAAGTCCCTTCCTGCGCATTATTGTTTTTAGAACACACTAATTATCTGGTTTGCCCTCGGGTTGGCGACAGATTTGCATGCTCGAGAATTTTAATAAACGCATATATGCGAACATATATGCCATGCATGCCAGCCATTATCCCAACTTGTGGCTGTTGTTGCCCAATCCTGTTCCTTGCCACACTGGCGAATAGTTAATAATCATTATTAATATCAACGTGGGTAAATGCCTGACGCATAACACCACAGCGTTGCACATACACATGCACCGGGCCGGAGAATCAACAATTTTCACATCCATTATGCAGCAAACCGCTAATCCGTCCCTCCCACATGCCACGCCCTCTGCTGACCGCCCACCCGAGCTTTGCTTAAATGCATTATAAAGCGGGACAGTGAAATTACAACATATAATGCGGAAGTTTTTTAATCAACTAATTACTTAATTAGTTTTTGCTCTTGACCGACCTTTGATTCAGAAAATGATAACTGCCCCTCCTTTGATATAGAACAACGTGGAGACCTTTTTATTAAATTAAACATTAGTATGGTCATTTTATATCTGAAGTACATTAAGTAACAATTTTCAAAGGCTAAGGGCTTTTTTCATTATTTGTAAATCCAATTTTGAAGAGGAAATACTGAATGCTAAAATTCTTTTCTCATTGAGTAGGTTATTATGGAATTTAAATTAGTTTTCTCATTGAATAATAATTTCGAAACTTAATAAATCAGTGATTGCATTTACGCTTTTGTATCATGGGTCAAAGGGCCATTGTGATTACAAGAAGATTTATTTAAAATTTTCAATAAATATTAAATTGTTTTAAATAATATTCCAACGAGTTTCCTTGCAAACAAAATTCCTTTTTCAGCTTTGGAAGCTGACCTTTTGGACTGCCACTACGAAATGCATTGCAATTCATAACACAGGAGCGAAGAAGGTTCGCAATCCTGGGGAGAAGAGGTAGTGCTGCATTTTTAATGGCCATATCGCCTTCACATGTGCAACTGCTGGCTTTTGCAAGTCGGGCAATCAACAAACGGCACAAAACATAACCATTGCCCCAGCCTTTCAACTTTCACCATTCACCATTCACCTTTCACCTTTCACCTTCGCTGGCGACGCAGCCATAAAAACTTAATGAATATGTTGCCATTAAGAAATTTACGAGACACTGCAACAACCTTCAAGTGGCAAATTAATAAACTTGACAGTTTTCCCCCATACAATTTACAAACACCTGGTAATTGCTGCGACAACAACGAAAGTAATCAAAGTTATTGATTAAAAATTCCCTTTTCGTAATGCCATCTCCATGTCGTAACGTCGAACTGTGTCGGCTTCGTTCGTAACAAAAGTTTCCAGCTAAAAATTATTGCACATTTCGCAGTGGCGGATGCTTTCACTATTGTTGTGACCTCAAATAATGAACGTGCAAGCGAGTTTCCAATAAACACGTACGTATCGAATGGCACTAGCGGGTCATAGGGAAACTTTGCAGAGGTCTGGCATTCGCCAATTGCGATTGACATTTGCGGGGAGTCGGCTGTGGCCCGATTTATCGAAGAGTGTGGCAAGTAAGCTCCAAGAATTACTGTCAATTTAATTAATACCAATGCAACGTGTTATTGACAATGGGGTATACATTCATTCGCGCATTCAAAGGACAAACTAAAGAGTTGATTGGGAATCGTTTATGCAATTAAAGGAAAGACCGAATAAATAAGTAAATTTCACTGTTGAGATAAAAGTGTTCACACTCTTGAAATTTATAAAATCAAATATTTAATACTATTTCCAAAAAGCACTAATTGTTTTTATGTGCAATAGACTCTGAAACTTTAAGGAAGACTAAGAGGTTCCAGAGTAATTTAGTCCCAGAAACCACATGTCATGGCCTTACGCACTCGTTCCCTGCCACAAAACTCCACCAAGAAACCACATCGCAGCACACCCACATAAGACCCGCAAATCAATGAATAAAACTTCACACAAAACTCAATTTTCAACAAGTTTTCCGCATTCTAAACACATTTTTCTTTGGCCCCGCCCAGCAAACAATTCCAAACGACACAATGTGGCCGACACCAAAAACCTCGAAAGCCGAGACTGAAACTCGAAATTAAGGCCAAGACGTCATGATAAAAACTTTTGTCCCTTTCTTGTGTTTGCCGCCTGCCTCCGGTTTCTTATTTTTTGGCTCTGACAGAGGCGTTGGTTCCTTTGCCTTTCACACGCCAACTTGAACTTGACGCATGTTTGTTGGCAAACAATCCGACATCTCACGCCCCCGACTCAAACGGGCTGTGTTTTTGACTCATTAAAATGCGCGGCATCGGGTCGGTGCCATCAACGAAAGTTAAGGCCAGAGGGCCAACGATGTGGCTGCCGGCGGTAAAGACGGCAAAGAAGGCAAAGACATCCTGCGGGTGGCCAGAAGGACCTGACCTGCCGTTCGGCATCTTTGAACGGCAGCCAAACAAATCTTATTTAATTTGGATTTGCCGCCTTCGCCCGCCAACCAGTCAGCGATGTTCCATCTCGTTCGGCAGAGATGGCCTCGTGAGGGGATTCTTGGGTCAATTAAAATTTTCTAGATTTTAATTTTATTACTTAAGACCTCTTCCACATTCTGATTTCTCACTTGGGACTTTTTCTGTCGGTTTAGAAACAATATTGTTGTCATTGTATGATTGTCAAAATCTAATATAAGAAATATAAATGTGTTCATATCCAAACTGTATGCAAACAAAACCATTTCATATAAATTCAAATTATCAAAAAACAAAAAGATTGTGTTCAGAACTTAAATGTTAATATTACAAAAACCATTTCAAATATGCATCTATAATTTAATGAACTACAAATGTATAATAAATGTAAGCCATATCTAAATGAAGAAACCGTGTTAAGCAATATGAGTTGTTATACATGTTTAGGAACCCTGTTCTTAAATCTTATTTATAAGTTGGTATGAAACACCCTGCTTTGTTTTCTTATTTTCTGTAGTCTAGCATTTTGTCAGCAAATAAGCCAAGTGTTCCTCATCAGCTCATGTCTAAATAGTTCAAAAAATCAGAGCACGTTTCACGATATGGCATTGAGATCATTAATCACTTTGCCTTCGCATCCGAAAGTAGTTTCCAACTAATTTCCATCTGGCCACTGCCAGTTGGCCATGCCAATCACGTCACGCTGACATCGCTGAAGGGAATCCTTTTCGCTTGGTCCTCGAAAGGACGCAGCTGTTGCTCCAGGAAACTCAAGTGCATTTGAATGGCTTGCTAACTTGCCGCCTCACCGATTCGCCGGGCTGCTGTTTGCCAAAGTGTTAAATGTCATGAAGGGAATGCGCAGCTGGGCCTTTGAATTTATGGAATTTCCAGTGCGCATTTACATTTACTACATGCCATATTTATTATTTATGTTCGCTACGCGGGGGCCGAAATGGGGGGGGGGAAACAGCCAATAGACGGGCTGACAAGACGCATTTTCCACTGATGTTTATGTCTGAGTCAAATTACCCTCCCTTGCCATCCGGTTTGCGCGGAATTTCCGCTTTTTATTAGCTGCAAAAGTTTCTCTACTGCTTGTCAAATATTTTATAGCTGTTGCACACATTTTCACTGGAATTTTCACTATTTCTATATAGTTTTTAAAACTGTGTTTTATAAAAACGGCCAAACGGGTGAACGGGGTGTACTTCCGTTTCGCTTTTGAAAAGTGTAAATTGAATTAACGCCAAAAATTATGCAGCTCCAGTTGGCCATTTTATTATTCTCGGCACTCTGTAAAATAAGTGCTTTCAGAACATGCATGTCTGGCATACTAATTAAAGTTAAATTGATTTCACGATGCTCGACAGGAGCCGGGCTTAAAGTCTGACTGAATTAGCCATCACTTAGCCGTCATGACAGACATTAATTTGATGGCGAAAAAACGACCAGTTGAAGTTCATTAAATAAAGGATTGCTTAAAGGTGTTTGTCGTTTTAATGTATTTTATTTACAAAGAATAAAACAAAAAAAACTCTTTAAATAAATTAAGCGAATTGATGATTTTTAAAGCTAACTCTAGCATCTAACTCTCCTTCGCAAAAATTCCAACTATTTAATTTTAATTTTGCAAAATTCCTTAGACTCCTTAGTTCTTGAATTCCTTCTCCTTCCCAGACATAAAATATCCGGCAAAGTATGCCAACAGACAGATATACAAGTCTCCGAATAACATTTCAACAACATTAATAAATTAGTTCAAGTAATTGAAACTTTGCGGTCGTTCGAGAAGAGAATGGAAAAGTTTTTTTTGTTGTTTGCCATCAAAAGGACAAATGGAATTATTGTGAAAATAAGCAGAAATCGCTTTGTGACAAATCGTTGAGAGGCCCCCAAAGACCGGCCTCAATTGTTGTTGACAATGCTTTTGGGAATTGATAAAAGATTATTTAATTCAACAGTCCGGCATTCAGCGAAGCGCGTCTAGGGACTGAAAATGATTTTTTCCAAATGGAAATTTTCCAAGAAAGGTTCGGTCTTGAGGAGCCTTTTAGGTATCGAGTGACAAGTGACCAATTAGACTAATTCGCGCAGTCAATAAAGTCAAGTTAATTAAGCGACAGCTCGGCCTGCCCTCCTGGCCTTATCAATTTCCCGAAAAAACAATTAATCATTTATACGCTCATTATACTTTAAACCTGGCTAATTTCGATTTAATTTGACCCAGCCAACGGAATCCTCGAGTGAATTTCCGGGCGGGGAAATAGTCGGGCCATGGATGCGGCAGGATTTCCCCTTTTCCTTTTCCTTTCATCGCCCGCAATCTCTGTGGGTTTAATTGAGCTGGCTTCAATTGTGCTTGAAATTTGCACGATTAGCGGAACGTTCCGACAGGCCAGCGTACTGGAATTGAATCGCGGGCAAATCGGAATGCGACTTAAATGTTTTCTGGGCCACCGACGTTGCCCATGGCAATGTGCAATGAATCATAAGCGTTTATTGGGTTAGTTTTAATTAATTACATTCTTTCATACATACAGAATGTTACTCAATTTTGACGCTAAATAATCTCAAATACTAAATATGTGTTAAGTAATATTTCCATTGTCTGTATACAAAACTTCCAAGAAAATTGGCCGCTCTGTTCTTCTCTCGCAATTACCACAATTAACATTTATGCGGTTGGCCTCAAATGGCAGAGGAGACTGGTGTTCCCCCCTCAACCCGTTAGGTAATTAAGTAGAAAATTGCAAAAATTAACAAAACAGAAAAGAAAACAGAAAAGAAAACACTAAATCGAGAGCTTCAATGAGTTCTCTCTGGCCTGCAGGAGATTTTTTGGTTTTGGGCGGTGGCAGGGTCTTAGACTGCTTAGGGAAAATTAATTAAAAATAAACATGGCACACGCTTGTACTTAAGGAATGCCAACCAAAATAGACCGCAGGCGGCAGAGGAAAATAGAAAAAATAGGAAAGAGAGCGCAGAAGGCGAGGAGGAAAAACCCATATGCAGACAAATAAGAAAAATGAAAGCCGGACTAGCCAAATTCCAAACAAAAGCTCACGAAACATTTTGCGGCCACAAATCCGAGACGATAAGAAAATAAGTAACAAAGAACAATGCAGGACGAGAGAAAGGAGGAGAGTGCTGGAGAAAAGGACCTCGCCAGGACAGAGAAAGCGCCAGGAGTATTTAGTAATTACGTCAAGGGAGCGACAGAAGGGGCGATTAGGAGGGAGATTCCTTAGCTAGGTGAAAATTGCATTAAAAATGTTCCAGTAGGGGGCACAAACTTCTACTACACTTAGAAGAAAAATGACTCACAACTATTTTCTTCTATGAATATATGAACATAAAATATATTTTTGGAAACCTACTTTTAACATAAATTTTATTCAACATTTTGTTATGGTTATTATGGTTTGTTATTATAGATTGTTATTTCTTTTTATAAAATCATTTTTACTAAATATATTTTTTAAAGGTATTACTATATTTTTAAAAATGTATTGTTATGGTTGACAATATAACTGAATATATAACAAAATTAGTAACACCATTGTTTTAAGTATTATATTTTCTGTGTAATAACTTGAGCATGCGAGCTTCCAAAATACGACTCGATTTTTTTTCCCATGGAACAGGTAAGGTGAATCGGGGGGACGAAATTGTACTCCATGGGTCAGACATATGAAAACTTTAGCACTCAGGAAACAGGAAACTATTGTTCTGCGGTGTCTGCCTCCTGGCCTTCTGCCCTCCTGGTAATTGTCCGGCCCCCAAACAACCCCCACCACCCATCCAATTCGCCCGCCCACTAGGTAACCCACATTTATTCTTGTTGCGGTAGGCTAAGCAATGTCAAACTGCCTGATGTTTGATGCATGCACATATCTATGCAGCTAGGTGTATACATATAGCTCGATATTGTGTTCCTGGCAGGTAATTTGCGTTTAATTTGCTGTTAACGTTGACCCCCTTTTTATGGAGGCACTGGGAAACAGTGCATTTGACAACAGTTATCCGGGTCAAGGCAATAAAATCTACTTATTCTTACTCTACTAGAAAGTACTAATACTTAGTACTTTAGTACTTATCTAATTAAGTTCTCATCTTTAACACAATACAAATATAAGCTTGTCACGTTAATTTCTTAGAGTGGTTTATTTAATAAAACAATAAGAATATGCTTACTAGACAGATATGTTACTTATTTTTAAAACCACATGAATTTACTATTGAGTCCATAGTTCAATCCACATGCTAAGACTTTAAAAATACTTTAACATTGCATTCCAAAAAAACCAAAAGGCAAATTCATGTACAACGGTTGAACTGATTCATGTTAAAGGCCAAATCATATTAAGAAATATATGAAACATATTAGATGCCAAAAAGGACAGATAAATCAGTACTGTATTCTGCATCAAACGAGAAATATAATAAAATATTAAAATAAATCAAGAGGAATAAACTCACCAAAAGCGAAAAGTTTGAGGGATATTAGCAAGCCAAAAAATGTATATCCTAGGAAAATAAGCATATATCTAAGAGAATATTGCTTATATGTTCACAAAGAACATGACTCGGTTGAGTGAGTGGCCAAAGCCAAGAGCAACAATATGAGCCGATTATCAGTTTAATGCCCTTGCTTTATTATTTTAATAAAATTTCTTTTTAACGTGTTGTATAACACGAATACCAAATCTGATAATGTCTTAGATGGAAATAAGAATCACAGAATCCAAGCTTTGTTATCATAATTTAAAGATTTGTATAGAAAATATTTGCAAAGTTTATATATTTATTATACTTTATTCAAATTGTTTCCCCTTTATCAATACAGAAATCGTTAATTAACAAAGCAACTACGGTAAACTAATTCTTGTTATTCAATATTTTATTTAGTGAATTTTGATTAATAGTAAGAAAAAACAAACATAAATGCTAAGCAATTAATTACTCGTTTGCGAAGAAAATGGCAAATATTTGTAGCCCACGTTGACTTGCAAAACTCGTTTCATTCATTGGAAATCAGTGCTTCACTTTGAATGGAAAACTTTTATTGAACATTTTGTTTCCCCGCCGTTCGGAACAAATCAAAGCGAATTAAGGCTGTCAGCTCAGAGCCAGAAATTCGTCTTTCAATAAATTGCCAGCTGCCACTCCCCCCAAAAACTGAAGAAAACTCTATTTACTCTTTCCCCACTCCGGTTATTTGTGTCATTGAACTGCAGCAGGCAAGTGGAAATTAACGCAAGCCGCTTTAATTTGCAATTTCAATTCATTTGGATTTATCGCAGCCCCCTTCGAATGGCTTGCCTGCTGATTTCTAGACAATAAAGCCCGTCGTTCGGAGTGCATGTCGGGCCATAATATATTAAAGAGGGGAAGATCCCATTTTCGTCGCACAAAAACCCAAACCAAATCGATTCACCCTCGCCCACAAATCTTCACCCCATCCAGTCGCGTGTCCGGGCAAAATTTTGGCTGGCAATCAAAACGCATTGCCAATCAATTGATTTACACAAAGGCCCTTCCCCCACCGCTAACAAGTCTGATTTGGCAAATAGCTGTCATTGGGTTATCATAATGTCACTCACATCGATTGGGCAGACATGTCTATTCTAGGCAAACACACTGTTTTTTTAAACCTTTTCACACATGCATCTTAAAAGGATTTCGGTTAAATTTAGGAAAAGAAAAATGTTTGTTCCGCATTAACATACGCAATTCTATTGATTAAAGTTCACATATTAAAAGTTTGCATATAAAATAGTATAAAATATAATATTTCCTATCCAATTTGTTTTTTAGGATTGTTGTAGTAATTAAATTATAATTCGAGCAACAAACGATTTCGGTTTGATACATCTTATTTACCTGTTCAATAATTAACGAGGTATTTAGGTTTCACAATTACTTAGCTATCAAGTTTCCAATTTGCATTAAGAATTTAAACAAAGTGACAAACTTTATGGCCTCAGCTTTGTAGCCAGGCCAAGCAAATTGACCGCATCCATCTTGGCTGCTGTCACCTCTGTTCACCTAATTAAACTAATGCAATCCTCGACCGAAAATCAACAGCCAGAGTGTTAAGTCAAGCCAGGATATGTGTTGGTTCAGCTGGTCCGTAACGGACTTGCTTTTGGCCAGGACAAATAGGATAACAAAACATGACAAAACAACAAAAGCCACTGAGGCGGCTGGCGAAGAAGTTCCGCAAAAGACTAAGTTAAATTTATAGGCATTGAGGGCAGGAATTGCAACTTCCGGCCAAGATACACACACAAACACACACACACACACACGTTCGGGAAATTCCCCAGATTCTGAGGAGTGGCAACTTCATTTCACAGTAGCTGGAACTTTAGAGAAGTTCGCTCCGCATGAACCGACGACAAGGACAAGATGAAATATAAATGGCTTCGGTTTACTTGCGAGTGGGTGGACACACATACACGTATCTATATCGAGCAGGTCCTGGGGAAGAAGAAGTGCCACTGATAGCCGTCACATGCTGCAGATTTACTTATTAATGCCTGTCCCGAGTCCTGGGCCGACATCCTGCTCCTTTGTTTTGTTTTGAAGTCGCTCCATTGGCCCCTATACCTTTCTTTTTCGACTGCTCCTCTGTTGACTTTCGACACCCTTCTGTGTGTTTGGAACGTAATTTGTGCCCCCGAGGAGGTCGCAGGACAAAGGACATCGCAGACAGCAGGGAACAGGCTGTTGCTTCGTGCTTTTAGTGACTTTGACAGTTTTATACGATTTATGTCATGGTAAATTAAAAATTACGCGTGCTCCCAGTCGCTCCATCTTACAAGTAAACTCGGTTCCGGCGGGGGAGGGTTAATCCCAAGGGTGGATGGTCTGGGTGAGGGTGTGGCAAGGGTGGGTTAAGTCCGTAAGTGGGTGAGATTAGAAAATAAAGATATATAAAATGACATGGGGGTTGCTTGGTAATGTCTCCATTTCACAGAGATCGGATATGTGAAATAGTTTTTATGGTCAGAGATTTGTGATTATTTTGATAAATGACTAACATTTGCATAATGGTTGCTTATATGACTTTACATAAAATAAATAATGAATAAAAAAACGACAATCGCTAGATATGTAAAAAAATTAAACTGTTTTATTTGTGTATTTTCGTATTTGTTACTTTATGAGCAAATAAAAATATAAAAACTTTTAATTTTTATCGACAGAATAAACTGTTTTTATTAAAGCAAGAGTTTCAACATAGATCTCAATTCGCTAAAAGAAATCTAAAGCTTCAGAAATTCTATTCAGCAATTCGTAAATCACCATTGCTCGTTTTTGTCCATTACCAAACCCTACCATTTTTTATTTCCCGTGAAATAGAAGCTCACAAAAAATGTATAAAATTTCGCCAGCGAATCTGGAACGTTAATCTCTTCGTTAAACTCAAGTTATTTACAGGTCAACAAGTCAGCAGCTCTTTTCGCGATAGAAAAGGCAAAAAGGAAACCTTGAACCCACCCGGCCCACAAATAAAGTTCCCCTCGGCCTAAACGACCATTTAACAGACACTTGTGTGGCCCATTTTGTCCGCCTTGCCACGACAAATTGTGTAAAAAATAAAATAGGTTGGTGGACAAAAAATGCAGAGAAAGCCGGGGAAATTTAACAAATCCTCAAATAATTTGAACGTCTGGGCGCAACACAGTATGTGTGTGTGTGTGTATTTGGGGGCGTGGCAACACGGTAACAGTATAAATTTCAACCTGTGCTCCGTGCGAGGAAAAACACGCTGGCACTGCAATTTTCGCCTCTCGCATCGGAAAATGAATGCAAAAGCGAGCAAAAATCGCCAAAAAATAGAAAACCTAGTATTACACACACACACACCCACACGAGTGAGATCGAAAAAGGATAATAAAAAGCTCATTGCAACAAATTCCTGCACAATTTCCAGTGTTAGATTAGAAACGGGAGACGGGGATTTCGGGGAGTAGGTTTTAAAAGCAGACCAGACACCACACGATACGCTTGGTCTTGGTCCCTTCGTTTTTCAACTCATTCCAGAGGCCAGCATTTTTGCTTTTCCCACTTTCTTTTATTATTTAGCTATGTGAGTGTGCCTCACTTTCAGCTGTTTGATCCTTGCACTTTTTCATAGCTTTTCACCTCGCCACCACCCAACTATCTATTTTCCCTTTATTCTTTTTTGCTCGTACTTGAACATTTCCCACGTTGCTTTACACCCGGGCACTTGTTCGTTGGATTTTATGAGCTTAGTTGGCGATTTAGCGATGCTTGTCTTATTTAGTTTTTAAATAAATGGCCAAGGATGTTAAGTTGGCTTTGGGTTTGCACTGTTAAGAAGAAGTGCCTGAAACTTGTTGGATTTGCTTTGGCGTCTTTCTCTAAACGATTCGTTCTCAATCGCTAATATCTTAAGGGCTTTGAAAATCATTTTGGTGGCTTTTGAGGTAAAGAAATAGTAAATAGTTATTAATTTAAATTAATTGAAGTCACTTTCATTGACTTTACTCTTAGTAAACCGATTAAAACAGAAAACAAAATAAAAAAGTGGGGAAACCGATCCCATTTGGTTATCAGAACTCCTTTGGTTCCACATTGACTATACCATTCCACGAATCTGTTCGCAATTACAGAGCGGAAAACATTAAATTGTAATGTAGCATCCCCCAAAAGGCAACCGAAAAGTGGAAAATGTGCCATTAAAAGCCAAACACCAAGGAGCCAACTCTTTAAGCGTAAACAAAAAACGGGGGACGGCCAGACTGTCACGGGTTTTTGTGCTTAAATTTCATAATCAACACAAAGGACAGACACAGACGCAGACAGCGTCCTGGATGTTGACGTTGAATGGCTCCAGCGATCCGGCAGGGGGTGAAGTTCTGGGGAGACTTGGTCAGAATTGGTGGCTCTGCGAATGCAAGGACCTCTTCCAGCTCATGTGCTGGTGACTGACGGAGTGGGTCTGTGTTTGTGCAGGACAAACAAACAAACAACGGCAGGAGCATTCATTTTCGCTAAACCAGAAGAAGTGACATAAAAATGCATTAAGCTGAAATTGTCAACAATTTTTCAAGCCACCCCCAAAGGACGAAGGAGTCGCATCCCCGACGCGATGGCGTCAACTCCGCCTGAATAAACCTCCCTCGGTTTTCGAAACGGGAGGCTGATAACCCCAGATGGCAGTCAAATCTGACTGAATAATGACTGCACAATGTGGAGACACTAATAGTGGTCGATGGTTTCTGGTTGGGAGTAGTAGGAATGGGAGTAAAAGCTGGGTATCGTATTGGGTTACAGCGAAATAGGATTTTACATTTTTAACGTCAGCACAAATTATGATGAATTTGGCGCCAGACATTCTCCATAATTTCCTAGGGGTTGAGGGGTAAGTGCCGCAGAACTCCAAGTTTCCTGCTAATAGAAAATTAAAACGCCAGTTTGCTGCCTCGGCCCATCTGTTGCATAAGTGTAAGTGTAACTCAAAAGCCAAGCTCCATAAACTTGTACTTTGCAAAGTTTCCACTTGGCCAGGAAACTCATAGTTGCTCGTCAGTTTCTTCGTGTACACTGTGTGGTCAGTCAGGCAAATGCTGCTCTTGGGCTGGGAGTTCATGTGGAAGGGAAATTATGTACCAGTTCAGGTCATAGTACTGGCCAAACTTTAAGTTTGCTCCTTCTCAGTCTTACTCTTTTCAATTAGCTGGCTCTGTAAGTTTCCGAAATATGCTTTGACAGAAAGTGTCATAATTTAAATAACTAAGAGCTAAGAAAGGCAATGCTTAGGGTTAAATTTAATTTATTTCTAACGAGAGTCCACTCACCTGTCCAGAAATGACATCAGGTCCAAGAAATACGGTGCACTATCAAAAAATAGTTTTATTTTTAATTGGCATCAAGGCTGAAACCATTTTAAAAAGTTTGACTTTGGTTAAATATTTCTCTGTCATAAGCACTTCCATTAAAACTAGTTCACTGAGAAACTCGACCAACCCTCTTTAGATTTTTAATATAAGCGAAATGAAGAGCAAATGTTATTTGTAAAGTGAAAGGATTTAGGCAATCGTGTAATATTGTTTAATATGGTCGAACTCGAAGTCTTGTTTATTTAACAAAAAATAAGACATCAAAACATACAAATTATTTTTCCCCTTTCCAAATTTAATACCTAATCGAAAAATGAGAAAGTGCTTCGAAGGCGATGTATACAAGCCCCTTGACCCACTACCCAATTCGATTATGCGATGTCGCCTAATCCAACTGAGGTCCTTGAGCTGGACAAGAGTAAGCAACCCACAGAGCAATCTGTTAACTGAACCGACACCCGGAGCACTCCCATCTGGCGGTGGCCGGGTGTAAATCAGAGCACTGCTGGACATTTGCTTGACACTCGAGTCTGGTCGGCACTTCTTAATATATGCCATGCATGTTGCATAAACAAGATTTAAACAAAAGGCAGCGGCAGAGGCAAATATTTGCCGCCGCGTGTCGCCAACAATGAGGTTGGGTGCTCTCCAAGGATTTGGAGCGTGGGGTTTTTGCAGGATGGTTGGCCAGGATGGCCTGCAGATTCTGCCTTTTCACTGCCATTGCGATGTCGAGTGCGGTCTCGTTTTTACTTTGTGTGCCACTCACGTTGTGCTCGTTATTCATATTTATTGCACACGTTGTGGGGACGTAGTTCCACCTCCTCCGGAGGAGTCCTGTGGGACCTCCCACCTCCCCCACTCCCCTCGCTGGGCGGGTTGCATGTGCATTGTCCTTGCGAAATGGAGAGTCGAGGGTTGAGGGGGCTTCATAGGCGTGCTCCTCGTGTCTGGCTGTAAAAACTTTGCAATTACAGTTATTTGATGGGATTTACAAAGCACCTCCCACAGTCGTGCTAGCTTGTTTGGACATTCATTTGTTGCCCGATTGTTGCAACCTTGTCTATTTAGTGTGGCATGAAATGGAAGCCACAGACAGCGACGGCAGAAGGCGCTAAATGACAGTGGAGCAACCAGAAAGTCTAACCTAATGAAAGGGAATTCAGTTGCAGTCGGGGGAAATCGCTTTACAATACCAGCTTTGCTTATAAAGAAGTAGAATGGATTCCAAGGGCAGTGCCATTGCAAATTAGCTTAGATTCGTGATATGAAGTGACCCTTGGGTTATGACAGGTGGCATATGGTTACAAATTGCGACATCCGGGAACGGGTTCGCTATTTAAGACTATAGTACATTCTTAGGGTAGTGAAATGTAACTATAATTTTTATTTTGGATTCCGAAAGTACTCATCGATATTAGTAAAACCCAAATTAATTTAATTTTTATCCATACTTACAATAAAGTTGAAAACATGAATCTTAATTTTAAATTTTTATAAAAAATGAAAGTTACTCCAAATCTTTAATGTTAATCACTCTTTAATGTGTCAGATAAACCAAATAGTGCTTTATGTAGTTTAAATGAGTACTTTTAGAATATGAAATCAATACAACAGTTGGATTTTCTGTGATATGTAATTATTTTGCTCCTAGGCCTTGAAATTGTATACTACATGTATAAAATCAAGCGGACATAAATATAATTGGTTTTAAAATGCATCGAAAAAGATAAAATCCCCAAGGCTATATAAAACATTCAATTTATATCAAACGCTTATGCTAGCCATAAAAAAATCAAATAATTCCTTCCTGCCGAGTTTATAAATGTGTGACAAATGTTTGATGGCCTCTCAGCAGTGTTACATTTTTTACGACAAGAGTATAAAATTCTTTTTTAATTTCATCTCACATAATCAGGCAACAATTTATTCATATTTTATTAGGGAAAAACAATAAATGCAAACAGGTGGAAAGGAGCGGGTTGAATACACATAGGCCAGTTTGCCATGTTCTTGTTATAAGCTGATTTATAATGCCAAGCCAGGACCTAAAAACGCCATGGCAATAAAACCGGAAATCAGCCATACGTACAAATGTCAGAAATATCCAAAAAATGTATATATTTATACATATGTAAGGATGAGAGTCTGTGCGAGCATATTTGTATGTAAGTGTTCAGTCAGTTAGAGATTTGTGGCATAAAACCATGCCGAAAGCCATGTCAATACGTGATCAGACTAGATATTAAAATTGGCTACATTTTATTGAGGAATGGTCGATATTAAATTACTCTTTCAAATAAATGGAAGCTAAGATAATGTTAAATTCTGTTCCACGTTTATAATTTCCAAAACAATTTAGATATTGTTGCACATACATTAGTTTTTTAAAAATATTAAATCAAATCTATTAAGGTAGCAAGGAAATACGTTTGTTCGTTCACTTACTGATTTTGCAAATTTATTCGCATTAATGCTTAAATTACAAAAAATACTTTATTATTCAGTTTATCTACCCAACCGAAAGGGTATAATCCCATCTAAAATATCGTGGGAATTGTCGAGTCAATAAAATTGGCTGGGGATTTATTTAATAAAAATTCCAAATAATAAAACACAAAAAATGTCGGTAATAAATTATGCACAACGCCGTAAACCAAAACGAAGACACAAAACAACAGCGGCAACAAAAAAAAATGAAATTGATAATAAAATAAAAGCAAACAGTGAATTAAAAATGCGAAATGCGATGATTTTTTATCGGCCCCCGGGAGTTGTTTGTTTAGTCCCTTTTCGCTGAAAGCATGGCAGCTTTAAATAATTAAATATAATTGTTGTAGGATTGTTTTTCTTATTTGTCGTGTTATTGTTTCATTTCAGAGCTGAGCGAGGCTTTAAAGGATGTCCGGGTTCGAATTCCGCACGCGGTGCGGCGCAGCGAGAAGGCCATCCTAAAATGCTTCTACGACATCGAGGATGATAGTTTATACTCCGTAAAATGGTATAAGGGCAGAAGGGAGTTCTATAGGTACACTCCCAAGGAGACGCCGCCCATGAAGGTCTTTCACTTTCCAGGCGTCAAAGTGAGAGTAAGTTAAAATCTATTATCTTTCAATTTAAAAAAGTTTAAAATAACCTTACTTAGTTAAAAGATAATAAACTGGATTCTCACAAGAATTAATTTATTTCATTATTATTATTCATTTTTCCGATAGCCTATTTCACTAGGTATATTGCCAAAGTCATCGAATGTCTATTAGTTTTTAATGATTTGACAATTATATTTTATCCATTTAGTAACCATAATTTTTATAACGATTATTAAAATATTATATTTATTTATTAATTTCTTAGTTATTATAAATTTGTAATGCTTTATCCCATTCACATTTTTGCCTTTTCTAAATCACACCTATATTTTTTTGGTGATCAACACACACCAGCTATTCCAATAAGTTTGGCAAGCGAAACTATGTTATTGCCACAGATTTTCATTTTAGTTTTCCCATGCCATTTGAAAAGCCAATAAAAGAGAGGATGAACAAGGGAAAAAATCGAAGCCAAATAAATTAAACTAAACTAAACGGGTTGCGGCTTTAACAATGTAAAACATTTGCATTTCCAGGGCATTCAAATCGAACGAAACGCTACAGTTAACAAGGAGGGGTAGAGACATGTGAAATTTCAATGCGCAATCAAATCAAAACACGGTTTTTAACTTCCGCTTCATGGCAGTTAGGAGCCGGAAAAACAGAAGCCCACATGCAGGCACACGTGTGCTGAACTTTTGGATTCCCTTTCGGGTCTTGAGCTTTCTTTTTTATTTAGTTTCAAAATGCGTTCCGGGCAGCAGGCAATATTTTTCAATAAATATTGGCATTTTTAAATTGGTTTGAAAATTATTCAGGCGTATAAAGAAACACGTTGGCATTTTATTTATTTGCTTACTGCTTTTGTGTTTTGCATTCGTATTTTTCATTCAAATTTCTGTTTCCAACTCATGTGACAAAAAATACCAGAAAACAAAATTCTTTTCATTTGAAAAGTTGCTTTATATTGAAAATGGTGAAAATAGCGGGAGAATAGAATTGTTTGCCTCAAAAAGAAAATGTAAATACAAAAAGTACGGAAATATACAATATACAGTCGTGAATGTTTTAAAAACGCTGTTAACGGGCTTAAATGTTGGCGAACGAATATATTTTTGATGTGCGGATAGTTCGAAGTCAATATTTATATTTCATTTTTCAAGCTGTGTGTAGATTTTCTTGAAAAAAAAAAATGCAACCTTACTTAAGCCTAGAAGACACAGTCCCTGCAGCGAGAATACTAAATTATTATTTATAAATGAAAGGCAAAAGAAAAGTTATATAGGTTTCCAGAGACCAGAAAGTGCTCAATTATTAAATGCCCCATTAAATATGTGTAAAAAGAATATATATGAAAACCGGAAGTAATCCGACGAGATACGTTTGTTGAAATTTTTCATCTGACCAACAAGAAGAATATATATAAATAAATATGGGTATATGTAAGCACTGGACAGTTTAAAAAACGCACATTTTATTTCATTTTCCACTCACCTGTATTTTTGTCAATTTTTTTACAGCGCGTGTCCTCGAACGAGAGCCAAGTGGTGCTCGACACAGTAACAATGGCTACATCCGGTAAATACAGTTGCGAAGTATCGGCGGATGCGCCCTCATTTCATACATTAATAGCGGCAGCAGAATTGGAAGTTATTGGTAAGTGAAAAATACAGAAAAATAAGTAAAGAAACATTTCCGATTACATTTGCGAAGGCGCATTGTATCTGGCGGATTTCATTAAAGAGTTTTTGGTTGGCAACTTTAAGTTCTTGAGTGCAAATATTAAACCAACTAAATTAATTTTCAGTTCGAGTATTTCACTTGTCGAAAAAAGCCAGAAAAGTTAAGCCTCGCCCGAGGCGGAGTCAAAGACAGAGACAAACTTGCCAACTTGACCAACTGTCGTATTCAATTGGCCGGACCAAGTCCTTCCAGACCGACTCGAAATACTTGTGTGGGGGGATTTTGTGGACATAAAACTTAAAAATAAACTCCGAGTTCAAATGTTTTGGCAGTTAAGCAGACAAAATACAAACAAATTTGAGGGTAAACGAGATAAAGATGATGACGTTTAAGCCGGCAAACAAAGTGAAGGCCTTGCCAATGGAGACGGTCAATAAACTGCCGAACTGACTGTGTGGGTTGTGTGGATTGGTGTGTAGGTGGATATGTTGACGTAGGTGATCTCAAATTGGCTTGACAAACTTTTGAAAGTGTCTATTTCATGTTTATGTGTTCCATGCATCCGGATGTGTGTCTGAGATTTCCATCCTGACTTCCAAGGATAATGGACAGCCGGAGAAATTAGTTCTTTTCAGAAAATATGTCTACAAGCTGCACTTAAAAAAAGATTAAATTCAGTGAGGAAAGTTTTCTTTTTAAACTAAAAATCGAACTAAAATTAAAAAAAGTATATGTATTTTATTACTAATAAATTTATTTTAAGAGAAAACTTCTCTCTTTTATTAAAATCAAGAATATTAAAAAGAAAAACTTTGTTAACATAAATATGCATAAGTTTAACAAATAACCTTTTCCAAAGTTCTAAGAAAAAAGTTTTCTTTAAAAGCAAATTAACTAACTTAAATTAGAAACAAATTTAATAAAATAAACATGTAGAGATGCTTTTAAGCAAACAAGTGAGAAGTATTCAAGCTTAGTGTTGGGGCCAGAACCCGACTGCATATTTTTGCGTTTTGCTTTGGGTCTCGTCTCGCAGCTCGAAATTTAAATTCCAGCCTGGCCGACCTGGAGAACTCGTAATTATTTCAATTATGAAATGGGCCTCGACACACACAAGCACTCACACAGCCATCGGATATTGATTGGACCCACACATCACACACACTCAGACTTGGCAATCGCAATTGACAGGACGACAGGTTGGGGTCAGAGGTTCGAGCTTGATTCTGGTTTGCCGTGTGCCGCAGAGTATCAAAAATATAGTGACAATCGATCCGATTTACCTGGCAACTGATGCCATCTCTCTTTCGCCCATTTACCACCTTCTTTTTTTTGTTGCAGAAACGCCGCACAATGCGCCATTCATATCGGGCATACGTCCTCGATATCGGGTCGGCGACATATTGCGAGGTAATTGCACATCGCGACATTCGCGGCCGGCGGCCAATCTCACATGGACAGTGAATAATGAAGAGGTGAGTGCCACGCCCCCACCCCCTTTTTAACAAAAACCCCACTCCACCACTGAGTGCGCCCGAAATTATGCAAACACAATTTTCTTGTTTTCAAGCGTTGGCATCTGCCGCGAATTTATGCGTCTGCTTGTTGGCGAGGGAGGAGGGAGGGGGAAGGTTGTTTGGGGGGGCTAAGGCCCCCCTGTAATTACCAGAAAAACACACGCATTCGGGGAGATCAACGCAATGGCGACACGCCCCCTTGCACAACCCTACATTATGCCGCCCATGAAGGGAGCGTGAAATTTTAGGTGTCATTTTTTTCCAAACTAACCATACATTTTCATATCCTGGCATTTTGGGGAAAATGGAAATGGGCCTGGGAAATGTGCAGAATTAAGAGCCCTCTCGAGCCATGGACAATTTTCAGCGATTTGCATATTACATTTCTCAATTATTTTTGACACTTGTCGGGAGCAATGCCTTCCCAATTATAAACCAGTTTCGAATGACTACATAAGGATAATAACAATAGGTGTCAGATGCGGTTGATAAAAGGTGGTTTCAAAATCACACAGAAGTTTGGTGTAAATTCGACACTTCCTCGAAAAAAAGATTTAAAAAACAAGAAAGAAATGCTAACTTCGGGCGGAGCCGAAGTTGATATACCCTTGCAGAATATTCTGTAAATTATATTCTCCAAAACTATTCATATGATGCATTCTTAAAACTCACACCGAACTTCCTAACTTTAAAAACACCAAAGTTATGGCATTTCCAATCGTTCAGTTATATGGCAGCTAGAGAATATAGTTGGCCGATCCTTATGAAATTTGGTAAGTCGGATTGATTGGCCAAAAATAAAACCCATAGAAAATCCCAACTTCCTAACTTTACAAACACGAAAGTTATGGCATTTCCGATCAATCAGTTATATGGCAGCTATAGGATATAGTCGGCCGATCCCGGCCGTTCCGACTTATATACTACGTGCAAAGGAAAGAAGGGTGTGTGCAAAGTTTCAATTCGATAGCTTTAAAACTGAGAGACTAGTTTGCGTAGAAACGGACGGACGGACAGACGGACAGACGGACATGGCTAGATCGACTCTCCTGGTGATGCTGATCAAGAATATATATACTTTATAGGGTCGGAAATGTATCCTTCACTGCGTTGCAAACTTTTGACTGAAATTATAATACCCTCTGCAAGGGTATAATAAAAGCAGAACTAATGGCAAATAATAATTCCATATCTAAACTTATAATTCTGATAGGAAAAGTGTAATTTTAATGAGGTGCCTATAAACAAAAATTCAACGGAGTGTATGATTGCGTTTAAAAATTAATACTAATAATTACTATGAACTTTGTAAACCAAGAAAATGTTGTACTTTTGTACCTAATAATTGAAATCGAATATTTAAATTATAGTATTTATCAATGAGTTTGAATTTCCATCAGTTTATAATTTCGCACCTCATCAACGTTCTCAAATGGCTAATTGGCTTTTTCAAACTCTATATAAAATTTAAAAGCATATGGAAAATAAGTAAATTACATATCCTGAACAATCGGAAATGGGAGTGAGAGTGGGTTGGGGATCGTCACCGAATGTTTCGGCATTACTCAATGGCAAACAATGCTTATTGATGCTGCATAATAAGAGCCACAGCGGAATCGGTAAAATGGGTAACAGGCGGCGGAAAAACAAGGCTAACACGCACACATACATATGCAAAGCCCACACCCACACACACACACTTTAAGCCCACACCTACACAGACCACAATGGAGCGTTGGTTGAATGGAAAAGCGAATGCCGCTGAACCAGTTGTCGAATCAAGTTGAGTTGGCCACGCTCGGTTGATTGGATGTGCGAAGCCCTCACTATTTCCCATTCATCCCCCTCGCTGGCCACAAAATGCGCTTAAACAATAAGCCAACAAAGACATACCGCCAAAACCAGGAAACAAACCAGCTAAATAAACGCGAAACAATTGCAACTCGCTAAATTGCGACGTAAAAACAAAAAAGAATACCTTCATCGCAGGTCCGATTTTAAAGTGAAATTGGGGCATAGGGCATACTAAGTGACAGCGATGCAGTCAATCAAAGTCACAGTTTCAAGAGGCAAAACACGTCAAAGATAATGGGTCTCAAATGCCAGACCCCTAGACAACTAAAAGCGTTTCCTTTTTTCATTTCACATTTCATTTATTAAAAGCTTTCCATGACTCTATGGAAAGAAATGTGAATATAATGCCGAGCGGATAGAATTAAAGAACACATTTTCTAAGATGTTAGATTTAAACAGTCGCTTAACTTTTCCAGAAATAACATAAGAAATACATATGAAGATACATTACATTTTACATTCATAATTTGGCCAGGTGCCATGCTCATTAAAGAAAACATAAAAGCACCTAAGTGACCAGATTTATTTATTATTATTTCTTATCTATGTTAGCCTAATAATAATTAAAAATTCCTTTTTCCCAGGTTAATCCCGCTCTTGTTCGTCACCACAAAGTTCTCCGTGATGCGCGTAACGAAATGGAAACCGCCATAGTGGGTATTCACTTTGTGGTCACCGATCAGCACTTTGATAATGGAAAACTCAAGGTAACTTGGTTTATTTATTACTCTCGAGCGAGAATTTTTATATGTTTTGTATCCTTTAGCTCCGCTGCAGTGCACAGTTACATGATGTTTATTGGAAAACCACCGAGAAAATCGTCCTCGAAACGGATCTTTTTCCCAAGCACGGAAACGGGGCCAATGGAAACCATGTTAATCCCGACGATTTCTATGACCAATATGCGCTGCACGAGGACAGCCATTTCCATAACAAGAAGAACAGCTATTTGACGCAGCTACAGGGTGAGTTGAGCCTCCAATTGTTATCCTTGAAACACAAAACTCACAACACACAAACACTAAAAGAAAATTCTAAGATAGAATTACAGTCGAGCTTTGGTAACTTAAAATCATTAACTCTGAAACCCAATTTAAAATAGTTTTTATTAGCATAATCATTTCCTCTTACTGCGGCTTATCAAAAAAACTTACTAACAAGAAAATCGCACAAGCAAGCTGAGCTTAATAGATAATTAGTGTTAATATCAAGTTATATAAAGTTCATATACTAGAACAGACTGTGCGATATATACAAATTAGTATTAGATTTGAATACATATATTAATTTGAAAATAATCATTTATATAATACTATTTATAGGCAATAAAAATAAAGATTACAAAATAATGATTATTTTGAGAGGTAATAAGTTCGATCAATAATATCACTGGTTAAGGGCGTTCTATATAACAAGATTTTATTAAAACAGAGGCAAAACTCTGATGTTCAAGAAAAGGTATTCATTATTTCTAGCTTAAAGTAAGCTCAAATTGCAGTCTCACATGTAAAAAAACCACTGGTGATAGTTAAGGTCATAAAAGTTCGTCTTTAAGGAAGATGGGAGAAAAAAGCGAACTAGCAGAATACATCGAGTACATGGTTTGAGTTACACAAGTTCGCCTGTAGCTAGATGGAGGAGCTACCAGAGTACATCGAATACATGGCCTGCATTTCTGTCTGCATTTCTTTCTATTTCTCGCTAGACTTTTTCTTTCATTTTGTACCCTCAGGCGAAGAAGACGACGGAACCGAGGGCGGATTGGAGGACGGAGGAGCAGCCTGGCGGGGAGCCGGGTCGTCCAGTTGCCGTCCGAGTGCAAGTCAATCCTGGGCACTCGGTGGATCGCTGGTGGCGGCGGTGCTCAGTTGGACGCTGGCCCGGCAATTAGTGTCGCCGTTGCAGGCGATGATGGTGATGACAAAGGCCGGCGGTGCAGCGTGCAACACGAGCGAAAGGTGCACAATCCGACGGACAGGAGCCGTTGGAATGCGGGTCATCGCAACAAAGGGGCATCCCAAATCCTGCCTGCGGGTGTCGAAGTGCAGCTGGAAAGGATGCGGATGCGGATGCGGCAGGACCAACAGCAGATGCATCAGGCAATTAACATGATTCAATTGTCACGCAACTCCAGTGCCACACTTCAGGGAGGGAATGGGAGGCGGAGGTAGCCAGTAATGTGGAGTCCAGCTATAGTTAGAGGATGTGAGAGGATGGGAGAATTCAGCCCAAGGCCAAGACCCAGAAGCAACTGCAGGATGTATCTAAAAATATTTACACTAACACACCAGACACTCGTTTCAGCTAGCTCAAAGTAACTTCAAATGCATTTAAGGATTGAATACAAAGCATACAAAGACAATGTATCAAGATAAGCGAAATACAAGCAAAACGCTAGTTCATCAAAAAATGCAGCGATATATATTTGTTTAAGTTTTCTAAAACGGAGATGGTCAACGGGGTACTATTGAAAAATTTCAAATTTTAATAACTCCGAATTTCATACTTTTTTGTGAGATTTCTAAATCCATTCCCAAACCTCTCTGCCCACTCCGAAATTCATTTCACAAAGCAAATGAAAAACGTTGTGCTAAGCTTTTAATTTTAGGTTCTCTAAACATTTATATTTATATATCAAAGTCAAGATTATTTATAAATCGTATAAATGATATTTATATATATGTATATGTTCCATATAAAACCAAAAAATATATATATAAACATACTACGCCTAAATGTATTTGCCCCCCAAAAAAAACACAAAAGAAAAAATCTAAGGCAATAGTAAGCAATTAGAACCTAAGTCGAAATATTGCCTATATATGTCAAAGTATATATGTATTGTACTTGTATATATTATATAAATGAAACGAAAACCAAAAAGATCGAGATATGTATGATATAAGAATTTACGGTAGATAATCAAAATAAAAAAAGGCGAAGAAAATAAAATGGCTGTTTAATTTAATGGAAAATGATGGCTTAACAAAGAGAATCACCTTATCAATAGAACTTCTTCATTCCGACAATTAAATTTAACATCTCATCCATATAATTATCACAGAAAGAAATTGTTTGTTCTCCGAATCACCACTTAATTGTTACCTTAATGGGAGTTTTCCCTAAACCACTATCATCTTCCTTTTTCCGCACAATAACATAACAAATTGGAGCACATTTGTCAGTTTCTCAAGGCGGAAAAAAATTCGAGGAATAGCCCCTTGCTTTAATGATCTCTGGCTCTCCTCTTATAACAAATGGCCAACAATAAATGTGAGCTGAAATTGGGCACCCAAAAGGACATCTCGCACCGGGCCATTAGCCTGTGTTTGTTGTCCTTGTTGGTGGCAAACAATTAGCATAACTAAAACGCTCAATTAAGCGCCTAAAATGCTGCTGCACAAAGACCCTCGATCCTTTGTCCATATCTCTCTCCTTCGGGCTAATGCAATTTTCACCTGGCTCTTGCTTTTATTTTATTACACATTTCTTCGCTTTTTTGTTTTTTTGCTCGCCCCTCCTTTTGGATTGTGAATTTTTCCTCGGTCTTTTCTCTTATTGTCTGTCACCGCGTAATGTTTATTTTTAATTATATTTTTTCGCCCATTGCTGTTTTTGCCTGGGTTTTCCGTTTTGGGGGTTTTATTTTTGTGCATGTGCTCTTTGGTTTTTGCTGTCACTTTGTGGGTGTAATAAACGTTAATGGCGGTTGACCACAAAGAGAAATAGTCGCACTTCGTTCTTGGCCACATTTTATCGGCCCAAAGACAATTCTCTGTCTTTGAGGCATTACAATTAATTGTCCTCGGCTTAATTGCGGATTTGTTATCAGCTGTTTAGTGGCTTAATTATTTCTAATTCCCTATCACGAAATCAGCTGAAATTAAATCATATTTTGGCTTGGTTCTAAAATCGTTTACCATTTCGAGCGTAACTTCTGGCTAAAGTTCTTAACAAAAAGCTGCTAAAAGCATTTAACAGCCAACGTCAGGCCAAATAAGAAGTGCAAGAAGACCAAAGCCAAAGAACTTTCCATTCTATTTTGGCTATTTTTTTTCGTTGTTGGCTGCAGCTAAGGAAAGTTTTCGCTGGCCCAAAAAAAAAAATAAAAAAGAACTTAATAAAGTTGCCGTCTTAGAGGGAAAGTAAAGCGGCTTTTTAAAATGTTGCAGGCGCAACTCGGCTTTGGCTTTTCACTTAACCAACAACACGAACAACAGGCAGATACATTTAAGAAGATGTAGCTACATATTCATAATGCTGATTTTCTTCCTGCCCCTCGCCGCCCGACTCGTTGTCCTGGAGATTGAAAATTTATTCAAAAGTCTACCGAGTCCTGTCAAGTCTGGCACGAGGGCGGGCCGCGTCCTGCAAGTGGCTCCGCCCCCAGGATAATAACTTTAACTTGAAAAGTAGCCGGGCAAGCGGCTTTCCGTTGTTAGTTTCTCGCATTACCAAGCCTCCTCATGGAACCGAAATTTACATTTGGGGATACGTCTAAGTAGGCGAAAGTAAGAGCTGTCTGTTGTTATAATTGTGAGGAAACTCGCAAGTTGTTTGCCATGAATATTATGTGTGATTAGGAGCACTCAAAAGGTCATCAAAAACGACAAAGCTAGAAGGGGTGTGGTATTTTAGATAAGCAGTTGAGTAAATGGGAAATTTATTTGAGTTTTCTACTTCAGCGGCTAAAGGATATTTAAATAAAAATATAGACTAAGAGCTTAACCGATAATCTTACATATTTAACTTCTAACATAGAGAAGATACTATATAAATCGAAAAGGACGGCCTTTACGTAAATTTTTGTATATAATTAAAGCAGGGAAATGTTTTAGTTTATTAATATAAATTTATGTATTTACAAAATACAAAAAAAACAGTCAGGAAAACGTTTATCGTTTGTGGAAAACACTATGCCTTCTGAAAAAAACTTTTACCAGTTATAGCACCACTTTTAAATCACCCTTTCAGCAGCTGCAAGTGCAAATAATGTCACGCATGTCGTCATCACCTACAACCCCCCTTTCCCCCTTTCCCCCTCTGCCACTCAATGGGGGAACTCCACACCGGTGATAAAGCATGACTTGGGGCTTCCACCGCACTCCAGTAACCACAGGACACACAAACAAACAAACTCACGCACACATTTAAAGTCATAAATTTTTATTTATATGATGATGACTTAAGTTCTACGTGCGTTACCTCAGCACCCGAAACATCCTGCCCCACACGCGGTTACAACATCCTTTGGCTGGGCTTTAGTTAAGTGCATGATTATGCTTTTAGTGGCACGTTGAGGTTTTGTCAGTCAGTTTGTGAAACTGGCTTTTCGCCCCAAAACGCAACGCAACCCTCATGCCAACTCAGACTGAGATTCCCAAACCGAGCTTCAAATTCTTTTTGTTGCAATGTGGTATTGGACTCCAGCACACGTGCGTTAATGGAAAATTCTCTTTGGATTTACCAACATTTTCTTTTTCTGTTTCTGGTTATGGTTATTCTTTGGGGGTTTTTAGTTTTCAGTTGAATGATTTGTATTTCAGTTTTTTTCTTAAGTAAAGCTCTAAAGCTGCCCTTTCGTTGAGGAGTTCATGTTAGATGTTAATAATGCAATTAGTTATTTGGGAAGTTTTGTAGGATTTTATGATGCTCTTTTAATTTCATAACATAAATAAAATGCAATGAAAGCAGAGAAATCTTTCTTTTAAGTAAATCAAATGCATTTCCTGTGGATAGAAAGGAATACAATATGCTAACATAGTGCTCAACTGTGGCTTTATTAAAAAATAGTGAATGCAAGGTTATAGGAGCAAACACTATAAATACAGCAGACAACATTCAATGGTATTGGCTTCATAAAAATACATAAAATATTGAAACGAAAAGTTATGATCGAGAAATATTGATAACCCGTAAAAGAACAATGTCACAGCGGAGTAGAAAATTTTATTACGTTCTTTGCGGCTGACTAACCACATAAACTTGCACAGCAGCCAAAAAGTATGCAATCAACATTGATGGGCATATATTAAAACCAAAAGAAAAAATATCAAATAGTAAAAAAATGAACGAAACTACCATGGAACTCCATTCATCGACATGAGACCTCCCGGCAATAAAATACCAAGTACAACACATAAACGCAATGAATTATTATGACAGAGCAAACAAACTAACGAATTGTCAAATAAATTTTAATAGGGGATGCCGCTGACTACATAAAATGTGCAAACATAATTATTGGCCGAAATGCAAGTCAAACAAGGATTTTATGGCCAAGCAGCCGGCACGAGTGTGTAAATTATTGTGTCGAGCCAAAGAAATTAAAACATTTCTGGAGCAAGTGCCAGACAAACCAGACACTGTCTGCCGGCTCAGGCACTTTGCCATGAGTCAGCTGGGAGTTTTGCCAAAAAAAGCACTAAAAAGAAACATCACCATAAATTCAAGTCAAACAAAGCGTTACGCGTCTTATTGCCCAAAGCTTCGAGTTGGGCTAAAAGCAAGTTTGTCGCCTTGCCAACTGCCAGGCTGGATTCTAATGCTGCCATCGCCGAAAATGTTGCATTTTATAAAGCGTAAACACTCACAATGCGTCTGCCAAAATTACTCATTCCACGATGTTCTCGGAATCTTGAAGGTAGTGGTTACTAATTTGGCGTTTTCATGCATGAAATATAAGTAATTTTTGGTGTTTATCAAATGAGTATATTGACTGCCAAAAAACAAAAAAAGTGATTTGGCATTTGCCTAAAAAAATTAATATATATATATAAAAATAATAGTATGTATAAAAAAAGCTAACAGAAACAAATCTCTACAAATTTTCCATTTAGTAATAATAATTTTCATTCCTTAAAGCAAATTTAACTTTTTAACTGTGAATAGTGAAACCATGGTAAGTAAGAAATTAAAGTGAGTATCGAGGACTAAAATATTAAAACCGCTGAAACCGAGAACCAGGACTGTCTTTTTGTTGGATTTTTACACCACTGCCGCCGACCGTCACCACAATTATGTGAGAAGCTTTCGAGGGATGGCAAACATTTGCTCTGTCGCCGGGGAGAATCCTGCGGAACAACAACCAAATCAGAGACAAAAAAAAAATCACAACTTCCTTGCGTTGGCATGCGTTGTCTAACTGAGGTACAGCGGGTGGAGGGGGGTTTTGGCTTTGGTGGTGCCAGCAGGGTATGTTTCCTATGGTGAAATGATGCGACAAAGTAAGTAGCAAATGAGGTTGCCACTGCCATTTCTCCTGCTTTCGGCTGGCTGTGTTTACTGCAACATAAATCAAAATCAAAGCCAGGACAGAAAAACAACACGCCTGAGGCGAGCCAAGGATTCGCATACATATTTCGCCATTTTCGGTTTCAAATTCGCCCGAGGTCGAGTGTGGAGTGGAGGGCAGGAAATGCAGCCATGTAGCCTAACATAGTTAGATACGTTGAGATAAACAAATATTTCCCAGTTTTCCTCCATATATTTTTTTCGGCAGATACAGCCAGACAAGTTGACTAGTTGATGTTGCGTGTAAAGTGAAAGATAAGTGAAATGTGCTCTCCTTTCCAGAAGTCATTTTTTGGGGTCGCAGAAGGGTTAAATTTAAGAAGTCCTTCAAAAGCCATCGATTTTTGCCTTTGAAAAAGTTATAAATTTATAATTGAAAGGCTTTAAGCCTTGTGATTATTAAAAACCTAACTTAAATTAAGTTTATGGTAGTCGTATAAGCCACAATTTTAAAATAATAATTATAAACTTATAAGTATGTATGATTGCAATGTACAATTGAATAGTTATATTAAATCATTTGGATTATTTCCTTACATTCCGTAGAAAACATTAAAAATATTAAAATCTGTTCATGAAATGTAATTTTCAACGGATAATCCGCTTAGGTAAAGTTTTTTAACAAATTCCAACTGCCAAATCAGTAAGAGCAGTTTCCAATTAGTTTGAATATAATTGTAGCTTAAACAAAAACATGGAAAAATAATAAAATTCGCAAATCCATTCAACACACGCGCCCCGAGCAAACCAGGCGTCAATTTCGAAACACTGAAATTTAATAATGAACAAAACAAAAATATGCAGTGAAAAAATACAAATAAAACCCCGCTCACGTATTAGTCGATAAGCACGCACATATCCTTATTTTCCCCCCTCATTACGCCACTGATTGTTAATGAAGTGCACACTCGAAATCATTTCCCACCTATGAGCGCAAATTGAACGAACTGAAACGAAAGGGAAACAAATTCACTTTGGGCCACACAGCCCAGAAATAATAAAAAAATACAGGACAATTTTCGCATCTCTCCACTGAATGTATAAGTAAATAAAATTACATTACATTACGAAAACAGGAGAGTGTAAAAAGCAAATGCATGCATTTAAAATTTCGCACCTGTTTGGGCGGTGAATAAATATTTTATTAGGCATACCGTTACGCTGAAATGAGTTTCAGTCGTCACGGGCACGTATGTATTTTCACACAGAAACGCGCCTGCGGGATCCAAAATGAAACCGAATCCGGCGATGATTTCAAATCTAACAACCGCCTTCTGTTTGCCGTCGAATATATGCAACGACATTGACTGCGCCCCGCGAAATGCGAAGTCCTTTAATGAATGGACACAGAGCTCCACAGGCGCAAAAAAGGCGGAAATACACTCTTTCTGTGGGTTTCAATAGGGAGAAAGTATCTTAAAACCTCGGGTATATAGACTATTAAACTCGATTCCACTCGATTACTCTTTTTTTCACATAAAAGCAAAGCTCCTACAAACTAAAACATTTTCCATTTATAATAATCATACAACTTTGAGGATCTTAGATATAACAAATTTGGTGTATTTGGATTTTATTAAATGCATCCTATAAGATTAAGCCAAGCTTGATCACTAATTGAAAACCATAAACTAGAGGCTATTAAGTTAGATTCAAAATTGGTTTAATACACATTTTCGGTTGTCAGTATTATATTTTAAAACTATTTTGTCATTATTATATTGTATAACTATCTTGTCGTTATTATATTGTAAAACTATCTTGACATTATTGTATTGTAAAACTATCTTGTTTTAGGGTTAAATTAGGAAATGGTTTATAGTTTTAAACAGGGTATTTAACAGTAGATCAGGTTTAAATTAGAAATCCAACTATTTTTTTGAACTTTCAGTTTGTTTTCAATTCCATTTCACATGCATCTGAAAATAGGCAGACCAAAAGCGACACTCTTTCCCCCTTTCGCTCCCTTTTGCCGCATTTCTCAGTTTGTCGCTTTGGCATTTTGTCTATTATTAGGGAGTGTGCAAGACACAGATTGTGTTTTTTGTGACTGTTTTTGTGCCGGCGATTCAATTTCAATGACTGTTTGCTAGTGCTCGCAGTGGTCTCGAGTGTGTCTAATATTCCCAATGTCCTATCCCGATTCAACCGATATCGTTGGCGAAATTTGAGAAGTGACAAACGAATTTTGTCAGTTAAATGTTCTTACTCATTCATTTTTTCGAAATTGGTTGTCAGATCAGACAAATATAAAATATACAACTCTTGCAGAGGATTAATTTTATGTATATGAATTTCAGTTTTAATGTCAAAATAGAACTCCGGATTATTATTGTTTTTTTATTCCTTTCAAAACTAAAAAAAAATAAATACATTTACATTATTTTTAAAGTTTTAAACAGAGATTTAATGACAAGAAAATTGTTGAATAAATAGGCTTTGGTAAGCATAGAGAATACTTGAATGACCTAAAAATAATGGCCTACAGTTTTAAGACTAATAATTCATAATGTGATACATTGCCTTGTCACAACTTTTTTACTAAATGGCCAGGGCTCATCTTTAAGGTCGTTACTTCCAAAAAGTATATCATTTTTTGTGGCTTTTGATATTTTTAGCGTAGTTGTTGGCCACTTTGTTTTCGTCTACAAAACAAGTTGATACTTAATAATTTTTAATTGAAAGCAAGTGCCCTTTGCTAAAACTCGAACTGGATGTTTACTATGCAAATCGAATGACAAGAGCCGAAGGGGCAATATCAGAAAATGAAACAAAAAAAAAACAGAGAAAGAAGCAGAAGGTGCAACGTACCGGGGGAAATCGGGACGGGCACTGTGGGAATAACCGAAAGCATTAATTAATATGCAAGTGGTCTGCTGGGCACCCAGTCGATTCCACGCCCCACCCAGTTGGCCCTCCGAGTTGTTATTTAATTTCCCGCAGACAACAATGGGGACGGGGATTGCCCGAGGGGAACTTATCAGTGTCAACGCTGTGCCAATAAAAACTATACTGGCATGCAAATGTTTCCACAATCAAACAAATAGCAGCAGGAGGTGGAGCAGCGGCAGCAAACACAATACAAACAAGGATGTGCATACAAAAGCTGGGGCGTGTATCCCCAAGGACGAGGCGCCATGTGAAGCATGCAGAAATAATGGCAAAAGGGAAATCTTAGGAGGATGGAGGATGGTGGTAAGTGGTGGAGCAGCTGGCGCACGTTTTCCTTTTTCCCGACGCAACAGGACATCACAGGAGTGGCTCGAGCTGCTGCTGCCGGTTTCCTTAGCCGCTTTCGGCTTTGATTTGCCAAAGAAGAAGTAGCGCAACACCAGCCACTACAATAACAAGAAAATTTGCATAGCTTACTGCAATTCGTTGGTTCCTTTTTTTTCTCAAACAACAACCACTCCAATTCCCCAGGTCCCGGTCTTTGCAGTTCTTTTTATATCACTTTTTACTTTAGCGGTAGCGGAAGATGAAAAAAAACACGCGAACAAGTTGGCAACTTTCATACGCCATGTGGGACGCACTTTTTCTGTAGCACTGCAAAGAAAGAGAAAAAAAAGGAATGGCCAGGAAAGTTGTTTTTAAACTGATAGAATTTTGGAATCCCTTAGCTGACCTTTATTGTTATCCTCCGGCAGCTAGTTAACTTTTATTTCAGTAAGCAAAACTTTCAATTTTTTATGCCCTTGGCAGAGTATTGTCTCCTCTGCCATTTGTAACTATGTCGGGGTGGCATCTATACAAATTTAACATGATTTCTTAAGCCATTTTTAAATTCATGTACATTAATATTTTATTTGGCTAAGTGTTGTAAATTAAATACATTTTTAACTTTAAATTATTACAAACTATGTAAGTGATTTTAAAAGTAGCTTTTATACCTTTGTGGTTTTTAAAAGGTTACTAACCCAAACATAAGTCTTTTAGTCTTCTGTGAACGATATTTCATATTTTAATTTATTAAAATTTGCAGTTTACTTTCCTTATACATCAAGTTTGTTTATCGCTAGAGAATTGAAATAATAAAATTGACAACCATTGCTAACTTTTAAGAGAACGCTCTTAAACAAACTATAACTTGTGTTGTATTATTTGTGGACTACATCTAAAGTTGAAATACTTTACTTTACTTTTCGTTTAAATTACCCAATTTCCATCCTATATCAAATAAAATTGATTTCCTGTCAAGATTTCGAAGCAATTATCAAAATAATATTTAATATGATTGAAGTACTGTGAAAAAAATTGGAATAAAATGTTGAATTAATTTAAGATGTTAAAAAAGAATGACAGCAGTTGACTTATTAACAGGCATCATCATTCTTTTCCGAAGCTAAGAGTCCTGATATCTACATTCTAGACTACAATTTCAAAAGGCCTCTTTTGCACAGCGTAATCCACTTTTCAATGCATCTGCCTCCATCTATCTGCCATGTTAGGTCTCCACAATTTATCATCCTAATCGAAGTACACAACAGCAATACAACTTCTTAATTGGCCCCCTTTGCCCAACCCCCTTCTGATGTTAAGCGCATTTGCGCAAGCTTGAAGCCACAAGAATGGAAACTCTAACTGGTGAAGTCTTCTTCCATCCATTTCCCGAGGCAGCAGAAAACCAACCATTTACGCATTTTATGCAAGCTTACGCATTTCGCAATGCCTGATGGATTGCGGGCGTGGGGGGGCGTTGGGGGAACTTAGCCGTAATGCGAGGCGGAGAAGCTCGGCTTGATAAACTGTAAGCCACAAATTTGCATGAAGCCGTCGCCTTCGACTACAAATTGCCATTAAATGCAGAAACAAGGGGCGTTTGGTGGCTGCTGGGCGTGGCCGTTAACGAATCCTCCAGCAGAACTCCCACCTCACCTGGCTGTCCCAACAATAACTGACACCAGTTGCTCGCCTCTTTCCACTTTCCACTTTGTTGCAACAATTTGCGCGCCCGAGGCGCTGGCTGAGGATGTGGGACGAAAGGGGACTGAAGGATGATTTTGCACTTGAAAAAAATTATATTAGTTTCACAAAAAAATCGCAAAGACAAACGGTACATTTTTTGCCATTAAAAACTTGTTTATAATTATTATTAAATTTGAAAAATCGAAAAAAAGTTGTGAGTAGTTTTTAGCGTTTTTTTATTACCTTCCATAAAAATGTTATATTTCTATACAAAAACAAGAAAGGAAAGCTAACTTCGGGCGGAGCCGAAGTTGAAATACCCTTGCAGAATATTCCGAATTATATTCTCCAAAATTATTCATATGATGCATTCTTAACACTCATAAAAAATCCCAACTTTCTAACTTTAAAAACACCAAAGTTATGGGATTTCCAATCGTTCAGTTAAGTGGCGGCTATAGGATATAGTCGGCCGATCCCTATGAAATTTAGTGGGTCAGATTGATTGGCCAAATATAAAACCCATAGAAAATCCCAACTTCCTAACTTTACAAATCCCAAAGTTATGGCATTACCGATCAATCAGTTATATAGCAGCTATAGGATATAGTCAGCCGATCCTTATGAAATTTGGTAGGTCAGATTGATTGGCCAAATATAAAAGCCATAGAAAATCCCAACTTCCTAACTTTACAAATCCCAAAGTTATGGCATTACCGATCAATCAGTTATATGGCAGCTATAGGATATAGTCGGCCGATCCTTATGAAATTTGGTAGGTCGAATTGACTGGCCAAATAAAATACCCATAGGAAATCCCAACTTCCTAACTTAACAAACACTAAAGTTATGGCATTTCCGATCAATCAGTTATATGGCAGCTATAGGATATAGTTGTCCGATCCTGGCCGTTCCGACTTATATACTGCGTGCAAAGGATCGAAGGCTGTGTGCAAAGTTTCAATTCGATATCTTTAAAACTGAGAGACTAGTTCGCGTAGAAACAGACAGACGGACAGACAGACGGACAGACGGACAGACGGACAGACGGACATGGCTATATCAACTCAGGAGGTGGTCCTGATCAAGAATATATATACTTTATAGGGTCGGAGATGTCTCCTTCACTGCGTTGCACACTTTTGACCAAAATTATAATACCCTCTGCAAGGGTATAAAAATATATTTTTATAATATAAAAAGTCTCCGAGTAACTCTTAATATTACTATAAAAATCTTCAGCTGTTGTAAAAAATACAATAAGAAATTAAAACTATTTATTCTAAAACGTTTTATTTTTTAAATGATTAAATAAAAAGTGCGAAAAAAAAGGATAACAACACACATTTTGATTCGGCATCTTATATAAATTTTTTCAATAACATTTTTTCGGATTAAAAACTGAACTGGAGAATGGTTTTCCACGGTGCGGACTGCTGCTTCATTGCATTTAATTCATTTTTATTGCAAAAGCTTACAGACAGATAGAGGGAAAGGATATAGGTGTGGAGTGAGCGCAACCAGGACGAAGGAGTAGTAAAGGCCACTTGGGTGTGCTCTTTAAATTATATTGGGCAGAATTTTATGCAGTTGGAGATGCTAAGCAAGGCGATCCAAAGGATGCGGCCGACCGCCCCTCGTCCTTCAGGATCCCCATCCCTCTGGCGCTGCATGCCATACAAAAGTTTTTACAAAGTAGCTGCGGCAGCTGCTGCAAGTTTGAACAGCATCCATGATGGCAAAGGGGCGGAGGGCCAGGAAAGGAGTAGAGGGCAGGACAGACAGGCATTTTGATGAAGCTGCCTTATATATTGGGTGCGGGCTTTCGCTGGGTGGCCCTGCTCCTTGCAGCAGCATAATTTAAATAGCATGTAAATTAGACGGAAGTCTAAAATGAGTGCATAATGTCTGCTAAAAGTGTTCTAAGTGATTGTAATTTAGGTAAAAGTTTCAGCGAAAGCGCGCTTAGGGACCGTTATGGCTGATTAATTCTGGTCTGGGCATTAAAATGTTTAGATTAGCGACTCCACTAATGGAATAATAATCCAAGACCTAAAGTTAATTGAATAAAGCAATTGAAATATGAATGTTGAACTATGTATTTTATTTTTATATAAATGGTAATAACAAAATATTTTAAGGCGGTAGATCTTTCTTTTACTGCCAATTTCTTTAAATGGTTTATTTTTCTTCCTAAGGGAATAGTGACTAGAACGAATCTATGTTTATTATTTTACTTTTGTATGTAAACACAAATTTAGTTTATATTTACACGTGGAACTCCACAGTATACCACAGTACTCAACAGTGAACAAGATTTCTTAAAAAACGTTATTCGAATTATGCCATTTGGTCCTTTTCCAAATGGTTTTTTTTGAATTCCAAAAAGAGTGGAGAACGGAAAGCACTTTGCACTTCAAGAATATTGTACTGTTCATTGTTCTTCGGTTTCCTTTAACCACTCTTCTCCCAACAGTTTTTCCGCCACTTTTTTTCCTAAAAGACAATTGGAGGGAATAAGCAAAACGAAATTCGGGGATTGGGAAAGCAAAACCGAAACAGCATGACCCAGCTAAGACTTGGCTCAAAGTCTACGAGGATTTTCTGGGGTCTTAACACCTTTCACTTCCGTATTTGCTTCGTATGCTTTGGCCCAGAAGGAAAGGTCAAAAAAAGAGGCCTCAGTTTTCGATTTGAAGTTAGACTTTCCTCGGTGTTTCCTAATTTGCGCGATAGCTTTAAATTGTGGGCTCTGTCTTTGGAGATGTTAAAGTGTAATTTGTGGAGGTTTTATGAAGGTTTAGTTTGTGTAGACTTTATATCTTTTAAATGCTTATCAAATTTGTTATCAAACCGAATAATTTAAGTATAAAAATCGTGCTATCTTGATATTTAATGAGCAACTGAATTACTTGGAACTTTGACAAAACACTGTGAAATTAACTCTTCACAGTTGCATGTGCAGTTTTGGCCTACGGAAGTTTTGCCAAGCTCGTTTTCAGTGTTGGCAACTTAATTAGCTAGGACTAACCATTTCCAGCCGCTCTTCAGAGACGCTCGAACAAATGTCTAAACTAGTTTTACCTTTGGCATGACAGCCACTCGGGAAACTGCAGTGCAAACAGACTTTCGGATCAACTTTGTTAGCTACAGCATTAAAATACTTAACCCCATTCCATTTCAGGGCCCATCATCGAAAACAAACCCACTCGAGGCGCACCGTAATCTATCAATAATATTATTACTTGAAGCGAGGTAGTTGGTTTGGGTTCTCCTCATCTGGTTGCACTAGCCGCACTCAGAAGTTTTAACCAAACTCACCTCAGCTCCCTTTGGATGGGCACTCAGCGGGGGCCTGGTAATTCCCTAGGTAAATTTATAATTACTGGAAGCGACTTGAACTAGTTACGCCGCCAGTTGGAGTCTCCTTTGGGATGGCCCAGGGGAAACGGGGGAAACGGGTAAAAGTTGTATCAAGTTGTTGTCTGGCGGGTGACCAAGGCGCCAGGCAATCTAATTTCCATTTACTACTTGCTGGGCGCCCAAAATGCCCTTACTTTGTTGGCTTTTTCATTAGGTTTTCATTCGGTAGCAGCCGCACCTGGATGCTAGCTAAAAAGTTCATTCTAGGCGAAATTAAGTGTCATTTTTATTCGATTTTGTTTTCAGTAGTTTTTGGGTATGGAAAAGTGCACTCGGTAGTTAAGCAGAGTTTTGAGAGAGTTTTTTTATTTTTATGTAGAGCTCTTCTGGCTGCAAGTCGTTTGCTTTTTATTGATTTTAATGGAAATGCAATTAAAAATTTAGCAGAGTTCCAGGCATAAGTGCATTAACATTAACTGAAAAATGATTTATGCCGTGTTTGACATTTTAATTATGCTCGCCGACGCAGCAACAAACAAACAATCATGCACATATCTTTATGTGCCGGCATGTGAGTGACTTTCATTAAGTCTTTTTTTATGCGTTTAAATTTCCGGCCATTTGTTTCAATTTTTGTTGTTTGGTGTTCAATTTTTAATGTTCAAATAATTGCATTAAATAATGCGCTAAATTATGCTCTTAATATGTTTCCGCCCATCGACAAGAACCAGCAGATCAGTGCGAAAATACATAAAAATAGTGTTGGTTTACACATTTTCTCGCTTGGATAAAAAACATCATCCACTCTAAGCAAAAACAATGCCTTGGAGCACTTCAATTTTAAACTTTAACATTTTTTACCATAAAAGAAATTTTAGTTTATTTAAATGGCCACGGAAAAGTATAAAATGTAGTTTCCATAAATCAAACTGTAGTTTTCTTTTCAGAGAATCCCTTTTATGCTTAAAATCAATAAATAGTTGGTGGAAAATTCAATCGGACTGACCTTCAACTACAGCCACAACCTTTTGGATTGCTGCATATTCACTTGCGGTTTTTTGCTCCACAACCAATCACTTTAATTAAGCTTCATCTTTTGGTCCCTTCATCTCATTTCCCCAGCCAGCACATCAAAAACCAATTAATTTTTATTCGTTGTGTGGGTTGTTTTATTCAGTGTTTCTTTTTTATTCGGTGGTGCTGTGTGGCGGACAACAATTTGCCAATAGCGTCCTGGACAGGACATACGCATACAGAAGCAATTAGTCAGAAAATTTAACACAGTTCATTGGGCAAATTTGAACACGGCTGAAGCTAATGACATAATTTCGCCATTGACTGGATTAGATAATGCCCAGGACACACTTATTCCCCATGCCCTTGGCCAGTTAATTGTTGTAGGTCCTGCCCAGGACACATAACAATCTGTTATAAGCCCGAAGCCACAGATTAATGATCAGAAATGTCTAATGAAGTCGTTCCGGACAGGAGGGCGACTACAATTCCCAAGGCTCGATGAAGACAATGACAGTGTGATGAAGTGCCGAGTCCTTGGGAATTCAAAGCTCCTTTTTTTATTTATGATGCGTTTAAATTGTTGCTCCTTTCATATTTACCTTGTTATTTTATTACGTGACGGAAATGAACAGAAATATAAAATACAATAAAATAAAAAGAAAAACGCCGGCGAAGGCAGCGTCCACATAAACAGCGCGAAAACATTGTCACAGCATGAAGTCGAATGGTTTTTACATGCAAAAATATTTCATTTCCTTCAGCAGCGAAATGTTTAATAATAAAAAGAAAGGAAAGGCAGGCGGAATGAGCGACAAAGTAAAATTCATAGTGGGAGGGAGTCGGCGCAAATAAAAAACTGCAATAAAAATCTGTTTAACATGAAGTGCGGCAAACGCACAAAAGTCTGCCAAGGCAAAAGGAGATCCTCGGAAATCATCTTGTTCTGTCTCTGCTTGCCTTTTGCCCATACACTTTACAACTTATGAGTGCTAATAAAATTCACTCGGCACATATATACCCCACAACTTGTTCCAAAAAAAAGAAGTCGAACGGAATTGTGCGAGTCCTTCAAGGTGTACGCTTTGATAAAGAATTCCCCTTCGAGCAAGTCCGTTTTGGGGGGGGAGGGGGGCTAAGTGGGACTGAGATCCCAATGGACAGAATAAAAGGCAAGGATTTCATTTTAAATTTAACATTTTATTGTGTCAGCTCTGCGGAGGCAAAGAATGGTAGTTGCTTTTCTGTGATAATTTCGCATGGAATGAATCGTATGCCGAATGACGAAAGAAACCTTGATAAAATCTCCGATGCATAAGCTTATTGGGTATTATTAGGAATGCTTTTACGACCATGATTTTCAGAGAACCCGTATTGTGTGCAGTTTGGTTGGTTCCCATTTAGAAAACTCTACTTGCAGTGAATATTAAAAGTGGTTTGGGTTGTTGCATTTTTTATCTCGACACATTGCATTTTAAATTTATTTTTTTAAGGTAGAGTAAGCTACTAAAAGCAGTATAAAATAATATTTTAGGGAGACTATTAGGCACCCATAAAGCATTTTTTTTGTTTAACCAAGATTGGGAATATTAAATAAATAAGTTCTCACTTTACAGTTCCTATAAAAATACTTATGTTCGTAAAATTCATTAATTCAGAATACGAAAATTTACTGATTCAAAAACACTATTAATGGACTATTAATTAAATGAAATTTTTAAACATAAGAACCATATCTATATATCTTACATTCAAATGTCCAGAGTGAAAGAAGTTGACTTAGAGAAATCTGGAATTCCCAGAAAAATCATAAAGAATCGATAATCATGTCAGAGAAGTGGAGAGCTCTGCTGCTAGTCCTGCAGCTGCTCGGCAATTTGGAGTCGGGTCAGGCGATTTGGTTTCCCTGGTACTTTCAGCGCTACGGATTAGTGCCGCATTCGTTTCGCCATGGCGGGGGTCAGAAAAACAAGAGCCAGTCGGGGTCCACCTGTCCACCTGGTTACGAGCCCAAGTCCTTGGCCTACAGGATGGCCGGAAAAATTGATGGCTGTGAACAATCAACTGGGTCGAGTGGCGGTGGATCACAACACTTCTGTGATGATAATCCCGTGCTGATGCAGTTGGCCCGCCTCTATGTGGTGAGTCCCGAGAGGATTGTCCTGCTACTGGCGCAGCCCTCACTCACCGACTCCTGCGCCGAGATCACCGATGTCCTCGGCAACATACAGAGCTCCATGCGCAACTGCGTCCTGGCGCCGGATAATATCTATGGCAGATTGACGGACGGACTGAGCTACTTCCGTGCGGAGGTCTGTGAGGGGGGTGATGGGAGCAACCGGAAGCGGTGCACAGGACTCCAGGAGTCGCACAACTGCATAAGGGAACTCCGCACGGACATGATCGAGTGCGAAGCTCCGGCGGATTGGTACGAGCGGCGGAATGCCACCAAGGTGTGCCACATCTTCAACGATGTCCTGGACTGCTACTACACCAGGGCTGCCTTGTTGTGCGGCCTCGAGGTTGCCAGGCAACTGAGGTCCTTCGCCGGCGACAGCATGGGCAGGGCCATGATCCACCAGTGCGAGGTCAAGAAAAGGCTACCAAGGGTGGACAATGCCATGCCCATTCACGAGGTCAGCGGAGATGGCTCAATGTCCCCTCGATATAATTATTTTATTTTGCTAAGTATTGTCATTGGGTTCGCTTGCTTTAAATATATATTTTGGTTATAAAAACAGTATGGTATGCTTTCCAAGACCAAGATTTATCTTATTTCTTACAGTGCACTTTAAGATTTGAGTAATGCTTTTCCTTTTGAAGAAGTTTTCTTCCCATTCATGAATATCGCAATGCACTTAAAATACTTTCGGATTTAAATAAGCTTTTTATTACATAAAAAATGTATTTATTAAAACGCATCTCATGGCTTTAAAATAAGTATTTTAAAAACATTTAATACTAAACTAAGCTGGCTCTCAACAAAATTGTGGACGTGTTATAAAAAAACTAAATACACGTGTATAGCCATCATTTATCTTTCGATGGGCTCGAAATGCCAACTTAAGTGTTTAGCTATTTTCAACTAAATTTCAATAAACACCCAAGGGACTTAAGCTGTCGACAAAGTAAGCCAATTTACCAACACACAATACACACCCGCATAGTTTGGAGGTGTGCGTGGGTATCTGTGTGAGTATCTGTGTGTGAGTTGACCGCAAACATCCAAACACAGCTCCCGGGAAACCGATGTCGACATTCGCCTCTTGCTTAGAGCGAAACTCATCAATTATGTTGACGCGGCTGGAAAATAGCTGAGTGGCTCGGGAAGTGGGTGGTGTGGGTGGCGGGATGTGGGGGTTGTTTGGTGGGTGGTTCGATAGCTGCGGGTGGTTCGCCGAGCTGGCCTTCGTTAATGACACCTTTCCCAATCGCTTGAGCCGGCCATTTTGAGCGGGATCGGAAAGCTTGGGGAATAGCTTTTACATTTGCATCACACGCGGGGAACCTGTCCGCAGGAAATCTGGGTTGCAAAATGCACAACAGACTTCCATTGACGAGCCCAAGAGGTTTCAAAGAGTGAAGTAGTATTTAAAGTTTAAATCGAATGAACAACTAGGTCAATATTTCAAAAACTTAAGTTTTTGGAGACCCATAAATCAATTAGACGTGATTCATTTAAAAAAGAAGAAACTTATAAACAAGTTATCCAAGTACATTCAATTTTTATTTAAAGACTAAAAAAATAAAATCTTTTACCAAATAATAATTTTCACATTACCTTTTTAATTAAAACAAATAATAAGTTGTAAAAATATTGTATGAATTTATTAAAATATTTTAAATAAGTTAAGTAAGTACATAATTATCAATAGAAATATCGAATCATGTTGTATCAACTTTTAATATTTTAAATACAAAATAAGTAACATATATACAATACAAATATAATATTATCTCTATCTATGCTTAACTGGCTTATAAATAAGTCAAGCTTATTATACCCTTGCAGAGAGTATTATAATTTCCGTCAAAAGTTTGCAACGCAGTGAAGGAGATATTTCCGACCCTATAAAGTATATATATTCTTGATCAGGATCACCTCCTGAGTTGATATAAGCATGTCCGTCTGTCCGTCTGTCTGTCCGTCTGTCCGTCTGTCTGTTTCTACGCAAACTAGTCCCTCAGTTTTAAAGCTATCTGCTTAAAACTTTCCCAAAAGTTGTCTTTCTATTGCAGGTAGTATATAAGCCGGATCGGGCGACTATATCATATAGCTGCCATATAACTGAACGATCGGAAAAGCCATAACTTTGGTGTTTGTTTAGTTAGGAAGTTGGGACTTTCTATGGGTTTTATTTTTGGCCAATCAATCCGAACTACCAAATTTCTTAAGGATCGGCCGACTATATCCTATAGCTGCCATATAACTGAACGATTGGAAATGCCATAACTTTGGTGTTTTTAAAGTTAGGAAGTTGGGATTTTTTATGAGTATTAAGAATGCATCACATTAATAATTTTGGAGAATATAATTTACAGAGTATTCTGCAAGGGTATATCAACTTCGGCTCCGCCCGAAGTTAGCTTTCCTTTCTTGTTTTTAATTTAATGTATGCTGGTTTTATGGTTTGGTTTGCGTTTTATTTACTTTCACATTAGTTTGAACCAAAGAGGTTATTAGTCACATTTAATCGTTCCCCAATGTTCGCGGACTATCAATATTGAAACAACAAATTGCCAGCAATAAAACGAAGGTGGCAGAAAGTTTTGGCTGCTAATACTACAATTTAATGCCACAATTAAGGACAGAAATGAAAAATGAAGGAGGAAAGTGACACCTACTCAATCTAGATATAAGGACGCTCTCCATGTGGCAAAAAGGGGCGTGGCATTTACGCAGGACCAACCAGAATCTAGTGTGGCGCCCTTTTTGTGTCGCCATGGCTGACGTTGTCTACTCCATTAAAATGAAGTTGTGTCTTTTCTGCTGTTTTTCTGTTGTTGCTTGGCGCCGACGAGACTGCGAAAACAAAAAGCAGATTGTTACCAAACAAAACACGGGTGCACATTTCAATGGGGTTTTTACCTGTAAATACGGCCAACCGACCGAAGAGGCAACACAAGAGTCCGTCTGCCCGACAATCAACACGCAGCCATTCTCCAAACGGATAAAGTATCTTTTCACGCCGAGTCTTTCTTGGTAGGTAGGTTGCTATACCCTGCCAAGGGTTAACATAAGTGTTTTGGTGACTAAGGAGCCTTAAAATCATTAATTATAAACTATTTCTAAATCAAGATAATGTTTAACTATCAATTTTCTCAACCCAAAAATTATACGAACTTAACTTCTTATTGAACAGAACTCGTCTGCATCGTAACGATCTACCAGCCCAGCAATAAATATTAGGGCCCGTTAGTCTAAATTCAGTCTACATGACTGTAAGTTAAGTCATATTCTTAAGATTTGACATACTTATTGTTAGTCTCATATAGAGAAGATTCAATAAATAAAAGCATATATTACAAAAAAAAAAACTTCTTATTAAAATCAGACAAATATGTAAATGTGAGCTTCATATCTATTAAGGAAGTCTTTCAGCAATAAAATGTTTTTTGATTTATGAAAATGTAATTTTAATATTGGTTCAAGGATAAGTAATTTGGGTATTAATCGGTATATTAAGACCTAAATATAATTTCTTTAACTTTAACTTTAAGTATCATAACATCAACTTAAAATATAAAGTTTTAAATTGTACAAAAATTGTTAGATCAGAACGGATTTGCTTCCATACTTAAAGCTTTATATTAAATACCCTATATTAATACCTCTATTTTAATACCCATTTAAAAATTCCATGTCGCTTATATCATTCTTCACAACAAAAAGTGATTGTCAACGTCGGTGTGCAGAAATTAGCTTGCCTTCACATTTATACCATCTTGTTTTTCTTTGGCTAAATAAAAATAAGTGCTGTGCAGCGGAGAGCTTTCCCTGCTGCCTGCAATTGACAATAAACATGGGAGTTGAATAGTAAGGCAAGGCGGACAGGACTCTAAAATGTTGGTCATTCCCTCAGATGAATGTACATTGGCCATATGTGTGACTCAGTTGATGATGACAGCCACCGCCTCTATTATTTTCCTCCTGCAAACTGAATAACGATTGAGGTGTGCTGGGTAAACTGCAAAAGAGTTTTCTGTTTCGCTTTATTTAATTAAAAAATGTATTGCATTTTTATCATACGATAAAATTAATTGTAATTATTTGCCATTATCTCATTAAACGCGAGTGTACAATTATGCGAAATGTGCACGGATGCCTTTGGTTTATTAAAAGGTTAATATCCCGAAATGTGCGCAATTATTAAAGTATTTCGAATGAATTTCAAGTAACAAATTAAATTAAAGAGGTATCTTTTATTTATCAGCATCACCGGGCAAGTCAATGTACCAATGTACCTCAAATGTACCAAATAATGGGAGATATATAATAATCGTAATTTTGCATTTTGCATCGCAAATACAAATTCCCCCGCGGCCAAAATATTTTGATGACACAACGGTTATGCTATACTTCATCAATGTTTCAGCAAATATTTTGCTGATATAATTCATTTCAATTCCATGCCAATAGAGCTCAATCACGCCCTCAGCCCCACCAACCTCATAATTTCATCAGCATCAATTCAGCCACATAAGACCCGGGGCCACCCGATCCGGCCAACCAGACCGCATTTGTTTGTGCCATTCCGACCATTCAAATGCCCCGGCACGTATCGAAACCCACAACGGAAAAAAGGCAGACAAAACAACTTCCAAAAAAAAAGGAGCAGGGAAGTGAGCATATTTAATAAGTTGACAAAACATATTTCACACGCACAAATGCGCCAGCTTTCGGTTGGCTTCCATTTTGTTTGCACTCGACTTACGGCCAACTGCCTACATATGTCAAGCATCATTATTAACAGATTTTCGGGTGCGACACGCACCAAGCCCAAAATTTCTCTGGGCTCTTCATTTATCCTGGGGCTAGCTGGTCGAAAGGTGAGGGTTTGGGCTCGCACAGCGTGTGAAAATGTTATTGACATCTATTTCAATATTTATAAGCGCACGCTGAAAGTATTGCCATATGCGGCAAGAACAGATTGAAGGATTTCGGTTTCATTAAATATGCTGGAGTTGAAAGAAAATGCAAAAACGCAATATAAAACGAAACACAATGTAGCCACAATATCAAAATCTATAAAGAGTTCCGAATCGACTCAGTCGAAAACCATCAATATCAATCTCTCGTCAACTTCAGAAGTACTGTTGAATGGTATTTTTGTGACTTTTATACAAAGGTGGTCAAAGGCTTTTTTGTAAATTGAATCTAAGCCTTAACTACTAAATACAGCAAACACTCAATGTAAGCAACCTTTTTGTTACCAACTTTCCTCTTTGTAGGCTACCATTTAGAACTTGGCGATCAAAAATAATTGTAGAAGGCAGACTCACTTTTTGAAACAAAATATATAAACCATATGATCAATACCTTCCAAACAATTTTATTTTTGTTCGATTTCCGCATTTTTCATAGTAACGCTCTGTGAAATAAAAATTGTTTTTAAAAATCGGTCAGAAATAAAAATTTCAGCTTTGAATGGCATTTGATTGGGATTTTATTAACGAGTTTAACGAGGTAAAGTTTAAATAAAATCACAGCAGGCTTTTGATTTTTAATAAACCGACATAAAAAAGTGGTTCCGATTAGTTGCTTGTGTAGAATTTATTTATACTTTTTGCCTTTTGTTTAGTGAGGATTCTGTTGGATTTATATTTCTAGAAATATGTAAATGTGAGGTCTATAATAGCTCAATTAAAAGTTTTGATTTTTAAAAATCTATTAAAATATACATATACATATTTATATTTGTTTAAGTTTTACATTTACTGATATTTTCGATTGGATTTCCCCATGTTGCAACTTTTAAAAACACACCGGAGCAGCCAGCAACTGCCATGAAATATGCATCATTTTACAATTAGAAGGGGCGGGAACTGCTCGAGGAAGCCCGTCCTGCAACTGACAGGGGAATTGGCGGTGAAGTTGGCCCGCTCCCACCATTTGCTTCTGGTGCGGACTCCTCGACTGACTGGCCGCAACACAAATGCCATGGCATTGGACCTGACACTAATACGCAAAGCCTGGCTGGGCAACTAATAAGCGTGTGCCGAGGTGTGTCCAACTTTCAGCTGGCCAAAAGGACAACGACAACCCGCTGGATGTCAGGAGCAAGTTGTAGTTGTGGCTCCCGAGGGAATCCTAAAGGTAAGCAATACGCCGGTCTGGAGATGCAACAAGCAAATTAAACCCATATCAAACTGGAAGCATTGAACTGTTATAAGCCGAGCATTCGGACCCAAACTGGGCAGCCCAAGTCTTTCCCAAAAGCACGAAAGACGTCCAAAATACTAAAGCACAGTGGATAAAATGACTATGTTATGATGTGGAAAATGGGGCAAAGAAAACCTCACTTAAAGCTTATAAGATGGTAATCATTACACATTAATTTACCGGGGAATATTCAACAAACAAATTATTTGTTTTTGCTCTTCCAAAAGTAAAGAAGTGGCTATAGAAAGCATGTAAATATCTGGAAATAAAATCAATGCCAGATCGCAGACCTTTTTTGGAATTTAAATCAAGTCAGTACTGAAGAAAAGTCGCAGACATGCTACAATGTCGAAAAAGAGGAATGAATCAAGCAGAAAGGAAAATACTTGAACAGCAGCCGTATCGTTGGCATATTTATGCGCCATGACCGAAGGATTGTGGCAGACTCCAAGGCTGCCGTCGAGTTCAATGCATTGATTATATTGCCATTACGCATACGCCTCGTTGTCCGTCGCATAACAAGGCAAACACACAGATTCAATATTAAATTAATACCTGCTCCAGTGGGTCGGGCTGAGCTCAGTAATTTATTGATTGACCCCAACAAGCGAATCTCAAGCCAATTGCGGCATTGGAAGGTCGAACTTAACAGACAACCTTCAAAGTGCTCAGGACAAATTATTCACATTACCCTGGCACTTTATAATCAAAATGATATTCACAAGCCCAACCCGAACCCCCGAAACAAGTAAGTCAATAAAAGTCAGAACAAAACTTGTGGCATTTTGTGCTTGATATTGGGCATTCAAATTTCCTCAAGCATGAATTATGTGCGACCAGTGAATCAAATTTGGCGCAAATTCACGCACTGTTTTGCATGCCATTGAAAGTCGTTGGAATGAATGCAAATAAGCGTAAAGATTCGCTTACTGACTTTGACCCTAAGTGCTTGGTATTGTTCATTGATAAGTTAATTGAACTTTTGTTTAGTTCCTTGAGCAACGAAAACTCAACGTTAAATTCGGTGAAATAGTTGAACAAAGTTTTATTTTAGCTTCAATGTAATGTTCGTAGAGATTTTTGTTCTGAAATGAACAAAAGTGAGTAAGTACTCTTGGACAGTCTTAAAGCAAATTTAATTTATGAAAAGAATGCCTTGAATCGAGTTATTCACGGTTTGTTAAACCATTGGCGGAAGCAAACTCAAGGAAACTCATTAAAATTGGTTACGCCACTACTTTTTGCACATTGCTTACTTACTTATCTTGAGACAATATATAAGTATAAATATTTAAGTCATTATTTCTAGCTAGAAGTTGAGATTAAAGGTGGGAGTTCATAAATTTAGATGTTGTTTTATTAATAATTTATTTTTAAACTTTGAACAATTATATTTTATAACAAAAGAATTTGAAGAAATCATTCCGTTCATTCCCCCATTCTTTTCTATTTCCTGCGTTTTGTAGATACAAATATAATCAACTATAAATGCGTTGAATGTCTTTGGCCAGAGCTCATTAAAAAACCGACGCCCCACAAGACGTCAAAGGCAACAAGACAACTTGAGTCTTCCTGTTGAGTCGAGTCTGCTAAACACCTTTAACAGAGGCTTAAACCTCGCAAGAAGCACCGACGTCCTTGAGGACCTTCCACACTTTCCTCTAATGACATGCAATTTAAGGGATTTTAAATAGTGGCAGGCAAAAGTATGCCAACAGCATGCGGCATGTCAATGTCATTATGCAAGAAATGGCAGAGTGACGTCGCGACGGCACTGCGGCGGTGGATATTTGTAGCTGCATTTTCACACCGCTTGCATTTTTCATTTACCACAAATACACAGACGAACGCCGAATGAAAATTACACGGGAATACGCATATGCACATTCGGTGTGTATAACAATAAATGCATTTTTAACGCAAAATATACATGCTTGATGTATGTACATCCATTTGCCTGGCTGCGTTTGTATAAGAACTGGTCGAGGTAGAGTGGGTTTGTAAAACATTTTCATGCTCCAATTTACAATCAAACCACGCACCAAAAATTCATTGCCACCTGAAGCATGTGCGAAAATAAAGCCGAGAGCGAACAACGAATGACGATACAATCCTTTGATTTAAGGACTCTATTGTGGCTACTGAAAAATCCTTGGGTTGGCTAAGTCGTCCTTGCATCGTGCAGCAAATTCTCGATTTCAGCAAATTAAAAAGGTAAACGAGACCAGATACTATTTTGACAGGATTAATTTGATCATTGTCAAACTCAACAAATGTTTTATGTCAATAAAAGTGTACTTTTTTCGAGAACTGTGTAACATACAACAAAATAAAAGACCATTAAACGACTTCAAGGACTTTTGTTGCTAAAAGGCTTTTAGGATTCTTAAAAAAAGTTGTTACAAACTCAAAGCCTTTTTATTCTTATCAAGACTATATTATTCTTATCAAGACTTAAAAAAATGTGTGTGAATATACATATTCCCTAAAAGATTTTATTTTAAATAACCAATTATAAAGTTAATATATTGAATTTTGTATAATCTTGATGAATATTGAGTCTTGCAAGAAAATTTGCAGTTATTTATTATATAATACCCAACTGTTATTACAAATACCATTTCAAGTGCCTTTAAGCGAATAGTTACAGGTCCTTGAAGAAAAATACTCGCCCTTTTTGCTTGCTTCATTTCCGGCTCGGGGCAAATTAATTAAAAATAAACCCAATGCGATAAGCAATACATAAGCCCTCGCATGCACGCACCGGCACACAAATCGAGAAGACGAGAAACTCAAAATGATTGTAGTGCGAAGGAAGAGGAAAAATAATTACATGGCACGCAGCAGACAATGCAAGGTGAAAATTGCATTTTGCTGTGCGGAAAGCGGGGGGAAAGGGGAAGGACTCGCATTACATGCTCCTTAAGTATCGTAAGACCCATACGTGCCACGCGCCGAGGCTAAGGATATTTATACAAACTTGTTGTGTGCGAGCAGGATGCTGGAAGCAAAATGGTAGCGAGAAAATGCATTTAACAAAAACTCGAGCGAAATTGTAATGTAAAGAAAAGGAAATTATACAACTTGTTGTTGCTGGTTCCTGAAACTGAGCAAGTCAAGAAGCTTACTTTTCTGGTGTCCTTGCCTTTTCCCTTTTTTTTTCTATACATACATATACCTATATATATATTTTTTTAGGGGCGAAAGTGAAGTCTTGGCACCTTTATTTAAGACACCGCCTCAAGGAGCTTCAGTCTCAGCATGCAGGAGATTTAATAGCGTGAGTTTTTGGGAGGGTGGCTGGCAGCTGAAGCGACATATGTTATGTCTCCTCCGCTCCACGTGCTTCCCGCAGTCTGCCAGCATAAAGTCATTAAGTGGGGGAAGTGAAAATAAATTTACGCTCGGTAAATAAATCTTTTGATTCTCTCCACTTGCTCGCTCCGTTTTCTTTTGCCGAACTACTCGAAAATACTTTAATTAAATTTGTTTAAAATCCGCCGCTCGGGTAAGCGGATGAATGGCAAATGGCAAGTAAGTGGAATGAAAGGAAACTTGATGAGCTTCGTTTTGTATATTGCTTAAAACCAATTAATTAAGACTAATTATATTGTATGCTTTTTCATAGAAAACGTTTATTGCAAAAATTCCATATATTTAATTTCTTAAAAGAACATTCTAAAAATGAAAATAAATCCGGAAAAGCTGTTGTGTAATTTTTAGTTAGAGGGTTTGGCTTGGGGGATGCTGGAAAAACCTTAGGAGGTAATGAATCTATTGCCATTTATTTATACTAATGGCTGAATTGCCTAGTAAAGTTTAAGCACTTAATAAGGTTTTCTGGTGCTAGCTGTATTTAAATGCTAATAAATATAATAATAATAAATAATAATAATAATAATAAGCTATGTAAATATAGTGTAGAATATGTAGTACAATGGCAGCATTCCCTTTAAAAAACAAATCCTGGACTCAAGAATGTTTTTTGTTAAATTTTAAATAAAATCTTAAGAAAGTGTTCCAACCGTTTGAAAACTAAACTGGATGTATAACAGCAGAAACAAAACGGACAGTTTGAAAAAAGCCACCACATTTCGCTGTTCACATTTCTCAGCACATCATACTTCTTTCCCTGATGTTGGCGTGAACTTTGGGTTTAATGCGGCACAACATGAGCCGAACTTCTTGCCAGCTTCCACAGAAGCTCACTTAACCCACTTTAGCCATTTCAGCAAATGCGTAAACATTTCACGTAATCGCTCAACACCTAATCAGCATTCGGCTTCAACCCTTTCGCCGCTGCTCTTGGCATTGTGATGCAACAAAGTTTCCGGGGGCATTCATTCCATCCATTCCCCTCTTGCCAAACGTCGAAAAAGCCACAAAAGTTGATGCAGTGAAAGGCGGGAGGGGAAACGAGCTGGGCCACGTTTATCGCATATTCTTGTTGCTCCAGATACTGTGGGTTGAACTACTGGCAAGCATATGAGCATAAAGGATATACGCTGTAAATTTTCATTTTTATGAAGTTACACAAAGTACAGAAATGTGGTTACATTTTGGATTAAACTAAGGTAAGTATGCAAAATACTATAGTATGTGCGCTTCTGTATGCATATATTTTTTGGCTAAGACCGGAAAACAACAGAGCACAGGAGATGTATCTAGTCGAAGATTGACACACTCTACAAAAATCAGCAAAGATGAATTATTTATTACAAATACCTAAACATAAATATATGGAATTGAAAATTAAGTTTTCCGTTCTCCAAAAACACAAGGAAAAATAAAAGAAAAAAATCTTCTTCAGACAACCCATTGAACCAACTTTTATGCTTGAACTTATAAACCCACAGCAAGAGTATAAATAAGTAAGAAAGCTATAGCCAGTGCTCCCGACCATAAAATACTCGGCACCCAGTTCGTAAAATACATTTCATACTTATAGCTGCTCAGTACACAAAACATTATAGACATCAGCTAAAAGTCACGGGGTAGACTATGATATTTGTTCAATCAACGTTAAATTTAGTAAGAGAATACAAATTATAAAGAATAAAGCAGTTGCAAGATAGTAAGAAGAGGTGTTTTTAAAACAGGTATGAAAATCAATAACATTGATGTCAAGCCTTGAACACTAGCTTCTGTTACATTTAATTTATTATATTAGTACATACTATAGGTATTTTATTGCAAATGGACTGACTAGAGCGATGATTAAAATTTACAAATTGAGCACAATTAACAGACAAACCCAAATTTATTTAAGCCTCAGCTTTATTTCCTCAAATTCCATTAAAAAGTGACATCTGATAAATGAAGTTTAATTGAATGAGACGAGCAAAATGGCCACACAAGAAAGCCGGACAAGAATGCCAAAAATACTTTTCGGTTAGGACAAATTCAATGACAACAATAAACTATTATATTTACAAAATTAGCAGACAATTTTAATTTATTAAAAGGAAACAATGGCAACAATAGCCACTGTTAGCTCGTTTGTGTGTGCCGAATAATTTTGTTATATCATTCCTCAGCGGTCTCATCTGCTCCTGCAGATCTTTAACAACTTTCGCTTCGTTCTTTTGGCTTTTTCTTTTTTAAGGCGGAGGGGATGTCGTATGCTTGATTTATTTTACATGTCACGACATAAGCGCACTTCCAAGTGCCAATCGAAGGTCCCTGCTGCATAGACTACGAACTTTGGGGGGGGATGTCTGCAAATGTGACACGTTTGTGTGTTTTCGTGCGTGTAATAAATTTTTTATATGCATTGCGGACGAGCAGAAATAATGCTAAATTCTTAATCGACACCTGTCAATGGGGGTTGCCTTTCCTCCAGCGATGCGCTGCGATGGGATTGATGTGTGTGCGTCCTGTCAGCGGCGGAAGACTTCCGTTTCGCTTTTTAATATGCCTCCCATGTGCTTAAGCATAATGCTTTGCATATTTGTAATGGTTTGAGGTTGCTCTGATTAATATCTGAAAGTATTGACAGCTGAGATTTTCTCTTCAGTTTCGAGTGGGGGCTTAGAGTCGAGTTAATAAAACATCGTGTGACATGTTTTAGAATGGGAAAATGCGTGAAATTTAAACGAAAGAGTGCATGTTATTTGTAATCCAAGTCCTTTCATTATGGTTCGTTATTGTGTCAGGCTTAGCTCTTAAATGGCTGGCCGTACTTTTGTTTTTTTTTTTTTTTTGATTAAATATTCTGCATTGTGTGCAACTTTCATACAGACCGTAAGCAAGCATAACTCATACGCCGCGTATGCCGCAGCAACCGCAATCTGGGTGGTAGTGGTATACGGGTGGGTTTAGGTTCATCTCGGAACACAGGCTGACCCCGATCTCTCCACCTCGACCAGAGTGCTAGGTAAGCTCCAATGGCCGCGGCCCAACAAACATGGTCTAATGACAGAGATTTATGCCGTAATTGCATTTAGGGTCGTCGGGAATAAGAAAACAAAGTTGAGGTAGATTGCAGAAGAATATTAAATGCCCTTGCTAGAAATATAACTTCAGTTGGACGAATTCTAAATAGAGTTTTGTTTAAAACTTACATTATCTTGGTTACACATATATTGAATGAAAAACAAATCAGAAGTAATACAAATACTTGTCTAAAATATAAGTTTCTAATAAAACAAATACAATTTTTGGTATGCCAATATCTTACGCTACTATAACTCTATGGTCGCTATTACTTTTTTGTCTATTTAAAGCAACTATATAAAACACATTAAAAAAGTTTACAAGCTTTGTTATAAAAAGCTCCTTCTAAGTTTGTTTTTCAAAAACTAATAAGTAAAATATATCCAATAAATTAATAATTGAAAAATGTAAAGGATGTTTGTCAAAATTGAAATATTTTTTCTATTGTAGAGACTTAAAAAGCATTTGTAAATCTAAGCTTTCAATCTAAATAAAATGTAGGACTCCCATTTGAATGAGGGTATTCGTTTTGAAAGAAATGCGGCATAAATAAGCACTGAAACCAATTATAAGTTTTGTTTTGCCGCTCGCAATTACACATTGCTCCTTGCTTAGTGACATCGGGCAAATGGCCGAGCAGTGAAAAGTTTAATGAAATTGAAAATAAATGAGAAAACATTTTACACCGTGCCCCATTCGAGTATTTTAATTGCAAAACGGCAAAGTTAAGCGTTTGAGTAATCTGCGGAGCAAAGGAGAATAAAGCGACCGGCAGAGAAGAGATCGCACAAATGCAGGCAAAAACGCAGCAGCTTCTGTTGGCCTGGCCAGCATCGTCATCGTCATCGTCTGCAGTGCCAACCAAAAAAGCGGGCCAAAACAAATGGCCAAATTAGCATAGAACGACCCCCCTCACACGTGCGCACTTCACTTGGACTTCATTGCACTCGGGGAGCGAGGAGTGGAGCACATACTTGCGAAGTTTATGGGTCAAGTGTTTATTACGCCCACGGGCGTGGCAGTAGTGAGTACCGAGTCCAAGTACTGAGGACGTTGCTCAAAGGCGCTGCTAAATTGTAGCACATTGTTCAGAGGGCCGGGCTCTTGAAGAACGTTTGTTTACTTATGTAATTGTGACGTTTCCGTTTCCTTTCGAGCCACTCAGCCCTCTTGAGTGGGCGCGAAACTTTTGTACGAGCCGAAGGCAACTTTAATTGAAACTTAATTGCGCGAAATACGACTCTTTTAATTGGATGTCGGCATTGTTGCTGCCCCAGAAGAGTGTCCAATCAGCCATCTGTCATTGGGACAGGAAAACTATTTATTGAATATTGCAAAACCGTTTGCACACAGACTAATTAAGTGCAGCCAAATGTGTCTTTTCCTGTGCCTTGCAGTTAATTGAAGCAAATTGCTGTTTGACCAATGAGCCAAGGGAGTTGTCACATATGCTAGTTGGCAAGAAAAATGAATTGACTGCCATGCATGGTCCTTTTGCTATAATTGGAAGTTTTGTCAGGCCAGCAAAGGCAAACACAGAAAGGACGCCTTTCCAAAACAAGCCTGCCCATAATGCCAATTAATAGTTAAATGTAAATATTGGGTAATTTCAGTTTGACGACTACAATTCTAGGGCAGGAATTTAATATGCCTTTAATTAACCATATTAAGCTTCAAACAAAGTTATGCAAGCTACATATTTGGTAAACTATATTTAAATGTCTTATAATCCAGCTGAAATCACTGAATCTTTAATAAGCTTTAAATTTAACAGAATTATAGCCCCGTTGATGTTAACCCACTTTTGTAATTAATAAATATAAATTCTTTTAATCCGCACTTACTTTGCTGACACACCGCTTGTAAGGTCGCTCCCATCAAATCCCATTTAATCTTTTATTTCATTACGTATTAACACATTTATATATAGAGCAATGTTATTGTAATGCCCTGGAACTACGGTGACATAATTTAAGCTACAAACACAATTTACCAATTAATTAACGAAGTGATTAACGTTCTGAGCCCGAGGCTTGATGCCACAGAAGCGTGCAAATCAAATTTTAACGCCCTTTTGGTCTTTTTATAGAAGCAAATTGAAATTAAACTGTACGTAAGGGAGTGACATAGAGGTAGGAAAGTGGCCACTTTTGAGCTCATATAGCCATGAAATGACAGGGCCCTCTGCATCCTGTTGGAGGTCGATCCAGTGGATAATTAGGAAATTGTGTTGATACCAAAAGCAAGATGAGCGAGGCCTTTGTTTGTTCTCCTAAATTTGAACAATTTCCCTCTGCAATGAAAGCTAATTAGTAAACGTGGATGGCAGATATGTGAATATAGAGCAATCTGCTAATCATAATATGAAGGTACTTAATATTTACATTAACAAATTTAAACATACTGATGGTATGCTTCCATTTCATGTATAGACATCCTAAAGCAAATCAATATATTTTTCGTAGATATTCTTTAAACAAACTCTTAAATAATTTTCGTTCCAATTATATTTAATATATTTTAAAGGGGATTAATAAAAATAACTTTAATAACAAATTATTTTTCGACAATCCCTAATGTAAAAACCCGATTGGCTAACCCAACCAGAACCATATATTCATTAAAGCCTCATAAAAGTCAATACAGAAATCACCTCCTCCGCCAGTGGTTTATATTTGACATTAGCCCAAAAACTTTCGCCCCCTCACAAGTAAAACAGATTTTGGCCAAAATCAGGGGCAGAACCCAGGCCAAATGGTCTAATTAACTAGCAAATACCAGACCAAACAGGAAACAGTCCTCACTTTCCCTCCGGGCCATTCTGACCTAACAATCTCATCTCAATCCTGCACATATTTGGTGAAGAGCGTGGGCGGGGCATGTCTCATTCGGAAAACTAATGACAATAATTTGGCAAACTCTCATCACCAGTTTGCCAGCTTCTGGTGTACAATAAAATAAATATACTTGGGTCTATTTCACCACTTAGATGTCATTGAAGTAACTTTTGAGACTGTCATTGTCTTAATGGGGATTATGGGAGAAACTTTGGCAGGCCAAAAGTCGGAAGTAGGCATTCGTATGACGATGGATACGTGAGGCATTATTTCTCGAAATCAACTCTTTCCGGTTTCACGGTTTAAATGACATGGGAAATGGAAATTTGTGCATTATTTGTCACGTTCGCAGTAGGCAAATAAATAGTTTGCATTGCCTGCACAACCCCGCGTATACGTGATGTTATTTCGTTTGACATCGCCGGCATCACTATCATCATTATTGGCCATCAGCGGTAGTGGCAGCGCTGCCATTGAGCTTTATTGTTTCACAAATCGAATTCATTTGTATTATGCGCGCTTCACTAGTTTTTGTCTTTGGTGCTTCATTTGTCCACCATTTATTGCATTTAAATTTCTGAATTACCCAAAAAAAGACAGAGCGGTAAAAAGTTGCATTAATTGCCAAATTTTGTACAAAGGCTATTGAAGAACTTATTGAATACAAGCGTGTTATATAATTATACCCTTGCAGAGGGTATTATAATTTCAGTCAAAAGTTCACACACACCCTTCATTCGGAACGGCCGGGATCGGCCGACTATATCCTATAGCCGCCATATAACTGAACGATCGGAAATGCCATAACTTTGGTGTTTGTAAAGTTAGGAAGTTGGGATTTTCTATGGGTTTTATTTTTGGCCAGTCAATCTTACCTACCAAATTTCATAATGATCGGCCGACTATATCCTATATAATTAATTCTATGACCGTTACTGCCCGTTACTGTCACTCCCTTGCAATATAAAAGAGGATGAAAAGGGTAGATATGAAAAATTCAAAAGAAGTATGAGTGTTAAGAATGCATCATATGAATTATTCTGCAAGGGTATTTCAACATAGGCTCCTCCCGAAGTTAGCTTTCCTTTCTTGTTTTAATTTCAATTCAAATACTAATTGGGAGTTTGAATGCCTTATTTCTACTTATTATTTAACTTTTATTATCATATTAAGTTCCATTAAAGTCATGTAATTGAAACCAGCGCAATTCCAATATCGACCACTTATTTTATGCCCCATTAAAATCTTTTATTGATTGATTCACCCAAAAAGAACGGCCTATTAGATGCCTAGTTTGGCAGCACAAAAAAGAAAGGGAAAAATGTCCCTAAAATATGTTAGCCAGAAGTTAATATCCCATAACGTTGCCATTATGTCAAAGAAGAGTTCAAGTTACGCTTAAAAAACGAGAGCGAAAAAGAATAGAACAAAATAGAAAATATTTGAGCAGCCATAATTGTCTGACCCTCCATTGTCCATCGCGTGGTTTCCTTTGTCCATACTTCTCTCAAACCATTGTGATTTGACTTTTCTCCCACCCTGCGGCCCTGTTTTTTCGCCAGCTTGAATAGAATATTGAATTACATCTAATGGGCAACTTCTCATGCAATGCTATATTATAAAGGCCTTTACTAATAACTAAACAGGAGAAAAATAACCATTTTTTTTAAAAATAATGAAATATTTTACATATTTGGCGAGCCTAAATATTTGACTGCCCGCACATTCTACAAGTTATTAAAGCAACCTTCGGCTAACTTCATTCAAAAATGTGAGCTGGACCATTGAGCAAAATCTCCTCGATTTGAATTTACTTGTCTCAAGAGTTGGCCTTTGGCTATTCGAATAGGATACGATTGAATACTCTGCATGAACATATTGTTATGGGATAATGTAAAACAGAAAGATATATATAACATTTTTCAATTTCTCAACGTTGTTTCATGTATAAAAATTAACTAATATGAATTTTTATTTTAAATTATTAATGGCACCAATACCAAAGGTCTTTAAAAATGATTCTATTTTTCTGGGGTAAATTGACAAGTGAAAGCCACATAAAAAGTCCACTTACGCCTTGAAGAAGTCATGGAATGACAAAATTTATGCTTAAAGGATGCAGTGGGATCCTTTGTGCGAGGCTCGTTGAGTGGAGCGCATGCCTTTTGTGTGATGGCATAATAAATATCTTGTCCGCCCTCAGTAAATAGTGCCAACAATGGAGACCTCTAGTCCATTTCAATCTGAAGCGCAAACCTTAAGTAAAACCCAATGTCCGAAGCGTCCACACAAGCGGAAGTTCAATATGTTTGCATAGGCCAAAGGACCGAGATCCTGGACAAAGGTGGACGAAGGATGGGACTGCCTTTTGTCAACGCTGTCCCAAAGACAACTGCCTTTAAATCGCTTTTTTATATGCCATTGAATCGAGGCTCTCTCGTGGTTTGTTTGCCCATCTGACTACTTTTTTCCTCCATTTCTTCTTCGGGCCGAACTATTTCTGTTCAATACGGACTGGCGGTCAATCCATAGAGAAAAAATCAACCACCTAATGGCAATCAATTAGCAAAGATTGAGCGTTGGCCAAGTCTTTGCCATTTTGAAGTGTTTACCCTCAAACAGCGTTTATGCCACATCCGCTTTGCCTTTTTCCCGCCGTAAATAACCCGGACATAAAGGGGCACTAGGTGCCAATGCTAAATAACAAACTTGTTTTACTTGATTCTTCTCTGGGGCTCTCCTTCGTTATTTCTTTTTCAAATCTCACCCCGAGCAAAACACAAAGTTTCAATGACAATGGCAGCGAGGGGCAGGAAGGAAAAGGCTACGCACACGGAAGTTGCCTTTCATTGAGGTTTTCGGCTTTTCTCCTCTTTATTTACTTTTACATTTTTTGTGTTCTTGTTGAAAAGTAAATGAAGCCGTGTTTGTTGAGGGTCTTAGGTCATAATAAAGATAAATGATAAGAAAGTGATAAGACTTTTTTTAAATAACCAACCAAAATGGCACAAAAGGTTGCAGTAAGGAGTGAATTGAAGCTTAGAAAATATACAGTGGGTCAGGGATACAATAAATAATAATAATGGAAATTATTTACACTTCTAGAAGATCAAATATTAATTTTAAGATTATTTAAATTAATAAAAATTATTAATTTATTCCTTGCATAATTTTGCATAATATTTAAGATACATTATTCTTCATAAAGTAAAAAACTTTTGTATCTTATATAAGTAAAATTAAAAAAATGTATTATTTTATACATTTTAAACAGTTAGTCAATGGTACAGTAGTTGAATTAAGTTTCAATTTCCTAGAAAATTTACTTTGAACTATACAAATAGCAATACCACGGTTCCATTTCCTCTTTCTTAGCATTCAGCTCGCATAAGATGAAACACATCCCGCAAATATTTGGTAAACAAGCACTAATCCTTTGAGAATCTTCGGGACGTTTTTCAAACGACTTTCCAGCCATAAACTGAGCTCAAATTTTCCCTGAGCCGCGGAAAGCGGCTTAAAGCTTAAAAAATTCGATTATATAATAAAAGAGCAATCATAAAATCCCGAGTAAAGGGACGCAAAAATGTCTGCTGTAAACAACAAATTGAAATAAACGATGAGAACATAAAAAAATGTCTTCATCAAGCAAATGCTTTAAATTTAACTGCCCTGGGCAATTAAGTCGAGGAAGTTCAATCGGACTAAGCCAATATCCGGGTCATGAAACAATGTCCTTTTGCAGTGAGGGACAGCCACACCAAATATTTGCCAAATAAATATCAAAGACTCGACCGCCCACCCACAGACTTGTATAAATCAATTGATTGTCGGCGCCGTTGCGATTTAACTTTCTTGGGCCAATGCGTTAAGACTACCACCATGGGGGGTGAATGATGGCCGGGGAAATGGGAGTTTCCACCCCAGTTTTCCGGCACGCGCTGTAAATACTTTTCCCCGAATTATGTGCAACATTCGATCTCGTCATGCCCGCAATTCCCTCTTCGGGGTTAGTTCCACATTAGGTTAAGGGGGGCTTAAATGTCTAATGTATTAATTCCGCTCATCGGGGGTGAAGGATAAGGCCTTTCGTCTTCTTCTCATAAAATTGCAAATTTTTGCTCTGTGCCCTCTTTAATCCAAGGGAGAAAAGTTTCGCAAAGTCGTTGGACAAATGTCAAAATTTGTGGCTATTGATTTGACTTCCTTTCGTTGACATTGGGGTTGGAATCCATTGATTAAGGGGAATAGGAAATGACGTCTATTCGCATAAAGACATTTATAGACAAATTGGAAAGTGGGCATGGGGGGTTAAGGCGATAACATGTCGTGTGCGAGTGCATAAAATGCATTTTAATTTGGGGGTGGCATTCATAAGGGTGCATCTTTGATTTGAGGTGCGGGTGCTAATGGTTTGATGACCATTAAGAATTCTAAAACTAAATTGCGCGAAAGTAAAATTGAGGTTATTGCAAGCAGATACAATCAAATTTATGAAATGGTGGGAGGCTTAGGAATATTAATGGGGTCAGCATTTACATAATAGGTTGTGGAATTTTCAATGAAAAGTAATTAGTTTTAATTGTAAACAAGATTCTTACAAAATTTCAATGAAAAACAAGTTAAAAGAAAGTTGATGCACCTTTTCACACCCCAAAATTGGACCAACTTTGTCGATTATTTTCACATCGAACTACTCCGCTTTGCGATGGTGACGGCGTGTCTGGGTAATCCTATTGGCACCAATCAATTTAACATCAACATGTTGCCGTGTTGGCAACCCATCCACTCCATCCCATTGGCAAAACCGGGAAAAAACCTGTCAACCATCTCACGGCTCTAATCCAATTGCTAGCTGCAAAACAAGCTCTGTATAAATCGTCAGGTTCTGAAAAAAAAGTAAAGCTTGGCTCTGAAGGAAAAAACGCATTGTATTTTTGGTGAGCACATAAATTGCAAATCGTTACATAGTATATGGACTTTTAGAACGGAATGCCTGGCCATGCAAAATTCGTTAGCTATTTAGGAGGGAGTTCTGAAAAGCTGCACACTTTAAAAGCAATTCCATTTTCAATAGACTAGGTTCAGAAGGTCAATTGCTTAAAAAACTTGTTTCTTACTCTGACAAAGTTTTTGGGCAGTGCAATTGCTTACCAATATCTTAAAAACAGAAAACAATATATTTAAAAACAAGAGAGCAGACCAAAAATGTGTCATTAAAAATGATTTAGAAATTATGTAATGCTATGCACTTGTGGTTTAATAATCTCTCCAAAAAAGTTGCTACAAAACTTCGAGTTATTTTAAGAACAAATTATTTATTACTTTCCTATAAAAGTATGCAACCGAAAATATTATATATGTAGCTTGGAACAATCATTAGTCTTAATCTGCCTATCCGTTTTTATAATAAAGATATTAGAAACTACTATATATATTGTATATTTCACACTCACATACCACATTTCATATCAATCTTCCAAAATTAGTTTCATTTACTCTTAATATTGTTTATTTGGAATATTTTGCCATGCTTAGAACTTCTGAATTTCTTCAGAAGCCTGTTCCGTTACCCAAAATACCTATATTGCCCCTTCACAGCACCTGGAGCAATGTCACCAATGCGATTTACGACCATTATTCAATCAGTATGACTGTTTGTCATTTTGTGCGAGCACTCTTTCGAGTCCTCCACAGTCCTTCGTCCTGGTTGAGAAGGCGGGGGAATGGGCTCGGGGAAATGGGGATATCTCCTGTGGGGGAGTTGAGGTTGTGATGTGGAAGTCAACTTGACGCCGTCTCGTCTGTTGCATTGTTGGAAAAGCATTTTCTCGCAGTTTCTGGCTGTGTTGTCCTTGTCTCGTTCTGTCGCTGTTTCTTTCTCTGTCTGTGGCCCTATCCCGCCCTGTTGCCGTCTCTTTTCCCCGCCCGTTCCCCGTCTCTTTCCCCCAGTCCGAAGTCAGTCAACGTTGACGCGCGCTTTTAATGCATTCTTATGTCACTTTTTGCACTGCACTGCACTCGAATGTCATTTCTTTTGTATGGCTAGAGCACCGAAAACCCAAACCCACCCATCGAAAGCCCCAACCAACCTTTAACCACTCTTCGTTGCCCGTGTTGTTATTGTGCTTTTCGCTTTTCATTCATTTTATACTTTTAGAGCTGCCGGGGGAGGAGGGGAGGCAAGAGAAAGGGAAAGACGGCGTCGCCAAACTTGAAATTGTGGGCGCATTTCATTTATGTTGACAAAAGGGTTTTCCCCACCCGCTGGCCATTTTTTTGCTACCCAATTTGGCGACTCCTCAACCATCTCCCACTCCCCAGAGTGTATCCTTGTTTGCGGAGTCCACTTTTTTTCGTATTCCCGGTAGTCGTACAGTAAGTGGGTATACCAGATTTGTCGCAGTTCATGTAACAACAAGGACTATAATAAATTGTAAAGTGATTTAGATAGAACTAAGCTGTGATGAAAGGCAAAGAATGTTTCCAGTCAAAGTGTTATCTTAAAGAAAGTTCTATGCTATTTTTAAGAATGGTTGAAACCTTTCAATAAACAATCGTCCTAGACGAAAGTATTTAATAAATTCGTAGAATTAAAAACAAAATGTCAGTGCATTAAGGACCCATAAGGGTATTTCGAATTCTTTAAGATACTCTTTAATTCCCCTTTTTTGCCTTTGTTTTGCTTCTGGCTTCATTTGGAGGAGTTGATGCCAGGCGCTTTTGTTGCCTGCCATTGTCGTTGCCCAGAGTAACATATGACAAGCTTTATAGGAAGGGGTTAGGCAGCGGGCAGTCGAGCAGTCGGGCAGTCGGGTGTTAAGGGACAGTGTTATCTGTATGTCTGAGAGGAAATGAAATGGCAACAATCGGTTGCTTTTCGTTGGTGGCGTTAATTGATTTTGATTGAGATACCGAGCCAGGATAGATGCACCGAAAATGAAAATGGATTCCAATAAAAGAGAAAGCTTTATGCATATTTCTACTATGATTTAAAAATATAAAAAAAGGATTATTTCATATAAACGACGTTCATTTAAGCAACACATAGTTACAATTTATTGTATTACTTATAAAAAAATATTATTTTTTATGCTTTGCTGTTAAAAACATTTGTTTCTGTTGGAATAAATGGATATCTTAAGACTTTTATTTCAAAAAGCCTACAGTAATTTTACGTCTAAAATAAAAAATATAATAATTCCACGAAGTATACAAAAAGCGATAGTTTACGATCAGACAAACTGTTAAAAAACATAAATTAAAATACTGAAATGCCTTTTTGAATAGAAGTCTCAAAAGCCTTTTATTGCGGTTATTTTTCAAAACCAAAGAAAAAATAATAATCCATATCATAAAAGCTAAAAAAATTCCTACTTGACAATTTTTTTATTTCATTGCAAAGACCGTCGCAAATTTTGCTGATATATCCTTGACAAATTTGGAGTTTCCTCAACCAAGCAAGAAGCCAACGTGGCCTGAATAAATTGGGGTCAATAAGAGACAACAACATGGGGAAAAGATTCTCTCAAATTAATACGAAAACTTTCTTGATTATTTGCGAATCACCTGAAAAAGCCGAGTCACACGGAGGCAACAAATGTTTTCCATGTTGGCCAACAGCGTCACATGAGACAAAGTCTACCCAGTCTCCCATGGGAAAACTTTGATTCAAAGTGAAGACTCATGGGGGAGTTGGATGGTGTTTTCAAGTAGTTAACTAATCCGCTGCTCAGAAAACACGGCTGGTTAGTCAAACAGAGAAGATAAAGAAAAATCTTAACTCGGTTTGATTTTGCTCGGTGGCGAAAATTTGTTGTGCGCGTGCCATTTAAAATTGTGCAACCGTGCGTATGCGTAATGTTTTTCATATGAACTCCGGCCTTTTTGGGTGACAAGGCAGCGAAATTGAAATTCAGCAGACACACCGCCCAGAGACTGAGTTGAGATGAGATGAGTTGAGTTGACTTGACTTGACTTGACTCAAGTAGACTTGACTTTTTGGCTGAGTGCACCAAATGATGATGTTTTAATTTTTTCGGTTAACCAAAAAAAGTTAAATAAAATAAAAAAACGTTCAAGCGAAATTTTCTTCACTCTACATTTCCTGCGTTCTGTGGGCGAAAAAAACTAATTTGTATGCTAGGCAGCAGAAGTCGTTAAGTCGTTTCAACCAGGCGAAGAACCAACCGTCTTGGCTTGTCTTTGAAGTCTCAAAAAACAAAAAAAAAAAATAACAAGAAAACGCAGCCAAATTTCATGTTAGATGGTTCTTCCTCTGTTTGTGCTTCTGCTTGCTTGCCAAGTGCAAATTGAATTAGTTTTGCTGGGGAAGAAGAGCTAATTAAAATGCCGCACATCATTTACTAGAAAATGCATTTTAAATAACACTAGAAAAATTATGTGACAATTTGCCATACGAAAATACAGATGGGAAACGTCGGAGCCACAAAAAATTGGGTCGCAAATTTTAATTAAAATTTGCAGTACTTAAAACAGTGCAGAAAAGACTGTAAGAAGACTCCAGAAGTTCGTAAAGAACAGGCGCCTTTAGTTGTTGATTTGGTTAATGGGTTTGTTTAATCAAGAAGTAGCAAGTAACATTTGCGAAGAACAATTATGTGTCATTTTGAAAGACACTATTTCCAAAAACATAAATGTTTTTCATGCGTAAAACGAAAAGTTAGTTTAGCATTAAGCCATGAATAAATATTCAAGATAAATATTTTTCAACTTGGCTACATTTTAAGCTCAATCAAATTTTTGAGATTATTCAAGCATCTCCAGCATAATGTATGCCTTCAAGTCAACATGCAAATCATTCAATAATATGTTGAAATTGAACATGTGTAATTTGATAAGGAAATGCCTGGGATTATGCAACCAATTCAGCATCAACTTCTGTTTCTCTGCTTCTGCCAGCAACAATTAGTTATGCAAAGTAGAAAAAAAAGACGAAATTTGCAAATGCTCAAAGTACCTGCCAAGCAGTAAGCCCATAAAGTTGCAAAGGCATTCAACATTTTATTACTGCTGGTCCTTTGCCTTGTGCCCAAAATCAAAGCTCATTTTGTGCGGATTGTCAGCCCCTGCCATTCAAAGAATTTTTACTCCTCCCGAGAAACGACCACCTTCCATCCGAATCAGAATGTCAATTCGAAGTTCGCAATTTGCTACCAGCCCTCAATCAGTCAGTTCGGCAATACAAAATGCTTTGCGTGTCCTTTGCCATTTTCTCATACATCAATTTTCATATTCATACGTTCATACGAATTGACTTTTGTTTTTTTTTTTTTCTGCAATAATATTCGCCCCAATATTGAACGACAAACGGGTTTTCTTTTGTTCGCATTTTACGCACGATTTCATTTATGTGCTCGGCTTATGGCTCACATTGTTTCGTCGACTTTGGCAGCCGGGGCTTCTTTCAATGCAAAGGGGATCTTAGCTTTCACAAAATGAATTAAATCTCAACTTCGGTAAGACTTCAGACTTGTTCTAATACAATTTTTCACAAAATCCTGAACATATTTAGAGCTTTCAGCAATTTAATGTTTTAAGTGATTTAAACCAATCTTTTCTTGGCTATATGTGTATTATTTATTATTATTATTAATTCAAATATGTCATAGAAAACATGTTAAAACTACAAGATATTAAAAGATTCATACAATTTAAAAAAAGATAGTGACAACCAATAAAGTATCTTTGAGATCCAAAAGCTAATCTCATTAAAAACGATTCGAAATCAATATCGGCTTAAGCGGATTTCGAACCTGGCGCGTTATAATTTATCTAGCATAAAATATGTGCTTTTTTAATATATGGTAATGAAAATAAATGAAGCCATAATTTAATTTGCATTCATTTGGTTTGCCGGTGCGCACTCCCATTTTTGGCATTTTCGATTAATTTATTTGGTTGGGGAGCAGCGTTTTAAAATTATTGAAAATATTATTCCGTCATTGACAGCTGCGGCATCACATATCAAAATTGCATTTATCGTTCAGTGGCTGGTTATAAACATATATTGGCCCAAAAACAAACAATCGTCCTATTTGGTTACACGAGGTGGAGAGGAATAGCGTCAACGGAAGTGAAGTGGCTGTCAATGGTTGATTCAGTTCGGGATCTCTAATTTAGATGTGCGGTAAATACCCAACGCATTCAGCATTTGTTTATTGCACTTAAATGGATAATGAATATGAAAGCCAATGGTTGTGTGCGGAAGAGATTGGTTTTCGGGTTAATCATTGCGTAAATAAAGGGAGGCTTATTAGAGATAATAATGATGCCAAAAAGTACAGATTATACTTTAATTAGAGGCTTGCTTTTTAGGGCCAAAGGGGAGATTTTTGTTCAATGTACTTTAAATTTATGAAAAAATAGCAATTTAGCTGATTTTATTCGGAGGTCATTAAAAAAATATGAAAAAGTTTAATAATTTAATTTCATTTGAGAGGTATTTTTAATACACACATTGATCACAGATTACAATAAATCATTTAAATTCACTCCCCAATTAAATAGACTTAACGACGATAATGCCTGGCTGTGACTTTATAATACAACATTACAATACAGAATGAAAGACGTAAGCTAAAAATATTATAAACAATCTCCCCATGCGATATGCTCTAGCAAACTAATTTATAAAGTCTATAATCTTTTTGGCGAAAAACTTAACTAATTTTGCAATGAGCGCTGGCGTTCTTCTGTCTCTTTCTTTGGTGACAGCGGCGGAATGGGAAATCGCGATAAGCGACTCTAACAAACATTTATCTATGGCGCATGCAAATTTCCCCCCTTAACTTTACACCCACACACCGAAAACTTTTGACTGCAGCGTCGAAAGGCGAAAAGCTCCAAAAAGTATGCCACATAGATAAGCGAACCGCACCGAAACCAGCTAACTGAAATGGGTAAAGAGCGACGGAAGGCACTGAAAGGGGCGGCTCCGGCAAATGTCATTGTCATTGTTTGCGATACAATTGAAAAGTATAATTAATTAGACAGACGCAGTGCGAGGGAGCGGAGAATGGAGTCGAGCACACACACTCGTACAGAAAGAAAAATTTCACTTTAATTGAACAAATGCATGAGCTGGAGATGAGTAATTGCGTGTTATCTTATCATTCTTAATGTAAGCACCTAATCAACGGAAAATTTCTTGGAAGTAGCACAGAAACAGATAAACAGAGTGATGGCATTTATCCAATTTTGCAAGCTATATTCTTTTTCTTATCATAATAATTCGGATGCAAATTGTCAACCGAACCATAAGCTAAAGCAGAAAATTTAAGCAACTTAAAAAAATGCGAGCATATAAAGCAAATCAACTATGGCTTACCCAATTAACCATCAAGTTGTACAATATTTAAATGAACACTTGTCCTTTGACTTTATTAAATAAGTAAACAAGTTTTTATTTTTTTAAAATTCAGGACAATTTGTTCTGTACTAAAAACAAGTTCATGATACATTTCTTGGAACACTTATTTTTTTAATGGGTAGTAACTAATTTTTTGGAAATTAGAAAGTAGCAACCTTGTTTCTCTCGGTACACATACTTCAATAAAGGGCACTTCACTAAAGCGGCTTAGTCGCAGACAGAGACAGAGAAGCCGGAACGAAAGAGAGAGGGAGAGAGGGAGAGGCATGGAGCCAGGAGGACCAACTCTATATGCCCTATATGTCCCTCAATCTGTTCAAATCCCGAACCAAATGAACGACCAAAACGCATTGCAGTCACAGACACTGATGGCGGAAAGGGGGAATGAATGGGGGATTGGAGGCGAAGCCCTCTCAGCATTGTTGCCTGCAGTGTAATTAGCATATTAGACAGTTTCAGTCAAGGGTCCTACACCGCCGATGCGATGGAGGGGGGGGCTTTGGAGAAGGGGATCTGCCTCCATCCGAAACGAAGGCGTCCAACCTGTCCCAATTCAATGCAATTAACGTAAGGCGCCATGAGAGGGGTCAGAAGGGAAGCTGAAGGTGCAATCTCAGCTCCATTCGGTGCTCGGTTCCATCTGTTGATACGACAATTCAGATTTCGCAAATTAGTCTGCATGCGTGCAAATGTTTCACACATACCTGGTCGCCAACAATTGGCAATGCAGTTACAATATAGAAATGAAAAAAGGGGTGCAGGCCCAATTATTTGAATGGGGTTCTACTTGGAATAATATAATGGTAAGCAATTAATTCAATAATAGGATATTTAATAGGTTAAGTCATAATTCCTTGTATTTTAGGAAAATTACTAAATTATGCTGAAGAATTCGCGAGTCATAGATAGACATACAAAGACTTTGTTGGTTTATTAATGTATTAATTATAATATAGCTTATTTAATAGCATGAGTCATTAAATTCATTGTATTTTACCAACTTTAAAAAATGATGCTAAAGAATTCCCGATTTCTAGATGGACAAATGATGATTATATTGTGTTATTGCTGTCATTTTGAAATGCGCCACAAAATCAAAATTCTCAACAAGACCCCTCGGAGTCTACTTCACTGTCTGTCGTATAATTTATAGCCAAGTCAATTTGCTGGCGAGAAGCGACGTAGCCTTTGGCCAACTCACTTGGGATTGAGGGAGAAATGCAATTGTGTCGCTGTCCCACTGTCACGTTATCATCCGAAATTGAATTGTAACCCCCCATTCCGTTGGATGGAAAAATCCGGCAGATAGGAGGACCCAGTAACTATAATGTTGGTGTTAAATTTATAGACATTTATGCATTGTTGCCCCAGCACCAATTGCAACCCAGAAATTAAGACAGAGCCGAAACAACCGCGCACAATCAACCGAAAAACAAAGCCAGCAATAAAGGCGAATGAAAACAACGTAGTCAAAGGATAACCAAAATAAAAAATAAAAAGCCACAACTATGTGCCGGCAGACAGTGTGCTAGAGGAGAGAAATGGGGGGAAAAGGATCTGCAGTTGGAGGACAGGAGGACAATGTCCAAGCCAGGATAAAGTGAGCCGGGTTGCGAAGCGCGACACTTGCAGCGAATGTCCTTTTCAAGCGCGCTACGTTTGTTTCAATAGTCCGAGGGGGCAGCATTTTTTAGTGGCGGGCAAGGGGGGACGATGGCTGAACAGAACAGGCAAATGTTGCAAAAAGTATGCATTTTATTTCTATTGGGGTCATCAAGCTGAACGCGTCTGGTTATGGCTCGGTTGTCTGGTCAAAGGTCGCCCCATCCCGCGGCAATTCGCTAGATTGCGTTTTGTGTTTTGGCTCTTGTTTTATTCATTGCCCTCCCGCCAGCCGATTATGATTGTCTTTTGTTATGACTGTTGTTCCGAGAATAGCGAAATTGATGGTAGGACAATGAAAAAACTCTTTGATAACAGGTAACTGATACTGTTTTTTGTTTAGTCTGGAGAGCTAATTTCAATTTCTGCGTATAAGACAGACAGAAAATAAAAGGTTGGCTAATATAATCCGGAGAAAGCTATTACTTAACTTAATAAAACGTATTCTATTGGCATAAGGTTAGAAATATACCGCCTAATTTAAATCGTATTTATTAGGTAAATATTTAAATTTACTCTACATTCAAAAATTAATTTAAATGTTGCTTCAGGGTAAATATTTTGCAGCTGTATTTTTGTCAATTCATATTAATATTAACAAATGGTTTATTAAAGAAACCACATCCTAGTTCTTTGAGGCTTAGCAATTTTCAGATAATCAAAATCCCTTTATATTCATCACAAATTGCGGTTAACACAATCATACAAACAAACTCAGTAGGCTCAAAAAATCGCCGGAGGCCACAACGTAATCCCCTTCTGACAAGGAGAATCAACGACAAAACGCCTGCTCTAATTACACACAATGGGCAATAAATAAAATATTGACAAATCAAGATGTTTTTGTGTCTGCTTAGGTCACTCCCCTCGGCCAATTCGACAACAACAAGGAGTCCCGCCCACTCACAAAACAAGTCCTTAAGCCAAATGGAACGACAACAAAGGAAAAACCCAAATCACTTGATTATGTGGAATACTTTGCTATCATTAATCTTCGAGAGGGAACTATGTGTTTATACGCTTATAATAAATGGACCAAACACATCTATATTAATAACTAATAGATGACAGCATAATTGTGATTTACAAGAGGGAAATAAATAAATTTTTATTAGCCCACAAGGAGAGCGTGACTTGAGAAATTGCCGGAAAAGAAAAGAAAAACAATCTTGAAACGTTATAACGAATGAAAAAGATTTCAATTACTTTTCAATAACTTAAATTAAAGATATTGTTAACACAGACAACTTAAAAATATATGTATTATTACAGTTGTGTTTGTCAATTGATTCTCAAAATAAATCCGATGAATAGGATAAGGTCACATTTCATATAATTTAATCGAAAATTTGTAGCAATATATTTAATATTAATTAATTTGTGTTCTTGAACTATAACTAAAAAAGAAATGATTTATAAAACTTTTTAAATTTTATAAACATGATTGTTGTAATAAGTTGTTATTTAAAAAAAAAACTTTTCACAAACACTTTCCTTATAAAGCCTACTTTCTCTCACCTAGAAAATACGTAAGTGGCCGCGAACCATTCTTCAAAGCCAACTTCAAGTCACTCCTTTTGGCCTTCGTGAAGTGAACCTGTTGGCAGTTTAGAATGCGAAAAGTGCATTTCAGCAGGTTTCCTCGAAAAGCTTAATGGACATTTTATAGCTCTCTCCCTTTACACACACAAGGAAAAAAAAATAAAACAAAAAAAAGGGAGGGAAAAGAGTTTTAGTCTGGCCCGGGTGCCATACATCATTTTAGCATTTCAAATACGTAGGCACATAAAAATCTCTTAACACCAAGTCGACGGCAAAAATGAAGCAAACAAAATCTACCAGAGTGCGAGGGAGAAAAAATTGCAATTGTAATTCAACTTTAGTGTTTTCACTGTCGGAATGGAGCTGCCGGCAAGGGCACGAGTGCCAGCAATCTGACTGCTCTCAAAATGAAAAATTGAATTTGTTGCCTGGCTCACCCTCATCCATTCAAAAACACACAAAAAAAAAAAAAGTTTAGGAAGAAAACCAAAAGGGAAAAATGAAAGTCTAGCTCTTAAATTGAAACGCTCGTTACGCACACTTTGCACTGTTTATATGCGTGAAACTCGCCTTGATTTATGCAACAATTGCAGTGGCGTAAGAAATGGGGTGAGCGACAGGGTTGCGGGTCCAGGGGGTGCATAAAACCTAATAGGAATAAATGCGCACCTCAAGGAATTTATGCGGCAAGTGCACATAATTGAATTTTATGAGTGGAAAATGCAAGTGGACATAAAACGAGATGGAGTGAAAATGAGTGATGCAATAGTGATTGTTTGAGGGATAGGTCGATTTACTGGAGTTCAAAAATTGAAAATATTGTTAAAGAATAATAAGATACAAGTCGACCGCAAACATACAAAATTAATCTTTTATGTACTAAAAATATGAGTTACAAGCTTGTTAGTTGTGTTTTAAATTGTGATTTGAGTTGTTTGAGGAAATTTCATTATTATTTGAAATTATTTATTTATCTGTTCACAATCATGAAGATCAAATTTAGAAAACTTGCATTACAATATCCATTTTTTAAGCTTTAGTGCTTGAGATTTTTATTTGACTAGTAACACGTAGTGAGAAAAAGTTAAAGAAACAGTTTGTTATCACTTGAAAAGTTCGATTTAATTGAACACGGAAACAATCACAAACAGGCAGGCAAATCGAGCAACTTCTTGCAATGATTTAATCCAAACTTAATTTCGTTTCATCATTCCCGGGAAAGTTTGGCCGGCAAATTAATCCACTTCTAGGGCCAATAGTTTCCGTTATGCCCCATTGCTCCAACAAGCAGCAAGTGATGCCCGAAGCAATAGGGAAGCTATTAAAAATTATTCATTAAATACGGAACACAATAAGGCGAGAAACAACAATGGGGAAAGTGCAGCCAGAGGAACAAGGAACAAGGAAATGAAAAACTTACTGGAAAAGCCCCCCAACCTTTCTTTATCCCTCTATTCTGGCGAACAATTGCGAGGTGCCGCCTTTTCAGAGTTTTTATGCTCGCCAAAGTATGCAACGAAATTACAAATGTACGGTGCAGTGTTGGTGAGGTGAGCAGGGGGCGGCAGTGGAAAAGGGGGCGTGGTGGGCGTGACAAGGCTTGAACCCGATCCAGAGTTTTCCGCCAGGAAGCCGCCGTCGAGTAGTGAGCTGAAAAACGCCAAACCAACTAGACTTTCACTTTATTATTCATGAAAAGTGAAAAGCGTACAGTGCAACAGCCACCAGAAGATGATGGCGCTGGAAAAAGGGGGCGTGGCAGGGCGCTGGGATCAGTGGTGGATTGCCAAAATGACTAGCACGAAGTGATGCTATGTGGGGCGTGGCTGAAAATTAAATGAAATTAAATGCAGCAACAGAATGAAAGGCAGAAACTAGACGATGAGCCCGAAGAAACTATATATTTTAATTAAAACGCACAGAACGAAAACATAATCATGTGTGAACTTTTAAAAGAAATATTTCCTAACAAAGTTTAAAGTAAATTCATTTATTTGTCGTAAAGTTTTAAAAAGAAATCTTGAAGACTTACCAAAGACAATCAATGCTAATTACATAAAAATCTGCATTGTTATTTTTGTGTCAATTTTTATATTATTTTCATGAAGTGACCCCTTTCATACTATTCGAAAAACGGCAGAAAAATTACCCAAAACCTGCACTTCGGAATCCATAATTGTTCTAACTAAAGCCCGATTTTAAAGTGGTATGTCTTAAAAAGCTTGTGTGCTAACTACCTAAAAATCTGCATTCAAAACTTGGCTGGTAATTTTGGGTCGATTTTTTGAAAAATGGTTTACAAAGTGGCAAACCTCATAATGATTATCATCAAAATGATTGTGGCCTAATTCTCAAGAATCTGTGATTCACTTTTTTTTTTTATTTTTGGGTCGATTTTTGCCAATTTTAATTTTCCAGAATTTTGGAAAAAAGGTTTGCAGAAAAGTGCCAAAAACTGCACTTCTAAGCTCGTAACTTTTCTTACAGACATCCGATTAAAGTGGCATACCTCAAAATGATTGTGGCCTAATTCTCTAAAAATCTGTGTATTCACTTTATTTTTATTTTTGGGTCGATTTTTGGTCAATTTTAATTTTCCAGAATTTTGGAAAAAAGGTTTGCAGAAAAGTGCCAAAAACTGCACTTCTAAGCTCATAACTTTTCTTACAGTCATCCTATTTCAAAGTGGCATACCTCAAAATGACTGTGGCTTAATTCTCTAGAAATCTGTGTATTCACTTTATTTTTAATTTTTGGGTCCATTTTTCATCATTTTTAATTTTCCAAAATTTTGAAAAATAAGGTTTGCAGAAAATCAAAAAGCACTCAAGCTCAAACTTTCTACAGATATCCGATTGCAAAGTGGCATACCTCAAAATGATTGTGGCTTAATTCTCTAAAATCTGTGTATTCACTTTATTTTTTAAAATTACCCAAAGCCTGCACCCTAAGGGCCATAACTTTTCTAACTAAAGTCCGATTTTAAAATGGATTGTCTTAAAAAGCTTGTTTACAAATTACCTTCAAATCTGATGGTAAATACAAAAACTAAGAATAATTTCTTTAGTAAACTTATAAACACTAAATAAAAAAAAATCAATTGCTTATAAAAACGATCTATTAAAATCTAAATTTCATATTTTGTACACCACAATTATTGGTAGATTTTGAACTACAAATTATTCAACTATTAAAGTTTTCTTCTGTGAGTCAATGCTAAACTCGCTATTCATTTGTCTGGAATCCAATTGCAATACGCACACGCACACACCTTTAATCAATTTTAATTAATTTGCCAGCAACTGTAGGAGTATAATTTTTATAAATAAGCAACACTAATCGTCGCACCTCCACTCCCCCTCCCCTCGTCCCACCTGGCTGCACTAAAGGCCGGCAATTTGTTTCTATTAACAAAGCTGCGCCTACAAATGGCGCATCATTTATCAAGTCGAGCTGAAAGCCGCAGTATGGAGTGGGTGTGTGAATTCGAGGTGGGCGCGATTGTGTGTATCAGAGTGTTCAGGGTGTCAAATGGTCAGGACGAAGCACACCTGAGAAATTTGTAATGGTGTGGAATTCATGAATAACATCCAGATAGGTTGAATTAACGAAGGTAAAACGACCAGAACCGTGCCCTGCAATCAATTTAAGTCCCCAAGAACTTTTCTAATTGGTCAGTAGCAAGAGATTTCTTATAAAAAGTCGTCTGGTAACTGAATTTTGAAAAACCGTTTATAACCAATTAAGAATTTGTTTGTTTATTTAATCATTAGTTTAAGGATTATTACAAAACAATGCCAATTAAACTGTTTTTCTATAAAATAGCTACTTTATAAATAACCATTTTAAAAAATTTGTTATAGGTTAATTTAAATTTGAATTTATAACAAATAAATTTTTTTATTTAACAAAAAGTTTATATCAAGAGTTGAGTAGGACCCCTTTATCAACCTATTTCTTCGCCTAGCCATTACCAAAAATAACAATAAGCATTCATATTCTCTGCAGTAATCACGTCAAACAAAAAAAATAGCTACGAAAATGAAAAACTTCCTTCGCGTTCAGCAAAATTTAGACATTCGCACATGTTAAGGGGCAATCGAATACAAAGGACTACACGTATATGCCGTCATCATCAGAGATGGCCAATTTGAAGTCATCACTCAGCACGGACAAACAACAGCCGGCAGTTGGTGGTCGAGCCGGAACCGGAAACGCTCTAAGCACCCCGTCCCACTGATAACATGAACGCCCCTCACTTTAACACTGCAAAAATTAAGAATCGATTTCTTGTTGCTTTGCAAAAGTATACCAAAGCAAAACTGGTATTACAATGCTAATAATGGCTATAGAAAATATAAAAATTGTACCTTTTTATGTAGCTTATTTGTTTATTTTAAATGAAGTTAATGATTGAAAAACGTTTTATTTGGGGGCCACAGAAATCTTTAAAGATGTAAAATCACTTATAAAAGTGACTGTAACTGAGCTGTACGACGGGGCTACAAATTTCACAGCAGACTTTAAGATATTTTTTGAAAAGGTTTAAGGCTTCAAGAAATTTTTCCGTTTTTTTACAATATTTTTCATGGATATCTTAAAGTTTACAATTGTTTAAATAAAATTTCAATATTTCTTTGTACGGGACTTAGTTGTTCCCCAATTGCTTGGAAATCTAGCGTTTTCGGGTCATAGATTTTTCCAAGTATTCACGTAGGACAGCAGGTCATGGGTGGGGCGCCCAGGACGCCCAGAAAGTTGGCAAGTCAGCAGTGAGCCGGGTCGACGAGCTCAGACATAACTCACAAAAACACATCAATTATGCGGAGTCTCCGCACATGTGTGTATGTGCGAGTGTGCCCGTTGCCTGGTGCTCTTTATTAATGACAGTTAAACTGTCAGTATGTGTCTGTGCGTGCCCTTGCAGGTGGCAAGAGCATCCTCCAGAGGACCCTCAATTTTCCCCATTTTGTGGCTGCACCCGTAGAGCGCGATTTGAGTAATGTGCGCTTGTCAAATTTCAACCGAACTGGACAGCCATAAGTCAAGTATTGCATAGAGCGGCCAGAAAGTTGCTGCCCAGCAATGGTTAAAGTACATCTGGAATATTGGGGAGCTTCAGTTCGAGTTGAATCAGTTCTTCTTAGATTTTCCAAACATATAAAGATGATTTTGTGATATTAAAATACTAAACAAAAGACCATTGTTTTTAAGCAATACAAAGGCTTTGTTTTGATACCCCTTTCAAACTCAAATTTAGGACAAAAGTATAACTTCACGCTGGGAACTCGTATTAAATGCAACGCAAAGCGTTTAAAGCTTAAAAATTCGAGGTGTTCAGTGAAGAGATAAGTTAAGAAATTCTACAAATTTTTTATGATAAACAAAGCAGAAAACTCGTTTTTTCAAGCCCCAAAGATCCAACCATATCCCAAGAGGAATTGATTCCTTACGCCACACTAATCCTCTTTCCATCAGTTTTCCGCCATTCATCAAGGGGACTAAGAACACATCTCAATCCTGGCTGGCCAAGCTATTAAAACTTAAATCGACTTCCCTCGGCTGAACAACCAAATCCCATTCACTTTAATTGCTAAACGAAGAACAACAGCCCCCGACACTCCATATCCGTAGAATTTACTATGCAACGCCTAAAAGTATGCAATAAATTCCATGCCTACCACGCGACCTGCAGAAAAACCCATCAACCAAAAAAAAAAAACAAAACCAGGAAAACAACAGCCGGGAAAGGAAACGGAAAATAGAAAAACCGAACATATGAATGACTTTCATTACTATTTTGATGTGAAATGCTTTAGCTTCCAGCTGAGGTCTCTCGCTGTTGTTCCCCGCTCATTGTTCGTCGCCATGGGCATAGAATGTTTATCCATTGTTATGTAATCAATGACAGGCAGGGATTGAGGCTGCTGGAGCGGATTGAGTGGAAATCCGGGACTGAGAATTCTGCATGTTTGCCTGCAATTCGCAGCGAAAGTGGCGTTAAAGTTCATTGAAAATAAATGATGGCATTATTTTGATTTGATGTTTGCTTTGATTGCTCCGCCACATACAGATGAGGAACGAAGGGAATTCAAAACAAATGATGTTGAGGCAGTACGCAAAATAGTTGCAAATGGCCCACACACACGCACACCGACAACTTTCCCTTCGTGTCCTTGTAAGTGTGGCATTTAATTTCGTTGGTTGACTGATTCAGCTTGTCATTCAATTTCATGGTCAGTGGCTTTCACTTCCAGTATAAAATTCTCTGGGAAATGTAAAAAAAAAACACATGAAAACAAAACAATAACAAAACACAAAAACAAAGTCATTTGCATTGTCCAGGAAAAGACAACAAATTGATTTGAAAGTGAGCCAAACGCAGCTGAGACAGTAGCAAACGAGAGGAGTGGGGTTAAAAGCAAACCAGAATGTCTGTCTTAGCCATGTCAAAGCCATGCCCCTTAACAATTTTCCAGGGCTCTGAAATTTCCCTATCCCGAATACAAACCGAAAGCTAACCTCGGAAAATTGACGGCGAAATTTTAGTTTGTCTGTAAGTAATTAGAAGATGTAGTTTAACCACTAACGATGTCAACGACTGAACAACAGATACTTCAATTAATTCAAGACCTAACATTTAATAAACAAAACGGAGTAGATACCTTAAGGGGATTTCTCCAATTATTTACAAGCTCTTTATAGACATGAACAGCCGTTTTTAACTGCAAGGAATTCCACCAAAATAGTTGGATATCATTTTATTTTGTTGATTGTAACAGTTTTAATTTTGCGATCAAGTTTTTAAATAAATACTTGCTCGTCGCGGCTTATCAACTTAAGCACATACGTACATTTGTGTGTTGTTGACTGATATTACACGCTGACCCACCACAGACATGTAAGCCCTTACGCCACAAACAACCATATCAAACTGGCCCCCAGAGACCATGAACCAACTTCGAAAGTGGCAACAATTACGCGCCGGTCGAGCGACTAACGCCAAAAGGCCAGCGCAAAAGCTGCGGGCGCCAAACAACAAACAACAAGCAAAAACCAACTTCAAACAAAATAACACATTGTCGAAGAGCAACAAACAAACAACGAGAGCGAAGAAGCAACAAACAGTTTTAAACATACGCAGAGAGGCGCGAAAAGTAGTTTGGCATTTCACTTTTAATAAAAACATCAAGCTTAATTTGCGTACATGATAGCGAGCGTAAAAGGATTGGAGTTAAAGAGTCCTGGTGAAAAAGGATATATGGTCAAGGTGAAAAATAGTTCCAGCTAACAGTGACGAAATAAAAAAAAACATATTCTCGTTTAAAATGTTAGCTAAAAGAAAGTCTTTAACTGAGAAAATTAAAAGAAATATATTTTTATACATTGTATATTTTCATTTTAAATCCTACTTTGATCCAAACATAAACACGAGAAAAACATCCTAGGTAAAAGTAAAAGTTGATTGTAAATAGTAAATGGTTCTTTCTGGTTTTTTATGCAAATAATTGTTTTTATATAATTTTAAAAAACAGAATACAATTACATTTTATACGCTATAAGAACCCACTTAAAAAACAACTGCAATTGTGGGTAATTTTCGGTTTCTCCTTTCCCTTTTGAAACTCTGAAATCTACCCGCCGAGACTGAACTTCTGTCATCGCTGCATTATAATTATCGCCTATACATATACGTTTACTCATGCGAGTTTGTATCTGTGAGCGCAAACAATGGAAATTACACTTGAGTTGCCACCGACGAGTCCTGTCTCACTTGAGTCCTGTCTGCGTGTTGCGTGCGCGTAAATGTTTCAATATTTACCGTTTATTAGCTGCTATATAGTCGAGGGCGGAGAGCCAAGTGGGCGGGGCAGCAGACAATCGCCTCGGTTTGGTTTGGGGGTGCGGGGCGTTAAGGTGTGGCAAGTGCTTAAATGCTGAATGTGTCTGGTGTGAAGTATACTGCCATTACAAGTGAACATTTGAATTGCCAGATGGCAATCTATATGGAAACGCTAATCTAGTAAATTTTATATTGTATATGCTTACTTTATTATACCCTTGCAGAGGGTATTATAATTTTGGTCAAAAGTGTGCAACGCAGTGAAGGAGACATCTCCGACCCTATAAAGTATATATATTCTTGATCAGGATCGCGTCCTGTGTTGATATAAGCATGTCCGTCTGTCTGTTGCTAAGCGAACTAGTCTCTCAGTTTTAAACATATCTAATTAAAACTTTGCACAAACCCTTCGTTCCTTTGCACGCAGTATATAAGTCGGAACGGCCGGGATCGGCCGACTATATCCTATAGACGCCATATAACTGATTGATGGGAAAAGCCCTAACTTTGGTGTTTGTAAAGTTTGGAAGTTGGGATTTTCTGTGGGTTTTATAGGCCAATCAATCCGACCTACCAAATTTCATAAGGATTGGCCGAATATATCCTATAGCTGCCATATAACTGAACGATTGGAAATGCCATAGCTCACAGAATATTCTGCAAGGGTATATCAACTTCGGCTCCGCCCGAAGTAAGCTTCCTTTCTTGTTTTTACATTATTTTGATAAAGAAAAAATAGAATTTACTTGATTCACTTAAAATCTTTTTTTTAATATTATAACAACAACCGAATATTATAGTCCGGAAGTTTCGTTATAAAACTTTATTAAGTGTTAGTCCATTCAAATATTTATAAAATTAATAGTATAATAATCCAGAAATGTTGTTAGCAAACTCCATCAAGTGTTAGTCTATTCACAAATTTATAAAATTAAAAGTTGTTTGCGGAAATAAAACTTTGTCGCTCCCACACCCGTCCCTTAAAACATTAATACCCCTTAACAATATGGACACATCCTCTTTGAAAACTAAGTAAGTTCTTTTTTTGGAACAGTTGCTGGCAAAACTGTTGTACTCATATTTCGCCAAAAAGTGTTGCAAAAAGCGGAAAGCGACAAAAAGTTTAACTCTAACACAATGATAAAGATATTTTATAACTGCATTAAATGCTATTACGCCCACATACGAACTTTGGCATAAGGTCTCTGAGGAAATGCCATCGTCTGCGTTTTGCTGCTCGAGTTAAATTCGCACATAATAGAGAAGGAAAACATTTCAAACTTTTGTTACATTCAAATCCCACAATAGATATAGTTTTCCTCAAATATTTATTTCTAGACTGTGAAGTTTTGCTGAGTCTTTATTGTATTCTACTTGAACTCGACCAGGTAACCTTAGAAAAAGGAAAATATTTTGAGGTTTTGTCTTCACAAGTTGCAAACTGAAGTAGAAATAAATTTGTAAATAACTGAAACATTTTTTTAAATTTATTAGTCTACTATAAATTAATTCTGGAATTTCATTTTAAATATTTTAAGCTTTCTCAACTTATTAAATTTTGTGAAGCCAAAGTTTAATGGTTATTTTGTTGTTTTCTAGTCAAGGGATTCTGGATAAAAATATAAATAAATGCCAAAAAATATTCAGTCTATTCCTAGTTCAGACACAGCTAAACCTCAATCAAAAACCCAATCCCATCGCCACCCCACAAGGGCGTCTGCAAACTTTTGTGAAAGTCAAAGCCACAGACAGTGGCAGCAAATCGAGGCAGTCAAAAATATTAATAAACCGCAAACGCTGTCTCAGAGCCCCGAAATTCCGCTGCCCCCGTTGTGTGGAATTCCCCCTGGTCGTTTTGCGAATGATATAAACCACAGGATAAAAACTCAAATATGCAGGATCGACAATTTTTCATGTTGGGGGCGAAAAAGAAAACTATGAAAACATCATAAATTTTCCACAGTCAGAAAAGTTTTAGAGAGGTGCTGACTCACCCACATACGCGCACATACAAAGCAAACGAGGATTCAGAGCGAAGATAGCTGATTATCCAAATGAACTTTTGCAGCCGGAACCAGTGAAAATTGCAAAAGGCCTTCCTCTCACAATTAATGCCTCGATTGGAGGGAATTTTGCAGCTAGAAGTGCAGCAAGTCGAGGATAGAACATCGCCGAGTCCACCAGAAAATCGCACTCACAAAGGTCACCGAATTAAGGCACTCATTTGGGTTGGTCGGCAATTTGGCTGATGAAAGGGGAGATATTTGCTAAAGGCAGCTGCATTTTGTGGGTCGAATTCGGGGTTATCGGGTTCAATTTTAGTAAGTCGAGCGGACCTTCTAATTGTCCTTTAATTGACTGAACTGCAAGATGTTAGTGATTGTCAGAGTCAAACGGTAAAGTCCTTCATTCATGATGTCTAAAACATGAAAAATTACGTCATTCAAATAAAGAGTCAACACCAACTATATATAATATATATTTAATATAGGATTATTTATTTTAAGAAATATGTAGTCTTCAAAATTCAAGCTTTAATTGTCTTATAGCCAAAATCCATTTCTTATAAAAGTACAAGTCACCGGTTTCTTTGTGTAATCTTAATATATCCAATATTTCTACACTATTCTGTGATATAAATAAACTTGCTTAGGCAACTTCAACCCAACCGGGCTGGTAAACATTGCTCATACTGACTGTTTTCAAAGGGTTTACTTATGCAATATCCACAATACCAATTATCGTTTGAAGAGGCGGAATGAAAACAGCATAAACCGACAGAAGAAATTATTGTTCAGAGTGCTGCGAAAACATTATTAGCGAATGTGGGTCACAATCGCACTAGCACAAGGACTAAAAAAGCACATAGACTCTTTTTGCATTTCACAGAAATCTTGCGAACTTGTTGGGAGCATTGTTATTCTAGCGTATTTTCCACCGCAAACAACTTTTTGCCATAAATACAAATATTCTCCATGTAAGGTGAACCGGAATTTTCCCAGCCATCGCTTCTTTCCGCCTTATTTATTTGTTTTATTATAATAATCTGTGCCAGCACTCCCAAAGGCAACACTTGTAAGCGGTAGTGCAAGTGACTGCCAACTTTCCCACTCGCTTTTGGTTTGGATAAAATACCTTTCTTATTTCCACATACATATTAGCGTACATGTTTTCGTGCATTGCCTGAGAGCCTTATTATTCCTGCAATTATGTTGGCTCGTAAGACACGTATGTTCGTAAGGGGATCTTGTTTAGTTTTAAAAAACCATTAGTGAGCAGCAAACTATTATAGAAAACTAAGAAATATTTACAAATAATAATGTAATAAAAAATGTATTTCAAGCTTTAAATTTGTATGTAAAGGCTAAATGAAGACAAAAAATAAATCTGAATTTGTTTAAAAATATTATTTATGTGCAGTGAAAAAAAATTATTCGATTTCAAAAAACCCAAATTTATAAATAAAAGTCAATAAATACCATATTTCAAGTTTATTGTAAAAAAAGGTCTATTAGACTTAGACTTTTTTTTCTACATTATCAACACTCTAGATTATCCAGTCAGTCAACAACTTCATCGTCCTTGCTTAAAATCATTGAAGCTTACACTCATCAACAAAATTGAGACGGAGGAACGAAAAAAAAAAACATCTCTGCACAAATATTATGGCAGTGGCAATATTTACACTTTTCACGCTTTTCACGTTTCGACTGACTTTCCACTTGCTCATTTTTGGCACTTCGCTATCTCGCTTTATCGCTTTATCTGTATCCATCTATACATCCATCCATCCATCCATCCATCCGTCGAACTTTTCTGTGCACTTTGCTCCTCTTCAACGCTTCGTTTGCCGCACTGGGTTTGCCAAAATAATATTCGTAAATAATTTTTGCACCTTGATGTGATTTGTGCGCAAAAATGTTTTCCAAATGATTTGTTTGCCTAGGTATTTGCTTTTATCTGCTTTTCCCTGCTGTTGGCCAATAGACGAAGGTGAGTTCGGAAAAACCAGAGCAGGAGCACTCAGTGTAATTGTATTTGCCTTTCTGGCTTCCTTCGCGTCGTTTTACGCCCACGCAGCGAAAGTCAAACACAAACAAATAAAGCGTTAAAGAGAAAGAGGAGCGCCAAAGAAAATAGGTGAGGGAGGGGGGAAGGTGGGTGCTGTAGCAACGGAAGCGAGGAAAATGTGTGCCGGAAAATGGCGTTGCACATTGATTAAATCAAATAAAACGAAGGCAAATAAGAAAATTGGATAAAGGCAATACAACAATTTTAGTTCGTCAATGCGAACATATTTTTGCATACCTCAAATGCCAAGCTAAATGGAAAATGGTTGCTGAATTTGAGCAACCAAATCGTTTATGGTAATATTCAATATAATATTATAAAATGTAAAAGCCTCAAAAAGATTCCGTTTAGTAATAAAAGTTGTATTTTAAAGAAAGCAATATAGAAATTTAAATAAATATAGTAAGAGAACAATGCCATACATTTTCAGCCGATTCTGCAGTCCAAAGAAGTTCATCCTGCAAACAATTAGATACACAATTGGTGTACTATAAAATAATAAACATTTAGCACAAGATTTCAAGGAATTATCAGTGTTAACAAAGTTAATCTTGCAATTATTTATATACAAAATTGGTGTATTATACAGAGATAAGTATTTTTCAGAGTTTCCCATCCGATTGCCGCGTATCAGTATTATTAATACCCCTTTCTTGCATCTTTGCAGTTAGTTTTGGGAAACGTGATGCCAAGTTTCCCAGAAGAACTTTGTAATTTCACAAACAATTTTCATGGCACGCAGGCAGGCGAGCGGTGCGAAAAGCGCGAGCATGTGTAAAAGTCGGCAGGACGTGCGTGATGCGGAAAAGTCTATAATTTAAATATGTGTTGTAACACTTTGCTTTAATGGGTGTAACTTGTGTGGCCACTACAAATTGTCGGTCTGTGGCCGCCAGTAACTGACTCATTGTCAGTAAAAAAAATGTTAACTGTGCTGCGACTGAGGGTGATAAACAGCTTTAAAGTAATCGAGTCGCATAATAAGCATAAAATATAATGCCCATATAAGCTTACAAAGTACCAAGGCAGAGCAGGAGGGAGAAATAAAATAAAACTGAAATGGAAAAGTTGTGGAACTGATGGCACTACCGATGATGATGTCATCAACGCCACGCAAGGATGTTCCCGAATTATGCATCCTGGTGGATGAATCCCCCGGTCGAGGGCACACACAACACAAACTCCCCGAAATCAATAACAATAACAGGAGAGTTGAGAGCTGAGAGATCTGCCGCAGACGTCGCCAACTCTCCGGCCAGACGTCCCGCCAAAGTGGCGCCAATATTTTTAGCTGTCTCGCTTCCGGATCAGGGTTGATTACCTCCCCCAACCAATCCGCCCGGAAAAACCAACCCCCCCTCCCCCACCCCTTCGGCTTTTCATCTCTCCTCTGTTTGTGCTGTTCCGTCTGAGTTGTCATGGCTTTTTGATGACTCTGGTTTGGGGCTTTTCTCCGATAGTTTTCACAGTTGGCCCCTCAACTTTTATGCATTGCCGGCAAGTGTGTGCTTTTTATTTGGCCCTTGTGACTCATGTACCATAACATATTAAAGTCCTGGTGCACATAACTTTATTCACCTTAAATGTAAACAAGAACATTTTCTTCGAATCCGGCTGCTTTTTCAATCAGAATTTTCATTCCCTTGAGGGCAATTGAAATTTTTAATTGAAAATCTAAGGAGGTGTAGGTACAATAAAGAAATTGTTTCTCCATTCCATTGTTTTTGTTACTCATATTTTTTAGACCTGCGGTTTTTGGCCAAGTTTTAATTCACTTTGAACTTTTAATTGGCGTCTGGTGTTAATTGATTAATAGTTAATTAAAGTCTGACAATTGCAGGTGCGATCGTTCACCCTTTTATGTGATTGGCTGTATGCATAGGCAAATTGAGGTACCTCTGGGGCTTACAAAGAATTTTAATATCAGAAGTTTGTAACTTTGTAGAGGAGAGATTTCCGACCCTATACAGTATATATTTTATTGATCACCATTACCTTTTTCGTCTTAAAAACCTAATAACACCTTCATTTCGTAATATAAATCAGTATATAAATTATATGACCAATAATTTATAAAACTTAATTGAAGTCCTTTTTAAATTTCAGAAAAGAAAGTTATATATTGGACTTTTGTTTTACTTACTTCTTTGTGCATAATACCGACATCACCCATACAGACATACTCATATGGTCGCACTAATTAAATAATAAATTTAAGTAGAGACATGTTCATGGCGTTTCATAGTAGTTGTGTCTTTTGACCAGCGCATTTGTTTTATGTCATCGTCATTTCATAAAAAGCTTTTGCCATGACGACAAGGACGACCTGCACTTGCATCCCGCCACTGCATTCACGTTGCGTTCCTGTTTCTGGTAATTACTCAAGCAGACGTCGACGATTCGAGAAGGACCTCCTCCCCATCCTTCGCCCCACTGCGAACAAACCACCCACTTGTCGGCTGGCAAACATAATGAACATATGTGACTACTCGTGACACGGCACAGTGGCGTAAAAAGGCTCACTCCATTCACACCACTCCAACACACACACACACACACAGAGAAGTGGGCTTGTGCAGTAGCTGCATAGAAGGGGCGTGGCCAGGGCATTACGCGCACATAATTCTAATTAGTGGCATATGCCACCAGATACCAGATAGCATGGCCACAGTACCCAGTGCATAGTCCATGTCTCAAATTATGTTATTACGCCTTTTGAGCGCCCAGATTATATTGCCATGGCTGCAGAAAAAAATTAAGTCAACCTTTGGAGGCCTTTTCGCTAAAATACATGGCGAAATGTGTTATAAAAGCTAAATTGGGATTTGGATTGGGTTATTGGTACAGGAAGGTACTGCTAAGCAATTATTATAAATTAATAACCAAGCTTTTTGATATAAAAGTTACTCTTTTAAATTCAAAAGGGTGTTGTTTAAGCCTGACACAATTTTTTAAAAATTAAATTATTCTAAACCTTATTAGATTTAACTTCTAACTTCTAAACTTTCAAAAATTTTAGGACAAAAGATTTTATTACATTTCGAAAAGTCTTACATTTATATTGTTGAATCAAGAGTAGGCCTTGACCAAACCAGCACCGGCCTTGTTAAGCAATGTCCACTTCAAGCCACTCTCAAACAAATTTTGGAATCATAAAGATCAACACCAAATTGTGATTTTGTACTGGCAATAGCTGAACAGAACTATTTCAAAAATGTCCAGTCTTGATGATTTCTTTGCCAAGAAGGACAACAAAAAGTCAAAAAAAAAAAGTCAAATTACTTGGCCACCAATGAGTTGTACAAAACGCTGGAGGAATCCGCAAAGCAGTTAACAGAAGCCGGCAGTGATCCCGATAAGTGTCCAGGAAACGAGACTCCAGTGGAAGTCCCTATGGGATCCTTTGGATCGACTATGAAACAGCTGGAATTCGGCAATCGATTCTCGGAAGAAACCGTTGACGCGGAGGACGAATGGTGTGATTTCACAGAGGAGAATCGCATGCACTACACTAGTCTACGCCGGAGCATCCAGATGAGTCTTAGCTCCACGATTCTGACTCCATTTGCCGGTGGCGAGGTCAAGGTCAAGGAGTCGGAGCAGCGGGACACCGGAGGCGATGGCATAGACGTGGGTCAGGGACATGATGATGGTATGTCCAATACCTGTTGTCCCTGGCAGAAGCTGGAAAACCATTTTCAGGAAGCCCCGAAGTATCAAATGGCCCCCAAGGATCAGAAGGACGAGATGGAGCCGGAAAAGCAGGAGAATTCGATCGAAATCAAGCGCCAAGTCTACATACCACCTGCTCTGCGTCAGAGCCAAGGTGACTTCAATCGGCGCCATCAGGCGGAAAGCCGCCTGCGCAACACCAACACCCCAACGAAGATGTCGGGAAAACCCCAAGCCCCCGATCTCAATAGTCCCGAATATTTTCCCAGCCTGACTGGCTCCAAAATATTCAAACGCACCAAGTAACCGATTTGCTACTTTTAATGTTCTTTCCAGTTCGAAGTTTACAACGATCAATTTGTTTTGTGTGGGAGTTCGGGTGCGGAGACTCGCTCCAATAAAAATGAATGCATACCGCCATCCCCTCTGTTATGTGGTTCTTTACTCGTAAACAAATTTGCGCTCAACAGGCCCATTAGCATTACACGACTTTTTGGGTACTCCCCGATGTGTCGTTAGCTGTAAACGAGCCAAATATTTACAATCAAATCGGTTTTAGTCCTAAATGCACCCGGTGGACTGTAAGCAAAAACAAAAACTGGCTAAACTGACCTCTTAAATTTTGTCGGCTAAGTTCGACGGGCACGAACTCAAAATTAACATTTATTAGTTGGCAAGTTATAATTGAGAATATAAAGTTTCAACTACATTTCCTTCATATATTTAGTTGCTGTTGCTATGTAACCAATCATCATTAGTGATTTCAGCCGGAATTACCAAGCATTCGCCGATTGACATAATAAAACAATAATTTTTAAAATATACGCAAAATTTATTAACATCTATTGCTGCTGGATTAAAATGGGAGGCTCTCGCTAGATTCCCAACAAGATTCATTCCAACAATTTTCGGCACACACAAATTTTCGGCTCCACATTGCTTGCAAACTTTTCTAAATGGCTCTTCATTCTGAATGAGGCTTCAATGAAGCATTGTTTCGAGTTCCTTCTCTGGATTGTGGATGGATAAATCCTACTTTCCTTCTAAGCAGGCTAGCAATGTCCTCCGTAGGGCCCGTAGCACGAGCAGCAGCCGTAGGGTCCACAAGGACCGCAACAGTGGTTGATCGACCGGAACCACTGGCCATTGTAGGGTCCGCACAGCATACAGGGTCCCAGTCCGCCAGTCGGGCCGCAGCAGGTGCCGGGCATCGAACACATTCCTGGATTGCACATCTCGGTTTGCTATCAAAATTTACAATTAAAATAAATTTTTATAATTTCACTTATCAACTCACATTAGCCTGTTTACGGAAGTAGGATTTTTAGCCCAAGAAATTTGGTAGTCGTCCAAAAAGATGTTTTCTGTAAGAGAACCCAAACGAGAATGAGCTCTAACCACTCACTTGGAAAACTAGGCTTAACATTTTTTACTCTCATTTCATGGCCTTCTAGGTTGCATTTTCATGGCATGCTTAAAATTTGTCGCTTAATTCACATTTTTTATGATATAAGACGAAGTCGTAAAATTCTTAAAGCTGTTCTCGACAGGCCGTGAATCCAATGAAATTCCACTTCATTGCTCGTCTTAAAATACTTTCAGTGCGTCTTGGTAGGGCTCCTCATTCATTCCCTCTAACTTTCGATGTCATAATTTAGCCAAAGGCGCAACAAGTTGGAAAAGCCCGCCACTGATTTTTCCTTTTGCCTCGCTTTTATTGTTTTACCGAGAGCAGAGTTTTCTTAAGCATTTTGTGTGGGGCAATGCACACAAACCTATTTTTCTTCTCAGCCGGGATTCCGTCTTCTTGTTTACGGACAACAGAGACAGAGTCGGGATTCGCAGTCAAAGTGAAGTAAAGTCACTTGACAAGTTTTGTCACGTGCGTCACATGCTGGAATGCACCCCCTACTCCTGGTGGAAAACCACTTTTCCGAGGCGCCCCTTTTTCCACACTGGCTTCTGAGCATTTCGAGCAATTTTCCAGGCATGCTTTGCCGCTCCTGTCGTTGTCGTCATTTCATTGTTTCAAAATTGTTGCTCATGTTGTTCCTGCTGTTGACCCGCTTTTCTGTATTTTTGTTGCCACGTTTCTTGGTCGGCAACCAGGCTTCAACCGAAAGAGCTCTTGTCGGCGTAAATGTGTTTGTGATTATTTAGTTATGGCATCTAATTGAGTTTTCAGTTTGTTTGGCTGGCGTGGGAGTGTGGAAAGTGCTTATACAATAGCTAATTGAGTCGATTACTTCAACATTTCTCACGTTATTGCTTAAAATCCGAGTTCCTGTCGATATGTACGCTCAAGGTTTGTGAATTGATTCAATCATAAGAAGTTTGACTGTTATACCTAATGAATTCCTTAAGATTTAAAGATGGAAGCTACACAAATGTAGAAATGGTTAAGAAGCAAACGGAAGAGTATTGCGATGATAATTTATTAACGCCAAGCTAAAACTTAATAAATGTTCTCTGTAATTTTTGATTAATAAGATATTCTGTGAAAATACATGTATATAATTCACGTATTTTTAAGTTTTTCTCTATTTTCTTTTAACTGTAAATTCCTATTTAACTAAATCTTTATTAGATTACAATGCGATTTAAGAAAAGGAAAGCAACCAAGGGTATCAGTTTATCGATTTAAATATAGAAAAAGCCAGCCAAACTTTATCAGATTAACCAAATTAAATTAAGGCCCTTCCGCTCTTCGTAAACAACCAACTGGCTTGATGGTTGAGCTTATTTTTTGTTACGATTCAGAGGCCCCAATACCCCGTAAGTACCCATATCCCAACATCATCTAAATCGCGTGCTGGTCTCGTATTACAGCATTGCATACTTGCAGGCGCGTGCGCTCCCATTCGATTTGAACTCTGTGGCGACTTTAAAGAAAAAGCATCAGAGAGTCGAATATGTTGTGACTGTGAAGCTTAATGTTTCGTGTTGATGTGGCTTTTTTGTTATTATTTTCGGCTTCTTTGCTGGTATTTTTACAGTTTACAGCAATGCCTTTTTTTGCAGCGTGCTGAGAAGTTCAATGTCCCCCATTTTTCAAGCGTCCGTGCAGCGGAAGTTTTGGGGCGATAAGTTTTTTGTTCCCTTGCTTATGTTTTTGATTTATTTATTTGTACGTTACAGCTTAAGGGAGGAAGAAAACTCCATTAAAATTTATAATTTACCTAATACTGCATAATTACACAATAAATTAAAGCTAAAATATTTATTTATTCCATTTTTGGTGTATTTTATTAAGAGTGCAACAGGTTTTTCAAGCTAGGGATTATATGGGGCAATTATGGAATAAATACATTTTCTTTGATAGAAATAAGGTTTAATTTAAATTGACGAACCTAACGATTTTTCAGTTGAATTAATATAATACCTAAAATTTAAAAATTATATTATAAATTATATAATGTGTTTATTTATTTTAGGTGCGTTTTGCAGGTTTTCGCATCCCTTTAAAATCGGATTATTTATAAATTCCTTTCATGGATTTAAATAAATGTATTAAAGAAGCATGTCATAGTAAATGGATAAATGTTAATAAATGTGTAATATACCATCCAAGTTGAGCTGTTTGTGGTCACTTGACTGCCTGAATAAATCAGGGATGTGGATATATTGACAGAGCTCACGCAGCCAGACATAATGGATGCTGTCTGAGTCAGTCGGTGGATCATGATGCCATATCTATATGTACGTCAATCCTTACATCGGCATTAACAACATGGTTATGGTTGTGAGAGAATTAGAGCGAGTCAAGTGAACTCCGCCTTTCACTCTCTCTATTGGGATTTCGATTTCTGCAGCGAAGCATAGCTCATGCCCATTGTAGTTATGCATTGAATGTTTTGCTGAAGTGCACAACCAAACAACTGCTCAATCACTTACTGAATCAATCAGTCAGAGCACAAAAACCCCGGCAATGTGAAGACGTTTGTGGATTTATAAACCGATGCCAGCAATTATACGCCCAAATGGAGTTTGTCTATAGCCATTCATCCGTTACCGAGGAAATATGCATTTGTGTGTGCTAAGTTTATATTGTCTATTGTTAGGTTTCGGCAGCTAAAGAGCACTATTATATCTGCGCCTAATTCCTATTGCGAGAGAATCAAGCCAGAATCCGATTGAGTAATTTTAGAAGGGCTTAATTAAGTGGTATTAGTCTAAATTAAGCAATTACTTCTCTTCATCTCCTAGTGAAAGGTAAATCATTGCATTCAAATGGCTCCAGGGATTGAGGATTTCGGCTTATAATATTTTTTTGGGTGAATTAAATAGTTAAGTTATGAGCCTAATGAACACATTTAATTTTTTGGACCTTTAAATAGAAAGCAATCCATTTATAAATTCAATTTCATTAATAACATACAACCAGTAATTATAAATTTGACCTGATGCCCAAAGAGCTTTCAATACAACCGCTCTCTACTTTTATTCATTTCCTCCCTGATATTAGATCTGATTTGCACTCTTCTTCATATGAACACACATAGAAATTAAATTTATTTTTTTTGCCAATCAGCAAATGGAATTTATTTTCTCCACTGCCCAGATATTTTGCAATTATACAAAAAGGTTTTGCTGTGCAATATGTAAACAAAGTCGATTTTAAGTGTTTGCATAGAGTGAATTTAAATTTTTGGTTATTGACCATTGAAGGCAGATGAAAAATGTGCGCATAAATCAAGCAATTAATCTTAATTTGACTTACTAGACCAGATGTTTGCACCTATATCAATAAATCTAATAAATTGCCTCTTTAAAGTGTCGTTAAATTCCAGTTTGGGATGAAACTTTTTAAGAGTGGACAACTTGCGCTAAAGGAGTCGCAAAAAAAAAGTTTATAATTAAAACTTTACGCACGTTTTGGCCAAGTAAATAGCACAGACGGCTAACACAAACACAATGCCAACACTAGCGCAAACAAGAAGCCATGGTTTTGCTCCTTTTGGTACGCATCCAGCGTACGAGAATTTTGTGCTGCATACTTAAGTGGGCAAAGTCTTCAGAGACAGAACATATGCCAGGGTTAAAGAACCCAGTGGAATGGGACTGGATGCTGCAGGGCCTCGAGATTGACACTAATTATGGGGACCGGCAGCTCCTTGCATTCAAATACTCCCCAGAGTTTGCAAGCGATTGCAAGCCACAGCTTTTAGCTGTGTAACCATCTCGTAACAAGCAAACATATTATTCATGAGCAACTGTAAAAACAACATCAACCAAAAATGTAAGTCAAACGAAAGTTCATATGTAAATATTTTCAACATGCTGTGTTTGTTTTAAAATTTGGCCAACCAGTTTGAATTTGGTCAGTTGATTGCTGGCTGCTGCATAAATAAATGAAAATGCTACATTTTGGGTGGGCCCTTAACACTAGTTTACAAAGCTATATCGGCAAAATACTACATAAATCCAAGTTTGATTTTTCGATGATGAAAATTGAAACCAAAATTGTTTTTATGGAAAATGGGTTTTACTTCATTTGTAATCCTCTTTTATTTGTATCTCGAGTTGTGTTCGACCGATTACAACCTGATTATTTTACCGAAAGAGCTCTTTATAATTAAAAAAAGTTAGAGAGATTTTAAAACCACCACCATAAATGGTAAAAACCAAAAATAATACACGAAGATAAAACTTTAACAAAGACAACAAGTTATTTATGTTCTAAGCTGAAAAAGCTATGCTTTAGTCAGATAGTCAAATAAGCAATTTGTCGATTCGATTTTGTAAGCAAGTGTAATTTAATAAATTGTTATTTATTTATTTATGTACACTTTATATAAGAGTTTTCGCGTTTATTTGTATTCTTGGAAACAAACTTAAATTCTTTTATTAAATGAATTTCGTTTGACAACTATTATTAATGAGTTAAGTTAAAATACCGTAAATATTTGTGAACAGGACGCGAACCTTTCAACGGCCGAACTGAAAGAGCGAGAGTCATTTCGAGTTAATTGTCTGAGAATGGTTCGTTGCCAGTCGGCGGTTTCGTTTTATTTTACTTTTTTAATTATATGCAAATTATTGTAAACTGTTGCGGCTTTGTCTTTTGTGCAGCACAAAATGTACGTACACCGAAAACACCCTATGGGGGAGGAATAATGAGTTGAAAAGGAATAGAGCGAAAGGATTAATCCGAGTGAAATAAATTATAATAAGAATTATATGGAGCATAGAGTATTGGGTAATTATTTAAATGACCGAAAATATAATTAAAAATTCAAATAAATAATTTTATTTTCATTTTATTATTCAGTTTTGTATAAAAGTTTATGAACAGTTTTTTTTTGTTAAGAAACGTCAGACCTTCTGCGACGATTGAATCACCTCATTTATGACATTAATTTATTTTATGTTTACTGCAGGCCAGGCGGTTGCCTTTAATTTCTGCTGGCCATTAAGGCAAACCTTGTGTATTTAAAGCTTGCTCTTTCTGTTATTTCAGTGAAAACATTTATTACCCAATTGTCCTTCTTTCCCTTCGGGCACACACAAAATTGTTAATTTCATATGAAAAGTGCATTTATTTTCCATTTGCAATGCAAAAGGCTCCCTGCTGGGCCAAAAAATTATTGCATTTAATTACATAGCATGTGTTTTCGTTATTGTTATATCATGTATAAAACGGGTTCATAGTTAAAAATACTTCTGCCCTTAACAAAAACTTCACACCGATTGTAAACGTTTGCAAAAAGGAATAAATAAATTGGAAAATGTTTGATTTTAATTTAATTGAAAATATGTTTGGTAATGCAAAATGCAATTTGCTAAATACATTGTCCTTAAAATCGATTGTGAAGCTTAAATATTTTACTGAATTGAAACGGTTTAGCTGTATGATCTTTTTTGTCAACTCATTCAACAAACTTGGTGTGGGAAATATTTTTATATATAATAAACAATTTCGCTCATGTTTTTCAACGCTTATAAAATTATTATTCAACTGTCATCAGCACGCGGCGTTCCCGTCGTCTGCGACATTGAAAAAACGCACGAAAGCTGCTGCGAAAAGATAGAAAAATCCTTAAACTGCTTGTCCTTATTATCTGGAGCATCATTATTCACATGGCACAAGGCTGGATTATCACATCGAGCTAAGAAAGGACGAAGTGAAAGCCAGACAAAGAGACAGGCTCAAGTGAAAGTCAGGCAGCCAGCGAAAAAGCGTCGCATAGTGCACAAAAAAAAACAAAGCTAGAAAATTAAAAAAAAATTGCTATAAAGTCACAAAAGACACAACAAAAAATTGAACAAGGGCATATAATGCTAATGGACAAGCTAGTCCATCGACAAGAAGGATAACTTTTTTCACATGGTAGAAAGGATGCCCATTACTGGTCGGCCTTGGTTTTTGTCCTTCGATTTGTGGTTGAAAAAACTTACTGGCCATGTCATGAAGGATCTGAAAAAAATAGCTTAAGTCTTTTCGTTTGATAAATGTATGAGGTATTCGAATTTTTACTTGCATTTCATACTTTACGAATGTAAATGGGTCTTTTAAGATAATTCGATGAAATTGATGTTTGCAGTTTACCTTGAACCTCTGCAAAAACCGTTAAAGGAATCTGTTTAAAATGTAAACAAAAACTCGTTGTATTATTATGAAAACAAATTTGTAGATACTTACTAATTCGTGTGTCTTTTTAGAGTATCTTATTTAGTATCTTATTATCTTAATTAAGAAAGGCCGCCAACTTCGGTAATCCAAAGTTTATATACTCTTTCAGTTGTTAGAATAATTAAATATTCTATATTTCAATTTCGATACTTAAAAACAACTAAGCTATATCGTAATTCGTAATATCGTAATTCTTAAATCGTAAAAATAACTAATATAATCGTTAGAAATAACTCAAATAAAATAGGAAACAACAAAGTTCTTATTTTATTTCTTTGTTCCTATGGCAAGTTTAAAAAGGTATTTGCTTGTTTAAAATATTTATTTTCATTTTGATATGACTATTTCTTATACATTTTTTTAAAAGTTTCGTTGTAATAAAAACTTGTCTGCATGTTTATATAATTACAAGTTACTGGTCAGAATTAAAGACAATTGTAATAAGTATTTGAGTTATAGGACTGCTTTTTTTTATTTTTTTTCTGGAAGTTTATGGGCTGACACAGCTTTTTAGGTAAAAATAATATAAATAGGAAATAACCAATGAACCGTATCAGTTTATGAGACAGAGGACAAATCAACTTCATTTCCCCGCCAATCTTAATCAACCTTTAAGTCACCCACCGCACCACTTAATGGCCAACGAACCACCATCTTCAGGCCCAAACCAGATCGGACCCCCATTTACTTGCTGTGGCCGGGCGGAGATATGGTGGCAAATATTATCAGTGTAATGTTGCATGGCGTGTCCCAGCCGTCCACAGCAATCTATCAACAGGAAGGCAGATAGGCCATTGTGCAGGTGATGGTGCTCGTGTTGGCCAGGCCGAAAAGGTCGTCGTGGCCCGGATAATGGGGGGCCGATAGGGTTGCCAAATGCAGCTCCATTCGAGACTGGGAGACTACCAATCTGCAATCATCTCCGGCTGCCTGCCGTTGATGATGCCAATAAAGTGCTTTTTGTTGTTTATGCCGATAATGATGTGTCATCCCGTCCGACTGGCAAATGGGCATAAAGCCCTCTCCCTTCGGCTTTAAATCTTCTGGCGAGGCGATTTCTTTATTTGACATTTTCTTGGGAGGTGTTTACGTTGAACATGCAAATGGGCAACCCGCAGTTAGCCATGTTAATGACTTTCCCATGCAAATTGGTTTGACCCTTGGCAACCCCGAATATTGACCGTTTTTAAGTGTCCCTGACAGACTATTGGATAAATTATGAACTTCGTGGGAATGCTGCAAGTATAAACATTCCATTGAAGCGACATTTTACGACAATTATGCACTTTCGTTATTGCGAAACTTTACAATTTTTATTTAATTTGCCTTTATTTATTCATATGGCAAGCGGTTTATTGCATTGCTATGACAACACATAAATGAAGAAACTCACCGCGAAATGGAGCATGTGGTATGGGCGATTGAGTTGGATCGTATATTATGGATATAAGTGCTGTGCAAAGAGGGAGATTAATTATATGTGGGGCAATGCCGGGTAATAAATTAAAAAAGATATTGAGCTGCATTAAGAAATTAACAAATAAATACAAATCTAAATGTGTTTTAACTTATTGATTTATGCTTTTGGCTACTTTAATATTTGACCCAATTTTGATAATTTTCAGGCATTTTAAATATATTCCGTTACGTATTTTCAATTTTTTAAACATGTTTATTTCTGAGGTGTGAAATTAAGAAATAATTCTTGTCTTTATGTTTGTGTGGTAATCTTAATATTAAAATATATTGTACATAATATTGAGTAACCCTTTTTATTGAAGAGTATTTCCGCAACTTCATAGCAAGTGTTAAATATTTACACATTTTTTGTTAACTACATATCTGTTAATGTAAGAAGCTTCCCATGCATGTATTACAAGCAGAGAACAACAGATCCAGCTCGGCAGCCGGTAGATACGACAAAAATAAAATTCTTTAATGCAAAAACAGGCGGGCGACATAATAAAAATGCGCATATGCATACAAGGGTATGCTATACATTGTACATATATGGGGAAAATGTATATTATATGTGGGCAGCCCAAATGTACGTCGTTGCAATTTTTACATTTCTGCGGCCACGCACAAAAGCCAGACCCGCCCACTTGATCACGCCCCCATCCGTTCGTCCTGGACGTGAAGTGAAGGACCCTGGGCCCAAACCCATGGTCTCTCCTCTTGGCTCATGCAAATGAAGTTATCCTGCGGTTATTTGTGGCTGTCGTTATGATGTCGGACAGCGAATGAGGACGAGTGCAGCCCGGATATGTTGCTATAGCTGTAGCTGTAGCTGAAGCTGTTGTTGCCTGGCAATTGATTAAAGCTTAATTGAATTTAAAGTCAAGTCAAGGGCTTTAAGGATTAATTACAATGTCCTGGGACGCGGGCATATCACTGAAATTGATGAGCCCAGCGCCATTCTTTGGCCAGCAATCCGGCCCCAATCGTCTTAACCGGTGCACGCAAGCCGATAAGGACACGACACCAGGTTGTATGTTGTGAGTGCACACTGGCTGCTTGTTGTATATGCTTCGGGATGTCGGGGCGAAGTTTCGCTTAAACCTAATTAATTATGGCAATTAATTGCAAATGCATTGCCCGGCCAAAGACAACACTCCACACCCCGGCCGACCGCAAAAGCCATCTGACAACTGACCGACTTTCGCCGCAAGGCCGGCGACTCAGCCGGGTTTATTCCGCCCGAGTTGGCTTCCTTTCGGACTCTCTGACATACGAGAAGGCCACCGTCGTGATTAGACAATGAAATGCGAAACTGATAATTGGCTAAGCAGCTAAAGAGAACGACGATAAATGCTTTTGCCTTTCCATTGTTTGTCTTGACATTAGTCGGACTTGCAAATGTGTCAGCTGAAAGGATTTAATGCTCAACTATGTTTAAATTTGCTAGATATTTTAAGTCCCCGCTGATGACAAAGCCTAGTATGGATTGCTCTGCACTTAATATGATTCAACTTAAACACGAATACATTTTCCATATGCCAGCATGAATTTATTATGATAAATCAAAGCGAAATGTATTCAGCACTGGCTTCTATATTGGGTTGTTTGATTGGATCATTAATCTGTGTTCAATATAAATAATGAAATTTAATTAAAATAAACGATTTTATTAGTTATGCCAACAATAAATTTTATTGTTTTTTAGAAATATTTATAGCCCCGAAATCTTAAGCTTCACATAAGACTTTTTCTAATCAGTTATAGTTTGAAAATGTGGACTTATTATATTTATTTAAACAAAACAAATATTATTTTCCACTTACACTTGGACAGATCATAGGAAATATACATTAAAGGATTCCCAATATTGAAATACCCAAAAAACACACTCCTGGCAGATCAACCTTCACCTTGACATCCCTGAACATCCTGGCTCCTGTCTCTTGTCGGAAATTAATACACTTCCGTTTTTGGGTCTCCCATCGCATTACTCAAAATGTGTTTTTGCCGCTTTGCTCCGGACAAAGAGACATAAAAATTAATTTGCTTTTGCCGTCGTCAGGCTGCCGGAAGCGCGCTGTAATCAACCGACAAATAAATTAACACTGCTGATGGAAGGGCAGGCGGGGTGAGGTGGGGGCTTCGCGTTTCGGATTTTTATGAGCGCCAGGCAAATTGCGAGGCCCTAGCGTTTTTGACCTTTTCACTTGATTTCCGTTTATGACTAACCTTAAATACATTTTTCCCAATATTTTACCCATTTTTTTCCAACCGAATTTCGCTGCTCTGGCGTTTAATTTTTATGCGCCCGACATGGTTCAAAGCCGGCCAGTTTTTATTGACAAAATGAGAAGAAAAATAAAGGTTTTTTAATATGCAAAGCATGTCACGTTTGACGGCATTATTCAATAAGCAATTTAAGAGAAAGCAGCGCGAAGCTCACCGTGTTAAAAAGTAAATATTAAATATAAATAAAATGAAAATGAATAAATAATCCGGTACGCAAAAAAAAGGGTTTCATTGAACGATTTTAAAAGATGACAAGTTTTTGTATTGAAAATTAAGTAATAAAGTTAACAAATATCGGCTTTGCCAACTCAAGCTTAATAACATATATTTATTTTCTATCAATAGCATTTTAAAGGCTTACACAACTATTTCGCTGTTTGCATTTCCAGGTACATATTAATCGGGTTTCTGTAATGCAATTATTCTGCGCAAAAAGTTTTTTGGATAAACACAAGCTTTAAATTCGTCTGCGATAATTGTTTGGAGGCAATGGATCCCAACCCGCTGCTAAATCCTGGGAAAAATAAAGGGATTCCCATGCCGCCGTTGCCAATTACTAGGCAAAAACCAGCCACAACAATGTTAGATGCTTAAAATGTCGACGAAGCGCACATTAGGCTTAATTATAAGCAAGCAGACAAACGAAGCGCTTCAACACTGCCCAAAAGCCAAAACAACACGTATACGCCCCCTTGTGCCCGGGAAAGGACATTGTTGCTGCCGAATAGTTGTTGTTATTACAGCCTTTTGTGGTGGCCAGAAAACTTCACTTGCATAACTCACGGACGAACTGAAATGACCGAAGGACACGGCAAAGTTTTGGCCTTTAATTTCGAGCTCTGCAACGGTCACACTGGTCAGTCTGCGAGTGTGTGAGCGCCAGTGTGGCCAACTTGTCTATTTTATTTTCGATATTTGAAGAAAGTGACTAGAATACATCCCAGATAATATTGATACTGGTTTATTTTTACAAAAATGGTTTTAACAACATAATTTGTATTATTATTATGACAAGGTCTATCAGTAGATAAATTATTTATTAATACCTTACAATATTAGCTCTCTTAAAGAATAAAGTACCAAGCTAACTTGAATGCTAGTTGTAGCTAGATTTCCTAATCTGTAGTCGGCAACACTAGCGATTATGTGTGTGGCAGTCGTGCGTTTGGCACTTGTTGTTATTGCTGGAAAACTTTGGCAGCGTTTCCCACCATCTGCGCTGCATCTGCATCCTGTGCGGTTTGCCTGCTGTTGTCGTTGTTCTCCAAACATACTTTCCACTTTCCTCTAATTCCCCAAACGCCCACCATTCTTTCCTCGCCCTCGATGTTTGTGGCTCATTAAAGCATTAATCATAAGATGGCGGAACGATGTTTTGGGTTGGGCGTATGGCTATGTGGTCCGGTCACGATTGTACAACTTTAATGGCATCACGTCGACCATCTCAATTTCTTTCACTTGGTTTGCTCGAATATGAGAGCAAACTTTCCACTCATAAACACATACACTGCGAAGCGGATTGGTGGATATATATTTTTGGGAATTTAAATATGCCATTATAATTCTAAAGTTAAAATAAATTAATTATAGCTAACAAAAACTTTTTGGTTTAATAAACGGGACTATAGTTTTATTTAATATTATTATAATGGTTTGTGTACAAGTGAAGTTAAAAATTGACTTAGAGAATCATATAAGATATCCCAACTTCGAGTTACCAAATTAGATTTTCTTTCTTGTATTTCCATTTATTAGCGAAATTCTTCCAAATGAATCAAGTCAATACAATTTGAAATTAACTTAACCATTTGTCTAGACTTAGAGTATTAAGTGTCCGTTTTCTTCCACTGAAAGGACCTTGTTTCTTATTTGTGGCATACTTTTGTGTGGCCGCGAAGCTAATTGTTTCGAAGCTTGTTGCTTGCCTGGCTCATAATTCTTAAATGCTTTATTACCCAAACACAAGCCCCCATTTGGCCACACCCCAGCTCACACTCAATCTCGCAAATTGGCCCAGAGCAACGTCGACGGTAATAAAAATTAAATAAAACGCATTCGCTTCCTACAAATTTCTTAATGTTTACTTGGCTGTTTGTGTTCAGCACACATATGTGTGGGTTTGTCACTCTGTTGTTGTTTTTCATTTTGTTTGTTATTTTTTGTTTGTCGCTTTGTGCACTGCAGTGGTTTTTATTCCGCCCTCTCTTTGTCATTTCCTTTTTTGGGGGCGGAGGGCGCGTCGCCCCCACGGGACTTGACATTTATAGCTGGGGCATTAAAAGTCAAGAGTGGCAAATGGGGGAGGAGTTTCTGGGGGATTGAGGTCACACGTCGGGGTTCATGTGGGTCTGTGTTTTAAGGCACACTCACTTACGGTTCGTTTAGGGTAAGTAGCACGAAACATAGACACAGGGAAGTATAAATATGTTTCTTCTTCAAGGGCAATTAATTATAATTTATAAATTCCAAGACAGATTATGGGAGATCACGGGGAGTTACAACTTAAGATTTTCGGTGCACGTATTTCAACAATTGTCTTAATACAAAAAGCTCACTACCTCATTGTTAAGTCAAAGAAGGAATAGAAGAAATTAAAGAAAAATCTTAAACCATCGATTGAAGATGTAATGGTCATATTTTAAGAGACATAATTAGCAGAGGGAATATAAATCTTCATATACGTATGTGCGTGTTAATTAATACACAAATGCAACTTTTAATTGAAATTAACCTGAGTGGAAATTGAAATCGGCCATGCTCGTTTGCACAGACACATATCCGTATGGGGTTCAAATTGCAATGCATAAATCACATAATAATCAGACATTTACGGCCAGAGTTTGTGTATTATACATACGATTGGGTGTATTTGGGAAGGGCTGGTACAATGGGAGGTAGATGTCAATCTCGCAAGCCAATTGTCAATTGAATGCATTACAATTACCGAAATCCCGCAAATACTTCCTTCACCGGGGGAATGGGATGGGAGCAAAAATCCAAATGCAAAACTCTGCTGCTCGATTGCATAAATACTTAAAATTGCATACGAACATGGCGGCACCCACTTTCCCGCCCCCTTAAATTGCACAGAATTACAGAATCGTGGTGTGTGCAATGAAAATTGATTTATCACGCACACAGCATGTACGGTCACGCATCCAACATAAATTTTCATTCACTGCCTTTTCGGAAGCAGCGGCTGCCGCATTGTTTTTCCTGGTGTATCTGAGGCGCTGGAAAATTGTTTTGTACGCAGCATAAATTGCAATTTTATACAGAAACAACCAGGCTTTAGCCGATCCGTACACCCATATGCGCATAGGTGTAGGCGCTGCACTGGTGTACAACAAATAAAACTGACTGTTATTGTAAATAACAATAAAATTGGCATTGCCGAGGGAGAGAAAGCCAACAACGGTATGAGTATTTACAAGTACTTTGCGGTTACGCGTGGTTGTAAAAAACATAAATAATTGGCTTGTCTTCAACAATGGGCTTTAGCTTTCGTAGTCTTATTTTGTTGTTCTCTTCAAAGAAATAATAAACGAATTTATTTGGTATCAATTTTACAGACTGAGTCCCACATTAATTTGTGACATAGATTTTAAATGCAGATTTTTAATGTATTTTGAATTTTCACAGGCTTTTCTACTTATATTGAGAAATTAGTCCATGAAGTAATTGGAAAACCATTTAAGATCGACTTGAAATTTATTTTTTCTTTTTTTTTGGCTAAAACTGGCTAAAACCTTTTTTAATCTCCTTTTATATATTCAAAAATCGATAACCGATCACTAAACATATTGATGTAACGCAAAATAAATTCCAAATAGGAAACCCAGTGACAGAAAATAAACAACAACAACGGGTATTGTAGTAGCACACATTACGGCAGAGATTTGCATGCAGAAAATTCATTAGCACTTTAACAATGACAATTCATGTTACACACATTATGGCCCTTGCCACGCCCAACACGCACCTATTACCGCCCGAAATTCAGTTTGCCCTCCTCACAGAAGGATATTAGATTACAGAGCTGACGTAATTATTGCTTCCTGAGGTAACAATGCGCATTACAAAACACATTTCAGATTGATAGTCGGCCGATAGTGCATCATTTGGCAATTACAATTCACTCAAATGAATCATTCATAAGCGACGCTTAAATGGAAATTTAAGCGAAACTTTGCTGGGTGTAAATCACAGAGTTACTGAGTAAAGATACCAAAGCCACTTGATACCCCTCAATGGGCACTTTTCAGCGGACCTTTCTTCTAAGCGAATGTCTCCCAAGACACCACTAAACAAATTAGCGTTAATTTAATGACACCCATTACCGCCCCTTTCTTGCCGTCTGGCAGGATTTATAGGATTCTATAATAGATGACAGCAGGTTCGGTTCCTCTTCGACTGCCTCAAGAAGAGTCCGAGGCGAGGCAGTGTGCAGACCATAAATTCCATTTGATTTTCCTCCAAAAACTCCGACCTGCAATGTCAGCACCAACTGTTGCGTGGGCGTGGCATGCTGTTGAATGGCAATGATGCTGACGATAATAAACTTGTCGCAAGAAATTCCTGGTGCGATGCTGAAACAGCCGGTGAAATTTTCAATTTAAAGGTACACCCTGAGCAGACATGAATGGGGGATTTAAACAGACGGACTCTGGCATTTACAAATATTTGGCATATTAAATATCAACAAAAGAGTATCAAGCAAATAATGTTTTGTATTACACAAAAATGGTAATATTTTTTAAAACTAACAATATTATTTGTATGTTTGTGGATATTGACAACACAAAGTGATTTCGCCAAAAAAAAAAACATTTATTTAACAATGATATTTTGGGACTGTTCCATTTGGTGATTGCGGTGGCGAAAGAGGTCGTGGCCTTAATAATTTCAACAGGATAATAACCTTTTTTGATAAAACAGCTAAAACGGGTAACCGTTTTGTAATGAAATGACTTTTGGTCTTTAGATTAAATCCAATCTGTTTGTTTAAAATCGTAACCGTTTTAGGTATTACTAAAACGCCCTTATTTTCACAAATTTATACTTTTAACAATAGGTTTTGTATACGTTTAAGTTTATATACAGATTATTTTTTACCCAAATGCTGCTTGACTCTCCAAAATAAGTTCTCTTATATAAATAAAGAAGAGTGTAGGTGATTCTTAAAATGTAATACAGGCTAGTGACAATATCAAATTTGGCATTGCTTTCATTCACTTTGCTGAATTTTGTATATATATATGAGAGTGTTTCGCCTGCCCCTAAAAGTGGCATCAAATGCTCCTTCTCCCTCGACTTGTAAATAATAAATCTATTGCAATTCTTTGGACAGACAAGCGAGCGGGGCAACATTCCTAGACAGGCTGGCTGCATTTTAGATGCTCCTGCTGCTCCCGCATGCTTTGCCTGATGTTCTACTTAAAAATCGTGACTGGGCTACCGTATTTATATATTTGACATGCATATATTAAACTTTGCTCTTCAGCTAGAAAATTTAATAACACAAAAAAAAAAAAAAACGACGAGAACTGCGAAAATTGAAATACTGCTAACTTTGAGTGTGGAATATTATTATTTTTAAAATAACATGTACTTTTACAAGAGAGAAATATGAAAGTTTTTGAAAGCATTTTTTGCCCAGGTGTGCACAAAAATTGTTCGCACCTTTTCAGTTGCTTTGGCAGTTCCTTAGTTGGGCAGAGAGTTTTCTGCTCAGCTGACAGGGCAAAACCATCCACAAATTCCTATTTGTTTGCCAGCGCTGTTGTACATAAGTTGTGCTCCCCTTTTACAGAAAACTTTTTGCATACAACTAATGTGCACTTCCGCTTTTTGCGCGCGCCATTTTCTTTTTGGCTGCAACTTCTTCACTTCCGTATCCTTACCACTCACCATGGACAGGGAATGGTCCTTGCAGCAGCACCGAAAAATATGCGTTGTGTACGATATTATTTTGTGCTTCGAACTTTTGTTCGCCAAGAAAGGTAACGCGGGGAATGGATGTGCAAGTCCCGGATGAGTGCAGGGATGCATGTATTTATTGGCAAACTTTTCGAGGCCCTCAAGGGACTTTACTGGGCTGGCCAGCGAGTTCAATTGGAATTGTGGGGGAAAAATTTAAGTTTCTCTTCGAATTTTCAACACTGTGGCTTCTTATTATTTTTACAATGTGCCAATATGCATAGAAAATCCTAGTCACTTAGTTACCACACGAAAAGAGAATATACAATGGCGGTGAAGGGGCAAAATGCAAAATTAAGACAAGGAAAAATTAATGGAGCAAAAAGCATGTCAAGGTGTACTTAATAGTACTCACCATTTAAAAAATAAGGAATGAAAAATAATGACATTTTTTATTTTATCTCTCCTAAGTATATTTAAATCGGTATATTAATCAATTTTATTCACTATTTCATTTTGATACTTTTTTCTTAATAATAAGTACTTATTTAATTTCATTTACATTTCTTTTTAGGGATTTTAAAATAAAAACCAATGGAAAATGAAGTAAATAGCTTAATAAATTATCAACATTTTGTGTCAAAATCTGGATGCCTTATGGCGTTCTTTTGTCTATTTAGTCACATTTTTAGAAAGACCAAGATTGCAAATTTTCCATTTTAAAAGCACAGTGATCAAAATGAAAATGGAAACACGATTTTGTTTTTGGCATTGCTGCATACATGTATTTGATTTGATATTAAAGCAAATTTTAATAAAATGAAGCTGTCAGGTACTCCAAAAGAGCCGACAAACAAAGTCAGTGGGAAATAACTGCCGGCAGGAAAACAAATCTATCCCTGGGGTGCGTGCAACGAAGTGTTCTTCCTGCCGTCTGGTCAGGAGTGCAGTTGATGGCTCAAGGACCGTATAAATGGACCCCGTAATGCGTATATCTCTACATCTGTGTCTCCATGCCTTTGTGTATCTTCGCACCCAGGCCGTTGGACATGTTAAACAAAACAATCAAGACACTCGCTCAATGGGGAATGGACTCCTCTGTGTGGTTAGTCAATAAAAATACTGCCCAAATGGAATTAGCACGCACTCGACCAGATCACCAGCTGCTGCAAACGAATCTCAGGTTTGCATTCCACTGCCACGCCCACCGCCCCTCGCCCACACCATGCCCACCTGCAAGTCCTCTGCATTGTCGCAAAACACTTTGTCTCACTTAATTTTTTGCTCGTCTATTTTTGCTTTCTTTCATTTTATTTTTTGGTCCGGTTATCCCTGGCACTGGTTTTTCCTATAGTCGTTTTTTGGTTTTACTGCCTGCTGTTGCGATGCGGCAAACAATTTCAATTTAAATTGCCAGCTTTGCTTACCTTTTTGCCATGCTCTGGGCACACTTATCAGTGTCAATAAAAGTCCGAGGGGAAAACTATGGCCAAAGGAACTGGCCAAAACGAGTAGAACCAAAGAACCAGGCAGCGGCAAAGACAGATGTGACGCATCCAGCGGGCCCAGAAAAAAAGTGCAAGTCGCAGCAGATAGAGGAGTGCCATAGAAGCTGGTGTGGCTACCAATATTTAGCCCCTGCCTGCCACACGAATGTTGGCCCAACTGGGGCTTTAAGTGACCAAAGCGGAATGTGAAGCAGAACTTGCCTTCTCCTCAGGAAGCTTTTAGTTGAATTTAAAACCTTGGAAATATAGATAGGAAACAATAACAATGAGCAAGCTCATTTAAATAGTTTATATTTAACGTATTGAAGTAGATTTAAAAACATATGATTGATAATACTAACACCCAAAATTCGAATTCCACATGCATTTTCTTATAACGACGAATACAAAACTAAAACTTAAACTAATATTTAATTAGCTCTTTCCTGAAAGGCCATTTATATATATCTTCAAAAACTTATAAGTTTCTCATTAAATTTATGTTAACCCAAACATTTGTAAAAAAGAGACATGAAAATGGAAAATACAGACACGGGGGGTTCAGAAAATTCAATACAGACAAGGACTACGTTTTTCTGATCCGGTGAGACTATAATATATACCTGGCAAAATTCATATTCCCTTGTATTTAATAACAGATGACATAAGTATAAAAATGGTTGAATACCAGTTTTTCGGTCTGAGCTCCTATCGCAATGTCCGTCTGCAAGACTGAACTTTCTCCTCCACCATTTCCTGCTTTTTCATATTTCCCTTTTAAAAAAAACGAAAACAGCAGCTTAAACTGTGTTTGTACTTTTCTTAATTTATCCTCCACCATTTTTCCTGTTTCCATGAAAGCAATATTAAAGGACATGAGTGCAAATATTCCGATTGCAAATATGAAAAGCGATGGCCATATGAAATTGAGTATTTTATAAAATAAAAAAAAACTCAGCTGAGAATTATTTAAAAATGAACAACAAATTCTTCTCAAATTATTTCCCAAAAGGTGACATATATGATAACAGAAGATCCCTGCAGGTTCTTCAAAAAAACAAAAAAATTTTAAATTTACTGTTACCAATGCTTATATTTAGTTCCAATCAATACAAAATTCTGCAAATGAAATTTTTGTTAATTTTATTAAATATGCTACTTTCTTTTACGTATATACATCTTTAAAGGCTATACAAAATTACACTCACCGAAAGTTTCGTTCGAGTTTTAAGTGCTTTCATATTAATACGAAGAAAACACAGTAAAAACCTAATTTTCAGTACAATTTTCACATTGCAACACAAATTAATTTCCTTTGAGATTTGCCTTCTGCGCAACTTTATCGAGTGTCCTGTGAGTTGGCGTCCTTGCTGCAGTAACGTTTATGTATATTGTTCCCCTAACTGCCCTCAGCAACGGCCCCCGAAAACCAGAAAGGTCGCAAAAGTATGAAATGTCACTTTACAGTTAAAATGTCCAGAAAATTATCAACTTCAACATTTTGTTGCTTTTTTGGCTCGTCCTGCAGTGAGAGATAGGAAATATAGTTGCCCAGTTTACTTACTTGGTTGGATTTTTGCTGCCACAGACGCCAACTTATAATGAAGTCCTCGAGGACGAGGCACTCCGAGAATCTCTCTCAGTTATTTTAATGTAATTATCTTACCAATTGTGAGTGCAAGAGTGTGTCTGCGGTTCAACAGAAAGCAATGAAAAATTTTTGAATATGTTTCTGCTGGTAAAAATCCTGATAACAAGCTGTAAAAAACTTTTAATTAGCCATACAAGTTAATAACGCGCATACGCAACGTTGAACCGATGAACATCCCTCGAGAACATTCACAGTATGTGTTCTCTGATCTCTCTGATATTTTATTATAAGAGAACTTACATGGACAACCCTTAGGAATTTTGCAAAATACTAATGGAAGTACTGAAAATATTTTAAACGCAAGAAAAATATTTTTGTATACAATATATCCAGAGCATATTGACTTAACTTAGGTAAATCAAGGCAAATGGGTCCTACTTAAAAGATATATTATTTAAGTTTCAAATATAAAAGCATTTTATTATATTTTAAAAGTGCCTTTTTTTATTGGTTTCAAAAAATTTTGTGTTTAAAGACTATTAGGTTTATATTTAAGGTGTTCTTATATCCATCATATACTATATTATTAATTCTAAAAAGAATTGAATGGTGTTAAGCCTTAAATAAGGCCAATAAGGACTTTTACCAATATTGTAAATGGCTTTGTAAGAAAGAGTATAGAAATATTTTACCAGTGCAAATTTTATTCAATTTGCCCTTAATTATGGGCATTAAAACATGTACATATGTTAATGCCGGCTGCCTACTGTTTGTTCACATCCTCCATACCATATCCATTGCACAAGGACAATCTGAGCGGCTCTTCCTGTTCCTGTTTTGCTTCCAAGTTGTTCTCCTGTAAATATGTTACGTGTGCCAAACGAACAAACAAACAAAAGTTGCTCTTGCCTCCGGTATTCCACCGACATAATCACATGAATAAATATTATTTTTACTTTTCATGTGTGTTAGTGTTTCGTAAGCCTGGTTTTGATTATTGTAATTTAGGTTTTTAATGGTGGTCCTGTTTCAGTGTGTAATTATCAAAACTTTTTTACACATGATATTACACATTTAATACCTATTTATACTATATTCCATTTTAGGTAAAACAACTAAGATAGTTTGGTTATTATGTTTTGTATGAAGCCCAATTTGGTTTAACATGCTGTACGGGCTAAACTTTTAAAAGCTTCCAATGTTAATTTGCAGCAAAGAAGCTTTATTATTTTAGAATAGAACAAAGCAGAAACAGAATACTCTTATTTTTATGTATGAAAAATATATATTTTTATTATTAACATAATATTTTAATAAAATATAGTACTTTTATAACATAAACGATAAAGATTTATTCATTTTTGTTTTATACAAACAATTTAAAATGTTCAATTTCTTTTTAGTTTCAACATGAATTATAAAAGAAATCCTAATTAATATTATTTCATAAAATACAACAATGCAAATAAATTTTGATTTAAACATTTGGTATGCAGAAATTTTATGACTGCTAACTAATTAAATGGTAACGCCCTTAACTCCCACATTTTTCATCAACTAGGTAGACAACCTATGAATTCGTCGATAAGAAACTATTTGGATATCGAAATTTTAAAAATATCCTAAAAATGCCAAAAGAATCGATTAAAGATATACCAAAATATTCAACAACTGGCAAGGAAGGCTGAGATCTCACCAATCTGACAGTTCTCGGCTGATCGTTGGCGTGAATTGGTTTGGTTCGGTTCCTCGCGCCAGCGACCGTGTGTGTTCAGATTTATTTTTAAGCTGCACGCAGAAAATACTTTTCTGAACGGGTGAAGGCAATTTGTAATATTTCAGTGCTCTTCTCCTATTTCTTTTTGGCTATGCAGCTGTAAAATTAATCAGATTAAGTGAAAAACGTGGTTTAAAAACGGTTGACAGTGTAAAAGAGTTAAAAGTGAAAATATATATGGAAAATATATGTATAATGAGCGAAATAAATCTATATTATACATTGGGCTGGCACACTTTGAGCAGCTATATATAAAAATACATAAGAAAATGAGTGCATAAAATGATTTAAAATATTTTCAATTCAACAGCGCGGTGGAAGTAGTAACCATTCATTATTTTAAGGCATAAAATCGGTGGAAAATAGCCGATTTCCCAGCCAAATGAGAAATATGTACTAAGCAAAAGAGAAGATATCTCCCAAAAAGTTTAAAAATATCAACGCCACGTATGTTGCCTTTGGCTTCTTGGCTCGGATTTTCGGTACGCACGGCTGCCCCTCAACAAATAAAAATCGCAGCGTGTTTTTATTGTTGCCACGCGAGGGAATCGCCGAGGGATCAGTATGTAAGTGAAATGTTCAACAAGCAACCCCGCAATTAACTAGATCAAGTATATACATAACATATGCATCAACTTAGCCGTTTAAAAATAGCCTTTTAAAAGTGTTCCATGTTGTTCAGACCGTAGCATTGCCATATTTCAATAAGCAATTTAATTTGATTTAAGTATAAGGCAATGCAACTAGGCTAAATTTAATTTTATTGCCTGCCGATCGCTATTGTTGTTTCTCTTTTAAATTGGGGGCTACAACATTGCCGCATCGACAAATCCAACTACGTGTGCTTGATCTAATTTTAGACCGGCAAAATCGTCTTCTGGCCCAAAGAAAATGACCGACGAATTGCCGATCCTACACTATACGCAACACGCCCCAACCTCTTTACCCTCTGACGTTTTTCTGTTGTTTTAAAAAATATTTTCCCGCACATTTCTCATTGGACACGATGAAAACTAATTTTTGGTTGGTGCGGCATATTTCAGTTTTATAGTCAAAAATAATTAAAGCCATTGTAGAGAGGAGGCACATTGAAAGATTCTGCTATTTTGACCTTCGCTAAAATATTTTTGTTGAAGATTTTAAAGCCAAACAAAAAATGAATTAAAATCAATTAGGGCAGGAACAATTTTAGTACAATTTAATTATTATAAAAAAATCTTAAGTATTTCAGGTCATTTGATGGCTTTCAATTGTTTATAAAACCGAAAAAAAATAATCAGACAGAAACTCATGAAAATCGCGTTCAAAAGTAAACAAATCATAAAACGGTGATCAAAGATTATGCGTTTATTTATATTTAAGTTTTTAGAATCCGAATAATAGAAAGGTGTCGAAAATTTGTTAAATGACATTTTTTTAGTCAAACGACAATTTGTGAACATTAATTTCCATAGCATGCTCTAAGATGCCAACAAATCACAAAGCCACTTTCAGCCGGAAATTTATCATTAGCCAAATTGTATACCTCATCGAAAAACACACCCATGGGAAAACCAAATTTATATTATAAGATATGATATATGGCCGAGCGTCAGAAAGTATTTCGCGATGACTCAGGCAACCCGCTGTGTAAGTGAAGTTCAGTGGCAGAAGAAAAAGCATTGCGGGGAAAGTGGGCATTTTCATTATTTGACATTCGCTCTTCAATATCTCTCAAGAATTTCCCGGTCTCTCGCCAACTGTCAAACATTTTCCTCTGCGCCTGCGTTCAACAACATCAGCTGTTTGACAACAAATGTGAGTGCAAGCGGGACATAGATACTCAACATCGGGAATATCTCCCGATCTTTTCATAATATTAGTTTTAGCTTCCGATAAAAATATCTATAGAATGGGTGAGAGCAAGCTGAGAACAAATTAACACAAATAGGCGAAGCATGAATGTTTGGTTCCCGCATTCACTTGTTGGCACATAAACGTTCCAAATTCGATTTGTTTGTAAACACAGCGGTTCGACTTTTAGGGTTAAACAATAACTCTGGGATTTCCCGCCCTACAAGCGATTTATTAAATATTTATATAAAGAGTTCTATTGCCTTCTTTTGCTCAATGTTAATTATAATTTGTTACTGATAATTGATTTAAGCTTATTTTAAATTTGTTTCTATTTTCTTTAAGTTTATAACTCAGAATAAATTGTTCTGTATTTGGCCGTTAGAACTTTTATATTTATATTTACCAAATCCAATATAATAACTACCGTAACATATTATAAAAACAATACGATTCTTTTTAAGGAACGCCCGTCAAGACTTACAGCTTATAATATCTATACATACAGTTTATAATATCTCAAAGGACAATAGAAACCAAAATATTAAATAAATCAAAAGGTTTATTAGTACGATAAATATGCAAAGGCCTTCAACATCATTCTATAATTTTAAATAAATTTGTTTTAAATTGAAACCTTTTTAAGACTTTTAGAAAAACTTATTACACCAACATCGACCTTTTCCGATTTCACAACCTTACACCAATCGATAAGCAAGCTCCGAATCCTAAGCTTTTCTTGGGTAAACGTCAACATTTTCACGGTTGCCTCTGCGAAAAGCTGAATTTTCCTGCACAGTGTGCTTTTGTGCCTGATTCCTTAAACTCGTTCGCGTTGCTAATGGTCGCGTGTGAAAAATACAATAAAATACAACACTGAAAAGTCAGGAAAATCTAACAAATTAGAGCCATAGCACGGAAATTGTAAATTGCAATGTTAATATTCCGAAAGGGGGTCCTATTAACATATTATAGGGATATGAAGGGAAGCTGCTTTCACTTTCTTCGCAGTGAGCCTTTGAAATTTTTCACATATTCACATGTGTTGGTGCGGAGTGAACTGGTGTGTGTGTGTGTGTGAGTGTATGTGGGCTATTACATATGCGTGGGTAGGTCAATCGGTCAGCTTGAACCTCTCAACAGCTAAAAACTCTAGTTAAACCCTGAAATACTTAATGTAATTAATAAGCCAACAAGGCACAAAAGTATCCATACAGCATTTCCCAGGCGGGCCATCAAAAGACCATGAGCAAATTAGTTTTTACTGCCAAAAGCGCGCTCTTGACCCCATTACCGTCTATAGGGTTTTGTGGTAGTTTCCTCAATTCCACAAAATGAAATTTACCCGCATACTACCTTTTTCGGTTAGTACCACATGAAACCTCCCAATGCAAACGAAGTTTATTAACAAAATGTGACCAAAAAAGTAAATTTAAGTCTTTTTTTGGTAATTAAATGAAAGTTGTATTTTGTTTGCTGCAAAGGCCAAAAGCTCGGCTGCAGAAGGAGCTTGCCAGTGAGAGAGAGAAAGTTGCTTTCTCTCAGTCAAAGTTGATTGCCCATTTCCCAAAAAAAAAACGTTGCGACAACAAAGGGAAAATGTAAACATTGCGCGTGTTTTTGTTTTGATGCTCTCTCCCTCTCACACACAATCGCAAAAGTGGGTTATATATAGGTAGTGCCAGGAAAAGCCGATAAGTTATCATCTCCAATGAAAATTCGTTGTCTGTGCACTCAAATGGAATTAAGCAAAATCCAATAAAGTGCTCTGATAGCATGGCTAACCGAAAATATGTTCCAAATGCTAATTGCATAATCATCAGGATATGGTATCAATTTTCTAGAAATTTTAAAGGCGACTGATTCCCAAAGTGCTTGATAAATCAGTGTATGTTATACATTTTTTAAAGGATTTGGGGGGTTTTGAAATAACTAGAATAAGTTGTTTTAAATAAAGTTATTTGGCGGATTTTAAGTAATTTTTGTAATACCACCCAAAAAAACTACGATTTAGATCTACAATCCTCAAACGACATTCTACTACAGACTAACAATAAATGCCAAATTTTTACAAATCGCCGCTTCAAACTCGTCCAAATAAATGAGCATTAAAATACAACAAAATTATAAGTCACCACCGTCGAATTTCTACAACTGAGAACTATTTTCTAAACAAAATAAAAAGCTTTCCCCGTATTTAAGTGAGTCTGATTTAAGTGTGCATGTCTGTGTGGCGACTGAGACCAAACACACCTGTTGCTGCAATGCTTTGACCGCATTTCCCCATTTGGCATTTGGCAAGCACAATTTTCCGAGGAAAGCGCTCTTTTAAACCGCATTTCAAACGACAGGCAAATCAATACTGTGCGTCCGAATGAAACTTCAAATATGAATACAGGTACAAGGACTTTAAATCATTATTATCAAATAAAACGAATATCAATGCTCCTATCCATTTCTTATCTTCGTTGGTTGGAACTTAATTCGACATCTTTGTTTATTGATCTTCTAATTCTAAGTTAAATTAAATTATTGATCATTTATTTATTTTATTCTTGGGCTTGAAATGAAATACTTTAAAAGGTTATAGAGCCCATGAAAAGATTTAAATTATTTTATCAGATCATTTTATCATTTAATTAAATATGATGTTAATTTAAATAGTGATTTGAAACGCCAAAATTATAATTAGCTTTAGCACTTTGTATAAATTCCTATTTTTGAATATTCAGCTTGTCAATCCATAACATGTTAAATATTATGTATCGATTATTTGAAAGATATTTTCATAACAAGAAATCCAACTCTTAGGGTCGGCCCTTATTTTATTTATAATAATGATTTTGAACAGCAAGCTCAATACCACAATTGATTATGTCAATCTCGAGTTATGCAAATTTTCCAGCACTTAAAATTTTGATTGCCAATTTACTAACCTCTTATTAATACCCCACTAACAACCCGCAAGGAGACCGTAAGGAACAAGCCTCGTTAACACCGCAACAGCAACAATCGCCGCAGCAGTCAGAGCCACAGCAACCAATTACCCGACACGATGCCTTGGATAGTTCTAGTGCTAACAATAAACTAAATCATAAACACAATAACGATAAGGATAAGGATACAACTAGCGATAAGAATTGGGAGGCGGGCAGAGATTTATTGCCGGCCAGTGTTGTCATCGTCGATGAATCATGCCCCACGAAAAGTCAAAGGCAACCACCGCTAGAGTCGTCGAGCGTGGTGCCACGAATTGGATCCGGTGCGGGAGCCACCTCCTCGTCGCAGCGCCGCCGGCAATTGCAATTCCAGAGACAAAAGGAGGCCAAACTTTATGACCGCGGAGACGGGGAGCCCTCGACCTCGACCTCGACCTCGACCTCAGTCTCTGCCTCTGCCTCCGCCTCCGCCTCAACCTCTGCCTCAACCTCCACCTCGACCACAACCACTGTGATGGGCGGCGGTGAGCTGGTGAACTGTATAGCCTACGATGACAACACCCTGGTCATCGAGAGGAAGCCCTCCCCCACCTCCCCGTCCACTTCCCGGCGTTATCTGAAGACCGAAACTCCGACGCGTGGCAGTCGAAAGTATAATCGCAAGTCATCGGCATCGGTGGCGGCCAAAAGTGATTTGGAAGTGGTCGTCGTCAAGCCTGAACACCATCGATCTCCAACGATAACGCTTCCGGTACCGGCTAATCCACTAACCACTTCCGCATCGGCGGGCACCACGCCCACGGGAGCGGGATTGGGAGCGGGATTGGGAACTGCCACGGGAACGGTCCTGCAACAAAGGTACATACAACTCCAGCTGGAGCACGAAAAGAAATACATTTTCCATGCAATACAAGAGTTTGATTTCATGGAACAAACTAGGCGTTCTAGGGCATAGTAAGTCGGAACCAGACCCCACAATTAACTATCGTACTCCTATCGTGACTCAATGTTGTCCCTTGTGCTCGTCGTCTTATTGTGTGTCTCGTTTGTCTGAAATCGCATGCCCAGTAATTAGTGTGCCAATTATAGTTGCCATCTAAGTGGCTGGCTCAGCAAATTATTGTAATCCTATTTTAAACGCTTCCAAAATGGGTTTAGTATAAAGATTTTATAAAAGTTTATAAATAATTAAAGCAATATTTATAAATTTTTTTTATAAATACATATTTCAAGAGTTTTGTTTCAAAGGTCATAAAATCTTAATGATTTGCTTACAAAAATCTTGACACCCACCTAGCAGTTTATTTATGGTGACTTTAAATTATTCTGACATGTTTAGTCATAATCAATTAAACATTTCTGCCATAAATTTGGCCATACAAAAGTTAGTTTGTTTACTCACAAAATCGAAAGAAACTTTTGTAGTTTATCACCACCATAAACAATATAACACAAAACATCTGTTCGAGGAACGGTTACACCACACTATTTTAATTCTCATTAAAATTTTAAATTCAAAATATCAGTTTTCATTAGGAGAAACAAGCGTAAAATAAAATTTGGAAAATACAGGTACATTTAGGAAATAATTTGTGTACCCAAATTAGATTTCCACTAGAAAATGTGTATAGTTGTATGTTAAGTTTTAATCATATATCTTAAAAAACGGGGAAATTAGTTTACAGCTAAACACATCTACGAGTATATCGGCACACCTGACGATACCAAAAGAGCAATTGCTATTTCTTGGGTTAAATTAATATAACTTTTGCAATAGTATAACAATTCTTATTTTAAAGATTGTTATTTATGGAGCATAAAATTCCATACATACATGAAATGAGTATCGAATTCCTCAAACTTACGTTGACTCATTTTGAGAATCTTAAAAACAATTTCAGATTTCTTACTTAAAATGAATAAAAAATATAATCAATGTGAGTCAATGTGAATTTTAAGAATTCGATTCTCAATTTCATGCTCGAAAACACAATACTACTACAAATACAATAAATTGAGTTGGTCTTTTAAAATCTTAAAATTAACAAGGGACGTCATTGGATTGGTGTTTTTGAAACGGATAAGCCCAAAAATATTAAAAAGTACTAATAAATATTTAAATGACTCTGTCAACGGAACACTTTAAGGTTAAAGGCTTCAACAAATTTATAATTTAACAGATTTTTTAGGGTAAATTAAGTTAATTTTGATTCAGTAATGTACACTTTGTGGCCACACCCCACCCTGTAGAGTAAATGGTTGATGGCAAGTGCAACCCGATTGCTATATATAAAGAAAAATTATAATTTGTTGTGTTTCTAACCCTAATAGTTGCAGTGCCCTTGAGCCTTTGGAGGATCCAAACCAACCCAGCGGAACCAGGAGGCGACCCACCAGCACCGAACTCGCGCTCAGCAACGTCACCAGTCAGATTGTGAACAACGCCACCTACAAGTTAGACTTTAAACAGCGCCGGCACAAAAGCAACAACGGTGGTGGTGCTGCTGTTGTTGGTTCAAGTGAACCGGCGGCAGGATCGGGATCCTTGACAGGATTAGCAACAGGATCGGCGACAAGTCCGGGCGCGGCGGCTGGGCCCTCGAGCAGCGTTAAGCGTCGCAAATCCAGTTGCACGTCTTGCGGCGGTGGTGGTATTAGTGCCCCGCCCCCAAGGTTAACGCCCGAGGAGGCGTGGCAGCTGCAGCCACAGAACAGTGTGACTAGTGCCGGTAGCACAAATAGTAGTTACAGCAGCGGCGGCGGTCGCGACGACGATAGTAGTTACAGTGCCGTCGGCGGCGACAGCAGCAGCAGCAATAGTTGCAACTGCGACATTACCGGCGACAATAGCACGTTGCATGGTTTTGGCGTTGGGGACGTTAGTAGTTTTATCGCCGATTGCGACGACAACGAGGACGACGAGGAGAACGACCTTGATAATCCCGATCTCAGTTCGCAAACCCTTCGCACAGCGGCCATTGTAGCGGCAGTTGCAGCCGCTGCCAAGGAACAGGCCCAGGAGCAATCGCTAGCCGACTGCGATAGCTTCAGCGATCGGCGCCAGGATGCGGATGAGGGTGTCCGAATCATCCAGGATAGCGGTGGTAATACCAACAACAACGACTCACTCGAGGACGTCGGCGAGGTGGACGACAACGCCGACGTTGTGGTGAGAAAGAATTCGAGGAATCGCCCTTCCATTAGGCGGACATGCAGGATCACCGAGGAGGACGACGACGAGGACGACGTTGATTTTGGCAATCAGGAGGATCAAGAGGTGGATGACGAGGAGCCCGAGGGCACCACCATAGACATTGATGAACAGGAACAGCAGCAGCAGCAGGAGCACGACGAATCCGCTGAGGACGACGACGAGGACGTCGACGAGTATTTCGAGGAGGAGGAGGACGACACCCAGGCCTTTTCGCCATTCTACTCCAGTTCCGCAGAACTAATAGACAATTTCGGCGGCGGTGCTGGTAAGTTCTTCAACATCATGGACTTTGAGCGAGGCGACTCCGGCGGCGGTGGCTTTTCCCCGAACGGCAATGGCGGACCCGGCAGCGGCGACAACTCCCGGGCGGCCAGATACGATTCCGGGGAGGGGGATCTGGGCGGCGGCAACAACATCATGGGTGAGTAAACGCCTCACTAACTGTCTCCTATCTGAAAAAATTAATTTTCAAATCAATGGCACTTTAAAGATCCATTTTATAGTTCAATTTAAAATTTTAATTTTATAAAAGTATTAGGAGAGAAAAAAATGTAATTAAAGATATGTTAATATGGTTATTTAGAATTTCTTAACTTCTTCCAATTAAAAATCTTATGGCATTTTGGTTAAAACCTTTTGATGTGTACAACATTAAATGAAAGTTCCGGAAGGCCAAACCTATTTATAAGACCAAGGCTCATTTTAAAGTTGATTTTTCTAAAATTATGTAGGCTAGGCTTCTTTTTTATAAAATTGTTACTTCATGTAGTCCATTTAAACCCCTTTTATTAGATTAATTTTTTTGGTTGTTCTTACTAATGGATTTTTAAACCTTTTCACAAAGTTTAATATAAAGAGTAAATCAGGATTAGGCAAACCATGATAGAAAAAACTTATTAAGACTCTAGTTATTTCAAGAAAGTTGTGATCAGTTTAACTCCGATTTAAAATAATTTGTTCCACTTACTAAAAAAATCCTTTTCATTCGCTTGAAGGCATCGATTCTATGGCCATTGCAAACATTCCGGAAACAATGAACGGCACCACAATTGGACCAAGTGGAATTGGTGGCCAGAAAGCTGGTGCTGCTGCAAGTGCAGCCGGCCAAAAGAGACAACAGCGGCGGGGCAAACCGCAGCCAGATCGACCGCAAAGAGCCCTATTTTGCCTGAGCGTCAAGAATCCTTTGCGAGCCCTCTGCATTCGTATTGTGGAGTGGAAGTATCCTTTTCATAACCACATACCAAAGAAAAATCTGATTTTAGTATTGTAGAATAGAACTAGTCAAATTCTTCAAGAAGAAGACATGCTAAGTAATTCAAGTAAAGTAGCTAGTCACTGTCACTCCAATTTACAAAAAGAAAATCTTAAATCTAACTAAAAACAAATTCTTGATTATAACAAATGTTAAATTAATAGAAAAACGCATTTGAACTAGTTCTTTGAAATGAAGAAAACACTATTTTTTGAATTCCTTAACACATTATCCTTTCTAGACCATTTGAGTTCCTTATATTGTTAACCATATTTGCCAATTGTATTGCCTTGGCTGTTTATACGCCTTATCCGGGCAGCGATTCGAATGTAACGAATCAAACTTTGGTAAGTCCTGCCCAAATCAGGGGTGTGTTTAAATCTACAAGATATTTACTATGGCTTACTAATGAATATGAATTTCTTTCATGTATCTCTTACATTCACCTCATCTACATCCAAATCACACATCCAATAAACTCATTAATGCACCAACGATACGATCCTTGATCCCCGATCCGCACAAAAAAAATAAAACACATGCACTCCAAAACCAAAACAAAAACAAAAATCAACACCGAAACACAGGAAAAAGTTGAATATATATTCCTAGTAATATTCACAGCGGAATGTGTTATGAAAATTTTAGCATATGGTTTTGTGTTACATAATGGTGCATATCTAAGAAATGGATGGAATTTATTAGATTTTACAATTGTAGTTATAGGGTAAGCATACAAAATATTCCAGTTAAAAGCGCTTAGCGCCCAGGCCCTCTGCGGCCTCGTTTTAACCATTTTCTATGTTACCTTATATCCAATTCAATCGAAATTGACCAAATTGGAAAATCGTAAAACGAAAAAAGAAAAAAGAAATTAAGAAACAAAATTATCGAAATGAAATCATGCCAAGACTGAGACACGTATGAACTTTGTATGCCGTACATTTTTACAGAGCGATAAGTACAGCACTCTCCCATTTGATGAAAGACGCCTTTGATGTGAAGGCCCTACGTGCCTTTCGTGTGCTACGTCCACTGCGACTTGTTTCGGGTGTTCCAAGTAAGAGCTTCATTCCACTACCGATGAAAAATTAAAAACAAATTACCAAAAACCAAACCTCAGGCCTGGAAAAGCGAAATTCTAGCAACTATGGACTGAACCGTAGTTAAAATACAGCACAGATTATTACAAAAAAGGAGCTAATAGTTAATAAAAAGCTTTTGACATTGCTTTAGTGTATTAATAGAAATTATTATGTTTTATGTTCAATGTTTAAGAAAAGAATACAACTTATTTTTCCCTTTTTATTATATAATAATTCTAATAGCTATTATTTAGACTGACTATACTTTCCGGTAGACTATGTTCATTTTTCAAATCTATAATGTCAAAAAATTATCTTTTAAAGTATTGGTATTTTTCTTTCAAATCTATGCAAAAATGTGAAGAAAACATTAATTGAAATTTAATTTTGGAACTTTTTGCCTTTAATTATGATTTAAAAGCACTTAGTAATTCTGTGCCGTGTTTTCTGCTTAGCTTTGATTGCTTGCACTAGATATTTACCCGCCGAACCATGCTAATGCTAACCCCAAATAAACCCAATCGAATATTGGCAATTCATAACGCTATTCTACAGGTCTACAGGTTGTGCTGAATTCAATTTTAAAGGCCATGGTGCCACTGTTTCACATTGCACTCCTGGTCATATTCGTAATCATAATCTATGCGATCATTGGCCTAGAGCTCTTCTCGGGCAAATTGCACAAGGCGTGTCGTGATGAGGTCACAGGTAAGCGGAGATTCTTCCAACATCGAATCGTACAATATTTATACGTTGTACGAATATCATTCAATAGTCTTGAATGCCACCAGATATGTCGCATTTCAAAATCAGCGTCCAAAAGGTTCTATCACTAGTAGATTAGTGTGTCTGGAAATCGTCGGCAAACATATCCATGTTAACCAAACACAAGAAGAAACCCACAAGAATACATTAAAATAATGCCTCGATTTCCAGCTAATCTGCTAGTCAATAAAACTGATTGAAGTTATCAATTATTTTGGGACCAGTCAAAATATGCCAAAGATGCGGCATATTCCGCAAACGACACTTCACAAAAATATCCAAATGGCACTCCACGAACTACCACAACACAATCGTATTTTAGAGATATCACCTCATACACACATTCCATTTCACTACATCACTAATGCATGAATCCTAAACCAAACCAAAATCCAACGAATCGGAATCTAGGTGAATACGAGGAAAATGTCCGGCCCTGCGGAGTGGGCTATAAGTGTCCCACTGGCATGAAGTGCTATGGAGGCTGGGATGGACCAAACGACGGCATCACCAACTTCGACAACTTTGGCCTGGCCATGTTGACGGTGTTCCAGTGCGTCACCCTCGAGGGTTGGACCGATGTCCTATATAGCGTAAGTAACGCTTTTAATTAAATGGATAATTTGAAAATATTTTTAAGAAGATCTTTTAGTCTATCGGCTGATTTAATGAACTAAACTAAACCCTATTGCTTTTACTCTTGCTCTAAGAAATTAATTGTAATAAATTAGATCCCAAAATGGATTTTTAAATTTAAATTTTAAATTGAAATTTTAATTTACACTCTAACAAGTATATTTAATCATATATTTAAGTGTCCAATAAAATAAAAATAGATTGTTGTATCTATTTTATTTTTAATTTTTTTTTAATTGAAGAATACAAAAAATCCTGTAATGCTAAAGGATTCGCGTTTATAGTTTTGTTAGCTTTTGGAAAGAACTTAAAACAGCTTTAATCAGAATCTTTACCTTCAAGAGAATTCTGGTAATTTAACATACCTTTTTAAAAAGTACAAATTTATTGCCATAGATTAACGAGATTATCTTTTTTAGATCCAAGATGCAATGGGCAGCGATTGGCAGTGGATGTACTTCATTTCCATGGTCATTCTGGGCGCCTTCTTCGTGATGAACCTGATTCTCGGTGTGTTGTCCGGTGAGTTCTCCAAAGAGCGTAACAAGGCCAAGAATCGCGGTGACTTCCAGAAGCTGCGCGAAAAGCAGCAGATTGAAGAGGATCTGCGTGGCTATCTTGACTGGATCACCCAAGCCGAGGACATCGAGCCCGATGCCGTGGGTGGCCTGATATCCGATGGCAAGGGCAAGCAGCCCAATGAAATGGACTCCACGGAGAATATGGGCGAGGAAATGCCCGAGGTTCAATTGACTGAGTCGCGTTGGCGCAAAATGAAAAAGGACTTTGATCGAGTGAATCGCCGAATGCGACGAGCCTGTCGCAAGGCCGTCAAATCCCAGGCATTCTACTGGCTCATCATCGTTCTGGTGTTCCTCAACACTGGCGTCCTGGCCACGGAGCACTATGGCCAACTTGATTGGCTGGACAACTTCCAGGGTAAGCTTAGACTTTGATGGTTAACATAACTTTAAATAAAAAACTTAATATCTCTGGTGCTACAGAACATCATTTTCATTTGTTTTTTTTTGTTTTAATGTTTGAGATTTAAAACTAAGACACCTTTTAATCACAACTTTTTAATGATGTCCAAAATAATTTTATTAATTGGGCTACTGTTTTCCCTTTTTAAAGTTAATTTGCTTGATTGGGCTTTTTATAATGAAATTAAAAATATTATTTTGTTTACCCTTTTTTCAGAGTACACCAACATGTTCTTTATCGGACTTTTCACCTGCGAAATGTTACTGAAGATGTACAGTCTGGGCTTTCAGGGCTACTTCGTTTCGCTGTTCAATCGCTTCGATTGTTTCGTGGTGATTGGCAGTATAACAGAGACCTTGTTGACCAATACCGGAATGATGCCTCCTTTGGGCGTTTCCGTCTTGCGATGTGTCCGACTACTGAGAGTCTTCAAAGTAACCAAGTGAGTGAATGTCTTTCTTATCATTAAATATATGATATGATATACCTTAAAAACTCCCCGTCATTATAGATACTGGCGATCTCTTTCAAATCTCGTTGCTTCCCTATTGAACTCTATACAATCGATTGCTTCGCTTTTGTTACTGCTCTTCCTATTTATTGTGATATTTGCTCTGCTGGGTATGCAAGTCTTTGGCGGTAAATTTAATTTCGATGGCAAAGAGGAGAAGTATCGAATGAATTTCGACTGCTTCTGGCAAGCCCTGCTCACAGTCTTTCAGGTAAGTGTTTTTTAAAATAAATAATTTATTTGGAATGATCAAATTAATATTTTTCCAGATCATGACTGGTGAGGATTGGAATGCTGTGATGTATGTGGGCATCAATGCCTACGGCGGTGTGTCCTCCTATGGTGCCTTGGCCTGTATTTACTTTATCATTTTGTTTATATGCGGTAACTACATATTGCTAAACGTGTTCTTGGCCATCGCTGTGGATAATTTGGCCGATGCCGACTCGCTGTCCGAGGTGGAAAAGGAAGAGGAGCCTGTAAGTTTTTAATTCGCTGTATTAAAAGTTCAAAATTGTAATTCTCTGTCGCTTTCTAGCATGATGAATCGGCTCAGAAAAAGTCTCACAGTCCCACTCCTACAATTGATGGCATGGATGATCATCTAAGCATAGATATTGATATGGAGCAGCATGAACTGGATGACGAAGACAAAATGTAGGAAAATAGAGAGGGTTTTATTGACCTATTTTAATTGAATTATTTGTCAATCAAGAACTACAAAATGTTCCTTTTAAAAGTTTTCCATTTAAAGTAAAAACCTGATAAGTCCTTCAATATGAACATGTCCTGTCACTAATTTTAATATTTTTATTCAGGGACCATGAAACTCTATCCGATGAGGAAGTCCGTGAAATGTGCGAGGAGGAAGAAGAAGGTATGTCATGTCGAATTCTATTAACCAACTTCTTGACTAAGCTCAGTATAAGAAATATATATAATCCTAGAATTAAAAACTTAAGTATTTTAGCTTATGCTTAGAATTACTTAAAACTAACACATATCAAAACCGAATCAAAAATATTTCCTAAAACAATGCCGCCGACGCCTTCATCAACTGCTGCTATTTTTTGGAAACCACGCACCCTAAAAAATAAAACAACCAACCAAAACCAACAACAAAAAAACAAAAAAAACACAAAAACACACTCGCAAATATTAATCGAAAGACTCCAATTCCGAAGTATCAGCACGTGTCACTGCACGACCCCGACGATTATCTGAAGTCAGCATGAAGAAGACTAAAAAGCCCATCCCGCGAGGCAGTGCCTTTTTCATTTTCAGTTACACGAACAGGTAAATCAATCAACCGATCCACCACCGATCGACATCCAACCAAAAACACTCGCACACTCTTTAATATGGTCCATGTGTCTTGTGATTGGAGTTACTTTATTTTACACTGGTTCAGCCGTTTGTCGTTCGCATGTGGCAAACAATCGATTATAATTCCTTATCGAGCTGTATTTAATGCGTATTTGCGAATGTATATAACTTTATTCTTTTTAGTTTTGATACAAACAAAACCCCAATACGACACTGATAATCATTTTGATTTATTTAATTTTCATTGGTTTTTGCATTTTGCTGTTAAGGTTGGCCAATTTTAGGTATTCTCATAGTTTTTCATCACTCTCTTTTTAATAAAGGTATAGTAGGTATATGTAGAAATCAAACTGCAATTTATATATATTTTTTGTAAGAACCTAAGATTATTTTTAAGATATTTGTAGTTTAATTGTATAAATGGTTTTTTGGACAAATTCTTATAAATATGTTTATTATTTTTTCCAAATTGGCAACTTACATATATATACGTAATATATGATAAAAATTTGTATTGCATATAGTGGATGAAGAAGGCATGATTACAGCACGCCCCCGACGTATGTCTGAGGTTAATACGGCAACGAAAATTCTACCCATACCGCCGGGCACATCATTTTTTCTTTTCTCACAAACGAACAGGTTTTTATGTTTGAGTTTTAATTTCCCCCGAATATCACAAATCTCCGAAAATACAATATATATTTAGCATATCTGTGTGCAATTTGTGTGTGTGTGTGTATGTAAATTATGTTTTTTAAAAACATAATATCAATAATCATGTATTTGTCCTTTTGTTTAACCTTTTTTTGTATTTTGTCCTTGGTCGAAAACATCCCGAATTAATTTTTAGTTTGATTAGATTATAGAAACTCATTTGTAGTAGTCCAAAATTATTTAGATTCTTAATTCCTAGCTGCTTTTTAAACCATTATTTTGTTTTTAACTTTTTTTGTGAAAACCCTAACTGCATGATAAACATATTGGTTTGTGATTTTATTTTTTGTGATAATGAATATGTTTGGCACTCTTTCGTTAACAATGTAATAAACTATATTTTAACAGATTCCGAGTCTTCTGCCATTGGCTTTGCAATCACAGCAATTTCGGCAACATAATCCTATGTTGCATTATGTTTTCATCGGCTATGTTGGCTGCAGAAAATCCTCTGAGGGCCAACGATGAGTTGAATAAAGTAAGTAGCTCCTGTTCCGAACCAAAAAAAAAAAACAACGTCAACCGATATTAATAACTTGTAAGTTACGATTGATGCTTGCAATGAGCTGATATCTTATTTGCTTTACACTAGAAACACTTTTCATTCGATGTCCTTCACTGTTCATTTATTTTTTCAGGTGCTCAATAAATTTGATTATTTTTTCACGGCAGTTTTCACAATAGAACTGATTCTGAAATTGATTTCATACGGTTTCGTATTACACGACGGAGCCTTTTGCAGATCCGCATTTAATCTATTAGATTTACTTGTGGTCTGCGTGTCTTTGATATCTCTAGTGTCCAGGTAAACGATAATCCATATAACTACTCTAACCCAGTAGTTGTGATACTAATTACTTCTGGAACATAAACAATAACGTCGATTTCAACTGCAGTTCGAATGCGATTTCAGTCGTGAAAATTCTACGTGTGCTCCGTGTTTTAAGGCCACTCAGAGCGATTAATCGTGCCAAGGGTCTCAAGGTAAGAATTCATCCAAAGCCCTTCCTATCTCGCAATTTTTTTTTTCTGACACATAAATAAATGCTTCAAATAAAAATGGTTACACTTATTTTTTAAGTTTCAGTTTTATTATTTTAATTTTTATTTTATTACGAAAAGCACAAATCAAAATACAATTTTTATTTTCAACTAATAAGCAATTTAAATTTTATGAAAAATTAAAACCTCAATAAAGTGGTCTTGGGCCTTTAATTAACTTTAGAGTATGCCAAACAAAAAACCTTGAAATGCTGGGTGTAGGGTGCACCACAATAAAGTTATAAAACAAAAAATAAAGCCACAAAAGTATATTTATAAGCTATACACAGCTGACAAAACAATTTTTTAATTTTGAGCTTTACTCGTAACACCCTAACGAAAATGGGCGTGGAATAGAAATGTATGGGCGTGGCTTGGGCATAGTTAAATCTATGTAATAACCCCTGATACTAAACACATGACCAGCAAACTGTTCGCGCAAACAAAGGAAGTCAGAAACCAAATATGCCTTGATTTATGATTAGTTTTATATATTAAATAGAGTATTATTATAACTATATATCGTCGTATCACATACAGCATGTTGTTCAATGTGTCATAGTCGCTGTTAAGACTATCGGAAATATTGTGCTCGTCACATGCCTACTGCAGTTCATGTTTGCCGTTATAGGAGTCCAATTGTTTAAGGTATGATTTTATTTTTAAGCTCCCACTTGGTTTGTCTCCCCTTTTTTAAGTACGGAAGTCTAAGATTGTAGGGATAATTGCGTTAAAAAAGATTAGGACAATCAATTTAATACCCTTGAAATTGTGTACCAAATAATATAAAATAGTAACAAGGGTATTAAATAATTAGAATTTAAGGATCTGTAAAATATTATTTTAGAACCAATTAAACAATGATGTACAAAACTACTGGACTATACAACTGCATGGAACTATAATTACATCTTAGGAATAGAAATCTGTACCGGGAAAGCTTAAGTTTGATTAGCTAAAAAATACAACAAATAGTTGATAAAAAATTATATTTCATTATGTTGAGTTTGGGTGTAAACACATGCAACTTCCAAAATCCTTCCTAACATATTGTTGTTGTTTAAAATTTATTTTTTTTGTTTGAAATTGCATTTACTAATATTGTTAAAAGCTTATTTATTTTGTTATGGTTTCAAAACATGTTGACTAATTTTGTGTGGCATAATTGGTTTTACTTATAACTAAATCAAGCAAAATCCAATGCCAAATCAACCAATATCATTCAAATCCGAACGACTAGCAACTGTAAATAATACCAATTTTTGCTAGCTAGTATTGCTTATTAATGCTCAGCATAATGTATAAGAACAAGTCGGTATCAAAGATATATCAGCAAATAGCCATCCACAAAGCAATAAAATGGGTTTCTCAATAAAAATCGGAACAAATTAAAAACTTTTCAAATTTACTTTTACGTATTTTTAACCATTAATTTAGGCGATTACACCGATCCTAACACAACTCACACGACTTAAAACACATAATACATATATTGTAATATCAACTATTATATATTCCACACCCATTTTCTGCGTTTGTACACGTCTAAATGCAACAAATTCACAATAGATATCGATAAGCGATCATGAGCACACCCACACATACAGTCTATACGCTATATACGATACTTAAAAGCACACACATCAGCACATGAACTTTGGGTTTTAACCCTTAGCAACAAATCAGCAATCTACCTTGCACCCTAGCATCAAGGCCAATCCAGCCCTTTAGAAAATAATCCTTCCAGGTGTAAAGAACCCCAACAATTGCAGACCCATCAGTAACAAAAACTCACTACAGTGTTAATTAGAACAAATTTGAATAAGTCCACAGTAAAATCGCCTTTCCAGTATCGTAAAAATATTGTAATGTTTTTTATATATATATATAATACATGAAATGAGTTCTGTAAAAAAACAGAAGATCGATCCATTCGAAATAAATGTTTCTCCTTGAGTACGTCAAGACACATAAGTAGTTTAATGTTGCCTTTAAAAAACGTAAATATATTTTACTGTGGATTTATAAACTATTATTTTCAAACGTATTAGGTTTTCATTTCATTATATTTTATATTTACCTTCCTAAGCTAAACCCTTTAATTTTGATTTTATTTGTATTTTTACTTTCTTTTTTTATTATTATTAATGTAATTGTACAAAAAATAAACTTAAATCCTATTCTTAGAATATTAAATATCAAAAACCAAAACTTCTCACAAAAGGATGTCCCATATTTTAAACGTATTTTCTTCCCTTTTTTCTCTCCTCTCGTGATTCGGTTATTTTGAATTGAATTTTGCAAACCCAACAAATGTTGTAAAATTAATTTTGAAACAATGCCAAACCTTTTAATAACATCATATCAAAATGTGGCCACCAAATACAATAAAATAACCCTCTAATTGATGCTGACAAACTACACACAAACTTAAATTGAAATTATAAATCTAATTGTCATTCATTCGTCATAAATTCAAACAACCAACCAATTGGCCAACACTGATAAAACATTAAACTTCTGCAGTATGTGGTCAAGTGCGTTGTAGTCGCAATCAAAACCATTGGTAATATCATGTTGGTGACATATTTGTTACAATTCATGTTCGCTGTTATTGGAGTACAACTCTTTAAGGTAATTTCTTTTGAATTATATATGAAAAGTCATTGGTGAAGGGTATCTTCAGACGGCTTTAAGTGTGCGCTTCTTTTTTTTTTTTGAAAGGAACAACTACAAATGAATAAAAATTGCAGCTTTTTCTATGTGTGCTTTGAATTTTGTAGTTTCTTTTCATCTTGGTAATGGTGTTTAGGGTAATTTTTATTGGAAGGTAACTATTCTCAATGTTATATCTTTGAATTTGACTGCAAAGAAGATGTTTTCCAAAGCCTTTGCTTATTTTTTGCCCTTTCCTTCGTAACAAAAAAACATTCGCTTTGCAAGAGCTTGGTAAATCAAACAAAATATTCTCAAAATTTACCATTAAGCTTGGTTCCGTTTTTATCTTCTCGAAACTAACCTCTAAGTTTCAAAGTTAGCTCGCTCCCCTGCTAACCCAATGTAATATATAATTATATCTTCCCATGTACGTAACACTGTTTTCAACCCAGTAACACTTGTTGTTGTCCCGTCTGTAAATATAGCTCTGTCCAAAAAAAAAAACTAAAACCGTTGTCGTCCATCCAACAATTTTGAGCAGTGTATGTAAATGTGTTTGCATATGAAAGACACCCTGTATATGTGTGCATACATTTAAGCAAATATGTAGAGCTAGATAGTCTGCTCAAAGCTATTTCTGAACTAGGTATTAGTTAATAGTCCGTACAGTAAAGCAGTTTTAAATGTTTGTAATTCCTGGGAAAGCAAGCTCGAGTGAAGATTATTTCACAATGAGATTGCTATCCATAACATTTCACCGTAACTATAAAATATGCTAATTCGATTACTATCTTGTCATCCCGCGACGTCCCCTCACATTTCACAACAATCAAATATGTAGGGTAAATTTTTCAAGTGCACTGATGGTTCCAAAATGACTCAAGACGAATGCTAGTAAGTTTTGTCCTCATAACCAAAAGGTTTAGTGTTAAAAAATTAAATTATTCTAGTGGCACTTATTTGGTCTATGACGATGGTGATGTCCATAAGCCGCGACTGAAGGAACGGGAATGGAGTAACAATCGGTTCCACTTTGACGATGTGGCCAAGGGCATGTTGACCCTTTTCACGGTATCCACTTTTGAGGGCTGGCCAGGGTAAGTTTCTCCTTCTTTTTATAATTATTTTTTCAAAAACCTCTTCTATTTCTAAATTTCAGATTGCTGTACGTTTCGATTGATTCGAATAAGGAAAACGGCGGACCAATACACAATTTCCGTCCGATCGTAGCTGCCTACTATATAATCTATATTATTATTATTGCCTTCTTCATGGTGAACATATTCGTCGGTTTCGTTATTGTCACTTTCCAAAACGAGGGTGAACAGGAATACAAAAATTGTGATCTGGATAAGAATCAGCGCAATTGCATAGAGTTTGCTTTGAAAGCGAAACCTGTTAGGCGCTATATACCCAAGCATGGTATACAATATAAGGTCTGGTGGTTCGTCACATCGTCTTCCTTTGAGTATACCATTTTCATACTGATTATGATAAACACGGTAACTTTGGCTATGAAGTTCTATAATCAGCCATTGTGGTACACGGAACTTCTAGACGCCTTGAATATGATATTTACAGCGGTGTTTGCCCTGGAGTTTGTATTCAAACTAGCCGCATTTCGATTTAAGGTAGGAAAGACATATGATCTGATAAGAAATCATATAATGTCTTCTATACATATTACTTTTCAGAACTACTTTGGTGATGCCTGGAACGTGTTCGATTTCATCATTGTTTTGGGCAGTTTTATTGACATTGTCTACTCTGAAATTAAGGTTTTAAATGCGATTGCTAGATAACTATTGAATCTAACACTTAAATATTTGCAGAGCAAAGACACTTCTCAGGCATCACAGTGTGATATTATCGAGGGCTGTAAGGCCCAGAAAAAATCTGTGAGTTTCTTTTTAATATTCCATAATCTATATGATTGAAAAACATTTTTGTTTTAGGCTGGTTCAAATCTTATATCCATCAACTTCTTCCGCCTGTTTCGTGTGATGCGACTTGTGAAACTTCTCAGCAAAGGCGAAGGCATTCGTACACTACTTTGGACTTTTATAAAATCTTTTCAAGCTCTACCCTATGTAGCACTACTCATTGTGCTTCTGTTCTTTATCTATGCTGTGGTGGGAATGCAAGTAAGTCCTTTGTTTATAACTTTCTTAAGAAGTTTTCTAAGGAGTAAACATTTTTGAAGGTTTTTGGAAAAATTGCACTGGATGGTGGTAACGCCATAACGGCCAACAACAACTTCCAGACTTTCCAGCAGGCTGTTCTGGTACTATTCAGATCGGCCACCGGTGAAGCCTGGCAGGAGATTATGATGTCCTGTTCGGCCCAGCCGGATGTGAGGTGCGATATGAACTCGGATACGCCAAATGAGCAGTGCGGCTCTTCAATAGCCTATCCCTACTTCATTTCATTTTATGTGCTCTGCTCGTTTTTGGTAAGTAAACTAAAAATGCAATCATAGTTAATAAATTGCAAGTTGTTGTAAGATAGCTTCAATATTTCTAGTTTCAGAATATTGAAAATAGCATATTGATTTTTGCAGTTAATTTAGCATATGTTTGGAATTTTTTTAACTTTTAAATATAAGAAGAAAAATACATTACAATATTCTATTTTGAACAAGAATTTCCTCTAAAAATATATAATAATTTACCTTTTCAGATCATCAATCTCTTCGTGGCCGTCATTATGGACAACTTTGACTATCTGACGCGCGATTGGTCAATTTTGGGTCCCCATCATCTGGACGAGTTTATTCGCCTTTGGAGCGAATACGATCCGGATGCCAAGGGGCGCATCAAGCACTTGGATGTGGTGACATTGCTGAGAAAGATATCTCCGCCACTGGGTTTTGGCAAACTTTGTCCTCATCGAATGGCCTGCAAGAGGCTGGTTTCCATGAACATGCCCCTCAACTCAGATGGAACTGTTCTGTTCAATGCCACATTATTCGCCGTGGTTCGCACCTCGCTAAGCATCAAAACTGACGGCAATATCGATGATGCCAATTCCGAGCTGCGAGCTACGATCAAGCAAATCTGGAAGCGCACCAATCCGAAGCTCCTGGATCAGGTTGTACCACCGCCGGGCAACGATGACGAGGTGACCGTTGGCAAATTCTACGCCACATACCTTATTCAGGACTACTTCCGGCGGTTCAAGAAGCGCAAGGAGCAAGAGGGCAAGGAGGGTCATCCGGACAGCAACACGGTCACTCTCCAGGCGGGTCTGCGAACCCTGCACGAGGTCTCCCCGGCTCTCAAGAGGGCCATTTCCGGTAATCTCGATGAGCTGGACCAGGAGCCGGAGCCCATGCATCGGGTAAGACTACAATAATGGTCATATTCACATTTAATTATAGGCCGAATTCATACCGGATGTTCATAGGCTAATTTTAAATATAATTTTATATGTTTTAAATATAAGTTTTGGTTACCCAAACCCACTTAGCCAATATTTTTCAAACTATTTAAATTACTCTTCTTACCAATTCCAATTGACGTGTGAGATTTCATACTTGTAACCAAAAAATCAGTTTTGTAATTTGCGCTTTGACTTTTAAAATTATTACTCATACGTAACGTTGCCTTTTAAAATTATCACTCATACGTAACGTTGCCTTTTAAAATTATCACTCATACGTAACGTTGCCTTTTATCAAATATTTGTTTTTACATGACATATCTACACTTTAATGTATATGTCGTACTATTCACCAAAAAATCATTTGGAAATTATATCACTCATACGTATTGTTGCCTTTTAACAAATATTTTGTTGAAAATGACATTGCTTGTCGTATGAGTAATGACTATTGCGCAACACTTACGTTTCTTAACGTATTTTTAATTATAGAAAATTATTTGCAACTCTTAGAGGTATTTATATACATGTTTTTCTATTATATTTCTTACAGCGCCACAATTAAGTTTATCACTCATACTTGTCGTATGAGTAATGAACATTGAGCAACACTTCAATTCAGAAAAACAATATTTTTGTTCTTAATGTATTTTTAATATTTTGTTTATTTGCAACACTTAGACTGATGTATATACATGTTTTTCTTATAATTCTTTCAGCGCCACCACACGCTTTTTGGCAGTGTGTGGTCGTCGATCCGCCGGCATGGGAACGGAACCTTTCGGCGGAGCGCCAAGGCGACGGCCTCGCAGAGCAACGGTGCTCTGGCCATCGGCGGATCCGCCTCCGCGGCAATGGGCGTGGGCGGTAGTACGCTGGTGCTGGGCAGTGCGGATCCCGCTGGCGGGGATTACCTGTACGACACCCTGAATCGCAGTGTGGCCGACGGAGTGAACAATATAACGCGGAACATTATGCAGGCCCGATTGGCGGCGGCCGGGAAGCTGCAGGACGAACTGCAGGCGACGGGAAGTGGAGGGGAGCTGAGGACCTTTGGCGAGAGCATTTCGATGCGACCGCTGGCCAAAAACGGGGGCGGAGCGGCCACTGTGGCCGGAACGCTGCCGCCCGAGGCCAATGCCATTAACTATGAGTGAGTATGCGGGGGCGGTTGCTGGTGGAGGTGGAGGTGGAGCGGTCAGTAGGCAACCTTTGGAGTTTTCACCTAGAAAAAAAAAAAAAAAAAAAAATTATTATGAACACAAGAAGCTCCATTACCATAATACTTGTTACTATGGCTTGCTGTTTAGTGAGTTGATCCATATATTCTTATTGCCAACAATTATCGTTTTCTGTTTTGTGGCATTTTGTTTGGTCACCTAGTGAAGAGCGCCCTAAAGTTTGTAATGGACAAAAGGAGCCGAGCCAAGCTCAACTGACTTGGCACCACCAAAACAAATACGAGTTTTAAATTAGTTGACTTAGCAAACTTAGTTGCAATCACAAAATACCTTTAAATGCATACTTGTTGCCACATAAACTAGTGGATTTTAAAACAAATGATACAAAAAAGAACATACTTATTGAGAAAAAAAAACCAACATAAACCAAACTTTTACTCAATCCCCGAACATTAATTTCAGCAACCGCAATCGTGGTATTTTATTGCATCCATATAACAATGGTAAGCCTAAAATGCTGCAAATTGCAATAATAAAATTAAAACAAATAAAAACATAACAAACAACTACAGCAGTAATTGCAACAGCAACAACAAAATGCACTACAATTTATTAACATTATTTACTGTGTTTATATTATATTTTATTCCTTTTTAACCGGATAAAATTCTAAAAATAATTCCGATCAAATTGGTTCGTTTGTTGTTTTCATACACTCAAAAATTTGACCCTAACAAAAACGCAAATAAAATTTATTATAACACCGATCTAATTGTTTACCCATTAATTTGTTTTGTTTCATATCCGATTATTGTAGCTGCTGCATTCCTATTAAACATATTGCAAATTAAAAATTATGTACAGATTCTCGCCCACTGCGTTCTAAGATTTGTTATTGCCTGCGGCATGTAAAAATGTTGAATACGACTCTTCAATTCAACTGCAAAATCACAAACTAATCAGATGAGGCGGCCAAATGTTTTTTGTTCTTATTGTAATTTCCTGGCTGTTTATTAATCGGGACAAAATTAAAATAAGTGAATTGAATAAAACAAATTTAAATTATGTTTCACAACATTTGTAGAACACATCCATTAGATCAATATTAAATAGACTAGTTATTGTAGAACAAACTCGTAGCCTAGAAATAATTGAGTGCAGCTTTATTTTACAGCTAACAATTAGAAACGCTTTTGCTGCATTATAGTTAAAATCTAGCCAAACACACAACAACACATTTCAATACATAAAGCATATATATTTGAGAATATTTTAATTTCAGAACAGCAATCTTTCAGGTAAAGTCGAACAATATGTTTTAAACGTAAAATAATTGATTAGAGATTCCTAGCATTGAAAATTTACTAAGGTCGGGATAATTCGTTATTAAACAGTTTAAGAGATATTAAAATGTTTATTTTTAAATATTTGTCTCAAATTTATAGAATTTATAATCTTGAAAATATTTTTATTTTATCTTATTTATTGTTACTAAAACAATTTTTTGCTTTATACAACGATGCAGAAAGTCAATCAAGTCAATTCGATTTTTAAATTGGCAGATCTATCTAAAATACTATCGATACCAAACTTTTCTCTCAACCTACTTTCCATTAACGATTGTGCTAACCACATTTAAACCTAACATAAATAACCACTTCGAAAATATAACTTCCCATTAAAACAAATTAAAACCATTAACCAAAGCGTATGTGGCTCCTTTTGTTAATTACAAACTAATCAACGGATATAACGCATAAAAAATCATCAATTTTGAAGAACAACAAATTCACAAAAAAAGATAACTTAAAAAATCAGTCAATTGTGTCTGCTAAAGTAATTTGTTCTTATAACTTTTTCTTACAAAAATCTTTATTATAGCATAAGTGATTCGAGTTTAAAAACCACCGAGTGCTGAGTTTCGAAATCTGACACAAAAATCTTGGGTGTCCAAAGAATCTTCAAAGAGTTCGAAGCAAGACTGGTTTCCCTTTTCATATGGGGATCGTTCCAAAACGTTTATGTTTAATTTCATTATTTTCTGTTAAGTTTTAAATACAAAAAAAAAAGAATCAATTGAAACATTCCGTTGTCGGTAAAGATTATACCATTTTCGTGTAACCGAATTGAGAGTTCCCTGATAACAATGTGGATTTAAAGACATAACACCTACAACAAGAACAACAAACTACAACAAGTACCAGAAACAACTTTAACAACAACAATCGTTTAACACGCAACAACAGCAACAAGAGAGAACGTAATTAAAAGCAAACCCAAAGCAAACCCGATATCGATGTCTATATATTCTATATATATAAAATTTCTTATATATATATAAACAAGCCGTGATGTTGTGCCCATCTACTCATAAGCCTTGGCCTTGGCTTTATTGAGCCGAATTTCCCTTACAATAATGTGTGCCTTGCGACCATATAAACCATAAAAACGACATCTAATACATATAATACTAACCAAACCAAATACTCAAGCTGAGAATCTGAACGTTGTCTTCGTTGTTATTGTTATAAAAAAATATATGTATTTGTTTTCCTATGCTATGCCCAAATCAGCCAGCAAAACTATTCCAAAATTTACTATTATCTTTCAGTGTTGTATTGTCGTCGCTTTCTATTTTCTTTTGTGTGGGAATTATTGTCACATGGAATGGGGGCCTCCGGGCTTCACATCCACTTCACAAACATTTAAACACTGTGAATACAAACACACCCCAGAAATATAAAAACCTACTATAGATGCTTAGATCCGCCGCCTGCATTGTTTATAGCATTCAAATCCGTATAAGTGTTGCCTAGCATTTCTGGAGAATACTGCTTTGCCCTATTATACCAATAACTGCTTGCTTAATTTAGAAAAATTATCATTTCATTTGTGCTTATTATACTAACATTTATTTTAAGGGTTATGACCCAGGTTGTAACAATGCTTGAAAATCGTGTTTAACAAGCTTGTAATATCGAATGCTTATCTAACCATTAACTGTAATAATATTTAATAATTCAAAGCTTGATGATCCTTTTTGAACAGGGAAGTAAAAAAAATAATTCGTAACGATAAAATGTCTTCTTAAAAATATAATTCTTAATAGGTAATTACCTATTCACTTATTATAGCGCTACTAAAATAACCCAAATATATAAATTGTTTTTATAACTTTTATAAGTTGAAGTCATTTGAGACTTTAGTGTAACCTGCTGATTTTATTTATTTTATTTTGTTACAAGACCGATTAGATTGTTTTTTCATATTAAATCAAGTTTCAAATTAAGTAAATTAAAATATTTTTAATTTATTCTTCTCTTATAAATATAACTTAGGTCAGTGTAAAAAAACTACATTAAATAGACCATCCTAGACAAAAATAAAGTGTATAATATTAGATAAAAGTAGCTTCCGGATCATCAAGCTCTAGCAAAGCGTGTAAATTAATAACAAACGATAAACAATTTTTAATAAATATTGTCAAAACTGTCTTATTTTATGCGCACATGCAGTCTACGCACCCAATGGTGCTATTCCTGGCCACGAACGCATGATCCAATCGACACCAGCTAGTCCCTACGATCAGCGTCGTTTACCAACTTCATCTGATATGAACGGCCTGGCCGAATCATTGATTGGAGGGGTAAGTAACGATTTATACAACATTGTTAATTAAATGATAAATCTGTAAAACATCAATAAAAATATTTATTTACAATACATGTTAAGTTTGCACCTCATAATTTTTTGTCAGGTCTGGGACCAATCGGGAAATCGAATTATATATTTCTTGTTTCTTAACATTTTACTTTAACATTTCACTTTAACTTTATAAAAATCGGAAGTCCGTAGTCCATAGGAACGATTTAAAAATGTATCGAAAAATCGACCTAGCTTCTTTGTTTTTAAGCATTGAAATCTAAATGTAAATTTTTTATTTTCAGTTAAAGCTGTACGCCTTAGCTTCCTTTCTTGTTTTGTTTTTAATATTTTCTAAACAATAGTTAAATTGAGTATATTTTTTTATGTTGAAATTGAGCTTTGGTTTCAAGTTAAATTAAAATATTGCTTTTTTATATAACCTTTGCATTTTTGAATCCATAATTTCAGGTACTCGCCGCTGAGGGATTGGGCAAATACTGCGACTCCGAATTCGTGGGGACTGCAGCGCGGGAGATGCGCGAGGCGCTAGACATGACGCCCGAGGAAATGAACCTGGCCGCCCACCAGATCCTCTCGAACGAGCACTCGCTGAGCCTGATTGGCAGCAGCAACGGCAGCATCTTCGGCGGATCGGCCAGTGGCCTTGTGGGGGCTGGGGGTGGTAGTGGATTGGGTGGGGGCAGCAGCATTCGCAACGCCTTCGGCGGAAGCGGAAGTGGTCCGTCCTCGGTGTCGCCGCAACATCAGCCGTATTCGGGCACTCTGAACTCACCACCGATTCCGGATAATCGTCTGAGACGTGTTGCCACTGTCACGACCACAAACAATAACAATAAGTCCCAACTTAGCCAAAACAATTCGAGTAGTCTCAATAGCAGAGCTAATGCCAATAGCCAAATGAACATGTCACCAACTGCACAATCGCCACAAAGAGGTCAGGGGAATCAGAACTTCTCCTCATAGCACCCACATTTTCAGCTACACATACAGAATGTCTTCTTGATGGAATTTTAAGTGTATATCTAGCCGGAATCGAAGTTGCATGGTTTATTAATGTATAATTTTTAGCGGAGAAAAAACACTTTAGTCTTAGCATTGGGAATTATTATATTTGAATTGTTCGCAAGCCAGAACCAAACAAAGAAACTTGTAAACTTGTATAAAGAAAATCAGCTAATTGTAAATGTATAAAATTAATAATGTTTTTGCCTTTTTGAGAAATCTATCGTTGGCATTCGTCCTCTAACGAGCCACAAACCAAAAACCTAAACTAAACAAATTAAGAAAAAATGTATATTTTTGGAAAACAAAGAAAAACAAAACCTAAACTGATAATGTTTAACTTGTAATTAGAACTACAAATCAAAACGGAATAAAATGAAATAATAACACACCAATATAATTGATTAGGTAATAATCACCAACACTTAAAACAAATAATTATACAGTAACATTACATTATTGAGCGACAGTGTAATTACCTATTTCGATTTAGACGCATTTTATTTTTTAAGTATTTAATAAACGAACAATTAATGATAAATGGAATTGTTTACTATATATGTAGCAGACATATATGTATAAAAAATTCATAAATGTAATAGCATAATTTCAAAATGAAAGAGAGACCGAATCCCTTTATAAAATTAATGTAAACAGAATTTTAATTGTTATGATTGAATTTTTACAATAAAAACCAGAAAAATGTGAGCAAATTAAAAGTGGCATTCTTATTACAAATCAGTAAGGTACGTGTTTTAACATATTTCATCCTCTTTGATTATTGCACTTGGTAATATTCAGCTTTTATTGAAGCCAGTCCTTTGCGACAAGATATACAGAAGCAAAAACAAGCAGCAATAAAATGTTTGAAAAAAACGGGAAGAGGAGCAAAAACGAGTTTAATTAAAAAAGTGCAAATTGATTTCGCTTGCATTTTTTAATCGATTTGAAAGACTGAGCCGGACACATCGAAATCGTTCAATTTTATGGAAAAATATACCCGAGAAATATTTTTTTCGGAATAAATATATTTGTCGGTATGCAAGCCATTTGAAAGTGACCTTCCGACTTTTCTGTTTTTCCCAGATTCCCGAGAGCGCGCACGTGTTAATCTGCCACACAAAGGATTTAGAGTGCCTCCCCCACATGAAACAATAAAAAATAAACAAATAAACAGAGAAGCAGCAGGAGTAGCAGCAAGTAGCTACCATTTTGCCATCGATTTTCTGTCTGGGGCATTTTCTTAACAACACTTGCCCAGTCCCCCCATTTTTCCAGCTCCATTCTTTGCACTCCGTTGGCTTCTGCACGTTGCAATTTGGCGCTGCTCTTCGGTTTGCCAATGCCATTGTTTGACTTGGGCTAATACGAGTATGACTGAGCCTCAGCTGCAATCGAAGGAGGAAGGACACAAAAAAGTTAGGGGGCCGCAAGTGGGTGGTATCCAACTGAGATTTCCAAAGACAGGACAGCACTGGACAGGACAGGACACGCCAAGCTGTGGCCCACGTCCCATGGTCGAGGATAACGCAAGAAAATGTTCTTAAATTAAATATTTGCCCGGTCCAAATCGGGCACAGAGCCCCGCAGCCTGCGAACCAACTCCTCGGGCATTGGTGGGTTAAGAGAATATGCAACTAATCATCATGACATCCACAATGCCCCTCCATAAATATTTCACATGCTCTCTGGCGATTTCCGTGCAAATATCTTGCAAATGCATTGTCTCTGGATGTGCGGAAATCTTTTATCACGTAAGTGGTCGCATGTTGAGGACTAGAATTTACTTTAAGCCGAGTTTAGCACGACTTGCTACTGAAGTTGGCTAGGAGCTCATGGTAATGTTCTCGGATCAGGCTCAACTTAAGTGAATAAACGATTTAAAGAACCTTTTAGTTATCTAAAAATAAATACAAGTATTTTAAAGGATAGGATAAAAATATAATATGCTTAGCTTGAAATGAAAATTACTTTCAGAAGTGGCTATTAAGTTGGCTAATGTTCGTAATTTTTTTATATTCCTTTACAAGTCCATCCGACTGAAGGAAATTATAAATGACAAGCTGAGATTTCAAAGTTAATAACAATGGTTTTAATGGCTAGTTATATATTGGAAGTTTTCTTTTACAAGCCCTTAAAAATCTTACTGAAAACTAGTTGCAAAAATAATATTCATTTCAGCCTTTCGGGTCTTAAAATTCAAATTTTTTATTTTACGTAAACTTTTCTTTTGCACATAACCCAATATTACCACAATAACAAAAGCACACCAAATTGCCAGCATAATGTGGACCACTGTCAAAAAAAGTTTGAACGAAGACAAGTTATAAAGCGTAAAAATAACTTAAGCCATTCGAATGGCATTCGCCGGAGCAAACTTCCAATCCAAATGGAGCCATAAAATGCTGCAGTTCCAATTGCAGTTGCAGCCGCCAGGAAGTCTGCAAAACATCAGCATAATCCGAGCGGCAAATGACTGACAAGGAGCAACTTAAAGCTCATGGATGCCTCGATGGGATATCGCACAAGATGTAAAGCCGTTTGCCCATCCGTAATTGTGCCAAAAAGGGCGCCAATTGTGGGAGTAGACCCCACTACGCATAGTTAGGCGGCCCATTACACAAACTGCACACGGCATTTAGTTTTTGCCTCAAGCCTAATTGGGCTCATTATGGTTACAAGAAATAGCTCTGCTCATTTGCGATTAACCGCACGTAGAACATAACTACAAACAAAGCGTGGGTTAAATCCAAACAAATGCAGAAAAAAAAAACCCTCAAAGGGGGAAATCGTGCTCCAAAATCAACGGTGAGTTATGTACGAGTATGATATGTGGAGTAAGAACCCAAGGAGTGTGAGTCGGAAAAATTGCCACTGGCGTTATCTTTTGTGCTTTTATCAGCGCAGACAGACCCAAATATACACAACCCAAACCCATTAGAAAACGGCTAATTTGGTTCTCGGCTTCGGTGCAAATACTTATTTACCCGCCGGATGTTCAGTGAAAAAATCAAGGAGAAAAAAAAAACACATGCAGCCACCGCACAGAAATATAAATTACATTTGCCGGAGGGCCGCAAAAAGTGTTGATAAATGTATGAAAATTAGTTAGACGCCGCCAAAGGAATGTCAATTAGAAGAATTTCTGGATGAAGAACTCAAGAATATGTAAACACGTGTGCTTTGCAATTCTTTGGTCAATGATAATTTAAACAGATTATCAATTAAAACAAATACATTATTGTAACTCCTGAAAGTATTACACACAGGTTAGTTCACTAGATAAATTCATTTCAGGAAAGTTAAAAACCTAAGATATTTTCATTTCTATTCAGACAGAAAAATCTGTGTAGCTTAATCTTAAACTATTCATACAATTTGGGCACTAATTTATATATCAAAATTTACAATAGAAATGTTGTATACCAAGAAATATCAAAAAATATGTTCCTGTGTATGAATACATTTTCTACTCACAAAATTCTTAATGGGTATTTTGCATTTTATACATAACGTTCTCATAACTTTCACATATTAAAGAATGTAAATTCAGAAAAACTTACGATTTAACATATTAAAACAATAAAGCGCTCCGGGATGATATATGCAACAATTTGTGGCATGAGCACACGCTGACATTGTTTATAAGATTAAAACAAAAAATACAACAAAAAATGACAAGAACGGTTGCGAATAAGCCACAGAAAATGTGTCTGTCTGGCTGGCTGGAACTTAACACGCAGCAGGGCAAAGGAGGGAAATGGCCATAGAAATATGTCACAGCAGGCGAAAGTGAAAGACAGCGCCAAAATCCGAGGTGTAATATCCTGCTTGACAGAAAAAAAAGGAGGGAATATACAAGCATGTATAGAACAACGAAGTGAACTTCGCGTTTCATCAGGATGGGAAGTGAAAAAATGCTTTCAAAATGACGACACAGCGACGGGTGGCAAACCGCCCAGCAGTTTTCACAAGAGGCGGCTTAAGCTTGGATCTCTGCGTCCTTTATTAAATGTGATTCCCCTGCCCATCATCCCACATTTCGAAGACCCCTGCAGTCTCATCTGTTGCCGCCTTTATGCCCGAGTAATGCTATTGGCCAAAAACATTGCCCCAATTTTTTCAACGTTTACAGCTTTGGCAATAAAGAAATGATCTAAAAGATATATTAATAAATGTTATTTTGACGACTTTGATAATAAATTGCTGTTCGTAATATCAGCTTACTACCACGATTAGTGTGCTTAATAATTTTATGAAGCGGTTTTAATGGCTAAAACTGTGCAAGTGCATTAGCAAGTAAGTTACTGCTAAGTTTTCGTTGTGTACAGTGAGAATAGAGAAATTAGAATGCTGGATCTTCATAACCTTTAAAATTTCCTCTTCAATGCAAATTTAAAAGACTTTAAAAGTTATGTGTATCAAACCAGTGGATTAAAAATTCACTAGTCGTTTCCATTGGAAGCAGGAAGTGGAAGCTGTGAAATCGCCAATAATTGCGACAGTCCCAAAGTCTCCAAGCTGACTGGTATTGCCCGGGATTTTAGCTAATCATCGCTGGCATCATTGTAACTTAGGTTCCATTTCCGCTCGAGGGCTCATAAATCCCTTTAGACTACCATTGTAATCGAAGTGGAATTTGTGCTACTAGTTTAAGTTTCAGTTTAGAAAAGTAATTGAAAGGACAAGAACTTAAGCTGTATTTTCTAAAAAACAATTATAATTATATTTTAGATAGAATTGTAAATCAATTCCCAAGAACAAAGATCAAACGATTTTATAATATTCTCAAAACTTTCTGCCCCGCAGCTAATATTAAAACTGCCAACAACCTAACTCGCTTACAGAACAAGCAAATCATTTTAAACTTTTGAATAAAAGCAAAACCTTAAACAAAAATCAATAGTCAGAGGAATGCAAAACGACATTCTATAAATACTTGATCTATCATCATTCTGTGACCCCCAGTCTCCACCCACAAGCCGCCCTTGGCAGACTGAAAACAGATGAAAAATAAAACAAAATAAATAATGTAAGCTGTTGACGCCACCGGGGCGGCCATTCAGGCTGCAGTATCCTGGAGACCCGGTGGCAAGGAGGGAATGGCAGGGCAAAGTGCAGGGCATCGGAGCCAGGAATAGCACAAATCCGCTTTAACAGGCCGCCAACTGACTGCTTGATTTCTCGGCTCCATCCAGACCAGGCCAAAACCAGTACTACCAACCGTAGGACCAGAAGCAGGCACTCAGCCAACGGCAGAAGCCGACACAACAATCCATTCATTTCATTCATCTATGTACTCATGCGAAATGAAAAAGAATGATGCAAAGTTGTAAGCCGGCGGTGGCTGAAATGGTAACTAAAAAGCCAATACTGGCAGGAAAGTTACTTTTACGCCAGTCAGATACCCGGTACTAATATTTATTTCTTGATGAACTGCATTCAATAAAAAATTATTACCATTCAAAACAAAGTATAAAAAAAAAACAATTAATAATAATTTAAAGAAATAAGATTCAATCAAATTTAATTTTTAAGATATTTAATTTCATACTGAGGCCCACAAAATTTAATAAAACTTGGTTGTTCAGAGATAAAGAATATAGAGATAAGGGAATAAAAACAAAAAATGTAGTTCAGAAGAGTAAAAATATTTTTTTATGCTGAAACACCAAGCAATAAAATTAATCTTTGTTTCACTAAATTTAAAAATATTTATAAGTCTTAATTTTTTATTTTGATTTATTTATTATTTTTCAATTGTGGAACTTATATTGAAATGGGTATAGGTTGTTTTATACGGACATTCATTACTTTAATGTAAATAAAAAAGCTACAAAAATACATGCAAGCCTAAACTGCAAGTAAATAGCATCAAAGAGTCTTTACTGTCACAGTAAGGCCAAGGAGCTGAGTTCTACTCTAAAGACTGTATATCGCAATCCAACGATTGCCTGCGCGATAAATCAATTTTCCTGCTAAGATAGATTTGATTTCTTGTTAAAGGGAGATAATCAAGTTTGTGCCCTCCAATAGTTGTTGTCGAACCTCAAACGTACACACTTAATGAAATTTCGGTCTGATTTATGTTAATTTGATTTCGTTATTCGTCATTTCATTAATTCGCATTTCTTTAAAGAAGAAAACTACTCACTGGTTGACTGCATTAAAACAAATTCCTTTTGGGATTTTCTCAGAGGATTTTCTGTCTTTTTTACTCGTTAGCAAATTCATTTTGCCTCGGAACGTGAGGTGATTTAAAAGTCGCAGGAAAACAGATTTTTGGAAGTCATCTTAAATTTATCTGTCGGCTTGGTTCATGCGAAATCAAAGGTAAAGGCAAATTCAATTTTTTCAGAACAGAATTTTTGATTGCCATGAGATGTAATTTCTCCGAATGGAGGTAATAAAGCTGAAGCAACATTTTGCTGCTGCTAAAATTTCTCCAGGAAGGGTAAAGGAGGCGAACCTGTAAGCTTGTGATTCACCAATTGACTATTTAAACATTTAGCAAATGTAAAAAATATTGTTAAGTACTAATCTGGATTAAAAGAATTCATAAATTAAGCCAGTAGTTGATTTATTTATCTTACTCAAATGCCAGAATGCCTTCTAACTAGCTACAATTTCGGTTTTCCCACCATAATGTTGCCATACTCTGTGATTTACATTCGCTCGACTTTAATTGGTCTAACGTAATTTTCCGGCTTTTGACAGGAATGTGCGAAATTTTGAACTAATTTTGCTGTTTTCGCCACGCAACTGTAGCAAGCCAGCCCAAATATTTGGGACCAGCAGTAAAAGACGGACGGAGTCGAACTCCCTTCAAATTTGTCATGGCCGGAGGACATTCCATCAGCACGCCAATGGTGAAGTACTAATTACAAACATGTCGCCAGTCCATGTCCATTCAGTTCGGGTTTTGGTCACCAGATTCGGCCTCGATGTCCATTTCCATGTCCGGGTCATCATCATCTCTTTTTCCCAGAACTAAATTTGTATGTTGTGTTTCTGCGTACTTTGATTTGTGATTTGATTTGCACTCAACCAGCCGAGAGTTGGATGACTGGTGCATTTAGGTAATTATGATGTACGGCTGCTGAGATCATGTAAAGTTCGACCAACTTGGCCTGGAGACCATTGACCCGGCTTTATCATCTAAGCACTCAGACACAAACAATGTTGATGGGTGCCTTTTGTTCGCATTCGACCGAGACGCCAACAATTGTTTGGAATTTATGAAGTGCTTCCTGCGTCCGGAATTCTGACCTGACAGATGTGCAAGTAAGTACAATTGTTGGCACTTAGGATGCACTTACAACTGTTTTAAGTTGAAGTCTCACATATCATACAATTGGGGTGCAAAGTTCAAGCTTTTCCTGGACCAGCCTTCCCGTTTGTTGAAATAAGCACTTAATGCAAATGCCAATTCAAATGGTTAAATTATGAAGGAAGCTTATTTTTGGCACAATTCAATCTCGACATGGAAATGAGCGTTGCCCAGAATCTCGTTAAAGTTTAGATGCTTTTAGCCCGAACTGGATTAAATTAAAGAATACCTAGTTTTTACTGATAAGGATAAGAAAATTTACGAAAAAGATGACTAGGTAATGTTTTTGCTGAAAGATTAGAAACCGCAACAGGATTAAAACCTTTTGATAATAGAATTAATAAAGTCTTAACTATTAAACATAAAATGCATTGCCCTATCACTCTTGTCGTTGCCTAATTACTTATGAATATTTATTAAGTGAGCCAATTAACAGACATGATTGGGAATATAGTCGTCAATTAACTCAGGTACCAATGCATAAATATTTACTCAATGCGAAGGCAATGATTAGAGATGTTTCCCTTGCATTTTGGCAATATTTATGTGTCAATGAAAACCAAGCACATTCAAATTACCTCCCCGAATTTTCCTCTGTGCCTGAATTGCTAATTATTTGCCATTTTGGCTACACACTTTTGGGTTCATGGATCATATTCGGTTAGATTTTGGCATGAATTGGTACTGCGGCATTGTGTGTTTGAACATTTATGGTCACAACTATATGATGACAAAAGTTTCTGGGCAGGGTTTGTGTTTCCGTTCGGTTAGTTTCCAGTTCTGTTTTGTTTTCCTTCTGTTTTGCATACATTTTATGTTGCAAGTCTGTAGGCCGAGAGGGGCTAAGAGTGTGCAAAATTTTTGGGCAGGACATTTTAAATTAGTTTAGAAATTGTTGTCACAATAAATATGTAGATTTGCATATATCTCTTCCCCTTTCTGACCATATGTCTGGAGTAAAATGAACAATATGTTTGCTGTCAGTGTTGGACTTTTTGAAGCTCTCTATTTTTGAAGATAGATTTATATTTTTTACATATGTATCTTTATAATTAAAATATAGTTTTTGCTGCCGTAATATATATATTTTTTTTTTGAGAATCTAAGTATGTATTCTGCTTAGAACATATTTTTCGAAAAAGAATGTATTTTTGTCATTGCGGATACATTTTATTTTATATATTTTACTCTTCCCACTTTTAAGCTCAGCTTATCACAAAATGGCTTCCATTAAAAGCGTTCCTAGGAGTGCGTTTTGCATAGCCTTTTAAAACGTTATATCACCGAGAATGTGCATTTTATATTCCCAAGCCCTTACATATACCCGTACAAACTTGACACGCAATCAAAAAGCCACAAACGCCTTGCAGTATGCAACAAGTTTTTCGCTTTCATGCTCATCTTACGCAATTATATGCGCTACATTTCGCAAAACTTTTGCACGCAGCTACTTTAACTCCTGACTATATGCCACTCGCAAAGGGCTTCGCATTTCCCTTTTTTTTTTACTATTCATTTTTCACGTGACTTGCCACCAAGAGGTTACGGCTTTTTCACGTGCCCAGCGTTTGAATTGTTTTTAGATTTACTGGATGAAGTGTCGCATAACAACTTGTAGAACTTGAAAAAAAACTCCTTGAAATGGACATTTTACAGATGCTTGTCATACTCTTGAAGTGCGTGCACGAAATCATTAGAAATTAAGTGATTTCAAATTGAACTTTTTTATTATTCACTTAGAATAAGGAAAATATTGTTTACATTTTTGGTTTGAGAACTTTTAAACTAAAGGAAAACTATTTCAATACCAAAATTCAGTCTATGATTTTGTGTTGATATTGCCCTATGCATGAAGACCTTTTGGAAAGGAAAACAATCCGAACTTTTAAGTAAAATATGCAACCAATTTAAATTTTAATTTAATTATTACACTCACTCTCTTAAAAGGATTTCCCCTTTTAGGGTTCGTTGGGGAAATCTATGGTGGCATTGTGGTCGGTAAAGCAGTCACTAAAAGCTATTTCAACACATACCTCAGCGAGCAAGCAGTAGACCCCAATATTTCCCCATCGACACCACACTGTTTTTTTGAACCGGCAACCACTTGTTGATCTTCCATGGTGAATTGCAGTTTTCCTCTCGTGTTCTACTTTCGGAAAATCCATTAATGCGCATGCTTGAGTAAAGGCAATCGCGAGAGAGAAAACCATCCAATTCGTGTCAAACATTTTTGTTGGCCAACAAATTTATTTGCTCAATGCGTTTGTCACTTCGTGGCCGGAATTCGGTTACCATCGTCATCATGGTTAGCGCTGCAGTTCCCCCAACAAAAGGAATTAGAAAGGATAGAAGTAAAATCAAAGCCAAAACCAAACAAGCGAATCAGACGAACCAAAATTATGCAAAGATTTACATAGAATTTTGTGCGATTTAAGATTTAAAATTAAATTACTTTTTCGATGTCACGAAAGGGTTACGTGTGCTCTACATTTATGCTTTATTAGTGGCTTGTTATTTTTATTATAGTAACTGTATTAGTTTAGTTAGTTTCGGGTGCTAATTTTTAAAAAGCCAATTCCTCAAAAAATTCAAATTTTTATTTTTTTATAGAATAATTTATCAATAAACAGGAAAAGAAAACTTATTTATCTGATTGCACTTTCCCTTAATTGGCATTTTATTATACTGAGCAAACGATGGGACAAATAGTGATAGCCACAAAAATGGAAGAAACCCAATCAGATCAAAGGGGATAATGCAATTGTTATGCCATAGTGTCATTTAGTAAAAAGTTTTCGATCGAATGTGATTTTGCACATTCTCAGCGTTTTCTTTTTTTTACATTTTCTGTTGCTGTTTTTTCCTTTTTTTGCCGGCAAACTAATGCAATAACATTCAATGGCGAAATGCAGTTATTATTGCCCAAGTTTTTGTTGGCCAAATTTGATTGCAGTTGGCTTAATTTTTCCATGTATGTGTGCTATTTCGTTTGTTTACTTTTGTAGTTTGTTTTTGCAACAAGATTTTCATATAGTACATAAAAGCTTTTGGTCCGGACTTTGCCTTTTTGATAATTCCCATTTGGTGTTTCGATCCTCTTTTTTCCACTGCCTTTACGCATTCCAATTTAACACGGCAGTCAATGATTTCGCATTTTCTTTCATGTTGATATTTTTCATTGTTTTTGTTTGCCAATTAATAAAAATATTGTTTGCCAAATTGCTTTAAATGAGAGCCATTTGCAATTGGTGGGATTTTAAGATTTTTTTGTGAATTTTATGCTCTTGGGAAAAGGTTTAAGTGCCATTTCAATAAATGTTTCAGTAAGGATTTTCAATTACACTTCAGTGGTGGCGGTAATTCCCGATCCTTATTTAATATGTTCGACCTTGCCTTGAACCTTATTAAACTCGAATACCACTTTGCAAATTATATGGATTAACCCCGATATTTCCATTTTGTGGTACCTTACACAATAATTAAAATCGCCATAAATCATGAATTAACATTAAATGGAGTTTTTGCCATCGAACATCAATCTAATGAAATGGAAACCAAGCTACGAAAAACTCGTGATGGAAAACTATTGAACAGTACAAAAAAGAGGCAACGAAATATGCGATAATATGCTCGGTTGTAATCGTAATCATAATAATCCTAATAATAATAATGGCCATTAGGCAGGAACGGCACAAGCCGGCAAAACCATTTGGCCATTGAATTCAATTCGTGCGGAAATTATTCATTATGAATGAGGAGCAGAAGACAAGGCAAAGGCCAAAGGGGTGACCTGTGACCCCCGTACCCGAACTTCGCCGCAAAAACGCTCGCAAATCAATTCACCAAAACGTGAGCAACGTTTTTCCTTCAGTTGCATAAGCCCAACGGGGAAAAGCCACAAGGAGTGGCAGGAGCAGGGAAATGCCGGAAGGAAGGAAGAGTCAAAGTATTTCTGGAATTTAAGCAACTGGCATTCGTGGCCCCGAAATGTCAGCAGTCGAAGGCAAATGCGTGTCTATACCGTGTTATTTGGAAATAAATAAAACGTAAAGAGCACAATGCTTACAAAGAATTTCGAAACTATATTCTTATATTGTTAGTTAAAACCCGCAAGCCTTAACAAATTAAGATGGGAATACGAAGTACGAAAGACAAAATTAATTAATTTATTTGAATTAGTTTTCAAATTTTGTGTATAAAAGTTAACAAGCCCATTTTATTTTTCAAAGAACTTTTTATTTTTAATTTCTATATTAAAATCTTAAACTATTTAATTAACAATCATATTTATGTACACAAACGTTATTTAAAGAAAAATTATAGACAATTTTCCAAATGAACTCTTTTTATCTTAGTTAGTAAAATACTTTTAGCACGACTTTAAGGAAGGAAAAGTGAGAAAGAAAGTTAAAGTGAAAGTGCAGTCAACAGTTTAGCAACATTATTCGCAGCATAAGTCAGGATTATCACTTAAACGCGGCCCGCCCCCTGGCACTCAAGCAAAAGTCGCGGGAAAAACTTCAAGGAAGTGGAAAGAAGCAAAAGGAGTAGAATAGGAAAATGCACACTAAATTGTTGAACGCGAAGTTGCAGGAGAAATGGCCATGCTCGGCATTCCTTCAACGTGTCGAAAGACAACGAAGGGAAAATAGCACAGGAACAAGGACCGGCGAAAAGAAGAAAACGGGGCCCTTACAGCCTGACAACTAATGTTCAAGGACGGCGTTCTGGGCCAGGCCGTTACCAAAACCCCTATATTCCCCCCAACCAGACACCACCTTTTAGCCATCGACGATGTCGTCAGCTGCAAAAGACGGCAACAGCTTTGGCTTCTTCACTTCATTTAAAGGCCACTTGTCAATGATGGAATGGAAAGAGGTTAGTGGAGCTGGCTCCGGGCTCCCCTTAGCGAAATATAGCCAGTGACCCTCCGATTATGCTGCTTGTGTCTCTTTTTTTTGGTTTAAAGAAAAATAAGTGGGGAGAAATAGTACACCATTTATGTTTTAAGAAATTATTGGAGGAAGTTGTCAAAAGTAACACAGTGAATAGAAAAATATCAATCATCAATAACTGATCGGAATAACTTGTGCCAACATACACAACATAACTCTCAAGGTACTTGCTTTAAAATGATAATTAATACGCAAAAAAAAAAATAGAAAAACACTTAATTATTTTATATCAACATTTGGTTCCTCGTTAAAAGAATTATTCTTTAATATGTTCTTTAAGAAATATTTGTTTCTAACAATTTGTTATTTCAATATTTCCCGATACAAAGGAACTATTGAATTAAAAAGGCTAAGCTTATTTTAAACTACAAAATCTCAGATAAAGTTTAGTATAATTTATATATATATAAAATTATTTTTTGAGTTGGTTACTTGGCCCGTTTTGTGCACTGTAAAAAAGCTAAGGCGAACCCATTGTGCTTAGTATTTCAACCTGACACAAATGCAACTTTGTGGCCAAGGTACAAACACAACCGCAACGAAAAGTTTTCAGACCACTCCTGGCTTAAAGTGCGCCTGGCCACACGCCTTCGCAGCTCTCCTAACTAACTAACAAACAGCGACGCACAGCCGAACACACATACACAATTGAATTGAAGTGTTTTTGCACTTAAAAGTTTAAACTTTAATCCTTCAATAATATTTTCGCCAGACTGCAAAGTTAGACCCAACTGATCGCACCTGTTTACCCCGTTCCCCCATTCACCCATTTCCCGCGACTGCCTGATTTCAATTACCCAACAGGTGGGGAAAATAGAAACTCACGATGCAGCTCATCGGCCAAATCATTTGAACGAGGAAGGAGTGGCAAATTTGCATAATAGAAACGGCGCTAGTCGGTAAATACATATCGACTGAGCCAGATTAACCTATGAACTTCAAGAGCAACTGGGCTGGACGCGGTCAAGTTTGAACTAAGCCCAGTTAATCGATACAAAATTTAACATCAACTTTAAAATCCGCGCCTCCCCAAACCACTTTTGGATTGCGGTTGCAATGCACCATAATTAGCTAATTGATTTCAATTTGCATTTCTGGGACAACGTCGAGTGGCTTTTTGCAGATATCAAAATGTGGTCGGCTTACCTGCTCTAAGAATGACTTTTTGTCGGTCGCTAGGTGTGTCAATTCAATTATAAAAATGTATTTGTTTTAATAAACGGACATGTACATATACGTTTTAAATTAATTATATATTCATTTTATTTTAACAAAAATTATATTGCTGTTAAAGCCAATTAATTATAGATTCTCCAAAAATTATCGATAATGAATTTTAATAAAATATATTGATATAATTTCAAGTTTATTTAAACTAATTGTTTAAAATTAGTGAAACTATTTTGGTTATTGTTGTTTTTATTTGATAAATAAATCAAAAACAATTTAAATGTTAGCATTTCAGTAATATTTTTTTCCCCTGAAAAATTGTTCCTGTAATAAAAACACATTTACTGGCCTTAAAAAATTGCAAAAAGTTAAATAAATGCGGCGAAACAAAAATGTTGATAGAGGCAATGAGCACAAGGTAGAAACAAAGGCAAAACTTTCTATGCCGTTGACTGCGTATCTAGTATCCTGGCTTTCATTTTCAGATTTTCTATGCCGGTCCATCAGCAGCTTTGTTTCGCCGTAGTCGCCAACGTAAGGATCATATAGTGCACCCTGCATCCTGCATCCTGCGAACCTTCAATTGGGGAAATTCACATCAAACGCCTTGCTTTGTGGCTACTGTTTACGGTTGGGCTTACAGTTACAGCTACCTGAACTTTGCTAAATTTTCACTTCGGCCCAAAAGCAGACCTCTATCGACTTTGCCATCTTTGCAAGGCCTCCCAAGCCACTGCAGTGGAGGCTAATCAAAAAGCAAAAATGCGAAAATCGTCTTTGTCATCATATGTCTAACACTCGTCTCACTCGTTGGCCCGCCCATTGGGTTTATCCAACCATCCCGCTATCACTCTAACACTCTCCTCTCACCTTGGTCCTTCGGTAAATTTGCATAGGCGTTGATTTTGGTAGCTACTACCACTGCAGTACCCCCAAGTACCAAGGACGATGGGCGCAGAGGTTTTGTGTTTGGGTGTACGATGCTTTGACGTTGCGAGCATCAATCAAAGGATTACATATCGTTGAAAGTTGAAAGGCTCTTTAACGCACATAAAAAAGTGACTGTTCAGGAGGGAACAGGAACTCCTATTGCCTGTGACCTGGCACGCCATTTGAATGTAAAGTAGATTTCTAGAGAAATTTCAATCCATCTCCCATCCACCATCACAAAATATCGAAAATTGTATGTTTTCATCAACATGGGGTTTAAAGCTCTCCTGTCATGTTTTTCGTGTGTGTCACATATTTGAATAACAGACCCATCAATCATCAAACAAATATAATAACAAAAATACCAACGCAGAATACCACTGCGGAACTAAAGCGACGAGCTAATGAGTGTTGACATATGTCAGTTAAAATGGAACCACTAATAGGAAGTGCGGGGAAACCAAAAAAAGTGCCTGGGAATTCGGCATGGCAGTCCCTATCTGGATGATTGTTAACAAGCCGACTGACAAAACCGCAATGAAATTGAGCATTTCAGGGGATTAATTAAAATGTTGGCATCTACCGAAAAAAGCAATTGAGATGCTGTAAATAAGGAGCACGAGAGCAATAAATAATAATACAAATTGTCAATCAATCTTAAACTTCTTAAATATAATTTAAAATGGTTTTAAAATAACATTGACTAGAATTTTGAATTTTGTAAAATAAAATACAGGAAACACCTATTTAAGCATTTTTTTAATAAGGTTTATAAAAAAAATAATATAATAAAAAATAAGTGAACATTGATAATAATTTTATATTTATATAGAATGAAATGCGTGTTTGAGTGTAAATTATAAATGAATTTAATATTTGTTTTCAAAAAGGAAATAAAGGAATTTTTTAAATAAAATTTAAATAAGAAGAGCATCGATCTTTACACTTATTCATTAATTTATTCAAATTTGTTTGGTCATCTTAATACACTAATTTGGCCCAATTGCCATTCCTTCATAAACATTTATGCGGACATTCCACAGCTTCTCACAAGCCCTCAACTCACACCGCAGCCGCATCGTTAATGACAAATGTGTGGGGTGTGAATGTAATTACTGGCCCAATGTTGTGCAGTATGAACTCATCTACGACGGCGTCACACGCAGTTGGCCAAAACGTCCGAATGTCCCACCTCCAGCGATACATGGTTAGCAATTGCCTCGACCAGACGCACAACCACTCACACACACCGTGCAGTCACATTAATCTCGTAATTAATTAAACCAAAGTCCGGGCCTAAGCACAAAAAGTGACTACTTAAGCCATTTTGTCTCGGAAGCCAACACATGGCCCACAACCAACACAAAGGCCGCCTCTAACTGACACATGGACAAGCATGTTGGACATTAACTTGGCCCACACCAACACCCGCACACACCCACACACACTCACTCGCGTTGAGTGACAGGCGGTGGTTCTTGGTTTTGGCCAGTAGCAGCAACAAAATGAAACATTAAGTGAGCGGAAACGGAAACGGCGGCCTAAGTGCGTGAATGGGAGTATGTGTGTGCGTTTGTGTGAGTGAGTGCCGGCCATAAAGTGTTGCCCAGAAAGCTAACATCCGCTGCATGCCTGTGGCCTTAGACTCGGGAATTTGTTACCTTTTTAACCCTCTACCTTTAGCTGTGTAAACCTGTTGATTCTGGGCGCAAATTTATTTCGTCTGGCAACATTTTAAAATGGAAATGGAACAAATATGATATAAGTAAGTGTCCACCACTTAGTTTAAGAATTTAAAATGGAAAATTACAATTATTTTAGAACACAATAAAACAATAATAAACAAAACCTTTATGTTTGGAAAAAAATGTTGGAAAAATATATTTATGGAAATAAAAGTTTGTTAAAGTAAACTTAAAATTTTTGGCGAACAGTTATAATTTCTAAATTCCTATATTTCTTTTCTATTTATTTGCAATCCCATTTAAAAATGATTTTTTCACTATTTCTCGGAGCTATTAATTCAGCATTTATCTGTCAAAAATAGTAAACAGGGTTTTTAAATGGTACATTTTAATTCAATTGTACATTCCCAATACAAATATAAATAAACTTAAATAATTTTCCACGTACGTACTAGCTTTTTGGTGAAGTTTCAAAAGAAACGCCTACAAATTCAGCTCGAATGCATTTTACATGTTTCATGTAAGGAAACCCGAAAAGAGGTGGGAAAAATGATAAACAGAAATGGACGTGTGAATACAAAAGACCTGCGGTGGTCATGGCCCGGCATGGAGTAAAAGTGTTTGCCAAAAAGGGCAGAGGAAAAATGTAGGTTGAAAAAACTGCTGAACAAGGCTCGGCATATGCAAATTCGGCCCGCCTGCGGACAACCGAGGAGTTCGAACCGTTGTCGAGGTTGCATAGCTCCAAAGTAAGATCAGTTTGGACCAAATAATAACAGAGAACCATTTAATTTCATTAGTTTAAAAAAGATTGGTCACTTTTGCGGTCAATCCTTGAAGATAAATACCAGCTTAACAATTTGAATGTCCCTATTTTAAAGCTAAACGTTTAACTTTTAAAAGGCGTTTAGACATTCGAGCCACAAATAACTTACCATGGTAGGTAAAGACTTTTTGAATTTAAAATTTCTTCGATTCACGGGTATCAAAACTTCGGTTTGGCTTTCTCAATTTGTGAATAAATCCTTTGTCACAGCCGTGAGTGAATGAGTAAAAAGCAAGTAGCCCTTGGTGCCAATAAATCGGACAATGATAGCCCTACATGATATGGGCGTCTGGATAATGCGAAAGCGTTTTAATGAAATATTTTATACTGTAAACGGGCAGAGGGAAAGATCGAATTTTAATGCATGAATTAATATTGAATGAATAATAAATGAGTCGGTTCATAAGGAAGAGAAAAGTGCATTCTTTTTACATAAATAAATGTATTGCAAAGTACTTAAGTAATTATGCTTAAAGTAGTTGCCTTCAAAAGTGTATTAATCATTCTTTTGCGGTTTTATTTATATTCTTAAAAGCGTGAACCATAAATTTAATTTAACCTTTTGCGGTTTTATTTATATACCTAAGAGCGTGAACCATAAATTTAAAAAATTAATCGATGCCAACTTTTGAATCTGGTTGACAATTTGCTGACGATTTCAAAAATAGTAAAGTAAAATAGTTTTGACTAAGATTGTATTACAAATTGAAGCAAATTTTCAAAACTTTAATAATAGTTTTTCAAATACGTTTATTGTTAAAGTAAAAATCATTGAATTTTAAATGTTATTTTCTTTTGTAAAGGATAAATCGCTTGTTGCATATTTTTTTTTCTCTCGAAAATGTTTGTGCTTTAATAAATCGTATTTTTGTAGGTATATAAATGGTTCTTTCAGCGCAGGGAAATGAAAAGTTTTTTCACCTCTGGACGACCTATACTTATTCAACAACAGACATTTTTTTCTTTATTCTGTCATCCGATTGAAATCAATTGCAGTTCACGTCCATCAGAAGCGTAAACATTTTGCTGTCGGAAATTAACACACTTTCCGTTTCCGCCCAAAAAGCGCGGCAGAGTGAGAAAGCCCGGTTCAAACGCCCACATGAAGCCATAATTTATTCATATTCTCCTGGCTCTTTCGCTGTCCTTGTGCTATATTTCTTACCTGGGAAACAGCGATTTTTCTCGTTGCCGCTCTCTTTTCAGGCAGTCTGTAAATGTGCTAAATAAAAATTAATGACCGCCGGAAGCGAATCGTAATCAAGGGCCAAAGCGAACCCAAATACGTCAATGAAGTACAGCAAAAGCAGTCGGGAATCAAGCATTAATGACAACAACACCGGCAATAGCTGAAACAGAACCATTATTCTATCTACATAACCAATCCATTCATTTGCCATCTTTTTTCTGATCATTTCCGGTGGGAAGGTGGGTATTTATTTTTTATGTTCGTGTCAATCAATTTTTATTGACAGTATATATCAGATATTTATAAGTTTTTGCAGCTATTGATTGCGTCAGATTATAGGGGAAATTTTTTGCACACATCCATAAATATACACGCAACCACTAATCGGTTTATATAAATAATAATAATCGATCAAAAATGTACCACAAATAGCATCATTTGAAATTGCTCTGGTGGATAAATGGGGATGCAAATGACGTTGAGCAGCATCTGCTGTAGACATCCATTTTCCTTGGTTGTTATGGCCTTGAAGAGGGAGTCCGAGTCCTTATGGCTGGCAAAACCAATTGCACAGCAGCCTGGCAGGCAACCTCAACTTCCACCAACCGCCAGTCAAGTGTCCTGCCAGTGACTTCGGCCAGGGAACGGGGTTAATCCAACCTGCCAACTATTCTTGGCCATCTCGGTGTCACGCCTGCCTCCTGTCTTCTGGCCCCTGCCACGGCCCCACCGCCTCCTTTGGCATCCTTGGCTGTCACTCAAGGAGTGCTAGCATCCAGTCCTGTTAATGTGCCAAGCCATTGTTATCGGGGCTATTACAAAATTCTAGAAAGCCAGTTTATGGCATAGCGTTGGACAAATTGCTTTTGATGCCACCAACTCACACGAGCTCAAGTCTAGAAAGACGAAATTACTTAAGCTCATCATTGGACAGCTGATTTAAAAGTAGATGCCCTAATTTTAACTTGAATAACTTAGTTTTCTTTCAATTTAAGACCTTGTTTTTCCATTGCCTACTATTTTAAATTAGGACTTCGCGCGGTTGGACTTTAAAAATTAATACAAAAAATGAGAAAGTAGGTCCAAGGTCCATTCGGAAAAACCGCTTTAAACTCATCCCTTAGGCACCTTATCCCCACTAAGGACACCTGTTCCTTCTATTATGTATATCCAAGATACACAAAAGAATTTTCCACTTAAAGAAATCACTGTCTCAGCATCATCGCAATCCCACGCAGCTTGCAATGAAAACATTTGCAAATGTCTCCGTTTATTTTCTTAAGAGAGAGAAATGCAAAACAAAAGTGTTTTGATTGAATGGAGTTTTTCGCTAATGGCGGAAAAAGTGTAAAGGATTTATCTTATCTAGATAAGTGATTGAAAGAATAAAGAATGAATTTTATATAAGATTTGTTTAATAAATGTTCAACTGTTTTTTTGCCGATTATCCTTAGTTTAGTTCAATTTAAGCAAATAATTCAGTTGAAATAATAAATGTCGCAATATATTTTTATTTGCTTGGAAATAAAAAAACTAAGCAACTTTAATAAATTAAAAAGCCGTTTTTATTCATAAAATGATTTGGAAAGCAATTTCATTTATTTAACTACTTGTTTTATTATTAAAAATACTCAGCTCTTAACTCGACAAGACAATTAAACAATTATTCATACTGAGGCTCTCAACAGTACAAAATCAAAATGCAAATAGAATTGTTTCTCCCTAGCTGGCCACGCCCACTTCATCAGCATGCCCACTCTAACGCCCACAATCAGAGACGAAAAAGCAATCAACAAATATCAAAAACTTCGCTCATTCGTGTCATAAACAAAAAGAGCAAAAACTGCAGACGAGCGACGGAACCAATTCAAGTACAAAGGCCAGTTGGCAGTTCGACCTTCCCCCTTTTCCCCACCGCCACCCACTGAATTTTCGGCCCACCACCCCACTTTCCCATCGGTGACGGGGTGTCGACTCACCAGGCCATGAATATTTTAGTAAATGCCGCGCAAGGCTTTGACTTTCCCACTTGGTCACCCGTAGTTCCTCACTATTTACACAAAAAACAAAAAAAAAAAACCAAAGGGTTCTGTTTCTGGGGGATCCAACAATTTACGCCATTTTTGGAAAACTTTTCCTCTGCTTGTGCGTTCAGTTTTCCTCATGGCACACCCCTTTTTTTTGGTGGGGAGGTATGGAGGGGTTTCAAAAAAATGTGCAAAGTTTGTTGGTGTCGTCGTCTACGGAGCATTTGAATTACGTTATTGCCTAGAAGTATGCTTTAGTATTTTGCGGTTGAAAAAGTTTCAATTGCTTGGGTCGTCGACATTGCGTTTTTTATTAAATAAATTGCAATGCCACGTTTCAACGCCGGGATTTTCCCTCCATCTGTTTGCCGCTTTGTTATGCAAAAATAGCGAGTCAAAAGGGTTGTGTCTATTTCTCCCTCGAGCCGCCAACTCACCCAAGTGTTGAAGTGAAAAAGCCGGCATTGAGTAAACAAGTTGCTTGTTTTTCATGCATGCCCAAAGTGAAAGAAACTGGCTTTTAACTAGAGCAATGGTGTCAAACGGGGAGTGCGACAGAAAGGCCGCGGAAAGTTCATTAATTATGAAACCAAGCCATTCATTTCGGTTCCAAAAAAACACAACGTTATAGATCCTTCTTTTCTTAGCTAAGTCCTTAGTTACTATTTTCCTAATACTTTCAGAACTTTTTCTTTATAAATAAATCCACCTCATTTAAAGAAAATAACAAACAATACAACTTTTGTTGTTCTAAGAAACAAACCATCTATAATGTTAATGTTATAAATTTTAGCATTTGCACAACTATTTGTTTGTTTATTTTTTTTTACACAATATTATTTGTGTTAATAATTTTTAATGTTCCCAATTATTTGGTTGTTCATTTTTTTTTAAGCCCCAATATTATTTGTGTCAATAATTTGTTGAATCAAATTTTTTGAAATTGTTTATCACTGTAAATAATAAGTTAAATTATTTATATCCAAAAATGCTGTCAGAAAAAACACACACACGCGTTTACTTAACCTAGTTTCACATTTTTATAATTAAACTAAAACATTTTGTTTTCTTTATTATTTGGCAGAGCCATAATTATTATTTAAGCCAACCTCTGGCAGACATGAATGCAAAACTCGTGTCGGAAGCCATGCAAAGCCATTAACACCATAATGCATAAGACCCCTGGAGGCGAACTTTATATATCAATTTGGTAATCCCCTGCGCTTAGCACATATCCAGGGCCAGGACTCAGGACCTCTTTTATAGGCGTTCTTTGCGTGCCCAGAGGTCTTGTGGTTCCTGCTGTTGTGTTATCCTTGCAGCGGTTCAGCAGTTGCAGCAGTTGGCTGGCTTGCACAGACTTTTGCCCCAAACTCCAGTTGTTAGTCCTAATTAATTATCGCAATTAGTTAAATGCAGCCAAGGAAGAGGAAGATAACGTCAGCTGACTGCGGCAAAAAACGAATTTTGTGCTTTCTTTTGCATGAAATGCTCAGATAATTCTCAGTTTTCTGTCTGCGTGTCTAGTTTTCATTTTCATTTCATTTAGTTTTTCCTGCAGTTTCCGGAAACTTTTTCTCACTATTATTTTACTTGTTTATTGGTTGTTTATACCCGTAATTGAATTGTTTAGAAAGGCCGAGTAAAGATGGGGTCATGTGAAAATGCCAAAGAATAAGGCATTCTATTGTTTTCATTCGAATTGGGCATTTTGAAAGATACTATAATATTACAGTGGAATAAATTTGAGGGTTGTTGGTTCGACTTGTTTGGCGATGAACTATAAACTTGTTCTTCTATTTACCCAGTTACCTTGCTCATCTATCAACTCTTTCTGCAGCCGAGGAAATCCGGGCAATTCTCATTGGAAATTCGAGGCACTGCAAGATGCCATTGAAAATAACATCTAACATCAGTAAACAATCTGCATTTTCAGCTACAAGACAATGCATATAGGTTTCCAGCCAAAGGATATAAGCATTGCCTGCAGGACCTGCGTGTGTGTGTGTGTATGTCTAAGGAATCTTATGCTGCACACATGACTGAATTTAAGGAAAGGAAAAAAGGGCGGGGAAGGAGCAACAAAGTGGTTGCACAATCTGCACTGATAAATAATAAATCTTCAACATCGGCAGGGAGTCTCGAGGAGTTGGGTCCGCAGTCTGGCGTCCTGGCGACGATTCAACTAAAGCATAGACAGCCTTAAGTTTTGATATATTTGCATGCTGCAACAAAATGGCAACGCAGACAATGCGGGAAATCTTCGGTAATGAACTTTAATGGTGTCGTCATAAAATATTCGACATATGCACAAATATTCCTCTGGGGAAATGGGCCTTATTAAGTGCATTAAAATTTTCATTTATTGAAGGCAATTACATTTATGATTTTGATAAATATTTATCTTAAAAAGGGGAATATTACTCTTAAAAAGATTTAAAGAACTCGCTTTTCAAAAATTTTACTAAGTTGAAAAATGAAGGTTTTTAACCTGACCCTTTTAAGCTAAAGAAAGTAAGAAAAATGTCAAGCTCTTTAGAGTATTTATCAAACACCTACATTTTGTTTTATCATTACATATACATCCATTCTTGATTGCCGTATATTGGATGTTTATTTTCCACGCGAAAACAAGGTCCATGCTTGTGTGGCATTTTCAACAAAAATATAAAAAAATACTGTTTTCTTAATTCATATTCGATTTCTTATATCCTAAACTGGTGATGGAAATCCCATTGTAAGGATCGCAGTTCGCAGTTAGATATCTGCACAATTTTGTTTGTGTCCAGAAAGTAATCAACAAGCAAACATTAATAGCGTTTCGGTGTTTGCTCGGTGGCTGTGTTTTCACGCAGATAAGAAGGCGAAAGGAAGGCGCTCCGTTGCCAAGCCACAAAACTTTGTGCGACTGTGCCGAAGACATGGCAGAAGTCCTGCTCCTGATTTTGGTCCTGTTGGTGGTGCCTTGCGCTTTGACACAAAGCTGCAAGGCAAGCGGAAAGTTTTCGGTGCGCCAAACTTTTGGTCAATGCAGTTACACTACAGGGCCGAAAACACGACGTGTGTGTAAGTGTTTTTTTTTTTTTTTGATTTTTTTTTTGTTTCCGTTTTGGCCAACTTTGGACTAGACTGGCGTGTAATATGAGCTAAGCGAGGTCAGCTACTAGCCACATTGTTGTTGGCCAGCGCGGCAGCCTTTTGTGCATATATACGCTTATAATTAAGCATAATATGAGCCAGATCCTGAACGCCAGCCTCCGTTCTACGTGGTGGGCACTAAGTGTTGGCATGTGGTTTTTACTGTTGCCAGGATTGCCTCGTCCTTGTTGTTGGGATGTTCTGCATTTTGTTATTTTCCTTTGTTTAGGGCTTGTTGCGGCAAACATGTCTGTTTGTGTGTGAGTGGGTTTTGTTAGCTCCTTTTTGCAGCATAATTTGCACAATTAACATTGCAATAAAGTTTTAAGCGCTGGCAAAGGAAAGTTTAATTGGTAAAAATTTTCCTTTTAAGTAATTATAATAACCAATTAAAAGAAATTGTGCCGTCTTGTGTATTGTTTTGTATTGTCATGATCTTAAAACAAATTAATATTAAAGTGCATTCGAAAGTGTTAATTATTATTAACAAATTACCCGAAAAAAGTATCTCAAAAACGGAGACTGGGATTTATAATTCAACCAAATTTCGATTGATAAAAACCAGTACACTGAAGACAAAGGGGCTCCATTTTTGTACTCCTTTTTTTATAGGTTAGTGTATAGGTTTAGTCGACGCGACCATGTCGAGTTCAAGTCCCAGATTGCCAAAGAATCCAGACAGAAGACAGCGGCAGGTTAAGTTCCAAATAGGAGATGGCTTGCGGGCCAATAAGAACAGCTCCCCAAAAGTCAATAATAAAGACAGCGATTTGGTGATCCCATCGGAGCATTTGAAGGTAGACGAAAACGACGAGTTCCAGCAGCTGAAGAATGTCTTCCAGAAGCTGGACATGACCGACCAGATCGTCCTCTACCGCGCCTTCCGCCTCCTGCCCTCCGCCTGCTCCGCCCTCTGGCGCATCACCCGCAAACGCCTGGACTTTCGAACGCTCCACAACGAGCTCAACTTGGAGGCCCAGAACCACCTACTCATCAACATGACGGAGCACTTCAAGTACGTCTACTTCGTGGCCAATAAACTGCAGGTAAGTCCGGAGTTATACATTAAAAAACAAGAGAGAACGCTATAGTCGGGTGCCCCGACTATCAGATACCCGTTACTCAGGTAAAGGGAGTGCGAGGGAGATGGAGATAGAAACTTTGATCACGCATAACTTTTTAACGAATGGTCCGATTTGAAAAATTTCTTCTACATTTCGATAGGTATTGATAAACACAATAAAACTGCATTTTTACTTTTCCGAAATATTTTCCGAAATCGTATATAAGCGATTGTGGGCGTTAAAGGGGGCGTGGCACCTTTTTGAAACAAACTTGCGCTGCGTAGGAACTCCTAGAATCTGCATGCAAAATGCCAATCTTCTAGCTTTTATAGTTTCCGAGATCTCAGCGTTCATACGGACAGACAGACGGACAGACAGACGGACAGACGGACAGACGGACAGACGGACATGGCTAGATCGACTCGGCTAGTGATCCTGAACAAGAATATATATACTTTATAGGGTCGGAAACGCTTCCTTCTACCTGTTACATACTTTTGCACGAATACAATATACCCTTTTACTCTACGAGTAACGGGTATAATAACATATCGGAGATATTTTACTTAATTTATCACAGAGATTAGTAGTAAAATATAAAACATTTTCATTTAAAAATTAATTCATATTGAATGTGTGAAATACATAAAGTTTGCTTTTAACTACTATTAACCCCTGCAAACTACATTATATTTTGGTTAAAAAACATTTAGAGATTACATTGAATATTTTTTGAAAATATAAACATTCGATTATATTTTCCTTACAGAATCTGAATTTGAATAATAGACCGCATTCTTATTGACCCTTTCTCACTTACAAAAGAGAATTCAATAATTTTCAACATTAATTAACTACTCTCTAACCTCAGGTGTATAAATTCCAAGAATAGTAATTCACAGTAAATAAGTTTGGTAGTGACAGTGTTAAGTCGATTCGAATAAAATCGGCTATAATTTGTGTAACCCTACATTTACAGGATAACCTTAATACTTTGGAGCGCGCAGGCGTCAAGTCGCTGAACTCCGTGCAACGCTGCGAACTACTTCTGATAGATGAGGGATCCGGATCGGAGGTGAGGAACACTAATCACCTGGACGGAGGAGATGCCGTCGGTGGAAAGGTAATGGCCCAGTGGCCACTGCACGCTCTGCCCAAACTGATGCGAAATGTGCGACGCCTAAAGGCTCATTGCAACATCCAGGTGCACTTCATCGGACACTTCGAGCACCTGGAACTGCTGGTTCTCTATGGCGTAATCTCACAGACCGCCCTCACGGGTCTTCTGGAGCGGTGTCAGAAATTGACCAGGCTATTCCTCAAATTCGATTGCGAAACCTTGAGCTTGAAGTCCATCGATAATTGTCACAAACTGAGGGACTTCTCACTCTGCGTGGGACTATTTGCCCGCCAAAAAGACCTGGTGTTGAAATTGAACGATCTTCGTCTGCTGGAGTTGACACACTGCCAAAAGGATGTTCAAGTAACGCTGGAGTGCCTGGGAATCGTGTTGTCCCAACGACCCGACTCCGTGGAGCTGATCCAATTGGATTGCAGTGGCTTTCAGGACCCGAATTGGATGAAGGAGGTGGGCTTGGATCGGTGTATTCGGATGCGAGGATTGGTCCTCTCCAACTGCGACTTCTGCGATCGCGAGATATGCCAGCTGGCGCTGCCAAGAGTTCAGAAATACATAGCACTGAATAACTGCCACGACATCAAGGACTATCAGGTGCTGGATATGGTCCACCGGTGTCCCGGTCTCTACGAGATCTACCTGATCGACTGCCCCCAGCTGAGCTGGAAGGTCCTGCAGGGGATTTACCGCATCCGTAAGAGCGAAAATCTCGGCTACCCCATCACCGTGATCCTCAGTCAGTGCACGGAACTCAGGGAGGTCTATCAGAACATGGTGGGTACTTCCTTTTTAAATAGTTTTACATTAATGAGTGGGTTATCCACCATCTCTTGATGGTTAAATATTAAAATACCTTCCAGCCATAACTAATCACTTAAATATATATTATTATTTATAACTGTTGAATCCTTTAGTATTACATAAATGGTCATCAATTTGATATTCCTACAATAACTCCAAGCTGGCCAACTGTTAGTGATATTAAACATTAAAAAAGATACTAAAGCACAATTAAGAGTAAAATGATTTACCAACTCACTGCCAATTTCTGCTGCCTTTAAAGTCTAACAAATCCTGAACCATTAAGTATACATTTATTCTATAAAGATTAACTTATCAATATTTCAGTATTCAAACTACTGGTGCTTCAAGCTGCCCTATCTCAAGATCGAGCGGACACAGAACGGAAGTCGACCCGTCGAGAATATCCAGGTCTTTTTTAGAAGCAAACCCTAAAATGTCCCATTTTAGATGCCCTTAACTGTTATACAAAAGTACATCTAAATATATTTTGTTTAACTTTTGTAAAAATTCATTAAAACTGCAGCTAATGGCAAGGTGAAGGGTTAAAAAATATATATATAATAAATTTAAAAATATATAATAAGTAAACATACGGATTTATTTCATAGCAACAAAGTCCAGACATTTTGCAATCTCTGCAGTAACAAGGATTCTTTAAATTCCTTCAAAAATAGGGAGAATAGGGATACGTAAACGAGTATCATAATTTACTACTCAAGTTGATAAAGTTAATTTCCGTTAACCTCATAATAAGCCACACAAAGCAAATTTCTCATCCTCACCGGGACGCAACGACTGAAACCATAAGGCATTTTCAGCTTATTACGGCTCATTTCACAAACATTTTTGTGCCACCCACATGGGTTGGGGAAAAGCATGGAAAAGCGGCAAAAAAATTCCGGACAAAGGAAGCCAAAAAGAATGGAAGTGAAGCCGGAGTAAACGAGGCATGCGGCAGCCAGTAATGGACAATGGCTCAACAAAGACATGTGAATTATGTCATCTATTGTTTCTGGATTACTTCGAGGAGCCAAAAAGCACATGGCTACATTTGCGGGCCTTTTTCCACTACTCCTCACTACTTTTCGATTAATTAAATTGTGTTTTGGTTTCGCTCACTTATTGAATCTGCCATTGGAAGCCAATTAAATCGGCAATGAACCACGAAGAGCGTTAAATGAGATTTTAAGCTTTTGACAGATTGAATTTTGATTGGAAATCGGAGCTGAAAGTGGAATTGGAATTGCATTTATCGTTTGGCGACCGGGGCATTAATAAATATCCAACTACTGGGCATCCCGTGTATGCTTTATTTTATGGCGCAAGTGTGTGCGATGGTTGGGGTAAGGAAGTGTGGGCCCAAGATATTGTCCTGCTCCTGCCGTGCGTGAGGCCATAAAACATTCGAGAGTTATGGTCCTGGTCGATGGCTAAATGCATTGGTATGCGTAGCGTAACGAAAAACAATTAGCTGCGGCCAAATAAAAGTGGCCCACATGCTGCACACATACACACAGCCATTGTCTTTGCACTCGGAAAATAGAAATAATTTTTTCAAAATATTATAGCTCTAAAGATTTGTCGTTTATTTATTTTTGAACCTTTTCATTTGTTGAATGTTGCCAAAATTTGAAAACTGATTTGCAAAAGATTGCTCTGACTTCTAGACCCATAAAAATAATTATTTTCACAATCTAAACCCTAGGTAAATTTCCAAAAAAAAAAAGGTTTTCAAAAATGTGAGTAACCTGCCTTCTGCGTCCCCTACTTTTCTTTTCATTATCAGGCTTAAAAATGGTACATCGACGAAACTTTTTATTTTTCTTTATTTAAGAAAACCACAATATAAACCACAATTATACATTTAGTACTCCTTTTTTTGCGTGTGGCTGAATGGTACTTATCACTGTTGTGCTGGTAAAAACTTTTATATGGCTTGATTCGCTTGTTTCCTGCCCAGTCGGAGCCACGCCCTCCATCCTCCCCGGGGGTCTTATCACTTTATACTTTGTCTGGAGCGGATTGCCGGCGAAGTCATGTCCCGAATGACGAATTCCAGCCGGCTATTATGTTCACGACCCACTCGTCCGAAAGTTCCAGGCAACAGAAATTGTTTGGCCGGAATCGTGTGCATTTTACTTTCTGATATTCAATTAATTGAAGTTTTATTTGTCTGATTGCCAGACGAAAAGGTGGCGTTTGAGCCGCGGATAAGTGGATAACGATAAACAATTAAGCTGTTGAAATTGACTGTTGTGGGAGTTGAAAGAGATTAACAGACAACTCTGTTTGGATATAATTGACACAACAAAGTAAAAATCGTTTGTTTTAACTCAGTGATCAGGATGGAAAACTCTTACAATTGGGATACGAAAACTCCACCCATCAAATTTTATGTTGAATAGAAAAAAAATCAATATATATACTGATAAGAGCTGCATAAGTTGAAAATTCTTCTTGCCCCTTATCGGCATCGTTTTTAATTTCCTTTTGTGGATCAATTACCTTTACCTTATAAATTCCGCGTTGCTGCAAGGGGAGAATTTAGATAGCAGTTTGCCGATGTCCCCATTATAGTAAATTCCAAACAACGTAATCCTTTAATGCCTTTTTAGCTTCTGCTGCTTGGGCTATGGGTACTTTAGCAGGAGCTTTAGCTCCTTTCAGAGCCGGCTGCATCTCGAATTCCTTATTTACTTTATAGGTGCAGCCAAAGTAAACCAATACCAAAGCTATTTTAGTCGCTTACCGTGTTTCCTCATTTTTTTTGTGCTTCTTTGAGCTTCTTACCCCGACTGACTTTAATCAGTGGCATTCTAGGATGCTCCTCTCCGCATTCTCCGGCTCCTTTTGCCCCACCACGCTGCCGTTGTCCTGCACTCAATTCGTTTTCTTTATTTTCCATCAGACGGAAGTCATGTGTGCCGGCTGCACATCCTTTATGCCGTGGCAGGGAACTGGAGCTTCGTCCCGACCAGGAGTCGTCTGCCAGCAGCAAGGACTCCTGCCGGACATACACACACACACACAGAGACACACACACACACACATATTTAAGCCATACCTATAGGGCAGATAATCGCTTTACAATCAGGCAGGAAACTATTGCAAGCATGATTGTTTCCGCGAAACGTGTTTGCAGCCGAACAGTTTCCACCAAATGCCAGGGAATAAGGAAATCAACTTTTACCCAAGAAAGTCGACATTGGCCGAAGTCTCTGGGTATATCAATAAATATTTATAAATTCATCTTATTTGGTGATGAGTTTAGCACTTAATCATGCTGCAAACAAATAGATTAATTAATAAGTTAATTAAGAGTATACTTTTAAATATTAAAAATTACAAATATGTATAATTGTTTGGTTCTTACTAAATACTTAGTAAGTAAACAAAATAATTTGGTTAGGCAAAAAAATTTAAATAAGTTTATTTAATTTATAAACGGTCGATTTGGTCCTTAATAGTATTATAAATTTATTACAATAACAATAATATTTATTAGATGGTAAACGGGGTCAACTGAGTACATTGAAATTTGTTTATCAAAAATGATGAATTCCTAAAACTTAAGGATTCTAAAACAACTAAAAATGTTAAACATATTTTTTAACTGTGTGACATGATTGATTTTTTAAAAACAATATAATGTATTTATATTTGATATCGAAATGTGAGCTCCTTGGCTTATGATTACTTAAACTATTGACAAAAGCCATTTGTACTCGCATTATTAACAACAATTCACCACAAATTGTTACATTTAATCTAAACAAGGAGAACTACCTCCTTGACCGGCGGAATAAACTATAATTACTAACCGACAAATCAGACTTTCTGGCCTTACGAAAGAGGCTTAAGTGGGAGCGAGACCACAGACCGAAACTCAATTTCAAATGTCAGTCAAATAAGAAAAAGGCCCGCTGGTGGAAATTCGTCTGACGGAGGCCGACCCGGCCGAAACCGCAAATAAATTACTGGGCCACGTTAAAGATTTGTTAATAAAGATAAATTTACTTATCGTTTATCTTGATTATGCAAAAAGCCTAAGTGAAAACTCAAAGACCCCAGGGTGGGGCGCCACCGAAGGAGCAGCAGAGGAGCACAAAAGCCAGAAATGCCAGTGGCAATTGAACGAGGAGGCCAAGAAGCAGCAGATGGGCCTAAACTTTTTCATTTCCTTCAGGCCAGAATGCTACCAGAATGGCCAACGAGAGTGATGAGGACGAGGTTAAGGATGAGTTTCGGCTGGCTACGGTATATGGGCCATGAATAAACATAATATATATTGCACTGTTTTATACTAAATTAAATAACTTACCGCTCGATCTCGGAGCGGCTGAGCAGCCATTCTGGACTTAGCATATTTGCCCCGAGGACACGGAATCTTTTTTGAGAAAGCCAGTGTCATGAAAGCCAAGAGAGTCTGGCCTGCCTGAATAGACCTGGCTGTGTCAACAGCTCCTGATTAAGTTCTTAACGGGTCCTTGTGCCCAGAACTTTTCTATGGAAAGAATTTAGCTCTTTTTGGCCGGCTTTTTGTGTTTGCGGAACCTTGGCTTCTCGGCTCACAAAGACTGTTTGCACTTTGGCACGGAATTAACGGGGTGGACAAATGATGCAGGAAATTGCTTATGTATTATTGCTAATTCTTTGCTGTTCGCATGGTAATTTGTTTGGATTTTGAATTTATAGCTTGGCTATTCAGGAAATCCTTTGGATAGCCGATTTGTAAAATGCATATGGTATTAATAACGGAAACAATATTAAATTTTATATATATTTTGGCCTTCCTTAAATCCATTATTATTATTTGGAGCAATTCAATAATAATTCTATTGTAAAGCATTTGTTAGCAACAAGCATTTTTTGTGACGCTGTAACTTATAACTACGGTTTTACACACTGACCAAATTTCAGTGATATTAAATAGTTTTCCACTTTAAAATGCCAAACAAGTCATCCAATCTAGTCCACTTGTGTGAAGTTGATAAAATAAAAGTTTCTAGCATTCAAATCTCCTGCTCGGCAACCACAAATTTTAAAAATAACCAAATATCCAAGAGCTGGAATTTGAGATACATTTATTATGCAATTTAATGGCCAAAACCAAGTGCAAATAGTTTGCTGACAAGGCGGTAAGAGTGGGTGAGGGGGGAGGGGATGGATGAATACCCTTAAAAACCAACGGCTCAATCAAGAGGGAACTTGGCCAGAGCAGAGTTCAACTAACAATTTGTTTGCCCGAGTGTGGGTCATTTGGGAAGTGGCCGAGCAGACCAGGCTGATTGGTGGGTCCTCTTGGTTACAGTTTAGTGGGCACCGAAACGGACACACTTTAAAGTGTGTTGTTTTGGGCAAGGGCAAAGGTTTTTATTTATTGGCATATAAACCACAAATAGCAAACATGCCAAGATGGCAACGCACCCACAAAACTTTCCGGGAAACCCACAATACATAAATATTTCATGTCTTGACTTTCAATTTCAGTTTTTTTCCTCATCCACAACGGTTTTGTCCTTTCTCGTTTCTCACTGGTTTGTTTATTTGTTTCGTTTCGTTTCGAATGCGAGGGGGATTTTGGCGAGGGGCGACCACTTGATTTCAAAATGTTTTATTTATGCGCACGATTATTATTTTGGGTTCTTCGAATATCCTTCACGGTCCCCGGATTCACCCCACTTTTGCATGCTGTGGTCACCTAAAGGCATTTTATCATAATCGAATAGAGGAGCCGGGTTTTTGGGTGGTGTGCGGAATGCAGTAACTGTGGTCATGGACTTCCACTGCCTGATTGCTTCAATGGTTTCCTTTTCTTGATGCGGGTCCATTGTGCACATATATCCACATATCTGCACGCATATATAAATATCCTTTTCTTACCCGGGGGAGCTTTTTGTGTTATAGTTGTGTTTTCCTGAAAAACATTTTATTATCGTATTTATTGACCATCATATTTACGAGTATTTTATGGCATGTTAAATCGCTTAAAAAGCTTGCCAAATTTTCAATTCCTTTATTGATCTGTCCCACATCGCTTTGTGCACAATTAAAGTAAGAATACTTCCATTTAATATTTGGCTTTGGTTAATTAAATGTTTCCAACTGAGCTGATGCCGAGCTTAAATATATAATTGCCAATTTTATTACAAAAGAACCCACATTCCTGCTTATCAACTTAAATGAATAGCTTTTTGATTTTGCACAAATTCCATAATAAATATTTGCATATTCTCTATGTAAGTTTGAGTGGATTAACTCCGCTTAGATTGAGATTCTCTATTAATTGGACACCAAAGTATTTAATGCAATAATTGAGCTTACATCATGCTTTTCGCGCTTTGTTTAAGGACTTTGTCATTTTGTGTAATTAAAGTACTTTCGCATTGGACTTATAATTTATAATAATTATTAAATTTCATTTAATCTCGTAATGTGGAAATGTGTTTGTCAAATATGAAATGACAATTGAGAGAGACTTATTTATTTAAAATAAATATAATTATTTATTTACTTTTATTCAAGCGTGACGGGCTACTAAACTAAGCTTAAAAAAATATTTTAAATAATTACGTTTCAATGCATTTAAAGCCTTGGGCAAGCAAATTGAGCTTCGATGAATATAACAAAAACCAATTTTCAAATCCTTTAAGTGTCACATAAAATTATTTAAATACTGTTCAGACAATAGCATTTTGTGTGTAGCAAAAAAAAATGCAATTTCAAAGCCATCAAAATTAGGTCAATTGATTTTTACGGCACAATGGACGGCAAACAAATGACAACCGAGCTATACAAATTTAAAAGCAATTTAATGATGACTGACTGTTTTGTTTCACGAGAATATGGCAAGTGTCAGGTTCGATTGTTCAACAGTTGGATACAAGTTATAAGAACTAATTTTTTTTCGGCTGACAGTCTCATTAAAACTAATAACTCTTTTATGACTTTAGCACTGTACGTAGAATGTGTGAAGTTTCGTTGGCCAAAACAGTTGACTTCTGGAAAAGTTTGGCCGGGATAGGGAGTGGGTAGATAGGATACAGGATTTGCGACCAACTCATGCCTGGAGGCCATTAAGCCTAATGACTCTGGCTAGACAAACTAAATGGCTTGACTTTGGCCAGCAAACGACAATCACTCTTACGCCCGAGCCATTATATTATATTATATTTTATATTATTTGTTATAAACATTTTTTTTTGAGTAATCAAGAGATTTTATTGCACAGTTTCAATTAAAAAGTTTTGTCAAACATTTCATTTTTGTATTTCAATTTTATCAGATTTTAGTTTGCATAATTTGGTCATAGCAAACATCAGGCGCTTATTTGTTTGAATTGTATTTGATTTCGCTCGTTTCACATCTGATGTAATCTGTGCAGCGCTGGATTATTTATGAATTTACTAAGCTACTGCCATGCATTTAAATTTAATTATGCAAATTGAATTTCATCCATGCATAAATAGACCGAGAGACTTGTGCCCTGACAGTTTGACTTTGTTCTTTCTGACTGCCACTCACGATTTGCATTTACTTTTGAATTTTTATTAGGAAATTAGCACTTATTCAAATTTTTTCAAACATTTTATTTGCTGTTTGCCAAACCAAGCAAGTGAGAGATGAATATTAAAAAAGGTAAAGTTTAGCTGCAGCAAGTCAGCAAGAAAATCTTATGAAGTTTGAAATGCATCAAAGCATGTGAATATAAATAGGCAACGAAAAATTAATTTAGAGGAATAAAGTTTCATCCTTCAAAATGTTTTGGGTTTCAAGGAACACCTTTTATTTTAACTTGAATCTTGTGATGAATGAATAATATGTACTTCCTTCAAGTTCAGAATTCTTAATGTGAGTTAATGTGAGTCCCTTTTTTGACAATTTGCTGAGGGTATGTTGACACTTGTCAAGCATTTTCAGGATTTTAAATTCTCTTTTAAAGTTATTGCAATAAATATGTTGACTCAACTGACGTTAAGATTTTATTGTTGTCCAATTATGCATTTTTGGCCTGAATTCAATGGTTATTAAATAGCACGAAATGTAATGGTCCATTTAAAAGTCATTATTGCAATTCGAATGGCGTGCACAAAATTCGTTAATTAAAGTTGAGCAATTTTTGGCTTGTTTATTTACTGGCATTACAGGTATTTATATTCATTTGCGTTTATTTCGTTATCGATTTTATCAAAGCCCATTGACCAAATTAACATTGCAAGAGTGTTTAGGTGCACTTGTGTTCGTTTTATTTTTGTTTAGTTAGAAATTTAGTGAGTTTAATACAATGGAATAATCAGAGCATATGCTCCTTGATTAATGATGCAGATTAAATCACTCGACTAGCCCTAGTTGTTGTTTTCATTTTTGTATTGTTTAGTTTGGTTGTTTGGAATTTATCGTTTATCGTTTTTAATATTAGCTTAATTGCCATAGGGCTTTGCATTGACTAAACATAATTTGCATGAATTAATAATGAATTGGGCATAACTTTGGATTGAATTATGGTAAATTCATGAAATACAGGCAATTGAACTGAGAGATGAACCTGTTTGAATAAGTTCAACTATGGTAAATATACATATTAAAATTCCATAGCAAATACTTCTTACATATTTGACGAATGTTTATTATTATTGGTTGGCTTGGGGTCAAAACTTTTTCTATCCGTTTGTAATCAAGGATTTTAATTTATATAATTACATTTGAATCAAAGATTCATCTTGTTCTGCACTTGCACCTTATTTTTAAACATTTCAGCATTCCCTTATCCACATTTTTGTAAAATGTCTAGCTGTCAACAGAAATTATGGCCGACAAGGAAAAAATTATGTCTCAGCTGCTAGTTAAGTCTAGCCTAAATAAAAACAAAACAAATGTGGGCTTAACGTAAATGCAACACACTTTATGCCACTCGGTAATAGGTTGTTTTAATACAATTTTACAGCCGGCTTCGTTCATGGCTTAACTTTTGATCAAATTAGTCGTGTTAACGACAAACAGCAAGCCGATTCAATTCATCCACTAAATTTCTTGGATTAAACTTAACCAAATGCAATTAGTCTTTGTGCTAAGTGGGTGGCTGTGGGCCGACTCGGTTTGGCTTTTGGTGCGGCCGTGCATAAATCATGAAACCAAAAACAGAAATTTACAAACGGCCAGCCGAGACGTGGCAGTGGTGCATATATAATGGCTTAGAAATTGCTTGACACAGCGCACAAAACGCTCATTGTGTGTGCGGCTGGTGAAACTGCAACGCATAAATCTCGGAGATTTGAAATCTCATTGACAATTGGAAATGTGACCAAAATCATGTATTTCCGTCCCCGTTGCCATCCCATCACGCCCCAAACCCACGAAAGCAGCCATTTCTGTCTGCGTTGGCCTGGGCCAATTGAAAATACATTTTACACAATTACAAATTGCAATGAAATTGATTTATCACGCACAACTGCACGAAGGTCACGCAATCCTCATAAATTTTGACACACCAGAGATGGAGGCTGGTCGAGTTGGCTTTGGCCGGCAATTTGCCACAGTTTTTGGCCCCCTTTGGTCCACAATTTACATACATATTAGGCTTATTACTGGACGGCCATATCAGCCCCCGATTTTCCCCCGATTCCGGTCACTCTGCTCCGGCATTCTATTTAACGCTTTTAAGTACATGAATTATGCGCATTGCACTTTGGCACAAACATCACTCCTCGTCGTGTGTGTGTTTGTGTCCCGCTTGGTGCACATTTTATTATCAGCTGCATTAAATTTTATAAAATATGTATGTATGTTCGGGCTTGGGGCAGAAAGTTTTCATCGTACGTAGACTACTGGTGATGCCCATAAAGTATGTGCAGTAATTGGGAGAAGCCCAGCCTACGTGATGCTCCAACGAAAGTCCACTGTAGAAGCAAGAAAAAAGGGGGAATTCCAAAAGCTGACCACTGAAGAATTTGAGTTTAAATTCTTGTCCCGAACGGTCGACATTATTATTGCCTATTAAATAATTTGTGTTAACCCTTTGGTTAAATTCTCGGCTATTTTATTTAGTCAAATAATTAGTTAATTTAATATAATTAATAAATGAAAAAAATTGTAGCATTATAATAGAGAGTACCACCAAAAACATGTCCCTAACATTAAAAAAAACATGAACAAAGTGAAATGATTTTTTCTATCTATTCCAAAAATAAAAAATTTGAAAAATTAGATTTTTCACAATATCAGTAGATACCAGTCTGTTAAAAAATTTCAAAGTAGATATGGCCTTAACGGACAACTGCACTTGTAATTCTATCGGCGTCGTCTGGCGATAACGTATAATAACTATAATCGGTGTGACTAAGATATTAACAACATAAATATATATCTACCAAAAAGTTGTCTCTACCTGTTACGTTCTCTTTAGGAAATACAACATAACGAATTTGAATCTACGAGTATTACACCCAAGTATAGCATTCAATGCAGTATTATATTTTAACAATTTTGGCTCAAGTGGTAAAAATATTTATTTGAATAAAACCACATAAAAATTAAAAAAAATACACATGTATGGGAAATAATGTAACTCAAATAAACAAAATGTTCTTAAAATTTAGGATGTTCTGAAGTAACCGAGACACATTTTAATGAGTCCACCTATGTTAATGAAATTAACTAGAGTTCTTCCCCCACTCAAACCCTCAACTTGAATTTGTCCAGCTGCCAGTTTCTGGATTTCCAGCCAAGTTGCTCACCTAAAGGGGAAACTCGAACGAATGTGGAGCGGCATGTGAGTGAGTGTTTTCTGTGAATAAATGATAATCCCGGTATTTGTCCGCTCCCATGAACCGCATGCATTCAGGGGACTGACTTTCTGTCAGTTCCCCGACTACTTTGCAGGATCCGACAATGGCTGGACCACTACTCTAATGTGCCTTAACTCTGACCTCCTCATCTGTGCCTCCTTTCTCATTGTCGTGGCGTTTTATTTTTACTACGTGTTGCTGCATACTTGCTTTCTGCAATGCTATTTATTATTGTAAAATATTTTGTAAGGGTTTCCCCAGGAATTTATGATGAATGGAAATTCCTCTGCGTTGATGATAATGTTGGCCAAAGTCTGAATTATGCAGTGCATATTTAATTTATGCTCATTAATTAGAGACCACAGCATATTGTATTCTATAATATCTAAAATAAGCGAAAATTTAATAAAAATAAAAATTTTAAAAATTATACACTTTATGACTTTTTGTATCAGTTTACCTCAGATTTGCGAATTTTAGTTTTTTTTTTTTAATACTGAGTAAGTTTCTGCAAAATTGTTCGGCTCTAAGGACAGACTAGGTTAATATAAAACATTTTTTTGCACCAGAACTTATCAAATGCAATTTAATTACGCATACCAGAATTTCATTTATATCAATGATTCTGCTTTAATGGAAAATAATTGAATATTTGTCATGCATTTCACCTGCAAACACATGGCCTTCAACACATGCAATCGTGCACTCATACACACGCATCGCTGAACTTCCTGAAAACAATCAAATTGAGGTCATTTTTGTAAATTGTTGTTCCTGCTAGTGATTGTGTTGTTTTTGGTACTGCCACCACTTTTGTGTTGCTGTTCTCGCTTAAACCTTTTGAAATATGCTCGATTGGTTTTCATTAAGCTTTCCATGGTGATAATAACTCTCATTTGGCTTTTGTGCTATTTAATTGTAATTAATCGAATTAGTTAAAGTCTTTATCGCATTTCGATTATTAAAAACGTTTTGTTAATTGTATATTTTTTGTTCTTTTTTCAAATTTATTTAACAATAAAAACAAAGTAATATGTAATTTGAAATATAAAAAGGGTTTTTAGCAAACGTATTTAACATTCGAAATAAACATTTATTTTTAAATATTTAAAGGGAAACCAGGATTTTAAGTTAGCTTTGAGAGTCCTATGTTTTGAAAAAAAGCTTCCTTGACAAGGACATGTTTCAGTGTGGACAATAACTCTATTGTTTAACTATGAGCTTAAAAACAGCTTTTTATATATCCCGTACCTTTTTATAGGAATAGTACTAAAATTTAGAGCTCTTATCCTTTGCTCCTTAAATTAAAGCTTTTCATAGGTTCATCAAGGGCACCCACCATTTTACGTAAAATGTAAAATGAATGCAGTGTCAAGATTCGTGGCCTAAAAATGTTATTTTCCAAGTGAAAGTAAAGAAAAAAAATGTTTAAGCATTTCGCTATAACCATTTAATTAAAAAACATTTTAGTTCTAAAAGATTCATGTGTTTAAATGCTATTTTAATTAAAATAAAAAAAGGTTGAACATACACGTTAACCAACATAATAAGACCAACAATGCACACTCCAAAAAAAGGTCAACCCTCTGCCATTCTAATTTCACAGGATATGCAGTGCAATTCATTGTTTACTCTTTTCGAAAGAAAATCTTTTACCGGATTTTCCCCTTTTGTATCAATTTTATATTCAATTATGTCTCAAATTGATTTAAGGCAGACACCCACACTTTTACACAAAAGGCTCACTTTCAGTGCAATTTCGAAATTGCAATCCCAACTTTTTTCCTATTTATTTCTGTGCTAGTTAAACCCGTCAAAGCCAGCACCATTGGCATTGTTGTCACTGCTGCCATTGAGATGAGGATGATGGCGATGATGATGCCAGCGATTGCATAATGCATGAGTGACGAGATTCCGACTACCACACTGCCCTATGAATATTCAGGCCGGAATTCGCATACCGACAGGGCAAACTGTTTGGTCAAGTGTTGACAATGGTGCCAATCTTCACCACAAAAGCGGATGTCTTTATAAGCACTTTCGTGCGAATTGCCTGCCGATATGGATAACACAAGACATATACACAAAGGAAAAAAATGCAACTTTAAAGTTTTAAAATAAGTCTTTTTATCCTGCGCCTTAAAATACATTTTTAAAGTCTCGATTCTGGGGGATAATTTTTACAAAAAACAAGCAAATTAAATTACTCGTTCGGAAAGTTTCCAAACCTGAATATATTAAAAACTATATTTTAATAAATAATTATGAATTAATCTATTTGTTAATTTATTAAATATATTTACGTTGCATAGCCTTCATAATAAATTATATTTAGGCGTATCATTACAAAAAAACTTAAACGAAGTTTCAATATTAATAATCAAATGCAATTTGAAGCAATTTGAGTATTATTATAATAGTTTAGAAGATTGCAAATATAATCCTTTTGGTTTATTTCTGTGTATGACAACTCAGTTCGAGCAGTAACCGCAATTGTAATTGGGCTCAACGGAGCACGGCTGATGAAAGGAGACCCCTGCCATGCAATGTCAGTTGCAACTAAAGGACTCGTGTACTCTGGCCACCTCGGTTGCATCCTGGCATTGTTTGCTATTTAATTAGGCGCACAATGGCAAGGGAATCTTGACACTTGTCAACTCTTTGGTTTCCCATGCTCTTTTCGTCCTTATCGAAATGACGTGCAAATGTCAGATGTCCTTTTCTTATCGGCCTTTCTTAGCTGTCATTAGTCTGTAGAGATAAAAAAACAGGGCGTTATCCGTTGAGCAATGAAAAGCAAATATTGCAAATATAATTAATTTACTAACTTTTTTTTGGCAACTTTAAGTTTAAATTTTCTACTGAAAAATACATTTTTTATTTTTAAATTGATATTAGATAGTGATATCTTGGTGCCAAAAAAAATCTCTTAAACATTCAATACAGATTAACGTAATGAACCATAGCTCACTACCCCCATAATAAAATTATTTATTATTCGGTTATGCCCTACCCCTTCACTTATCTACCTATTATTATATTCCAACTATAACAGAATTTGCCCAGTTTCGGTGAAACCCCACAAACCTAATCAAACATTCCATCAATTTCCGCTGGTGTTTCCAGCTTGGCAAAGATGGTTTTAAGGTCATCGGTGACTAAGGAAAAAAAGGCAAATTTTTTCGCATCGTTTATAAGCCAACTGCAGTTAACGTTTTTTCGATGTCAACGAAAAATTTGGGACAACAAAAACGAATGGATTCTTCGCATGTCGGGTTAGAAAGAGGAGCCCAAGGTCCATAAATCATACGCCGCCCATCATCAGTCAGCGGGACAGTGGACGTGAGTTCTTTCGAAAACGTGGCCAAGTGGTGCCACGCCCCTGATGTGGGTGAATATGGGCGGGTAGGGTAGGGGGGTTACTGCGCGCCTGTCTGTCAAAGTTTCTAGCAACAAGGATAAACGCTCGGAATTCCTCCTGGAGATGTCAACGTCTCATCGCATGGATGTCGGCTATTGTGTCACAAAGAATTAATTAAAGATATTGCAAAATTGTCTGACAATGACGAAGCTTTGAGCCAGTTCCCATTAGTCCCCGAGCAACATTTTAAGATCGATTTTGGGCGACTAATGTGCGGTTCATTGAATTAAATTTACCAGTAATTGAGCTTGTGAATCTCTGGTTTAACCAAAGCAATTATCGATTTGCTTGAACGGCGTACTCTATTCATAGCCCCAAGGCGTTGAAGCATTTACCATAAAGTTCCCTGAAACATGAAGCCGAAAACAATTTCTAATTAATCGTAAGGCCATGAGCTTTCTCATTTTCAGTTTCTTTGTTTCTTGAAATTGGGTCAAATTAATTGAACATGGCCGAGCCAAGGGGTCCCATTGAAAAGATAAATTAGGTAAAGTGCTTGGGCGATGGGCTTATAGAAAATCTGCCCAAAAGCTCTCTCGCCTAATTAAAACGGAAGTGTAAAAAAAACGAATAGAATCCGGACGATTTGCAGCAAAAAAAATCAGAAAAAGAAAACTTAAGCTAGCACATAAACAATGTCTCCAACAACGTTTTGTGCTAATCTGGACAAATCCAATCAACGCTGTGTGCACAAGCATTTAGAGATAGGCATTTGGGCAAATTGTTTATACATTTCCGAGCGAAGAAGTACAATATTGACCAGAATGTTAGACTGAAATTTGATATTCATAAATTAATTAATGCTTATCCTGTAGCAAAAAAAATAACTTTACAACATAAGATCAGCTTCGAGAATTGATTTTTTAAAAGTCGGGATCTCTACAAAATAGTTGAATTTCAGTTTAAGTTTATTAAATAATAAAAAAAAATTTAATTTTTAGTCAATCTAAAATCCAAAATCCATGTTTCCATATCCATATTTAAACAAAAAATATAATAATAATAGAGTAATGATTGTACAATAAATGATGGATGAAATGAAATGGTTAATATTTGGTATTATTCGTTAATTTGTATAGTATAGTAAGCTTGCAGTTAAACTGTTATTATGCAGAAAAATGTTATTACTACGCAATCCCCCCGCAATCATTGTTTTTCATTTGTTCCACTTGCCATCTTTGTAATTTTAAATTTTTTGTAATTTTTGCTGTTCTATAACTAAATATCCAAAGCAATTGCCAAACTGGCAAACAAGAAATAAGTGCAGCATTTAACCATTCTGAGAGCGCAAATATTTTCAGTGAACTGGTTTTAGGAGCGTTGATAAGAACGAATCCCTTATTTTTGTAAAATAAAGAATTTTTAGTTTAATTAGGAAAATAATTAAAATAGTTAGTAAATACACCTACCGTGTACCAATTATACATATACTATTTATCATGAAAATTGATTTACTGAGCTATACATATACAATTATTGGTAATATGTAGAAAATATTCGATATCAAATTTCTGAAAGGCAATCAAAGTTCACCTCATTGCCAAATCATACAACTAATTAGTGGTTTGAAAATTGCAAAGCCAACCACAAAACCGACACAAATCGACAACACCAAAAGCCAACAATTGGTATGGCTAGTGCATACGCCGTCACAAAAAGCCAGAAATTACTAATTAGCAGAATTGGCTACTATATAAATTAATTCAATTCCGACAGCAAGCTAATGAGAGCATTTTCGCTCCTGAAACATTATGGATGCTGACATTAAAGCGACAAATAGGGAAAGGAAAAACAAGCAAATGTGTCAGTGTCATTGTCAGTCGCAGAGAAAATACACAAGGACACAAAAGGACACGTACAGGGGCCATAATTTACCGGGAAACAAGAGCCCATGAAATGGGCGCCAGTCCATAAATTATGGCACTTCCACTTCCCACACCAAACTGAATCTGATACTCGATTCCCAGTTAACTGCTGACCTTTATGCTTTTGGCCATATCTGAAATAATTAATGAACAGGCTTTGTCGTAACGTTTCTTTTTTTTTTGTATCTTAACACGCTCTGCGAAATTGATATGCAATTAAAGACAAATGCACAGTCCAATTTCTACGATTTATACTGTAATTAAATCACGTTTAACAACGATTTGTTAGTGTCAGTGAAAGGACTCTGGTGGCTAAAAACATGATACAGAATTCGAAAGCGTTAGACACGACATCCGCATTATAGATTATTCGAAACATGTTAACTCGTTCAAACCTTTTTCTGGGTGCCTGTTATTAACACTCACTGGGCAGCCATACAGCCATCCGAATACAAATTTCGGGCTTGTGGTAAAAATGAAATGAAGCTGATGTGCTATTGGACTATAAAATGTGGCTAGCCAACTGTGAAAAACAAGGAAACAACGAAAGGACGATGAGCCCAACGGTGCTATGAAATTTAAAGGCATTTTAGTTATGCAAGTTGAACTGTTCACACCTCCTAACTCACTTACTAAGGGCAAAAATATGTAGTTTAAGAGCTTTGTTTTTTGTGTTAAAATTATTTGAACTAGGGTTGGAAAAGTATTTAAAGCTTTATCAATGATAATGAGACTTTAAAGATATCAAAACTAAATGCCAGTGACAAGAAACTACATTTATTATGTCTACCAACTTTTACTTTCTTACTATTAATTAACTAGTCCTATTTCAATTCAAGATTCAGTATGCTTGTTAGTTAAGTTTTTTTCAACTAAACACCTAACTAACTTTGATCAATAACATGTTAACTAAAGCAACAGTTAAATGAAACTGAATATATTAAATTACATGATGCAAAAAGTTATAGTAATAAAAATGGATTCTATTGAATAAATACAATCATAAAACAAATTAAATTAATAAACTAAGCTAGGGATTTTTCCAGCTCAACGTTTTGTAACTTACTGCATAGTTAACAAAGCCATAAACATATAAAAGATTTACGAGGAGGCTGCCAAAAATTGTGTGCTCAAAATTGACATAAAGGATAAAAGCAAACGACCAAAAAGGTAAAATGTTCGCGCAATTGGCACCAATCCAAAAAGTAAAATGGAAATGGCAACTGACACTGGATGTCAACCTATTTTTTTTCGTATTTATTTCTTTCTTTTTCATTTTCATTGTTGGTGTCGCAATGGTGACCGTAGTCAATAGCAGCAGGAGGTGAAAGGACGAACTAAAATAGGTTTTTCTCTCATGAAATTTACTGTCACAGGGTCCTGTGATGAGCAATAAATTATATTACAAATATTTTATATTAAAAACGGTTTTATATTATTTTATGCGTTAATTATTATATACATTTTTTTGTAATGCTCGTACGCGTAGGTAAAAAGTATTTTTGAATTACCCAGCAAATAGGGTCAATGATTTTAAGGAAACAAAGTAGTACAAATTACCCAAGAAACCAAATTATATAATGTATTCAATTATAAATATAATATGCAACCACGTAAGCACCCTGTATTGGAAAAATTGAAAAGAAAACGAAAGTTGATGTTGCGAAATATTGCTGAAGAAATTGCCCTCAGGGGTCTTCGGATGGCAGAAAAGTTTCGAATTGCCAAAAGTTGATTATATGCTTCAAGGCGTTCGACTCGATTGGATATTTTTTTCTGGTCTATCTGTCTCTAATTTAAGTGTGTTCTTGTGAGTTCTGTAAAGTCTTCGGCAAACACTTTTACCGACTATCGAAGAGGAGTCAGCAGCGGAAAGTGTACCACAATTTTTGGGCTGCTCATAATTTTATGCAAATGAAATGCGCACAGCCAACATTTTGCGGTTTTTCTCTGCCTCACTATGTGCCTACTTGAGCCTTGCTAAAAGAAGAGGGACCGTGAGACGTGACGGGATGGCAACTAAATAGAAAAAAATAATTTTCGCAAGCTATGCCACTTAAAAATTATTAAATAATACCTATTTGAGTCTTTAAATATAACAACCATTAAAATTTAATAAGATGATTATTATTCACAAAAGTATCTTAGGTTATCTACACCTCAAAATAGGAATCAATTTTTTTAAGAACATATTTCAGCAAATTTTGTTCACTGTAAACTTAACCACACACGAGTATTCCTGCTTCTCATCCGGCAGATACGTGTTCTACAGCTGCCACAATTACGAGAACATTATCATGGAAGGTTGTGGAGGATGGTTGCCCTCAAAAGTATGCTCATAATTTAGCCAGCTTGCAGTAGCCAAAGCTTGGGAAAAAAATACCTGAAATGCCACTACTGAACAATTTTTTTTACATTCCACCCTTTGTCAGTGCAAACTGCAGGCAACTGCACTCCAAAAGGGCCCTCCATCATACGCTCCTCCAGTTGTTGTTTTTACACCTGGCATTTAATTGGTAAGCGGGTATAATATATTTATGGTTATCCAGTTTATACACAGAATATATGCGAATATACAGCCATGACCGTTAATTACACTTTTACTCTTGAAAATACAGTATTTAAATGGTAATTCTTTTGGCCTGAAATATATTCTCAGATTACATAGTTAAATATGTTTAATGAGTTTTAAGTTTGTTTTAACGCCAATTATTATTGTCTTGGCGATATAGATTTAAAATATTGACGAAAATAATAATAATATTTGAAAATTTTCCTCAAACTAAAGCCTAAATGTTTTTAACCATCAATATTCTGGCAGTGTAAATAGTACGTTATGTAAAAGATTGTCCAAAAATTTTGATATATGAGGTGAGAATACAGTATTAAAAGACTAAGGGAATAAATATTTAAAGGAAGATGCGACTGCCGGGTATCATACAGTCGGAGAACTCAAACTTAACGTTGTTACTGGCGTTCTGTGTAAAAGTAAAACGATGTTGAGTTCATTAAAAATTTGACTAAGTGCGTTGTCATCGTCATCATGGCAACCTCTGACCCTGTCTCCCCATGACCGTTTTCTGGTGCTTGGCATCCTGCACGTCCTTGTCAGAAGTCCTGTGTGTGTATACACGGATGTTTCGGTGAGGACCCGCTACTGATGTGCGGTAGACGCGCATGAATTTTGTCGTTTCGCATGTGTGCCTGTGCTTTTTTCGGTTTTGCGCTAACCGAAATTGGATTTTGTTGCTAAACGCAGGCTGGATGGTTGAACCGGGATTATGGCAAGATGATAGTCCCCCAAAGTCTGTTTTTGGGGTTCATGAAATATGCAGGCGGCATATGATTGTGACTCGGCAATTAATACGCCACCCGGTGAGATACCACTCAAGTGGGAATTTAAATGAAATGGGCTTTAATTTTATGTAAAGTACATTATTGTTCTGTTTAAATGCGTTATGGTGATTTCTTAAATGTTTGACTAATATTAAAAACAATTTTAAAGTGCTGCAAAATTATTGAAATTTGTTTTTATTTGGGGCAAACAATAAACAAATTATTTTAAAATTGTTTTAAGATATCAAAAAAATTTAAATTATAATGTTATAAAATCACCTTTCACTATTCTTTAATTGAAAGAATATTGGAATAGAATTTATAGATAAAAATTTATTTGAAATTCATTCTACATTCCAATATAATAAAAAAGACTTAAAGGTTATTTGGTAAATGTTTGATACAACAGAATAAATTCATGAGGTCCTATGGTTTTCATACTTTTACACAGACTGTAAAACTCGCACACAAATAAAAATAAAAATGTAATAAAGCTATTCACACCAAGATCTTAAAATATATCATTTAATCATCTCATTTGCTACAAATACCGATAACAATTGAGTTCACAACTTCTCGCCCCAAAACACAGAACACAAAAGCCTCTATAAATAAACCGTTACCCAAAAAAAAACAGAATCTCAACAAAGCTATGAATAATATCCATAGGCATCGAAAACAGTTCTGAAACTTGGGGTGTGAGAATCTCGATAATTCTCTTCTCGAAAACTCTTCAGAAAATAAGCGGAATACCCGCCTCTCTGTTGTGAATATGCGGCACAAAGGAAAAGCGCGTGGGAAATTCAACGGATTCCCTCATGACAAAATCAATAGATAAAGGAAAACCGACAAGCACAGCTGTTCGCGACATTCAAAATGTAAACAAGGAGAGCCACTAAAAATAGGACTCTCTTTTAAGAGAGAATTCGAGTGAGGGCAGGATTAAAGAGAATGAGCAAGCAGATGCCAGAAATTCGATTAAGTTTTTCCCATTTTTCAGTTGCTCACAGCTCTTCCAACACGGCGGCTCGTGGCACGGAAAAAGGAAAAGCGCGGAAAATTATAGATTCGGCCGTCCATATACACATACACCCAAATATATACACAGACGACGGTGTGTTCCATATGTGTAATCAAATCGTTCGGAGCCCCGCCGTTTATATATAGAAAATTTCAACGCACGCTGCTTTGAGGGAAACTAAAATACGAAAATAAATTACGAAAATCGTGGCCACTTTTCAGAGGCATAACAAAATGTATAGAATCGCGTTTTCTACGGGGTCGCGTTAATCGCAGTTATTATCGTTATTATTATTCGCATTACGCATACGCCCCGTGTGTCGGTCGGTCTGTGTGTGTGTGCGTGGTGAAGAGCGAAAAGAAAAGCTCTGCCGGCGTCGCAGTCGACTTTGCGACTCCACCCTAAATTGTATATCAATTTTGAAGGGGTTTTGACGGGTTTTTCGAAGTGTGTCGTCCGCTTGACCGCAAAACGGGGCCAAATGTCTCGATATAGTCCATACAAGCGATACCAGTGAGAATCAAATCGAACCGCCGCCCGAGAAACTACTTAAAAAAAACAAGGAAAATGCGAGAAAAATGTTTGGTTTATGCGAAAAGTTGATGACACATTTCGCTGTCATTTTGACCGCATTTTTCCTCTCCCAGCCGCTGTTGTTGTTGCTGATTTGCGGGCCGCATGGCGGCACCTCCCCCTCGACCTCCACCCACTGGGCGGAGGCCTCGGCGGCGGATGAAGCGTAAGTCAGTCACCCTTCAGGTGGAAATTGGTCAGCAGCTTTGTATTTACATTTAACGGACACGCAAGGATTCCGGAATCGGGGGCTTTGAAAACCAGTCAATTAGGGGCGTGCATGCCGCCCTCATCTCGTTGTCAACGTCGCTCGTTAATTTTTCGTACATTTTATGCTAATTTTGTTGGCAGCCGCCGCTCCTCGAGCGCTTTTCTTTTCTTCTACGTGGAATTCCCTGTAGGCATTAAATGGGTTTATTGGACTGCGGGCCGAATGAATGGGCTTATGTTCACGCACAGCAAAAATACGTTGAATGGTTATCTAGAAAATTAAGGGGCAACAAAATACGCAGAAGGAAAGACAAATCCTAAAGAAAATCCATACTTACGTCAATTATAAATTACAACTTTACAACATTACAACTTTACTTAAAATTATTGTTATTATTTTCCTGATTTTCTTTAAATCAATAATAAAAAATAAAATGATTAAGCTTCAATGTGGGTTAAAAGTCATTTTTATTATGCTCAATCATTAAATTTATAAAACAATTTCTGTCGGAAGTCAATCGTAATTTGCATATGAGTTAGTATTTTGATTTTCAGCAGAGTCTAACCTTTGAATCCGCTCATTTCCTGACTCTGAATCGACCAAGTGATTGATTAAACTCATTAAACTAAAATTAAGCTTACGTTGCTTTAAGGTGAAAGATGTGCAAATGTTGTTGATGTGGTGCATATTTATGTTTGTGAAAGCTGTTTAATCCAGTACTTGTGTGCCATTGAATAATACTTTATTAATGTTAACTATATAAATTAATAAAATTTCAAGAACACCTTTAGTGTATGATATGTTTATTCAGTTACTCTGTTTGTTTTTGTAAATTAAAGGGTGCTGGCAATTTAACCACACTCATTTATACAGTAAAACTTATTAAGGAGACAAATCCACATTTTCATTTAGAGTTGAATAATGAATCTTTTTTCTAGGTATTTTCAAGGTCGGGTCGAGTCCCTTTTCTTCCGCCATTTCGCATTGCGTGTTTAAGGGACTTGTCTTTTGCTTCGAACACTTTTATTCTACTTTGTGCGTCAGCTTTTTTTACCCACAGTTACTCATTCCTTTCCTCTAGATTTGTCTCTCCCTGATATTTCCCTTGCTCGAGGGTCGCGACGCTTCGCAAATTTTGTTTTGTGCCCCAAGTCACATCAAAATTATTTGTCTGACATGCTGACTTTGGGTATGACGTGAACAGGTAAAGTCAGTAGAACCTGTGACGCCTATTTACGCTAAATGAATATTTTATTGCACATTCTGTTTGGAACCACCAAACATCATGACAAAAGTTGAGCAATTAATTAAAGTAAATAGGAGACCTGGGAAAACCGAGCTTGTTCTTTTTTGTTTGTAAAACCTTTTGGTAAATGTTTTTAAAATGCATTATTAAGCTATATTTTTATTTAATTAAATGAGTCGTTATTAGTACATTTGTTTTAACTGATTGCTTGAAAGTCACAAAAAAAATTGTACATAAATTCAGATTTACTTTTATAAATATATCCCTTTGAAGAAATACTCTTGATTTAAAAGAACCACCATACAGCTGAGATCAGCAACAAAAAACTGAAATGACTCATAACAAGTTTATCAAGGCCGTATAAATTATAATAAAGTAAATGTCCAATTAGCCAACTACATCATGAGATGATAAATAATCAAATATTAAAGACCGAAAAGCCCCATAATAAAATTTACCCAACCAAATTAGCGCTACTAAATAGCCACAAAATTGTGGGCTGGACAAAAGCGGAGGCAGAAAATCGTTTAATGTCCGTTCGCATTACAAAGAATATTTAATGGGAAATTGGGTTTTTTGGCGCATTGCAGCATGCTGAGCATTAATAGAATATGGCTATTTATGCCCGGAGGAACCGTAATAAAAATTCAATCTAAAATTTAAAACATTATTAAAGTTCAGCTCAGCAAGTCATATGACAAATGTGCACAGAAATAAAAAGTTTCGGCTTGCACCACAAATTTCTTTTTTTAACAGGCTCGTCTATAGTTTAGTTCTAATTTTATATATAATTATGGTTTTTAAATAGAAATAGTGATTGATTTTGTATAGTCCTTAGACACGCTTCGGTTAACTTGAATTGTCATTTCGAATGTCTATTTTTTTTTAAATAAGACACATTTTTTTTCTTTTCTAAAGATAAAAAGTTTTATAAAGAACGGCCAATCTCAAGATTAAAAGTTTATGCATATTTCATTCTTTAGTGCTTAGTGCTTTAAATAAAAATAAACAAAATCGAGCGACCACGACAATTTTAAGATTTGTTCTCCGAAATCTATTATACGAACCCTAAAATAAAAGGTTAAAATATTTTTCTTTAAGTGTCTGGTCAACGTTTTTGTGAAACCGAGATTTTATTTTCGGTTTCGGTAAATAATATATTTCCCCCGAGTGGTTGTGTTACATATTTCCCGTTTTCCGTGGTCGAGGCTAACAAGGGCCATCTAAAACAATGACGGACGAGATACGACAAAGCAATGTGGCCAAATTAATAGAACAACTCCAGAACGTAATAAAAGCCAGAGAGGAGGCATCATTCATTTGCCAACTACCAACCAGCGACAAAAACAATTTTACCAAGCGCCGACCGGGCCAAAACACTTGAGGGTATCTGTGTGCGTTCGAGGGTGTTTTAGGGGTACTTTGGGGTGCTCCGCGGGGCTGGCGGAATAACTGTGTCAAAGGCAACGTCGGCGACAGAAGTGAAATGAAAATGGCCGAAACAGCGCCGCCGGCAGAGTCGGCGACATCAAAAGCCACGTCAAGAGATTCCCGCACTCGAAAAGAGCCAAAGAGCTGGATGATATAGTGCGGTCATGCGCAGGCACCCGATGCCTTTAAATGTTTATAGTAAATGCTAAACTCTCACGCGAACAGTTGCCAGGCCAGTGCATTTAGCTAGGCGCTACAAGCTCGAATATTCATGGGTTCTCTAAAATACACTAACCGCTTACACCAAACGTCAATAAATAACAATGGCTTATTACCAAGAGCGCTGCTATCTAAAAGTCCCAGCATAGGATGGTCAACATTTGGTTGATAAAAACCTTTTAATTGTTATTTAAATATTTATAAATTTAACAATGATTAATATCTACAAAATGAAACACTTTGGCACAACAATTGATTTTAGTATACTACACCAAAGCTGCCCAAAGAATTAACAAACAAAAGCGAACTTATTTTAAAAAATTTTTAAACTCAAGATACAATTTTTCAAATTGTGTTTTCAATTAAAATCCGTTAATTTTTTATATTTTATAACTGATACAGTATTTTCGTGAGTGTTTTTTAGCCAATCAGTTATAAAAGGTTATATTTGTAAAAATTTAACGTTACCTTGGGAAACTTAGGAGCTAAAATTCAAAAACAAATTTGTTAAGCTTTGGTTATACTTAAAATATTTCCTTAAATCTCAGTTAATTACTTTCGTAATCCTCGCTAGCAGTAACTTTTCGTTTATTATTGAAGGGTGTTAGAGTAAGTGATTACGGTACGTAGACTTTTAATGAGAAATAAAATCATTTTACCACTACGTTATGCAGACGTTTTCTTGAACAGCTTAGCCCCTGAACTTTTAAAATCTATCATTAAACTTTTTATTGCTTATCGCATGCATTAACTAATGGAATCGCCTGAAGCCACGCAACTATTTAAGAGAAATCCTCTTTTAAGAGAGGCATGGAAGAGAGGCGAAGAGAACGAAGGTGCGCGCGCAGCCACTTGTTGATTTCTCAACATCGAACAGCTGTTAGTGGTGAAACGTCGACTGCGCTGCCAGGAAGACGGCATTGTCACCTTTTTGTGGTCAGGTGTATAAGGTGCAAGGAAGGCGTTTCCGACGACGACTGTTAACACCACCCACAAACCCAAATCCACCACCCACCGCCCAACACTCTCCCTACACACAACATGTGCGCTAATTGAATTAGTGGAGCTCGGACAGGTGGTTGACATCTCGCTTTCGCAACTCTGACGTCGACAAAGTGTTGTTTACTGTTTTTCCTTTAATGGGAAAACACTTTACAAGGAAAGCTTTTAATTGGGCTGTGTTTTCGTTGACCACAAAGAAACCAAGCTACTGTGGGAGATTAATTAATTAATTAATGGTTACGGATTTAGAGGCTTAAAAGTTTATAAAACTTGCAATTTGGAAAATTATTATTATTTTGTTTTGTTAAATAATTAAATTTCCAAGAGAAAGACTTTATTAAGAGCTGTGGTTTTGTTAACCATAAATTCATTAATTATCAACTAAAATCATTATTTTTATTAAGTAAGTTTATTTTTGACCGAATCAATAAATCATTTGAAAACAATCATAATCAATAAATATATATTTAAATATTAAATTTCATAGCGTTGATTGATCAACATATGTAAAGGCATTCTTTACTGAGTGGAAATCTCATGAAAAATATAAATATTTAAAAAAACCATTAGTTGTTGATTAAACTTTGATTGTATGTTTAGGTACATATTAAAAATATACATCAATAATTATTTAAAAATGGGCTTGTACCTGTTTTAAAATTCTTTCATTAGATACGCTTTTTTTATTTTCTTTTTAAGAGGGACTTTCCCATAACCCAATTAAGGTTATTTACAGAGTTTTTCCGCTTACTTGCAGCGTTGGCAAATGGGCCACCCAGTTTGGCGACGAGCTATTCCTGCTGGCCCAGAAAATCACCAAGTCGCAGGAGATCAAGGAGAAGTACAAGGAGTACAATGCCCGCGTGGAGCTGAAGAATGGCACCGAGTTGATCAAGTCGATCACGAAAAACGTGGGCAGGATGCTGGCCAGGAAGATGGAGGCGGTGCGGTGCATCCAGGAACGGGCGGAATATGTGAACGAGAATTTTGAGTTCAATAGCACCTATGCCCTGCAGAATTTTACCTATATATCTAGCAAGTATTCGACCTTCAAAAATAAGAGTTTTGACACCCTGGAACCGAATGAGGCCGAGTACGCCTGGATGTATAGAGAGATGGAATTGAATCCGGACACGCACTTCTACAATTCGCCAGTGGACACGATGCACAGTTCGGTGCATGTGCCCTCAAATGTTTGGGATCGCTCGAATCGGGTACTGAAGACCATCATGTGGTCCGAGCATCTGGACGAGGTCTTCCGGCAGAATTATCAGTCCGATCCGGCCTTATCCTGGCAGTACTTCGGTTCCGATACGGGAATCCTGCGGCACTATCCGGCTGCCCAATGGACCGACACCAATTCAAACAGGGATGATGCCGATACCTACGATTGCCGAAAGAGATCCTGGTATATTGAGACGGCCACCTGCTCGAAGGATATTGTCATCCTGCTGGATCATTCGGGTTCAATGACGGGTTTCCGGCATCACGTGGCTAAGTTCACCATTCGCAGTATATTGGACACGTTCTCGAACAATGATTTCTTCACCATTTTGCGTTACTCGAAGGAGGTTGAAGACATCATACCCTGCTTTAACGGAGCCCTCGTCCAGGCCACGCCCGAGAATATAGGGGTCTTTAATGACGCCATCGCCCGCTTGGGTGATCCCGAGGATTATGCTAATCTCACTCTAGCCTACGAAACGGCCTTCCAACTCCTGCGAAAGTATTACGACAGTCGGCACTGCAGCACCAATTCCACCTGCAATCAGGCCATAATGCTGGTCACTGATGGTGTGGCAGGGAATACCACCGATGTCTTTCAGAAATACAACTGGGGCAATGGCGAAAACGGCACCTCGCGGATGAACACTCGTGTGTTCACCTATTTGCTAGGCAAGGAGGTCACCAAGGTGCGCGAGATCCAGTGGATGGCCTGCCTCAACCGGGGGTACTACTCACATGTCCAAACCTTGGACGAGGTACACGAGGAGGTGCTCAAGTACGTCGACGTCATTGCCACGCCCCTGGTCCTCCAGAACGAACAGCATCCGCCCACCTGGACGCACGCCTTCACCGACAAGACGGTAAGTGGCTTAACATAAAGATGTTAATAAATAGAATGGATTAAACTGAAGATCAAACTGTAAGATCAAGTTCAAATATTCCTAACGTTTTTGAGTTTTATAGCCTACGGTAAATTTTATAATATATGATTACGTACAAAATAGGAAAACGTTTTACATAAATATGAATTTTGTTTATTTGTTCTGAAATTCCATTAAGATTCCTTTTAATTTAAAATAACTTAGCAAGGTTTCAAAAATGATGATAATGTTTTATTTGTGTATTGTCAATGGGGTGAAGTGTATTTTACTAAAATTAGATCACCATAAATTTCTAATAAATGTTACTTATTTATTTCCCAAAACAGTACGATCCCAACACCTCGAGTGACCGACGACCCCGATTAATGATAGCTGTCGGAGTGCCGGCCTTCGATCGCTTCTATCGCCATGCCAACACTACAAATCCCAGGGCACGTTTGTTGGGAGTCGCTGGAACAGACGTGCCCGTTGAAGATATAGACAAGCTGACACTACCCTACAAGGTGGGTTAAAAGATACTTACCAAAATAATGCTTACTATTTAACAATAATTTCCAGCTGGGTGTTAATGGCTACTCCTTTGTGGTTTCAAACAATGGATATGTTTTACTGCATCCCGATCTTCGCCCTATGGGGGTAAGTTAAGCTTATAAATTTCATCGTTCTTAAATGTTTAAAATGTTTAAATATTTTTATTTATTTTCCCCAGACCAATAAAAAAATGAATCCGAACTACAACAGCATTGACTTCACCGAAGTGGAGCATCTTTTTGAGGACAAGAGTCCCCGGGAACCGGGCGAATCTATTCTGAATATACGCAATGCCATGGTGCGACACGAGAGCAATGAGTTCAAGAGCATATCCGTGAAATTTCACTACGACAAAATGCGTCGTGTTTCCGAGGAGAAACAGGACTACTTCTTTGCCCCTTTGCCGAACACCCCGTTCACTTTGGGGATCGTAATGCCCAGCGAATATGGAAAAACTTGGATTAAGGTGGGCGAGGAGGTGGACAAGAATAGGCACATGAAGATCAACATACCGGATTTCTTTATGGGTGACAACTGGAAGGTTCATCCTGATTGGTGTGTAACAATTATTCTTTCCTGAGAGTCTACTACTATAATATGATTCGTTTTAATCAGGGTTTATTGCAAGTACCACTATTTGGAGGGCCATGAGTTCAAAACCCCTGAGGCGGAATTGCGCGAGTTTTTGGGCAAGATGGTTCCAAATGATTGGAAGTGGCCGGAACAATATGCCGAAGACGAATCCGATTGGGATGACAAAGATGATCGTAAGTATCCAAATTGTTATGGAAACATTTAGTAAAAACTTGATTATATCTTTATAAAAATCGCTTTGATCCATCTGTGTTATTTATAATAAGTGATTGTTAGGGCTTTTAAACGAATTAACAAAGTAAATAAGTAAAAAAAAATACTTTTCTTTAGTAAACCTGTCCATCCTTGGACACAAGGAAACAATATTGTGGTAAGACTATTAAAAAAACCTAAAAAAATGTCTAAGATCAAGCGAATGCATAAATATATTAATCGTTTAGCTGAATATGTTGAAGGGCAGCAAGAATTAATCCTTATATAAATGGAACTGTTGGAATAGAAATTATGTTGGCAATACTCATTTGTAAATTCCAGGCTCCTGAATAAAATACGATATTTTCTTTTCCAGTGAATTGTGGCCGAAAAACGCTTGGGTGACGATGCCTACTATTGCAACAAGGAACTAGTGAACCTGCTCATCTTCGACGCCAAGGTGACGAACTCCAGTTACGGGGTTTGGCGATTTGAGAGCGATGAGGAGCGCCAGTTGATAGAGCGATTTGGTGCTGATCTGCGATTTGTGGCCACGATGAGCGGCCTGACGCGCTGGCAGTTTATCTTCGGGGAGGTTGAGGTTGAGACGGATCGGGAATTCGGGGATTACCACACCACGGCCATTGATGAAACCTGGTACAAGAGCGCAATCTTGCAGCACCATGAAGACCGAATGGAGAGCTTCGTCTACTCGGTGAAGCACTACACAGATGAAATGGAAGCCAAGGAGGTCAAGATCACCGCCTCGCACGCCATATTTCCAAGGGACGGTGGTAAGGAGGCACCTGCCTGCGTGGTGGGCTTCCAGTTCTCCCACGCCCGCATGTGGGAGCGATTCTTCAGCATCACCGCAGTGGATCATGTATGTATAAAATACCTTCACAGTATATTTTTAAATTAAATTTTTAATTTAATGTACTTTCAAATTATATGTATTTCACAATTTTTTTTGTACAAAAACTAATAAGAAATCTATGCAAATATTTGATTTTTTCAACATTGGTATTTCCTATCATTAAGAAAGCTGTTAAATCTATGGATAACTACCCATTATAACAAAACAGTTTATTTTTTTCGTTATTTAATTATACATTTTTTGATATTTGGAAAATTCGTAAATAACATTTTTATTGTTTCCAATCAAAGAAAGTTTTTGAGTACAGAGAATATGTAAAGTTAAATACTAATAAATTAAAGTTAGAAAGTAAACTAATATTTGTCAAATGATAAAGTAAACTGTATCATTTGATTTTCTCTTAATTTTCAGTGCGACGGTTGCCTGCCCATTTGCACGGACGACGATGTGGATTGTGTGGTTATTGACAATAATGCGTACATCGTGATTGGCCAAAATATCAACACCACTGGCAAGTTCTTTGGGGAATTCCACGGCGACGTGATGTCTGCGATGGTCGAAAAAGGCATCTTTCTGAGCATTGAGGTCTACGATTACCAGGAACAGTGCAAGGAGGAGCCAAAAGCGGGCAGCTATGCCCACGGTCTTTTGCATGTATGTCACGAACACTTTATTTAATACCCAGATATATCTAATTTACATTTGATTCCACTCAAGCCCCTAAGACTGTTGACTCTTGGCTGGAAATGGCTGGTGGGCAGGCTCTTCTTTCAATACCAGAGGATTCAGTGGTGGGCCGATGGAGCACCATGTAAGTGTTTAAAATTTAAAATAATTTAATTCACCCGAAAAAGTAAAATCTTTATTTTATATTAAGGACTTTTAATATGGTTGAAATTCGCAATATTTTTTAATGTTAAAATACTATAATTATAACATTTGAAATTATCTTAACTTCAACAAACTAATTTTTATTGTTTTTAATCAAACAGAATATTTTGCAATTAGAGTCAAGCTTTTGTAATTAAAAAGTACAAATTCAACAAAAGAGTAGATTTCGGTTGGAATTTGTAGTTTTCTATCACGATTTTCTGTCAACTAAGGAAACAACTATATGATTCCCGTTTCAGTTATGGAATACACGGATGAGATTGAGGACGAGTATGTGGCCGTGGGCGATGGAGGAAAAGCTTCGGCTTCCAAGCCAAAGGAGGATAGTGATGACGAAAACGCAATGTTCGATGAACCCGAACCGGATCCCATTTACGAGGCCTGCGACATGCGATCCACTCTGTACGCCTTGCAGCCCGGTGCTTTGGTGGACATCAATGACTTCGTACAGGCGCCTTCAACGCGTCCCTTCCTGGTCAAGAAGATCCCCAACTCGAATCTGGTCCTGGTGGTGGTCAATGTCCTGATGCCGTCGCGCAGTGTTCGCCTGACCACCGAACCCCAGCGAATGGAATATACGAATCAATTTCCCTGCTACAAGCTCAACATGAGCTTCTACGAACGGCGACGCATCGAAGAGTGCTACACGGAGCACGAGGATGTGAGTATTGGAGTGGTATTACCTCTGTTTTCTGTTGATCTGCATTACAATTTTGCGTTCTTTATTTTGGATCGATTATATTGATTTTTGTTATTCTAACCGCTCTTAAAATGTCCTAACCAGAACAGCACTGCTCTCGCTTGTACCTCTAAAAGTTTGTAGTTGCAATTTATTTTTCAAAACCAATTTTATTTATTTATTAACAATTTCGGACCCATACATAAAAATGATTTTTACGACTTCAAAATCGAGAAGGAAAATTGCAATTTATAATTTTATAATCCCAATTTGTACCTTTATTTTTAGGAGGAACTGTACACCTATTGCGGCAATGCCTCGCGGCTGGGTTTGACGCTTCAGCTGCTGCCGCTGACCATAATTTTAATGTTTTACCTAACGCACAGCTTTATGCGTTGAGGGATATGTACACAAAACTATATATTATACAACTATTATGTACTATACGCGACTACGATCGGTTTGTTGTTTATACATATATATATATTTTTTGTTTTCTATAGATTGTAAACTATGCCATAGTTCAATACTTGTCGAATGTTTAACAACAACGCAAACCAAACAAAAACAGGCACAATCTTCGGTACTAAAAACCACTATAAGCAAGAACAATTTCAACTTTTAGACTTACAAACTGCGCCAAAAGTTATGAAACTGGTTTTACTTTATAAATGTAGTGAATCGATGGAGGCTGCTACTAACAGAATAGGCAACTTAAAGACCAACCATTTTAAAGGAGTAACCCCTTTTCACACGATGAGTTACCTTGTCCCAAAGCTGCTCCTTCAACAGTTTCTTAGAATATTAAAAAAAAACACTTTTTTTTATATACATACATACCTAACGCCTACAGATAAACAAAAAACAACGTTTCACTGACTATTTTGATAGATTAATATGGTGCAACCAATGCCAAATATTAAATGAATAATTAGCAAAATTAGTAAATGCGAACAAAAATAATTCGAATGACAATTATTTTTGTAATTTTATAAAACTTAGTTGATTTTTTACAACAATAAAAATGTATAAATATGATAATACGAGTAACGATGAAACGATGAAAGAACAAAAACAAGACACAAAACACTTACTTTTATTAGGAAAATGTTTTCCTTTAGTCCCAGCCGAAAAGAATGAATATGGTTTTCTTTTTGTACACAAACCCAAACGGCTTACAACAGATAATATTTAATATTAACATGGCAACATTTTTAATATGTTTCCTTCTTGTTTTGTAAAATGTATTTTATTGAAATAATGTTTTTAAAACGGCAAAGTTAACGCACAGATTTATAAAAACCAATTATAGGACCACCTGTAAAGTATGCAATACTTGTTCAACGCTGAGTTTGAAAACCCATCTATAATTTACTGCTCTCTTCAGGCCTTACTCTTAGTCGAACATCTTTAGCAGGTTTTACACAGAAGATGGAACGGAAAACCAAACCTAAAAGAATACCAAAACCTAATTGCCTTTGTATCGTATTTCGAATGTGGAATCAATTTATGAACTTTATGAATTTATGCATAGAAACCAAAAAAAAAAAAAAATGTAACATTATGTGGAAAACAAGTTAAATTAAGATTATTTTCAAGGAAATGAAATCAAAATGAAAACGGCGTTTTTAAAGCTGAGATAAGATGCTAGAATGAATGGAAGGAATATGAAAGAAAACAGTTAACTATTAAATGTAATTTTTTAAATAAACTGAATTACTAATACAACATTTATTTTTTGGAGTGTTTAAAAGTTGTAAAATGTATAAAAAATATTACAAAAATCTAGTCTTAATGGTATACGTGGATTTGCTACAAGTTCATCATCCAATTAATGTTCATCTCTATGAGTTAACGACTCTTTTTAATCACATTTTATTAAACTTCAACACGTATACACAATGTATATGACATGTCCACTTAAACTAAAAAACGATAAACATTTTAAAATTTCCTTAGCAAAATAAATGAACTAACCGTCGACAAATATTTTTTAGTTTTTCAATTTGGTTTTGGTCCTTTGTAAAGGTAAGTGAAAAATATCTGGAACTAGTTTACGATTCGAAAGGTTGTATAAAGTTTTGTTAGAGAATACTCATCAGACTACCTTAACAAAAACCATTTATTAAACAACACAGAACACCGCTACTTTTTTCATATTTAGCATTTATTTAACTACAAACATAAAGTGAACCACAGCTCACTATAATCTTGCATTACGGATAAGCTGGACTTTGGGAACAGATACGATAAAATTCCTCCCGTAAAAATATCATTGTTAAAAAAATTTGAAAATCTGCATATTTGTTAATTTTACTTCATTATACCCTTGCAGAGGGTATTATAATTTTGGTCAGAAGTTTGTAACGCAGTGAAGGAGACGTTTCCGACCCAATAAAGTATATATATTCTTGATCAGGACCAATAGGGGAGTCGATATAGCCATGTCCGTCTGTCCGTCTGTCCGTCTGTCCGTCTGTTTCAATACCGTTTGCGAGCTCAGTTTAAAAGCTAGCGATCTGAAACTTGCACCCTCGTCCTAAAACATGTGTACGCAGATCAAGTTTGAAAATCGCCCCGATCGGACGTTTATATCCTATAGCTACCATGGGAACAATCGGATATATCTTGCAAGAATTGATGATATTTCGCGCAGTGTAAGAGCTATTGACATGAATCTTTTCAAATCGTAATTTTTTATGCATACCTTTATTAGGATAAAAGCGCGTGCCGATCGGACGTCTATATCCTATAGCTCCCATAGGAACAATCGGGTATATCTTACAAGAATTGATGATATTTTGCGCAGAGTAAAAGCTATTGTCATGAATCTTTCCAAATCGTATTTTTATGCATACCTTGATCAGGGTAAAAGCGCTTGCCGATCGGACGTCTATATCCTATAGCTCCCATAGGAACAATCGGGTATATCTAGCAAGAATTGATGATATTTCGCGCAGTGTAAAAGCTTTTGACATGAATCTTTCCAAATCGTATTTTTTTATGCATACCTTGATCAGGGTAAAAGCGCGTGCCGATCGGACGTCTATATCCTATAGCTCCCATAGGAACAATAGGGTAAAATCGGTCCAAATTTGATGTTTTTCAGCATATTTCGCGCAGTGTAAAAGCTATTGCCATAAATTTTTTCAAATCGTATTTTTTTATGCATACCTTCATCAAGGTAAAAGTGCGTGCTGATCGGACGTGTATATCCTATAGCTCCCATAGGAACAATAGGGTGAAATCGGTCAAAATTTGATGTTTTTTATTAAGAAGACTTCGGGCTTATTATTTTACACATTTGTTATTCTTTTCGCTACTTTTTCAATTTTAGCAATTGCGGCTAAGTCTGCAAGGGTATTAAAACTTCGGCTTGCCGAAGTTAGCTTCCGTCCTCGTTTTTTATAGAACCGGTTGAGCATATCGATAAGGTCAGCGACTTGGGTAATAGGGATTATGGTGATCATTGGGCCGCCATATTGCTATTGATATTATGTTGACCACGTCAGTAGGTTTATTTAGAGGAGGAAGGTGTGACAAACGAAGATTTGGATTAACGTGTGAACTGGTGGAACCGCAATTGATATGACCGCAAAATATTAATGTCGTTTTCATCGTATTTCTTTGACCAAAACTTTAAAATAAATAGAAATAACTAATAGCGCACCTATTGACCAAATTCCGTTAGAACAAATGAGTTTAACACTAAAAAGTTTCTCATAAAAAAAAAAGTATCATCATTTTTCATTCATTTGAAAAAAAAATTGAATACACAAGTAAATAAATAATAATTAATTTTAATATAGATCATTTTATTTCCTTGTAATGACTAACATTTTAAAAAATTACAATTCAATATTTTGGATAAATTATTTTGTAAGCATTGTATTTGTTTTTATTTTCGGCTTGTGTTTTTTCTTCGTGCCTTTTCATCATCTCCTTCTCACACACTATAATTTGTTAATTTGTTGTTTACAATAAGATTTAATTTTTTTTCATGTTCATTTTCTCAATTTTTATTTTTTTGTTGCTGCTGGTTAGAAGTATTCTTTTTATTTGCTTGGTTACTGCTTGAAATTGTTGAGTTTGAATGTATGTAGTCATTAATATAAAACGTTGAAGTTCTATTATACATATATATATTTATTTATATATGTATAGATTTATATCTTTGAGTCACACATAGATGCATAAGTATTCATGCATGCATGTGCGAGGCGGATTGGTATCGTATTGTTCAAATAAGCAATGTGTTTAGCATATAAAAAGAAGGCTCTCAAATAAATAAATGTATTTTGCATAAAGTAAGTTTAAAGTCAAATATCTATTTAGATATATGATTTGCTTCGTTGATAGCTAAAAAGTGTCCACAGTAAAAAAAAGAAATCAGTAAAATATAAATCGAGCAGATTTCGGGGGCTAAGCTCCAAACTAATATGCGATTAAGTACATTTTCCCGTTTAGGCATATGACTGTTAAGTAGATATTTCATTCTCTTCACCCTACACTTTTTATCTAGATAGCTCTCTGAAGAATTTCATAATATTTTGTTGTTTGCTGATTTTTCGTTTAACATTTAATTATTTTGGTTATTCCAGAATAGTTTGTTCCAGAACAACAGCTTTTAACTATTTTGACGAGCCTTCTACAACCATTTAATGGGGTATATGGGCCGCTCATAATTAAATATATGCGTATAAGTCTGTTTTATATGCTGAAGGTACAAAATTAAACTCTTTTTTAGCTTGGTACGGGGCGGCTGAATCAAATCGTAAAATAACAATAAATTACATTAATTAATACATACAAATTACACAATTTTTGCCAATACATTTCATTTTGAGATTTGAGGTTAATAATTACTGGGGCTGTGATTCAATTTCTCCGTCTATGTTTTTGGGTTCTCTGTGGTACTCGATTATTTCCATTCTCGCTTTGTTGCCTATCAATTCATATTTTCTTTACTTTTCTGTCCGCTTTCTTTTTTTTTTTTTTTTGAAAAAATGAACACTTTTTATCTGGTGGGAATATACATATGGTTTTGGAAATCTATTGCACAGAACAGGAATTCTTATGGCCATTTTTGTGCTTTAGCCGCGCCTTTGGCTTGTATTTTTCCAAAAACGATAGCTGCTTGGCATTGATAGCGCCACGTCGTTTACTAGAAGAATGTGAATATTAGATAAATAAAACATTTTTTTCTTTTTTAAAGTACTCACTCCCTAATCATTTCCACAGCTGCCTCGTATTTCAGGCCCAATTCGATCAGTGCCAAGGCAACAAGGACAGGAGCTCGTCCCAGACCAGCCACGCAATGAACTGCGACGCAAGCCTCCGGATTTTGTTGATATCTGAAAAATACAAGGAAATATTATTTAAAATATGGTAAAAACGTTACCTATTCTTACTGTAATTAGAAGCAAAATTTTCTTTAGGCTGAGCCCAATAAATCTATATCTACGCTTACCGACAAGTTTCATTATCAACAAATGCAGTATTATTATAAATTGCTGATGCTGCCTCGCCAGTATCATTGAGATTATCATTGGCTGTTAGGGGAATTGTATCTGTGGCCCGACCTGATGCTGCAGATAGACTGGCTCTGGTTGCTGAAGTTCTTATTGCAGTTGCAGTTGCTGTTGTTGGTGGAACTGTTTTTGGTATGTGTCTGAGCGAGAATCGCTTATGTTTGTAGTAGGATAGTGTGGCGCTTGTGGACTTTCTAAAACTAGGGCACAGCAGCAGCGGTATCATAAAATAGCACACGAAACGAATCATATAGGAAGGTAAGGTAAGTTCTCGTTGATCAAGTTTAACAGTTTACAGGTATTACATTTTATTTATGATGGGTGGAATTAGAAATTTTTACAAAACGAAAACGTTGAGAGAAGTATGATAGAAGGAATGTGCAAAAGTTTTGATCTAACTAAAATCTGTACAGCAACTTATAACTGATGAGCATTTGAAATCAAACAAAGTTAAGCAGCTAAGGCTATGGCGGGGACTACAAGCGAGGTTCTATACATCTTCTGAATGTTCTTTTCTTTATTTGTGTGATTTTATTTTTTTAACAGCTCATTGGATATGTGGCTAGCGCAGCTTTTCGATTTTCGTTGGCTTTTATTTTGGTTTCAATTTAATAAGGCTTGTTTTTCTTTCGATTAAGTGGCACAAAGCAATAAATAATACTGAATAAATTGATAAAAACCACTTGAGGTCATTTTTTTTATATTCGCGTAGTTAATATAATTTATGAAATCTAGGAAATTATATTTAAAATGAAATAATACAATATAAATACATATGTCTAAACTAAGTTTAGTAATGAAACTATTTGGACTGGAGCTGTGATTTTATTGCACTAATATTTTATATTTACTAAGTTGTTTAGTTAACGATTCAAAATATAAATAGATGTTTTTAAGTAAAGGCGATTTAATATTTTCTAATCCAGAATTAGTTTTCAGTAATGACAAAATCTACGGTAGGTTGATGTAAATCAGTTCAGAGCTCCAGTTGGTTTGTGAAATCTAAACAAATGTCTTACTCTCAATGTAACAAATGAGATTTCAATTTAAAGATAGAATTAAGTACATAATCTGCGCAAATGCAAAAGCGTTGTCATGGTGCTTACTTATCCTTTAAGACCTCAAACCACTCGTCAACGACTTGTTGAGGCGGGAAGGTGCCGTCCTCAAAGGCCAGGTCCTTGACAGTAATGCCTTGTGTTTCGAGCTCATCGGTATTATAGCTGGGCTCACACACACGAACGACAGTGTTGACATTGTTCTTTTTTAGCTCCTACAAGAATAGTTTAAAAATTAGTTTGGATTCGGATTAAGTCAAGAGATTGAGAGTTTGGCTTACCATAACGTAATGACTAATTGTGATATCTGATGGTCGATCGGTGATTAGGAACTTCATGCCCTTGTACTCAATTAGAGCAGGGGCTGGGCGCAGATCTTTTTGACGCATGGTGATGCTCATAAACAATTACAAAAGCAGTTCTGAAGAAGTTAATCTGACTTGTGTGCACTTATGTTAAGTCTGTTACTTTCTTACAATCTGAAGGTGTGGTTTTTGTTTGGTTTTCACAAAGATTTGATTGGTTTTGAAACGGAAGTAGTTTGATTTCTAGATACAAAATTCAGCGTGTTAGAGGCTTAAAATTGAATTTCGTTTAGGTTTGAGTTATGTATAAAAAATAAATATAAGTATAATTAACTCTGTTTTCGTATCGTACGCTTAAATATTTTACACCAAAACACAAACCTAAAGTAATTTATAAGTAAAAGTGAAGGTATTCTTTTTAATTAAGTACAATTTTGGATTTTTCTTTTATCACAAAGAAAATTAATCAATTTTCTGTGACCGAAAATGATTCCCTGTTAAGTGTCACACGTATTTTAAGCTAACAAAAATGATTTGGGTTCAATTTTTGTTTTCAAAAATATTACAACTTTTTCTTATTTTCGTTGTTATAAATTAAAATATATCCTTGCTGTGATATGATCGGCGATCACCGCGATGCTAAAAATTTAGTTTTTTTCTTTCTCTCCCATAGATTGACAGATTTTGGCTAATTGGGGCCTCTGCTGTCGCTATATCAGCTGATCCGTTGACTTTATTTAGCTGATCTGATCCACACCACTTATCGAAGTCGACTTCCGAAGAGGTGACAGCGTTCACTCAGGCTATCACCGCCTTGTTTGAGGATTGCTTACCTGCAAAGAATGAGACATGAATGAGTTGAATTCCACACAAATCTGGTGCTAGTCGGTTCAAGTTTCTTTGTTAGTTTTCTCTTTGTTCATTCAATTGAAAACAATTCGTGGGAAACTAAAAAACAATTTAGCTCAATTACACGCAATGAAATAATTGAGACTTTCGCCATTTTCGCCTCTCACTCTCCATTCCCCCCTTGCTCCCTTATTTTTAAGGGCTGGTGAAGCCGCCAATTGTCCAAAAAGGTCATCGCGTTTAATTTACAGTAAGTCAAGCCAAGTGACCTTTCCATCATCACCCACTCACCAGCCCGCGCAACTTAAGCCAATTAATAACACAAAAAGTCCAGATTCTCTGCAAAAATAATGTATACTCACTTTTATTTGTGCTGTGCCTGGCAGTATTCTGCACTGTCTAGATGAAACTCCATAGATGTGGGAACAGGTCTAACCAACTGTAAAAAACAAAAAAAAATATTAGACAACATTTAGAAAATATAACTAATACTTTTTACAAGAAATTATATTAAGAGCAAAGCGAAATTATTGCCAAAATACAGTATACATTGAGTTAATTAATTGGGTTCCTTAAAAGAGATTGACTTTTGACCTTAGAGGACATTAAAATCCCTGTGAGATTGACAAGAAACAACTTTAAAACCCAATCTGAGTTTAACTTTCGAAGAATTTATTTAAAACAAGAACCAAGTTTTCTCAGCCAAAAGCTTCTTGAAAATATAAATTATTATGTTTTAACATGTTGATTTCAAATGATTTCAAATCATGGGAAGGATGAAAAAATTTGTCAACCAATAAATTGTGTAACAATCCACGAGATGTCATGCTGAAAAATAAATTTATTTAATGGAAAAAATTACAATTTTCTAATTTTCGGACTAATTTATTAATTTAATCATCTCATTTGATCAGATAAAGGTTTTTCCGAAAACAAAAATGACCAAAAAATGTTACCAAAAAATATCTTTTATCAGTTGGCATTTATCTTGGAAAGAAAAGAAAACAGAAGCTAATAAATTCATTCAAGTGGATATTTTAAAACTTGTGGGCACATTTAAAGTGGGTCGGTCGTCAGCTGCCTTAGCAAAAGCATCAACAATTTTCCCTACCAGCGATCCAAGATAATTTCAGTTTATTTCCAAGAACATTTACATTATTTATATTCCGTTGTTAAACGTGAAAAACTCATATGTTTAAAATGGGTCCACAAATAAAGACAGAACCAGAATAATGATTGTATAATATGTATTTCACATATATACATGCATATCTACACAAATGCGATAACTCTAAGCAAATATTCTGTTTTTTATGGATACTTGCTTGGTCGCACAATGTTTATTTTGGCATTTTTGGCCTAAAGTAGGCGAGCAGTTTCTACTGAAATTCGCCTTACAATTGTTACCGGGAAAAGGCATTCAAATTATGGTATATACAGGGGAATTCATTATGGAATAGCGAATGGTATAAACACGCGTGGAACTAATTAAGAACCGGGTGCCAAAAAAGAAGAAGGAACTTTTGTTGTTAGAACTGAAAACTTTCACTTGCTGTTTGTATGCACCTAGTACATACTAGTACATACTAGATTTGACTGTCTGCGTGTTTACCTCATCATGAGACTTTAAACAACAACACTTTTTGTTGATGCTATTTCCCAGTCGGTTTTTACTTGTGACTTATGCAATGTATTTTTTGTATTTTGCGTCTTGGCGAAATTGAAAAGTCACACAAATAAACACGAAATATATATACTGCTATATATTTCAATGCGCTAATACAAGAGCTCTGATTATTTGCTGATTACTAGACAGGGCTTGTTGTAATGCGGCGATACGAAAATCCGATTAGATATCGACAGGTGTCGCAGCCAAGACGCTTATCGATTTTATCCGCGAATCAAAGAGCACTCTCTTCACTCAGTTTTTAAAGACCACTGAACATTTTTCCTTATCTTGCAAGTGGATAAATTACCAATCGTTAATCGCCTGTGATGCGGCGGGATAGGATCTCGATTAAATATCGACAAGTGTCGATTCTGAGACGTTGATCGATTACGATTACCACACTAAGTAGACGCGTATTGCTGCGCGATGAGCTCTCTCTCATGTTTTGCTATCGACTGGCGATTGTCAACTCACCGCCGGCCATTTGTATGCCCCACTCTCCGGCAGTAAGTCTCCATTGCCGGAGGGAGCGCAGAGAGTCGATGACGCTCTCCCTATGACGCACATCTCTACAATGGCTCACTCGGAGAGATGCCTTCTACGCCCCCTTGCCCCAAAAATTATTTTACACTCTGCTGCATATTTAAAGCTCTTTAAACGGTCTGTTGTGCAAATACAACAACGGGAGAAACAGAATTGTATAGTTAGTTCAATTTCCACTGCACTGTAGAAACCAAATAATAAATTAAACGTAATGGATCGTTAAAATGCGATTAGATTGTGTTCACTCGAAACACTGAACTAATTAAAACCCGAAGGTATTCTTTCTATAGAATAGATTAAACTATCATGATTTGCTTGCTAAAGGGATCGAAAGTTTAATTAGTTCAATTTAGTATTAAAATTATGAGAGGTGGCGCTACTATTATTTTGAACTCAGCTGTATTTTGAAGTGAAATATTTAACATTAAAACAAATCGGTGTTATGACATTGCCTAACAGTTGCTTTTATTTATGGCAAATTTGAATCATAAATGCATGTAATTGTTCATTAGTTTATAGTGCTATAAATGGATATACACATAGATATGGACCAGTATGGAAATATTGCATTTTATCTGGTTGAAAAAATGTATGTATATAGCCTCGAAATGTGACAAATAAATATATAACTGATAAAATCTAGAAGATTTTAGTGTGCAAACAAAATTATTTTGTCAACATTTGCGAACATTTTTTCATTTAGATATTTTAATTAGTTATAATTTTTTTAGCCAATTACTTATTATTACAAATTTTAAGTGCACATAGACAGCTAAAGAAAGTTTCGCAGGCAGATACAACTTTGAGAGATACCAAGGTCAGTTGTTATTTAAGGGTAATAAACAAAGCTAAATGCGGTTTATTATATGCACAGTTAATGAAGGCCAAAGCGCACACAAACATGTAACTTAATATGAAAATAGTCTTACATTTAAACCAGTTGAACCTAATCAAGATGTAGGCAAATGGCATGACGACACTAATAGGTAATTGTGGCTATATATGTATACCTATATTTGTTACACTTGACTGCCCAGCAATACGCATATAATTTGCGTGTTTCGTTAGATCCTATTCATTTTTTAAAGTAGTACAAGTAATCATTAATCAAGGGAAAATCCGGTAGTACCTTTGCTTTGTGTTTTTATTTTATAAGGTGTTTGTGATACTATGGTTTTTTATAAGATAAAGAAGTAATTACAACCGATTATTTAAACAACGAAAATACTTTTTTGGTTTGTAATATAAATAATTAATTATAATTATACATATACAAATTATTATTTGCAATAAACGCAAAGACCGATTCTGTAAATTTGTCTGAATGGCATTTTTTTTCCCTTCTAAGGTAGCAGATGTGTTTTGTCTGAGCGCAAAGTTGATTGGACTTTCCCGAGACAGGACCAGACAACATAGACAGCACGGCAGACAATGGAGAAACAAAGAAATCAAGAAGGAAATTAAGGAATCTAGAGGTAAGAAAATAAAATGGTATACAAAAAACAATTAAATATCTGTGTGTCTGTGCTTAAATTTGGGTTCAAAGTACTTCGATTCAATTCCTTTTTTTTGGCAGCTATTAGGTTTTGTATTTGCACTGGTCTGTCCATAGACCCCCAATCTTCAATCCTGCGAAAGCATTGGAGCAACATTATTGCGAATACCAATTTTTAAATGGAAATGTGATGAGGGTAACGCCATTTAAGACTCAATTTACTAAACTAATGTCTGTCTACAGGTGTCAATAAAACCAGAGACGTGCAGAAACAGACCAGACAAAACGCAGACACACTGTACACAAACATCAAATTGACTGGGCAAGTTATTCATAAATTTTACAATAATAAAACTCATCAGCGATGAGTAGACTAAACAAAAGTTATAAAAACTCTCGAAAACAAAAAAAAAAACTAACGTAAACAAATGAGACGTAAGTACCGATTTACAATCAACATTTTTTGAATTGAATTGTTTTGAATTGGTATAGCGTTGTTAAGGTTATTAAGAAACTAAAGTGTGTTGATAGATTTATTCTAAAAACAAGATTTACCGAAAACTATTCGATACATCTTCTTACCTATAGTCAAAGTTCCATAACGCAAATAAATTTTGCTCTCAGAAAACTTGTAATAGTATAAATTGTTTAAAAGCTTATTTGCACTTATTTATTTTTTCTTACAGGAATTTCGAGTTAGTTGAAGAGTTAGAGAAGTTCCAGTTGGAAAGTTCAACAGTACATTTAACTACCACACTAAGTTCTTCCAAACTTAACTTAATCTCTATAACTGTTCTGAGAATGCCTCCATTAGGGTTGGTTAAGTTTTGTTCACTCTAGTTAATCAAATAAACTACCCATTAGGCTCATACACTCCCAGATGTAGAAAGTATAGGTATTAGGAACCCATGAAAAGAAAATAGTCCGCAAACAAAATCCGAGCGCTTTGTTTCGGACACCGCAAGCGACTCAAAATGCGAGTTACGAGTTATTGATTTTGTGACTACTAATGGAAGTGGGGGGATGCCATAGCCATCCTTGTTTTCGTTATTTCGCCATAATGGAAATTTTGAATTTGCCCAGAAGCTTTTCTGTGTGCATCGACCAGGAGATGAGCAGGAAATGGAAGCTACGGGGGAAGTAAAATCCAACCGTCTTTTAGTTGCCAAGTGGTCGCTGTTTTTTCTGACGCACCAAGCGGCTTCCTATGCGTCATCGTGTTTCATCGTCTCAAGAAACAGCTGTTGTTGTTTGGTTTTGATAAAAAAAAAAATAAACAATCTTTTCTTGTTATTGCAATTATCAAATGCATGTCTCTGGCACAAATGGCATGTCTTTCAAGGTTAATTTACATGCAAGGAGTGGAGTATACCTACAAACTGTCGTTTTACTTGTTAGTTTTGGGTATTTTGCCTTAACCAAGGGCAGGGCAAAGTATTAAGGACAAACCGCGCAACATTTATCGCACTATATATAGAATATGGGGTGGTGGTCGGTGGGCGGTGGGCGGTGCCATTTCCCCTATCCACCACCCTTCACCGCCCACTGACGTTTGTAAATCGTATTGCATGCTTTGTTGTTTGTTTTTGGTCTATTTTTGGATATGACATGTATTGGTGAAATTCTGCACACAAGCTGCCAAAACGTGACAGTAGTAAAAATACAGCACAATGATATATAACCAGGAAAAGTGGTCTGAAAGTTAACAACTCTCATTTTATTTCGCAAGTTCTAATTAGCTGGTGCTTACAACAAATAAGAGAATGTATATAATTAATTCGCAGTTAAATGCTAGTTTGAGGTTCCTAAAAAGCTAACTTTAAGACGTTCCAAGACCCTATAAATTCACATAAATCAATATGACCTCAAACAAATTGGTGGCAACACTTTAATGATCATAAATTCTGCCATTTATTTCCAAGAATTCAATTGATATACGTATGGCAGTGCATACTTGTATGAGTATATAGAACATTTAAGATCTGGTGAAAAGCAGATAAACCCAGACAACGGACAAAAAAATTAAACCGACTGGAATCAAAAAAGAGAGAAGGAAACTGTATACGCACTCGTATATGAAATTTCTATCTTTATTTTTATTCTTGGGCAAAGAATATGATTGGGACTCTACATGATAAGAGTGCAATTGTATTTAAAAAAAACAAATTAAATTTAAGATAAGTATTTTTATGACCATTCACAATGTTTTTAAATAATTTTTAAAACACTAATATTTATTTAAAAAAAAGGTCTTAGTCATTTAAGAATTATAATTATTTTATATTTTAATTTAATGTGTCACATATACATTTAAATAATGACGATATCTAAATTCGATAAATAACAAAAACAAACATACTAAACATTAATTGATCAATGGCGTAAAAGAAAATAAGTTTAGGTAAAATTTTGGTCAACAAATGTTTTCATTTATTTTTCATCACAATAGAGAAATATTTAAATTAATTTTTGTGGACCGTTTGCTCAGCTCAATTATCTGGGATTTGTAAATGTTGTGTTAACTGATGACGTCTTTTTATATTTTTATATACTCGCATGGGAAATTTTTGATAAAACCGGATTTTTAAATTGTTCATATGCTTGTTTGATACGCTTATCTTTTTGTTCTTGATTTTATCACGAATAAACAATAAAAGAAAATCAACACTCAAACTGAATGATATTTGTTTGTATGGCCGGGGCAATATCATTGAACTCATTCAAGGACAAGAGACCCCGAACGGAAATAAAACAAAGTGAACAAGAAATCTGACAAGAGAATTGGTTTAAAAAATGGATCGTGGTAGGACTTATAACCACCAGTTTGAAAATAAATTAGCCCATGTGGGTATCTCAAAGGTCACTGGGTTTTTAGTTGCTGGGCGGTTTTCTTTTCTGCGCTTTTTCAATTCCAATTGACGCAATTTACTGATATCGATTAGCAAACATTGCGATGAAGATAAAAACAGCAGCAAAAATGCGACAAATGGAGATAACAGCAAATCAAAGCCAAACCTTGTTGAATAACTGATTGTGAAAATAAATAAGTTATGAGCAGTGACGGAAATCTTTCCACTAGATTTTTTGCGTCCACAATTGCTCAGAATAAAATGGGAACTGATTTGGCCATTTCGCTCAAAAAGAATCTCTCGGCCACATCTTTTGTTGACTGTTTGCTCTCGCTTTGATATGATAAATGTGCTTAAAATGCCTTCCCAGATTAGATATTAGATGTCTCTCAGTGTACGTATATACACTGCGAATGACGTATGGCACAGATAAATCTACAAAAAAAAAAACCGTGTTTGAAGTTTTACTGTGGCATCCTGGCCTGTCCCAGTTCCATTGGGCTCATAAACTGGGTCAGCTTACATTTACTTTCAACTTGCGACTGCAGTTAACCAGGTAACTGGGACAAATGAAAGTAAAATGCATAAATTTACCCATTTAATCTAGTGTATGATTGCCATTGTTGTGATGAAAAATCTGTTATGGACATATCAAAGAATTTGCTTAAAATATTGTATGTTAACTAAGACTGGCGCTTTAATATAGAAGGATTTAATTTTTGTTTATATATTAAATTATGAGAATAATATAAATACAATATTATTCCGAAAAAGATATTGTTTCATAATCAAATTATTACGAATTATTTTATAGTGATTTATTTAGTCTGGTATTTAATTTTATAAGGGCTAAGAGGGTACTATAAAAAACACGAAATTTTGATTTATATTAAACATCAAATAACTAGAGAATATTTTTATAAACAAGTCACATTTTAAATTAAAAAATTTTTATTTGTTTTCATAATACGTATTTAAGAGAAATATCTTATGTGGGAAAGAAAAATAAAAAGTATTAAAGGTCTTAGGGACAGAATAAAAAGACTATGATGATGGATTTATCCATACCTCTATTTAAAATGTATAAATCAAACAAATTGGATGAGGTAAAATTTTGGTGGAACAAAAAAAAAATTTCATTGTAAATGCCAACGCACACATCCACACCAATTCCGTGGCTTTGAATGCGAGGGTTCAATTTATTACATTGAAAATTTGGTTATTTGAAATACTTGTGGCTTGAACGGGTCCCCGCCCACACTTACCGCAATTGCCATACACATTTGAGTATAACTTTTGAAGCTTTTTCGTTGCTTTTCGTGCACGAGAAAATTGAATTCACGTCCACACGCACACACACAGTCACTCCGCGAGACTCTCACAGACACAAAATCCACGAATGCAATTGGCTTGTATGTGTACTATCGCCAACAACTTTTGCGCTTGTTGTGATTGTAATTGACCAAGTCTTTAGTTAATTGTGTTAAAAGTGTTTTATATTAAATATGATTGGTAATCGTAGGTTTTTGGGCGACATTAACACGAAATTTGTCTGCAGTTTAACCTCAAATTTCTTTGTCGCACACAGTCTCTCTCACACACACACGCAGTCAGCGCTGGGCGGAACCAAATAGGAAAAAAATCAACCAATTTCACTTAATTCGTAAGCGTAAAAGAATCTGCGTAGTTTTCAGCACTGGATTGCACATTTAACATGGGTTTTTCACAGATTTTCAGGTGTAATTTAGCTGTAATCGAAATAGACGTTGCGACCTGCTAACAATTCACTCGAAAAAATCTCTGATAGTGAGACCGTTTTCGGATTGCGTAGAATTCGCAATGCGATATTTTTTTTTAAAAAGCCGATTACTTTTAGCTGTAGTAAAGCTTTGAGCAAAATAATTTGGGACATTTTCTTAGAGAGAGTTAGATTAAAAACTCCCAAAGCTACTAATATTTTAGACTAAATTAACTTTGTTAATATGGTTATACTGTTTTATTTATAATTTTCACACTTGCGAGAGTACCCCAAAAAATACTTAATAAAACGAGTCGAGTTACCCTATCATTCCCTTGTTTTTTAATTTCTTATATTGCTCATATGTACCTACGAAATCAAGCGGTGATCTATCAGAATTAGTCATCGCATTGCCGCTAGCAGTGACAAACAATTACCCATTATTACATATATACCAGTGAATAGATAAAAATCGCAGAGTAATCCCTCAGGGCATGTCCAAGCGAAAGGCCGAGGACACAGAAGCAGCCAAGATGGCAACAGCGGAAAAGGTTCCACAGGTAATATAACAAAATGTTCTCCCAAGCAAATGTCAGTTATTTAATTGTTTTTGTCTCTGCAGAATGATTTTACTATTGGCTTGGAGGATCCTGTAAAGGATTATCAAAAGCTCATAGAAACGCGCGTGCAGGTAGACGAAATCGTGGACGATGATGTCACTAAGGAGAATTTTGATCGAACGGCTGCAGCGGCGCGTGATGTCATCTGGCGGCTCTTATTCGACGAGTCTGATACCTCGGAATCTTATATAGATAAGGCCAGCCAATTACTGGAAGAATATCGCGGCGATGCTTGCTTCTATGACCCAATGCCCTACAACGAATGGATTGTGAAGCTAAGGGATGAGGTCCTGAAGCGTGAACTCCTGGACTTTTGGCGCGAAATTTTGGTGAAGAAGCAATTGGGCCCTTGTTGGTCACGCGATTGTGATCTGTTTGATAGCGATGACACGCCCCCACTGGAGTTCTATGCCCATGCCGGTTGTACGGCTCCTTTTGCAGCTAGCCTCAAAGTGCGAGCCGTACTGGAGCAGGAAGAACCTGGTGTGCCCACCACTCCGGGTGAACTAAGTGCCGACGATACCGCTGCCCTGACTGGAGAATTCGAAGCCTTGCTGACCAAGGAAAATCCTCTTGAGGAATACCGCACTCTGATGAAGCGCTTTGTCCTGACCAAAATCATCGTTCCGGACAGCGTGCACCAGGCCAGCATAAAGAAGATGGCGGCCGCTGCCAGGGAGATAATCTGGAAGCTGCTCTTCGATGGCACACCTTCGTCGGAGGATCAGGACAAGGCCGCAGAGCTGCTGCGCGAATACAAGGGCGATGCTGGATTCTATGGGCCGCATGACTTCAACGAATGGATTGTTAATCTAAGGGATGAGGTTCTTAAGAGGGAACTCCTTGACTTTTGGCGCGAGAAGATAGTGAAGCTGGAACTGGGTCCAAGTTGTGCTCGTGATTCCGATTACTACGACAGTGACGATCCCCTGCCGCTGGACTTCTATGATAAGGCCGGGTGCAAGGCTCCCTTTGAGGCAACCAGCGAAGATTAAGATCTAAATCGTAGGCAGAGAGTGTTTAGACCTGAGATTTATTCCCTCACATCCCCTTGAGTGAAACGGATTATCTGAGATATCAGATGACTAACAAACGTATACAAAAGCCAAACTTAAAAACTTTTTTTGGTAAAAAGAGACTTAATTACTTGGTTAAAAAATGACTTTTCTTTTGTTACTAAACAATTTTGCAGTTTGGAATCTCTCGAATAAAAAAAGTTTAAGCATTTGTCTTAACTTGTAGTTTAACATGTTAGAATTGTTTAAAATATTGAATAAAAATAAAAGCATTTGTTTTAATGTTTCGGAAAAAAAGTAGTTAATTTTAATTCGGGGACTCCGGGTGCTTGTCGAGATCATCTACTTACAAATTTGGTTAACATAAATAGACTAATTTTTGACCATCAATATTAAAAAAACAGTGTTCTTAAATATATTTTCCCATGGTGGGTTTAGTAACTTTTTTTCCTTCCAGCTAAAAATAAAAGACGGATTCTTTGGTTTTTCCTGTTGGAAATCTTATTGTATATGAAATCAAATTAAATACTGAGATTCAATAGAATTGGAGTAATTTTTTTGTGAGCTTGGACCGATTTCGGTTTTAATTCCTTTAAATATTATTTAAATTTAACACCAAAATAAAACATTGTTGTATTTCGAAATATTCAGTTTTACTGACTAGAAATCATTTTCATGTTCCTTCCATTTTCGTTAATGGGGTTATTTCATTTCAAAACCTGTATTTTGCCTTATCGTATTTTGTATCTTCCTATTTGGATATCAGGCTTAACATTATTCTTCAAGTGGTTGAGTTATCTTAAAACATATAATTCATTTTTTTCAATTGTATCAAAAACCATAAAACTGGAATCCGTTTCAACATTCAAACGTTTACTTACAAGGAAGCATTTTCATATTCCTCCTGCTTTGATAAATCATTATTCTCTTTTAGTTCCTTAAATTATTGGTTAATTCTTAAATCATATTTTTAGTTTAATATAATAGTTGATATAAATCAAATCAAAAAATGATCATTTTGGCACAGTTTGTATTTATACATAAATATAATATTTTAGAATTCTTTTCGATTTCATCATTTACTTAAAACTAAAGATAAGATTATAATGCTTAAAGATTATGGACATTTTCTTTACATATTTAAATCGATTTTGTTTATTAAACTATAACACGAAATACTTTGTAAAGTTAACTGCCAAACACAAAAAGTAAACTAGAATCAATTTCGAAATTTGAGCTTCACTGACTAGAGAACATTTATCCATTTCCATTTATCTTGTTCCCATTGTTTTAGTTTTCGTCTTCTTTTTCACACAACGCTGAACTAAACTGGAATCAAACATGTACAAATAAATCTAAAGGGCTTTACAACATTTGAACAACGCAACGAAAAAGGAATCTAAATATTTGCGTCCTAAAAAAATACATTTTGTTCTGTGGGTAAAAGTGGGGAACCATTGGTTCTCCTTGAGATCTAAGTTAAACCAGGCGGGAAGGTTTGGGATCTATTTCCAGTGTCCGCAAACCTTATTCGGCGTAGAGTAGGCGGGATCGCGACTTCCGGAGGCCCCGAGAGCCTCCACCGCCGATTCCACTGTCTCCACCTTCGCCACACTGCCAGGATTTGGTCTTAGCGCGGAAATACCGAAACTCATCATTGTGCGCTGGCGCCAACATGGGTACATATTGGCTGGGCTCACATAACTGACCGTACAGCCCAAAAAACTCCTTGTAGCCATTGTGTAGGATGTAGAGCTCTGGATAGTCCAGTGTCGGATAGTTCTGGGCATGCTGACTCCTATCGTTGCTCCGCAGGAAGCGTAGTAGCTTGGGACCCCTCTCCGAGGAGAATTCGCAGTGGAACACATAGATGCGACGATCCTCCTGGTTTGAAGTCAAACAGGGAAAAGATTCCTGTATTTGGCCACGTGTGTACAGATTCAAGGCTCCTTGTATGTGACCACCCAGAAACTCGTATGGATATCGACAGTCTATAATCTGATAGCCACCCTGGCTGCCCAATTCCTGGTCGAACTCTCCTTGGATTAGCCGGGCCAGTGTGTCACTGGATATGGTCTTGAGGTCACGATGTCTAATGCCTGTTATTAAGCAGGGCAATGCACAAGGCTTGCTGAGATCCCCAATTAACTGGGGTTCCTCGCCCAGAGCGCTCATGATTTCAGCATCGTTCATAGAGAGCGTCTTCCTTTGCAGCTTCTTGATGGGTGGCTTGGTCTCCTGACCCGCTGGTTCCTCATCCTCTGGTTGATCGCTGGGAAACAAACTCAAACAGCGACGTAGTGAGCGTGTCTGCTTAGATGTTTCCTTCTCCGGATTGCCTTCCGATTTCAGCTGCCCGCTGAGGAGCAGTTCCAGGTCGTCGGGTAGCTCTACATTGTGATCCTCGGCAGAATCCAGCTCAAACATGGCCATGTATTCATCATCCAGGGAGTTGCCTGAATCGTAGCTGGAGCAGGAGCTGCTAAAGCTACTTAGGGTTCGCGAGGACACGCTGTTAAAGGTCCTGGAGGATTGAGTTCGCTGGGTGGACTTGGGTGTCCCGTCCAGACGGGCACCACGCATATTCTGGGCCAATTCGGTGATGGGCGACAGAATGGCGGCGCTGGCGGGAAGATGCCGTTTGAGCATCCTTTGCAAGGGAGTTTCTTGCGTGGCGCCAGACTTGCGTCTCTTGGCCTGGTTTTCCACATCCACATCGTGGGCATCCAAAGTGGAATCCTCTTGGCCACATGCCCCTTCTTCCTCCTCCACATCGAGCATCAGCCGCTTGCTGGCCATCTGCAAAAAAAAAACAAAAATTAACAATCAGCTGTAAACGGAAAAAATCAGCTGGATTTCCAATGCATTAAGTTAATTCCTCTTACCCCTGATCTAAGTGCAACTTTATCTATAAATGGGCAGTCCAAACTTTAGGTTCCAACGTAGGTAGCGGGTTTTTGGCCAAGTTCTTGACTTTTATCACGTTTTTTTTTCGCTTTTGCTGGTCAACTTTATTGGCGCCTTTGCCAACTCCCCATTCCAAGGGCTGGATCGAACTCACCACCCGGCAACTCACCACGCCATATGTAGACTGGCGCGCTCTTAATGTTTGAATTTGAATTGTGCGTTTTTCTGGGGTCTTTGCATTTTACCGATTAAATTGTTTATTTCCTTTCAGAAAGCAGTGAAAGTTTTGGGAAAACTAAGTTTTTATACATAATGCTTTAAAGTGTCTATGCTCATTCAAGATATTGACAAGAGTTCCTGAGATTCCTCCACTAACTCAACATATTTTTTCCATTTCCCTTAAAATTTACAAATTTAAACAAGAGCTTTTATTAATAAAGAAAGTAAAAACCTTAACTTAGCCGGTTTTTATTGTTTGTTCCATATAATTTTTTCTTGAGTGCCATTAACGGGTGCGTAGTGCAAAATGGTAGTAAGTAACTGAGTCTGTTTTTGTGTTTATACATTACTATAGATACTACAAAATTATATTTGTAGTTTCAATGTATTTTTGTTGTAAGATGTGATAAGCTTTCACATTTTAATTAATTTATTTTATTTTTATTTATCGAAATGCCAAGCCGTAAATTCCCAAAAAATCCGGAAAAGTATTTAACTGGTCACACCGAATTATTGTTTACCTTTTTGTTTTTAAGAAATATGCCGGAATTCGAAAATTTTAATTTAAAAACAACAATTGACTGCAAACAAGGAGCTGTTCGGGCTGTGCGCTATAATGGTGAGTCTTTTTCATTGAAAAAACGAACTAAAACTATTATCCCTTAACAATACATTTAATTATTAGTTGATGGCTCCTATTGCTTGAGCTGTGGGTCTGACAAAAAGATAAAACTCTGGAATCCGGTTTCGGGTATACTTCTCAAGACTTATGGAGGTCATGCAGACGAAGTTACAGATGCGGCGGTATATATATATATATATTCATATATATTTTATATTCATTAAATTTACAAATTTTAAATTTTTTGTGCATTACAGGGAAGCTGTGATAGCAGCTACATTGTCTCCGCCAGTTTGGATAAAAGCATTATCTATTGGGATGTGTCCACAGGTGAGTTTAAAAAAGTGTTTATACTATTTGAACTTTTCTTTAAAGCCGTTATATAAAACTATCAAACTTAAAAGGACGAAAGTCCCTCGACTTTCCGATACCCATCACTCAGTTAATTAATTTACCACCGACAGGTGTCGCCAAGTGTTATTCTAGTGGAAAGAAGAAAATTATAGATGATGATAATTTCTTCTGCAATAGAAATAAAATAAAAGTTATGTTATCTAATTTAGGAGCCCCCGTTCGTCGTCTACGTGGGCACGCCGGCGGAGTTCGGTGCGTCTGCTTCAACGAGGACTCCTCCGTGGCAATTTCCGGTGGCAGGGACAATGCTGTGATGTGCTGGGATATTCGAACGCGTCGTCTGGATCCTGTGCAGGTGATGAAGGAGGCTCGCGATTGCATCACTACGGTGGTGACCAACGAGAATCGGATTTACGCGGCCTCTTTAGACGGATGTGTTAGGACCTACGACATTCGGGTGGGCGAACTCACTTGCGATAAGGTGGGCGAACCCATCACCTATCTGGCGCAGACGAGGGATGAACAATGTCTGGTGGCAGGCTGTCAGGATAGTGTAGTGCGACTCCTGGATTGCGAGACTGGTGGACTACTCTCCGAGTACAAGGGCCACTGCGGCGACGACTACCACATTGAGTGCGGAATACTGGCTAACGATGCTCATATCGTCACTGGATCTAGTAACGGAGATGCCTTTGTTTACGACCTGCTCGAAACAAAAGTTCTGCAGCGCATCCGAATAAGTAATGTTTTATTTTATATTCAACTTATAATAAGTTAATGGTTTATTTATTAAGGTGATAATGGAGGCGTAGTCCACTCTTTAGCCACTCATCCCAAGCGACAGGAAATGCTTTTCGCCAGGAGACGGGATATGTACGTCTTCTCCACGGATTTGCAAATCGAAGAGGAGCAGTTATAGGTTCTAGTTTCTATTAAGTTAAGTTCAAGCTAGTAATAGTTTTCCATAACTAAAATTAACTTAATCATGGGGTTAAAAGGGCAGGGTGTTAAAACACCCTGACATTTTACAAAAACTTAATACTTTTCATATTTATGTTAAAACAATTAAAAATATAAGCATTTCCTAAAATAATGTTCTGTCAAAATTTTATAAATCAAATTTTATATTCCAGAAAGCTCACTTTCATTGTTTTGTCGTAAAAAAAATATATTTTATAAGTCAATTAGTCTCTACAAAAGAACATAACAAATACACATGACTTTGAAATGTAAAAACACCCGACCAAAATAAAAATCGGCTTTTTTTTAACTGAATATTTTCAGTTTTTTTTGGCCGGTATTCATTTAAGGTCCATCTGAGATAAAGACTGTTTCCAAAGCAGATTTTCTGCACCGTTTTAATTTTAAGGTTTTAAAAGAACCAATAGTTGGTGGATACCCCCAGAAGAAAAATATGTTATCTTTTTGTTGAGGGAAAAAGGAAAAACCATTTATTTGACATAATTTTTTGTATTTTTTTTGTTTTCATAGAGCATGAATGTATGTAGTAATATCTGGTTGTTTTTGTATGATCTGGCTTATATATGCTTCATGTTTTCAATTTCGTTACGTTTTCATTTCCTTTAACTGTGAACGGCCTGCATAATGTTTCCTTAATCAAATATTTCGAATGCGGACGAGTGGGCAAGCGAGCGGGGGTGGCAGAGTGTAGCTGCCTGCATTTGCTGTTTCCTTCTTCATCATTCTCATAGTCTCTCTCCTTGTGGGGGAAATGCGGGACGCCAAGCCGCGGCAACGCTACGCGAACCGAATATGATTCTTCAATTCGAATTCGGGTCTCAAGAGTAGCGCCCGAGCAGGGACACTTGGTGTCATAGCTGGTATCTACGAGACGTTTTCGGAAAATCAGAAGAATCAATAAACGCACAGCGTCGGCGCGGCTTGGCGAAGGAAGACAGCTGCAAAGCTATATCGCTCACACGTGCACATTCTTTTTAAAGGAGGGTTTTTTGTGGGGGGAAAAGGGATCGAGGAATTCTTGGTTTAACTCTCTGAACTTGTCGTACTTATGATACTAAAGCATATTAAATATGTATGCAAAGTATTTATTTATTGTAGTTTAGTAGTAATATTATGTAATGTTCCGTTACTTATGTTCGTATGTACTCTGCATGTATTATTTATATATGTTGTGGTAGGTATGCGTAATTTGTATATAATTTATATTTATATATATATATATATTTATATAATAGTTTATATAATAAACGATTTTCACTTGCTTTTAGTTCTGTTTTTCGTTTTACATTTTTTTCTTTTCCTTTAGATTGTTTTAATTTTTTTTTGTTTTTGTTTTGTTTTGTTTAATGTTTACCACCCACGCTCTGCACTCGCTTATATAATTAGACTTAAAAATTTTTTACACAAATATATCAACAAAAACTCAATAAGTTCCATTCAAAGTATATAATGTACGCCTATAAATGTTAAAATTAAAGATATGAAAAAAATAATTTAAAAAAGGTAAAAATTAATGCGATGGTGTTTATAGAGTTCAAGGAATTATCAATTAAACTTGCTTAAACAATTTCGGCATCTCTTAACGTTCAATGAATTTCGCGCCCTTCCACTGCATGCAATTCAAATGAATTAACCAAACAAAATTCATAAATTTTATGTCTATTTTCTTTTTTCTTTATCTTTTGTACTCTGTTTTGTTGTTTCGGTTTCGTTCTTTTGTCGTTATGCTGTTGTTTGCTGCTCTATTATGTTGTTGTAAATCAATTGTTCAGTTGTATATTGTTTGTTTCTTCTTATGTTAATTCTAGTTTCTTAACCAATAAATGAACAAATGTTGTGTATTTTTTCTTTGCATTTAATTACAGTGGCTATATGTTTTGTGGTTTGTTGGCGTTTGAAGCTTGGAAAGAGAGGTCTGGTTGAGTTTGAAATTAAATCATGAATATCCCAAAAATACAAAATTTGTTTAGGTCTGCTTGGTATATCTTTTTTGTTTCGTTTTCTTTTGTTTTTTCTCTGTTAAACTCTTACTAATTTACATTCTTTTGCCTCTGCCTCTGTTTGGTAACAGTCTCTTTAACATTTCTGTGGCTGCTGCTGCTGATGATGCTACTATTTTTACTGCTTACAATAAGGTTAAAGTTACTGCTACTATTACTGTTACTGTTACTGTTACGTTGCCGGGAGGCAGCAAAAGGATTTTGCTTAGTAAATTGTTGAGTGGTTGCGGTTGTTGTTGCTGTTGTTGTTGTCGGTGTGGTTGTGGTTGCCGAGTCCTGGCGAGCGCCTTTAATACTTGCTCTTGCTCCAGTTACACCTCCTGCCCCACGTTGGGCGCCACATCTTCCTCCTGCCTTTGCTCCAGCTGCATTATATCCCGAACCCGCTCCCGTTTTGGGGCCATTGAATCAGGACGACGGCAGCTGCTTGGCCACTATCACGCCCGGCCGGCATTGTTTCAAGGCTGTGGTGATGGTCAGCTGCTGAGCGCCACCGCTGCCATTGCTCCCAGTGATTATGGTGCCCCCCGTTGTACTCGCTGACAAATGGGTGCTGCTCCCATGTCCGCCCGTTGTTTGCACCTTGAAGATCGCCGTCGGCGTGACCGCGGTACTGCTGCTGCTCGTCGACACCAAACCACCGGCATCCTTGGCCGACTTGGCCGTAATGATCACCTGCTTGTTGCCGCTGCTCTTGAGTTGAAGGAAGGGTCGCAGCTCCGCCAGTGCCGCATGCTGCTTGCCCGTGGTGGTCAGAGCGAGTGGGGCATCCTGCCCCAGCCGATGATGATGCTGCAGCTGCTGGTGGTGATGCACTCCAGTCACTTGGTGGTGATGCTGCTGGAGATTCTGCTGTTGGCCAAACTTCTCTTGGCCGCCACTGCCGTCCGCAAACAGATGATCGCCCTCCAGATGCCTGATGGCCTGGACAATGGTCTCCAGATTCTGACGATGTGGATGCTGATAGTGCGTGGTCGTCTGCATCGATGGCAGATCGTGCTTCTCCGCCTTCACTTTGACAATCTTCTCGTGGATGCGCTCCACTTCCACCTTGGGCGTGGCCTTAATGGCCGCCTGCAGAATGGGCTGCAGCATCGCAGCACTCGACGTGCATCCTTCGGCATAGGCTTTGGCAATTGCATTCACGTTCACCTCGTTCTCGGACTCCGTGGAGCTGTTCGACGACAGGATGACCTCCTCGTGCACCTGATCCTCGGTGATGATCTCGGCAGCGGCATCGGCCTCCAGTTCTTCGATGCTGGAGCAAACGACCACCTGCTGTTGTCCCGTCATCTCATCGATTTCCACGTAGGAGACAGTACCGCCGAGTTCCTCCAAATCCTCGCTGCGCACAAAGTTATCGGTGTGCTCGATGACCTCGCGTGGAATGTAGGCGCCACTATTTCCGCCTGAAGCGGCTGCCACTGCAGTTCCTGGTGGTGCTGTTGCCACACTATACAGCTGCCGCTTGATCATCTGCAGCTCGTCTTCAAGGAGTCTCCGCAGGCTGCGCTCCTTCTCCAGCTGCTTCTTCATCTCGTGCAGTTCTTTGGCCGCCAGAATGCTGGCATTGCTCAGTTTGGTGGCCGCCGCTCCGCCCGCTGTTAGCAGAGTCATCGGTTCCGGTGACATCGAGCCAAGACCCTCGTCGGAACTGTCGCTAATCGCCTGGATGTTGATCACGTTGTCGGTCAGCTTGCGCTTCTTAATAGCTACCGCCGTTGAGTTGCCCCCGCTGGCACTCGAATCGTTGTAGTTTCCGCCAGAGTTGGCACCACCCTCGCCGGATCCTCCGCCGCCGGCCTCGTGCTCGCCCACCTGGCGCTTTAGTTCACTATTCTGTGTCAGCAGCTGCGTCTTCTGATTCTCCAGCTCCACGATGTATTGGAAGGTCTGTTGCAGGATGGCAGCCTGGAAATGAAAATGAGCATTGATTAATCAAAATGTTTAAGGTGCATAAAGGATTAAAGATATTCTAAGCTATTCTATATTAAACTTAAATAGTCAAATTATATTAAAACTATGTAATTTGTAATTTAAAATAAATACTATTAAAATCTCCAATGGTTGAATTTGGTATAAAAATAATATTTTGAGTTTCTGAGAATTATGGAAGATTCTTAACTAACGTAGATTTCTTTTTAGGCCATTGATCATAATTTGTTCTTCACTTTCTTTGCCATACTGTGATTAAAGACAGTTTGTTCCATAATTATTTTACAATAATCGAATTTGTTTTGGGTTTGTACACACATAAGATATCATTAAGATGAGGGAATTATTAACCCTTTACCGGTTCCCTATCTTTTTCTCGCCCCTCAATAAAAGTCATTCAGAAGACACACACATGGACAATCTTTAGCTGAGCATACAAAAATTAGGGGAGAAAAAGGGAAAAGGAGGATTAGGATGAAGACCAAGCATAATTGCCGAGAGCAGACTTAATTGCAACAACACACAACACATAAACAGCCTGCCTTGTTGCTTTTGCATTTTGCCTTGACTGTTTTCGTTTGCCTTTTTGCGATGTTTATAGTAAATAGTGTAGTAAAGCAGGGAACCTCGCTTCACGAAAAGGTTAAGGAACTTGTGTCCTTCAAAATGCGCGCGCTCTATAACTAAGGCTTTGTGCAACACTGGCCAGCAAAAAAAAGGCTGGTAAAAGTGGAAATGTGGAAAATGAATTAAATGCAAAAACGGTGGAAATCTGGATTAGAGAGTGACAAAGCGTGGGCGACATGCTGAGCCACATGTTTTGTAAAACTTTAAACCAAACAAAAAAAAACATTTCAATTTATGATAACTTCATCGTAAACTTAAAACAAAACAAGCAGTAACCGTCAAAAAATACTATTTCGTTAGTTTTATTTTCATTTCTTTCGGCAATAAAAATTGTAATCGAGAGTTTTAAAATTAAATCTTGGTTATTGACTTAAAATACTTAACAAAGTTAACTAACATTATGTAACGACATTTTAAATTTTCGAAATAATAATTTAAATGCTTGAAAGAAATACAATTCCCCGGAAAAACCACAAGGTAAAATTACATTTCCATTAAAATAACTGCAAATCTCAGTGTGGGAACAATGAACCTTAGAAGTGTCCTGACATTTTTTTATATTTTTCTAAATACAATTTCTACACATACCAAAGGAACGGCATAAGCATTCTTTGGGCTTTGATTAAGAAACCATAAATCGTATGATGCTTTAAAGTAGTTATTCTTGTTGTTTTTGTTGAAAACTTGTTTTGGATTTCGGTTTTTGTTGTCGGAGGTCACTACTAAAAGGCAATAATAACAACTAAAAGATAGCCATGCTGAATAACAACAACAACCTTATGGGTCTGCCGGCATATCACAGCTGCTCTCACTCTCTTTACCGCTCTTGTACCCCCTCCCCCTCTCAACAGCACACCATCTGTGTTGTGTAGTTGTGGTTCGTCCAACTCAAAGAGAGAGAGAGGGGAAGAAAAAGAGAGGATGTTGTTGTGTGTACAGTTTTCTCGGCTTTATTATTGTTGGATTTTTGGTACCCAAGATATTTTCAATCTTCGACACCCCATCCCGCCATGTCATCTATCTATATCTATTTCTATCGCAGACATCGGCATTGCAATGTCGTGCGCATATCTTATAAAAACAGCAACTACAAAAAACGAGAATAAATCACATTGCATATTTAAGTTTTCTAGTTGTGGTTTTTGTTGTTAAACACAAAGGTCGTTCATTGACTTGTCTATTGGAAATCGTCGTCGCAGACAGAGGTATTAATGGAAAGATAAGAAGAAGCGGGAGCCGATTCGTCTGATAAAATATTGAAACTAAGAAAAAAACATTTTTTTTTTGGTATACCAACAAACTTTTACAGACTTTATCAACAATTAATTTTTAAGTAAACTTATACATTACCACTAAAAGAGGATACTATTTAAAGTATTTTTATGCCAAGAAAATACTTTTATGAAAATTCTCTTCCAAAATAATCAAAATTAATTCTTAAACTTAATAGTAATATAATAATTGTAACTTATTTTTACACTTTTCAATATTTTTTATATATTTCATGTGCAATCATTTTTTAAAAATTACGCTTATCAGATGGGATGCACTTGTTCTTGGGTCCGGCTAGAATAATCTTATGCTCTATATGGTCATTTCACCCATTCCCGTGTCATATGGTTCTCACTCCCCTATCCAACCACTATCCCCCACCCTCTCACACCCATTCGCGTTTACTAGCCGGCAAATTGAGGCCTTGGCTAATAAGAAAATGTCGTTGCCTTCGAAATTATAGTTGTATTTGTTGGAAAAATGCCGGCAAGTGAAACGAAAAGAAAAATCCACCACCATTTCATATCAGTGTGAGTAAACAAAAGGCAAAGTCAAAAGCAAAAGCATAAGCAAGAAAACAAAAAAGACGATCAAACTGGCGGGTCCAACAAGAATCCAATTCAAAGCAAACACAAGCCAACCAACAAAGCAACAACACACAACAGACGGCACTTTTGCGGTGACTGTACTTTTTTTCCAACAAGAAGCCAGCAACAGTTCCAATACGAAAAGTTTTTCAATATTCGCCGGCGCCGTCGTCACAAATGTTGCTAGAGAGAGCCGCTCTCTGGCTATGCCTCTCTTTCAGGTAGGGGTAACTGCATGATGTTGGAGCGAGATGGCTACAGACTTCGTTGGGTTTTTGTTTCGTTCTCGTTCGTTCCGCGAAACGGAAACCAAACGTAGCGAAAAACATGTGGGCCCAAGCTTTTTCGGCCTCTCCCACGTGCTCTCATGGTTGAGCTTTCCAGATATTCCCAATTGGAAATAGCTCTCTCTCTCTCTTTCTGACAGCTGACTTCTATAAATGGCGCGTCTGTTTCCATCGTTTTCGTTGTAGTTGTGGTTGTTGTTGTTGTTGTTGTTTGCCCACCCTACAACTTGCACTACAACAAATTTCGCTGATTGAATAAAAGGAAATGCATACAAATAGCAAATACGCCGCCGGCACGAGAGAGAATTCGTCATCAGCTGAGCTGGCAGTCAAATGCGTCCATATTGGTGTATATCTGTGTTCAAGGCGTAGCGGTAAACTAAACATCAACATCTTAATCTTATATTATACAGATCTTACGAAAATGTATTTATATCTTAAGTTTAAACAGACAAATTGCACATTTAGTGTTCTGAGATCTGTCTGTATTTCCAATTGAAGTTTTATTTAAGTTAATACAAATACAGAATACAAATACATATGTATATAAATAAGAAAATAATTTATAAAAACACTTTGATATAAAAAAATTAATTATAATTTTATTTTAATAAGATTCCGTTTACCATAAAAAAATTAATTTAATTTAATTTAACATCTTATTATTTTTTTCTTAGAAATACATTATCACCAAAATTCCCAATTTTTTTCTTAGAAATACATTATCACCAAAATTCCCATACCAGCTGTCTTGTATATATGAAGCTGTGTTTACTTGTTTTCATGGATTTTTTGATAGTAAAGTGGAAGCGTTTTGAAAGAGGAAGAAAAATCAGCCGGAAAACAAATTCCTCGATTTGATTTCTAATGTGTGAGAGCAGCACAAGCACCAAAAATGCACCACATTCACTTCCTCTTTTCTTCTGTTTTCTTGATTGTGTATTATTTTTTTGGTTTTCTGTTTTTTTTTTGTGGCCTACGTGCGTGCACGCATGTTTCTAAGCGTGGTGCTTTCCTCTTCTTGGCAAAATGCGCTTAAAATGAAAACCGCCAGGGAAAATCAATTTATTTTTACAACTTTGTTGGTTGCCAAGCCCCAAACACAAACATATAGCAAAACGGAACTTCGTGTTATCTGCCATACTAATAAGCAATATAACAAGATACTTTTGATAACCTATAGCTCGACGAATACGAAACTTCTTCCCTCTTGCACCAAAACAAACAATTTTTATGAACTAAGCAATAAACAACAATGTAATGAAAATTGTTATCTCTTTTTTATTTTACTTGGTTTCCCAATTCCGGTAATAACAAAATTTTTCTAATGTTTGTTTACTAATGTTAGTGATTTGGAAATATTCAACAAAGCTTCAGGAATATCGAATATATTATCGAGTTAAATAAATAAATGGGAAACTTCAAAATACCAATTAATATTAATCGCCATATGCATTTTTTATAATTCAAACTTAGAAAAACACATTTCCCCCATTTACTACTGATAATATTGTTTATTCTTATTATCTACCATCTGCCGGTTTTTTTTTTTTGCTTTCCGTTTTGCGTCGCACGTCAGCGAAAAGAAGAAACAATTAACGCAACGACGTTCTAGCTTATCTTTCGGCTCTTCACCTGCAGATGATAATGACAGGTGTGTCCAAAGAGCCACGAAAAGAGAAGAGCATCAAAACAAGTCAGCTGACATTAATTTGTGTGCAAATTTTTGGATTGGCAAAGTTTGAAGATAGCAAAAAGCGTCAGTTTAAGATACACATAAAAAAATACGATATTTAAATAAAAAATGTTGAAAAAGAACATTTATTTTGTTCGAGTATACTCATAACTTCTTGTATCTTCCAATATAAATTAACAAAAAAGAATTTACAAGTAGTAATTTTTTAAACCCAGCAAATCCTTGTAATGCAGAATGTAAATTGATCTGCATGCATTTTGATGTGCCACAAAACGTAATATCCTATTTATTAATTTCGCAGACCTGCTAAAATTAGCATTCAATCATTTTTGGTCATAACGGAACCCGAGACGAGTTGCACGAGCCATAAAATCCGCTAGAGAATTGTTGTTTTCCGTTGCAAAAAAATGTGTGAGCGTGAAAATAGGCAAAAACAGCTGCGATTTCTACCGGCTTACTTGAAAACACACCAACAAACAAACACATCTATACATATGTATATAAAAATCGACGAGATATGGATATAGAATGAGAGATGTGTATTATACACAATCTCAGAAGAGTGGAATTTTCTTCGGTTCACTCGCACTTGCTCTTGCGCCCAGTCTCGCGCTCTCCTGCTCCCACTCAGCTGCTTTTGCGGGGCGCTAAACATGTGTTCCCACATGCACGTCTGCCTAAATATGCATGTATGTATGAGTGTGGGGTCCCAGGAGAGAATTTTGGGGTGACAACATTGCGCGTATTTTGCGGTCATGCCAAATGCAACAACATCGAGGTTATTTTTAAACAATCATATAGTACCACTTCACTCCCCCACGTTTTTTTTTGTGAAAATCTCCCATTTATTGAGTGGGAAATGCCGTCATCGAAAAATGGGAAAAATAAGAAAAAGAAAGTTATAAAATCTCGACCCGACTATGACATACACCTTAGTCATTGCCCTTCTAGAAAGTTTAGTTTGCGTTTAAATAATCAAAACTTTTTTTTCGTCTATAATCGTATATTGTGGGAAACTCCATTCCCAGTTCTTGAAGATATGAATGGTATAGAATTATTCGATTTTTAGGCGCAAAAGAAGACATGGTTTCTGATCTGGAAATACATCTGGAGAGTTGACTATATAACTTAATGCTACAAACCTTTAACCGAATTGATTATACCCTCTTATTTTACAAGAAACGGATAAATATAGAGATAAAAGAGGTCTGTGGAAATACTTAAGAAAAAGATTTCCGGAGAGACTGGGGCGAGGTCGTTCAGGGAGAGTTTCACACCCACAAACAAAAAACAGCTGTGTACCAATTATTTCATCTATAAGCTGTCAAACATACACACATTTCTCTGGCTTTGGGCTCTCATATTTGCAAATTTATTTCCCATTTTTAGCTAATTTTTACTCTGTACTCGGCTGCTGACTCAATTCATATATGTATGTACAAAAAATAAAAGCATTATTTGCTTTTTACGCTAACCTAATTAAATTCAAACACGTGCGTTAGATGAGCTCACAGCTATACGGTTTGTACCTAGTCATATATGTATATATCCAAGTATTTACGTATTTATATTTGCCCCCAAGTTAATCCAAGGCAATAATCATAAAAAGCGGCAATTAAAGAAAGTTAGAGAAGCGTGACAATTGAAAAAGTAACGTCAGTAACCAGGGCCCAGCAATGAAATAATAATTGAACCTTTAGAAAAACCCTCTATGAAGTAAAAAAACATTAAATTAATTAAGTACAATATTTTAACAAAAATTTAAGTTAGAAAATTGAAGATCACATTTAAAAGCAATTTTTGTAACAACTAAGAAATGTCTTATGATAAACCACACCCACTACATATGGCTCGCACTGCAACTTGAGCGACTTCGTCATCATTCAGCAATGTAAATTTAATTATATATTTTCACTGGCAGCGCCTGCTGTTGTTGCTATTTGGGTTAATTAAAACAGCTGTCTTGGGTAAACAACCGCACAAGCGCACGTTGATAAAAATAAATACAATGCCGCCAGCGTTGTCGTTCGTTTGCCGCGTTTACTTTAATTTTGTAGACGTGAAATTCGATCAGCTGATCTGTGTGAGGGCCAGCTGCCTCTCTGTAAATTTATTTTGTTTATTTCTTAGAATTTAACCACATTCTGCTCTCCCTTTCTCTTTCTGCCGCAATCTACCCCACTCTTTCGCTGCTCAAAATCAAATCGCTTTCAACACACTTTCATCCATTTCGCGTGCTCTTTGTCTACCGTTTTTTATGTTAATTAAATTCTTTCATTGACCATGAGCTTTGTTTAGCCGGTGGCAACAACAAATAAAACTATGAACCCCATGGCATGTCGTGGCTTAACCCCATTGGCACTCAATGGGTTAAAGGTTTTATTGACCTTTGGTGGCATTCAAAGTGGTTCTGTTTGTTAATGGAGGGCTAGTTTTGATTCGAGAAAACAAAAGTGCAAGTGACAGTGGCACTGGGTAATCAAAAATTCGAGATTAGAAACTTATTCTGTAATTGGTTAAAGCTTTTTTACAAAAAAAAAATGCTGGAGGTTAACATTGTAACGGGTATTTAGATGGTAGAGGTAACTCGAATATAGTGTTCATTCTTGTTTTTGTTTAGGTACATGAATATACGATATTTATTTGTGACAAGAGCTTGCGACGCAATTGGGAACCGAGCTTTTCTGCCGGTCAGCGCCGCTCTAACCTTGTTTTTTCACTGTGGTTGTTGGTTTTGCTTTTACTTGACCAGCTGAGTCTCGCTTACACGTGATAGCATTTGTGTGTGTGAAATTGCGCAGCAAAAATGCCGGTTGGCTTTTGTTTTTGTTTGGTTTTATTGTTGTATTTCGTACTTTTTTTTTATATTTATTATTTTGCCATTTTTATTGAAATTTATCGAGTTATTGCCAAGATTTCACAGCTGTTCGCTGACTCATTGGGGTCTGGAAATTAAGCTGATATTGAATTCGCAAAATGAATTTTTATGAGTTAAAATTTGAAATAATTGAAATTAGATTCCAAAATTAATTAAAGTGATCTTTCCTTTTGGGTTTATCTTCTGAGATTTTTGAATAAATAATAATCTTAAATTGCAGGAAATTAAAATACAATAATTTTTATTAAATATATATTACATTATTTTACTGCAACTAACGATACATTATGTATAAAAAAAAGGAACTAGCCCATACACACTAATAGTAAAAGCGGCTGACATTGTAATTGCAAGATGAAGAAGAAGGGGACAGCGATCTTGGCTTGGTCATTGATGAAAAAAACACCGTTACGATGCAACAAAGTCATTAAATCCGGCGAGACGGCATTCCATGTAATCAACAGGAAAAAAAACGCCAGACAGAGAGGAAAAGAGCGAGATAGAGAGAGACCAACGACCGACCGACATTTTTGCAAAACTCACACACACATCGACAATATCCATCGCGCTCTGTCTGCCCGAAAAGTAATTGATCCATTGCACTTATGCTTTTTTTGCTTTGATTTTTGGCTAGGCTGTTGCTTTTGTCACTGCTTTCTCTTTGCTGCTGCATTCTTCCGTGAAAGTGTCGAGCGCCAACTATCGATAAGTTATCGCTGTGGCTAACGGTCGACAATTGCTTCATCTCTAGAATGCTTTCAATGCACCTCATTCAAAAAGTACTGAGATCAGAAGACTGAAGTTTAGTAACAAATATTTAGAATTAATTAAAAACATTCTAAATTTTTAGCTATAATTCATGCGACAATAAACGATTTAAAATAAAAGGAGTAATTAACTAACTTTGTTGGATTGATATGTATAACCAGGAATATTTGCCGGTCTTGCCTTTTTCATAGAATGACTAAAACATAATCCGGAGATAATTCATCGTATTTTTTTACCCCTGAGCACAACAAAATACCTAAAGTAATTGGGTAATAACTGTGGTTTTTAATTAAATTAGCAACTGAAGCATACAAAAAATTTAAATTACAAAAAGCGTGTCTCCATTAATTGCATTTTGTGGCTGCTGCTTCTATAGGCGTCTACTATACACCTGATTTTCCTTTTGCATTTTTGTGTTGACTAGTAGTGCAAACATTTTTACTACGAAATGCAATTGAAAGTACAGGATACACACAATGCGCTATATAAATGATGGGGTTATATAACTCTATATATCTTATACATATGTGCTCTGTTCATGTACTGGACTTAATGTACTTTTTCCCGAACTGGGTGTTGGCGTGGCCCAGAAGTTGACATCGCATCAAAATCTACAGCTGCAATCCCGCTTTTTGCTTCTGCATCTGCAAAAGGTTGCGAGATGCCAATGGCCTAGTGCACTGTACCACCACCCAACGACCTCCAACCACCACCCGCGCCCGGTGCCACGCCCCTGTGTCCAAGAAATTCAAAGGCTATCAGGGAAAAAGAAAAACGGATTTTGCCGGGCCAACAGTCGCAATGCGCAGCTGCCAGGCTGAATGCCCATTTTAATAAAGGGAGATGGGGGTTTTCTAGGATATTTTAAATGTAGGGGTTGGCTCCACCAACCATCGTTCCACTCGGAATCGTCATCGGCTGTAAAACAGCTGCCTACCAGGCGCCAGACAGACGCCAAAACGTTGGAAATGAAATGGCAATGAAACACTCTCGGGAACCGTAAACCTCCCGGAAAACCCAACCCACTCACCCACGCACACAACTTTCCACAGCTGAGCGAGTGGTGTGGGCTCCCATCAGCAGAAGGCGAACAAAATGTTGGCGCCGTTGTCCTATCCCATATTCTATCCTGTATCGTGTATCCCCCGAATCCCTTACCATAGCGTTGTTTCCCATCTTTTTTCGGGGGTAAATTGCGTTTGGCGCGCGCTTTTCTTCGTTGGCCACTGGAAAGGAATCGATATTGTATTGTGTATAGAAAATTTTCCAGTTTTCTCTCTGTTCGCTGTCTGGGCAAGGTGTGCACTGTGTACAGTGAACACCCCCATCCACTGTAATGTAGGTTAGTTCAGCTGGGGCGCGCCTAAATCTTCACACGGTGCGAAATTTTACAAAAGCTTTGTTATACAATTTTCATTAAATTGTATGTGTATGTAGATAAAACGTGTCCGAATTTAAGTAATTACTTTATTCTTTATATATATTAGTAACATAATAAATTTAAAGTAAATATTCAAAATAAAATAATTCAAAACAAGAACTGTTTATTGCTGTAATTACAAACAGCTGGTTACAACAATTAAATATTATATATTTTATCCGTATATATTTTATGCGCTTACATTTCATTACAAAAACAAGAGAGAACGCTATAGTCGGGTGCCCCGACTATCAGATACCCGTTACTCAGGTAAAGGGAGTGCGAGGGAGATGGAGATAGAAACTTTGATCACGCATAACTTTTTAACGAATGGTCCGATTTGAAAAATTTCTTCTACATTTCGATAGGTATTGATAAACACAATAAAACTGCATTTTTACTTTTCCGAAATATTTAAATTTTTAAAATCGTATATAAGCGATTGTGGGCGTTAAAGGGGGCGTGGCACCATTTTGAAACAAACTTGCGCTGCGTAGGAACTCCTAAAATCTACATGCAAAATGCCAATCTTCTAGCTTTTATAGTTTCCGAGATCTCAGCGTTCATACGGACGGACAGACGGACAGACGGACAGACAGACAGACAGACAGACAGACAGACGGACAGACGGACATGGCTAGATCGACTCGGCTAGTGATCCTGAACAAGAATATATATACTTTATAGGGTCGGAAACGCTTCCTTCTACCTGTTACATACTTTTGCACGAATACAATATACCCTTTTACTCTACGAGTAACGGGTATAAAAACAAACATTTTGAAACAGACATGCGAAAGTAAATTTAAACTGATGATAGAAGTGGGTTTTCTTTTGAAACTTGTCAGTAACAAGTCTATTATCAGAAATCTGTAATTGCAGTTGAATTTTGTTTGTAATATTCTTTCTAAATTTAATGAGCTTTAATTATTTCAACTAGAGAATTAAAAAATTATAACATTTCCTAACTAAAAAGCGATATTTTTATTTTTCAAATTTATGTTAGAAAGCTCTGCTCTTTTTTGGTCTGTGCATTTCAAGTAATCACAAAAACAACAATGGGGGCAACTGTACGCAATTGCACATTTGCACTTTAGCGCCACCTAGTGAGTAAGTTCAATGACCCGCCAAACAGTGGACGAGAAGAGTGCGGAGTGGCGAGTGCAAAATAGAGAGAGGAGAGCAGCGAGTAAATCACAAACTTGCACTCGCATTTCCACGCCCCCCCTTTTCCACCTCTTTTATGCCACCCACCTTAGGGCGTGGCTGTATGTGTGCCTGTGTTTTCGCCATGCACCGGAATGTGCGTGCGTGCCTAACTGTGAATGGTTTCAGTCGTCGCAGCTTTCTGTCAGCCAGCCGCAGTCTGCATTGCAATTTTATTTCGCACTTTTCCCAATATGTGTGTGTTAAGCTTGCCTATGTGTTGCATTGTTTGTGTTGTGTGCGTAAGATATGCTTTCATTATGTTTTAGGTCATGTTACATGCAAAAGCACCACTTGGGTACAATCCCTTTACAATTTCTACTATATAAATTTTAATCATTATAATCATAAAAATCATATGTACTTTATCTTTTATATAATTACAATCGAAACTCTCATTTAATTTAAATTAACTAAATATGACCATTAATTATATTCTTTAAAGGTCGACGTAGAAATGACAATTTTATTTGTCAATGGAAAACACTTTGAAAGAAGTAAAAGAGACTTGGGTAACATTCCTACTCAAGATCAATCCTTGAAAAGAGGTGAAAGACTCGATAATTTTTTTAATTTCCCTTATATAAACATCGGTGAGTCACTTATGTAAATATCTTCTCCCACAAAGTAGTAAGGTAAACCTGCGAAGTTTAGAAACTATGTAAAACCGACTAGCGATTTTTAAATTCACAGGATTAGATAATTCTCAATAATAATTTTCAAGCTAAACTTCTTTAGATTTTAAAACATTACTCCTCTTTATTACAACCTTTTCTATTAGTAGAATTTATGAGGAACTGAAACTATTTTTTGCCGGCACTTGGTCGAAACTGGCTTAAAGGCTTAACCGTTTATAAAGCGGGTGTGAAAAACTTGGTCAAGCTGTCGGAGGTTCTTTTTTCGCCGTTACTCTCTCCCACGCTCTTTCACCACAGTTCTAGCCCCTTCTCTTTCTCTGGCTATAGGTCCTTCTCTTTCACACGTATTTACTACAATGTTTACTATGTGTGACAAGCGTGGTGGTATCGCTTGTAATCGTCGACGTTGACGAAGTGCATAGAACAAAAATCCAAACTACTTGCACTAGTCCGCCCACCACCTCCTTTCTCCCTTTTCCCGGTCTCCGTCTTTCTCTGTCACTCCCTCTCTGTCTACGCCCATTATGTCATTCATCAGGCGCCGTCGTTGTTGTTGTTGTTTATACCCTTTTCATTTTTCCCTGATGTAGTATTTTTTAATATTTACGCGCTTTTCTTCCTGTTTGCATTACTCTCTGGCTGCCTTTTCTTGCCTTGCTTGTTTATGCTCCGTCTTAGTACATTGTTTCTCTTTTGTTTGCCTGTTATCGCCTTTCTTTTTTTGTGTAAGACTGATTTATGGGGTCTTGCAGTTTTAGTTGACACTTTTCAATTTGCAATAAATAAGAGCTATAAAAAAAGCCTTCAAAAGTTGGGAAACCATCAAATTGGCACAAAAAGCATAGCTGAAAAGTGTTCGAAAACCTTAGTAAACCTAAAACTTAAGTGTTGCGAGACTTCAGATTTCAGTTTTTAACTCTGTTAAAATGACAATATGAAAAAGACTCGTTTCTTCAGCTATGAACATAGTAAGCAGTACTTAAAAAATAATTTTAATCAGTTTTTAATAATAATTATTTATTTATAATTCAAAGTGGTAAAGTTTAGGGTTTTTATGAGTATTCTATTTTACTGAACTTTTTCAGAATTCTTCTTCGTTTTTTCTATACTATTAAATATATATAATTGCTTATAAAAGTTCATTTCTTCAGTCATGATTTTTTTTTACTTTTCCGCAGACCCATAAATTACAAAAGAAATAACTGTCCTCTTTTTTTATTCAGGCCATTTCGTTGATTTACAACTGTCTACAAACTTAACTGAAAGTTACAAATTTTTAGGAAATATCTGCAAAGTACTTTTACTTTGTCCTGCACAAAGTGTTTTTAAGACTGGCTAATATCCTCCCCCACAAACAAGGCTTTTCGTTTCGCCGACCTTTTACAACACACGCGTCACAACAAATCGATGTCGTCTCAAGGTGAAAATCCCATAAATATGAGAACATGTGTATGCTAAAAAAAAAGAAGAAAAAACGCTGAACAAAATATATATGCGGCGGCGTAAAAAGAAAAAGCGAAACGCCTCCAACAACAAACAATTGAGACGACTACGACGACGACGCCAACACGGTTGCCCTGACGACTAAATGTCGAAAAGGGACCTTCAAAGCTTTAGTCCCCACTTTATTCGCCTCCCCCTAAACCCCATTTCCATTTACGTTTTATTTCTCAGCTGGAAGCTTTTAACCAAGTGGCATGTGTGTTTATTTTTCTCCTGCGTCTTTTTCGCCAGGAGTCGGCAATTTGTCAACATGTGTTTGTGGACGGCCCTGTAATTGAGGTCCAGACGGAAACGGTTCGGGTTCGGACTTTGGTAATATGTAATTGGAGTTGCGTGCAAATCGTTAAAGCAAAAAAAAATGGTAAGATTGAGGCGGAGAAGACCGAGGGATTTCTGCCCAATAATGGTGTTGATGTCGATCATCAGGCTTTAAAAAAAAAAAAAGAAAAAGACGTCAACCGATCGAGAACTGACCATGGGTAATAATAATATAAACCTCAGACAACAATGGCATGCAAATCTTAAAATTATGTTAAATCACTAATACCCAATTGGTACACAGTTTAAGATCCTTTATGTTATCATTTTAAATGGTGTCCTAATTTTTTTGATAAATCTATTAACACACGGTCTTCTTTCAGCTAATAAATATAATTGCAATACAAAAACGCCCAACATTTTGTAAACGTTTCAATTATATTTTATGGCTTTACGGGAATGTCTAGAGTCTGTATAATTTCAAGTGTAGGTATATGAAAATTGGATATCGTCAATATTTTGTCAATGCCCTTAATAAAGTCTTTAAGAAAAAATGTATTCAAGACCCCCAACACATCAAACTTGAATGTATAGTAACTTACCTTGCTCAATTTTTCGCCCTCGTGTCTCGGGAGCAGTGATCGCAGACTCTGGAAGCCGGCGTTTATGCTCTGCATGCGTCTCCGCTCGTTGCTGTTGGCGATTTCCCTGCGCATCCGCTTTTCGCTGTCTACGAGGGGTTTTCCCGAACCGTCTCCATCGCTCAAGGCCCCACCGCCGCCGCCTCCTCCACCCTTGGAGGTATTCGTACCGCTCATGCTCGACTGGCGACGCTGTGAGCCCTGATGGGCCGACTCGCTGGCGTACTCGATGTGATAGTTCTCGCCCCCTGAATCCTCGAGTTGTAATCTGCAAGATGATGAAATGGGTTAGCAATGAGTCAGGACATTTAAATTAGTCAAGAGTGATATCCTCGTAAGGAAAGTGATTTTAAATTTTGTATCTATTTTTTACATTACCCCATGCTGGATATTGGTCGGTCGTCGATCTTTAAGAATTTTTCAAGATTCAAATTCTTAAATAAAGTTGTCTTAAATAGTTGGAATTGTATGATGTTTTACAATTACATCCTAAATTTCATAGAAAAAGTCTGAATATAAGTTTCAAAAAGATAATTCTTTTAATATCTAGAGTATTATTTATGGCTTTGGCTTATCGTCTTTCCGTAAAAAAAAAAACAATTAACTTTTACACGAACTCACAACAATCACTCACAAAGCCACATGCCCGCTCACTAAAGCGCTGAAAAATTCATTCATTCATAAATTTACAATTCCATTCAATTCAATTTTAGTTTAACCCGCCGACGCTACACAACAATAAAAATAACAACAAAGACAAGAGAGAGGCAACAAATATACACACACAGTCAATACACAGTTGTTGTCACGTTAGCATCGGCATCGGACTAAAGCAAAAGTCAGGGTATACTATAGTTTATCAATACCCTAACCTATCCCAACACAATCTTGAGTGAACTCTCTTTTTTTTTCTTTTTTTTATCTTTCTGATACTGATATTTTGTTTTAAAAAATTTAAATGCTCATTTTTGAGAGAGAGATATATATGTAAAAAGTTTATTGGTTTATTTTACTATGGTTGAATGTAAATGAGGGTTTCAAAAAATGATCTGGATTTATTTTTATTAAACTATTCTATAGGCTACATATGCATTTTCATTCATTTAAACGACGTTTTTTTTAATTTCTTGAACCAATAAGCGTCTCTTTTACGTGTTTTGCTAATTTTATAGAATTCAATCAGAACGCACTTTATTTTCCATAAGTTTAAAATACCCAAAATCTTAAAAATTTTTCGTCAACCTCATTCTTAAGAAGATTCGATCCAACGGTAAGTGATGATATATGCTGGTTTGTAGGGTATTAACTACTGGACTACACATGTAAAAGAGCGACAGAGAGTAAGCTAGAGAAAGAGAGAGGTAGCCCACCACAGCTGTCAATAGTATGGGCATTCCTCTTTTTGTTATTGTTGCCACCATCGCCGGTCGCCGTGATTGTTGTTTTCTGCTTTCTGTTTTGTCGGTTCGATTTGGTTCGTTTTGGTTTGCTTTGGGACCCCGATTCGTATTATTTCGCAGCTCTTCTTCTTGTCGGGTCTTCGAGCTATGCTGCAGCATAGGACCCAAGAATTCCGAACCGGTTTTAGTTTTACCCTACGAAAAAGAGCAAACACGTTTTCCACAGGCCACAGTTTTGCTGTTGCTGCAGGCTAATGAAAACAATTTTCACAATGGTATGCTCACCAAGAAAGAACAACAATAACGCAGGTAGTGAAGGGGGTGGGGGGTGTAAAAGTTGCAACACCGCATTCCAGTCGAACAACAAGAATCATGCTCCTTTCCAAGACGATGCTAGAAAATACAGTCTCACTTCTCTATCTCGAACTTTCCCAAATGATTTCCAAATATCTATTGAAGCAATAACATTTGGAAATAGTTGAAATGGAAAATACTGGAAATTTTAATGCCGAATCTAAAATCATAAATTCTCTAACAAAGCAATGAAGTGATTTCTTATTTCAAAATCTGTAAAGTGTTGTTCCAAAACTAAAGATTTATAAATTTGTATACTCACTATATTTTATAAATTGAAATTAATTAAAAATGATTTTAAGAATATAATTTAACAGTTTCAACTGATGAACTAAATTATAATAAAGTATACATTTTAAGAATATTCCCCACAAATTTTTCTAACAGCATATAAACAAATCTTCAAATGAATAGACCTAGTCCTACGGGCACCTATAGATAATACATAGTTATAAATAATCCATTTATGGCTTGAGTTTAAAAATTGGTTATAGAAGTTGGACTGTTTTAGAGACATCGTCTCGCTAGCTTGGTTATTTTTAGCAACATCATACAAAGGTCGTTCTTCTCTGGCAGCATTTCTGAGGCAAGTGGGCGAAAGAGACGGCAAATGGGGGCTGGCGAAAGAGAGGGGAGATTCCTCCAAAGTTGGTCAACAGCAGCAGCAGGCGGATGTTGTGGCAGCCAGAAAAGCACAAAGGCCGTAAAGACTGCAAGCTGCTCTGCAAAAGGCCAGAGGAATGTGACTCGGATCTCGGCACTTGTCTGCTTTTTGGCATCTCGTTTGTTTTTGTTTGCACAATAAAAAGCCGAAAAAACGCTGAATGAAAACCGCGCGGGGAATGTTGGTGCATGATGCATGTGGTGGCAACATCTGTTCTTGTTTTTGATGGGAGGGTCATGTATTTGCCCCCATAGCAGTCAAATTGTTCAAGCAATGCAATGTTTGTAGTAAGAAAAAAGTCAGTGTAAACAATAAAAATTGTGCACAAAACAGATTTTTATTTGAAAAATCCCTAACCCCCTTCCCGGTAATTTCATAATATCCATGTTTATTTTCTCTTTCTAACTAATTTTATAACCTATGTATTTACCGTTCTTAGGTGTTGATACTACAACCTCTTACTTACTAAGTCCCAAATCAGCCGTAATTTCATTTTTTTTTTAACTTTTAGATCATTTTAGAAATTCTAGTTACCTAAGTGCTTTAATCGCATCTATTTTAGAACTCTTTCTTGTGTTGATTCCCATCTGAGGGATTGCAACAGCTGTTCACCCAAATGCTGATTTAATTAAAGACGCAGCTGAGATTGTTGTAGTTTCTTCACTATTACGCATTTTTCGAGGTGCAAATATAAATGAATAAATATAATAATAATAACAACATATGAAAGACGACAGCTGACGGCAGTTGCAGCGCTGCTTTTTTAGCCAGGGTTCAATGTAGTTCATTGGCCACTTTTCGCCAGCAAGTACATAGAGAGAAAAACACAGAGATACGAGCGATAAACAGACAGAGAGACAAAAGCCGAAGTCACGGGTGCTGTGCTGCCACCTAACCACCCACTCCGTCCCCTTTCCCTCCTCTTCTGTTGCTGTTGTTGCACTTTGCACATAAATTGTACATACGTTTATTGGGTCACTGCTTACGTCATCATTTCACTGGAATTTCGTCGGATTGCTGCTGCAGCAGGTGAAGATAAGGGAGAAAGGGGTAGGTGGGAGAATGAGTGAGGAGGCCGAAGAAAGTTTCAGAGGAAGGGAAACTCCACCCACAGTGTCGGCATATTCAATTTATAGAGATACAAATGCAGTTATATAACCCACAAAATAATGTAAACAACAAACACCGGATTCTAATGATTGCCAACATTATTCGTCCTCTATCAGACGTGGAACATGCTTTTAAAATTTCGGAAGGGTTAACTAAGATTGTTTGAGAAATTGAAAAAGATTAAGAAAGCGCAAGCCAAGTGAACTGGATTCAAAGGAAGCAGCCAACTTAAGAATTAAGGAATTATAATAGTTTAGGTTATTCATATCATATCCCACAAAATATATACATATGTATATATGTATGTGTAAAAGCATTTTGGCAAAGAAAAATAATCAGTCTAAAAAATATAACTCAAATGCCTTCATTTTTACCACTAGATGGCTTGAACAACCTTAGTTATTTTAATTTTGTTGTTAGTACCTTGTAGAGTGAATATACCATCAAAGGTATTTGAAAAAAACATTCAAAAACATGAGGCGACGAAATTTAAACAAATTTGTATCCCTTTTTTAATTGGCAAAGAAAAATAATCAGTCTAAAAAATATAACTCAAATGCCTTCATTTTTACCACTAGATGGCTTGAACAACCTTAGTTATTTTAATTTTGGTGTTATGTTGTTGTTAGTACCTTGTAGAGTGAATATACCATCAAAGGTATTTGAAAAAAACATTGAAAAACATGAGGCGACGAAATTTAAACAAATTTGTATCCCTTTAAAGAACTAACTAAAACTAATAAACTTTCTTAATAAACACTTGTATCTTTGCTTCTCATAGCGAGGATGCTCCAATCCAGTGAGCTAAACAAAAACATATATTACTCTTCAAAAACGCACCACTGATAAAACGAATGGGAAATCTTGCATTTAAACTTATCGTTAGGAAAAATCGGTAGCTAACTTACGACACAGACTGTGAATACGAGGCAAAAATGAAATGCAACGCAATAAGGTTCGCCACTTGCGTAATTTGTGCAACAATGTAGAGGCGCATAAACTAATGAACAAATTAGAATTCGCATTTCCCCACCCACCTCTCATTTTACAGTTGTGTCTACCAGTTGGCGCCACATTTGCAAAAAATATATAAACAAGCAAACGTAAAAAAGCAAATAGAAATAAAAACGGGGTAATCAAGAGCTTAAAACGGTCAAGAAATTGCAGCTGTTTGTTTTTTAATGAAAGAGCTATAAACAAATTTTGTAGACGGACAGACATTTGAAAGGTTTTGGAAATCAGTATAAAAAAGTTGAGCAGGGCACAAAGGATTTACTACTGTAGCTATCTACAAATGTTTATAAAACAATATTGTTTATAAAATGTTTATAAAACAATATTGTTTATAAGTATGTGAAATTTGATACTGTTATTTCACGAGATATTTTATAAATGTCATCGAATTTGTAAACTATATTTTTGAATTATAGCCAACTTTGCTGAAAATATTTTTGATGTTGAAATGTTTTTTGATTGTGTTTCTTAATCTTGTTTTCTAAACATTAAAACCAATATTTTTCACATAAAATATTTTTTTAAATACAGCATTATCTTAAATTTGCCAAAACACCATTACGTTTTTGTATACTATGGTGTTGTAGTAGTAGTTTCTTCCTCGTCTTACTCTTTCTCTCTTTTGCCAGGCCCAAAAAACTGTTGTACACAAAAATCATGTGTTTTTCATAAACAAGCCGTAGCGCTATGTCTCTGTCACACTCACACGCTATTGTTGTGCCCTCCCTTTCACTCGCAGGTTGCCAATAAATGCCGCATGCGAAAAACGGTGTGGAAACGAAACGAAAACAAAATGAAACGTTTTGGCATACGAAACGAAACACACGGAGCCATCGCCCAAAAATTTGCGCAGCAGATTTGAATCCATGTGTTGGTATTAGTTTTTATTTCATTTATTTTTTTTTCGCAAGTTTGCAGCGGGTTTTCAGCTTTAGTGTATATGTTTTTTCAATGAAACGTGTGTGGTAGTAAAAAAAAAATTTGTGTGGCGGCATCTGTACTTTTGTGCTCTTTTCCTCTCTCTTGCTCAGCAAGCTTTTGAGTGCAACTCCAAGGGGATCCTCTCTCGCTTATGTACTGGGGAAGCAGCTCTTATAAAACTGCAGTTAGAACGAGACGGAAGGAGAAAGAGTTGTGGATGCTCCTTCTCTGTCTCTCAGATTGCTCCTCTTTTCCAGTCAAGTGGGGTAAAAACGGAAATGACGCCACACAACAACAACAGCCACAACACATGGCTTTCGTAGTATTCGCAAATGTGCAACGTGTGGAAAAGAGAGGAGTGGGGAAAAGGGGAGCAAAGTGGAGACTTTTAGCCAAGGCACGCTCTTTTGTTTTAGCACCAACAACAAGCAAACAGCAGCTGCTAAAACGCAGTTGTTATACCGCCCACACTGGTGTCCAAAATAACAGTGCTACCTACGCCTTTGGCGCTTTTCTTACAGTTGTTTACGGTTTCGTCTTTTAATAAAGGGAAATTTTAATAATAGTTGCTCTTTTTATCTATGTTCAAAACTTGTATTGTCGTTCTGGCTTTTTTTTAAATTCATTTTCTTGCAAGATTGCCTTTTTAAAGTTTCTGTATTTGCAATATTTAAAAATTTTAAGTAAATTTAGTTTAAAATTTAAAGTAAGTATATTCCCATCTATTTTTCATGTGTAAAAATGTTAATGTCTAATTCTAGTAAACTATACCTATTGTTACATTTACAAGAGTTGGTGAAACGTTTGAGCTTTTATATAAACCATTTTCTATTTAAATACAAAATAGAGAATATCTCTTAAATAATTATAATTGTTTTTCCAAATATGTGTGCAATAACTTCGTACTGTATTCTTTAATGATTTAATGGCCAATAATTTCTAGAAATTCTGTTGTTTTTTAGAAAATAATGTATTTTTATGACCGAGAAATTGTATAACTGCAATGTTACTAGTTTATACAAATGGTATTGTACCGAGTTTAATGCATTATATACCCGGAATATAAGCAAACACATTCAACACAGTAAAAGCCTTGAAAAGCCAGCTGGAAGGGATTAGTATATGTGCACATACAAAAAATATATTTTTATATTCTCTTTGTGGTTGTGCAAAAACATATGCTGCGATAAGAAAAGGCGCCGCTTGTGACGTGTTAAAGGCGAAAAGCGCAACCATATGATTCTGATAAGCCGGTAGGGGAAAAAAAACTTTCGCTACGAATACATGGCAACCATTCGCAAAACGAATACGATCGATAGCAAGGTAAGGAAGAAAATAAGAAATTCAAACTGTACATTTCACAAGTAATTCATTTTCCACATTTCTTGCCACTTGTTTTGTGTCTGTTTCAGGAACACAGAAAAGATAATATGTTAAATAAATATTTGTTTTAAAAGCCTTGTATAAGTAAATAAAAGATCGATATCAACTCTACATTACTTAAGATGACATTATAGGCAAAAAGTTCAACAAAATTTGTATAATTTTGATTTTTAAATATCAAATTGAAACGTTGGAAAAATATATATTTAAATAGTTAATATTTGGTTCAAAGCATTCAAAGCATATCCTTTTTTCTTCTGTGTAGAAGAAAGGGGAAAACTAAGGGAAACGAAGAAGCGTGTAAATAAAAGCAAAGCAAAACCATCTGATGATACGTTATACCGGTACAGCTGATTTCATTTCAACTATGAACAGGAAAAAAGTAGAAATATAAATGTTGATTAGGCAACGCACGATAAGCGAGGAGAAGAAGCGAAAGAGAGGGGAGACGGAGGTGCGGGTGCGCAGCTGTTTTTTTTACCTCCGTTAACTCGACATGTGAGCTAGCGCAAGTTGGCAGCTGAGTGCGAAAGGCTGAGAGAATGCAAGAGAAAGAGGAGAGGAAGAACCAACACGATCAAAAGCAGCTGTAACAATTAGACCAAATATTAGAGTATAGGAATTGGGGAAATCAAAACACAAAATAGCAGTAAATAAAGGGAACTTAAAAATATTTTTAATGTCTTAGAAAATACTTTTTTGATAGAAATTTGGCTAATGATTAGTATATAATAAACCGATTAAATCATAAAAAATAACTCTTTTATTATTAAACTTATATGGATCAGCATTACTATTTTAAGAAATTTAATTTAATTAAATGATCCGAAATAAAAACTTCTAGCAGCTGTGACCGTGATTATCATTTGTGCCTGCACTGTTTTCCGTCAGCCGACGCTGCTGACAAATTGTCAAAACAGCCGTTTTACAATATGGACGACGAAAGACGAGCGTGAAAACACGAGAACGGCAGGAAAAGAGAGAGAGAGAGGGAGAGGAAAGAAGAGTCACGAAAGATGGGAGAAAAAAGAAGCGTCACATTTATTCCAGCAACAAGAAAACGGCATGGAAGTGGAACTGGAATGGAATGCGATGTGTGTGTGTGTGTGTGTGCAGTGCCTTAATGGTGGTGGTGTTTTTGTGCCGTATTTGTTTTGTCGGCAAAACGGCGGCAAAAAGCAAACGAGAGAAAGAGAGGGCAAGAGAGAAAGACCACAAAGAGAGCGCACTAGCGGAGTAGTAAAAATAATCAATAATTTGCGTGATAAAAATGCAAGCCAAGCTGTTGACTCAAGTTGTAACATTTTCGGTAATTTAATAGGAAAACTTACTGTAATTCCTCATCCAATTCCTCGGCGCTGTTGTATTCGGCGTGCTCTAGAATAACCTCCTCCGTTTTGATGGCAACCGGTACGGCGGACATGTTTGATCGTGTTTGTGTGTTTGCTCACTATCGTGGCCAAAATTTGTCTGCGCCACGTGCGTTTTGTTGTTGCCGCTGCTGCTGCTTAGGCCACACGGCTACATAAACATTTGCAATTTATTTATAGCCTGTATTATAGCCTTTTGCTTTTATTGTATTTCGCACACACACATGTGTCAGCTGGTCACAGCTGCTTTTTGTATTTAGCGGCAAATTATTTGCCCGTCTCACTCACACTCGCACACACTAGCACCACACACACACAGGCACACCGAGAAATGAATAGAGAGGGGAAAGAGTGCGACTTTTAACGCGTTGAGAAGTTTTCCTTTTATTTTCACTTGCTTTGCTTGAGATTTCTGTATTTCGCAGCTGTTTTTTATTTTGCACCGCACTGGCACTTATACACACGCGACTGATAATATGTGTACGCAGGCGAATGGGCTGTACGATTTCCGATCGGAGATGCGATTTTCCGTCCGTTGCTTTGCGTTCGTTCGATTCGGCGAAAAATTTCAGAGTGACCGTGAATGGGAGATAATGTTTTCCAAGTATGTGGTACCGTAACAACGCGTTAAGACGGGAAAAAAGATATTTAACATCGTGCGTTTTCCAGCACTGTTTTCGACCTCGTTAAGTATCAGTTAGTGGGGACTTACTCCTCCGATAGTTGGGACTTACTCCGCAGGTAGTGAATACACTTACCGTTAGGTGGAGTCTTAGATCTTATTAATGTCAGTTATACTTCTTATACTTATATACTTCAAATGCCTTTACCAATTCGCCTTACAGCAATGGATATATCATTAGCAAAACATTCCAAGTTTCCTTTCTGCTGTTTTGGTTTGTTTATGTTTTGGCCGGTCAACAACTTTTTCGCCATAACTCTTTTAAACAGCTAAGTGAGGACCGTATAAGATTGGAATTTCGGTCCGTCCCAGTAATTAATTATAATTATTACCCATCGATTCAGCCATTAAAACTTCCCGCTTCCTTATTGGACTTGTATTCTCAGCATTTTCATCTGAATGTTCCTAAAATAATGAATATAATCTTATTGACATTTGCAAATTTATTTACGTTCTCATTTACATGTACTAAAAAAAACACCTCCTGTGTGAATAGGCTATTAGAAACGGAAAAGCATGAATGACCCCCTGGAAACTATCGATATTAACTATTTTCTATTAACATCGATGACATCAATGTTGGCATAGATGTTTTTCCACCTCTAATACTATCGGCTTAAATTATTTTCATAATATTTACCGTTCCGTCGCATTAAATTAATTTATCAATTACTTATATATATCGGCATATTATATTATTTAGCAACGCATAACGAAAGCCGGAGAATGTAAAGATGTTAAATTACATCAAGAGGCAAGCCAGTAAGTCCTAAAAATCAAGCGATTTTCGCAATTGTTTTCACCCAACCCCCGCCCTCTTGCCCTTCTTCTTCGCCCTTCTGTTGACACCAATAATGTTTTCTTTTATTTAGGCCGCCGTCGCAGCAGTCAAGATGCCACGGAAGCCAATTGTGCCCAATCAAGCGATGATGTGGACGGCATCGATGGAGCCATGGCTCACAAACGTAACTCTCTGCGGTCCACAACTAGTTTTTGTGACGAAGTGTTCCTAGAGGCTGAAGAGGGAGAGGGGGGTGGCGCGGGATACGGAGTAGGTGCCTCCTCCGACGGAATCAGTCTCTCTAGCAACGATGGTAATTACCTCACCGCGCATTATTCATTTGCTGATCACGTTTGCACCTTTGAATCGCATCTGATTAGGGTGGGAATTCCCATACAAATTTGCAATTCAAAGCTTTAATATTTTAAAATCGGATTCCCCTTAACGGTTTAGGTACATTTAAGTAAAAAATTCAAAATTTTACTTATACAATACCCAAAAAATCCATTTAATTGCACACTTAAATAGATAAAAGACAAACTCAGACCGTTTAAAATAAAATATTGTGTTAAAGTCTAATTCTTATTTCCTTAGACATTTTCACCTACAACTCGCGCCTCTCAATGAACCTGGCCTCCATCGTCAGCGAACCCAACTGCCTGAGCTTCTTCGTGCAGTATCTGGATACCCGACAGGCCTTGCCACTTATCAAATTCTATCTGGACATTGAGAACTTCAAACGAGCTGCTCTTACGCAGGAGAAAGAGAAGCCGGAGGAGCCGCCTACGAAGGCGGAACAATCTTCTCCAAACAAAGATGACAAATATGTACCTGAACTGAAGACGCTATGCGATCTGTCCATGCGGAAACCCCTCACGGACGACGAGAAGAGCCGGATTTATGCAGAGACAAACAAGCAGATCAACAGACAAAAGTCTGGGACGGGAAGTGTCACGAACTCCGAACTTTCCCGGGCCAGCATCAGCGATGCCATAGCCATCTACCAGAAATATTTGATAGTGAATGCCAGTCTGCAGGTGGACCTGCCCATCGTCATACTAGCGCATATATCGCTGCTCCTGTGTGGAAGGGATAAGTCCGAGTGTAGTAAACCAATCCCTGCCAGCTGCTTTGATGAAGCCAGGGAGTTTGTGTTGGAACAACTGGAGAGGGATCATGTGCAGGGATTTTTGCAGAGTGGCTACTACTCCACCTACTGTTTAGAGTTGGTCGAAGGCGGTTCCATTAATATCTACGATGTCCTGAACAGCGAACTGGCTTTATTTTACTTTACCGAGTACCTGGAACAACGGAAAGAGCGTGAATGTCTGGAGTTCTGGATAACAGGCATTAACTTTCGCAAAAGCTTCGCTTCCGGCGAAGAGAAAGAGGACGATCGCAAGGCAGCCCAAAGCGATGCGATGATCATATACGACCGATACTTCTCTCTGCAATCCGAATGTCGTCTCTGGATGTCCCAGAAGCTGCGCTCGAGGGTGGAACAAGCCATCTGCGCTCCAGGTGAACAGTGGCAAGCCTTTGATTTGGCTCTCTTGGTTACAGCCAAGTATCTGGAACAAAAGTACTTTGCTAACTTCCTAAAATCCCACATCTTTGACAACTATGTGAATGAACTGAAGGTTAAGAGAGGTATGTTCTTTTAACTTGAGTGCATTTCCTGTATTAAACTAAGGCCTACTTTTACAGATAACTCCACCCTTCACTCCAACATCCAGCAAAAGTTAAGCTTGCGAAGAGCTGGGAAAACTTCCAATGGCCAGCAGCGTCATCGCAAGGCCCTATCCATGTCGGACTGCACACACATTTCGCAGCACAACACACTGCTGGCTTCCATGGATCAGCTGCCATCGAAAAACTCGGTCAATCATCAGTCTGGAAATCTCAACATCGACGCCAGGCAGTTAACAAATCCCCAACTTCTGTGGCAGCGTCCTGTGGGAGCCCTAAAATTCGGATTTGTTAACTCTTTAGGACGCTATGAGCGGGACTTTGAGGCCGTGGAGGCAGTGACTCTTAAATCGCAACCATGGTCACTGAGTGTCAGCGGAAACAAAATCAAGAATGCAATGCGAAAGCTTGTCAATCTGCCGGAGGACAATGTGCAAGAGGAGATAGCCTGGCAAGTGGCCGAAATGATTGTCAAGGATGTAACGAGTGTCACACTCAGGGGCAAAACTAACCAGCTGGCCTAATGTGCTTCAATATTATTGAATTTATTCTCATTTTATTTTAATTTTTCAATTATTATTTTTACTCTCAAATCAAAGCGAGAATCTCCCCAAAATGTGCACAAATTAAATTCGCAACAGAAGCTCTCTCACAACACCCTTCTCTCTTATGTACAAAACATGATGAACAAATGAAACATCTTATTTTAACTTATTTTCGTAAATGGTAGGGGCTTTGAAAGCTTATTTACTGAATTATCGCTCGCTCATTTGTTATTTAAAGCAACCAAGCCCAAATCTCAAATATAATGAATAAGCTTAATCGCTTTTGAGTCTTTACTTCATTCCGTTAATTTATGATTAATCATTTGTAACATAGAATGTATATGAATATTTTTGCATACTGAACTACAAAGGAAAATTTATTGTTATGAATAAACTTTTTCTATAATCAAATTATTGGGCTTTTTACTATGTATTTTTATCGAGGAAAACGTTCCTTGTTAAATTAGGAAATTATTGTGAAGCGTTAACTTACATAAATTTTACAAGAAAATTTGTTCTGTTTTGCGGCATAAATCAATCAAAACTTCAAGATGAATACAGTCGAATATAATGTTAAATCCATCAATTTCTAAGATAATTTTTTAAAGCTATATTTAACAAATAATCTAGGTGTTGGAAGTTAATTGTCATAGCAATACAAAATGTCGTCGGCGGAGCAAGTGCCGCCGGGAAATCAGAACAAAATCGAATTTCTGCTGGGAGAACTCGGGAAACAAGAAGGCGAGCTGGAGCGTGTGGAACAGCAGCCGACAGAGGACTCCGATTCTAGCCTGGAGGAGAAGGTCCGCAAGCTAAGGGAGATCAATTTGCAGATAAAGCAAATTAATTCTCAGCGTCGTAGGATCTGGACCCAGTTGCGAATAGAGATGGCGCAAAACGCGACCATCGGCGAACATCTTCTCATATCGGACCTGCGCGCTGGCGTAAATGGACTCAATCAGCGCCTGGACAGAATGTCGCAGGACATAACCTGCTCCATCTGCCTGACGCCCTGGACGGGTGACCAGGGTAGGCATCACCTCGTGTCCCTACGCTGCGGCCATTTGTTTGGGAGCAACTGCATCCACACGGCCATCCGGCGGTACCATCGCTGTCCGATCTGCAGGCGCCGTGCTCGTCACAACGATGTTCGCAGGATATACGGAAGAAGTTTTTTGCCACCTTAGTCGAAAACATGCTTTGGCTCCATTTTTTGCGTTTTTCTTTAAATTTTTAATACGTTTTGTAACATTTAATGTTGATTTAAATTTAAAGTAAACATTAAAACACTTTTAACAAATAAATGGTGTGCTTAATTAATAAACAAAAAACATTTGTTTTTTTATTCACGCACTAGAAAAAGTTTATTGTAAGCTTAAACAATAATTTGTATTCATAAATATTCCTAAATTCGTTAATTGCATTACACAAAATTATAACATCACTTTCTTTTTAAAACCCCTATTTCACTAGTTTCTTTAACTATATGACCTAAATGGAAATACCCATTTTGGTATTTTGCAAATTCGGAAATACAAACAACAAAAAAATTAATCTTCAATCGCACTGACACCTTTTACCAAAATGAAACTCACATTTTCACTTCCTCATTTCACTCTCTCCTTAAGTTTATTGAAGCCGATATAATGTAACTAAGCCACTTCCTCCACGGGGACTTCCCCCGTTTCACTGAACCACCGCAGGATGCGCAACATCGTTTTAGCGGAATAGAGACAGAAAGGATATTCGTTGAAGCAGAGCTCCGTGGATCCCCTCAATGCTAATCCTCGACTAAAGGCCCGTCCGATCTTAGCCGGAGCCAACTCCAGCGATGATTCCAGATAGTCCATGAGCAGTTCAGCCTCCGGAACTTTCGCTTCGGCACCGGACATAAGCTGGCAAATTAGGGACTGCAGGCACTCGAACGGATCTCTTGAGAGGATCCTCTTCCAATCGATTGCGGTTGGCGTTCTTTGAACCACAACCACTCCTCCAGCAGCTCCACTTCTCCCTTTTCCTCCTCCCGAATCCTGAGTCCTTCGCACCCAACCAAGCTCATTTTTTAAGCTCGCCTCTCGTCTGCTTCGAAATAAATTCAAGGAACCACTGGCCTGCTGGATGGGTGCAATAATTTGTTGGAGAGGTTGAGTCGCCATTCCGGCCAGTTGTGTTATTCCCCGTATCGGCCGAATCTTAACCCAATCCTGGGCCAGCAGATGCATCATATACATAGCTCCCAAGCCGGTGGCAGCCAGCAGTATGACTCTATTAAGGGTTTAAAAATAAAAACATTAAAAACGTAAATTCGAGGATAAACCAACCTTTCATATCCATTTTACGGAAACGCATTTAAACCCGAATTTTGTTTTTTATATTTTCCGATAATCTTTTTATATCACCTTTTATTTTATCACCTATTTTATTGAAATTATTAGCTGTCGAATTTCTCCAGTTTAGCGAGAATGGAACATATAAAAAACGTTGGGTGTAAAAAGTAGTAAGTAAGCAGAGATATACATGTTTTAGAGCCGTTTTCAATTAAACAAATAATTTATTTTAGAAACCGATTTGTAGCAAACTTATTAAATTTTTTATTTCTAGCACTCACTGCACTTAAGATTTCTAAAAAATATCTCCCAGAAGCTTTTGTTTTGAAGTAGTTCCTCGTCAGTTTATAGCACTGCTCACCTGAAACCCATCCTTAAAAGTAAGCTGCTGTCCTGTCACGTCTTTGCAGCTCGGGTGCCAGTCCTCAAATGGGCGATCTCCGCGAGTGTGGCCCGTGTTAAAGCCCCAATTGGATGCCGAAAATCTATGGCAGCTCCACTTTGATCGCCTGAAACAGCGAAATCCCAAACATCGAAACCGGAACCAGCGGAGTTATCATCAAACAAAGTCCATCCCACCGCTTTCCGCAATAGCGATGTCGACGGCGATGACATAATAGCCTCATCCAGTCGAGTTGTCCGGGCAGCTCCGCCCCTGCGTCCTCCTTCTTCGTCTTTTTCCCAACATCTCCATTTGTTTTCCCTTTCATTTGGATCAAACTGGTTTTTCTATTTGAGTTTTCGCGGTTTTCTTAACGCAACAAGTTTTCCTTGACTTTGGCGGTGTTGTCCATGACCATTAAAGTCGGTGGTTAGAGGCGATTATTGGCCGCGGAACATGCGTTCAACTATCCACAAGGCAGTGGGTCAGACGGGTGAAGATTTGGGACTTTGAAGCTAAAAGGAATGGAGTTAAGGACGTTTTGTAATAATCACTCAAAGATTTCTCAGAGAATTCAATTTTGCATTGTTTTGGGATTCTTAATGGAGGATTATTTTGTAGGTGGATAAATCACATTGCTCAAATTTAATTTGTAATAAAACATTTGGTATAAAATATTATAACTTAACTTATTAACTTAATATGCTTTAATATTTCATAAATAAAAATACCTTCAAAAACTATTGCTATCCGTCGACAATATTTTTATTGTAAAAAATGAAGAGAATTGTTAACATAAAGAAATTTAGGATTCCTATTAAAACAATTATACATCGTATATTGGACAACATTTTTTATAGATAAGCTATATTGAAGCCAATTTCAGGAACGAATCCATATTCTTATTGATCTCTTAAATTGATTCATTTTCATTTTTTAAACTCCCAACTCTTGTGAAAACTTTAACACAAAAAGAAAACCCAAACAAGAGGAAAAGCTTTTAACGAAACGTCTATAAAAGCCAGGCCCAACCAACCGAGCGGATTCAGTCGATTTGGGTGAACGTCAGGTGCGGGATCAAACTGTGGACTGGATCACCAGGAAACTGCGGATAACTTACCTGCTACAAACTCCAGCTCAAAAGTCAGCCAAGATTGCGTAACTGGGAAAAGTGAAAGCACCGAAAAAACATGTTTTATGCGGTCATCTGGATTTTCTGCGCCACGCTCTTGGCAATCTTGTTTGGAGGAGTTCGAAAGCCAAAGAGATTTCCGCCAGGACCTCGTTGGTATCCCATAGTGGGAAGTGCCCTACAGGTTTCGCAGCTGCGGTGTCGACTTGGAATGTTTTGCAAAGTGATCGATGTATTTGCCAAGCAATATGTGAATCCTTATGGTTTCTTTGGCCTAAAGATTGGCAAGGATAAGGTGGTGATAGCCTATACGAATTTAGCTATTAGTGAAATGATGACTAATGAGGATATTGATGGCCGACCCGATGGTATATTTTATCGCCTAAGGACCTTCAATTCCCGATTGGGAGTTCTTTTAACCGATGGTGAAATGTGGGTGGAGCAGCGAAGATTTATCCTGAGGCACTTGAAGAATTTCGGCTTTGCCAGAAGTGGCATGATGGATATTGTTCACAACGAGGCGACCTGTTTGCTGCAGGATCTTAAGTTCCAAGTGGCAAAGACTGGAGGAAAGCAGGTGCGTATTGAGATGCACGATCTGACCAGTGTTTATGTTTTGAACACCCTCTGGTGCATGCTGAGTGGTAGGAGATATGAACCCGGTTCTCCGGAGATCACGGAACTACTGGAGACCTTTTTCGAACTATTTAAAAACATTGATATGGTGGGTGCTCTATTCAGTCACTTTCCTCTACTTCGATTCATTGCTCCGGACTTTTCTGGATATAATGGTTTTGTGGAAAGCCATCGATCCTTGTATTCCTTTATGAGCAAGGAGATCGAGCTGCACCGTTTGACTTACAAGAACTACGATGAGCCCAGGGATCTGATGGATTCTTATCTTCGTGCCCAGGAGGAGGGGAATGATGAGAAAGGCATGTTCAGTGATGAGAGCTTGTTAGCCATTTGCTTGGACATGTTTTTGGCTGGATCTGAGACCACCAATAAAAGTCTTGGTTTCTGTTTCATGCACTTGGTACTGCAGCCTGAAATCCAGGAGAGGGCCTTCCAGGAAATCAAGGAGGCTGTAGGTCTGGAGCGCATACCCGAGTGGTCCAGGGACCGCTCTAAGTTGCCGTATTGCGAGGCTATCACTTTGGAGGCGGTCAGGATGTTTATGCTCCACACTTTTGGTATTCCACACCGAGCTGTATGCGATACTCGCTTGTCGGGATATGAAATTCCCAAGGACACCATGGTTATAGCCTGCTTCAGGGGAATGCTTATTAACCCAGTGGACTTTCCTGATCCGGAGGCATTCGATCCTGAAAGATTTCTCTTCGATGGACACTTAAAATTACCGGAAGCTTTCAATCCATTCGGCTTTGGACGTCATCGCTGCATGGGAGATTTGTTGGGGAGGCAGAATCTTTTTATGTTTATGACCACAGTGCTGCAGAACTTTAAAATGGTGTCTATTCCTGGTCAGCTCCCGGAGGAAGAACCTCTCGAAGGAGCCACTGCTGCAGTAAAGCCATATGACATCATGTTGGTAGCTAGAGAGGAATAACAACGAAACCTAATTACTTAATTTAAACTTACCTCGTCATGGATTAAGGTGTACAAAGTCAATAAACTTGCTACAATTTACGGTTGAATTTAAATAAATTTTAAAAAAAGATTTCCATTTGTCTTGTTTAGTTGATTAATATCAACAGCTTACGGATTGGGTAATATCAACATTTTTAGAGTCAATAAGCCCCCCCTTCCATTCAATAAAATAATATATCAGTATATATTACTCAATTCATGTTTACATTCTCTAATTAAACATTTAATTATCAATATCATTATAATTATTATTGTTCATGTTGTGGTTGATTTTTAGTCTACAAAGTTTTCACTTAGTTCAATTCAATCCGGCTGCTAAGCGATTCCAACAGAAGCATTTCTCAATGCATTATACAAAAGCATGAATGAATATACAAAAACTAGCGTACAAATAAATATTGCCACAAAAATGTTCTGTTACACAATGGATTATAATGCGAATGGGTTTTGGCTTTCTCCTCTTCTGTTCGTTATTTAAAGCTATTTGTTTATATGCACACGCTATTGTTAATGGAAAACAATTGTTGTTTCTTCGCCTCGACATCTACGTATATAGTTATTTAAAAATTTAAATTTGTGTTCTGTTTTCGTTAAACTTAGATTTTTCTTTTGATATTCTCACTCTCAGCCTGCCGCTAGACACTGGGCTTACATGATCTAGATGTGTATATAAATATTTGCTCGTGTTCGTGTATATAATATATGTAAAAACTCTAACAATTGTTACACCAAAAGCAAGCCAGCCAATTGCCAAAAAACTTTCAACTTAGCTGCATTTCCAAGCACTTATATTCGTAAAGTAAATCTGCATTTTGATTCGCGGAACTTAAGTATCTGCACCGTGTGAATGTGGAGCTATATATATTTTAGAATAATATAAAATTGGGTCTGCATTAGCATTACTGGTTACTGTTGCACATAACTTTCTTGGTCCGGAATTCCCAATGCGCGAGAGGAAGAGTATGATTCAATTAATTGAGTAATTGAGTCGTAATTGTTTGGTTAAGATTTAAGATTGTGACGATGTGAAATAAATAAAAACGAGTGAGGTAGGTTTAGAGTCGATATTGTAGGAAATGAACAAATCTTTGGACAATTTAAAGAGACTTTGACACAGAATCTAAAGGTCTATTATCAACTTTTAATTTAATTGAATTCGAAATAAATGTTTTCTATAAATAAAAGGTTTAAAGCAAAAAAAATTGTCATCAATTATAATCATTCATTTTTAGTATGGTTTTTGCTAAGACTTTATAGCTCTATTAAACGGTTAAATCGGTCTTGCAAAATTACAGACCAATTATATTTTAATTATGTTTATAGTTATCATTTGGAATTCAAAAAGTAAACTTCTAAGCTGATATTAGGCCATTATTCTCTAATGCAAAATGCTTATATTTATCCCTAGATTTTCTGTCAAATGAATCGACCCTTTAGGGCTAGGATATGTTCAGTTCAAAAGTTTAGACTCCAACGGGCGACTAGCAGGCATTTGAAAATTGCGCAACATCAAACTGTGGGAAATTGACAAAGCTTTGTTCTCCCTTCTCACTACACACATTGACTAAAACCTAATGAAATTCCCTAAAAACATTGCACCAGTTTCTCTCCGATTATTATTTTCTGCCAGATCCGTAGACTCTCCCCGTCTATCAATTTTTCCGGAATCCAAAGGTAGGCAACTGCTGCGCACAACAGCAGGCCACGATATACAGGATGCCAAAGAAGAAGTTCAACTTGGCCGTTTGCCGTGGCACCAGGTGCATCGTCTGTTCGTTGCGGAAACGCTTCTCTATCTGGAAGGCTTGTGGCAGGGTCACCAGTGGCAGCAGGAACCACAGGGAGTACTTCAACCCAAATATGAAGAACAGCGAGTAAGGTGCGAAGAGCAGCATGGCGTACAAAACATGCGAGGCAGTGCGTCCTATTAAAATGGCCAGTGTTACGATGCCAGCCCGACGATCGTTCTCCGCATCTCTGGTGTTATTGCTGTGCAGGATGGCCTCTGTGTTGAGGGCCAATGGAATCGCGTAGCCCATAGTCGTCCAATCCACGTGACCCGTTTGTGACATGAAGGCAAAAAGCACAGATATGGGTCCAAACAGTATCAGTATCAACAAATCTCCTAGGGCGATGTATTTGAAACCAATGCCTCCCGTGTACAGGAAACTCGAGGACAGTCCACCGAAGTAAATCAGCGCCAGGTGCTCCATTTTCGCAGGGCTGAGCACCGCCAGCAAAACAAAACCGCCGCAGCCGGCCATGTACAGAATGGCACCCAGAGAAACTACCTGACAATTGAGAAATATATATAATTTTTATTGAGTTAAACGGAAGTATTCATTCATTTAAATCTTTAATGTCCAGATTAAAGAAAAGAGACGGACTTTAACTGAAGTAAATTAAGAAATTTCTTTATATTAATCGTCGTTAGCTTTTCTTTTAAAGTGTATTTGCTCGATCACGCTCTGTTTGTGTGCCATTGTTTTAAATTAGTACTTTGTTAATTGTCAAAAGAATTTGATATTAAAAAAAAAACTCGATTTTTGTGCAAAGCAAAAGTATTAAATATCGGTTGTTTAAGTGTTTCCAATTTGAATCAAAAAAATTGGAAATCATCAGGAATTTATATTTTACAAATGTTGAAAACTTATGCAGTATTAAGAAAATATGTATTTTAAATATTTAAAAATCACGTTTTACAGTTAATGATGCATTATTATTCGTAATAACTAAATCATATGCTACAGCTTTTCGCCTCTGTGCATGAAAAGTGATTAAGTGAATTGTTTTCCGAACAAAGTGTATTTACATTATTTTGAACGTGTGATTGAGCATTTAGTATACAAAAATAATTTGAATATCAGTGATTATTCCATATTTGTTGGATGCTTTTATTTGTTTATCTTCATTAGGTATATAAAAAGCCATCTTCCTACATTTCTGACATGTTTTTAAGTTTAAATTTCGATATCAAACAAATAAATGTTCTGAATGGCCTGTTTTTGCCTTAAAGGGAGTCCCTCCACTGTCAGATCTGGGCACTGTAGGGTTAAATTATCGGTCCGATCGAGTGCTTACCTCATCCTTGGTGAGTATGTGGTCCACTAGCGTGCGGTCGTCGGCCTTCTGCTTGTCGATGCCCTTGATGAAGTCAAAGTAGGTGTTGACCACGTTGCCGGCGCAGTGGACGGTGACCACGGTAAAGGCGGTGAGGAAGAAGGTGGCCAAGGAGAACTCCGCCGCCCACTGGGAGCGGTGGGCCAAGGCCGAGCCGAGCAGCGTGGGCACCAGACTGGCGGACAGCGACCATGGACGCAGGGCTAGGAGATAGGTTTTCAATTTCATAAAGGTGCCGGATGTGTTTGGGTGTGCTGTTAGTGCTGTTCCAGCATCTGCACCTGCACAAAGTCCAGATCCTTCTTCCTCCTTTTTGCTCTTGCCATTCCTATTACTGCCATTGGGCAACAGCTGGCTATCCAAAGTTGTGGCTGTGGCCATTGCAAACTGCACGGGACTACTGGCACTTTCGGCGAAACGAAACGAAACCTATTCACCAGGTATTCGTCAGTTTGTGTTTGTTTGACCTCGCTCTCCGCTCCAGAATTTGTTTACAAAAGCTTAAATATTAAATAGTGTTTTCTCGGATGCCGGCACATGCGCTGCCTGCTTTCGATAATCGCTAATATTGTATACACAGCATCCTGCCACTGGGTATAAGGAGATAGAGATAGGAAGTGTTGTGGGGGTCAAGGGGTCCCGAAACCACAAAATTTCACCCGTGCAGCTCCCAGTTTCTCTCGTCTCTCTCTCTCTTGCGACCGTTCCGCCGATCGCTTCTCCTTAGTTGTGCTTCCAATTGGCGGATTACTTATTCTTTTTCGGCTACCGGTATAGGATTGATTGATTCCAAGTCAATTTATCTGCGCTTTTTCTCTTATTTATTTTAATCAAACAAATCAACTGTCACGTCACGTCAGCGCAAAAACGAAAGAGGGTCACACCATATTGCCAAGTCTGGTAGCACTGCTTAACACTAGTTTACTTTTTAAATTGAAGTATATAATAAAATGAAGAGCATTAAAGTGTTCAATTAGGCATTTCTTTTATATTAATTAAACTAATAAATGATATGAATTCTTTAACTATTTATCGATATCAATAGTTGTAAAGGTTGCACTCGCTAGAGTGAACGAATATGTAGATGGCCATTTAAATGATAAATGTTCTCATGCTAAATACTCATACCCATTGTTACTATTAAAATATTTTCATAAATGACAATAAAAAATATATATCAACTTAATAAATGGTCATTTAATATAGATTAACTTGTCATGGCACTGACTGTGCTTTCAGCAGCCCTGGTCGCAATCAGCTGTTAGGAGCTGAAAGAAAAACTCGTTAACAAATTGTTTGTTGATTTGTTGTTGACTTGAAATATGGATTATAACATTCATAAAATATGTCGCGTTTGCCTGGAGGAACTACATCCAGTGACTTCGATTTACAGCACAGACTTTGCCATGATGCCCTCGGTTATGTTGATGCAGTGCGCAAAAATAAGAGTGTGTTTTAAAAAAAAAAACTTCACAATAATGAATTTGACACATTTATTATTTTAGGTTTTCAAAACAGATGGTCTGCCTTCGGTCATTTGCAACAACTGCATTTACCGACTGGGAGTCGCCTTCCACTTCAAACAGGAATGCGAAAATAGCGATTTGCGCCTCCGTCAATATCTGGGCATCCTCGAGTCGTGGCGCCAGGATGCGGCCACCAACACGGACTTTGAGGAGAAACCTTCGCAACCGCAGCGTGATAGCGACGAGGAGGATCCGGTGGACACCAAAGTGGGCAAGAGGCGATCTCGCTATCAAAGGAAACCTCCAGAGGAGCACAAGAAACGAGGACCTAAACCTCTGCCCAAGATGCCTCACACCTGCTACGAATGCCACAAGAGCTTTAAGTGCATTGCCCAACTAACGCAGCACATTAGAACGCATACCGGTGAAAAACCCTATCAATGCAGTTTTTGTATCCAGCGATTCGCCCAGAAATATAACTTGAAAGTACACGAAAGGACTCACACGGGTGACAAACCATTTCAATGTGAAATCTGTTCCAAACAGTTCTCGGCCCTGGGAAATTTCCAGGCACATCAGAAGATACATTTAGGTGTGAGGGATCAGATATGCTCGGTCTGTCAAAAAGGTTTCTATACAGCCGGCGATCTATCCAAGCACATGATAACCCATACGGGCATTAAAAATCACCATTGCGATGTTTGTGGCAAAGCGTTTAGTAGACGAAGAGACATGCGATCTCATAAACTGAAACTCCATCCTCTGGAATCCAGTACGAATCATGATATAGTAGATGATGATGATGACGAGCCCATAGACACCGATCCTGTGGGTCTGGACACCCTGGATCATGCCCACTTTAAGTGCCCGGATTGCGACAAGGCTTTTGATACCGCGGACAATCTAAGCCTTCATTTTCGCACTCATGGGGTTAATAATAATCTACTGAACCTACCGCTGCCACCTGCACCACCTATGTCGCATCACTACCACCACGATGCTCTGCATCACCTGGGGCCTCCGAATCCCGCTACACAAATGGGTATGGCGGCCATGGCTCACATGCTGGCACCACCGCCGCCTCCACCGCCCACGCCCAGCGAAGGACGCTATACAATGCTTCACCACACGGCGGCTCAGAGACTGCATTACTAAAGTATTACAATAAATTAAATTTAAGATCCAAAATAACAGTAGTTGTAATGAAGTAAAGTATTCCCTTAAATATTTCCGAACCGCAAACATCATCATTCTTCTACTTGGGTAACCAACATCAGTGAACTTTGTAAATTATATTTTACAGTCTTCGTATTTAATATTGAACACTTTTATTTAGTTTGTCTATATAAATGGAATATTTTTGTCATGTTTGCTTTTATATCTTTACAATACATGTAGAAATTTGGCAAGCACAGCTTCTATAATGATTATTACTTAAATACAAAAACTAAAATCACTAAGAACTCTCCCGCATGCTTGTTGCATGCGGTAATCTATATAAAATTGTCATTATGTTGTATAAACTTAGCTTGATTTGTGTTTTCTGTAGGTAAAAATTGTCGTATCTCAATATTGGTTTGTTTGGTATTGGTATGCATCGTTGGTATCGGCTTGATCCACTTTGATCCACTGAATATTTCAATAAAATGCTCCGAAATCAATCGAAGTACTATCATAAAGTATTGCTTTTGACAACGGCCCGGAATGATTGTTCCCAGAGATCGAAACCACTTTACTTGAGCTTGGCTCTTAGCCAGTCCTCGGTCAGTTCGTCTAGTTCGCGAATTTCGTAGACCCGCGTGAGATCCACCTCGCGCTGAAGAGCGCTCTTTGTGCAGGCGTACATCATTTGTAGTTCAATCTAGATTCGATAAATATTTAATGTTAAGTTGTATGGCTATTCTAAGTGTAAAAAGATATCAATATAATCCATGTTTTTGTAATTGCTTACCTGGCTATCCCTTGGAGTGTAGAAGATAAAGCACATCGGATAGGAAATGCGCTGATCGTCGTGCACCATCTTATAAGTATAGATCACATATCGGGGCTGATGGCCTGGCAAGGTGTCCTGCAGTTCGTCCACTGAGATATCGTCGATGAATTCATCAAGTACCACTGATTGTTTTTCCCTGTCAACTTTTACTGAAAAAAAACCGCGGGCTTACAGAACAGGACCCTTTAGTAACCATGGCAATCAATTCTTACATATCAAAGCCGCATTATTTTTGCTTTTGCTGAAGCGAAACTTCTTCAATTCCTCCAAAACTTCGTTGCTAATGTCGCAGATTTTGTTATCACCCTGCAAGAGACCGTTTTAATTGATTAATAAACGGGAATCACCAGAGATATCTGGAAACAACAATCACCGATAAAAAACACAAACAAAAACACGCCCACACTCCCATTATTAGTCATGTTTTCATTTTGCTAATTGTTTTTCGGATCTGGCTGCGACTTCTTACCATAGCTTTAGTTTTGAAGATTTGTGAGAAATTTGGGAATAAGCCTGCAGATTCTTTGGCGGTTGTCGTGGGGATAAAATATCACTAGTCCTGTAAACGTTTTAATATATCTGGACTTTTTTATTTTAAGTTTTTGTTGTTTCACCTGCAGTGCGACCGTTCTCTGAACGCCAAAAAACACTAAGATACGGAGAAACAATATCGTTAAATTAATATTAACGATGTTTGGTAATATATATCGCTTAATAAATAACACCAAGATACAGAAACAAAAATATCGTGAAATTATTATTAATGATGTTTTCTAATGTATGTCGATTAATAAGCAATTATTAATTTATCCAAAATACACCTTGTAATATAATCAAATTGGAATTCAAAATAGTTTTATTGCATTTATTTGTAGTTGATCAGAACGTAGTAGAGAAAAGCACTAATTTAGAAAGTCGAAAAATCTTTTTACACTTAGAATAGCTAACAAACTTGACATTAAATATTTCGATTTCGATTTTAGATTGAGCTACAAATGATTTATCCAAAAAAATACTTTGTAATATAACAAAATTGTAATTAAAATATTTTTATTGTATATATTTGTTGATCAAAACATGTTTAAATAAAGGTTAATATAAATATCCGAGAAAACCTTTTACCCTAGAAATATATTAAAGATACAGAGACAAAAATATCGTGAAATTATTATTAATGATGTTTTCTAATATAATATCGCTTAATAAACAATTATTCATTTATCCAAAATAAACCTTGTAATAACAAAATTAGAATTGAAAATAGTGCTATTGCATTTATTTGTAGTTGATCACAAAATTGTAATACAAAATGATTTTATTGTATTTATTTGTAGTTGGCCAGGTATAAATAAATGTTTATATAAATATCCGAGAAAACCTTTTACCTTAGAATTATTTTAACAGCTTACAAAAGGGTTTATGTGAGGAAATTCACTCTACTTATAATTTTTAAATACCCAAGTCTCATTTTTCTTACCAATGTGTTATGTAATTTTGATCTATGACATTCTTAAGGGATTAAAAAATATTTTTGTTAAATCGTTAATTAAAACCGATACGATATTTTAGATCAATTATGTGACCTCTAGTGCTTTCTTCAACCAGAGCTGCCAAAAAGTACCGTTAGTTTTTGTGCCATTTTTTTCTGAACACAAGTAAACATGATTTCAAAAGCTTTAACTACCTAATCGCGGTAATCAGTCGATATTAATGTAGTGGCTAAGATGGCGATACCTAAGCTGGACTTGGAGTTGTATGAGGGCAACATCTTAGATTTTTGTTGGAAAGTGGGCGGCAGTAGAACTACGGCTTTTGCCCAATTTGATCGGAATGAGATCGCCGCAGTGAATATAGTCGCTTGTTGGTAAGTAAATATATATTTATACATGTATATAAGCATTTTACAATTTAATCGGTTTACCCAACCTATTTGTGCCATATTTTAGTAAGGAAATAACTGATTTAATAGAGGAAAACTCATCGAGAATACGCCGATCGAATGATTTGGAAACAATAAGGAAGAAAAATATCACTTACAAGGACATTTCACGCTTGGCATACGGAGTCGCCGATATCTACAGATGTCAGGTGAACATACTTTTAGGTAAGCATTATTTCGATTATTGGGAAATCGCTGTTAATATTTTGGCATCCTTTTAGGAGATACCCAACATTTGCTGGATCAAATGAAACGTACCAACTTGGACTTTGTTCTTACAACCACTAAGTCTGTAGTGGTCAAGGGATCGGCAATCCGAGTCAATCGCAAACGGAAGTGCTTGATTACCAACAACACCAAAGTGACCGTCTCTAAACGTCCCAGATTGAAGGAGTCAGAACTTTTAAATAAAACAGTTCAGAAGTACTACTCAAATATGCTTTCTGAATGTCAGCTATGGCAGTCAGAGACCACACACCAGGTGGTAAAGGAATTACAAGATGTGGGTCACAAAAATAGTTAGCTATTCTTCAAAAAGTACTCTTGATCAGTATCACCAGGGCAGAATCATCTTTCCGTGTATCTGTTTCTATACAAACTAGTTTTATCAATTTTTTTTTTTTTGTTAGTAATGATAATTGCAAAAGAGTTTCGGAAGATAGTTAAAAGTTAATCAAAATATGTTGTCTAAATTCGAAGTTTGTGGAAATGATAATTTAAAGAAGATAAAAAGAAGTTTTTTTGTATTATTTTGAATCGGACGTATCATAGGAACTATCTGCCCTGTTGAGATTTTTTAAACGGTTTATTATAAACTTATTTAACTATTATATCAATAGTCTATTGAACTGCCTCGAAGCTCTACGCACTCAACGTCATATCATACCTTCACTATCACCGAAAAAATACAAATTCACGAGGATCAGAGCGTTATCATTTCATCTGAAGGTTTTGGCGATGGTGATGAGTTGGATTTAACCATTTTTGAAGAACTCTACCCCAAAAAATCAACAAGGCAATTCCGTAAATAATTTCTAATCCCCATATTATTATTATTCCAATTTGTACTTACTTTTAGTAAAGCGCCCCTCAATAACCCTTGATCCAACTGACATTTTACCAGATAAAATGCCCAGATTGGGTGAATTGAATATTTTTCAAGCTGACAATGCTATTATGACCCAAATCTATCCGAATAACGTTGAACCAGCAGAAATAGTGTGTACACCATCGTTGATGTCGTTTTATTATCCTCCGGTTGACATTTCATTTAGCCAGTCAAAGAATCCTCGTAAAAGAAAGCTAATAATAGACAAACATATCCAATATTCACAAGAGCAACTGATTCAGCACAGAAGCAAGTACATTAATAAGCTTAAGAACCGAGTTGTTTTGGAACAAAAGGCATCCGAACTACTGAAAACACCGAATGAAATTTTGTGTAAACTAAATAAGAAGTAAGAAAATCAATTGTAGTTTTGTAATATTCAATACAAGAATTTTTCTTTCTAGTATAATTTGTTCAGATATTATTAATCACCCCGGCTTTAATTTAACAAATGAGGAAATGGAATACGAATCTGAAATTACCCTGAAAACCATATTTGGCCGCGAATTTACGGAAAACATAGCTAAGGAGATTTTTGTTCAGGAACTAGTCCTGGAACAATCAAGAAATCAGGAGGTGTATGATCACCAGCCCGTGCCGCTTGACCTGGAAGACACTTTATCAACTCTTGTACTTCCTGAAGACGTTAAACAAAGCAATAATAACATTTTCTTAAAAAAAAGTATTGACAGTGACAATAATAATTTTGGTGAGATAAACTCGATAAAAAGATACGTTTTCGTAATCAATATTTTAATTTATCACAGATACCCACAGTGTAATGATGGACCTCCTAAATCTTTGGCGTAATAATCCAAAAATGTTGGGAATCAATGCCCAAGATTTTATCAAATCGTTTGAAGATCGCATCAAAGCTTCACTAGCTTTCTGTTGTTTGTTATGTGAGTAGGAAATAAAGTAGCTAATAAGAAATAACAACAAAATAATTTCAGATCTAGTTCGGGATAATTTTATTGAGATCTCAAAACATGCTTATTCCATTGAAATGGATCAAATTACGCTGGGTAAAGAGTCCATTAAGCTTATAGAAAATTTAACGCAGAGCAAGACTGTCTAAATGTTTGAAAGTCTACAAAAAATAGTTTTCATGGTCATCACCACAACTTTGTAATTGTTAGGATGGGCAATGATTTTCACAGATTTTTTCATTGTTCCCATCAAAAATACTAACGTTTTTTTAAATTATCGAAGCTATAATTTAAGCTATCCTCTAAGCCACAATTGTTGTCTGTTAAAACACACTATAAACTAACTAATTATAAGATCATCGTTATGTCGTTTTTGTTTAAATTGTTTCTTTCTTTAAATTGTAATTTTCTTTAAAAAAAAAAAAACTATCAATATTAGTTTTTTTTATTGTCGTCAACTTAACTTTTATATTAATAAAGTAGGTGAGGACTTCCATGTTTCATTGTTCCCATTAAAACTCATGTACCGTTCTTTACTTTACCATAGCTATAATTTATTAACATTTTGGGTAATTCTCTAAACCGTAATTGTTGTCTTTGTTACAAAATCTCATTCTCTCTGTGACAACACCAAAAAAATAATAAACAAGTTACAAAACAAAAGGAATACAAAGTGTTTGGCACAATTTTTTAAATGCCGATCTGCTGGGCCAGACCCGAATATATGTGCAGCGTGCAGAATCCAATTACGGCAGCCACCAGTGCTTTCACAGCCACCGTTAGCCACGGTCCAATAGTCAGGATATGGAGCATGCCCTCCAGCCAGACTCCCTTAAAAACAGTCACCGCCAGCAGCAGACTAACCAGCGGTTTCAGCGCCTTATTTAGATCGTGACGGGTGAACAGCCAAATCAGAGTGGCCGTGGTTATGTGTTGCACCAGAAGCACATTCGACTCCAGACACTTGAGTATGTAGATCCAGCTGAACTCGGTTCCTCGTGCTCCCACCCACAGCATGATGCCCCGGGAAAGAATCACCTCAGCAGTGGCCCCTGCGAAAGAAGAGGACATCTTTAGTTTTAAGTTATGTTTTCAGTGATTATAAAAACGTATTTTTAGTATCAATGGTTGAACAACTAGTGGGAAGAAAAAATTTCTATACCTATAACTATTTTTTTAAAACAATTCCATTTTATACAGATATAACCCGATCCGATTCCAACCAATCCACCTTGAAGCGAAGATTAGAATGTGTATAATCTAATTTACATAATTACGAAGCTACAGAACCACTCGTACCATTATACTATGGTGCTGACCTAATTAAATTAGTATAACTAATAAACTTTAAAAATCATATTGAATGGCTTTGATAACTCAACTCTAAAAACTTAAGATAGGGTTGTATTAGGTTTCAGCTTAGCTAGTGAAATGGATAATCTAAATTGCACATCTAAGGTCAGACAAAGAAACTTTGATCAAATAGATAAGAATTAACCAAAGATTTAGCTAACTTATTTAGTTCAACCTACAGCCAAGTCCAGCCGTAATTAGTTTTGAGTGCCCCTTGCCGGGAATGCGACTCAGGATGAGGGCGAATCCCAGCAAATCGGCGATGTCCACGCTGCAGCGGAAGATCTCCTGCAAACCAGAGAGCACACAACTTAACCTTAATAATTGGGTGAAGGTAAATAAAGATAAGCACACGCACCGCAAAGAAGTTGAACTCGCCACTGGAGGTAGATGGAGCGTCCGAATAGAAGAATGTGGCTAGAACGAGCATCTTACAAAGTTGAGTGAATATATAGATACCCCCAGCCTGGACGCACTTCCAGAAGGCCCCATATTCAGATCTGTGGAAAAACCGGGACAATTCATAAATATTTTCTTTGACCTGGCGCTACGAACTCGGCAGCTCGCGAAAAACAGCGGAAAACTTACAGGCCAGAGTATTTGTAGGTGAAGTAGTACGGCGTCAGCAGGGCCACGCAATTTCCTATGGCTATTGGCTTAATTAAGAGAAGAATTAAAAGTTGAAAAGAAAAAAACTAGCGTTGCTCGCCGTTGGTTATCGATATGTGCCTATCAGTGTTGGCCGGATTTCTTAAGCAAAGCTAGCTGTCTTTTGGCGGTACAATTTCTAACAAAACATGAGCTGATGTTTTTGCAAAAAAACAGTTTAAATGGAAACTGGCTTGTTTTTAGCCTAATATTAATAAAAATTCATATAAACTTATATTGTATATTTCTTTAATATTATATTACTATTTAATTTATTAAAAAACTTTGCAAGTATACAATTTAATTAATGCAATAATTTAGGAATTGATAAAAGGTTACCATATATTTTGTATGGCTTTAAAATTTATTTGAACTCATAGATAACGAAATATAACGCGAAAACAAATTAGCCGCCAATATTAGGCCTATCGATAGTTATAAGATATAAACACGTCATCGTCATCTGTCATCTGTGAGGTGTGTTCGTGTGTGTGTGAGTGAGTGTGTTTGGGTGCGTGTGAGTGAGTTTTCTGCAATCTTTTTAACAATTATTATGAATTTTCGACCAAACCAAAAGAAAATGCTTAAACAAAAACTAAATTATACTTTGTATAGGACTCACAGGATTGCCAAATAAGTACCGAGCGGAAAACCGAACGGAAAACCAGGGCTTTAAAAGCGAAAAACAAAGGGGAAATTTTCGCCACCAGCAAGGAAAGTCCAACAGATCGTTTGTGTGCATATGAAAAAACGGCAACGTCAACTCCCCGGGTCAAGCTGCAATCTGAAATGAGATGCAAACCCGAAGACGCCTTCATCAAACGGACCAGCAGGATTACAGCAGCAGCAGTACCTATACCATTCAAGAGGATCAGCAGGGAGGAGCAGGAGCAGGCGCAGGATCTGGGGGATTGGGAGCAGCTGGCGGATCGGTAGGACTATTAGGACAGTCCCTGGCTCAACCACCGATTGCCCACGAGGCGGCCATCCACATTGGAGACACCACCCAGTCAGGGGAATCGCTTGCAACCGATTACTCGGACGATAAGTACGGCAAGGCGGCCCGCCAGTGGAATCTTCGCGCCTTCTCCGGCCAGGCACTGCGCACCCTAAGTGCCGCCGCTGCCGTGGTCACCGGCAACCAACCGGGCATCAACAATAATAGCCAAAGCAACTACAGCAGCTACCCCGCTTCCATTCAGTCCAGTTCGCAGTTTTACCAACCGAAGGAGGAACACCAGGAACCGGAACCAGAGCCGGAAATCTTCGTCATGGCTGCCCGTGATCGAACTGGCGAATTCGCCAACGCGATTCGATCGCTGCAAGCGCGCAACATCACCCGGGCAGTCAATATCCGTGATCCCCGCAAGGCCAAGCAGGTGCAGAGTTACTCGGAGTTCATGATGGTGGCCAGGTTTATCGGCAAGAACATAGCCAGCACCTACGCTAAGCTAGAAAAGCTCACCATGTGTAAGTGTGGGGTTGGGTTAAACAGGAAACTTGTTAAGTACAATTTAATGTGTTACTATTATTATTCAACATAAAGTACAAGGTTTTTGTTTTTTTTTTAAATAGACAAACGGCAATTTTATTTCAATTTATCCAGTTAAAAACATTCCCGCTCTCTATTTCAGTGGCCAAAAAAAAGAGCTTATTCGATGACAGACCGCAGGAGATCCAGGAGCTGACGTACATCATCAAAGGCGACCTGAATGCGTTGAATCAACAGATTGCTCGACTGCAGGACATCTCCAAGGACCAGCGTCGTCACACAAACGGCAAACACCTGGTGTCACATTCCTCCAACATGGTACTGGCTTTGCAATCAAAGCTGGCCAGCATGAGCACGGACTTCAAGCAGATCCTTGAGGTGCGTACCGAGAACCTCAAGCAGCAGAAGACGCGGCGGGATCAGTTTAGCCAGGGACCAGGTCCCTTGGCCGCTCACACCGTCTCTCCGTCGACGGCCAAGCAGGGATCGCTTCTGCTTAGCGAGGAGAACCAAGCAGTGAGCATAGACATGGGCAGCAGCGACACCACACCGCTTCTAACAACCCAGACACAGATGGCCATCTACGATGATTCGGATAACTACGTCCAACAGCGGGCGGAAACCATGCAAAATATAGAATCTACCATCGTTGAACTAGGTGGCATTTTCCAGCAACTGGCCCATATGGTCAAGGAACAGGAGGAGATCGTGGAACGTATTGACACGAACGTGGCGGATGCAGAGTTGAATATCGAGGCGGCCCACGGCGAGATCCTCAAATACTTTCAGTCTGTTTCAAAGAACCGCTGGCTTATGATCAAGATATTCGGCGTTCTCATATTCTTCTTCCTGTTCTTCGTTGTTTTTATGTCGTAATCGAACGCCCATTGCCCATTAAAAGCCCCATGTACCTACCCATGTATACAGCATTTTAATTTAACCAAGATTCAATCACAATATTGTTTATTCCAAGCTGTGGCCTCCCAGAACGATTGTAAAATAAAGTTATAAATACGTAAATAGGAAAAACATTTATTTTGGAAACTAGAGAGTGACTTTGAATGAATGAATGTATTTAATATAAGTTTTCTTCTTATTGATTTATGTTGCTAATGGAAGAAACTTAAAAATGCATACAAAGTGCTTGCTTATCGATATTGCCACAATTTAAAAAATCGGAATATATCTATATGGGCGCTGCTGATAAGCTAATCTTTATTATCTGAAGTGCTGGTTTGGTCGAAGTTTCTCGTTTTTAGTCAAACATTCTGCTGTCCCTTAGGCTAAATAAAAAAATGGAAATTAGTTCTTTTGATTTGACTTTTATTTAATGCTTAAAATCCAACTACACCAAGGATGCGAAATGCAAAAATAATAAAATACGTTACAATCTCTTACTGCAGACATTAGATTAAAAAATATAAAAAAAAAGCTGCAAGATGTTTTTATGGATTAACACTAGAATTTACAAGTGAAGTATTGTTCGCAGTTGATGGGGAACCTACCCCAGAAAGGGAGGGTTCCACTTGAGTTATGACAACTAATACACGATGTGGATGCGCTGGCGCCAACAATGAGATCCCCAGGCAGCTGCACAATGCCTCTATGTCGAGATGAGCGAATAAACCATGCTAAAATTAGCGAGAATCGTTAGACAAACGAGGACCCGGCCACCCAGGAAATCAATTATAATTACCCGTATATGTAGTAGAAGAAACTGATCAAGTAGACGGCCAGTTTGATCCAGCCCTCACGCATATTCCGTGATAAAGTGTCGGTTTTTAAGACTGTGGTAGGATCGTAAAGCCCCGGTCCAGACATAACAGGGCGGTTTTTGTAGCTGAAAGGGGAGTGAGTCAATTAGGTAGTAAAAAAAACAAACATGAGTAATGCATAAATTCGGGTACAATAACTAAGCCCTATTTGGAATACATAGTCATGGTTCATTAAGTAGTGCACAATTTGTACACTAGATACCAAGGTCTATAAGTGACTTACCGCCAAAAATGATAGGCAATGAGGGGTATGTTAATACAAAGCGAAAACCATTCCCCACAAAACAAGAATAGCAAATTCAAAAATATGTGCAGCAAGTACTCCGGTAAAACCAGCTGAAATAAAAAATATTTTTCAATTAAATGGTGAACTTTAAGTGTGAACACTAAGTTTACTGACCGGATTGAGGCTATTGCACTGATCAATTGGGTTTTTATAATCCGTTTTTAGCTCGTCAAAGGCAATGACATGAAATATTGCGAAGAATATTAAAAATGCATCGCCGATCAGGGCCACTATATACGTAAAGGCGGTGAAGTTGAAGGCCATCTTGTAATATTGTTAAATCACGTCTTTAACGTGCTAAACAAAAAGACTTGCTAATTATTTACGTAAAATTTCGGCTTTCAATTGTAAGACTTACTTGTTTTTTTTACAAGGGCGGCGATGATGACAGCTGTGCACCAGGGATGCACAAAATTCATTGGACCTGCTGCTGGTCACACTAAAATATATATTTTAATTTAAAAATATGTATTTTTATTATTTTCAACCTTTTAGCTCAATATATTATTTAATGATTTGTTGCTAGCTTTAAAAGTTTTAAGAACTTTTAATGTATTTTTTTTAACAGACTATTTAAAGCTAGTGTATTTTTGGGGTACTTATTGCCATCAAAAATACCATTTACAGCTATCAGCCTGCGGTCACATTGCATTTCCAAATCGAACCGCCATTGCATTGCATCTACAAAGAAAAAAGGAAATTCCAGATCGGATCTGAGTGATCTATAAACTTCAAACGACTGACGTGCAATCACCAGAAAATTGTGTGATAAATACAAAAACTACCTGACACCCGAAGGCACCGGAAACCATGTCGCAGTTCAATTTCGTGAGCGATTTGCAAAATGCGTTGATCATGGATGGGGAGACGCGCGGACCTGCACCGCGCTGGAAGAAGAAGCTGGAGGCGTCTCTTAATGGAAGCGCGAATACCACGCGATCAGTGTTATCCGTCTCGTATAACACCAGTTTCTCGGGCGTTCAGGCGCCCACAAAGACCCCGGGAAAGAGCAGCGAGGGCAAGACCAAGAAGTCCGTAATAACACCCACTAAGACGCCCGGAGGCGGAGATCGCTTCATCCCGAATCGGGCGGCCACCAATTTTGAGTTGGCGCACTTCCTGGTAAGCATTATTTTGGCCCTCGACTGTTCTAATAACTATTTAAATTTCGTAAAGGCTTTATAGATCCATCCATGTTTGTAATAAACGATCATACCCTTAGTTCTACGTTATATTTTAACCAGATTTCGAGTGGTATTCTTTTTATATCAATTATATTTTAGTTTAAGAATTTGGGTAGAAATCCTTTTTCTAAATTCCATGGAAACCGGAGAAATTCCAGGATTTATATTACTTTACAAACTTCAATTATTCTGTTAAAGCATAATTACAGTAGAATCCGGCTAAAACGACTTTCAAGGGACCGATTTTACGTCGTTATACCCGGAAGACGCACTAACCATATAAGTTTGTATCATACAAGTTTGTATGGGGACCAACCAAGCCATCGAGTTTTTGTTGCAATAACCGGACGGACACTATAAGCGGAGTCGTTATAATCGGATTCTACTGTATTTGCATAATATATTTAATTATTAATAAATGGCATACATGTTTTTTAGGTTAACAAGGACTCCGGTGATAAGTCTGATGAGGAAAACGAGAAGGCCACTACCAGCAACAGCAACGAGAGCAATGTTCAGGCTTCGGCTCACAAGGGCGAGATGCAAAAACTTATATCCGATGTGGCCCAGGTCGGCGACTCAAAAACTGGCCGCATTTTGTGCTACCAGAACAAGGCTCCAGCTGCTCCGGAATCGCACAACAATCCTCTGAAAGTTGTGTACTCCATAAAGACGCCAATATCCACGAAGAGCGGATCACGCTATATACCCACCACATCCGAGAGAATTTTGGATGCGCCTGATTTCATCAATGATTACTGTACGTTCTCTTTAAATTTTCAGCACTTTATTTTTGTTTTCAAAGATTCCGAAATTTTAATTTTCTAAATTATTAAAACCCTTTTCCTAATTCATAATTTTTAAAACCGAATTATGTCTTATTAATCAAATATATTCGCATTTCTTAATATTTTCATCTTCTTTTTTCAGATCTCAACCTTATGGATTGGAGTGGCGACAACATCGTGGCCGTTGCTTTGGGCAGTTGTGTCTATTTGTGGAACGCTCAGACCGGTAATATCGAGCAGCTTACGGAATTTGAGGAGGGCGACTACGCTGGATCCCTATCGTGGATCCAGGAGGGTCAGATCCTTGCCATTGGCAACAGCACCGGGGCTGTGGAACTGTGGGACTGCTCCAAGGTAAAGCGTTTGCGAGTGATGGATGGACACAGTGCCCGAGTGGGATCCCTGGCCTGGAACTCGTTCTTGGTTTCCTCTGGCAGTCGCGATGGTACCATTGTCCATCACGATGTGCGTGCGCGGGATCACAAACTGTCTGCCTTGGCTGGACACTCGCAGGAGGTTTGCGGCCTGAAGTGGTCAACGGACTTCAAGTACCTGGCCAGCGGAGGCAATGACAATCTGGTGAATGTGTGGTCTGCGGCCAGCAGTGGAGTGGGAACTGCCAGTGATCCTCTGCACAAATTCAACGATCATCAGGCTGCTGTGCGTGCTTTGGCATGGTGTCCCTGGCAGCCGAGTACTTTAGCCTCTGGTGGTGGCACCGCCGATCGCTGCATCAAGTTTTGGAATGTAAGCAATGGCACCCTGATGAAATCAGTGGACTCTAAGTCGCAGGTCTGCTCTTTGCTGTTCTCGCGGCACTACAAGGAGTTGATATCTGCTCATGGATTTGCAAACAATCAACTGACCATTTGGAAGTATCCAACGATGGTGAAGCAAGCTGATTTGACTGGACACACTTCGCGTGTTCTACAGATGGCCATGTCCCCTGATGGCAGCACAGTAATCAGTGCTGGAGCCGATGAAACACTACGCCTATGGAACTGCTTTGCTCCCGATCCTCTGGCGGCCAAAAAAGCTGTTTCCAATAGTAAGGCCAAACAGAGCGTGTTCCGGCAAAGCATTCGTTAACAGGACTAGGACCATTTTATAACTGAGTTAACTGCCTTTGGGAATGCATTATTTACCCATTTGAATGTTAGTTTTTTAAAGATGTGGTTGAAGAGTGGAGACTAGACAATTATACTTTAAATGCTTTCTCAATTTATTAGTTCCCGTTCCATGTTTCGTATTTTTGTAATTATGGATAAATCTTTCAATGTGTAACCCCACCGACGATATTTGAATAATTAAGTTTTGTCAAATAATTTTATTTCTTAGAGTTAAGTTTGTGTGCGTATAAATAAAATGCTTGACATTCTGCATCCTTGTATGCTTTATTTCGCTTTAAATACTATCGTTAACACAAGCAATTCAATTCGTTTAGGTCTGCCACTTGCTGGGATAGTAAGTACATAGGTTCCATATCCTGGATGTTTTTTGTGAACGTGTGTCATGGAATATTGCATACATTTTTTGGCAGGGAGGCGTGCGTTTAAAAACAGCAATTAAACCAGGTCGGGGAATTCGTGTTGTGTTAATCATAGGCATGTATATGTTTAATCTAAGTCGTATGTACAGATTGGGTGGGGCCTTCAGGCAACCGTCATCGGGTTACCACCGTTGTAGCTGACAAAATAGCGCGGATCACCAAACATCTGCAAGTACAAGAAGAGGATCACAAATAAAGCATGTTAAAATGAAATTAACAAATAATTGTTAGGCAACACGATTAACAAAAGCCACAACGAGCAACAAAATAAGCAAACAACATAAAAGAACAAATTAAGATTAAAATGGGAAAAGTTCAAAATTTAAACAGAATTACAAACCTTTAAGATCCATTCATCATCAAATTTAATAATATATAAGAGAATTTAACTAGGAATGATAAAGTTATATTTTATTAACACTTTATCAGGGCTAGCAAACACCCGTCGTTTTATAGTTTGCATTTTTTTTGTCAATTTTTTGTAGAGTAAAATATTTATTTTGCAACATCATTTCATTCAGTCAGAACATGAAAACATCAATTAGATTTAGCTAGCTTAGTACTACGTTTTATGATTTCATTTTGTATAATAATAGATTAGTTAGTTGATACAGACACGCGCTCGCACATACAAAAATTACAAACACTCAGACACAAGTATACAAGTACATAGATGTAAGTGGAGAGAAATAGCAAAAGACATCGAATTATACATTGGACAGCTTAATATATTATAAATTGGTACAGTGCAATGCCCTTACGAATATAGAAATAAGTTCAACTTTAAAACGCACAAAAGTTGGCCCGACAATTGTTTTTATCTATAGTTTGTTCGTAAAGCTGTTCATTAACTAGCATTACTTTATTGGTTAAATTTGTTTAAAACGGGTTCTACTAAAACATAGATTCCCTATTAAAGATCAATGCGGATATTTACTTTACTTGCTGCTTTTCTGCTGTTTGCTTTCTTTTTCTTTTTCTTTTGTTTTTTTTTTTCTTTTTTGGTTAACAATACATAAATGTTACAATAGTTCATTGCTCAAGTGTAACAATTTTTCTAACTGAATACCAGTTCAGTTTGGGATTTCATATTCTTATTTAGTTTTTGAACATTTTGGAAGCTGGTGGTGGCCCATTTCAAATTGTGTCTTACGTTCTACGATCTCTATGCTCATTTCTTGGTACATTTTCTTAAGCAGTGACGCTCACCTTCGTATCGTCTAGATCTTCGATATCGCTACTGTCGTAATCACTGTCCGGTGGCGTTACAGTCTCTGCTCCGCGCTTCTCCAGTATGTTCTGCATGCGCGACTTGTTCATGATGCACGCGAACTGGTAGGCAGTTAATCCGGCAAAGGTGGCTGTCTCCAGGTTGAGTTTCTCGCACTCGTCGAGCAGGAAGTTGGCCAGATCCTCGTTGCAGGCCTCAATCGCTATATGCAGCGGTGTGCGCCCCGATTTGCCCTCCTATTAAAACAACTAATTAGTTGGGCTACTCGAGAATTCGTAACGATTTTTAACTTACCCTAGCGTTTATGTCGGCTCCATGGGATACCAAAATGCGTAAGATATCGATGTTTCCAGCCTCGGCAGTCAAGTGTACACAGCGCTCTCCTGGAATTACAGAAAATAATAGAATTTGGTAAGTAAGTTAATCTATTCTGGAATAAATAAAAAAATTGTAATAGGTGGTATTCAACTTGAATGCACCACAAAGGTAGTCATGCTAATGCTTATTGATGCTCGTCATGCTAATAAACAAGAATGACGCGATAGTTAATCATTTTAAGAAACGTGTTAAAGAATATGAGAACACCAGTAAATATTTTCAATTTGTATAATATTTTCCCACCATTGTGGATCGAAAAAGCTGGATTTATGAATGAAACCCGATCCCTTCCCCCAAAGCTTTTCGACAGTGAAAAAAGCTGCTACTCTCCTCACGATCGCTGTTCGTTGTAAAACAAGTAGCGTTTTATAATGCGAACGAAAAAAAGCTTTGATTACGACAATGACCGGTTGGAAGGCAAAAGAGGGGTTTTTAGGGGGGCTGGTGCCAAGTGGAGGCTTTTGCCTTATAAGACAATATGACAACCCGTTGACTTCGCATGCGAGTGTCTGTGAGCCCGATCGCCGGCGCTGGTGTGCGTTGAAAAACCCAAGAAATTCCCACAATAAAACAGCAGCAATAACAATCCAACGACCAACAACAACAAAAGCGAGTGACGAGGTAAGCGGGCAAAAAATACAATAAAATAAAATAAAACTCAAACAGTTGGCGTTAAGTTAAGTTAACAAACCAAATACAAACTTGGATTTTGGGTTTCTGCTTCAGCAACAAGTTTGCTCAAGTTCAAATTGGTTTGAGCATATAGAAATCTGATATATGGACACACGAATACAAGTGTCTGAAAATAATAATAATATGTGCAATAATTTAACTGACATTTAAGGAAAGAAACGAGGAAATTTCGATAATTTTTAAGTTCTTATCTTTTTTTTTGCACTTCCTTCTACGCTTTTTGAAAAAATGCATAATTAAAGGGGTTTAATAAAAGGAAATTATATGAATGAATTTTTGCAGATAAACAAAGAAAAGTTTCCAAACTATAATTTAAATTACTGGTATATGTATTTTTTAAATGGATTTTTACCAATAAATAAAGCTATGTATCTTTCTCATCTTATTTTTTTTACTTGATTCTTCAGATTCTTTCTCAATCAAATCTTGTAGTTTCATATCGAGTCTCTGCTCGCACACAGATCGTACGGCTAAAAAACTAAAAAAAAAACTGAAAACAAAGGTGAATTGTTTAGTTTCTGTTTGTTTTTGTATTCCATGCCTTCGCTTTTATGGCTTTATGATTAGTTGACGTAGTCGTTGTTGATACTGCTTTTGCCATATTTTTTGCACGGGTTTTTTAGTTTTTTTTTTGCCGCTAGGCTACACGTGCTGTTGATTGACTTTCACACACAAACAGTTGGCACATTTACATAAATCGCACACATTTACCTGACCAGAAGAGAATAATCTCTGGGAAAATGTCTTTAATTCGAGAACAATCTGTGGTAATCCCATAAAAATTCCACACCTAGGTCATTAGAAACATTAAAAAAACATTCAAGATAACCTCAGAATTGACCTCTGGAAAACAATAAATAATGTATAAGATTATTTGGCAATAATTTAAAACCCAAGTACGCTCGGCAATTAAAGCCCGGATCTTTTTTTGCAAAAGAAAGCGGCTTAAGAAAGTCAGCAGCGTACAAAAACAACAATTGTGTCACAAGCTTTAAAAATAAACGATGACAACATGGATTTTTTTAAGCTCGACTAACTAAAAGAGAAGCAGATGAGCTAGCAAAAGACAATACTCATTGTTGTTGGCTTCTCAGCACAGCAACGTGCCAATCGTTAGCATACGATTAAAGAGCTATACTCAACGATATTAGATATTAATAGACAAACGGGCAGGTAGTATAAAACATGAAATATGAAACAGAAAAGTTTGTTTCAAACTTTGTTTTGCTTTTGGGAATTCCCCCGTCGCCGGACGGGGCTGCGTCACAAGATCCCACAGCTTTGAATCCGTTGTCTTAGCCAGCTAGTCTGAGTCGAAGACACGTCTCCAGAAAGCAGTTAGACCAGAAATAAATACGGGGATTGCTCAATAATTAGATATGTACATATATCTGACACTTCAGCGTATTTTGTTCGGTCAAAGAAGTATAAAATCTGAACGTTTTCGTTTAAATTTATTTCAGCAAGTAATATTTTAATGGGTTCAATCGCCACAAATATTTTTAGCCATTACTGTAGCCTTTTATTAGGGCATATAAAAAGTAAGTAAATAAAATAAAAATTTTGGAAACCAAAAATTCGCAACAATGTTATCGTCCTTTGAATAATTTTAAACTTGTTGTCACGGTTTAAAAAGAACCGTTTAACACGGCATACATATTTATGTGTATGTAAGTTAAGACAAGGTAAAGATAGTAAAATAGAAGGAAAGCACAAATTTTTTTGTTAACATTGTTATTTTCAGTAGATTAAAAAAAAATTATAAAAATTGTTTTTTGAATTTTTAGAACATTTTTCAAAAATATTTTTAAATATTCTTACCATTTTTAGAAAAAATGTGTTTTGCTGTGATAACTTTAATCAGATTCGAGTTTTAGGAAGTAATAACCATTATGAAATCGTTTAGAACTGCGCAATATGGGAAATTCTATTTGCCCGGCACTTGACAGCCTTAACACTTTCACAAATAGCACCACCGCCCACTTGATCCGATCGCTCCTCCAACCTCGATTTCCCCTATAACGCCCCAACAACCCACACCCATTAACCTGTACGATATGATGTTGTTACTATTTACACAGGCGGCGAAAAACGGCAACGATATCGACAACGACCTTATGAGAAAAACCCAACGGCGCAGTTAAGAGTACTCCACAAGTCACCTGAAGTCGCAAAGTTCATAAATTTATTGACAGCGCAAATATTAAACGCAACGCTGTCTTCGCTTAATTTTAATTAATTGTATTTATTGTTGGGGCAGAGTTTTGGTATTTCTACAACGGGTTTTTTGCATATAACTTTTGGTTTTTTGCTTCAAATATTTATTTCTTGTATTCCCCGGTTTGCCAGCTTTATTTGTCCTTCAGTTTGGGTCATTGATTCATAATTATACAATTACGGAATTTCTTTATGCGAAAGGCACAAGTGTTTGTAATATTTATCGGAGCGGGAATTATCTGAAAGCTGTTTCGAGTTTTCCACACAAACGCGTGCCAAAAGAAGTTACCAGGCCATTAGGGGAACTACCTGGCCCAAAACCCACAAAGACCCACAAGACATGACCGTTGAAATAAAAGCCAACTGTCAAAATACGAATGGGAGACAAATATTCTAAAATAAACATATAAACAATCAAAAGTGGGGAGAAAAGACAATATCAAATTAAAAGTTGTTTACCACAAGACTTCTCGGCGCCGTTGGGCAATTTATCTACATACATCTATGTTCGAACTTTCCCAATGTGGAAATTAGCTAAAGTAAAGTGAAAAACCCAGATAGCTGACTGCAGCCGGCCGCCAAATGAAGCGAAAACAAACAACACAATTTAGCACAATTAAAGCCATGGATTTTCCAAGCCATGACGACGACGACTGACTTGGCAATGAAAGTGTTTTGAAAGCAACTCGGGCTCAGTTTGCTCCCCCATGATCACCCCCTGCCCGAACCACTTTATATCGCTCGATCGTTATGTCAGTGGATTCGCCTTGTTGACTTTCTTTCGAGCTATGAATGCGAAATGCAAATAACACCCGACTCAACCAAAATCGGCTGTGGGGATCGTCAGCCACGTGTGGGACTGCACAAAAAAATTAAATAAAAGAAATAAGTAAAAAAGAAAACACAGCTCAGCAATTAAGGCGCAAACGGAATTTGTGGAAATCCCAAAGAGGTCACCATTGTTGGAAGGAGATCAGCTTTAGGTTTTTTTGTTTTTCAACTCAGTTGCAGTTAGGATTTTCCTCGGACGTCAGGTATTATTCATTGCGTTACTTAACTTCCGTCACATTGTTTTTATTTTTTGCAATTAGCATGAGCTCATTGTAAGTTTCTGGTATAATTCTTACGGCGCTACTCACTCATGTTACTCATTGAGGATTTCTTTACCTTTTAAGTAGAGGACGTATTATGTTAGCTACTCCTACAAGGTTTTAGATCTTTAAGAACTCTATTATTTAGAGAGCTCTTGGGAAATTATACAATTAACAATAAGCAAGTACTTTTAATTTAATTTTATTTACAGCTGACAGTTTGTTTGAAAAGAAATAATCAAAACAAAGAATGGAAGTACAGATTTCCGCTTAAAAAAAGTATTTACCCTTGTCCAGTGTCTGTTAAAGTAAGTGAGCTTCGAGATTTCCGGTCACCAAACTCGGATTCTCTCAAATGCCATTCTTCAAAACTCCCAGATAAAAAAGGGAAACAAAATGCTTAGGTTTTAAAAGTGATCTAACCTTGTCCGCTGTCCGTTAAAGTGAATAAACTCTTGGGTCTTGGAAATACCAAGCTACGTTCACCCAAAAACAAAGCCGATTAAGTTTTCTTCGGATCTTGAATAAGGAAGTGAGCTAACGAATTACGCGGAGTGAAAAATTAGATCTTTTAACAGAGTATGTCATAGCCCCGACTCTCAACTGGTTCGAGACAGCTGCAAAAACGGGAGAGACCAGATTTAACCTTGTGTCTCTGACAATCGTTCGTTTATGACTAATATGTTGTTGTGTTCGGTACTATGTGCATTGATGTAAAACTCATTGATAGTCGACAGATTCCAGAATGTCGTAGATTTGAGAAGTCAATAAATAATGAATGCCTGAAACAGGTTTTCGATGGTGTAAGTCTAAACTTGATTAATTTGGTAGGTGTTTATATTCTAATTTTATTTTAAAGAGATCTGTTTCTGAAATCCCAGTCATGTTAATTGTGCACTTATTCCTCTCCTATTTATCTTAAAGCGGTTTTTTATGTGGCAATTTAAAAGCTACGCAAAATGGTTTAGGTTTTCCAGAATATCTGTTAACTCATGATTTATCAGCGGGTTTCTACGGCTATGAGTTTTTTTTTTAGAACACGAGACATTTACAGCACACATGGTTAAGATCCAGTAAATAACGTAATGTTCCAGGGGTAAAACCTGCACACTGATAATAGTCAGTTATCTTTTTTAATGCGAAAGGGGGCGAGGACGTTCCAGAGCGCAACTCGCTGAATTTGGAGAGTCGTATAATCGCACAGTAAACGACCACCTATGGGGTTTTCCTCAGCTGATAACAGTTACCAATGTCTGCTGACGATCGAACACCGCTGGACATATCTCATTTGTTTTTTTTTTTTTTGCCAGCTTATCAGCCGGGGAAGTACTGGAGTGAATGCTCTTAATTGTAATTTCAGTTGCCAGGTCACAGATTTCATTGGTTCTTCGTTTAAATAAAGATATGCATTAATACCTAAACCCACACATGCAGGACAAATGTGTGGTTCTGAAATTCCCTCGTTTGGTTTAACCGACATTTGTTTATTGCTTCCCACAGACCGATAAGAACAGACGTTTTATGTCTTCCCCAATACCCTTGGGGAAAATTCTAAACTAAACCTTTCAATGGAATATACGCAGAATCCATGGTAGCTGACCCTAGTCATCCATTAAACCCGGCTTGGTAATCCCCAAAAAGTTTTAATTTGAAAATGGTTTATTTTCACAGATAAGTGAATGACAATCAATCTATTTGTGGGCTTTATTATCAACAATGGGAATTTTTGGCATTCTTGGTTTTCTAAAGAGCAAAGCAAACAATGTTGTTAAGCGAACCGAACCAGAGAAATAAAACCAATACTATTTATAGAGGCTGTCCTCGAGAGCCTTGCGTGCGTTTATTTATATAATCGCAATCCATTTCCCAGTTGCGTGTTGGTCGCGTTAATGAGGCCCAAAAATGGATTACGACCAAGTTACAGGCGGGCGGTCGGCCCCTAAGCATTTGGCCATAATTACTATTGTGGGGATTTCCAGATTGTACAGAAATATTTTTTGGAGGTCTCTAGTTTCCACCTTTGTGCCGTTGATAACGAACCTTTCCCAATTTCCGTTTTTGTCTGCTTATAATCGGCCTAATGTTATCATTATTATATTGGTATTATTTGTTTTTCTTCAGCTGCATTCTTTAAAGTCTGCTCTTGCTTGGCGCAGAGCCAAAAAGGAAAATGTGGCCTATATATAGCGCATTTTTTCGCACTTTAATACATTTAAAGAATCATTTAATTTCATTTAGTAAAGAATTTTAAATTGGGAATGGAATGACTTTAAATTTAGAGAACACTTTTTTGGTTTTGGAAAGCCAATCTTGTTCTCCAAATTATGGTGTAACATGTTTTCTGAGAAGGATTTACAAATAAATTCTAAACGAAAAACATTCTGTGTCTGTGTGTTTATAACCAGGGATGCTGACGTCATTGCTGATGTAGATCGCTTTGCACCATATATACTGTGTTTACTTAGTAATCTGCCTTGTATACACAAAACTGCCCCCGAAGTCCCGCCTCGAATATTTTGAATTGCTTTCGAATTTAATGCTGCGGCAGTGGGAAAACCCAGAAATTTCAAACAGGCGAAATATTCACAATCGTCTGACCGTCTCGTTTCTTTTTGCTTTGTTGGTTTTTAATAGTTTTTGTCGGAAATGTCTGCGTTTTTGCTTTTGGCTGGCCGAAATACATTATATGCCGTATCTGAGCAGGTTATATATAGCATTTACATATATATCCACAATATGCGGAGCAGCTGTTTTGTGGAGCTTCAAACCGGTTGACGCTGCTTAAAGCTGGCCGATGGGTAAAAAAAATGTTTGTTCACCAAATGTTTGCGACTCACGAATTCGGATTTTATTTTTGGCAAGGTTATACATAGCAAAAAAAAAAACAGAGGTGCAAAAAGGCCAATAGAAATCGATTAAACAAGCGAAAGGTTAAAAGCAAATAACTTTGATTTTGCAACACTTTCTGAAAAGTTTATTAACCTTTTTTAAAGAGTTGAAGCGGTAGTTAAAAACGTTTACTTTCCGTTCAATGAAAAATAAAACAGGAGATCTGAGTTTTTAGTATAAAATTTCGAAATATTCTTCGAAATAGTATGCAAATTAAAAATTGGGTAAACATTTTCTGGACCTTTACCTAAAATACAATACAAATTAAAACTGTTGTGCAACAGAAATTTTGGCAAGCATGCCAAAAAATGGATTATTAATAAAAATTTGAATTTGGAACCTTTCTTAAATACACCCTTACACACATACAATGTATGTGGGTGGCACCCCCACATACCAACGCCTTTTAAATCGATAATTCGATTTCAGGTCCGCGAATACAGAGTAAAAACCAATAAGGAAATAAATGTTAATGATGGGACACGCCTGCCTTTACGCGCGGAAAATAAATTCAATTTAATATGATTTCCTTGATACAATATTCAAAATTAATGCGAGAGAGCAAAACAAAGCAAATCAATTGAATTTCCATTTCAAAAAGCGTCAATGTAAATGCCTTTCTGGTTTTCTTCATCCAACAAAGAAATAAACATTTTTCCTATCCTTGTATAAATTGTTTTTATTATACTCTGCTGACGTCTGAAACTTTGCAAATGTTCTTTGCGCTTTTCATTTATTTTGGTTGATCAATAACGCAAATGAAAATGGAAATAAGGCGAAGGGTTGTTTCTTTAATCATTTTACGAGCGAAATTTTCAAGCGAACTGTGTCGGGGAGGCCAATGTATTTTTGGCATCTGCTCAAAGGCGTCTATATGTACGTCTATAACGTATATACATTCTATATGGCAGACGACAATGTCTCGCACTGTGGCTAGCCGTTGGCGGGACACCAAATATATGTAGAGCTACATACATATATAATGTGTACAGTTTTGGCACAGATTCATATTTATTTTTGATAAATGCCTCTAAATGCTGGTCCAAAAATAATACATTTTGCAAAACCACATTTAGCTTTTGGAACGAAAAAATTCCGATAATTTAGCAAGTAGCTCAAAGAACTTTAATTTGAGTAAAGAGTAGTTTAAGTTTACTCGTTTTTTAAATAGTAGTGGTGGGTTTTTAACATAAAAAATACTAAGATGTTTAAAATATATTTCCTGTAAATTTATATACAAAGCAATATAGATAAAACATACCATCATAGTTGCGAATCTCCAGATCGGCGGGCAGACGGGCGTAGCTGAGGGAGCTAACCGCCTTATCGTTGGAACGATGTCCGTACTGTCGGTGGGCCTCATGGATCTCCGTGGCTCCAAACTTCTCTGTCAAGGCGCGGACGCATTGCTTCTCCCCGGCGATACAGGAAAGATGGAGAGCGGTATTTCCATGACGATCGCGGACCGTGGGCTATAGAAATGAGTAATTATGACGTAATAGGGGTTATTAAAAAAGTTTGGAAAATTATGAAATAATTTTTGCTTAATAAAACGTTAGATTGGATTCTGAGTAACACAGTATTTACTTTAGATTTGTAAAAACCACTTCCAAAATAAGTTTGAAAGCCAAATTTATATAGGCTCATCGATTGTAAACATTGAATTTCAATGTTTAAAATACCTCTTTTAGATACATAACTATGGAAATGATTAGCTTAAAATTCTTTAAGTGTTTCCATCTTGGTTGTACTGAATATTACCTCTGCTCCGGCCAGCAGCAGCATTCTCATGATATTCGGCTGTGTAGTGAGGGCGGCCAGGTGAAGGGGAGTTTGGGCAACATCGTTCTGGATGTTGAGAAGGCATGGATGCGGAGCCATGCGAATTAAGGCGGTCACCACGTCCACGGATCCCGAAATACAGGCCAGATGCAGAGGTCTGAAATAAGCAAAAGATGCACAATGAATTTGTGGGTTTATGTACCTGCCTACCGGCACCCGCACTTTCTTCCCTTCCTGTACACTTGTCATCGGGCTTGTGGCGGCGTAAAAACCCAAGTAAGTTAAGTTAAGGTGAAAAAATAAGAGGTGCCCCGAAAAACCTGTTCCCGTACCTGCCCACATACCAGGAAAACCCCGAAGCCTGACTAAAACACATGTGTCAGTCGCGTTTCTCGCCTCAGACATACAATGGTCTTTGAGTGATTCACGAAACTCTCCCCATAGCTCGCTTGGTGGTCAGTGCAGTGTCGCGGCGTCTTTGTTATTTTGGGAAATTTTGATATTCTCATCGGAAATACAGCACGTACAAGTTCCAAAAAACATAGCAATGATTCAAAGGCTGTGCCACAAAGCGATAGTCATAGCTTGTAGTCAAATTTTTGGAAGGAATGATAACTTTCAAGTGCGTTCCAAATAAAATACATCCTCTACTTAAATTCTATTTTATTTATGTTTTTAGTAGCGATAAATTTCAGAATTTATCAGTTTTTCTAATTTAGTAACAATGCTTGTTCAATGTGTATTTGCATAATGTGGGTTATTCAAAGAATATTTGGTGTTACGTCTGTCTAATCAAAGCCAAACAATTTCAGTTTCGGTTTTTTTTGCGTAATAAGGACAACATTCGTAGCCCAGTGACCCTAAAAATAGTTTGTATGGGAATATTAGAAATTTTTGTAATAACTATCAGTTTAACGACGTTAACAATATAAACATTAAACATTAAATTGTTTAATTAAAGTCCCCAAAACTCCAAAATTTTTGCGACTGTATCCCCCCAAAAACTGATATGTCCCATGTGCACTTACGTGTCGCCGTCGTCGTTTTGCTGGAAGAACTGCTCCCAGGCGTTTATGATGCTGATACTGCTAAGCGGAGCGGATGAGGTTGCTCCTGATCCCGCGGGATTCGGATTCTTGGTGTTGGCTGTGGCTGTGGAGGATTGAACCTTGCTGCTCTGGCCGAGATTGTTGAGCTGTTCGCCACGACTAGCCAAATTGCTTTCGACGGTCCATTGTGGGATTCCTGTGTCCGTGCTGTTTTTGAGACGCATCGAAACGGCGGTGGTGATGTCCTGGTGCTCCTCCTTGTCCTGTTGCTGATCGTCCTCTTCGTCGATAATGCCGGAATCGAGGACAACGGGTTGTGTCTTATGGGGTTCCGAAACCTTTTGATTCTTATCCTCTAGATCCTGCTGCTCCTCGGATTCGTCGGTTATCTCCTCGCTAAAGATCTGCGAGGATTGGGGGCCAGAAATAAAGCCCGAATCGCTGGTTTCGTTTGGCACGGCAAATTCCTTTTGCTTGTTAATGGCGGCCGTTTGATCTTGTGTTTTGCCGCCAAATTTACCGCTAGTGGGTGATAAGGGTGAGGGGTTAGCTGCGTTTGGGGGGGCACGCTGCTCAACACTGGCAGCGCTGCAGCTGCAGTCACTTGTTGCTGTTGCCTTTGTTGCTGCCTCCGCTGCTTTTGTTGGGCTCCACATTTTCGTGCTTTTCCGGACTCTCTCTGTTGGACTGCAAATACATATATGTTATATACATATATATTTGTCGTTTTGAACTTTGCTTTGAGCTCAGTCTCTCTCACACACACACACACACACAAAGAGGGCGCTCACACGTAACTGCTCCAAGTGCGAGTGAAACAAACATACAGACCTAAGCGAACAAGTGAAAACGCAATAATTTTCTAGATTAAAGCAATTTATAATTTTATATACAAGTGTAGCCAGAGAAACATAAAACTTAACATTTCTCTGGTTTGGTTAATTTTTAATTTTCATTTTGATGTATATGTATATTTTTTGCCTTTTTACATTTGTTTCACCCGCACACACACAAACATACAGAGGGAGATTTTATCTCTCTTTTCACACAGCTTCCTTTTTTTTCCTCATTCTTTTCAGGTTGTTTTTTTAGATTTGGTCACTAAATTAATATTTTTCACTACCTTGCTCGCTAATATTGTCTTGCAAAGTTTGCTTTAACACGCGTTATTTTGAATTTAACTCAAGTTGATTTGTAATTCTTCAAATCGCATAGTAGCCGTGCACGTCTTGCTTCTTTCACGTTTCGATACGAATTGACGTCTGGGAGCCAGTTATAATGTGAAGTATATAGTCGTTATATAGTATCAAAACAATTTGCTTAAGCTGTGTGGGAGCTCCCCCAGTTAAAACTGTATGGGTGAGTTCCCGTTTCGTTTGAAGAGATGGTGTGTTAGTGGGAGAGAGCTCCAAAAGAGAGCCGTAACAGGGTTGCCGGATCGCCAGCTGAGCGCCAAGTTTAAATCCCACAACGACAACCGCAGTAGCAACAAAAGCAACAACAATAGCGTTACAAAAATATACATATGTATTTACGTTTTACTTACTGATCGGCGAGTTCTACCGAGCGATGTTCAGGGCTCTGTGGGCGAAATGCGTATGGCGAACATCAGGGAAAACAACAATTTCATTTTAAGGTGACCGCGCAGAAATGGTTTTGCCTCTGCTGCGCAGGATACTCTCTGGAATTCGAAAACTGGAAACTCGAATATTTCTACCTGGTTTCCCAATCTTTCGGTTCTTCACATGGCATGGGCTCACAGCTTCTCGGCTGAATTTCCGTGCGATCGATTTGTCATGCGGCCTCCTCTTGGGTTTTTTATACATTTAATCTTTCTTCTTTAATGCTATATCATTAAATTTAATTAAGTATTAATTGTATAAGGGATTTATTTTTTTCGTAAAATATTTAAGCAACAAAATAAGGGAGGTATAGATTAAGAATTGTCATTAAATTGTATTTTATATTGCAATCTCTGTCAGGGTTTTTTATGCTTATTATCATTTAGGGGTTTTATTTGCATTAAATCATCTACATTTTTGGAAATTCTCCACTTGGAAACTCAGATTTCATCACACTTTGTCGTCATAAAAAAAGAAAGTGGAAATAAAACTGTTTTTTTCAATTTACTGCTGATAAGAATCTTGCAATTATCTTGTGTAGAGAAATTTATTTTTGGTTACTTTACTGTCAAGAACCGTGGTTTTCATAGGCTTTGCGGATTTACTTTCTTTCAATTGTTGAATTTACATTTTTAGAAATTTATTTTTTATAAAATTACCTTTATGCAGTCATTTGATTCTCCACCATAATAGCATATTTTCTGCATTTTATGGTTTATTTGGAGTACTTTGTCATGCTTTAAAAATTCTTAAAAGTTTTAGAGTTTACATTTTAATTTAATCTTATATAGATAAGAAATTTTATTGTTATTTTGTGTTGGTCACGCGTACTTAATATCATTGAAAGTTTGTTTTTCAATTAAATTATAAATATTTAGTGCCAAATCACCATGGAATCTACATACATACGTAAGGGGACTTCTCCAATAGGGATTTTCAATAGACTGGTAAATAAAGACATATAAATTCAGAGACTTAAATCTTTTCTTACATTTAATATAAAATATTATTTATAAATGTTTTTATAACTTTTGGTTTCCCGTCAAGCTTTTTTTTAGTGGTTTTCATTTTTTTTTTAATAATAACTATAAGGATTTATTGCTTTAATTTTTCGTTTAAGTTGTGCTGAAAAAAATTTAGTTGATAGATTGACTAAAATTGTGATAACTAATTATTTTTATTTAGGGTTTTGGGTTTTCACTTTCTTTCATTTTATGATGCTGTATATTGAGGAATTTTGATTTCTTATAACATTTATTAATGATAAGCATTTAACATAACTTTTGAACATACATACATACATATATGGTGAATAATATTTTTACAAAAACAAAAAGATTTACAATTCGTATACAAATTTGAAACTAATTTAAGGTTGATTAATAAATTAGTTTTACTTTACTAATAATTTACTTTTACTATTTTAATTGGTAAAGTAGAAGATTTATACCCAGATGAATGTACTAAAAATTGCGGTAGACAATAATGGAACCAGTCTGGACCTAAGGACATCATCTTCCCTTTAATTAATGATGTGGTCACATTGAAACATTATTTTCCGATGGCTTCTCAGTGTTATGGGTCAATAGGACTATTCTCTGATTGCCTACTGTGATAGAACAAAATTGACATTTGTTTTCTTATTTACATTTGCCTTGTAAATGCATCTCCTAGAAAAAATTGCAAATGTGCCAAGTAAAAATAACATAACTATTTTATTAACCATTAAATACCAAAAAAAATGTAAATTAAGGCTTATTTGCTAGTTTATTGCTGTCTTATTTTTTTATCCAACATCTGACTTAGCCTTAAAATCTCATCGCATATCCCAAAAGTAGAATTTGGTCGCTGTTGCAGAAACACCGCCTAAATACAAACAATCAATCAAGCAATTTTTATACCCTTGCAGAGGGTATTATAATTTTGGTCAAAAGTGTGCAACGCAGTGAAGGAGACATCTCCGACCCTATAAAGTATATATATTCTTGATCAGGATCACCTCCTGAGTTGATATAGCCATGTCCGTCTGTCCGTCTGTCCGTCTGTCCGTCTGTCTGTCCGTCTGTCTGTTTCTACGCGAACTAGTCTCTCAGTTTTAAAGATATCGAATTGAAACTTTGCACACAGCCTTCGATCCTTTGCACGCAGTATATAAGTCGGAACGGCCAGGATCGGACAACTATATCCTATAGCTGCCATATAACTGATTGATCGGAAATGCCATAACTTTAGTGTTTGTTAAGTTAGGAAGTTGGGATTTCCTATGGGTATTTTATTTGGCCAGTCAATCCGACCTACCAAATTTCATAAGGATCGGCCGACTATATCCTATAGCTGCCATATAACTGATTGATCGGTAATGCCATAACTTTTGGGATTTGTAAAGTTAGGAAGTTGGGATTTTCTATGGCTTTTATATTTGGCCAATCAATCTGACCTACCAAATTTCATAAGGATCGGCTGACTATATCCTATAGCTGCTATATAACTGATTGATCGGTAATGCCATAACTTTGGGATTTGTAAAGTTAGGAAGTTGGGATTTTCTATGGGTTTTGTATTTGGCCAATCAATCTGACCCACTAAATTTCATAGGGATCGGCCGACTATATCCTATAGCCGCCACTTAACTGAACGATTGGAAATGCCATAACTTTGGTGTTTTTAAAGTTAGAAAGTTGGGATTTTTTATGAGTGTTAAGAATGCATCATATGAATAATTTTGGAGAATATAATTCGGAATATTCTGCAAGGGTATTTCAACTTCGGCTCCGCCCGAAGTTAGCTTTCCTTTCTTGTTTGAAATACGTTCTTGTAAGTTAAATTCTTAATAAATTTGTATATGAAACATTTAAAAGGACAACGATCTGTTAAAAAGAGGAAACACTTAAAATAAAAACCTTTTTTTCGCTATCTTTAACTTTAAAAAATTCAATATTGTACAAATGCTTTACCATATTACCAGTAATATTGTGAACAGCTTATTTTGACAATGGAACTGTATGTATGTATGTATATTCATTGACTTTAATATGTCTGTATGTATATTCTTCCAAAAATATTTTAGGTTTTTCCCTTAATAAATCATGGCTTGTTGAAATTCCGCTTTTTAAGAAATACTGATAAGAATAACATGCGTACGACCTAAATTTTTACATACATACAAATGCCAATTCGATTCCCATGAAAAATAGTTTTAATCATACCGATTTCTTAATTCAATTTATTTTCTTTTGAAAAAACCCACAGAATCTGATCTATTGTTTTTACATTAAATAAACAAATTTGTTATTGTAGTTTTGTTTTTATTTCGCCCTTACTAACTATGTAAATACGTAATGACGGAGTAAATAACAGCTGTTACGTAAAAGCGGCTAAGAATAGGTTGGCAGGCCAAACTTCCAAATAAAACATAATCTTAATTTTTCTAAGATTCAATAAACAATAGGACGGCAAGGCATGCTGAAAAGAATGAGCTCTTATAGTGGTCAAAAACTAGTGACAGTGGTGAAGGAGCTGGAGAACTTTGCGCCGATTTCATTGTCGGAGAAGTGGGACAACGTGGGACTCCTAATTGAACCTCATCGTGAAAAACTAATAAAGAGAATACTAATTTCCAATGATTTAACAGAACCAGTGATGAGCGAGGCGTTGGCGAAGGATGTGCAGCTTATAATCAGCTATCATCCGCCAATTTTCAAGCCCCTGACAAGAATTACGCAAACGCATTGGAAGGAACGCGTGGTTGCCGCCTGTTTGGCCAATGATATAGCCTTGTATTCACCCCACACGGCTTGGGATAAGGCATGTGGTGGCGTCAACGATTGGCTCTCGCAGGCAGTAGATATCCTTAGTATCCGCCCTCTGGAACCGGAATCGGGCGCTCCACCGGGCACAGGATCCGGTAGATATATAGAAACCAAAATGGAGCTCTCCAAGCTGCTGGAATCCCTGCAAAAGCACATAGGGAATAGCGTGCATATCGCACTCGCTGTGAGTCACAATCCAAATACCCTAATCCAAACCGTGGGTATTTGTGCGGGCTCTGGGGGATCCTTACTAAAAGGTATCCAAGCGGATCTCATTATCACCGGAGAAATGTCGCACCACGAACTGTTGGAATTTACCCACAACAATACCACCGTACTGCTTTGCAATCACAGCAACTCGGAGAGGGGTTTCCTAAAGGTATTCTCACCTAAACTGGGGGAATCCCTAAATGGAGCTTGTGAGATCCTGGTATCTGAAGCAGATAAGGATCCTTTGGTCACTGTGGCGAATGATTTCACTAAGGATAAAAGCATTTTTGTTGACTGCTACAAACAATAAACTAAAGCATTTTAATTGGTTATTTAATATTGCTCAAATTCTGGGGTATCTCTTAAAAAGAACCCACAAACTTTGTTGATAAAGATCGTAAAGATGAAGACCAATTGTTTATCGTTTCCTAAATGCATCAGAAATGAGAGCATAAGCCCCCTATATTTTCATTAAATGGAAGATAATCTGAAGCATTTGAATTACATATCCTTTATGTTTATTTAAAATTGTAGGGGAAAGGAAAGGGAACCCAAAACCTTGTTTGATATTTTAATTTAAAAAATAAGAACATTTTCGTTTTACAAAAATGGCAATGCCAATTCCAATTGGTTGGCATTTTTTTCTTCGTGGTTAAACCGAGTTTTATATCATTCTGCCAACAAACCCTTATCATCCAGGTGAATTCAAAAACCATTTTATCGTTTAACAATGCATTTTCTGGCATCCGTAAAGATTACAAATATACTAAAGGATTTAACTTTCTTAGCTTCTAGACTTGATCCAGCTTGAACTTTCCGCCCTTGCTGGCGGCGTCGTTGCGATGAAGTTGATATAGTAGACGCTGCTCTAAATGCTTCACAGCTGCCACCGTTAGCACCAGGGTGTCGTGCTTTAGCATGGAATACACGTTTAGGCCAAATGATGGCATCAGATTAACATAGCCCAAATCGTCGCTGGCCTGACAAATGTTGGCTGGGAACATGTGGTCTCTGGGAACGAAGGAAAATATATGAATTAAGCTATCAATATAAATAATCATAAAAGCAGTAATAGAAAAGGTACTTAGTTTCATTACCAAAATACTGCATGTACAGATATAACAGAAATTCTTCATATTGTTGTTTTCTTTTTGCTTATTGCAATAAATATTAGGAGATATAAAGTAATATTAAAGGGTATCATATTTGTAATTGTTTGTAAATATTTTTTCGATGAAAAAGTAAGTTTACTAATATCAAATTACGTTCTCTGTACATATAATTAAAGAAGGAAATTAGATTGGAATGTATTTACTTTAAAATATGTTCATTAAGTACAACATTTGGTTTCGATAAAAAGTTCATTCAAGAGCATTTTAAAGTTATTAAGTAAAATCCGACTTGTTCTATCACTGTTGATATGGTTATAATACTCACTCATCCACAATCAAGACAGAGGGTCCCCAGTTCCGTTCGGCGATCAGATCCTTGAGGAACTGGGCATCCCCAGTGGGTATGTCCACGTTATCGACGATGTGCAGATCATCCTGGGCCAGCTTAACGCTTAGCGTTGAGGTCAGTCCTAAGACCCTTTTGTAAAAAGGCAGCATGTAAAAGTGGGTGGTGGGCGATCTGGGGCCGTGCACCACGCCACCACCCTTGAGCATAGGAGAACGGAGGGACCCATGACGGGCACGACCTCCGCCCTTTTGGGGCCATGGCTTCCGTCCGCCACCGCGCACTTCCGCCCGTGTTTTCGTGTGTGCCATGCTTACATAACGATACTTGCGCTGCCACTCCACATTCTCCTGGATGATGTCCACCCGGGGCTGGGCGGCAAACACATCCGGATGCAGTTCAATCAGACCGATCTTCCGCTCGGCCACTTCATCCGTATTCTCGATCCACGCTTGCCGGGCCGTGCTCCTGCTCACTGGCGAGTAGGCCGTGTAATCTTGCGCCAGAATCAGCGGAGATTTGGTCGCCAGAGGAGCGGTCACCGCCACTGGGGATTCGGTCACCGCATGTCCTTGGTTGCTGCTTCGACCGAAAGTCCTGGCCACGGGATAAAGCACCTGCCTGGATCTATTCAAAATATTTTTCAACATTTTCCGGCAGCGTTCTTCAGTGTGAACGAATCTGAAAAGTTGAGAAATACCGACATCCAAGGTGGAACAAAGAATGTGGTAAAAATACCAGTCGCAAAGCGAGATGGTTACACCAACTAACCGAAAACTTTAAATATTTTATAAAAACGTAGCACAATTCTAATCATTATATTTATGTCACATTTTGTTAGATATTCTAGTTTTTAAATGTAGGTAAACGAATTTGTTTGAGGTCTGATATTTTAGTAGTTTGTAAAAATTACTTTTTAAGTGCCGAAATGTAAGAAATTTAACTGTCCTAACTTATTCTTATTATTTCCTATAAATACATGTAGGTCGGGATATAGTCGTTTTATATTAATTTCAACATGGGTTTTTTATTTAATCATTTTTGGAAAATTATAGCTTAAGAAAATAAATTTGATATTTCTATTATAATAGGATTTTTATAATATTGATAAGTATTATGATCAGAAGTAAAATTACTGTATTTTCAATATATAATAGCTATTGTATATTTATAATTCCGATAAATAAACTGTACCTTAGAAGCAAACAAATCTGCCTTTTTATTTTCTTTCAGAACGAGCGATCTTGGCAAAGACATCGGTTTTTTAAACTACCTGCTGCCTGCATTTTAACAGACTTAGGTAGAAATGGTAATTGGTGATTCTTTCCCATATATTTTGTTTGAAAATGTAGAATCAGGTAAAGTACCCTAGAAAGTAGTCGAACGCATACTATAAATAGCTAGACCCAATGGAACAGAGCTCAGTCGCAAGAATACCTTCAAGAATATTTCATATAGTCGTACTCCCAAACAGTAGCAAAATGAAATTGTTGGTAAGTCCTCATTAACATGTAGGAATCTTTTCAAACTATTTTAAAATTATTAAACTAATTAAAAATTCCATTTGTTCTTTAGATTGCCTTTTTGTTTGTTTTGCTTGCCATTTCGTCGGCGCTTCCCCAATTTAATCGCTGGGGATCTCTGCAGCAGCAGCAACAGCAGGGAAGTTCAGGAGGATATGGAAATCTTGGACAGCAGCAGCAAGAAAGTTTCAACGGATTTGGATCTATTGGTCAGCAGCAACAGCAGGAAAGTTCAGGCGAATATGGAAATCTTGGACAGCAACAGCAAGAAAATTTTGGCGGATTTGGATCTATTGGTCAGCAGCAACAGCAGGAAAGTTCAGGCGGATATGGAAATCTTGGACAGCAGCAGCAAGAAAGTTTCGACAGATATAATTGGTTTTATGGATAATATAGCAAATGAACTTTATATGAACTTTATATAAACAAAATAACAAATAAACAGAAAATATTTAAAAGAAAATCGGTTTTTATTCTTTATCTAAATTTATTAATTTTTAACTGGAATTCGGTTGATGGCTCATAACACAGGCCAACAATTTTTAGAACCAAAAACTGGACACACTTGTTCTTATTCAATTTTTCGCACCTATATGTATATAGGCATAGAAATCGAAATGTACTCGATTTGTAACTGCAAGGGAATATAAACTTGCTGAAGTTTGCTTCCTTTCTTGTTTTATTATAAAATGATTTTTATGATATATCTAATTATGCTGATTAAAAATAAAATTAGTGTCTGTTAAACATAGAATAGCTATTGTACTAACTAAGCTGTACTTTAGAAGAAAAGAAATCTGCCTTTGTGAACGGGATGACCTTCATATTTTTATTTTCTTACAGAACGAGCGATCTTGGGCAAACATCTCGATTATTTAAACTACCTGCTTTCCTACATTTGAACAGACTTAGGTAGAAATGGTAATTAGGGATTCTTAGATATTTTCTTCGAAAATGTAGAAGTAGGTAACAAACTGTAGTATCCTAACGAATGCTTAAAATAGACCCGCTGGAAAAGAGCTCAGTTGCAAGAATACCTTCAATAATCTTTCATATAGTCGTACTAATTGTCCAATCAAAGAATTTATAAATAATATTATATATCAAACAAACGTAATATGAACACCACATGGGCTGTATTACAAATAAGCAAACTTATTATTTCTTCACATTTCTATTTAGAATTAGGATAAGTGATACAAATATTAAACAGAAAATATTTAAAAGAAAACCGGTTTTTATTTTTTATCTGGAATATAATTTTTTTAACTGAAATAAGTTTGATGGCCCGCAATCTTACTAGAATTAATTGGTTTTTAAGCAGTTATTCGATTATGCATTTAACTTTTGCATTGATTTAACTGTACGATTTGCACTCGTTTGAATTGCCCACTTTGGGTACTTATGATTGGGAGCTTTCCAAAAATCTTGGTATTTTTGCTGAAACTCCCAATCATAGTTACCGCACAATTTTATAGAATCCATTGGCACTGGCACATGGACAGTATCTGGTCTCCTGATCCTCGAACTTTTGGCGGCAGGATATTGTTGAAGTTGCACGCGATGATTCATACCAATCTGAAGTATTTTGTCCAGGTTCTTGTGGATTATTATGGCAATATACTTTTTTCGAAACTTCGGAACAGCTTTTACTATCTTTTTGGAAACGGAAACTGGAGTCATATAGGACCTTAACATCGCCGTCCTCGATATCTTCGGGAGCACATGGACAGCGAAAAGGCACTTCAGACTTAAGCATGGGTGTCTCTTGATCTTTCGGTTGGGGATATTTACTACAAGTACATGTTATATTTGAGGGAACTTTCTCTACTTTTCGAATAGACTCCTTGGCAGCCTGATGTTTCCTGCACCAACTGAAAAATCCGCTACGCTTCGAGGATTTCTTATTTCTGTCTTCTATTTTAATTTTTGTTTTATTTTCCTTGTCAATTTTTTTTCTGTATTGGACCCCTGGACCTGATCGCTTTTCAATAATTCCATTTTCTGATTTTTTATTCATTTCAGGTTTATTTTCTTGAGGAGGCTTTTCTTTTTTTTTGAAACATAGAAATCCACTAGATTTTGATGAAGGTGATTCCTTATTTGGTTTGTGGTTTTCTTGTGGATTTTTGTCCTTTTGCTTGAAACATAGAAATCCACTAGATTTTGAATGGGATTTCTCTATTGGTTTGTGCTTTTCTGTGAGTTTTTGGTCTTTTTGCTTAAAACATGCAAATCCACTTGATTTTGATGGAGATTTCTCTTTTGGCTTCGACTTTTCTTGGGGATATTTTTCCGTTTGCCTAAGACAGCTAAATCCACTCGATTTCTTATTTCTCATAGGGCTGGGTTCCTTCTCCCGAGGAGGTGACTCAAAATTTGTCTTTGATTTACTTTCATTTTTAGGTGATTTTTCACAACAAGTAATTAATGAAATTTTGGATTTGTTTATTTTCTGATCTTTGTATTCTATCAATTCTTCACTTTGACAATAACACGGACTGGGGTTTTCTTGAGGAGTTTTTTTATCTCTAGAGCCGGACGAGTGGTTCTTTAATGGGATTTCATCTTCGATATGATTAATAAAAGGGCAACCTTCAGAACATTTCCGTCGTATATTTTTTTCTTCTTTGAATTTGTGAAAATTTTCTAAAATATGCTTGTCGTAGCTATTCAAAATGGGGCTTGTTAAAAGTGGATTATGCCTATTTTTAACAAAAATAGGTGCTTGCTTACCAGGGCTAATGCATACTACTATGGTTTCTACGGATCCGGTGTTTCTTTGCGCTTTAGTTTTGCAGGGACAACAATATTTCTTGATTGCTTGACGATCGCTTTCAAGAGGAACATATCTCTTACATGTATTGCAGGCCATTGCTACGATTTTATCGTCTACATATACATCTGATCTTCCACTATTTTGACGACTTGTATTTCTTTGTTTTATTTTAAGTCGACGAAGATCGGTAAAGAGAACTCTTTGACGATTGGGGCAATCTGCAGAGCATAAATACTGTTCATCTCGATCCATTGATTTTTTTTCCACTTTTGTTGATTTTTTTTCAGAGCACCTTCTATTATGGGCATAAGCCGCGTTCCCATTTTCATTTGTTTTATCGGGGCAATCTGGAATTCCATAAACTTTTTTTTCATATCGATTTTTTTTATAATACTTATTTTGATCCACTCGATTTAATCTAACTGGGCATTTTTGATTAACGCAGACTTTAAAATCATTAGCTTCTTGTTTTATACAATTACTTCTATCGGTGATAGAACGATAACGTTGGAAATTATAACAATCCTCAGGACAGGAGTCGGGATCTTCCTCAAACTGAATGTCCTTGTCTTCAACATTCCGTTCTAGACAGTTGGGATCATCAGAAATATCACTTAGAATTTTTCCCTGAGCGATTGGAGTTCTTTCCTTGTACGATGACTTTTTTCCAGAACGGACTCTATGCGAGGTTACATTCGTATATCCAGTTTCGTTCGGTGCCATATATATACTTTTTTTATCAGGACATTTTGGATTGTCACACAATTGTTTATCGTATTTTCTTTTAGGTCCGACTCTATAAGAATTGTCGGCATAAGTTGGACATTTATTTTGATCCCTAATCATACGGTATTTATAGATGCAGTTTGGGTTCTCACTACCTTTGATATCAGGTGCTTCATACCTTTCAGTTTTGTATTTTATTCTTTTTTCGAGCCAATGCGAATTTTTTCCCAAATTATCTTTACTGGAAACCCCATTTAATACATCTGGGCATTTGCAATTATCGACAATTTCCAAAGCTAATTGCTTATAACGACTCTTGAGACAGGTAAAGGAGTCTTGATTCAGACATACTTTAGGGCATATATCTAAGACATCTTCGTCCCCTACGTTTGGCTGCCTTTCCAAGCAAAGTCTTCGAGTGTCAACCGTATTAATTCGTTCCCTATAATTATATGTTTTTCTTTTGCCTGAAAAAATTCCTTTTTCAAATTGAGGATTGTTGCACGAATTCTCTTTTTTTGGAACCCCATTTAATCTATTATTTGTAACTCGATCTGATTTCTGGTTTCTTCGGGAAGTATAAACTTTAGTAACACGGGGACTTTCTTTCCTTTTATCATCTTGACTTGACATATTTGGTCTTGTGGGACAGTTTGGTGCGCACTCTTCTGTTGCGAAAGACCGTTTTATATAGCTGGGACTATTAAAACATTCTTGAGTATCTGAATAATTGGAGTTGTCGACGGATCCACGTTCACAAATAACTTGTCTTTCAGGAGATTCATGCAGTTCTTCTTGATAAAGTGGTTCTTCCTGATGGTAATGAGTGAAAGTCCTGTAAACTAATTCGTTTTCTGGACGGTTTGGATTCTCCCACGTAGAGCTCCTAAGTTCTTGACAAGTTTGTCTCTTCTCAGATCTTGAAACATTTTTAAATGAATTGTTTTCTGCGCAATAGGGATTTTCACAAAAGTCTTTATAGTTATCATCCGTGCCACCCTTTTGAAAAGGAACTTGCCGCTGCTTTTGATCAAAAAAGCATTCTGGATTTGGATCTCTTATGGCAATTTTCTTTCGCAAAATTTGATTCCTGTTCAAAGTGGGGTAAATTGAATTCTCCCATGACTTTGAATATATTATGGTTTCTGGGATAGGGTAATTTTCGCATTCTTTTACTGAATCCTCATAATTTCTTCCTGAAATTTCTTTACAGGATTTGTCGCAGTCCTGGAAAGTAACTCCCCCTCGACTGTCTGAAGCGACATCTGCCATAAATCTACTTTGATACGGGCAATACTCCGGACCATTGCATACCTGTTCTCTCTCCTTTTGTTCATAAACGCATGCACACTTAGGATTGCCCCTGGGCGAATCATTTCCCGTTGGATAGGATTGAGCTCTGTTTGAAATAGGGTGGATCGGATTATCCCACGAACTGAACTCTTTTAAATTTTCCGGGTAAGCACAATTTTTGCATATTTGTAAAGGTTCTTGATTAGTTGTTCCTGTATCGGGTACGTCATTGGGGATAGAGCTTTCTTTGCAGATTTTTTCGCAGTCTTGAAAGGTAACAACCCCTCGATTTATTGAGCCATCGTCTACTTTATAAAGACTTCGATATGGACTGCAATCTGGACTTCTACATATTTTCTTTGAATTCTGGCTTGTAGAATTTGTTGTATCCCTTGAACCCTGGTTGTATGCTGAATCCGTCATTGGTGTTCTAGCGAAAACACTTTCTTGGAAATCATCCATTTGAGGATTGTTTCTAATGCATTGAGGAGTTGTATATGATTGATTAAAGGATTGATTTAATCTTTGATTGTTATAATCTTCTTTGGGGTACTTGTTTTGTTCAAGGGGTTCATTTATATATTTAATGGGTTCGTTCAAGGTTTCCTGATTTCGATAATCATTTTCAGTACTTCTACTTATTCTTTCATTTTTAAAAGGTACCTTATCAGGAGCTGGTTTGGATCCATTTTTTAAGGAATCATTTTCGGGCAGGGCTGCCCTTTGAATTGTGTTGTTTTGATGAATATTTTCTCCAACATTTTTTGGACTTGCTGAATTTTTATAAAAAGGAGAATTCGGTAAATTTGTATATGAATTAGTTTGATATATGTTCGTTGGGTTTCCAACACTGGCGGGACCTGCTGTTCCATAAGCATTAGTTTGATATATATTCGTTGGTGCTCCAACATTGGCAGGAACAGTTTTGTTGTATAGGTTAGGATGATTGTGAAAAGTATCTAAGGGCTGATCGTGTGCTAAAAGAGAATTTTCTAGCTTGTAAGGGATATTTTGGGTACGGACTTGATTAACATATTGATTTGGAATCTCGTTGAGTTGGGCATGTCCTTTGCTGCATTTTAGTTTCGTACTTTTAGCTATTTTTTTTTATTCAAGCCTTTACATCCCTTTTTAATATTTATTTGCTTTTCCAGTCCAGTCAATGTTTTTTGCAAAATGTCTAATATTTCCCTCACGTTACATTTGCCATTATTGGGCATTCCTCCGATGACCTTTTGATCCTTATCAACTGTAAGTTTGCATTCACAATTTTCGCAGACCCGTTTTTTTGTTTTTTCAGAAAAGGCAGGTTTTTTTAAAGATCTCTTCCGAGTACAACATTTACTACAGCATCGACAGCAAGATCGACTACTTCTTCGTTTCCTAGTAGGGTTTGCCTTTTTAGTTTTTGGAACAAATTCTGGGAGCGATTTCAGTTCTACCGAGTTAGATTGTACTAATTGGTATTGCGCTATATCTGAATTAATTATTAGTGAGTTGGATTGTACTAGTTTTAATGGTTTGCTTTGTTGTTGATCTGGAGGTTTTTGATTTTGTTGGGACATTAAATTTGTTTTATCTGTTTTAACTTGCTTGAAATTATCTTGAATTGATTGTCCTATATTTGGTTTTACTGAATTTTGTAGCCCTTGATTCGATTCTTCAACTTGGTTGGGTTGTGCTTTATTTGAAGGCGTTCCCTGGGAGTTATCGGGGGTTGCATATATTCTTTTTGCTATTAACATTTCAGATGTCTGTGTAATGGCCTCAGTGCACATGACAACACCACTATTTATTTCTTGTCTGGTTCTCATTTCCAAGGATCCTGGAGATGATTCCTCATTATTAAAACTTTGAGTAGCTCTTTTAAGAGGTCGCTTTGAGGCTTTAGCTGTGATAAAAGTAAATAAATTATAATAGCCTTAATTAAGTTATGTTGTAAGCGTAACAATACCTTGTCTTAATTCCCGATTTAAAAAAGATTTGGACTTGAAGGATGCTTTAACCATCTGATTGTTATTGGTTTGTCCTTCATGTTTTGTTTCTTGACTATCTGAATCATCAGAATAGTATATTATGCGTTTAACGGAAGGACCTGATTCAGTCGTATATTTGTTCGTTTGATAAACATTGCAAGTGTTTATTCCATGAGTAATCCCCTTATTTTGATAAGCATTTTGTGCTCTAAATTCATCAAGGCTAAAATTATCTTCACTAGCTTCATAAGCAAGTTCAGAAGTTGATAAGCTAGCTTGCGAAGGTTCCGATTGCATTGAATATCCATTTAAAGAATTAAATGAATTATTAACACTACTTTTTTTTGATATAGTTTCTTGTGCTCTGGCACTTCCAACTAAGTTATCCCTCCTCCGTGGATTCGTGCAAAAACAATTAGAGTATTTTCTCTGAAATTTCCGATCATTATCATGAATGTTTTGTTTATTCATGCGTCTGTTTTCGGAACCGATTCTTGGTATATTCTGTTGAATTTCACCATGTTTTATAGATTTAATATCTTGGACTCCACCACTTCTAGATTGGTTTTGCCTTGTTCGTGCATTTGTACAACAACATTTGGATATCTTTATTTGAATTTCCGAATCTTGATCTTTATACCTACGTTCGTTTTCTTGACTACCTCTGGCCATATATTGTTGGATTTCCGTTTTGCTAGGCATGTTAAGGCTCCACTTCATATCAGCATTTGATGGAGGTTTGCTTATCTCCTCTATTTTATTTAGATAATCAGATTGACTTTGCCGATTCGGATTGTATTCCGCTTCCGTTTCGATATCCGTTTCCGAGGGACTGTAACCTCCAAAATTTTTAAAGGATTTTCCGGGGCAAGTTTTCGTACACTTGAAAGAAACCTTAGAGTTGCCGCTGATTTTAGATGGTGATATACATATCTTTCGATCTTGACTGAATTCCTCGCCGCTGTACACCCTCTGCTTTAATCTCTGGAACTGCACACTTACTTCACTGCTTTTGCTTAAGCTTCTTCTTTTACTACCGCTTTCGCTGATTGTCTGGGTCTGGGCCTGAGCTACAGAAACTATTTTGGTTTTCCTACCCCTTCGTCGTGATTTCTTATTGATAGTGCATTGGCACGAATTATCCGACTTGAGGGGCATACTAAGCTGGTGATCATAGGGTGTTCGATTTAGAATCGAACAATTAATGATCTCCTCCAGAGATCCTTGAGAATTATCTTGAAGTTCCTCTTTGGCTCTACTCACATTCAGCTGCCAGGTAGATGGATAAGTGGATGAACTGTGTCGAGATCTTGTGCTGCCCCTAGAACGTTCATTGATTTTAAGATTGTGACCACTGATGATTGGGTCAGCGTCTAGAAAGAAATAAGTAGAAATGGGTATTCATCGCAGTTAATATTCTGCATTCCCTCACGCACCACTTTGCTTCAGTTTCCTCCAGGAACGTGAGTCTTTCCTCTGAAGCACACATCCTGATAGTTTCCCTGCCGCCTTCCGCTCTTGCAAAATCCTAAAAGGATTAGCTGCCAAAAGCCTGTGCACTTTCTTTACCGCTCTCGACGACGATCTCTCCCTAATTTGATTAAGCAGTTGAGGTTCTCTGGTCAGAGAAGAAGGTACCACGATGCCACCCTTGTTCGGGACCAATTCAGTGGCAGCCTGGCACCTTCCAACGCTTTTGCTCAAGGCTCGTCGCAGGAGGATTTGCTGGGCGGTGCGCCGCCTTCTGGTAAGGTCAGTCATCTCAAAGGAGCGGAATTCAGGAAAGGCAGCTCGGAGGTTAAGTTACATTGCTGGTCAAATTTGTCAAATTTGACAGTTAAAAAAAGTTGCTATAAAAGTCACTTTATTTTTGGGTTTCCGATAAATAAGGGAACAGAAAAGTCTGGGCTGGGACTAGACGATCTCATAAACATGTTCACACATGTTTAAAACCCTCTCAAACTAAGTATCTGTGCATCTTCTAGAACTCTAGCAATAGCCTTTACCTATTTATTACACACGTTACTTAAATGTTTAAAAATACCAGGAATAATTTTTATCAACCATTAGAAGAGTTTTTTGCTTTCATTTTATTTATTTTTCGGTATAGAATACATCAAATATGTTTGAATAATCTCATTATAGTCCCCTTAAAAAAATAGTTTTGCTTGATGTCAGATCCTCAAAAATTGTCAGAGAACGTCAGAAAACTACCATTAAGAAGTTTTCTGGCATTAGCTGACAAAATATTGAGGATTTGAATATCTTAAATATATCGGAGAGATAAGTTGTGATACTATAAATCTGTTTCTAACACCTAAAACACCCTCCACATCCATAGTCACAGGTGTAGCAGCTCTTTGCCAGAGGTGCACAGCAGCAAGGATTATAGCAAGGATTGCAATAAGGACTGCGGCCGTATTCTAAACATCTGGGTTTCGGATTGAGTACAAACGGAGGATTTGCAAATCGATCGTAGTAGACTTTAGGAGCCCATTTCTTGCGCCGTTTTCGGCGTTTCTTTTTCAAGTAGCAAATACAATCGGCATTGGGTATGAGATCCCGTAGAGTACGCTCCAAATTGGTAAGATCACACTCGCAGCCAAACTTATCCTGAAACATTTGGCCGGGAACACAGGTGCATTTGCCCTGTCGATTGCAGGTGCACTCAGCTCTCGTCGTCAAACTCCTCTTCGTCAGGATCCGGAGATTCCGGAGCACATTTGCAACAGCGACAGGTGTTCGTTTCTCCTGTTGATATGCAAATGGGAACCTGTTGTCGGGTTAAGCCTCGATTAAATAAGGTTAACTAACAATATTTTATCCCTCACCTGAATGCATTTGTATGTCTTGTTTTTGGCATCGGTAACAATGACTTCCTGCATCTCCTGCGGGCTTTCCATTTCCAAAAAGTTTTCCATTGTGTTTTGTGGTGCTCCCATTTCTTCATCTCTTTCTTTTTCTGGTTCATTTCTGGGAGCTCTCGTTGTATCGGAGCCCTTACAATGACATGAGTGGCCCTTTCCGTTTCCACTTCCTACGAGACGTTGTTTGTTGTTTTTATTACCGCATGTTTGAAGGAAATCGTCGTTGGGATCATCAGTATCCACCTTATTGGGCGGACTTCCCGGTTGAGACTTCTCCAAATTGGGGCATCGACAATCGCGTCGGGCTTCTGTATGGCGATCAATACGTGGTTGGTCGGCGTGGACATTGTTAGAGTATCTAAAATATGGATTGCCTCAAGATTTAATCAAAATATTTTAGCATAGCAGAGAAATGCATTACCTTCTTGGCTGTCTCCTCCAGTCATCGTAGTATCTAATATGGTATACAAAAATAAATCTTAGTTTTTTTATTAAGAATATTAAATGCGCTACTCTACCCAAATTGATTATTCCGGTAGGCGTCGCTGTCAATGATGAGGAGTTAATTAATACTTGTGGACAAAACTAATGTATGTATCCTATACACACCTGAATCGGCGGTTGTCACTGTGGGGAAGAAAAGAGTTTAAAATTTTACTTAAATATTTTGATAAATGACTCACCAGCGAAAATGCTCTTGGCCGTAGTTAGGTCTTGGCCTTCCTCTGGTTGAAGGTCCTGATGGAGGTGGTGGATAATAGCTGAAAATTTAAAGAAATAAACTTTATAATCCAGAATATTAAGTTTGAAATTATTTTAATCTTACCCTCGCGGACCTCGGCACTGACCTGGAAAACCCCTAGGTACTGGTCCTTGACCGTGATAACCTCGACCTGCTCCTGCGCCCGGATACCCTCTGTCTGGAAACGTTGGTGGATCGTTCTTGCTAAAAATTTTGTATTTCTCAATTAACCAGAAAATAGATATACTCATTACTTACTTGACCACAATCAGTAGAATGGTGGGTTGAGCTGGAGCCTGAGTTGGAACCCGCATTGGCGAATTGCCTCCGAATCGGTTTGAACTATTGCCCCCTGTAAGAATTGGAGCAATTTCCTCATGGATAATTTCCCGAACAGGAGAGCCAGGGGCAGTTGCGTCATAACGATTTGGTGTATAAGCTGGAGAAGCCGCCCATTGACGATTGCTGGAATAATCTTTGTTATGATTGTTCTGCTTACCATCGCCATCTCGAGTGGTGTTCACGCTATCCACCGACAGAACTGTACGGGTGGACATCCGACGACTTGCAGTACCATCTTTATTGTCGTCATGTTCAGCCATTAGCCCCAGGGGCTCTGGCCAGGGAAGGATATCCGAGTGGCGAAGTACACAGTTTTTGCAACGACAGATGTTCTTCTCCGGCTCTGGCGTAGGCTCCTCACAAAACATAATATAATCTAGTTGTCATCACCCCAATGTCTTAATCCGAGACCCCGCCCTTTACTATGTATGAGAGAAAGCCTAAAAGTGTAGAAAAATAGTTTCAAATCTAAAATTTGATTAGGCAACACAAGATTGCTTTAAGGCAATTTGTCTTTAGTCACATGTTGTTGTTCGTTCAGTTTGAACGCCTAAAAGAGCGTTTCTGATTATTCCTGCTTCTAGGCTTGAAAAGCTTCTGATTTTTTACAGATTCATTTGGAGCGTAGATTTTTACCTTGGGAACTGTGGTAAAGGACTCTTTTCCCATCGGATCGGTGCCAATGGTTCTAATTTCTGGTTGAGCTTGTACCCCTTCCGTGTGTTGCACTTTTTCAAACTTTACTTTATAAGGGCCTGCGACATTTCCCTTTTGGCTCCCATTTAGAAGCCTGTCTCGCTGTTTTAAAGATGACTTCTTGCAAATCCGCTCAATTTTCATTGGTTCTCGGGTATTTTGCGTATTTAGTTCCGTGGTGCTAAGTGCCTTATCGGTAGTGGCTATTACGTTAATAAAACTATTTTCACTGATGCTCTCCAGATCAGTTTGAAATGTTTGATATTTTGTGGTCATATCGCTTTGCTTATCCATTTGCTTGAAGTAGTCCTGCTCCACTTCTAACTGAGCTAATTTATCGCTGGCGCTTTGATACCAGTCATCCCCATCCAACTGCTCCTCCTCCTCTTCTATATAGGAGTATCTCAAATTCCCACCTTCGTGACGATAATCGCAGCTGGAGCTGTAACTAGATGTTTGAGGCGAGCCAATCAGGTAAACGGATTCACCCCTTGGATGATAGATCATTTCGGAATCGTTCAGTTCATCCTCTGATATAATACTTGGTGGTGGAGCCTTGATACACGGGGGCGGAACAACATCAGTTCGTATCCGTGAAAATGGAAACGCTAAAGCCTCTGGAAGAGTTTTCTGCATGGGAGGCAAGTTATCGTGACTTCTGACCCCTTCGCAACATTCCCTACAACATTCCATAGAACTCCACATGGTTGTGCCAGCATCCTTCATGTTTTGATTGGGGGATTGCAAGGAAACTGAGAACTTCCTGCTTCTCTCTGGCGAATTTGAGGCCTCTAAGATCTTTGGCGATATTTCCAAATCATCAGTACTGCTTCCCTGATTTTGCAGATGTATATAGGCAGCGGGTTTAGATGGACGTTTACGTTTTCTCTCCTTTAACCAAGGTAAGCGTTGGAGATGGGACTTTTTATGAAAACAGGAATCAGATGATGGATAATAATCACAAGATGGATAGGGAGGTAGAATTAACGGTTGCACAGGTAGCTGAAAGACCTGGACAGGTGGCGCTCTTCCTCTCCACGGGTTTATTTGATTTAGAGCAGAGGGCAATTCCTGTTGCTTGGACTGATTGTCTAAATAGTGGTTTAACCTGCCAATGGTTCCACAAATTATATCGGTTAGTACTGTGAGCTGGCACCCCTGGGCATTTGGATACTGGTCTTCATGGTTTTCACTGGAATTTTGCCTTTCCTGATCATGTTCCAACAGATTGACCTTTTCCGCTTGCAAATAACTATCCAACCCCATCAAAACATCTTTGAGGTCATGAACAGTATTGTTGTTTTCTTTCGGCGGAAGAAATCCGGCCGAATCATATTCATATTGATCTCCCGCAATTAAGCGGTTAGACGAATCAAATAAACTCCCATAACTGTTGGGCAATTCATTAGGGCAGAAATCAAAGCCCCATTGATGTCCCAGATGCATTGGGTCATAAATCGGAGGATAGGTCATAAAGTATGGATTAAGTAGTTCCCTTCTTCGTCTTCTTCGAGATCTTATCGGCCCGGAGCCATTCGCTTCGATATTAACGCACACTCGACGTGTCCTCCGCATCGTGGTAGTCCCTGTTCGAATAGGAACAAGGGGATCCAGTCTCAACTGGGATCTTCGACGTCGTTCCAACATTTTCAAAAGTCTTTCAAAATGGCTTTCTCAGCAAAAATTTTAACTTGCCCAAGCCAAGGTGAAAATGTATAATTTTTAAATACAATTTTGACAGGTAACCTAAAAACTGAGGGTAATTTCATTGATAGATTAAAAAAGAGTAAGATTACATTAGGTTCGCGTTCTAATTTTTATAATGCTAAGTTTTCAAGCAGTTAATGCCTTTCAAAAATGTTTCAAAAAAATGATTGGGTAAAGAACAAAATTATAATTTCTATTTTATTCGACTTCTGAAGTTTTTTAATGTTATGTGTATAATAATGATTTAAAAAATAGACACAAGTATAAATAAATGTGAATAATGACTGCAAACAGCGGAATCGGTCGAAGTACGGGATTGAGTAAGTAATAGCTGCATCGGGAATATATCTTTACTTCTTTAGATCCATTAGCTTGTGGCGCATGTGTGCATTTTCGCCGGGGATTTGGCTGCGGAAATGGGCCCATTCCTTCTGGTAGTACTGAAACAATGCCACTGGATCGCAATGTCTGGATTTGCCACGGCGGCGAACTGGGAAAGAAAAGAAAGCTGTTATAATAACTATAGAAATGATTTTAGGGCGACTTATTACCGGCACTGCGCGGATGCGATTTGCTGCGACGACGGCGCTGAATTGGACGGTCATTACCATCCGATTCGCCACTGGACACTGGGGGTTCATTTCCCTGGCGAGTCTTACTGCGACTGCGTCTCTTTCCGTTAGACTGAGATTGTTCGGGAAGTAAAGGCTTAGTCGCCGCCGGAGGCACGGATGCCTCCAACAGAAGTTTCTCTTTAAAAAGGCGAGCTAAGTCCGCAAAACCAGCACCGCCACCTGAACGCTGCTGCTGGTCGTCATCCTGGTCAGTCTTAGACTCATTCTCCTTGGCAGATGAACATGGGCATAAAGGGGCGGCGTTCTCCTTATCCTTTTCTCCACTTAATTTGGCACGCGAGCTGACGGTGCCGCGTTTATGCAGGCCCCTGAAATTTCCCTCCTTTGCGTTCTCCGCCAGACGTTCCTCATATTTGATAAGCTTGCGCAGGTCTAAATTGAAATGGGATCGGATCAAAGAAGAGGCCATTAGCAGGGAAATGGGGATGGTGGTTGGTCATTGGCATGTGATTGGTGCAGAATGTATGTTTCCGGATCAGAATTGCGTAATCTAAATTTGTTATGAATTTCATCTCGATGAATATATAAAATCGACGAGTGGAAATGGTAGTACTGAAACACCACCGGATCGCATCGGCGTATTTAAAAATGCTAGTTTAGGCTTAAAAACTAAAAATCTATAATTGATCAGTAAAATTAGTGGATTGATAAGTACATATTGAACTTCCGTTCAATGATATTTATATATATATATTTATTTGAGCAATATTTACAGATACTAAATTTAGCTTCGAAAGACTTTTTAAAATCAGGCCAAATAAAATTGTTTTTGAAAAATGAATGCATTTTAACGATATGCTCATTCATCCCTTAATTAAAGTTCCCATCAACATTTTTTGAAGACCAAGTACAAAAAAGAAGTACAAGGGACTCATCATTAAAATAAAATGAAAATATTACAAATACAAAAATAAACGTATTCCAAATCCACTAAAATGCATCTATCAACTTAGTAACCTTCATTAGTTCATCCCTTTCGATATGCGTTCAATAAAATAAAACTGTGATGTTTAATTGAATATTTAATTTAATTTACTCTTTGTTTTAATATTTTTTTACAATTGCTTTTGGTTTTTTGTTTAAATTTAATTTATCTCCGTTACATAGTTTACTTTTTTCTTTCTTTACTTTGCTTGAGCGTTGACTTGATAATAGTACATGGCTAAGAAAATTAAAACAGTTTAATAGGTGATTTCCACAGATAAAAACAAAAACGATAAATGGAATCTTGACTACTTAAAAGCTATATTGAAAATGAGAGATTTTGGAATAGTCCGAAATTTTTGATGAGGAGTTTTTGGGGGTAAGGGAATTTGAGCTAAACTAAGATTAAACTAAGACTTATGTACGTATTTCCGTGTGGTTTGTGTGCGAGTTTAAATTATGCTACATTTAGTTGATGGATGTGTTTGGATCTTCCTAATTTCCAAACCGATTAAATTTGTCGGAATAAATTTTTGATCAAATGGAAGGAATCCTTCGAAAAAAATTTTATACGTTTTGCTCTAAACAATATTGGCAGTTTCAAACAAATAAATAGTTATTCGTTCAATTCTTATTTCGCCAAATTTAATCGGTAAATAAATTTGAAAAGATGACCGAATCGCTTTTTGTGGTTTTTGGAGGGATTTGTGGCCTAAAAATACCTAAAAACTGAAACTTATTACTCATCGTCGCTGTACACACTAAAAGCTAAACGTGATTGGTGCTGGATGATGCGCATCTTGATCTGGATGATGATAATGATGACAATAGGTGCTCAGCGGCGGTATCGAAAGCGTCGGAATGGCGCCCTCAGCCGCCGACAGGTGACACGCACCTCCTTCTTCAGGAACTGCGAGATGGCCAGAGATTTCACGGCAGCCGTGGCCGCCTCGGCTGCGCAACTGCTCGCCGCTTTGCCATTATTCGGTGGCGCATACTTGGAGATGTCGAACTTGCGCTTCGGCGTCGTCTGGTGTGTGCAATGATCATGGGAATCGCCCGCCTGGGTATTGCTGAGATCCAGATCGGTATCCAGTCCATCAGAGGAAACTGTGAAGATGTCCGAATTATCACCCAGTTTTTCACTGGGCGAAATGCAGCTGCCTAGGCTTCCGTTTAGCTGGGGAGTCCTCCGCTGCTGCTGTTGGACCTGCCCGGAACTTGGTGTGGAGGTTGCCTGCAGTCGTTGGCCATTGTGCAATGTAAGCAGAAGTTTCTTGCCCGGCGTAGAGTGTTCTTCAGGTGGCGTGGTGACGGATATTGAGGGTATTCGTGATCGTTTTTCCGGCGCCTCATCTTTCTTCTTGCCCATATCCTGTTCTTCGTACGCATCTTCAAAGACATCCTCATCCTCCTCCTCTTCTTCTTCTTCCTCCTCTTCGACGTCCGCATCGGTTGCTTCGATCTCAGCCTCATCATCCTGCTGCTGATCCACAGAATCCGCCATAGTTTCGTCTTCCTCGGGCAAACTTTCCATTTCATCCGCCTCCTGCTCAACCTGTTCATCAACATCGGTCGCTGGCGGAGTCATCACCGTATCTTCTCGGGAATTCTGTTTATCATCGTCCGGTGATTCATCACCATCTCCTCTACCGGTATTCCCGCCACCTTCATCATCTTCATCTTCTTTGCTCAGCAGTTTTTCCCTCGTAGCAGATGTAGTAGTGGTTGTTGTAGTGGTCTGCTCCTCCTCAGTTTCCATAGGTTCTTGCTTAATGGGATGAAGCTCGGCAAGACCAATTTTTTGGAAATTAATTCGCTCATCTGGCAAGGATCGACTGCCACCCAACCCACCTGCGTTGCGCCTTCTTTGAGCTTTTGGCCAACCCGTGCGATTGGATTTTAGACTCTTCTTCTTTCTATAATAGCTGGCATATAGATTAAGGTTGTTGATCCGTCGACTGGAGCCCGGTAGGTTTCCTCTGGCTAAATCTTCTTCGTCATCGCCACTCCCTGCGCTTCCCAGGATCAAATCGCACAGGTCAAATTCGCTGGTGAAGCAATCAGTGGGTGGAGGAGTCTGGGGACTATTGGCAAGCCTTTGCTCTCTTATTTCAGTCTCCTTCTCACTTGGCAGTTCGTCATCTTCCAGATCATACTCTTTCCCAGCTAGCTCTAGATATTTATCCAACTGCCAGGCAACGAAGCCTGGATTACAATACTGGCCGGCTTGATCCAGAGCTTTAAGAGCACACGGTTCCATTTCGTATTCAAGCAGGCCCTTCTTGCTGGGCAATTTGCGAACTCCTCGAAAGACACCCATTCCAGAAGCTTGTTGAGCATTGGGACGCACTGTACCAGCGACCGATGTATTAGCCCTTCTACTGCGCTTGCCCAGCAGGGCACTCGCTGAGGTTGAGAACTGCAAACGCCGTGAGTAAGTCTGACCCAGATTTTGTGCTGCAGGTGTCAGGCGACGACTTCTAGCTGGTGAAGAAGTTTCCGGCGGGGGATTTGGCGCTGGTGCTGGCGGGGAATGATCGTATTTGTTCTGGCCACGTCTCATCCTCTTGACCGTCTCGCTTATCTCTGTGGCGAATCTAAGTTCCTCGACAGGAGTGGCAGCTTGGGAACGAGTAGTTCGCGGCGAAGAAGGTGCTATGGATTCCTGTTTCACAGGGGTTTTTAGCTTTGGGACAACCACAGGGGGAGGTGGCTCTTCCGCTTCAGAGTTGGTTTTGCTTTGAGAGTCTTGACGCTGCCTTATAATGCAACTGACTAAAGCCAGTGTAGAAGCATGTTCTCTCGGGGATTTCCTTGGCGGCAACTCGGCAATCCGCGCCAGTTGTTTATTCCTGCAGGTTATCCCACTCCGTTGGCTGTTGCTGCAACTGGAACTAGAGGTGCTCCTCACTCTCTCTATCAACTGCACTCTGTCTGCCAACGAACCCGACGCAAACTCCCTTTCCAGCAGCTCTGGGGTGCTGGCCTTGCTATCACATTTGGCTATGGCAGTGGCTAGGGAATTCCCCTCCAGCTGCTGAAGTTGTTCCTGTTCCTGCTGATACCGCTGAAGGAGATGCAGCTTCTTGTTCTTGTAGGTTGCGGATGATGAGGACTGAGGTTCCTCCTCCTTCTTAACCTCCTTTTTGGGAACTGGCTTTGAATCCTCTTGCTTCAACTGCTCTTTTTTTTCCTGCTTTCCATCGCTTACCTCGCGGCACATAGCACAACTGTGTGCTGGCAATGTTCTGGCCATGGGTATGGGACCCATTTCATAGGGCAGTTTCCTATAGTTAGTGCTACCGTAGTATGTGTAGTAGTTCTCTTCACCCGCATCCTGTCGCAGGAACACCCGGTTCCAAAGCTCTCCACTTGGAAGCGATTCAAAAGTATACTGCATTTCTTGAAGCCTTTCACTTTTGCTACAATCAAAGAACAAATCCATCACTGGTGGTACCACCTTAAGTTGTTTGACCTTGGTTTTTGAGGGACTCGATGGTTTCTGGCTCTTTCCACGACTTCTTCTTGGCGGCGAAGACTTAGTTTCGGTTAACTCCAGCTCTCCGGCACTACGATTTATGGTTAATCTGGAAAGCCGCCTAGCTGCTCTCTGTTCTCGAGTATCTGTAGATTTGCGATTGTTTGCCGTGGCTCTTCGCCGACTGGCTGCTATGTAATCCTCGTCGCTGCCAGACGATAAGCTGCTGACCAACTCCTCGTCTAAATCATCATCCACCAGGTCTTCCAGATCCTCCAACTCTTCCTCTACATCGATAACTTCCTTCTTTATTTTAATCTTGGGCTTTACTGATTCCCCCATCCGATCCTCCAGTTTATTGGCCATTTTCCGGCTGGTAGTCTGCCTTAGTTGCTGCTGCTGATGACTGCTAGCAGTGGCCGCTGTCACAATGGCCGTGGCTGTGCGACTGCTTTTCCTGGTGGCCACCACTTGCTCCTGCTTTATTTTAATCTTTAGCTGCGGCTGTGACTGCGGTTTAGGCTCTTCTTCTGGCTGGATGGGGGCGCTTGGAAAGCGCTGCTGATTGCTATTGCTGCTGCTACTCCCGGTGGACAATTGACGTTGGAGTACCTCTTGAGGTGCTCCTCCTACTTTTCTTCGCCTTCCCACCGCCTGAGCTCGCTTACGTATGCTAGACGTGGGTAATCCTGAAGATTCCTTTGTCTCTGCTTCGCTGGTGCTGGTATCAAGGCTGGCGGAGGATATGCTGTATCTGCCCCTCACATCTGAGGTGGTTTGCCGGTCCACATCCGTGGGCAAATCACTACTGCTCCTCGTGGTTGTTACTGCTGTTCTAGGGAACATAAAGTTCTCCGCCTCCCCATTGAGCCGTTGCAACTCCGTTTGCCGGATTTTTTGGAACTTGACAATCAGAGATGGAGAGTCCACTTGGTTTGGCGGTCTTCCTCGCCCTCTGGGAGGCGTTGCACATTCTTCCCTTGTTTCCACTACTTTATAAAGTGAAGAAGGTGGCAACATGGCTTTTATTGGCGGTGATAGCCCAGAGTTCTGAGTTTTTCTACGACCCGAATTCGTTGTGGGCGTTGCCGCAGCTGTTGTTGGATGCTCCTGGCGCTGGAGCTCTGAAAGACTACCGGGCAGATTTCCAAAAACCTTTTTACCTCCAGTCGAAGGCGTTAGGGGTGAGGCAACTGCTGAAGCCTGAAACTTCTCAGATGAATGTTTTCCCTTGGTTATTCTCTTAGATTTTTCGCGCAATGCAGGCGATGGCCTCTGACGGGGACTCTGCAGCTCCTCATTACTCATCGATTCATCCACATCCATGTCCAGTTCACTCTCTTCGGGCTCCTCTTCCAGGAACCGATTCACATTCGCTGAACTACGAATTAGTGTATCTAGAGCCAGGAAATTGTCAGAATTCTTGGCAAACAGTTCGTGATCCTTGCTCTGCAAATGGATATTCAGGATATCGTACTCCAATTTGCAGATCTCACACACTCCACCTTGTTTCTCACTCGAATCCTTGGGCTCACGATAAGTGGATCGCGGACTATTCGGGATTGCTGACTGTTTTTTTAGCTGCTGCAAAGCTGGATGCTGGGGTGGCTTCTCTTCACCTGCTACTGGTTTCTCTTTCTGGGATGTGCGTGATCCCAAAGACTTGCGGGTCATGCTCTGTTCCCTTTCCTTGGTCTTCGACTTCGCTAGTAGTCGAAAGGCGCAGTCTTCGCTGCTTAAATCGATCTTTGGCCAGTCGTCTGGCTGCTTGATGAGATGGTAGTAAGGTCTATAATTACGCTTGACGGATTCGATCTTCACATACTGCTTTTTTAGCTGAATGTGATGGGGGCTAGCTGAGGCTCCTGCTCCTCCGCCTTCCTTTTTTCCCTCGAGGTATTGCTTAAGCTCGGTCTGAATGCGCTTAAAGAAGCGTTGGGCGTAATCTGTCTGCCAGACAGTATAGCTTCGCTTTAAGGATGTTGTAGGCGTGCTATTGCTGCTGTTTGCCCCAACAGTGCTCTTCCGCACGCGGCTCAGTATAGCATCCGCTCTCGATTGCCTTTGATTTGGTTTCCTTGCCGAACCATCATCCTGATGATAGTGATTGGTGGGTGTGCTGGGTGTGCCTGGTGTTCCGGGTGTTCCACTGCTAGCGTCTGGCTTATCGGTTATAAAGTGCGTGATACTGTCACTCAAAAAGAACTCGAGATGACCGCCCAAAGCTTTGATATCGGACTCAATGCGTTTCGCTAGCTGATGATCGCAAATGTCCAGATAGAACTTAAAGTGGCACAGAGGGCGTTTGCTCTTGATGACCTTTACTTTTGGAGGAGTGCCTGTGCCTGCTGCTGCGGAAGTTGCTGCTGTTGTGTGGCTAGTTGTTGTTGCAAGTCTGCTGGCGCTTTGTTTGTCCGACTGCGGTTGCATACCTTCTGGCGCAAATTAGCTGCAGTCAAAGGACCCAGAATTGAGAGAAAAAGAGAGTGGAGAAAACGCCATTAATTACAAGTTATCATAAAAGATTAGCCTATAGTCGAACTTCAAAACCAAATTGGAAATAATTTAATTTTATAAAAAGTAACAGATAAACTGATATATGTATGTTTGATATTTATTTTGTGCACTTGAAAAATTGTTTAATACAATTGGCACGAAATGAAACTGGATTTAAAATGTGGGTTTCAAGAGATAAATCCAAATTATTTATCACAAAATGGAGTTTTTTTTTGGCAAACATTATGGGGTCTTAAATGTCTGTGCAATGTTGGTTTGTTTTGATTATTGGGATATTTAAAAATATTTATGCTATTAAAAACTAGATTTAAAAAATTAATTTTTTAGGGAAAAGAAAACTTGTTCGTTACTCTGATTTCTTGATTAGTATTTTTGCACTAAGTATATATGTTAACACAGATCTTGGGTGATCATTAGGACCACCCTAAAATATTCAGATATTGGGGGATCATTAGGACCACCCTAGGGTTTAGTTGCAAAATCAGCATGAACGCCTTTAGGGGCCGAGCCTGTTGATTTTGGTAGTGTCAGCACTTCGCTGCACGAGCGGTCGGCTTGCCGGCCGCGCATAGCTTACGCAAAGTAATATAAGTTTCAGTTTTTATCTTGATGTTGAATAAAGAGCATTGGCTCGAATATAAAACTCCGGCATTGGCCGTTAAGCATTCATCTTATTAATTGAAATGGGTTAGCGTGCCTTAAGGGCCGTTAGCAACGGAGTCAGTTACTCCCAACGTAGCCCTCCTAAAAAGAGAAGAGAGCCAGTGGCAACCGCCCGGCTCACCCATAAGAACAACCAGCCACGGTGGCGATTGCGTCATCACCCCTCCCCGGAACCAGCCACGGTGGCAACTGGAGTGTGACCCCTTACCCTCACGGACAGCGGCGAGGGACAACGTGCGGACACACAAAAGAATATAATTGGCACCCAACTTTAATACCGAATCCACGACACCAAAAAAATGTAAGTGGGCTGATCAAATTTAATACAGTCAAACTTCAAATACGCATACAGGGAAAAAATAAATAAAAATCCCTACAAATCATTTACCCAAAATTTAAAGCAACTGCAAATGTGACTAATGTGAATTAATATCGGCCGTCCCTAAACAAATTTTTTTTTTTTGGACGCCAAGCACCCGGTTTTTGATATAAAATTATAATATACAAAATTATTTTTGTCGAATTAAAACATTCGGCCTACCAATAACTTGTGTTTAGTGTCAACCAATTAATGGCCTTATGAGTTTTCCAGGCCCATATAGGGAGAAATTCTGGTGCCGACCGCGGACCAGAAAAAAATCCCCATTTTTTCAAAAAGCCAAACAAGTATCAAAACTACGATTCTTGGCGTAAACAGGACAACTGGGTAGATCAGGGTAAACAAGACCAGTCCCCTGAACCTATGGACATTAATCCATCATCTTCTAAATTCCGACACCCTACATATTTTAAACAGGGAAACAACACTCAATACCAAAATTTGCAGGGCTCAAAAAGACCAAACTCTTCGGAGAGAATGACTGGCCAAAGGCGTCAGCGGGTTAACAATGTTGAGCAGGCCGCAAACGCGGAAGAAACACAAGATTATGAAAACGCGGCCGCAGCCGCACTAAACGCAGTTGATGATGACAGTGACTCATTTGACTGTAACGACCTCGTCAATTTTTTAGGGGAAGGTCCCGCTTGCCCTTTATTGAGCGAGGGTTGGCGGGGAGAACTATAAAAATCTTAGACACTGGAGCGGCAAAGAGTTATGTAAAGCCCCTAAAGGAGCTGAAGAACATAATGCTTGTCGACTCCCCATTCACTGTGAGTTCCATTCATGGCTCCAGTAATATAAAAAGAAAAGTGCTTTATGCACATATTTGGCCTAAAGGCTCAATTTTTTTTTTACTTGATACTATCAACACTTTTGATGCCATAATAGGTTTCGACTTGCTAACGCAGGCCGGTACGGCATTAGATTTACGTAACAGCGTTATCAGGTATGGAAATATATCTGAACAGCTTAAATACCACGAATGCGATAACGTGAACTTCACTAATATCGATGACTTAACAGTCCCAGATTCAGTGAAAGCTGCATTTAAAAAAATGATCCTTAAGAGGAAACAAGTGTTTTCGCACTCTAACGAGGCGCTACCTTTTAACACCTCGACTATTGCCACAATTCGTACGGAGACTAACGAACCCGTATATTCCAAGCTATATCCTTACCCCATGGGAGCAGCAGATTTTGTTAACACAGAAATCAAACAGCTGTTAAAGGATGGCATTATCCGGCCTTCTAGGTCACCATTTTGTTGACAAAAAGGGAATTGATGCAGATGGCAACAAGAAAAAACGGCTGGTGATCGATTTCAGGAAACTGAATGAACGAACCATCGCCGACCGTTACCCTATGCCAAGTATTCCTATGATTCTAGCGAACTTAGGAAAGGCAAAATTTTTTTACTACCCTAGACTTAAAATCGGGGTACCACCAGATTTATCTGACTGAGAAAGACCGTAAAAAAACAGCTTTCTCCATAGACGGTAGAGTATAACAAGACAATACATTCTGTGACAAGGCTACCGCCCAAGCAGGCCTTGCAATCAACCAATGCCGAACAGAAATTGGCGATAATAAGTAATATTGAAAAGGCACAACAGGCCAATCTAAATAAATGCAACCCTACTAGACAAAACAGAATTTTTGAGGTAGGAGAAAAAGTATACATCAAAAATAACAAAAGGTTAGGAAATAAACTATCCCCACTGTACACAGAAGAGCGCGTACAAGCAGACATGGGAACGTCTGTCCTTATTAGAGGGAGGGTGGTCCACAAGGACAACCTTAGATAAAAAATACCCCTCAACTTTTTTTACCTTTTTTACTTTATTTTCTTACATACTATACCTTAGCATACTTACACAGTAGTTTTAACCTTTCGCCTTCTTACAAGATCGCGGGAATTTTATTGATAACGTTAACCATAGTTAACGCTAGAGTAACGGATTATTCGAATGCTCAGTACATCCCAATTACGGACGGAATTGCGTTAGTATGGGAACAGAGAAACTTACTTCGACATTCAAGTAATTTGTCCGAATTTTCAATTATAGTAGAAGAAACTGCTAGGTTGTCCGATTTATTCCCACAGTCTCATATGAGAAAATTGTCAGACGTCGATACCGAACACGTTAGAAGTTTATTGTCTGTTTTAAAGGTACACCATAGGATGGCCAGGAGCCTAGACTTCCTAGGCACCGCACTTAAAGTAATTGCGGGCACACCTGATGCGGCCGATTTCGATATGCTAAAAATGTCCGAGGCACGTTTAATTGAATCAAATAACCGGCAGGTTATAATAAATACGCAGACGCAGAATAAAATTAATGAATTAACAGAGACCGTTAATAAAATTATCAAGGCAAAACAAAATAATGTAGTTGACACTTCTCACTTGTACGAGGTACTTTTGGCCAGGAATAGAATACTAATAACGGAGATTCAAAACGTAATGCTTACAGTCACGCTTGCAAAAGCCAACATCATAAACCCAGCAATTTTTAATCAAAATGATTTGAAGTCTGTATTTGTTGATCACCCCACAGAAGTCCCCATCATTAGCCTACTAGAGGCGTCTAACATTAGAGTCCTTCAGTCCGATAGTATAATCCATGTGCTAATCGCATACCCTAAGATTAAAACAATTTGTAAAAAGGTCACAATTTTCCCTGTATCACACCAACACACCATCCTGCAGTTGAAGGAGAACACAGTAGCCGAATGCAATAGCGACGTCCTAGCAGTCACCGATTGCGTACCAACAACTTACGCATCGTTTTGCAAACTGGCGGATCACGATACTTGTGCTCGAGGCCTACACGCGGGGAGTACCGCACTATGCGAGACGCAAGCCAGTCACCTGAGCCCCATCGCGTTAATAGATGACGGGGTAATAATAATCAACGAGAGCCCAGCTAAAGTCAGCACTGACGATGGCCCTGAAATAACTACCAACGGCTCGCACCTCGTCATGTTCGAGCGAGTGGCTCTCATCAATGGCACCGAATACTCCAACCAACGTGAAGCCATAAGGAAAACTCCAGGCATGGCGGCCTCACCGTTACTCAACATCATCGGCCACGATCCCACGCTAAGCATGCCACTCCTCCAGAGAATTAACAGCCAAAACTTGGAGGTCATCCAAGGACTTAAGGAGGAAGTGAAATCGGCTGGAACTACCGACACCTGGTTCGCGGTCGGCGTGGGAGCCAGTCTTCTCATCAGCGGCTCCTTCCTACTCATCATGATGCTGAGGAGGAGACGAGACGCACGGGAGATCAAACAAGCTGTTGAAAAATTCCAGATGACCGAGGACGGTCATATTCCTAAGGGGAGAGTTGTTAACACAGATCTTGGGTGATCATTAGGACCACCCTAAAATATTCAGATATTGGGGGATCATTAGGACCACCCTAGGGTTTAGTTGCAAAATCAGCATGAACGCCTTTAGGGGCCGAGCCTGTTGATTTTGGTAGTGTCAGCACTTCGCTGCACGAGCGGTCGGCTTGCCGGCCGCGCATAGCTTACGCAAAGTAATATAAGTTTCAGTTTTTATCTTGATGTTGAATAAAGAGCATTGGCTCGAATATAAAACTCCGGCATTGGCCGTTAAGCATTCATCTTATTAATTGAAATGGGTTAGCGTGCCTTAAGGGCCGTTAGCAACGGAGTCAGTTACTCCCAACGTAGCCCTCCTAAAAAGAGAAAAGAGCCAGTGGCAACCGCCCGGCTCACCCATAAGAACAACCAGCCACGGTGGCGATTGCGTCATCACCCCTCCCCGGAACCAGCCACGGTGGCAACTGGAGTGTGACCCCTTACCCTCACGGACAGCGGCGAGGGACAACGTGCGGACACACAAAAGAATATAATTTATATATATAAATAATTTAACGCCATATCATTTTTCCCTCCAATTCTAGTGGGTCGAAATATACCAGTTTAATCTTGTAAAGTTGGAATATCAAATGTTATTCGAGCTACTTGAGGTTCGACTGTAGTTAAAAAACCAGCACCAACCGCATTTAAAACTTATTTGCCACGAAAAAATCAACTGAAAAACAAATAAATCACTGCCTGGAAATCCTACTCCTTGGTCTTCTTCTTGGCGCTCCTTTTGGGCGTCGTGTGTTATGCAATTTTGCATTTGGATACACACAAGTCGAATCAATAACTGCATTCGAATGCATTTCGGTATGTATAGCCTAAAAGCCCATCAAATGTCGAGTGTGGGTTAATTTATTTTAATTCCAAACTAAAATGGGACCACAAAAACACAACCCAAGCGGGTGGAAGAAGAAGAAGCAGCAGCTGTGCTATGACAGAGGGCTGCCAGGTTGGCCAGGTGTTGCCAAGTCGACAAAAAACTAGTGATGACACATCTGATACATTTAACGAATCGCTGCATTCGATTAAAAACCAGTTTTATTTATAACAGACCCGATAAAAACGTGCAAGGGATTAAAAAAAAAATATACAGTTGATTCCGAGTTAATTGTGAACCACTAATTTCAATCTTGTAGTGTAATAAACATTCTATGAAATATTTTATTTGTTTATAAAACCATATATTGACGTTTTGAATGTATTTGTTCACAAGTTAAAAGGCTTTAGTTTTGACCTAAATTAAAAGAAAATTTAAGACCATGAAGTTTTTTTTCACATTTCGTCATTTACAAATTTTTGTTATCAAAATATAATTTCTATATCTTCGCTCCCTTAATGTATTCCTTTGCGCAATTTGTTGTTTATCGCATTCATATTTTTTGTTTTGATTTTTTACGTCTACCAAAAACAATGCGAATGAGCTGACAAAGGCATAACGGCCGATGACCGATATTAAACTCAGATTCGCACTTAGTCCGGCAACCTTGCCAGTCCCCCCGCGTAAAGCACTCACCCAATCGTAAATAAATTATCTGCCCAACTTCCAATGTATACCGACAGGCGTTAATATAACCTGAAAAACGAGCACATCAGCACGCTGCGCTGGCACTTTTGCTGTCCCCGACTTTTTTATTCGCCATTACAGCTCGAAGCGTTGGCGCAAAGTAAAACGAGAGAGAACCTAGTGGCAACTCTCATGCGGCAGCAGCAGCAACAACAACAAAAGAAAATAAGAAAAAGAGGACGAGCACACAAGGCGTAAGCGAAAATTAACACAAAAAAAACGCAAAAGAGAGTAAGGGAGAGGAGACAGGGAAAAAGGTAGGCAACAGACAAACACACACAAAAGAGCATACAGTTGGAGTAAAGGTAATAACGCTGATATTTAAAATAAATATTTTCATATTTGCACAATATTAAAATATGATTTTTATGTATACTCTTTGCTATTAATTTACAAAAAATAAAAGTTCATAAACTAATTAATATGTTTTTGTTAAGACGTTTACAACTCAAAATGATCAAGAATGACTACCTGCTATTTTTCCCGCAGCTGTATGTGTATGTTTGTGGAAAAATTTATGTGAAGTTACGGATAAAGCTGACAATGCGGTGGAGGCCAAAATACACAAACACACACACATGTATAAAAGCTAGCCCAGGGCAGCAACAACAACTATGACAACAAGCAAAACACAAAAACACTGTACGGTGGGCCCTATAAACGCCATGTGTTTAGAAAATAATATATTCCATAGTACATGCGTTTTGGAAATGTCGTTTTCCTTCGTTGCCGGTCTTTAGTCGATTGTTTCTAAATTTGTGGTCCGAATGGCTTTTGTTGCTGCCGCAACCACTGTCCCATGTGTATATACATTTGTACGAGTGTGTTATTCACAATTTCCGAGTAATACTCGTTTTTATTTTTTCTGTTTTTCCATTGCACCGTATTTCTGGCTGTGCCGCTGCTCTTTCTCTCGCCTGCGTTTGGCATGAACGTTCGTTGTGGGGGAAAAAAATAAATAAAAATGGTGACGAATCGTTTGAAATTCAGCCGAAAAGCCGCAACCAAGAAACATTGAGCATAAAAAACAACAAACCAAAAAAACACACACACACACACTCACACTTGTACGGCTTACCTTTCAGAAATTCACGGAGTTGCTCGGCTGATATATTCCTATAGCCCAAATCATTTAGATACTGTAGAATGGCCCGTGCATCCAGTGGCAAATGTGACATTTTTTTGACCAAGTAGAGCAATTGTTCTTGATTTTCGTATTGTTAATTTTTTGTTTATATTCCACCCTACACACACACTCACGCGCGCGCACTCTCACACATACAGCGAAATTGCCGTTTCGTTTCTCTTTCTCGTTTGTTTCGTTCGCTTCTTCTTATTCGTGTTCGTCTTCGTGCGCCGACAATCGACCAATTTTCACTGTACTTTTGCTTTGCGTTGGCCTTTTTTAATTCATACTTGCATTTACTTGCGTCAAATTAATTAGTTGCAATGGCTAAATATACACAACTGTATTGGAACCATCGGTGAAGCGTCTATTTGACTTCGCCCGTAGTCTCTTCGCTAACGCCTTTGTTATTTTTATGCTTTTTAATTGCTTTTTCCGTTGTGAGCGTCACCAAATCGATTGTGCACACACAGTTCGACCGTCGGATTGTGCTTTAACCTATTTTCACATATTTTCTCGTTAGTTTTATAACAATTTTCACCAATTGAAAATAAAGTGTACACGAACTGAGCCACACGCTCGTCAACCAAATTTTCGTCGAGTTATCGATAACACTGGAGGCTACCGATGAGCTATTTTGCTAAAGGTGTGCGTGAGTGAGTCGTGGATTGGTTGTGTTAGGAGGGTTGACAAGGGGTTAATATATACAATACAAATATATTTCAGGCAATAAAACAATTGATTAATTTCAAAACAAAAATAAAATTCATTCTTTAATGTATACTGTGAGTAATTGACATATTATTATGGAATTATTGATTTTAGGTATAGATTTATTTATTAAAATTAAAGACAAAAGAAAATAACAGTTCATTTGCTAGCCGAAGAATTATCTAATATATTAATTTTTTGTGTGTAACAATTTTTGTTGGCTTTGGCTGCTTCTTAATGTGTTATATATGTACTTTTTTTTGTCGAAAAAAATAGGACAGTTTGGATTTTTTTGTAAGTAATTTTTTTTATTAAATGAATGATTATATTTTCTGAAAGTTTAGTTTGTTGACAATGTTTATGCAAAAATTTGTGAAAAAATATTGAATAGTTTTTAAGGGTGGCTGTTTCCCCTTTTTTTGGAAGAGCCTTGCGGTGATAATTCCCCAGGACGAACGGGTCAACTGAAACCGTAAAAATAAAAATATTTCATTAGTTTAGAGTAATTCCCTCTACCTGAACAATCGTTTTTCCAATTTTTTTTTTTGCATACGGGAACGTTTTATGCTAAAAATGAAGTTTTTGGTCGCTAGAATTCTTACAAAAGTATCTATTTCAGCGAAATAAAAATTTGTACATGAAAAATGGATCGTTCATGTACACACAAAAATCATTATGAACATTTAAAAAAAATTTAAAGAAAATCGGTTCCTTAGTTTTTCGCCAATCCATATCACCGCAAAGTAATTTTTCAAAAAACACCATTTCGAGATATTCGCGTTTAAAGTTTCGAGTTTAAGATTAGGCGGGGACCAGGCGCGCGAATAGGAGCGCTGAAACTTTCTTTCTACTGCTCAAATCTCTATGAAAATTAGGGGAAATGTTTTCAAGAAGCTGTTCTTCAAGATAAAGCCAAAAAAATAATTTTCGATTTTTTGAAAATGAAAAAGGTATATAACGCCTTAATATGTTGCGGCTTTTACCCATCGCAACTATCGCAATGTATCGATACACTGCAATGTGCCACCCCTAACCACCTACGCCAGAGCGAAAGGTTTTTGTCTTGTTGCTTTGTGCGATCTGTTCTGCGTCTGCGTCCCGTTCTTGTGGCTAAAAAGAAAGAAAGGCAAGCGAACGTATTTCGCTCCGTGTTCGTGCTTAATCTTAAATTCGAAATAATATAAAAAAATGTCTCGCAGTGCGTACCTGCTGTGTGTGCTGTTTTTAGGTGAGTGAGCGAAAGAAGAGAAAAATGGGGAAATCGCGAGCAGAGATATACAAATCTAACCGATCTCGTTATTACAGGCGCCAGTTGCCTGGTTTTTAGTGCGAGTGCTGCGCGGAATTATGGAAAGGGTTACAAGACGACCACCACGACTACCACGATCGCGCCACCCCAGACGCCCAAGGAATATCTGGACAGTCAGCCTGGAATCTCCACCTTCGGCATCATCGCCATTATCTTCACCGTTATCGTTCTTTGCCTGATCTTTTACTACGGTATCATTTGCTACCCCTTACTGTGCCGCGATGAGAAGAAATATCGGTTTATGGACGTATCCTCGACTATTACCGCCGCCACATCGCGCTCCATTCAGTCCATAGAGAATTATCCCGACCAGAAACACCACCATCAGTTGGCCTGATTTAAGGCCTAACCATCCGAAGGATCGTGGTTTAGTTTAACTTATTTAGTAACTCGAAAAAGACTTCAATGCCAGCCAGAAACGAAAATCCATAAGTATGATTCAGATTTAAGTCCTGAGCGAAACCGACAAGAAATCTCTCCAAAATCTCCCGAATCAAATAATAGCAATCTCTTTGCATATACTTATAACACAAGAAAATGTAGGTTAAACAATTAGTTTGCCCATTATATTGTTTATATGTGTTTACAATTTTTAACATTTCATTCAAAAATTCCTCAAATTCTATAATTCATACCTTAATATTTCCTGTCTGTTGCACTTAGGACTATATTATTACATATAAAAATAACCTGTTGAGAAGTTCTCTGGAAAGAAAATTAATCATTCATAATTGTAAATTGGGTTTCCTACGCATCCCCAACCGTTTCTTTATCTGTTGTTTCTCTTAACCCAGACTCAACAAGTTTGGCCTGTCCTCCGACCCTTTTTACCCTGTCCCTCCTGCATCTTTGGCCCTTTTTATTTCTTTTTATGCAGGTAGTTTATGCCGTTCACACACCGCTTTGTCTTCCTCTCTTTTTTTTTGGACAAAACCAAAGTGTGGCAATTGAGTCACGTTGCCCGTTGGTTTTTTTTAAAGAAATCTCAAGGAATTTGGCAATCTTTTTATAATCCCTCTTCTTGCGGCCCAATTTGCATACAGAATCGAATTAACAGACGTACTCTTTGTGATGCCTCGAATTTGCCGATCCCCCGTCCCTACAAACACACAGGTTGTACTTAAGTCGATACCAAGTACTTAATAAATAGATCATGCCAATCATAGAATAAGCGCCAATCTGCCACCACGAATACATTTAAGCAACTTTCAATTTGTGCATTTAGTCCAAAATAAGTATCCTTCTATACAATGTGTCAAAATACGTTTTTAGACGTTACCTAGAGCTAAGTCTATCAAATTTTATCTATACAAATCTTTTTTGGACATTTTTATGCGATTTTTTACAAAAAAATAAAAGATTTTACCGTAACCACTGGTGAAAAGAAAATACATATTAATATAAAATGGTTTATATTTAAATTTTGAATCAACCTGTTGACTTGTAGAATAAAATTAATTATGTGTTCATCATGAGCATATAATTAAACCAGACTTTAGGAATATAAATAGGAACTGAACATTTGTTTAATGACTCATTCGAATTACTATAAAATTTCGAGAAAATAAAGACATTAAAGTGATGCAAAATTTTAAATCATTAAAAAAATACAAAATGTATAATGAAATATTTGGTATACAAATGTTTAAATGCATCACAAAATGGTATAAATTATGAAATATAGCCCGAATTGCCACCCTATTTTAAAATTGCATTTGAGCAATTAAGAACTACTCGCGCTTTTTGTAAAAGCGATTAACACACGCCCACAATTCACACAATTGGTTGCACAGTTTATTCATTTTATGGTACATAGTTCATATGTTCGCTGGTTTCAATTTGTTTAGATCTATGTGAGGATGGTAGAAAAAGCTAATAGATAACTATGAATTATTTATATTTAGATACGTTGGCTGACTAATGAATATCATTCAGAATGCAAAAGTTTAATAAGTAGAATTTTGAGCTTGGGCCGCACAGACAGTCTTGGTCTCCCATTCTTACAGCCTTACAGCTCATCCTTATCCAGATCGATGTCGCTTAGATCGATGTCCTCCTCGGTGGGCAGTTCTCCATCTTTTCCATCCCATGCCGCCACTGGAACAATCGCCGGCTTCTTGGCACCGCGAACTGGTGCCGTGTGTCCACGACCGTAGGAGATGTCGCGCAGGAACTCATTGATGCCGTCTTTCGAGAAGGAACCTTTGAGCACGGAGAATTTCATCTTCTTGAAGTTGACCACAGCCATGGCGGGATAGCCGAAACCGCCCACTTCGAGGGATTCCTCCAGGGCCAATTGCTGACCACCTTCTGCCCAGGCCCACCCCCACTGTTTCTGTTTGAACTTATCGCCCAGCGTGCGGAGTGTGTCCAAGAACTTGTTACGGCACTTGGCATCGCAGTCCAGGATATGTGGCAGCACGGAGACCACGCACAACGGTTTGCCCTCGCAAGCAGTGTCAAATGTGGACTCGTTGGTGATCTCGATAAGTTCTGGTGCTGGCACATTGGCAACATGCTTATCCCCGGCCCAGGACACAATATCAGAGGCTGTGCGTCCGCCATCGTACTCCTGGGCATCGCTAGCGCGCTTTGAACCGGCAGGGAAGAACTTAATGGTGGGATAACCGCGCACATTGTATTCGGCGGCCTTGCTCTGATGGGCGGTGGCATCCAGGGCGCCCAGCTTGACCTTGCCCTTCAATTCCTTGGCGGCCTTGGCCCATTCCGGTGCCAGATTCTTGCAGTGACCACACCAGGGGGCGAAGAACTCCACCAGCCAGATGTCGTCGGAGTCTAAAACCAGTTTGTCAAAGTTTTCCTCGGTGAGTTCGATGACCTCATCGCCAGATGAGCTGCTGGAGCCTCCGGAGGATCCACCGCCGCCCAGGACACTCTGCACCTTCTTCTTGACCTCCGCCAGAGCCGCCTCAGCAATGGCCTTCGCCGTCCTTTGACCACTGTAATCCGTGGGAGACTTCTTGTTGGCACCAAAGATCTTGATAGTGGGAAAGCCACGTACACCAAACTGGCCACTTAAGGTGCTATCCGCATCGGCATTTACGGAACCCACTTTGACGACTCCTTTGAGAGCCTTGGCTAACTTTTTGTACTCGGGAACCAGACTTTGGCAATGGCCACACCACGGGGCATAGAACTCCACAATCCAGATGGCGTCGTCTTTCAGTACCTCTCGGTCGAAATTAGAGGGAGTCAGCTCCACAACGCCATCGGTGGGCGAATAAAAGGCATTAGCCTTGGCCACGACAAAAGCCAGCAACAATATGCTCGCTGCGGGGGCGTTGAAATAGGTAATATTAACATAATTTATTAACGTTCAATTTTCTGCTATATAACTTACCCAGTTGCCTCATCTTTGTTTTTGTTGTTTTTAGCAGCTTACGTGTCTATGTCGCTCTGGGTTTATCGGAGGTATTTTTTAATCAACGCGGCTTGTCTTCTTTAACTAAACTAAGTGTACAGAACAGATGCGATGCGGCTTTTATTTTGCTAAAAAAAAAAGAGTACACGTCACTGAATGCGGCGTACTCGCGATAATACAATGGGCTCTTTGGTGCGGTCGTGACTATCGATAAGCAACCTTCCTCGTGAACAAATTTTCCATATCTAGGATGAAAACGGCGCGAACCAAAATTTATATTTGTAAATAAAAATTTATATTAAAGATTTGTTAATCGAAATAAGTTTGTCAGTTAAAATGACTACCAGAGTCCTACGTTTTTTTTATAGTGAAAGCTTGATAGATAAATAAATGCTAGAAAAACAGTGTTTTTTTTTGCGGAAAACAACATTATAATCCATCATATAATGTATATAATAATATATATAATACAAAAAGTCTACGAAATTGTTGCAGAAAATAAAAAAGTCCCGTAAGTTTAAGCGCCCTATCGATATGTTTTAATAATAGCTATTAGTCTTTTTGGATAATACTAAAAAATTACCACAGAGCTGCCAGATCTGCAAAAAAATCTAAAGCATTAATGGGCAGTCCCTTTTTCTTTTAGAGCGAATTTTAAAATTGTTGTTTTTTTTGGTTTACAATTTTGGCGTTGCTAGCTTTCAACTTAGAAGTATCTTTTGCCAATCTTCTCAAATCCCGGTGGTATAACATGATTCAAAAGGCCCTCTGAAGTTTCAACGTATTTTAGTACTGCCTGCAGCACTGTCATTTGAACGGTATGCTGTATTTTCATTCTATCTAGAATCGCATTGAATGGATGAATCAATACGGAATGATTTTCGTCCTTTCATTATCCTTAAGTGCATCTGAAGTATTCCACTGCTCCTGATACATGGCAATGTGATCAATGAGTGGTTTCAAGGCGGACAGCCCGAATACGCCGCATTGATTTTTTAGGCGTTGTATTTCTTGCTTTATAATCGCGAACATTTATTTTACATACATTTGTATCCATGGATTTATTTAAATTTCACGCTTTTTTCATTTAGATAACACACAGAATTAAAAGTAGTGGGATATTTGATAAAAATAAAACGTTGAAATTAAAAGGAGTTAAAAATAAATTTTGATTTTTAAATTAAGAACCAAATTATCAGAACCTTTTTAAAGCAAAAATATTAAACAAAACTTTGATTGCTATACAAAATTGTATTTTTAAAAATGGTTTTAAATATGGTACACTTATGTACATATTTACAATACCTTAAATATTTTAATATCTAAATTAAAGTGGTGTCCTTTAATATTATTGATTGTAGAATAGTGTGTTGTTGTTCCGCCTTTTTGTTGCTCCATACCAAAAATCTCTTTTAATTGTTTTCTTCCTGTATTTCATTTGTGATTTCTTGGAGCTTTGGTTTAATTTACTTGGGTATTGTTTTGGCTGCCAGCCACTATGCTCTGCCCACTGCCCAACTCCCCGATAAACCCTGACCCTCCCCCTTTTTGGTCTACGTTCGTTGCGTGCGCATATGAGATAAAATATGTGGTCAATTTTACTTAATAGCGACTTAGTAGTAGTGTTGCCAAGATTTATGTGACGTTCATATTGCCACAGAGAGACAGAGCCAAACAATTTCCTTTTCTTCCATTCAAGGGTTAATTGGGGGGAGTCGTCCAGTCGGGGGCTGGATTTTCCCTTATTCAGTGTGTTATTTTTATGATTATTGAATTTTAATGCATATCGAATGCACACATAAAGATTCAATGACACAAAGTCATAACTTCTTGGGGCGAAAAAATTGTGGGTGACGCTAACCCTTTTTCCAAAAGTAATGTTTATGCCGCATTTGGCTTGCACTTTCTGCTTTCAGCATAAAAAGGCGTAATATTTGTATTAAGTTCAATGGGGAAAAAGTTTGCCCCCCGAAATAATGTACAACACCAAAAAAATTGCTTGTGTTTTTAGTAATTCATTGATTAAAAATGTTAATAATTATTTATTTTGATTTAGTCAAAAATTGAACTAATGTATTTTTTTACATTTTAAAGAAAACTTTCTTATTTTCTTAGTCAAAGTTGAAACTTAAAAAAAGTTAAATCTTATATCTTATAAATATTAATATGATTGACATTGAGGAATACAACGTTTCAAAACCAATATGCTCTTTTTCGTAGTTGTAAATTCGTTCAGTGTACGGACTTCTCCACACAGTCTTATCAAACAAACATTTCGTATGCCCAGCGGAGCAATCTTTTTATTGATATGCTACGGTAAGGGTGCGGCGTAAATATTAACCCCTTGTTGCCACTGCTTCTGGTTGTTGTTATTCCTGTTGTTGTGTCTGCACTTCTTACTTGCCCTGACGCCCTGTCAAAACACCTTTCCCGAAGGATGTGCGTCTCAGGAACATCAACCTTCTAGATGTGGGGCTTTTATTAGTGAGTGCACTCACAAAAAGGAGGTTATTTTCTTTTCAATTCTGATATAAAATGTTTTTAAAAATGATTTACGATGCTGTCCAACCTATTGTATTAAGATTTTTTTGACAATTTTTATGGGTTGCCTACTTTTGTTTTGTACTAACAATAAAAAAGGATAATTTGTTGTTTATAATGGTTTTATATTCATTTTCGCCTTATATTTTGAAGATTGAGACCATAATTTTTAACTTTATGAACTATTCATATTTTTTATTTCACATTTGATTTAAGACATATATTTTTTAAACAATATTTTCAATGATGTGTTCAAAATTCTTAAAAAAAATTATATCCGAAAAATATAGTCTGTTTTCTGTTCATGTTTTCGAGTGTGGTTCTGAACCCTGAGATTCCTTTTTTTATCATCGAATGCCATTTTGCAACGTGTCATATTTACTCTGCGGATTTGTCCCATTATTCACTTGACAACACCACGGAGATCAGAGTGCCCTTCGATTCTTTTTTTAGATTCTCAAGTGCCTTGTGCGGCTTAGTTTAAAGTTGATTCGCTGCCACGCGTTTTCCATTTGCTATTTCCCCTGTCATTTCTCGAGTCCCTTTGTTGTTATTTTTGCAAATTTAGCTTTATCTATTTTTCTATATCATTGAACTGTTTTTTATGGGATTTTCTTCATCATTCGGCTTTTGGCTTGGGAAGGGTGGCAGTGTCTGCGGAGTAGCCTTCGATTTCTGGTTGATTTGCAGGCCTTGCTGACTTCTTATCGAGTGGAACGTACGTCTGTGCATATGTGTGGAGAGTGAAATGATGATATGTGGCTTATTATTGTCAATTTTTATGGGATTTTCATGTGTGACTGCATTCGGGGTGCTGAAGGAATATGTTGAAGTGAATGTGTTAGATAAGAATAGCGTGAAATGTTGGTGCGGGGTGGCCAAAAGGGAATATGAGATGAACGGGGGTAATGGGATTATGGAGATAAATATTTTGGAGTTAATTTGCTTTAAAAATATAGCCTCTGGTTAGACAAGGTTCAAGATAATTTATGCAGTATTAAATTATTAAAATTTGTATTTACCTAAGTTTTAAAAAAGACTTGTGAATTGAGGATGTTTTTTTTTATTTAACCCAATGTTATTGTTTACAATTGTCTTAATTTTCTTAATAGTTAAAACATTAAACCTAAAACATTATAGACTTAAAATAAAAAACGTTTGCTTGAAAGATATCAACTTTAGACCAATGATTCTTTAATCCGCCAAGAACACCCATGACCAAAATGGTCGAACTATATCTTCTTAATTCATCGAGTCTTAAAAATGCACCTCAAACTACTCAAATCCCAGGCAAACAATCCCCTCTTACCAGCAAATAAACTTTCCAACAAAACGTGATCAAACATAATCAAAGAATAAGGTACACTAGCCCTCCTCCAAAACACAATTCTCCCCCAGAGGAAAAACTATCAAGCGTGTCACACGAAAAGGGGGATAGTGAAGAGCCTTATAATTTTCTTACGAAATAAACTGCAAATAAAGTGAATTTTATGCAAAATAAGTTGGGCCAAGGGGATAACAAAACAGACAAAAACTGAGGAAAAGCAGGAAAAGGACATCGACGACAGTGTGAAGATTTTTAATTGCCTTAGGAAAATGTGTGTGTGTGGGCCTTGAGATGCCAAGCAAAGATAATAAGATTGTAAACTATGAAACGATGGGCAGAGGGTTAAAGAAGAATTATCCCCAACTCGGGCTAAACCCCATGTGTGTGTGCCCTTCTTCTGGCTGGTTAGTGTCCATAAGGATGTGTATGTCCTTTCTGCTTGGTTTTGCCTTTTTAATGTCATTTCAGCTACTTTACAACGAGATATTTCAGTGGGGTTCGCCTGTGTCTCGGGGAGTTTCACAAAATGCCAACTCATTACAATTTAGCCCGACTCTTGACTCTGTGGCAACTTTCTTTCCCCCGCACACTGCAATCTGGCTACGTAATTAATGGTTTATATACACACAAGTCTATCTTTGGTTATATATATCCCAGGTTTTCCTTAAAACCTCATCGAACTCAAGACGAGTTTTTCGACTTTTTTATGCTGACGCTAACTCGAAAATAATTTGATATTTTCAATTAAAGTTTTCAATGGCTTTTGAAAATGTATTCTGTTTTTCCACTGGCAGGGGCAAGCAATAATTGCATTGTAATTGACTTTTGATAGTGTTCCCTCTTCTTGTCCTTGTCTTTGTTTATTCTTCAAAGAAGGGGAGATATTCATATAGTTAAACACTTGGCGTTGAATGGGAGTCAAAATGTTTTGCGGTTAGGGGGTTGGTTTTCTATAAATTTGACTTTCAGTCCTTTTGGGATAAGGTCATGGCCTGGACAAAGCAAATTCGTAATTGAAACCGTATCTTGAGCTTAAAAAATTACTAAGAAAAGATTTGTTTTTTTAAAATTAAGTTTTAGTTTGAATTTTGAGATATAAGTTATAATTTTAAGAAATTTGGAAATCAAGAGGGTCAAACTATAAATGCCAGTGAAATGAAATACATGAAATATAACAAAAATAACCATTTCTTGTTGCAAAAATAATTAAATATCAACTATTGGGTTAAATGTAAATTTGCTTCCATCCAAATATGAACCTTTTCCAATAGAATGTCAAAAGAAAATTTGAGGAAAATATCATTTTACAAATTTCTTTTGGGTTTCTCTTACCCAACAAAATGGTTTTCTTTAATCATCGATTCTTGCCGTCCCTTTGAAAGCTAACCATTGAAATATTTTGCCATTATTAATTAATTTTTATTTCTATCTTTCAATATTGAGTTTCCACCATCCACCATTCGCTTATTATAAAAAAGCGCAATGCGGATGATTTTAATTTACACCCGAACACATAAAACGCTCTACAGCTTCCTCGTCCGCTTTCCACCAAGCTAAAAATAATTTGCAGCAAACAAAACAGAGCAAAAGGAAAACTTGATTATTTTATAAAAATATTTTGTTACGTTAAAGAACATTTTACCATTTTTCTCTGGTGCTCTTTTTACTGCTTCACCACGCCCCTCTGATTTCTTTTCCGTTGGCGCTTTGTCGATATTAAACGAAAATAAAATATAAACAACAAAAAAATGCGACAAAAAATTGCAAGTTCTTGCTTTCTTTGTTGCTGTGAAGCGGTGGGGGCGAAATACCTGTATAGCAATGGTGGGCGTGGCAATGGGGTGGAAATTGTTATTGAATGCTATGCTCGGGCAGCTCGACAATTTTTTTCCCATTGCATACTTTTAAGCGCAAAATCAGCTTAGGGGCTCATTATCCCAGCGTTCGTTCATTCATTTAATTTTTAATTAATTTTCCCAACGCCCGCAAAAAATCGAAAAAAAAAGAAAAACAAATTAATATAAGAAGGAATATGCATATATATATAAAATGTGGATGGATTTCGTTGGGCTGCCATCAACACTCGCTAGCTTTTGGCTATTTGTGGGCTTCTTCGGGCCCCCGAGTTTCGAAAAAAAGAAATGTGTTTGGCACAAAGGGTTGAGTGGGCTGGATTTTCGGGTGGGGGTCGAGGGCTTCTTTGGCGGGCTGCCTTCTTTACTATTTAATTATTTTCGCTGCTCTTTTGAGCCTGGCCTTTTGCTTACAACTTGTAAAATACTTATAATAAATATTATGTAAACAGACGAAGAGCACCTTAAAATTGCTGATACATGAATGTTGGATACTCTAATACATATGATGTTAATAATAAATCAAGATTTTAAATGTTTTTGCAACTCAGCATTCAAATTTCAAGTTTATTTGCTTCATTAAGGGTGGAACATACATATGAATAGAAAAAGAACTGAAATTAATTTGACTTCAAATATGATACGTTAAAATTATGTTTTTAAAAATAATGTATTTGCTGATATTTTAGTGGTCTTAGATTCACTATTAAACTTATATATCAACTTGTCTATTTACTTTTAAAAGGCACCTTAAGCTAAGTCGATTTATTAATGTTTTTTGTAAAATAAAATTGAGTGGTTTTAAATTCACTATTAAATTAATTATTAATTATTTTATTTTATATTAATTATTAACTTTTTAATTGAATGAAATTAATTGCTCGCCAAAAAGTATTATTTCCTTATAGAGAGGGTATACGAAAATAACAACCAGCTAAAAGCAAAAAAACGGAACAGGGAAGCGTTAATTGATTTTGTTTTATTCTTTTGCACTCTCTAACCTCGCCACACGATGCTGGGGAAAATGGGAAAGGATGTTTTCGGCGAAAGGAAATGAAAAACGAAAGAAAAACACAGTGAAACAGAAGCAACCCTTTGCGGAAGTTTTACCCATTCTTGCTCCGCTTCTTTTATGCTTAATTAAATATTCATCAAACACACAATGGAAAACTTTTAAATACTCATCAAGTTTGCGGGCATCGTCGTCTTGGGAGAGAAGAAAATCGCCCTTGCAAACTGAGAAGATGAAGCCAAGGATGAGCTCATATGTTTGTCTGGGTCTGCACGCTCTAATCAATAACAACAAATCGCCGTTTACTTTGTATTTTAAATCCGGATTGCCCATTCTTCTCGCATAGCTTATACACAGCACAAAATTACTTATTAAAGGTTAATATATAAAATTTCCATTTATCTCAGCAAACAATCTATCAGTTTTATCTTAAAAATATATTAAAAATAATAGGATAGTTTTTATTACACACTTTCAATACTAATTAGATTGCTAGCTAAGATCAATTAAAATTCGATATTTTTAGTATTTTTGATTTAGCAAATTAACCTCTTAGCATAGTTTTGGCTATTTTTAGTACTTTTTTTTTTAATAATAAATCTGATAAGCACTCTGCTTAGCCTCTGCTTCGTAACCTCAGGAAGTGCCTATTGACCCACAACTGATAATGCAAGTTTCATTTAATTGTTCTTTTTAACTGATAAGCCTGTGCTTAAGTGATTTGAAGGTATAAATGAAGGCACCGCAATTATTTGTCAGTCAATCTTCTTGAATCATGGGACGATTTTGGTCATTCGGAGCTTTTCTCTTAGGATTCGTTCTTTTGGGCGATGCCTGCACATATCAATGTGTTTCTGAGCAGCAGTGCCTAGAACCGGCACCAAATTTTCTTTACCGCGAGAATAAGTGCCTTCCCGGTAAAATTTGTTGCGCAATAAGCAGTGAGGTAAGTCATCGAATCAATTTTGTCCGAAAGATTTAGTGATAAGTATATTATTATTATTCACAGAATGTTTATGCCGGTAGAGCCGCGACTATCCAATCAAAACAAAATTTTCCTACCAAAAATTCAAGTGCCCGCGATCAAGATAGATTTTTGAGTGCTGCTTCGACAACGAAGAGGCCACTTTACCAAACTAAAAATCAAGATCAACAGTGCGGGATGAGAAATGCAAATAATCAATCGAAGGTCACCGGGAACCAAGCGACGCCTGCTGAGTTTCCGTGGGTTGTGGCTGTGTTCTACGAAGGAAAATATTTGGCGGGCGGGTCCCTAATTGCCCCAGGAGTTGTCCTTACAGTAGCTTACCCCTTAATGAATACGTCCGCCACGAAATTGGTAGTCAGGGCAGCAGAATGGGACATGAACTCAGAAAGAGAACAGTTCCCGTATGAAGAGCGCTTTGTGGAGAAGATAGTGTGTCATGAAGATTTCCATTTTAGCACCGGGGCCAACAACTTGGCCCTTCTCTTTTTGAAATCAAAGTTCCAATTGAAGGACCAAATCAAAACTATCTGCTTGCCTAGCATCCAAAGCTCGTTCGAAGAACATAGCTGCATTGTTGCCGGTTGGGGCAAGACGAAATTCACGGATTCAAACTATTCCGCCATTCTGAAGAAAATTAACTTACCCATGGTGAACAGAAACACATGTGAGCATCAGTTGAGGCAAATCAAAGAGCTGGGCTGGGATTATAAGCTTCCCAAGAGTTTAATTTGTGCCGGAGGAGAGCGTAACCAGGACGCCTGCATCGGCGACGGCGGATCGGCCCTGATCTGCCCCATCGGAGGCCAGAATTCGAATAGCTACGTGCAGGCTGGCATCGTGAACTGGGGCATCGAGTGCGGCAAGGAAAATGTCCCAGCAACGTACACAAATGTGGCTATGTTCGCGGAGTGGATTAAGCAGAAACTGCAGGTTTTAACTACAGGTTTTAACTACAGATAATCTGGGAATGTAAATGGAATATTAGAAAAATTAATAAATTAAACATAAATGCACTGAAGTATTTTTATTTCATAATTATTTCTTTTAGATTTCGATGTGATAAATAAAGATTTACCTAAGAGTAAAAATAAATTACGGTTTTCCAATAATAACATAATAATTTTAGTTAACATTTTAAAACAATTTAAAGGTTTATTTCATTTAAATTATTACAAGAAAAAATGACTTCATTGTTTTCTATACTATCCATTTTTAAAGTTAAAAATGATAGTTAGTTAAAATATTGTACCTGTGTATTGAATATCAAAATTGCATAATTAAATTAAATCAAATAATATTAATATTTTTTTGTGTGCATGTGTGGCAATCTAGAGCTCTCAAAGTATTCCCCTTTGGGACATTAAAAACTCATTTCCCCACCCGTGAAGAACCGCATCTTTCCTCTCGATGAGATTTTCTAGCTTTGTTTGTTATTTTGATATTTCAACATATGCAAAAGTCGTTGTTGTTCCTACTGCCAACCCCCATACCACATGTACAAATAACCAGAACCGACTTCTACGGTCTTCTGTTCAGTTAGATAAACTTTAAATAGTTTTCAAGTGTGTGCGAATGATTTTCCGGGAAGGAGTGCAAAGGTGGTGGAGTTGGAGGTTAAGGGATGTTCAGTGGGTGATGGGTGGGCTTAAAAGTGTTCGTGAATCCATTAGAAATCACATAAAAAACTATAAGATGCTGTTTACTTTACCTTTTTGGTTCTTTATTCCTTCTGTTGTTTATTTTCAAAGGGGGATGATAAAGTGGGCGTGAGCTGAGTTAATTGGCTTAAGATTACTATAGGACGAGGTTAGTAAAATACGAAGGTAACTAAGTTTTGTAAAGTGCCTAAGGTAGTTACCAAAAAAGTACGTTTTTTCCTCATATTTTACACATATTTAGACGTAATTTGATTTGCATAATACAAATTTACTCTAAAAAAATATGTCTTATTAAAAATTTCGTGTTTTTAACGCGAAATATTAAAATATTTATTTATTGCTTGATAAGGATTTTTTCCAAAAAAATAGTTGCCGTTAAAAAAGCATTGTTCTGAATTTAGCAATCTCTGGGAGACCCGTCGTAGCAACAGTACTCTAATGCGCTGGTTTTGCCTAAAAATTGATAACGTTTAGCATTGAATAAAAAATAATATTGTTTTTTTGCCAGTTTTGAACTATACTATTCGATAATGGCACAATAAATTGTCATTTGACAAACCAATATATATATGGTTAATACCTTTCAAACTTTCCGTCTTGCTCCCTTATCTTCAAAAATAATTGGATTATGCCCTATAAATGCATTAAAATACCCTTAGCCAAGAAACTCAACCTACTCCCAACAAAATCCGAAACCTCGGCTCTGTTCGTTTCGGTTTGGTTCGTCCGATTTAATTGATTTCCGTGGCTCTGTGACAGCTCGAGCCAATCGACAGCTCTCGGTAATTGCAAGCCGAATAACCCCTTTTGCCTTTTGCTATATTCCCAAAAAGAGTCTGCGACAAATGCAATTAACCAGCCGTAACGCCCACACACATTAAGCCAGAAACAGAAACCGGGCGACGGCTTTTGATGTCACTTTTGGCAAATGAATTTATATGGATGTGATGTGCCGAGTGTTGGAGAATGCAGAATGTGAACGTGAGGTGGAGTCGAATATATGTATTCATATCCCAGGGACATCAAACGAACGTTCTGCTCATATGTGAAATATTTGAAATATCATGAGCTACGCTTTTTGGGCCTGGCAGCAATTACACAAATGTAATTTGCAGCTAAATGGAATGTTTTTAATGAATTTATATTCACCGTAATATGGGGGAGGAGGGTGTCTCCCACACAAACGGAGTAAATTTCTATGTCTATTTCTAGTTGGAAATAGCATTATCGATAGGATATCCAAAAATAGAGTAATTTCTCTGGCACTATTTTAAAATCTTTCTTAGGGTAGGTCGTTGAACTAACTTTAGTTTTGGAAATGTTTTTTTTCTTTGAGTTGAATGTACCTCAAAAATATTATACTTCTGCACTTTCGGGCTAACCAAAAATTATAAGCATTTTTTCGGGCATTCTCATTCATTTGTTGTGCGTTATCTACATTGTTCAATTGGAGGCTGGTACACTGGTCATGAAAATTATGTTAATTTCGTGTGGAATTTACTTCCAGGGGTGTGCTCAAGTTCACTTACAATTTGCATGTCTATGCCTGGTTACGTACTTCAAGTCATAATAATTCTATGAAGGAAGCATTAGCTAAGCTCTATTGACCTAGAACTTGAGCTTTCCATGCCCGATTTCCGAAGATAAAAATAAGCACGAGGTTTGGTGGCATTTTTATTAGACTTAAAACTGTTTGTATGAAATTGAATAAATCAAATCTTTAATTTTGAAATATAATAATAAAAATATAATAATGAAAATGTAATGTAACACTTTAATTATGTTTAAATTGATTCCTAATTTCTTAAAAGGATATTTCACTGAGTTTAATTAAACTTAAAATTAAGTTATCAAATATATTTTTTTTAATTTGGCTGAAAGAGATTTTTGCGAAACTTCTGAATAATTGAAACTTTATACAAATTTAAGCAAAATTTTAATATTCATAAGTTTAAAAGCCGTCGAATTCAAAAAATGTACAATTTTAAATTTGTAGTAGCTTTATTTAAAAAAAGTATATTTCAATGCTGTGTATTAATTTTGAAATAAAAAATTATTATTAGAAAAACAATATAAAAACTGCAAATTTTGTTAAAAGATTTTGTGGACCAGTGTATTCCCTAGCTGTAAGCAGCTCTCTCATTTTTTATCGCTTTCCCCTTCACGAAACCAAAAAAATTACAAAGCTTTAAAAATAAATAATACTCGGTACGTAATTAGCTCGACGTCATAAGCTGGAAAGAGAGATTTTAGGAGAGAGAAAAAATTAGAATCTGTGACTGATGACATCACGAACGAGCCCTATATAAAGCTGGAGATTGGCTCCAATCGTCAATCAGTTGTCGAGATGAACCAGGCCTCTCTATATCAGCACGCCAACCAGGTGCAAAGGCACGATGCCAAATTGATTCTGGACGAGTTTGCATCGACTTTGCAGTGGCGATCCGATGGTGAGGATGCCCTCTTAGATGTGGGCACAGGATCCGGAAATGTGCTCATGGATTTCGTAAGGCCCCTGCTCCCAATACGAGGCCAACTGGTGGGCACCGACATCTCCAGCCAGATGGTGGGCTATGCCAGCAAGCATTATCAGGGGGAGGAACGCACCAGGTTCCAAGTTCTGGACATAGGTTGCGAGAGGCTGCCAGAGGAGCTGAGTGGCAGATTCGACCATGTCACCTCGTTCTACTGCCTGCACTGGGTGCAAAACCTGAAAGGAGCCCTCGGCAATATATACAATCTTCTCAAACCCGAAGGCGGTGACTGTCTTCTGGCCTTCTTGGCCTCAAATCCAGTTTACGAGGTCTACAAGGTTCTTAAATTAAACGAAAAGTGGTCGGCTTATATGCAGGATGTGGAGAAATTCATATCGCCTTTACACTATAGTGTAAATCCCGGTGAGGAATTCAGTCAGTTGCTGAACGATGTGGGTTTCATACAACACAATGTGGAAATCCGGAATGAAGTATTTGTCTACGAAGGTGTCAGGACTCTAAAAGGTGAGAAAAAATATATTAACATTTTGTAGCCGTCTAATCAATTTTTATATTTTTGATTTAAAGATAATGTGAAAGCCATTTGCCCTTTTCTGGAGCGCATGCCTTCCACATTGCACGAAGAATTCCTGGACGATTTCGTAGACATTGTGATATCCATGAATTTGCAGCAAGGCGAAAAGAATGAAGATCAAAAGTTTTTATCTCCCTATAAACTGGTTGTAGCCTATGCTCGCAAGACTCCCGAATTTGTAAATAAGGTTTTCCTGGAATCGCCACATCAAAACATGTTAAGGGGAATTAATTAGTCGTTTTGGTTAGCCTATTTAGGAATCAGAGATAAATGAATTTTTCAGAGTCTATTAATGCCAAATAATGTACTTAACTTAAATAATATCAGTATACAAAGTTCCTAGAAGTTGTCACACATATATACAGTAATAGAAAGCTAACATTAAAACATAGGTAATGTTATTAAGCCTGGGTAATTTAAAATCCCTAAAATGATTCAACATACTTTATAAATCCTAGAATTTGTTATATATACATTTTGTTTATACATATAATTTGAATTATTTGTTTAATATTGTAATAAATAATTCGGATAAATTATAGAACTTTGTGAACATAGCAATATTATTCCCATGTTATTCAACTTTATTCACCCTACAACGTGATTCAACTCTATTGTCAGGCATTTAAATAATAACACTTAAACTGGCTTATAAATGAAATATGTAATCAAATATTCCATTTGATTTATCATTTATAGAGAGGCTTAGGTCTTATAATTGCTGCTTTTGACAGATCCAATTATTCCAACAGCAGTTGTAACTCTCTCTCACTCTACCTCTCATTCTAGTACTAAATGTAGTTGTAAGGGCTTAACTCTCTTTCTCTGTACAACTTTTCATCTTTCCGAAAGCTTAACGTCAAAAACCGCGCGTTTCCCTCGCGATTTTGGTGTATCAAAACTTTTCCTCAGACGAAAACCGCCCGTTGCGTTTAAAATACGGGGATAACCCGAGTTTGGGATCCGTTGAAAGGGTTGAAAATGTTGCCATTTCAGACTAAGAACAATTTTAATTGTTTCGCCGGTTTTTTTTTCCGCTTTGGGTTACGTATGTTAGATTTTGTTGTGGAATTTCAAAATGAGTTATTAACGCGATGTCGACAGAAATGCGCATTCATGTCATTTATCAGTGGGAGAGCATTTTTGAGGCGTGAGCTTGTCTAGCTTCCAGGCAATTGGCAGTTCATCCACAGAGTCCCCCAATCCGAAAAGTAGTAAATGTTTGTCTTAATCTTTGATTTTTGTTTTCGTTCGCATTTAAAACCAACTTACCCCACCGAAAATCTCCCGCTCATCCTGAAATCACCCCCTCTTTGTTTCTGGCAAATGTAAACGACAGGAATTAATTTAGATAAATGATTTCTCAAGTGCGCTGGCTGGGCTTCAGACGATTTGCCGCCTGTCAGTCAAATGGATTCTACATTTTCCTCATTCCCGCCCTCTTTTCTGGGTTTCCGCGTTGGGGCGTGGCATGCGATTTGTATATATCCCCCAGTCTTATCCTACGAACTTACCAACCCGTCTCAAAATTGTTTTCGCAAACAAATTTTCGTATTGAAATTTGATTTATTTGTTAATTTGTTTGTAATGAATTTTCCGTTTGCTTGGCTGCCTGTTCCGAAAGTCGGGGGATTTTGGGATTTGAGTGGGGGGTATTGGTTGCTCTTTAATTGCCTGTTCCTGGCATTTCGGTTTTTCCTTCCTGCATCATTTGTTGGGGCTAATTTTCTTCGAGCTTGAAAGGTTTCGGGGGAAATTGTTGTGCTTTGGATTGGAAAAAACAATTGGAAAAATTCCTATTATTACTTACTCAAATTAGCTGTAAAGGCAAGATTAGTATTTTGGGAAATAACACGAATGCATTTTTAATTATAAATGGAGACAATAAGTTATATGGCAGTCCATGATTTTTAATGGTCTAATTACGAACTGTATATTTATTAAAATGCAATGTATGGTACCATTAAAAAGTTTGTATTCTTATTTTTTTGTTTTGTCTTTCTGGTGTTTTGTTTAATTTGTAATTTGTGTATTGGGGCGGTCACTGGTTCTTATACCCTTGCAGAGGGTATTATAATTTCAGTCAAAAGTTTGCAACGCAGTGAAGGAGACATTTCCGACCCTATAAAGTATATATATTCTTGATCAGCATCACCAGGAGAGTCGATCTAGCCATGTCCGTCTATCCGTCCGTCTGTCCTTCTGTCCGTCTATCCGTTTCTACGCAAACTAGTCTCTCAGTTTTAAAGCTATCTGCTTGAAACTTTTCCAAAAGTTGTCTTTCTATTGCAGGTAGTCGGAACGAGCCGGATCGGGCGACTATATCTTACAGCTCCCATAGGAACAATCGGAAAAGGCATTCGAAAAAATTATAACTTTGTTGTTTTTTTTTTTTGTTGTTCTCTGAGATTTGGTAATATTTAAATATTATGGAATTACGGTCTTAATTCAATTAAAATCGGACAACAATATCATATAGCCGCCATAGAAACGATGGCAAAATGCATCGCAAAATCGACATAGCCTCATTGTTTTTAGTAATATAGGCATAGAAATCGAAATGTAGTCGATTTGTAATAACTGCAAGGGTATATACACTTCGGCTTGCCGAAGTTTGCTCCATTTCCTGTTTATTTAGTGCCTGCTTGCTTAAAATTCTCTGATTGTGCTTGCTTATCATTTTGCTTTAATATATAATATTTGAATTTTATGGGTCATTTATTTTGTTGTTTTTGTTTTTAATTTTGTGGAATTCCAATTTGATATGTTTCTAGTTTCGTTTATTTTTTTTTGTAATTCCCCAATGCGAAATTTTGCAGAATTTGAGTTGTTATCAGCAAATAAAGAATCAAATTCTGGGAAAATCATATTTTTAGAAATATTTAATCATAGAGAATTTGAAAATTTGATATTAATGTTCCTATGTTTGGAGATACCCCTGAAAAATTCACGAATGTTTATATGTGCCCATCAGTCGTATGCGCAATCTGCTGACCCCAGCATTTATAGGCGCTGACCCACCCGATTCCGCCAGTCGATTCCGGAGGCGTAACCGCAAAAACAAACACCGAATACCGGAACTGAATGTCGGCGGATGTCGTGTATATACGTATATGTTTCTGTAAGGGGGCGTGTGCATTTGGCTGGAGTTCAAACAAATGCGTCGCCATCTAAATGAAATGTTCGGATTTTCAGGTGGGTTGTCCTCTAGCCCCATGCCCCCTCGCCCCCACCCTTCTTTCCACTGACCATTCTGTTTGAGTTTACTTAGCGGGTTTGTTGACTTTCTGGCGTTTTGATTGCGTTTTCTATATGCAAATGTGAAAGGGACAGCTCCAAAAACCGAGGCTTGCCGGGTTTTTATCTATTTAATGCCCACCGAAAGGCAATTACACACACACATAAAATAACAAAATGAAAATAAGGATGAGATAGCGAGAAATGTGCCTCATTATAACAAATTATAGAAGGAATATTGTAATTTGCTTTTTGACTCGGTATCATGTGCGGCTTTTTATTAAAAATTCAACACTAACGAGGCGCTTTTGTTTTTATAGCCAAGTCCTCTTCAGCTGTCTCTTTCTAGCCAACTCTTGCTATCCTTGTCCTGCTGTCCTTTGCGTTGCAAATAAGAATTTTAATAAATTATATTGTAATATGACAAAACGTTTGCGCAGACTGTTGGCAGTGGCGTTTGCATTATAAAGGGTTATGTGTTTAAGGAGGGGTTCAGTTTTGATTCAGGAAAGTTTAATACTTTTGGAACTATTGATAAATAATTAAAATAATGGTGTTTATATTTTAAACCCCTTAAACTATTAACAGCGAAGTATTAATACTTTTATTTACTTTATCTTTTAGCAAAGTAGGTTTCATTGAATAATTCATTTAATTAATTAATTATTTTTCGCGTCCAAACGTCGTTGTGCTAAAATAAGATTTTACAATATTTTCAGTCATATGGCACGCCTCTGAGCTGCCCCATCTAGTTCTTATGTCAATGTTCTAGGCACAGATTCATTAATATTTCAATAACAAAACGTTACTTTCGTAAAAAAATGTTGTCAAAAAAATTGTAGAAAAATTTCTCGGAAAATTTGTTAGCAAACTTGCAGCTAATTATGGGCACCAGGGGAAGCAACCGGAAACCCTTTGGGATGTCGAGTTAGCCCACGCTTAATCCTTTTCTTTCCTTTTTTGTGGAGTGTTTCCGTACTTCATTACGTTTGGCTTTGGTTTATTTTAATTTCATTTTATGATTTAACTTTACACCTGCTTGAAAAACGACACACACACACAAGGACTCTGGACTGCACTTCAATTAAAAACCCGAGTCCTGGCCAAGGCACTTAAGTGCTTTTTAGTCCGTTCCCCTGCGAAAGGTGTGAGAACGTTTCTTTTGCCCAAATTATTTCAACATTTTCCTTTTCAGATGGGTGGGAGAAATCCAAAAAAAAAAGGTACAACAGTAATATGAAGATTTCCCTCGAAAAGTTCCTGGCATGCCGGGTCAAGGGTTTCCAAACAGCAATGCTTTGGGCCTGGGTTTTGGGATCGGGTTTACACTTTCGGTTCGGGGGTTCGTAGTCAACGTCCAACACTTCGTGGGGCAAATCTTCGTGTAATCGGATAAGGTAATTGGGAAGCTTTGTCTAGACATTAAGTGTACATAGTAAATTTTGTTTTCCCCAGTTTTGACCGAAATATGACTGCCATTGCGGAAGTCTATGGGTTAAGGAAAGTCATTCGACACAGTGGGCTAATTGAACAGGCTTTCTTTTAGCTACAAAATACATTTTATTTGTAAACTCCCAGAAATTTAATTTACATTTATTTCGTTTTTCCCAATATGTGTGTTAAAACTCAGTACCCATTTTTCTTTTTTATTACTTGCAGTTCCGAAGAACTCCACAAAACATCCCACTGTATTAACTCCACTCCCATCAATCAGGAATCGTCTCACATTGGAAACCTTTTCGGTGGTCGGCCACAAAACTTTTGTACGGCAACACATGTTCCTTTTCGTTGTTGAAAGTCCTCTTTCCTTTTTGGCCAAGTAACGAACCAACTCCAATCACTTGAACGAACAACTGCGACGGCTTTTAATAAATCGATTTAAATTTCTGATCATATTTTCATCTCTAGAGAAATTTAATAGTTTTTCGCAATAACATTTTATGTGCGGACGCATACCCAAGACGCAGGATCTCAACATCATCCACTCTCCATGGTCGTAGGAAAAAACAGTACAGAGAAAACAATGAAGACTTAAATATTTGTTAATATAAAGCTTTACAAAAAACCCTTTGACTACGCTATCCTAACTATATTAAATAGTTATCCTAAAATATAGGTTAAGTTTTTTATTCATAAAGCTTTTGTATTTACTCGGCTAAAATATGCGAAATACATATTTCAAATATTTTATAAAAAACATGAGAGGTTAGTGGTTTAACTTTGAATATATCTAAATGCAAGGCTGCGTCTTAAAATAATTTTTTGATTTCATCATGAAGATAATGCTAAGTCTACTCATAGAATTTAAATCATGTAAAAGCACATATTTTTTGCTTGTGCAGCAGCAAACGGGAGAAACTAGCGAGAACTACCCAACTAAAATAATAAGAGCGGCAACAAACTTGGGGCCGGCACGTTGGGCCAAGTCCAAACAAAGAAACTGCAAAGTTTACGGGTCACACGATGTGCCAGGAGCTCTACGGGGATCCGTATTTTGCCTCCTTCTCCGCAGGACCTCTAGGAAGGCGACGGCGTCTATGCAGCTTCCTGTGCATGGCAATAAAATTACTTTAGCCCATAAGTATGGTACAATTTTACGTACGAGCTCCTAGCTTTTGGTCGCAAGTGCGGCAAATAGTTTTGCCGCCACGCCCCCTGGACACTAACCGCCCCCCTTTCGCTTTTCCCTTTCCATCCCTTTTTCCCGAGACACACATCATAATTAATGCAAAGCTGGCAAATGTATGCAACACCTGCGGTTTGTTTAAAACGACCGCAAGCATCACTCCCCATATAACGATCTACCCACAGACGGTTTTGCAGCCAATTTTGGTTATTGAAATTATTTGGCCAAGTCGCTGACACTTTATGTTTATTTAATTGCAGCCCAAAGTCTTCGGTACTTCGTAAAAGCTTACTTTATAATTATGCCTGGTCAAAACAAAGATGTGTTATCAATTCTAAAAATTGTCTTAATTTCCTTTTATTATTTGTAAATAACTGAGAACAGTTTTTTTTTACTTTTAAAGACTTTTATAACTAACTATATTTAATGTATCTATGTTGATGCTGAATGAGTTATATTTGTGGAACAATAAGTTTTAAATAACTATAACATTTTTCCCTTAGATTACGACCAAACATAATTGTATATTTTTGGAGATATTTAAAAATTTTTTATTACATAACCCCCGAGTTATGTTTATTTAATTTGAGTCTTGGGCCTTTTACAATTCCTTCCAATCAAATTTCAATTTCATTTCAATCATTTCCAATACTCTTCGCTTTTCAGTCTGGATGCCCGGGGGTCAATAAAATTGGTTTTTCAATTTAGCAATGGCATATTCCAACTCTTGCGGTCAACTGAACAGGACCAGAACCCAAAAACCCTCACATCAGGTGACCCCAACCCTCGGAGAAACAGCCGTTGACATGATGACGACATAAGTTCTATGCGGTTAACTCATTCTGCCGCATCATTCCGCCCAGGGGTTAACTATAATTAACCAGTTTAGCTCACTTCCCCGCTAGCATTTTCATTTGCCAATGTTTTTTTCTTTATATTTTTCGGAACCCTGCTCTTTTCTGCCATTATCCACTTATTGACGGTCTTCTGTCTTTAGTTGACATGCAAATGAGTTGCTTGTTCTGAGGCATTGAGTTGTTGACCTCCACTTTTCAATTAAGTTGGCATAGATGTCACAAAAGAATAAGGCCTCTGATGAGTATATATAATTGAAGGTTTCAAACTTGTTTCCCGTTGACATAATTTGTGGCTTTAATATTTACGGTTAGGTAGTTAAGAAGAGAGCTAACGATGTTAAATGTTGATTTTCTTTACCATTTATAAAAAAAACAAACTGCTGTCGTTTCATCTTTTTTTAATTAATGGTTCCTAATAATTAAATGAAATGTAATCTTAATTATTGAAGGTCAGTGTTCGCTAAAATGATAAGAACACAAACGTTTTCTGTTACGTACTAAACAAAGTAAATACTCTGTTAAACTGAATTTTTGTTGGTGTAACCATATTTTATCATAATAAGTCTACCAGTTCAAAAGTAACTTTCTGTGATGTGCAATTAAAAAATATTTTTGTAATTCCTTAGGGTGTGGGGAAAAATACATTTTCGGCGATCAAGAGAAATATACACTGTAAGACTGTGTGGAAAACCACCCGCACCACCCACTTCACTTCAGTGGGGCAGCAAATGAAACCCGACATCGATTTTGTTCTCAAGTTACACTCGCCTTTGTTTACACAAAAATTATGTTTAATGAGCAGCAACCTCGAACTTCGCGGACCCAGCATCTTCTGGGGTTGGCACAACTGACAATTATAATTACAAGGTCTTAAGTTTTTCGTGAAAATTATTATTTTAATTATGGGCCACAGGAAATGCGAGGGTGGAAATTTGAGGAAGGGCAACGAACGCCCCAAGAAATAACAGACAAAAATTCGATACATTTATGACATTGCGACAGATCATAAATTTAGCGATTTGAGTGATGTGTTTGTGCAACAATAAACTAAATGGAATATTCAGCTTTATGCGATTGTCATTCCAACGGGAATGTCTGAGAAAAAAAAACCATCTAATCAAGTGACATAATCAGTTTTTATGGGTGCCAGGGCAATCATAACTTTTGCACATACCCCGTACATATACCGGCTTGACTTTTATTTTCGCACGTTGATAATTTTTATTTCCCACTGCTTCGCGAGATAGCTTGACTGGGCATTTCCTGTGCAAATAAAATACATTCTTGCCCCGCTTTTATTTCCTATCAGTTTCGGTGCCAAGAAGTCGTGTCATTCACGACCATCCCCCTTAGTAATAATCATTTATTTAATGTACCCAAACATTTATTATTTCCGCTGACCTATCCCTGGCTCACTTGCTCCCTCGTCCTGTGCGGCTAGTCCTTCGAATGGTCAAAGTTAGATTGGACACTTGCGCCATTTTCGCCTAATGAATCTAATTGAGTCAAACAAGTGGCCAGGAACATCATGTTAATGCTAATGTTGTCGCCCCAATCGCTGTGACCTTCATGCTCGTTGGGTCTTTAAGATGAGCTCGATTTGTTGGGAAAGGAGAGAAGGTTGGGTTTTTCTGGTGACTAATGAGAGTACCAGAAATCAAAACAATAAGCCAATGAAATAGGTTCATAATTTTGAAACTAAAAAGGCGGAAGCATGCTGATAATATACAAATAAAAGAAAGCTTCATCATGCTACGTTGCCAATTATCTCTTTAAATTTATAGAATGAAGAAGAAAACCAAAGGTCATGTTATAACTTGTACTTATAGTGATAACAAAACTTTAAAATTACTTATATATTTAATTAAAAATTAACTTTTTATATAAGTAAATCCCAACCTCTTTTTGCGTTTATATGTGTAAATATTTTAAAGAATATAAAACCAAAACTATTATGACTCAATGTAAATAATGATAACACAAACGATTAAGACTTGACTCACTTTCTCCGCTCTGCGGTCTTAAATCAAAATTCAGCTTATCAAAGGCATTGCTTTTGCAAAGACTGCTGGCATTTTCGGGTTCAGTTGATTTAAAACATTCGCCTTCAGTTGTTGTCAGCACCCGAAATGCATAAGTTCGTAATAATTTTGGCTTTTGCTTGCCAGTTGGCATGTGGATTCGTTATCCCAGATAGCAGTGTTCCTGAAATTCCCCATCTATCGAAGGAACATATGGGACAACTCGCAGGAGTCTGCATGGTTACACTGGACCTAATGGTGAAGAGAACGGCTAGTGACCACCTTTCAGGTCCGCCCAAACCAATTGAAGGCGATAGGAAGCAATCAGTTGCTTTGGAGAATTTCGAGAAGATCGGAGACCGGTACTTTTACATTGAGAAGCAACACAAGCTGAATTGGTTCGCTGCTGCCAAGGCCTGCCGAGATATGGGAGCACAATTGGCGGTAATCGAAAACCAAGCAGAGTTGAATGCTATTTATGAAAAACAGACGATGGGTAAATACTGGCTGGACCTCAGCGACTTGGTGAAAAAAGGCGAGTTCTCGAGTTTGACTACTGGATTGAAGGCGCCCTTTATGACCTGGAGATCCGACCAACCCGACAACTTAAGCGATTCGAAGCGCTGTGTTAATATGTTCGGCCCCCTAATGTATAATGACAATTGCGAAAACGAAAATTATTTTGTTTGTCAGGCTTAAAATTTGTAATCAAAATATTTTAAGAACTCGTTTTTTAAATATAAATGCATAAATAAAGAAATATTTGAAATAAAAAGTGTATTCGTTATTTAACGGAATTTAAAATTATTTATCAAATATGTATTTAAAAGTGGAACAAATATTGAATTTTTGTTTCTTTCAATATAAATTCCAACAATTCTATGGTAAATTAAAAAGTACCCAAGGAAAAGAATCGGCAGTAAAAAGTGGCTGGATGTAACAAATAAAGCCAATGGCAAAATGTTAAACGAAAATGTTTCCAACTCATTGATTGCTTGAAACTCCTCTGTTTGCATATTTGTGTAAAAAAAATGAATATACACTGTACAGTATGGCATCGTGGCTCAGTATATGAAATAATGAACGCATGAATGATTGCATACTTTTCGGCTGCTTGCCAGTTAACGTTTTCATTGCCATTACTTTTTCTCGTTTTTTTCGTTATGTATGAACAAATACCGAAATCGGTTAATGTTTATTGAAAAAGCATAAAATTCGTTCTACCAGAATGGAAAATATGCTTTTGATACAATTATTGTGCCTATCTGCAGGCGCCGGCCCTGAAAACGCACCCCAAACCCAAACACTGAATCCTCCCCCTCTTTCGAATTCAGTCAAACTTTTATATACCCTTTCAAAGAGTAATAAAGTTGTAGTTAAATGTTTGTTTCATTATAAAGGATATGTAAATGATAAATTTAAAAAACCACAGGTAAACAAATATTACATAATCTACACCAATGCAGATAAGCAAAATTACATATATAATAACAAAGTTTGTAAAATAAAAATAAGGAATGTAATAAATATTTTATTCTGTTTTTTACATCTCTTTATTAAAATGTATACTCAACTGGCCAATTTTAAGTAAGATAATTTGTGTAAAAAAGGGTATATAAACTTCTGCAAGGTAAATTGAGCTTCCTTTCTGGTTTTTAAATTTGTTTTTCTTTTTGCGCTCTTTTTTTCGTTTGAGTTCATTTTGCCCCGGGCTTGCTGTTCTTTTTTGGCTGAGACCCCGAGGGCCTGCAGTTATATGGGTCGCTTGCCGTTGATAACAATCCAGGATAATATGCGGCAGCCAGATGAATCCTGATGTGGCTCTAGGAATCGGCTTTGGCCTCGTCTCGAGCCGGAAAGTGTGGGTTGGAGAGAGCGGAAAGCAATTTCATGGCCACGAGGTGGAACAATATCGAAATAGGATGGGGCATTGAGGGTCGATGGTGGCGGAAGGCCCATTGCATGTTTTAGTTTGGTTATTAGCATACGTCGCATTGCTGATCCCCAAAGAATGGGAGATATTTATGGAATATAATTGAATTTATGAAAGGTTTGGAGTGAATACTGGCCGAACTTGTTTTGTTTTTTTCAACGTTTCCAAGCTTTTTCTCCCTTTTGATCTGACCCAAATTATTAAAATTTACGTAACTCGAATCGATCTATATTAACAAATTAATTAAATTGAATCAATAAACTATTTTAATAGTTACAAAATTTAATAAAAACTAAGGTGTATTTGTATTTGCACATTTTAAATAAGTTTCTTACACTTAAATACTTATCAAAACCAAACCCTTCACCCAGAAGCGTTGTTGTTAATTACGCAAAAAAAATATTCCAATTTGTGTCTATAAAAATACATAACGCAAAATGTTTCCGCTCGGCCTTAGTAATTTATACCTTCCGACTTATCAGTTGGAGCATCAAAAGATAACAAATTTTCGATTATTATTTAAATGAATTTTGAGCGTGCCAAAAAAGTAATGTAGTACAACAACAAAGTGGAAAAGATTGTAAAATTACAACGCTTTGATATTCAAATGCTGTTGTAAAGTTTGAACTCATTTTCACAAATTCGTATTTTATGCATTATTCAAAAGTGCTGCCCAATTTGCGGTCCTTGGTCAGCAAAGGGTTAAGCAGAAGGGGTTTCAGGAAACATATTTGATATTTCATGCCCAAATAAATGCAATGAAAACCCATCAATTGACTCGACTCGCCGTCAACGCCTCAGTTGGCATCGACACTGTGTGGCTCGATTTGCATATAAATTGCTTTTGACATCGTTTGTTTGCCGAACTTCCCTCCACTTATAATTTCCAAATTTTTTCACCATCACCGGCCATGTCAAGTGCTTATCAGCCTGTTGGCATCTGTCCGGAAAAGCAATTGCAGAGCTCTCAGCCTCGCTTTTTTAATTGCCACAATTTGCGCTTAAACGTTTTGGCATTTCAACTCAGCGCCTGCAGCTGCCAAAAAACCAAAAAAAAAAACGAAAACGAAAACGAAACAAGCGACACCCATGGTGACAATTATATAGAGCAGTTCAGATCCATTCCAGGTTGGGGTTTTCCGAAAGTGGAGGGAAGTACTGCCCTCGGGGCAGCATTGGAGGCTTACAAGTTGGCCCATTAGAGCCACGCGCCTTGTACAGTCGCTCTTTTGTGGCGCTTGGATGGGGGCAAGGCGCATCCGTGGGCGGGAATGTCAACTTAAATGCCAATAACAACAATGCAGGGGGAGGAGCTTCAATAGCACTTTGATTGAGCCGAAGAATGATTGCTCTGAAAGTGTTCTAACGAAAGATCTGTGACTAAAATTATGTGAAATTAGATATTTTTTTAGATTCAATGAGTTTGTGACAGTAAAGAAAATAAAACGAAAGGAAAAAAGTCCAAAAACAAATAAATCAATTTAAATAAAAGTTTTAAAATCATATTCTAAGCTGGTTTTAAGAGTGACAATATTCTCTTCAGTTAGCAAGGTGACACCATTTTCTTAAAAAACTATGTTCAGCTGATCATTTCGAAATTTTGATTAACTAGATAAAATAATAAATTAAATAATGGCTAACAGTATGGTAAACCAAATATTTTAGATATATTTAGCTCCTCTTGAGACAATAAATGTTTGATACCAAAACATATAATACATCTTATGCTTTGTTTTTTTTATAAAAAGAGTCAATATGCTCAATGGATCCCATATTCAATAATTTAAAAAAAAAAGATTTGTATGTTTGGAATCTGATAATTCCTTATAATTTAATTTAAACAAACTATATGACAAATCGGTCAAGCCCCAAAATCTAGTGGCTTTTTTCACCCAAAGGGCAACATGCGGCGTTGACACAAAAATTCGTTAGAAAAACCCCGAGAACAAGACGTTAGAAAAACTTGAAAAAAGGAACCGCGACGATGGCAACTGAGGGTGACATTATTTTTCATGTCAATGCCTAAAAAGGACCAACAAGAATAATAAGAAGAGGAAAAGCTGGAAAAAGCTGTGGCAGACTTTTGGCGGTTTTTTGTTTGCCTCGCTGATTCTTTTGCATTTTTTATGGACCCGGCCACGCCCAGCAAGCCAACACGCCCCCGAGGGCAGGTGTTGTGCGCTTTGTTTCTATTGTCATCAAGTGGAATTGGCTTTTAATGTTGCCGCTGAGATATCTTAAGAATAATTGTTTTGCGTGTTTTTCTTGATTTCCAGGGCTTTTACATTTTCGTATAGGCCCCGCAGGTGCGTTTTATTTCAAGCCGATGTGATTTCTTGCCCCGAGTTTTAATGTTTACTTAGGGTCATGTTTTCGAGGGTCGCAATGGGTTGAGTTGGGAGCTTTGGCAATGGTCTTGGGAGTTATTAATTGCAGGGATAAAAGTTTTAAGGTAAAATGGAATTTCCCTTTTAGAATTTGTAGAAAAAACTAATTTAAAAGGTGGCTGGGAAATAATTAAATAAAATTTTAATGTTAAAGCCATTTGCACAAGAGAATAAATATAAATTACATTTTAGAAAATTGCTTTTGTTAACTTGGCTTTTAAAATTATTTTAAAAAATCTTTGAAAGTATTAAGGGAATTGTTAGGCTATTGTAACAAAAACAAAAAATTGGAAACACAATTGATCCTAGATGCATTTACTAATATTAGAATAAATACTTTACAAATTTTAAAATAAATTTAGAAAATACATTTTACATACATTTTTCTCTTTAGACATTAGACTAATTATTCCATAAGCAACAATTTTCTTTCCAGCTATTTTTAGCTTTCCAAATGGTTTATCTTTAGAAATTTCCAAACCCGTTCGAGGAAATTATTCTCTCAAATATGCAAATCTGACTCATGTGTGTGTGCACGCATCATTTTCGATTTAAATATAAATTAATATTTTAACACGCTTCAGCTCAGTTGTTTTTTTTCGTTTTTTTGAACTTAATGAAGTCGACGAGGAGCCAGTCTGGCTCTGATTTCGAAGCCTGAGCATCCTCCGTGGTTCATTTAAATTTAAATCCATGTGTGAGCTCCTTTGCTCATTTAATCTTAATTAAAAACCGGTTTTTCGGGTTGCTGCTGCTGTTGTTTATATTTTTTATCCCATTTCGCTGCCCCAAAAAGTATGCTACAAGGCCGAGAACTGTTGAGTTTTATTGTTGGCGAAGCTGTTTAAGGATATGTGAAGCAGCCTGGCACATTTATTTAGTATTCATCATATTTCTGATTTATTCAGTGGCAAATGGGCACGCGTATTTATGCTTATAATTACAGCCAGAAAATAACCCCAACCTCCTCAAAAGGGTTGTTTTGTGTAAGGCTGTTTATTCATATGAAAACTGTTGTTTTTTGGGTTCGTTTATAGTTTACACATTTTACGCTTGAATTTACACCTTTGGGATTAGATTAGAGCCGAAGGGAATTCTCAAGTGTAAGGGGGTTGAAATGCCCTGTTGTTTTGGAAATATTATAACAATAACATTTGTTGGTTATAGTTTGCTATATGTGAGTCATATTAAAAATATTACTTAGCTTCCAAAAAATGTAACTAATTATAGTGGTTTATTTCTGATGCTAAGAAAGTAATTAAGAAAATTTTAACATTAAAGAAGAACAAACAAATTAGTGTTTAGAATTGATATGCTCATCTTTTAGGTATTAAGATATTTAACTAGCTTTATCCTGTTTTTCTATAATATAAGATATTTTATATTGCTAAAATATTCATTTTAAAACCTTCTCCCCTTCTCCTATTTTCGCTATAACACTTTTTATAGATTCGAATTTACACATTATAAACTCCCGGTATGTGCGTTTTCAACGCGTGTGATATTTTATAACTCAAAGATAAACATCAAAAGTGACTTTTCGACTGTCCCATAAAAATTGATAGAAACATACGCACATGCACACTCCATATGTTCGTTTGCAGATTATTTTTTTTGCGTTAAAATTTTCAATAATTCTGCAAAATGAAAGAGGGGGTGGCGGTTCAGATTTGAGGGGTATGTTAAGCGCTACCTTTTGATGCACTTAATCTGCCAATAAAAGTAAATCAAAAGGCAGCGAAAACCCCGAACAACCCCCAAACCAAACGGCAGTTCAAGAGGCATTTCCTGTTTTAAATTGAGGTATGCCATGGGATATTGCTGATATGGATATGGGATATGGCAAAAATTCCTTGCCTATTTTTTTGCCGTTCATCTCTTCAATAAATTGCCGTTGTTTCTGATGGGGGGAACTGGAGTTTCTGTGTTGAAAAGTGTAATTTTAAAAAGTCATAATCGCAGATAAGTGCGGTCTCAAATTGCCGGAGCAGCAGACCCGAGTAAAAATGCCTGACAGAAGGCTATTCATTACAACGACCAACGACTCATCATCGGGGTTGGGGAGAACGAAATGGCCATATATATATCACATATGAGTGTGATGGTCTATATCCCCCCTCCTTGTCTGAGTTTTACACAACTTTTGCCTATAATCCAAGCGCCCACAACAACAAAGGAATTGTAGAACCGAACGATTTACCAAATTTTCATTTCAAGTCCATTGTTGCCGGCCCAGCCCATGATATATGTAGGTATTAAAAGTTATTGAAAAAATTGCTGACAAAAGAAGTATAAATATTTACGCAAAATACTATTTGAAAGTCAAGAGGAGAATCGAAAATCATGTGAGGGGGTTGCTTCCCTCGGCTTAAAAGCGGATTTCAAGCATTGTGAAGAGCTGTCGACTGGCAAATGCAAATGATTGGCCCTTTGATGTTATCCGCAACGAATTTCCCACAAAAAAACCGATTCTTAAGTTTTAGACTTGAGATTTGTTTGGTTTCAAGGGATTGTTGGACGGATTTTGTGGCCAGTTTTAATTACAACGAGTTGTTAGCTGGTGGCGGATCTTTGTCTTTAGGCAAACAAAAGTTAATGAACGATTAGTTCTTTAGGTGAATTCTAATAAAAAGGTCTTACTGAAATTTCGTGATAAGCTTGTATTTAAATAAAATCTTGTGTTGTAATATACACTTTACAATATTTTTTTTGCCTCTGCAATATATTCTTACGTTCTTCATGGCACACTGAGATCCAAAATTAATTAAAAACTCCCAAGCAATTCAAATCCAAGAAAAGTTGAGCCAGCAAAACAAAAGTTCTCCCTTGAGCTTCAAGGAGAAACAGACAATAGATATAAATAAAAACCGAAAATGCTATAAATTTTATGTGAAATATAATTGCTTAATGGCATTGCCAGGCATAATTGCCACGTTTCGCACCTTGGGTGCTGGGACTTATAAATAAAAATTAATTTTAAGCAGCCTGAGCAACAATAACAAGACAATTACACACCACACACGAAATGAGCCACCTTCTGCCACCCCCCTGCCATCCTTCAGCAAGGACTAACAAGGACACCGCACCGACAAATTGTTGGCCTCCGTTTGTCGAGTAGAAAATTGAAATTAAAAAGAAAATGTATAAGGGCAAAAAAATGTCTAAAATGTTAACAACTTTTCTGGTGTTGGTTTGGGGGAAAAATGACTATGGTGGTGGCGGGATGGTGCTATGTCATCCCGGTGGAAACTGTGGGAAATTGTCGCGTCTTGAGCGATAAATCAGGCAGGTGTCGTCGGCGGTTGGGTGTTAAGCATCTTGGCAGGCTCTCCCGTTTCTTACTGTACCCTGTGTGAGCTGTGGTCGCATTAAAAATGCAGCAAAGTTGCCGGAACAAGCTACATAAACCACCCGCACCCACTTGATTTCCCCACCCCCTCGATATTTCATGCAAAAAGGCGGCAGTAATTAAATTCAAGGAAAACTAACAGCGAAGACCGCACTGTAAAAATGCCATAATTATACGCGACTGCATGTCGTGTGGGCTTAGTGTACCGCCCACCACCCCCTGCTCTTAACCCACCCTCGCCCTCTTTCTCTTAACCCCCAACCCCGGCAAAAACTGCGGGGCGCACATACGCCGAGCGTCATAACCTTTTACTGCCTTCGTCTTGGCCTTCGTCGACATCTTCATCTTTGTCTTGGTTTTGGGCGAGCCTTTGACCTCGACGCTACTTTGCTACCCTGGTAATATGAGATTGGGCTCTTTAATTAATTTACATTTTAATATTAAGTTTAGTATTTTACGGTTTAAATATATCTAAAAATAAAACATTAGGGGCAAATTGAGAAATAGCTTTAATTAATCATGTAAAGCTAAAGAATTCGCGTGCGAGAAGAGTGATTTAAACTAACTAAAAATACAAAAAAATTTTAATTTAATTGCTAATCCTTATTCCATATACAGTACCTAATGTTTCGAATCTCTTTTATGTCTATGATCTTTTTTGCCTGTAAAGTAACCACATTTTTGCAACGCTTTTCATGTCTGTCTGCCCCCTTTTAGCTTGCGGGGTTGGTGATGCGGCTGCTTTCGCGTCTTAATCCTTTTTCCATTATTATTTTCATAATTCTTATTTACATGACGCCAAACGTCTTCGTCTCTGCGTCGACTTTTCCTTCGCCCTCGCTGAGATTTTCTGTCTGTTATTGTTGTGGGCGGGGCGTTTTCCCCTAATTTTCCAAGACCCCCTCTCACTTGCCCAAAACCATTTTTCAGTTAAGGGTAGAGCTTGTCTCTTTCGCTTGGCGCTTTTTTAATGTTTGGCGAAAAATTATTTTCTTATAACTGAATTATTCACTGATTACATGCGCTGTCTCTGTCTCGTGTAGCGCCTTGCACTCCCCTTAACCCCTTACCCACCGTTTTGCCTGTCGCTTTCGCTTTGCCAACCCCTTTTTGGTGCTTTACAAATTTATTACTCATACGCCCCGCCCAACGAGCTCCCAGCTCTTCGGTTTTCCACTTTTCCGGACAGACCCAGTTCGGAATGATTCGCTCGTTTGGGAACGTTGGGGGTGGGAATGGGTTAACGAGGGGGGAGAAGGGGGTGCGCATGTGAGAACTGCATAATTATGAGCGCAAAACGGATTTAATTTTTAATTAAAGCGCATTTGGGTGTCTCCTGCCGATAGACTTTGTTGCTTGGAATCGCTTTTGGTTTTTTGTGTTTGTTTTTCGCTTTATACAGCTTACTTTTAAATGGTTTTATTATTGGCAAATAAGATTATGCCGTCTTTTGGGGATATATTTTTTTGTTCGACATAAATATTGTAAATTGGAAATTGGAATATATAAACTTTAAAATTTTAACTGTATAACTTTAAAATTGTAACTTATAACTGTAAGCAGAGTTTCATGGATAATTACTATTTTGGGTGACTTTTTGAATTTAATTGTGGTATAAACGTGTTATTTTATACCAAAAATTAGTCAAATAATTTTAAAAATATTAATATATTTTAATTATTTTTGGCTGAAGAATGATTTATTATATTAAGCCTTTATCTGTTCCATTTGCCTTATTTTACTTATCAAGTGTATATAAAGAAATAAGTGACGTGTGTTTAAAATTATGTACCAACTGACTACCTTAAATTTCATTCCTTCATTCCCCCAAAAGCTTTTCTTGGCGATGGCCATTTGTAACTACCTTTCTCCCAGTTAACCACCCAATGCCTCATGCGCTTAATATTATGCTTTCATTTCTGTTTGCCAAGTGTTTGCATAAAGCGCGTGTTGACTGACCACGCACCGCTCCATTCCTCACGACCCTTGTCAGGACCTCCCCGACTGGAATTGCTTCATCCTCCAACCCTCCAAGTAACGGGCATCGATAATGTGTCGCATGTTTAACAGGAGGTTGGTCCTACCGATTCCCAACTCCTACTTCTGCACTGAACCAAATTTGATCGAATATAATCTACTATGAATACATTTTCGAAATAAAATATAACATAGTAATTACATTTTGATAAGTTGCACATTTATTGTAAGATATTTATGACAAGAAAGAACAGAGTGTTAATACTTCTAAATACATTTGTTCTTCCTTGCTTTTTCTGTTGGTTTTTTAAGTCCTCTTTTTATAACTTGCTAAAACGTAAAAAGGAAATCTCAGCAAACGGCGATAAACTTAGATTATGAAATAATCTACATTTTTTTTTAGAATCAAAACCATTTGCCATTTATTTTTAGACATTTCGCGCTTATTTGAAGATTTATATTTTTAATCAGTTAATCATCAGTTAATAGGCACCACAGTTTTTTCTAGTGTGCTCCTGTTCCCGTTCCCGAACCCGTTCCATTTTCTGCTGCCCGTCGACGTTGATGATGACACTCATAACAATTGCGCGACGGCATTTTACCTGAACAAACTTTGATACATGCATCGGTTGGTGGAAGGGTTGATGAGGGGGTGGCGTTGGGGAAGGGGGTTGGGAAGGGTTGGGACTTCCAGCTGAAGGCAATGGCCAAAACCAAACCAAACGTAAACGCAAATGAAAGCAAAATGCAGCCATGTCAGCAGCAGCAGCAACAACGGGTACGATGATAGCGGTGCAGTGGCTGCTAACAAAACAAGTGGGGAGTCCACATCGGCCGAGGGGGTGGGTGGTGCAAATGTGGGCGGAAGGTGGGTGGGTGGTGCCTTGGCCATTTGGCAGTTGGCACTCGAATGCAATTTCAGTAATTAAAATAAACAACAGACGATGACGTGCAGTTTTGACTCCACCGATGGGCTTTTGCCCGGCTCGACGACACCATCATCATCAACATATCATTATCAGACAATCCTTGCATCCATTTGGGCCAATTGCTTTGTCAAAATAAACAGGAAGTGCTTTCCAAACTAAATTATATATTTTCGAATAGAGATTACTCTCACTGTGATATGAATTCTAAAAAAAACAGGATATATATACAGTTATATTAAGTTGAAATGCATTTATGGGTAAAAAAAAACTACCTTTAGTGTTCATACTAATAAATAAAACTATTTATTTTAAAATCGTAATCATCTATTTTTTCTTAAACATTCATGGTTAATAAATTCAGTTAGTAGCTTAAGCTTTTGAGTAACATAAAACAAACTAAAAAACCTTGTAAAATGGATATTTATTTGTATTATGCTTGCTTACTGTATTTTTTGATTAAAGTATTTTTGATCTATGATGATAATTTAATTCAAAGCAATAGGACCGATTTTCCGGTTTATTTTCTAGTGATACAGTAAGTTAATACACCCCGTTCTGGAAGGACTCTTTCCCACACAGGACATAATAAAAGTCCCCAATGAAGCTGGGAAGTATGGTGCGGCTTTTGTGGCCAAAGGCGAGCACGGGAATTGACTTAATTAAATGCAATTTTCAATGCGTTTTTGGTCATTTGAGTGCGCAATTTACTGTGTCACCCCATGCAGTGAAAATAAGTGTGTGTGCGTGTGTGGGCTGGGAAGAACAGGGGAAGAGGGGGCATGGCATTGTCACTTGGTAGGTTTTTATGTTTGTTTAATTGTCGGAGATGCGTTTCGCTTTATGCTTATTTATGATTTAATTAAATGCAATGCAGACCGCAAAATGAGCCATGTTCGAGGGGTTGGGATTTTGGGGCTTGTGGGCGGCTATTTAGGGGTGGCATCCATCGATGGTTGGGCTAGAGTGTTTATTTTGGTTTCGAGACGTTCTTTGTGGCCAGAAAATGACCAGAGAAGCTCATTTAATTAAGTCCGCCGACCATAATAAGGGAATTTATTACCGCTGACCAAGGGACGTATGCAGTAACATTATAAATATATATATAAATGCTCCGGCCATTTATCATGAACCCTTCATCTGGCAAAAACAAAAAAAATTGAACAAATTTAACCATCAATCAAATTATTAAGGCTCACTGTTTTTGTGGTATATTTTTTACTCACTAATTTTCCAGTAACAGTTGGTCACGTAAACAATAAGAATTATTGATTAAAAATCTAGAAAAAAAATGTTCCAGCATATCCTTCATTCGAGTTTGATTTGACCACATCCTTTCGCCCCTAATCCCAACCCCATATTAAACCCACCTTTACGTTGTTTTCGGCTCTTGAATAATTGAATTCTTCTGCTTGGCGAAACACAAAACTCAAATGCACAACCGATTGAGTTGATCAATCAATTTGAGGGTTTTGATGGGAAGCACGACCGGATATGAGAAATGAGTTAGATATGGAGACTTAAGTGTGCAAATTTGACAAGAGGAAGCATGTGAGAATTTAATTAACCACGGACAAAAAAAATGTAAAATTTTTCATATTTTCAAATTATATTCTACTTTATCTCAAATTTATCTTGTCGATTTGCCAGGGGTCTACTGACTACACTATAAGGAAATATTAATAGATATATCAAGATATCTTTACTCCAAGACATGAGTAGCTATTGTATTTTTTGATATATATTTTAAAAGATTTGGCTTTAATAGATTTTATCGAACTAGATCCAATTCAAATTTTACGCCGAATTAGGTAAGTTTCGTCAGATTCGATATGTAGAGTTCGAAATGTGGGTTTGAAAAGGAAATATAACATTTTGAAGATTATTTACTTACAACAAAACTTTCGAAATACAAAACCTTGTATTATCAAAAACGTCGATGCTACATTTTGGTCGACAAATTATAAATGAGTTCGAGTAATAAGTAATTAGTAACGAGTGAAATTGAAGTAATCCCCACCTTTAAATTAAAACAATAGCTTACAGCATACCATTTAAAAATCATAGAGTTCTTAAGAGGCAATTCCCAATCCAACAACAACACAAACTTGAATATTAACTTTATTTAAAAACGATCTTCAAGTCGCTTACAAATCATTTTCCTGAAATCCATGTACCTGCGCTCGGGTCTAGTAAAATATACAATTGTATCAATAAATTAATAGAAAATATTGGAAATACTAGTTACCATAGTATTGACCGACCGCAATGATAGACAAATATAAGACGATATGGTTAATCCAAGACATGGCTAGCTTATGCCCATTGAAATATATATCCGCTTTATATAGATGTCACCCAACTGGATCAAATTGTGAATTTTACAGTGAATTAGGCATTCTTTAGATTCGATATAGGGAGTTTAACCTTTAAATATGGATATGAAAAATAGTTTTACATTTAATGATCCGAAAAAAACAATTTAAAGCAATACATTTAGTCGGTGATCTAGAAATGTCTTTGGTTGAAAGTCGGTTCGACTGTACATATTGACGGTATTTTTTTCACCTCTGATTATTTTTAAAATCGTAAAAAGTAACTATTTATCGAGTTATATTCGTTAATATTGAAGGTTGAAATTTCTATTAGATTCCTATTTATTTTCCGATCTTTTCTTTTGGCAGCCATATAATTATACAATTTGGGGAATTTTTATAAAATAAAACCTTAGGTTTTATTGGAGTAGTTGCGAATAAGTTTAAAAACAACAAGTCTTTGTTTCTTGTATTTATTTTAAGTTTAATGATAGTTAAAAGTAGCTTAAGCTAATCTACAACATAATTTACCATTTAAACCCTACTTCTATCTTACCATTAAGACGAGAAAACATGCCTTAGAATTTTTCAAAGATTGTCTGGCTGGTATTGGTTAAATAACAAGCTATACTATTACACCATGAGCCCAGCTCAACGACATCATAATTTTCCAGGACTTTTCCAGTCTCAGTTGTGCTTTTGGCACTTCATTCATTTGTGAATGTGACAAGTGCCGTCGGGGAATGAGAATTGTTGCTGACGACGCTCAACTTTATGTTGATTACCTTTTCTGATTATGTCTGAGTGTGTGCGCGAGTCCTTGGCACACGGCGGAAAGCCAGGATAAAACAATAAACATAAACCAAGTGGGACGGCAAGGCAAGGCAGGGAAAAGACGTCGGGCATGAAATATGATTGAAGTCGAAATGAAAGATCCGGAGCAACCACTTGTGAGGTGGCTCATGTGTAGAAGGGCAATCCGGAGACACTCTGGGGACAGGAGTTAAAAAGCTGCAGCTGGCAAAAGGTACATAATCACTTTTGCCGGCAACAGCCAAATTAAATCCGGCGAATATGCACAAACACACTGTAACCAAGGACCAGGGACCAAGGAGCCGCGGCGTCAACTTACAATCCCCAAAACATTCTAATTGCAATAAAAAGCAACATTAACTGGCGCCCAACGGCTGGCTGGCACTCAAAAACTGTCTCCTTCTTTGTAATAATCATCGAATAAATTATGCAAAAATCATTTCCATTGTTATAAGTGCCTTTTCCCCGCGCGTTGTCAACGTTCTCATCTGTTTTCGAAAGGGGGTTACGTTCTTGTATCGCATTACAGTGCCTGTCTTTCGGGTTGGCGGCCCAAAATTGGCAATACTTGAATTTTTAATAAGCTCCACCAAGATGCTTTCAACATTTTCAACATCTCATTTCGGCGGTTTTAATGTTTGGTTGGACTAATAATGAGAAATTCGAGTTAAGGTGGTTTCCCACTTTTAAGACATGAAGTTATACAACTGATAACAGCTGTTGGTTTTAACTGGGCAACAAACTTCCAAAAATATATGTTAAATAACATTTATTTTATTATAAACAAATTTTGGTAAGGACATTATAGTTTCTTTATGCATAAGTATTATAATATTATAAAATAAAAAAGGGAATAGTATACAAGATTTATTCTATTTGTTATTATTTTTTTTGTATAAAAAAATAATAATTGCGTTTTTTGTATAAAAAAATAATAATTAATCGAATAATTTTTTTAACTTCTTTAAGGGCTAAAATAAAAAAAATAAAAATGTAACCTGAATCGAATCTAAAACAAGAGAGAACGCTATGGTCGGGTGCCCCGACTATCAGATACCCGTTACTCAGGTAAAGGGAGTGCGTGGGAGATGGAGATAGAAACTTTGATCACGCATAACTTTTTAACGAATGGTCCGATTTGAAAAATTTCTTCTACATTTCGATAGGAATTGATAATCACAATAAAACTCCATTTTTACTTTTCCGAAATATTTACATTTTTAAAATCGTATATGAGCGATTGTGGGCGTTAAAGGGGGCGTGGCACCTTTTTGAAACAAACTTGCGCTGCGTAGGAACTCCTAGAATCTGCATGCAAAATGCCAATCTTCTAGCTTTTATAGTTTCCGAGATCTCAGCGTTCATACGGACAGACAGACAGACAGACAGACGGACAGACAGACGGACAGACGGACAGATCGACTCGGCTAGTGATCCTGAACAAGAATATATATACTTTATAGGGTCGGAAACGCTTCCTTCCACCTGTTACATACTTTTGCACGAATACAATATACCCTTTTACTCTACGAGTAACGGGTATAAAAAAAAGAAATCTCTAACCATAATATCTAAAAAGTGCCTAGTGAGTGTCGAGGGATTATCTACTAAAGTATCCTAATAAATCCAATTACAGATTCGCCCATGTAAAATTGTCTCGTTAAGTGCAAAAGGGAAAATGCGCTGACTACCTTTTGTGAGCATTTTACTTTCCACTTAGCTTATATTTATTTAAATTTGAGCCCCGGCTATATGGGCAGTGAGATATAGCCAGACAAGCAAGGACTTTGGGCTTATCGCTCGCTCAGCTTATTTGCACAGGCGATTGCCGAAAACCAATCGGCGTAAAATTGAAACCAGCACCTTGTTCATTTTTTTATATTTTCGTGGGGTGTGCCGGGGCATAAAAATGAAAAACAAATAAAAAGGCAGCAGCAGAGTAGCTAGGAAATTTTCCAAAAATTAAACATGCTTGATGCGCATCGATTGATTGACGCGCGATTTGACACGTGGAAAATGCATAAAATATGAAAATACGGAAAGCCACTCGAATCGAAAGGCCAAATATCATCTGTAATTGTTGCAACCACCCTCGACAGGTTTAGGACCCTGGACTTCTCCGATTTCGTATGCAAATCGTCGAATGGACGAAACCGCGTTGTTAAGCGTGAAATTTGTTTTTCATTTTTATTTTTGGGCGGGGCTCGGCGGTTGACAGACACTCAAATCGAATTTTTGTCGCGCTCTGGCAAGTCATAAGAAAATATTTGAATAAAAGAAAGCTACCCTCATCCCCCATTTCGCAGGGGTGTGCCTTGACTTGACGCTTGTTTTTCGGCACATTATGCAAAATAAACATGCAAATAAGATTTGCAGTTAATAAAATTGGCGTACAACCTTATATCCGCGGTCCCTCTGTCGAGATAAGTCCCGAACACAACCCTCAAAAAAATCGACTTGTCCATATGCCACTTTGGGGAACAATTATGTTAGATTTTAATTTTATTGCTAAACGATTTTTTGACACGGCTTAAAACGAATAGATGTTGAATAAATCTTAATGTTTTAAAATGCGTACAAATTTGTAAACTTTCAGGTTTCTGAATACTTTTTATTTGGTTTTAGGGTTGACCGTAGTTTTGAATTGTAAAACGATTATCGTATATATATACAATTGTGCGTTTAATCCTAAATAAGTCTTCTATTGAAAAGTAGAGAAAAATACTTATTATTTCCCTTTTTGAAAAATTCTTTCTTCAAGAAATCAAGTCAAATATTGGCAATCAACAGTCTGGAATTTCGGTTTTATTAGCCATCACCAGTAAATAGCTTTGTCTATATTTCATTTGCTTCCTGTTGGGGCGAACATTTTCTTCGATGCCTTGGAGTGGCTTACAAATGGCATGAAATTCATACGCCGTGCATAAGTAGCGTTAAATTGTGAGATTGTATTACATTTCCCCCGCAATAGTCTGGATTAAGATTTCTTTTCGGATTTTTTTTGGGGATGCTAAAACGGCAGGGGATCAGACTGACGTCAAGAAATGAATGTTGGAGCTTATCCTGAGGGAGATTTTTGACTTCAGAGTGAACAAATCGGATAGTCGAAGGAAATTTTTGAGAAAAATATGTCTTTAAAAGTGACTTGAGTTTCCAAAAGGTGTCAATCACAAAATATAAATTATTTGGTTTGTGCAGCATTTTTCGATTAAATTATGCTCTTTATACTGTGTTACAATACAAAATACAATGCAATACAAATTAATACAATATTGCCTTATAGCCAAATGTAATAAATTCTAAATAAAATTAAATATTGGTCTTTTGACATTTTTCTAAAACTTAGATAGCAGTAAAGGATATTCGAATATTTTTATTTAACTAATATTATTTAAAAATTCCCCAACTGACCACTTCCTGTATTTGTCAAATTTATTGTTGGGCCATACATCAAATTTCAGGCCTTAGGGCGGAATATCCTTACCAAAAGGGAGGACTTTCGATCTCCTTGTTTCACTTCACGGACAGAATGTTGAAAACTTTGATTGATGCATCGTCGATAGCAGCGAAATGGAAATTAATCAAAAATGCAAACTGTCTTGCGACAGCCACATGCCGCACAACTTGTTCGACTTTATCTCGACTCCCTTGCCTGCTAATAAATTTTTATTTAAAGTTCATAAAACAAACCGTGCAGGATAATAAATTATGAGCAACAACAACGGGGCCCCCGCAACAGCTGCGTCCATGAAATCAACATAAAAAGTCATTTGTATATACTTTTTTTCGGCTTTTGTGATTTGTTTTTTTTTCATCGCTTTTCGGGAGATTTTTCCCAAACAAATTTTACACAGTTGCTGCGGCTTCACGCTTGTTTCGAATGCTTACCAGAAAAGTATGCAAAGTATGTGGCACTGGAAGTTGAGTTTTCCCCCGGAAAATGTTCCCCCTTCTCTACTTTCTGTGCTCGTAATTCGCATTCATTTATCTAAGCAGCCGTGTCTTCTTTCAGGGCTTTTTCTTTTGTTGTTTCGCTCACTTTTGCTCACTTTTTTACGTGACTTGCTTTGGTTGGGCGTTGAAATGGGAAGAAAAGATATATGGGTATAAAAACGGGGAGTATTGCGGCAATACCATAAAGTATTGTTGTGCTTATTAAAAACGTAATTTAAACATTTTGTTTGTCATTTATTATGATTATTTGTGGTAAAGGAAAATTTCTAAACACCGGAAAAATTGTGTGAGGGGTATTCTTCGCAACATGCTGGGGTAAATTTTTTTATCCGTAAACTATAAACTATTTAAAATGGTATAAATATTAAACAACAAAATCTATTACCTTTATTTCATTTTAATAGATGTACTAAATAAAGCAAACAATATTATTTCAAATCTCTCAGTTCTCTAACAAGGTTTGTAGGTTCTTTATTAATTGTTTATTTTAATTAAGTACGAAGTTTAAACTCTCATGGATATCTATCCACAATGACACTCATTTTAAAATATCCAAAGAAACCAATTCAAATCCCTCGTGAGTTGCGCAGAAAATATCCAAACTCGAGGGGGGATTAACTACGTCGGTCGCCTCCAATCAGCCACCCTAGACCTGGGGATATCCTGCCAGCCGGGCAACCCTTTGGTATCTGGGGCCGCGACATGATAAATGACCGGTGTTATTCAAATTAATTGATCAAATCCGAATGTCAGACTGTGGAAATCTGCGAGAAATTGCCAAATTACGGCATCAAATGAATTAAGTGGCGACTGCCACTCGCATGACACATTGCCGGTATGGAGCGGATGAGGATGTGGATGCGGATGTGAATACGGATGTGGATGCGGCTGTTTTCAGGGGGATGCGGCTGGAAAATTTGCATGTGTCATGAGAGTGTCCGAGTGTGACACCCAGCGGGTTCCAGCACCACCAGCACAACCAGCACATTCCGGATGGTGGCTCTACGGGTATATGTGTGTCAAACGGTATAGCTTCCGGTTGAATGATTGGACAAATGAATGGCTTACAAACGGACGCATGTCCGAACGGACGCAGGATGACCACAGGCACAGCCATACGAAGGGGAGGTCCTGCAACTGGAACTCGAACAGGACCAGGCGACGTAGCCCCCGAGGGCTCCTGGTCAAATGTTTGCGGTTACTACGGGGGCATCACTCTCGCAGGGATCTAAAGCTGATGAGGCACTCAAAAAAATATATATTTTTAAAAATTAGTTTATAACGAATAAAAAAAAAGTTTACGTTTTTTTTGCAGAGGAAAAATTATTGTAAATCCAGGAGCTTCATAGGTGTTTCGAAGGAAGCATGCTTAAAACTAACTAGTAATAAGCTCAAAGTCATTTATAGGTTTTAATAAAAAATAATCCCGTAGGAAGTTTATTATTGTAAGTGCCAAAAAGCGACTATTACAATTAAAATGTATGGGTTGAATAATTTATGAATGAAATTAGAATTAATCTGATTTATTACCATTTAAATATAGTGTGTTTCTTTCCTTACTTAAGGCTGGGTATGTCCAGTCATTTTTAAAATGATCAAATTCATTTAAACCAAAAAGCCATTTCAGATACAGTCAAAATCATTTCGTTCAATCTTTCTAAGTGCACAAGAGGCAATGCAAAACAATTGCCCGTTGGCCATATTTTTCGGAGCAAAAATTGTGCTCAAATTGAAATCGGAATTGCAAATTAACAGCCGTAGCAGCAGGCAACGATTTATTGCCTTGGCAAGACTCCAGTCCCTCGATCCGACTCCAAAACGATAGAATCAGTCAGTCATTTGAGTTGGATTAATTGCTCTGACTTTGTGGGAGGACGGGCCGATGTGAACTGATTAATTTTGTGAGATTTTACAATTTGAGAGGCTTGCGAAAGTGTTTTTCGAATGATTGCAGAAAGCAATTAAATGCTTAAATTGAGTGCATGGCAAACTGATTGGGTTTCTCCAACTCTGTGTGTTCTTCTCCAGTATCGTGTGTATGTGAGTGTGTAGCTACACTGACATTTTCCCACCCCTCTGGAAAAGTGACAAAGCCACTTAACACCTACTCATGTCACCCACACAATCCGCTTAGTTTAAATACCCAAAAGGCTAAACAAAAAACCCGGTAGCGAAAACCACACGCACCCACACAAAACGAAAGCGGATCCGGCGGGTGGATGGGTGGTGATTTTTTGGTGACTTTCTGCAAAATTTAACAAAAACAACAAGGGCTCTCATACTCAGTTCGCCCAGCTTCTTTTTACACACTAAACGCCCCTTTTCATGCGACGATTTTCCTCAGCTTTTTTGCGGTGGTTGAGCCAAAAAGGGTCTTTTGTGGCAGCAACCACCGAGAAACTACAAACGAAAAGGGGGACAGGGCTTACACTTTTCTGCCAAAATAAACCCTCGTCGAGGCAAGGCCACCCACTCACTTCCTTTCGTGCAACAAGTGTACACTCGGAAATGGAAATACCATTTCAATTGCTCCCCGGCAGCAGAAATAAAAGGGAAAATTGCCAAAAGGAGTGAAATGATGGTTAGAAGAAACAAAGCTACTTGTGGTAGTACTTGCGGAGTGGGTGGGAAATTTTGTAAGCTAAGGAGGACTCTGGGAAGATTGAAACCAGCTATTCTCTATAAAGAAAGTATATGCTTTTGCTGATTTAACAAATAGGAAAAAAAGAATGTTTAAAATTTCCTTTGCTATCCCTGTTATTATTAAATTAAATTTAAAATATTTAACAAACTTAATTTTGCCAAAAAATTTGGGAGTGAGTTAAATAACGTAATTGGTACTAAACAAATGATACAACTTGGTAATACCTCAACTAGTTCCAAGCTTTTTTTGCAGTCAGTATTCATACAAAGCTTATTATAAAATCCACATAATATAAAAATGCCTCAGGAGGTTGTAATAAGCGTTAACTAAAAATTCAGTTCAACCAACCCGCTTTAGCAGCGTATGGACCCCCATAAATTGTACGTAATCATGTGCGAACAGAAAAAAACCTCAAGCATAAAAGGAAATCCAACAAGCGGATAATAGAAAATCCACAAAACGTCCCAGTGAGCCGGAAGTGTTTTGTGAAGTGGCTTTGACTTATGGCCAAGACATTTCCTCGAGGGGTTTCCCACTCTACAACCAGTGGCCAACCGGAGTTGTCAACGCAATTGGCCGGGCTAAGCTCTTTTGCAGCTCATCCGGATGGAACCACGCTGACCTTTTGGCCAGTTGTCTGGCCACCACTGAAACTGTTTACCTTGGCATCAATTTCAATTTGCATGCAGGGCGCACAAAACGCAAAAAAAGAATGAAATTCAAATTTAAAAGTGTTTATGGCAGCGAAATGTAAATTTGTATTTACTTAAGCGCGCAGAGAGAGTGCGAAAACCGAAAAACCTTTTTTTGAAAGCCGAGCAACCCTCGAGAATATTATACCCTTACCCCGATTTTCACATGTGTGTAGAGTCCACTTCAGTGTCAAGTGCATATCGCTTGCTCGTCAGCCTCCTTGAATTTCCCCACCCATTTTTCGACCCTGTCACCCACCTCGAATGCTACAATATGCAAATAAATTTGCCATTAAATAACAAAACTGTTATGGCCTGCATTTGTTTTTTGACGGGGATGACCCCTCCCCCACATATATTTTCAAACAAAGGTCCACATTTTGCCATTTGCCTATTTTCATTTGGCAATTTTTCTTTATTTATTTTCTGTGAGGGCGGGAAAGCTCCATTTCAATAAAAACAATTTGTGAATGAAACATTTGCATTCAGTGCTAACGGCCCTTTGATTGTTGTTGCAACTGCTGTTGCACTTCATAAAATCATACACTTTTTTGGGAGTGTTCCAGTAAAAGCATTTACATTTCTGCATTTTAATATTGATAATTTAAGTTGAGATAATTACATGGGATTTCATAGTAGTATATCTTCAAAAGCTTATTATTTAATTTTGAAATGATCCTCATTTTAATTTTGGTTTTAAAATGTTGGCTGTATTTTTGCCTTGGCTTCTTGATTTTACTCTTTTTCTGAAGTGCCTATACCTATAACACTATTAATTCTATCGGGTTTTGGAGGGATAATATCTGCATTGTTTCAATGTAACCTTAATTTTAAATTCCGAATAAAACTTGCAGTTATTTGAAATATTATCCAGAACATCCCGAGTCCCTGCAATATGCCCATAACCCCTGACCCCTCGACTTGGAGTCACGTTTTTGTGGTATTTTAATATTGCGCTGCATACTTGCAGGCTCAGTGCAACAAACCAAAAGGCCATCGTCGTCATCGTTTGCAGCTGTCGTTTGGCATTGCCGCTGACAAAACATTTTGCCCGCATTTAATTAATTGTTCAATAAAATTAATAAACATTTGTGGGGCCTCGCTGGGGAAAAGTCAACCGTTTTCCGGTCCACCTCCTGTTCCTTGCTGAATGAAATTCATGACATTTTTTGCCCGACTGCAATGCCAATGCAGCACGGCCCAAGGGTCCAGGACGAAATCAGGACCCGGCCTCGACTGCAATCTGTGCAATGTTTGTGCAAGCCTCAGACTCCCAACTTCGGCGATTGCAAAAGTCGTTTGGCGTAAAAACATTTTGTAAATTGCTTCATAAATATCAATTTGTAAAATAATAATTGTTGGTTGGCCCCAGCCGAGTTTGGGCGGCAGTTGGGATTGTGTCTGGTCCTATTTTGAATTTTCGGTTCGATTCTGGGTGCAGGGCAGTCTTTTGTGGGTACTAAACATAAAGGAGTGCAACGTGGTCCTGTCTGCAATGAATGCATTCGGTGGGTTCTTTTTTGGATATCCTATCGACGAAAATAAAACCCTGTAAAGTGCTGGGTTCAATTGGTTTTTCATAAAGAGTTTTACGTAACCAATTTTTTTTTTCGTACGTGTTTGTAATACCTATTCAATAAATGGAATTGTTTTGGGAATTTATAAAGATTAATTTCAAAGTTATTAACCTTTGTATAACTTAGTATTACTTGTAGTCTCGTAATCAATTTGTTCCTATGAGTGATTGCACAACTTGACAGAACTTAATCTATTCTAATACATTTCGTTGAGGTAAATTTAATCAATTTATAAAATTTCAAATGGCACATAAGAGTAAAGAGAAAAATCTTTAATACAGAAATAAAATTGTTTTTAAAGAATACCAATTAACAAACAAATATTATTGATTAGGGTTTTGAAATTTTATTATTACAATTTATTTGTGTGAAGGGTAACTCGCAGTTGAGTTACATTCAGAACTCACTTGATGGCGAACATCTTTTTTATGTTTGGTCAACAATGTGGAACGTCCAGGACCTCTTCTGTACAGCGAATGTACCTGGATTGCTGAAGTCCAGGGCCCATCAACTGGCCAAGTGCCTCGTAAAAGTTTCGCTGGTCATGAATGCACTAAATGGTGGATGGGGGCTGTCTGATTAAAGTTGTAACTGTCATAACTAGTGGGTGTCTGTGCGGGGAGTGAAGTGGGGGGTGGCGAAAATGGAGAAAATTCCCCTCGTCGGGCGTCGAATGTCACACCCAGCTACAAAAACGCTGCCCGCGGCAACGAAGGGCAACAAAAACACGACTCACGTCTGAAGTTTGCCGTATTTCAATTTCAATTTAAATTTACGAGTATGTTTCATTTCATTTGGCCAACTGTCTGAGCTTCTGTCTGCCCTGTTAACGCTGAAAGTGTTGCTCAAAAGTGCATGAACAATTTGGTTTGTAAAATTTCATTTAGCTTTCACTTCTTTTTTTTTTTTTGGTAAAGTTCAGGATCAGGTTCAGGTTAAACTCATAATTTTCATTACATTTTACGCATTCGAAATGTGCTCTGCTGTTGTTATCCTCCCTCTGCGAGTCCCAAATTGAAAAGTTCAAATTGAATTTGAATTCAATTTGGCTGGCAACATTGCAAATGGACAGAAAAGAGAGGAATTGAGTTAACTGCGTATGTAATGGGTAGTTCACAGGATGCAGGCCAACAAAATATTGTGGAAGGGAACTGTAAGGGTAACTTGTTATTTGGAATTTTTAAATGAATGCGCATTTCTCCAGGGACTCCACTTGATTAGCCCAAAAATGTGCAAGTTTGCTGTTATTTTTTGCAAGCCACTTATTTGTTTTCTTTATGGACGCATATTAGAAATAGGTAAGTGGTTGATCCTGTTTTTGAAAATTGATTGGGAAATGTTAAATGATACATCGATGTTGATACGACAATTATTTTTGAAAAAGTAGTAATGGCGAGTAAATGAAACTTTATTGTTGATATTTACCGTTTCTTCTTACAAAAACGTGACTATTAAAAATATTAATTTATTCTTATTCTGCTAATAAAATGTTTAATAAGATCCTCAGCTTTTATTATCTACATTATTTAACCACACCGCAGAAAACCATTTCTATTTCCATTTCCATCTAACTAACTAATGCAAACCTACATAAATTTCATTAAAAATGCATTTGGTACTTCTGGAATATCTCCATTGAGAAACCGCCGACCGAAAGGAAAGCCAACCCTCCTTCAATTACCTGGTCGAAGGTGAGGCCGAAAGCCCAAAAACCAAAACCACAGCCACACCGAAACATCTGTGGCTCCATCAATTGCGAGTTCAGTTTGTAGCTTTTGGCTCTTATTGTGGCTTAATATTCATGGTAATTGTGGACGAGGACCTCAGATGTTTAGACCAAAGTAGTCTACAGCACATCTACATCCCTCAAAAACAAAGCCACCTTTTTGGGCCTACATTTCTGTACAATTTCGGTTGCATATCACAAAAGTGACTGTAAATTCTGGCTAATGAACTGTTGGGGTGAGAAAAAACCATCTAAAAAAAGGAAAAAAGGAAAAACAAAAAAGTGAAACGAATGGCAAAATGAGCCCACGAAAAACCTGGACAGGACAGAAATTAGTCTCGGTAAATGTCTTGAGTTACATTTTGATGACTTCTTCACTTTCTGTTTTTTTTTTCTGGGTATTAGGTTTTCCCCTCTGATCCCATTATGTTCATAAGAACAGCTTTTAAATGTTACGATTTTCTACATTTTTATGACAGTCACAAGGCGCGAGGTCCAGCTCAGCGCTTTTTGTTTCTGTTATTTCGAAAATATTTTGCATAAAAATGACATAACAATTTCAAACAGATTTTCTACGCATTTTCGGGATGAAAAGTTTCGTGTCGCGTTGGGGGTTGGTTATACACGTATTTTAGGAAATATTTCGGCAATACTTTGATATTAAAAACCGCTTAAAAGCAAATTACTCAAACTATAGACCATAGTCCGGAAAAACTAAAACCAACAATGTTTCGGATTACATGCCAGGATGGGGTTGAGTTCTGCAATGGACAGGGTTCCAGTTATGGGACAGGTGCTCATCGTCCTCATCTTCCACTTTTGTGTGTGGGGGTGGCGGGGTGTGGAAGGCAACTATTGGAAAGCAAACAAAAAGCAAACTACAGAGCAGAATTGTCCCGGCCCTATCCCCAGTTTAAAAGGACATTTTTCGGTTAGCAATTTGGACATTTTTCATACCAAAATATTTTGTGGCTGGGGTGCATGTGTGTGTGTGTGTATGTTGGCCTGTAGTTTTTGTGAACTAAGAAATTTGATCGAAAAATGTAGCCAAGAAGGAGTTGAGTTGAGGGAGGAGAGGTACCCAGCTTTGTAATTATTTTTGAGCCAGTGCAGACGGCAGCTTGATAAAAAGTAAATAGCATAAATCAAAAGAGTGCCAACAAGATGACAAAATGTTTGAGCCACTGGAAAACATGAACATAAATGGGGAATAGTTCGGGAAACAGAATACCAACTAAAGGTGATTGGGAAACCTTTTCTGCAAAACCTTTTAAAGGTTATTTTACCCACAGAAACAGGCAATTAACTTTATTTTCCTCTACTCCTTTTCAAAACCAAAAAAAAAAAAAAAAAAAGCCCAGAAAACTCTGCTGCCGGGGATGCTGGAAAATTTCATTAGACTATAATTTTTAATTGAAAACTGTATATCATTGCCGAAGCTGGCGCAGTCTGGTCTTTCTCCTCCCTTAACCCCATACTGCCCCACCACTTAGCCCCCTGCGCTGTGGGTGGCTCGGAGAAAAATGCACGAAAATATTTTGTAAGCAGATTTATAGTTTCGAAAAATAATAATTATTTGCCCAGTCTGCCAACCCAACAAGGACACCCGGTCGGGTATATATCCCTTGCCTCTGTTTTTCCCATTTCCACCCTTTTCCCCAAACTCAGACACTTATATCTCCTAACTCTATCAGTTTTTGGCCTCTCGTTTCTTCCTCTTTGGCGCCTGATTATTAAAGGCCTGGGTGTAGATTAGTTTATCATTTAATTATTTTTTCCACCTCCAGTGGGCGTGGTCGTTGACTATATACACGTAAATATACATGGGAGGAACCCGCAGACGAACACTTTTAATTCATTTAGTTTCGTTTGCCGAAAAGAATTCAATTAATTTGGGCGACAGCGGAATTTCAGACGACTGGGATTTTCGAAAGATGCATTCCCTAGAGAAATGCGTGAATTAAGTTATTGTCTGATATGTGTTTTAACAGATGGAGTATGTGTTGTAAGCGTTGATGAGCAAATAATTGGGTTTTAGTTATTAATTAAATAAAGTCAGCTTTTTATAATAATGCTAAAGATTGAGAATGCTGAAAATTCACGTTGCACACATTTATAAAAGCTCTTATAAATTGGGCTCTTAACTATACTAAAGTAATTTAAAGCGAAGCATTTTTACAAAAATTCCAATAAAGCTGAATGTAACTACAATTTTGTAGGGTTTTAATGTTTTTTAATTTATTAGCTTAAATATTAAATTTGAAATTGTACATAAAAAAGACTAATTTGTATCAATCAAGTCACCAGGCTTATTAAAATTATGACCCATTTTACATGTTTAATGTCTGTGAACCTTATAAACTTTGACCTCGGTTTCTTGACCAAATCACCTGAACACTTAAGATCACAAAAGGTGTCAGCTTGGAAGTTATTGAGATGCGTCTAAGTTACGTGACTCAAGTTCCTCGAATTTCGAGTTCACTGAGCTCGTTCTGAACTCCCTCATTAGCAAGTGGCCAGAGATTTTTGATTATTATGAACTCGGGGCGTTGCTGCTGTCAGCCAAAGGATGTTGGGTGCGGGTGACCCCGACCACAACGACCTCTGCAATTGTCCGGCTTTGTGACCTTTTATTCAGGTCTTTTTTCACACCCACTCGGTTGAAAGGTGTCAAAAGCATTTGCTGCAGGACCAAGTTGACCGCCCACACACGTGCGTTTGCTTTGATGATGACCGTCGAACTCGACTGTTACTCCGGTGCCGGTGACCACATGTGACTCTCCGGCCTTTGTCAACAGTTGCCTTTTAATTTCACTTCATTTATATTAAAATAAAAAAACGCGGTGGTCTAATTGCTGTTGGAAAATGTGTTTGCCAAGTGTCGGGGTCACACCCACAAAGTCACCCTATAAAATGCTGAAATAACCCAACGATTGTTGACATTTGTCTCATTTCCATTTCCTTTTCCATATCCTCCACGTCAAATTAAACATTCCTTTTTTCGTCACCAAACATTACGCGAACAATATATATTACCCTTATAAATTTGTGTATAACATTTTTTCTTTTTTTTTAGAAATATATATTAAACCGTTTTAGTCTGATTAAATAACGATTTATAAAATGTAGCATTTTTCATGATACCTCACTTAAAAATTAAAGTACTATGTCCCAACATATTGATTTCTGCGCCACGCCGTCGTTAATTCTTTTCCCAATTTCTTCTCCCCAAATTTCACTTTGTATTCTTTTTGTCCTTGCCCATAACTCGACTTAAATGTGGCATAAAATGACAGCATAAATACAAATTATCCATCCCAAAAAATGGAATAAAAATAAAACACTTGCAATGCGTAATGGCATTTATTAATCCAATTGCATTTTGCCTGAGCTCGGGGGTCAGAGACCAAGAACCTAATAACATTAACGACCACCATCGCCAGTGGATAGAAGCGAAACATTTTGCAAATCTAATGAGCCTCGACGGCATAAAAAAGACTCGCTCAGACGAAATTAAAAATAAAACGACAACAGACGAGGGGCATGAAGCCCAGAAATTGACAGCCCTCGTGGGTCATGAGGCACGACCGAGTTCTCGGACTCCTTGGACCCAAAAAAAAACGAAAAATACCCACGACGAGGGTGTAAAATCAAGAATTAAAACGTCTTAATGGTCTGCGTCTTTATGAACTCCACACTGTCCTCGCCACTGAAGGGATGACTCCTTGGCCCTGACACCATTATTTCTGGTTCAAATTCGGTATTTCCCCAGCTATTTCGGCTTTCCTGTGATTTCGCCTTCTCACCCAGCTTTTGGTTTAGTAAATTTTCATGTAAATTAAGCAATCAAATGTTGGCTCTAATGTTGTTCAATTAACGCTTTTTTGTGTCCTTAAATTAATTTCAATTTTCTTAAATTTGGCCATTTTCCGAACATATTTTGGACTATAGAAACTTACTGGCAACTAGTTTAAATAGAATGGAAAACTGGAAATGATTGTTAAAAGTAAATGACAATTATAATACACAAATACATGGTATATACAATTTATTTTATTTTTATTTTGATTTTAATTAAATAAGACGAGATGTAATTAGCATTGTATTATATTTCGTTTAAAAATAAAAAACTCAAATATCTGAAACATATATCAAAAACAGTAGTAGTACTTTTAGTAGTAAAGTACTTTTTAATTCCGTAACACAACAAATCTCAAAGGTAAATGTATAAAATCGTATATAGAAGACAACAAATAAAGTTCACTTTTAAACTTCAGCTTGATAATGCCTTCATTTGTATGGTAATTTGCTTGTTAATGAAGCAATTAACGCTTTTGGAACATTTATTTCAATTGCGATTTGAACTCTGACAATCTGATACACCTCATTGAAAATAAAAGACCCCCTCGCCTTAATTTCGGCTTCTGTTTGGCGCTGCTGCAATTAACATATTTGCGCTTGCGACTTGAACCAATACGGGTATTGTAATACCGACCAAAGGCATAGTCAAGTCGTGGGCCCACTTATCTGAACAATCAGTTCGCCAGTTGCTGTGCCTGTGTGTGTGTGTGTGTGTATGGGCCCAAAAAAGAACCCCAGGGCAGCTTGAGGAGGCTGAGAAAAAGAGGAGTGGGCGTGGCCGGGTGGGTACCAGGCCGAAGTAAGAAATTTGCAACTGCAGAAGCCAAGTGCAGTGGCTGCCACCGGGATCCCGGCTGCTCCACCCATTTTTCTGCCTAGGCACTCCGTGGTGGAGGAGGAGGTTAAATAAAAATTTTCGGGTATCTAGCCGGGGATCTGAGAGTGGGCAGGCATACTACCTTTTTTTTATTTTTATTTTTCTCCTCCAGACTTTTCAACTCCAGCTGGGCCAAGTTTGCATGCCAAAAAAAAAGAGCAAACAAGTTGGCTGGTTTGGGGCTCGGGCTCACTTGATTTACAACAGTCGCCACTTGGCCAAAGTGCTGAGTTATGGGCCCGGTTTTTCGTGTGTGTGTGGGCGTCAATTACCAGCTCATAAATTGCCATCGATTTGGTAACTATTTCCCCTGCTCTGCCCTCTAATTGTTTATTAATCAACTCATTAATTAGTTGCTTTGGCTCTGCCATTTGTTATTTTACTCCTTTTTTTCTGTTGATTTGTCCGTTCGCCTCGATAATTTTAATTAATTTGCGCAAAATGTATTTTTTCTATTGCATTTTTGATTAGTTTTTCTGATTTGAACATACATATTTGCACAAACAATCAACAAAATAATTAAATGCATTCAAGCATTTTTAATTGTTGTTTGCGCTAATTTCGATGCTTAGGCGCTGATGATTGGCGAGTGGTCGGGGCCCCAGTAAATAGCCTGCATTATTCATGTGTTTTTGTCGTTATTCGATGGCTGGGCTAATTGTCCTTTGGGCTATTTGTTCAAGTCCGGCTAAGTGGCTCGGCAGTTGGGGCCAAGTCAATATTAGAGGACTGAGGTAATGCGGAAATGTTTGAATTGGGCGAGTGGTTGCCCGAAATGGACAGTAAAGAAAGGAGTTAACAAATAACCTTTAAATTAGAAAGCATATAGAAGTGTTACGCTTAAATATTTGTTTAAAACTGTGTTCGCACTGTCTTCACTAATGATTTGTTTTATTTCTGTATATCTGATCGAAAAGGTTGAACTAACGCTGAGTAATAGTTTACAGAATAATATTTATCATACCCCTTTACTTATTATTTAAAATGACATATTTCAAGCACTCACAATAATTAGAAAACTACAAATTAATATCTCGATGCTAAGTATTTATACGAATATTGAGTATTGGTAAACACTCTCAAAAAAAATTTTCAAACCCCTCAAAATTGGAACTGAACACTCCATAGGTAACTTGATTAAACATAGTGTTTGAACTTGAATTAACATATTTTCCCATCCTCTGGTCAATTCGCACATTATTTCAACCGCAACCCCATTGAGTTTTCCCACTAAGCCACTATTTGTCAAGCCAAACATTTTTCAGCCAGAAATGCCACTGTCAAGCATTTGGAATTTTTCGGACCAGCGACAACGCGTGGTGACAAACCAATCAAGGCTGAAATGTATCTGTTTGGACACCCCCACCGGTTTCACCTTAGATCTGCAACTGAATATTTTGTTTGACATCATTGTTGCACACGCCACGTGCTGCTGCTGTTGTTGCACCTGCAACATTCGGAACATTGCGGAAAAACGCCCCAAAAAGGCGGCAACATGCAACAGTAGGGCCTTGCAAAAAATGCAGCCAGCTGCATGTGCGTGCATAAATTTACAGCTGCTGTAGTTGTTTGGTTGTTTGCCGTTGCTGTTTGCATCCAGCAATAAAGACATGACATCGTCAGAGAAAGAGAACGAGAACACCTCCTGCAGTTGCAATATTCCATTGGCCTTCAGGTGCACTGAGCACTCCAATAATACATTTATCTGAAGCGTGGAAAAGCTAAATACATTTAAGGTAAGACAAGTTATCCTTTTGTCCTGATTATATTCACTATGAAAAGGGAAATGACTCGTAACCATTTTTTATAATCTTATTTAAATCCGAAATCAGGAAATCACATAATTCACTATTGAACTCATGCTTTTAAACTGTGTGTTCTAAAATTTGTGGGTAGGATCAGGTCTTCTGATTAAGTTGTTTCAAAAAATGGGCACTTAAATATTTCCTGACTTTTCAAAGCTACGAAATAAATGGGACAATTTTAATTTAAAAGTCTGCTCTATTAGAATCTGACTGCTCAAAGCCATGAAATAATTGGGACAATTTTAGTTTTATTTTCTTCTCTGTTAGAACTTTATGATGTTTTGCTGATTGGTGAAATATAATTTATTTTTTGTCAAATTTAAGCGTGTTTCCATTTTATTAACCCCCTAATTAACTGCAGTGTTACAGCCATTTGGGCATAAATCCAAGTGAATAACTAACGACAAATGTTGCTTTTGTTGCCACTGTCGTTCGGTGTTTTTCCCATTGTTTGATGGACAAAGCAGCGGCAACAATTATGCGGGGCATTTGGGCAAACCGAAAAGCTGAAAAGGACCAACTAATGCAAACAATAGTTGAATGTTTGCCAGCCATTTCATAGTTCACATATGACAGACAGCCCGAAACGAGCAAACACAGAGGGAAATAAAATGCGGAGGGGGTGGCACTCGGAGGGTAAACATCCAGGGCGGTGGCAAAAAGGATATCGCGTGCCAACAAAAAATCACCATGTAAACACATCGCACACAAAAGGCGCGATACTGGAGAAAGCTTTCAGGAATCTCAACCACCCATTTCCCCATGCTTTAGACACCCACCCATTGGCAAAAGCTACAATAGTCGCCTTTGGGCTCCAGGATCCTGTTGTTCTTACTCTGTGTTGTTTTATTGTGATTTTTATGCCAGTCGTTTTGTTTTGGCATTTTTGGCAAATATTAGTTCCATGGCAAATGGAATGCTATTGTGTGTCGTTTCGGGTTTCTGCAGGGCTAATGACTATGATTGCAGGAAAATAGAGCCCCATTCTGGGGAGTTGTTTGATAGTTACACTGAAATTATTAAAAAGTATGGATTTTTTAAAACTGAATTTTCCAATTTTTTTAAGAATAGAGAGAACAATTTAATATTAAAATCAGTAGTTAACTTTATTCATTAGTAAATGGTTAGAACAATATTTTTTACTTACGAGAATGAATGCTTTCGAAATTGCCGTATTTTACAATTTAATATTAGCATAGGCTTAAAATTACATGGATAAAAACAAAAAAAAGTAGAGCCCAATATATTTTTTTAGAGAAATGAAATTTATAGTATGTTAATGAGTTTTATAAAAGTCGATTTAGTTTGCCTTAGATCAAAGGAAAGCAAATTCAAGAAATACATTTAAGTTACTCAAAAGACAGGAAGTAATTATTTTCACTAAGAACATTAATAAAGATTAAACACACTGTTGTTTCAGCTTACTCTAATTTCAGTTTATTTTAATCTCATTATGGTTGTATACATAAACAAGTCATAAATCCATATACTAGTTAGTACTGATGCGTAAAATGCCAGTGAGGCGTTTGGGACTTAGGGCTGCTCTTCCTTCTCGCGATCTGCAAGTGCAAGATTATTCATTTAGATACGTATTTGGTAAGCTTGTTGAGTCAATTATAAGTTAAAGCCGTTGCAGCTCATGCAATCCAGACACAATAATTACCAGACATTTATATTAAGTTTAATTGCATACATGTAGCAAGAATGAGCTGCCATCCAATATATGTATGCGATATGTAAAACGTTTTATGATTTATGCAACCCCACGAGCTCCTCAAACCCAGAAACAAAATCAACAAATCATTTTTCTGGCCAACGCTGACAGCTGCAATTTTTCACTGCTACCAACTGCGAGCCTCTGGAAGTCATGCAATATTTAACCGGCCAAAAGTAGAGTCCAACTTTAAAACTCCCCCTGCCCACCACTTAATTCCCGATTGAAAGCCACCCCAAAAGTGAGCGAACACAGACTCCCCTGAGTTCCGAAACCGAATCAATTAAATTCAATTAAATTCGAAAAACCACAAGCCAAGTGCATAGCCTTATCGGTCAGTGGAAGTGCAAGTGCAAGTGCAGGGCACGTTTACGAGGATACCCCAATTGTTCGGTTCCGATACCAGTTACACTCCCCGAGCTTAGCTGTCAATCTTATTCTAATTGAAATGCATACACAGGCTCCCACACAAATTGCCTACGACTCGAGTTTCGCATCACAAATTGACTTTTACGCATAAACAATTGAAATTTTGCCGAGATTTCCGGCTGGGACTTAACCTGCCCCCACACTTGACCCCTTCTTGTGGCAAAATCAACAAGTTAACTGCACTGCCGCCTGTCATTCAAATGGAGATTGCGAATTGACCCCCCAGGGGCTATGTGGCATTCTGTGTTTGGTTTCTCACTGTCTAATTGACTTGTGAATGGGGTTTGGAATTCGATTTGGCTCAGGCTCGGGGTCATTCAAGGCACTAAAATTTCAAAAGCAGGAGAATCAAAGGGATTGGTAAGAGCCAATTACGGTTATGGTAAATACTCACAGCATACGATTATTTCTTTAAAGCATTTTAAAGAATCTTCATTTTGTTTGTTAAGCTTGGTCACATAACTATTGAGCTATTAAGTAACTTGTAAAATATATTTCTCAATTAGCTACATTTAACTAGATTTATTTAAATTAAAACACTTTCTTTACTCCTTCTTTTTTTTTGTCTTTGCTGATATAAATATTCAGAAATTATATTATTAATGTTGTTGGTTGCAAAATATGAGCAAAATATTTTTATAAATTGTAAAGACATTTTCAACAATGCTTATATTTCGTACAACTTTTTAACCCTACTGTCGTGTTAACCTTTTCCTACACAAACATTTTTCGCATTCTCTTGACTCACAATTTTTGCATAATATTTTCTTTAGCCCCCGGTGCTCCCGTTATCATTCCCTTAATTAATTAAAAAAGTTGTTGCACCTTTTTCGGGCTCTCTTATTTTTTGGCGCAAAAAAATGTGGACAATTTTTATTTCGCACATGCGAAATTAGCGCTGCTGGGGCATGCCTTGTTAAAATATTTGCAAATATTTAAATTGACATTTTTCCGTCATGTTATGACTATGAACAATGTCAATTTAGCTGGATGCCTCAAGGCCCAAAGGTTTTTTCCTCTCCTTTCTGCTATGCCCTTGTTTTGCGAGCTTAAAACTCCAACGGGAGAACACTTTAAGCTGCATTTGCAAAATGCCCGCACACACATCGGGCAACTAATCAAAACAAATTCAATTAAACGACACACGACAAGCCACGTTTCGCATCGGATCGGCCAAGTTGGGACCCCTTCCATATGTGTGTACATATATGCGGAGTATCCTCCTTCGGCTTATCTGGCAGCACAATCCATTAAAATTGCACATCGTTTACACCAAAAATCAATTCGCCAAAGCATTTAGGCATTACAAATGCCAAGCCAGCCACTGGAGCTAGTCTGCGGGTCCGGAGTCCAGGTTTTTCGGGATCCGGATCCCGCTTCAAACTGAACGCTGATGCCCATAAATTTCGCATACGGCCCTCACTCTTTTCTCTGTTTGTTTCGGGTCCGACTCCTGAGGTCTGCGGGGCTACCAGCCGATAAACGCAGCCCAGTTGGCATTGCTTTGAAATGTATCCGCCAGATACGAGTAGTACAAAAGCTGCATTTGTGGAGAGCCAGTCGCAGACTGGGGCCAAGTGGCTGGCCAGTTGTTGTCGCTGGTCAGTTGTGGACAGTGGTGGGGCAATAGAAAAGTTTCTGGGGGTTTCGAAGTTAATTACAGGGAATATATAGTCGTATTTAACGAACTTACAATTTTGTAACATTTATTTAAAGGGAAGTAGTACTCCCAAAAACCCCTTGAAGGCGCCTCTGGTTTTGCGCTATGTTTGCAGGTCATGTGGCTCCTCTAGAGCGGAGTGCTCATAAAAGGATGGAATAAGGTGGTTTAGAGGGTCGATTTTCAGAAGCATTTTTGGGAGTACCACTAAATTAGCTAGATATTTAAGGTCAATTAACATTTTAGGAATGAAGTTGGGTTGTATTTTATCTATGCTCAGAATGAAAACAAATAAAATATATCAAATATATTTATTTAAGAAGTTTTTGTTAATTTTTGTTTTCTTTTAAATATATACATTAGGATATGTATATATCTACTCTATGTAAATGTTGAATATTTTCTTAATGTATAAATATATTTATCCCTTTTTAATAATCGCCGAATTTATTTCAGAAATTTAATAATATATAATATATATGCCCTATCAAAATTGTATGTTCTATTTGCTGAATAAATATATTCATCCCCGCTTAATACTCGCTAAATTCAACCTCAGTAAGCCCCATCTCTAAAACATCAAGCCTTCTGCTGTTTTAGACCCTCTGTATGTCAGTGTCAACTCACGCCCGACAAATTATGTCTATCGGAAACACAGAAAGCCTAAAAAAAGCAAACCGTAAAGAAACCCAAATCCAATGTCGTGTATCGACAGCAGCACAAATGCATGTGGATCGCCGATGTCGGTGGCGTTCGGTGGCGTCCAAAGTGGTCAGTGGTCAGTGGTTAGTGGTCAGTGGTTCACTTCGAATCCAGTGGTGTCAGTTTGTCGTGCGTTTTATTAGTGGCAACTCAAACAGCAAATTGAGATTAGAAGCCCGCCGACGACTGACTGAGTAAGTGAGGCCATGAGTTATGGCCTGCATTAAAGCGCATTAAAGTAAGCTCAGAAAAATGCAAAAAACAACAAGTGGGGGAATTCGATTCGAAGATGCCACCCATTAGCTGTTTAAAATGTGTGACAACTGATGAAGGGATAATTCTAGGATTTAAGCAACAGAAATAAGGTTGTCCTTAAAATTAGGAAGTGTTATACAATGTTTACCAATTTTATGACACTATTGTAAGTCATAAAATTGAATATCTTCAATATGAACAAAATATAATAAAAATATGTCATATATCATATAAAATATATAATACATCAATATCGTTCCAATATCATTATTATTTAAAAAACATTCCATTTAATACCGTCCATCACTAATCCCTAATATTTATTTCCGTTTCCTTTTATCTAAATAAAAATCCTTTCAATTGGATTATTTTAAGCACCCATTAAGAACGGTTAGATGGCTTTAAGCCACCCCAAAGGACTCCTTTTTCAGTTATAGAAATTTACATTTGATTGCTGTTCAATCTACTTTCATCGTTTGGGACCCACAGAGTTCAACATGTGATATCCTTGACATTTATGAGTTGTTGGCTCTGTGGGACCCCCTCTCCCCTTTATAATGTTAGATGTTAGATCAACAATAAGAAATGTCAGATGTGATTTGCATAACACTGTAACATTCCTTATGACTTTTTTACTTCCCTGTTGCTTCTGTCAGTCACTGGCTTTTTTTATCTAAATGATAGCAATCTGAAATGTATTTCGCTTTCCCCTCGTAACCCGCATAATTCACTTGATTTTCCTCATCTGACTTTCACTTACAATCCATTCCATTCCAGCCCTCCGAAAAATAAAGGAAGACAACATTAGGCCTTATTACATTTGACATGTTGCTCCCTGAAAAAGTTTTCTTTCATTTTCGTGGCAACCCACCCCTTGGCTACAAATCAAAAGATAAATTGTTTTCCTTCATGATTTATATATAAAAATGTTTTCTCGACTTCGCACCAACCTCTAACTTTCTTTTCTTATCATCGCCGGCACTGAAAGCGAGCAACAAATATTAATATTGTTTGTATTTCATGCGCTTTCTGCTTTTTATTTCGTTTTCAATTTGGCAATGTCTGACTTGGGAGGGGAGTCGCATGTCAAATTTAATATAAATTATTGGCGAGAAATCACTGGAATGGGCTAAAAGCAGTATCTGCGGAATACTTACATTCCTTGGCCTTTTTCCAGGAGTGAGTGGGCATCGCCTTGAGCTGATTTTCATAGGCCTTCTTGGCCAGCACATCCTTGGCCTTCGGATTCGGCTTGTTGCAGTTCTCCGACTCGGCAAAATGGTCCAGATACTCATCTCGTTTGCAGTAGATGCACACCCCGTAGATATACTCCTCCTCACAGATTGTGGCATTTGTGGATCGAGCCCAGTCGGCATTATTTTTCGCCGCCTTAAAGAGTTTGCCCACGTATATATGGGCAGTTGGTATGGGGGTAAAGGCATTTAGGGCGATGGTTGTTATCGGATTATGCTCCAAATTCAGCACTTGTAGGTTCTTTAACTTGTCAAAAAGACCGCTGTAAAATGGAAATATAATATAAAATTGTGCTAGTATGTGACTTCGAACTATCCATTATATATGTTCTTTAAAATTGTTTCTAAGTTTAAGATGAATTACCAAAATGGATTTATTAAAGAGTTAAATCGTTCTTTATTTATTTGATAAGCATTTCTTAATAGCAACTCACCTCTGAATGCGGTCCAAATTATTGAAGGCCAAGTGTATTTCCAAAATTAGAGGAGTGTTGCGGAAAAGCTGATCGGGCAGTCGGGCAATATTGTTTCTCTCCAATCTCAAAGTGAGCAGTTTCTTCTGGACCTTAAGAAAATCCTTGCTCAGATAGCTAATATTACTCCTTATTCCAATGTAGGCCAACTGCTCTGACATCCAGAACAACTCTGTCGGCACATTATCGCCGCAGTTGAAGAGCTCGATCGACTGAAGGTCGGTCATGTGCCACAGTTCTTGGGGTCCAAACGCGGACATTTCCACACTGCTATTCTTGGCATCACAATCGATCATCAGGTGCTTTAGTTTGGACTGTTTGGCAAATATATCACCGGAGACCTTGCCCAAATTCTTGACCACAATTTCCAGATGGGTTAGATTTTTCAGAGGATGGAGAATAGATCCTGGCAGATCACTGCTTCCTTTCAAGGAGAGTTGTTTAAGCGCCGGAAGGTTTTCCAGAAAATTCTCCGGCAATGTGGACTTGAAGCCAATGATGGAAATTTTTTTGAGACTCTCGTGATCCGTGTAATGCTGCTGCAGAACCTCTCCCCGATCGGTTTTCTTCGGATCGAAATAGTTGAATATCTCCAGTTCGGTGTAGTTCTTTACACCCAATTTGCTGAGTAGGTATTTAATACTCTGGGCATTTGGTATGGCGCAGTTCTGGACGATCAGTGATCCGATATTGCCCACTTGAAGAGGTGGAATATAGCCAAAACCTCTAGCATCAAAAATGCTGCAACCGATGCCGTATAGCTGCACATTATCGCTGTGCAACTGGAGGTTTTCACACTTGATCTCCTGATCCTGGCACTCGCAGAGATTCGGCTCCTTGACTAGAGCCTCACATCCTGCCTTGGTCACATAACTAGTGCTGATCACTGTGGCGTTTTCCTGCCACGAGGGCGCAATTAAGGCCAGCAGAAGAAGTAGCGGCCACATCCTGAGGCTAAATTCCCGAGCAGACTGATCGCTGTAAGGCAAAAGCAGAGGATTTTAAAATTAGTTTTTACGATCCAACAGCTGCTCCCGAGGCAGCTCTACTTTACTACTACTATATCTTTCTCTTTCGCGGTATGGATTTCCTGCAGGTAGCACGCATTTCCCTGGAAGTGCTGCTGCGTTTTTCATTTCAGGCAAAAGACACCGCCCCCCATTTTACACCCAAAGGCCGGCTGCCATTTTTTCACAAATTTGATTACCCGCGGCCGGGCAGGTAAACCCCTCGCAGTCTCTCCTTCGCTTTTCGCTTTACCTGTTCGGTTAATGGCCCATAATTTACTACGCAACTTGCCCGATTTGTGCATAATATTAAACCATTTTGAATTCGCCTTGCAACAAAACTCGAAAAAATCGTACGCAAAAAAGAAAAACTGCAAACAAAATGACTTAAATTGCCATTTGCGTTGCCTTCGGTGGAGTTACTTTTTTTTTGACGACTAAGGGGGTTTTTGGGGAGTGCGAGATGATCTGCGGCAGGAGTCCAAAAGAGTGGGTCTGATAACAGTCGAAAACGCGCGATTTTACATACGAATTGCAGGCCAAAGATGAAGAAGCGAATGGAAGTGATCTCGGAAAGACTGCAAAAAATGGTACACTGGTTTGGGAGGTGTAAAAAATTGATGAGACAGAAAATTACCTTATTTGTAATTAAAGTATAACAATAGCCGTTAAAATGTTCCAGTATTCATGAATACAAATCCATAACTTTATTTTCATGTTTACAAATGGTTAATAAAACAAGTCAGATATAATTCACTTCGAGCACATTTTGAAGATCTTTTGAATATTTTTTCAATTAAATAAGGAGTGTGAAGTACTTAAATTATTTAAATATGCAAGCGGAGCTCTATTTAGACTTAAGAATTTGCTAAATGAGTTTCATTAAAGTCGAAGTACTTAATTTGTGTTTTTTTAATAGACTGGTGTGCTTAGTAAAGAGTAGTGTAATGTTCTTTAATTTGCCACTTGCTAATTTTAGCCCACTGTTCCTCCTACCCAAGTTCATTCCAATCGAGCTCTTCCCACCTTATCCTCAACCTCAGCCTTATCCCCAGCCACTCTGAACATTCTGAAGTGCAATTTCAGTCTGGCGCGCTGTTGATCTTATATCTTGTGCTCGAAAACTGGGACTTGGACTGGCTGCTTCTGCTCGATTTCGAACAAATTACAATTCATTCTGGTTTTCAGTTTCATTACAAATGCAAAAATGCAAAATGGCAAGCCGGCCATTATCTCAGAGACCCAGGATGGTATGGTACGGGATGTGATGGGATGGGATGTCTGTCTGTTGATCGATGATCGCTGTGGCCGCCGATGATCAAGTTTTGTGTATCGTTTGAGGCGTACATGCGTAAGTGCCTTTGATCCCCGCACCCCCCCTAAGTGATCCGCCCTCCTCCCGGAGCAGTTGCATTCACAGATCGGGGCCAATGCATTTGAATTTGTCTGGCCGGCAGCCAAATCGATCGACAACCAATCAGCCCCAGTCCAGTTCGGTCAGCCATCATGCCAGTTTGCAGGTTTGCCAGTCTGCTCATGTGCACACAGAGAAATTTATAACAGAAGGACTTTCTTTTTAACATGGATTATGATAAAGTATATTAGAATAGCTTGGGCCAAATGGGTAATCTATATTCTTTATAGTAATTAGTCTCAAAACGCACAATTTCATTTGCTAACCATATACTTTAAAAAGTTAATTATTAATTACACAAAAGCCTAATATATAAAAAACATTATTATTAAAGTCTTTCTCATATCACATGTCTCTAGTTATACCCGTTACTCGTAGAGTAAAAGGGTATATTGTATTCTTGCAAAAGTATGTAACAGGTAGAAGGAAGCGTTTCCGACCCTATAAAGTATATATATTCTTGTTCAGGATCACTAGCCGAGTCGATCTAGCCATGTCCGTCTGTCCGTCTGTCTGTCCGTCTGTCTGTCCGTCTGTCTGTCTGTCCGTATGAACGCTGAGATCTCGGAAACTATAAAAGCTAGAAGATTGGCATTTTGCATGCAGATTCTAGGAGTTCCTACGCAGCGCAAGTTTGTTTCAAAAAGGTGCCACGCCCCCTTTAACGCCCACAATAACGTATATACGATTTTAAAAATTTAAATATTTCGGAAAAGTAAAAATGCAGTTTTATTGTGTTTATCAATACCTATCGAAATGTAGAAGAAATTTTTCAAATCGGACCATTCGTTAAAAAGTTATGCGTGATCAAAGTTTCTATCTCCATCTCCCTCGCACTCCCTTTACCTGAGTAACGGGTATCTGATAGTCGGGGCACCCGACTATAGCGTTCTCTCTGGTTTTAATAATATATTATCCTCTTATAATATATCCTAAAAATCTGCGAACTACTTTATTTTAGAGTTTCAGATTTGGATCATTTTTTGATTTTGTAATAAAATTTTTAAACAAATTTAAGCTAAATGTTGTATGCATCAATTCTTTACAAATTAAAATTCGAATTAAAGTACTCTAAAAGGGGGAGATTATTATTATTATATTAAACTAATTTTGTTAAGAAAGTATTCTATCAGTGTTCTTTTAAAGCTGCTGCTTCTGCTGCTAGCAGTGGCAAACATTTCATTTTTCACGATCCACGAACAGTCTCTCGTATTCCCAAGAGCTAAATCAATAAATTACGTGACAGGCATGCAGAAAACCTGATGCCTCCAACTTCGCGTTGGCTTTAGCTTCGAGTCCACTTCTTGATCGCCGTTTGCGTTTTGCTTCGTTTTGATTGAATCAATCAAAAACTTGTGCATTTATATGAAAAATATTAAGGCATAGGGACGAAAAGAAAAATGAAGAATAAATACCCTGAAGAAACAGAATAAATTAATATTAAATTCAAAAAGCTTTAGGATTCAATGGATAATTTTACAAAAACGTATTTAAAGGTTAGGTGACTTAAAGATACAAGAATAAAGTGTACTGGCTGAATGGAATTCTTAAAGTTATAATAATCTCTTAAATTACACCTGCTAACTTGACATAATGTTCTTAACACATAATTTAATTATATAGAAATCAGTACTTAAATAATTTCTTATCGACTTACAATGCATATGCTTTAACTAGCTGCTGTTATATCAAAACAAAGTTTATTGTATTAAAACACAAAGTTAAAGAATTTTCAAAATAGAGTATATAAAAAATGTCGGTGCAAATGGTGCATACATACATACATATATCGTTTGCAGATCTTCTGGCGCTGCCATAACATAAATTATTATTATATCTTGCCCAATGGCCGGACCAGAGATATTTTCTGTTCTCCATTTACCTCCCTTTGCCATCGAGGTGGATTCGCATTAAATTTGATTGGTTTTCATTTGTTGCGAGCAGGAAATGCTCAATAAAGTTCTTAACTCGGTTTAATTAACTTTGACAAATTGAACTCTGTGGAAAATGTTTTCCAAAAAATAATCGAATTAAAACCCAAGGAAAAGTCATTCTCCGTCTTGCTCCGTCAGTGCTGCTACTCTTTCAATTAGTAATAAATAATTTGAGTTGGTTGAAAAGTTTTGCTCAAGCTAAGCGATGCATAATCCATGAAAGGGCGCCAGCAAAGTTCAGGAAGCCAAGGACTCGTCCCCAAAAATCCAGAAAGTGGAAGCCAAACGATTGCGGCCACTCCTTCTGTTAGTATCGCTCCATTGTGCGCCGAAATCTTCATTGATTTTGATTTCTTGTACCGAGGAAAATCGCCTTAGGCCAAAACTTTCGCCCCACCACAGCCACAGGAGTATTTACCATTTTCAGGACGGACAGGCAAATAAATGGTCATAATCCTGGCCAGACAATGGCTATAGCTACTGTTCCTGCTCCACCTTAACCCATAACTCATGTCTGTGCAATTGGGGGTGTTCCTGAGTCTTTTATGCGTTTTACATTTGATTTATTCCACATGCAAATTGCGGTATACAAAAATTAAGTTGTTGGAAATGTTTTATTCCAAGAAACGTTTTGCGTCTCGCCGCGACTAAATAATAATTCGCCTCAAATTCAAATGCGCACGTTTCACAAAGAATACAGAGTACAAAAAAGCCATAACATAGCTCAAGGCGCCCCAAATCGTGAGTTCTTTTAGTGGGGGTTGAACTCACCCCTTTCCAAAACTCCATTGTGTCCCGGGGCACAACCCGCTCTTACAAATAAATGCATGAAATTGAATACCAGGCCCAGGGAATTTTTGACAGAGAAACTGAGAACGTCTCCATCATCTCTATTTGGTATTGTAGTTATTCTATGGCTCGGTGTTCTGTTTATTAATGTGTTTGCGCCTATTTATTTATTTTAATTAAAAGGGACACGTGTTGCTGTTTTCTTGTTTTCTTTTTGCCACGGCAACATTGCGCCCGGAGAAATTGGTAATGGGAAAACGAAAGGCGGGGGGCTGTGAGGTGTGGCCTTTTCCTGGGGAGTGGGTGGGAACGGGTTGTGGCAAGTGCAATTCAAAGCTGTATCAATGACAACCCTGAAATATCAACAAAAATTAATAAGATACTTTTTGTTGGCAGACCAACCTATTTTAAAAGTCGTAGTATCATAATCAAAAAGTTCTTTAAACCTTAAAATAGTTTTTATTGATAACACAAATGAAGAAAAAATTAAATAACAAAATTAAAAATAAGACTAATTTTTAAAATACTGGCTTATACAATCTGGAGAAATATTTAAACACTCCTTAAAACGTCCTTTGCTAACCGAAGCTTTAAACCTTTAAACTGACAAATGATTTCACCCTTAAAAATCGAAACTATTCAATGTGACAACAATGACGACATTGTTTTCCATTTCCCAGCTTTTCAAAAGGTCAGTTTACCACCCCGTAATTTTGATTGTCCATTCAATCGCATAGGTAACTGCCAACTGCTATCAAATTGCAGCGAAAGAACATCAAACGAGTGTCAAAACAAACACAGATCCATGGGCGTGGATAATTTAACTGACTAAGCCGAGAAGAAATGGCCAGCAAATAGTAATAAACAAGGGAAACAACAACAGGACGACGAAGGAGCAACAATCAGAGCAACTAATTAAATGCCACAACCCCCACGGAAAACAACCAGACAAAGTCAAAGTTTCTCGACTCGTTTTCATTACGAGTTAATTTGAATGTAAATGAACAGAGCAGTGGAGCGTTCGGGGAGTGGGAATAGCTAAAATGTTTGGCTAATGTTTCAATTAAGAAGACGGTGAAAAATTTAATTTTCTTTCATTTGGCTTGGCTTGTGTCTAAATGGAAATTGCCACCCAAGTTAGTGCGATGAGTTTTCCGTTTGAAGGCGGGCAGTGAATTTCGTCTGGATTGTTGTTGTCCCGGGTGATGTTCACAAGGAATTTCAATGTTCCACTCATAATTTCATATAATTTCCGTTAATTGTATGAAATTAATGCCGCTGGCTTTTAGGCCGAGTCATCTGCACAGAGAAAAAATAAATGTACTGAACTAGTTCTATATAATACCTTAACTTGGCACACATTTTTAATATCTTAAAAGTTTTATGGCACTTAAATGTCATATCAAAATATAAAAAGGAACTTGAAATGTTTTTTTTTTATTGTTATGAGATTAAGGTAACAATTCTAATATATTTTAAGACTAATCTGCAGTTATTGGCTTTAAATTGACAATACTATTTTACAGACATTACAACAATAATATTTAAGAACTTTGTAAATTAATATATTTTCTTTATTCATAAATCATATATTTTCTATATAATTTTTTTCAAAGACATATTTTTAAATCGATGATTTCATTTTTTCCCGTGTGCATATCCATCTGCATCGTGCTCTTGCTCTTACTTGTTGGCCACTCCAGTAGCCATTTTCATGATTTTCTACGCACTTTGGCAATGGCTGGCTTGGAAACTGTCTATGCTAATTTCCCAGTTTTGATGACTAGTCGGCTACCAGCGAGCTACTGGCAACGGCTACCTTTCATTTGGCTGTAACCAAGTGCATAACCACGATCACCAGCGATCCTCCGATCTCGGGTCCAGAGCCCCGCCTTTCGCTTTGCATAGATCACTCAAGGGCATTGCTATATAGCTTTTGTTCTGCTCGTGTCCGTACTGACTGCTTGTGCATCCATCATCATCATGATCTCCATCATCGAACTATCCGTCTGGGGCATGGCCAATGCAACATGCCCAGTTACGCCCCATTTTGACTGGGCAATTGTCATGGACACGCTGGTGGAATCATACTGATGTGAACACATTTTTTTGAGTGGGTTGTTTGGGGATATTTCTTTAAGGTAATAAATGGGTAAGCAAAGAAGGGAACACTTTGAAGAAATCAGTGAAAGGGACAGTAAAAAATCGTTAAAATTGCTGTGTTTTTTATGGCCCCTGCTCAGATTATTCATAGAATTTTATTAATACTTGTCTAAAAAACATATAAAATAAATGATAATTGATTATGTAAAATCTAGTTATTTTACATTTTATGGCAGTGTTACTGTTTATATTTCATTCAAAATATTTTATCTCATTTTCCTCTCCTTTTTTGACCACGTGGAGATCCCCTTCCCCATCCCTGTGGCATTGCCCATTTACCAGGCTGAAAGTGCAGGAGCGCAACCTCCTTTCAGACATTTCTTTTCCGCACACTCAGCACAAATTGCAATCAAAGTCCCCCAGTCCAATTCATCCCTTTGGCTCTCTTCAGCCACCGACTTTTTAGCACTTCAAATTGGCAAACAAACAAACTCACGTTCAAATGAAATGTGAGCATAAACAGAAAATTTTTCCCCGCATTTTCCACTTTTTGAACCAACTCGTGTGCAATGGTAAACAAACTTGAAAAGCAAACCGAAAAGCAGAAGCGGAAATATTGCGCATACGTCGTGTTCCACGTGCAAGAAAAAGAAGAAGAAAAAGACAGAGAAGTCGCTGAATAAGAGCAATGAGCAGAGAAATTGGAATTACACAGGACGAAGGACGAAGGATTGGGAAGGAGGTGGCATCACTTGACACGCAAATATGCATAAACAAGGCATGAATATTCATACACACAGCAGACACTTCGCCCCGTCTGCTTCTGCACATAGCCCCATCTCGCTTGCTCCTTTATAGCATCTTGAAAAGGACTCGCGTCCTCGTCCTGGTGCCCATATCTCGTTTAGAGATGAAATGCAATGCGCATTGAAAAATTTGCCCGCAAAAAATGTTTACTCAAGCTGAGGTGAGTGAACCAAAAAGCAGAGATGACTGCAAATACAGTGGGGACCTTTAAAAGGAACCTGAATAAATGTTGAACTACAAAGTATTCAATAAACTCTGTGATTGACGCTTAGTTTTAGAGTTGCTCACATATATATTCAATAGTACTTCTAAAGAACAGGACATTTTAGGAATTCTTAAAATAATATTATATTTTAAATTGAAATATATTTTACATATAATTTTCATACTAGTGTTAGACTAAACAATTTGTAATTGTTTTAGATTAATGTGCTTAAATATATAGTTATATTTTGAAGAATATGTTATTGATTTTTTTAATTGTCCTTTTCTAATTAAATACATTAGACATTTGAAAGTATTTATATGAAATTTGTATTGCACATGTTGAGTGTGTACTGTCTTCCCACATAATATGCAATTTTCACAGCATTTGAATGAATGAATAAATGTTTGTTTGTGTTTGTCCTGCCATTCACACGTAGAGACAAAATGCAAGCCGGTCATTCACTTTTGCTTGCGAATCTTCCACCCTTTACTCGCTTTCTCTGAAAATTCCTCAATGAAGGACTTTACAGAAATTTCAACTGCTTAGGCAACAATCATAAATCCCTGTCAATCACACGCGGCTGTCATCATCATCAGAGCAGCCAGGCCATCAGCCCTCTAGATAGGCCGTGTAGTTCCGACTTATCCTGCGACTTTTGTGACTTGTGACTTGCCTAAGCGGAACTGATTACGTCGCCGTCTGCTGCGACGTCATCGATTTGGCTGCGTGACAAAAATGATTCTATATATATTTTTTTTGACTGTTTTGATGTCATTTATATGATTCCCCGAATTTGACAGCTGCGCGGTGGATCGATTCAACACTCGAAGTGTTAATTTCTTTGGAAGCTTCCTATTGACAACAATCAATCATTTTCTAATGTATAAATTGAAGGGATGGTCGCTAGTCCCTTTCTTGCGAATTGTCAAACTGCAAGCTGAGGTGAATAAAAGTTAAGTTAAGTTATAAAAAACCGGTTGCGAAGTGAAAGTTTTTAGTATTTAGTAAATACTGTTTTAAATTACCACACTTCTTAGGGTCCTTGATTGATGTGCTAAACGAATTAATCCCGAAATTCATGCCAAATTATAAAATAAACTCTTGTTTTAGTAAACGGTGTATTAAAAAGTTAGGTTCGGATCAATGAAGTGCAATGACGAGGACAACTAAATATTGTTGACATTATGAATGGTTTCCAAGTAAATGGAAAATTTTGCATCACTAATTAATGCAAAATTGCTGGCATATAAAAGCCATATTCGCTAAAGAAATCTAGAGATCTAAACAAAATCATGAAGGTTCCAATCATTTTATTGATTTGTGTTGGTTAGTTTTTGAAAACTAATGGAGGATATATATAACAATTTTTTTAATTTTAGCCCTTTATAGGCCGCCGGGAATACTAAACTATAATAAAAAAATAAATAAATGGTTCACATCTAAGGAAAATAAATATTTTTCAAAACCTGATGTTTCATTGTTTTTTTTATATTTAGAAAATGATTTAAAAAATCAAAATAATATATCTTGCTATTAGATTTGAGAGTTTATTGCAGTTTTTAAAAACTTAATGACGAACTATATATAATATTTATTTGCCCCACTCAGAGGCGTGTGGGAGTCAGCTGATTTATCATCTTTGTTTTATCAATAAAGCTTAGGGGTCATAAATAATGTTACATAAATTAAAAATGAAAAGTTATATAATATAACGAAAATTTTTAGAATCTCGAGATTTCGTAAACGGTGGATAAAAACGTTAGGTTCGGTTGACTTAAAAAGAGGCATGCTGTGGCCAATTAATTATTGTTTATATCTTACATCATTGGAAATGGTTTCTCACTAAATGCGAAATTTCGCAGCATTTATATAATTATTATAAGTGCTGCGAAATGCCAGCATATAAAACCCAAACACTTACAAATATTATTTATTCACTTGGGAAATCTAGAGATCTGAACAGCATCATGAAAATTCCAATTATTTTATTGATTTGCGTGGGTAAGTTTTTAAAAACTGATGGAGGATATATATAACAGTTTTATTTTCTTATTTAAGCCTTTCAAAGGCCGCCAGGACCGTGGACCAAAAAATAAAAAATAAATAAATAGATGGTTAACAACTAAGGCAAATAAATAATTTTCAAAACCTTGTGTTTTATAGTGTGTTTAATTAGATACTTAAAAGTTGCGCCCATTTATAAATTTGTTCTTCCCTAAGGAAATATTTTATAGTTTTCTGCAAAGCTTGTATTAAGTATGTACTAGGTATTTTACAATTTTGGCCAAAACATTGACTCCACAAAAATTTACGAAAGTTTTAGACCGTTTAACTTTTAAAACACACAATTGGTTTAATAATTATTTTAATATTTATATGAAGTCGTACCAACAACTAAAAAACTTATAGCCAAGCCGACCCGGATCCAAAAGTCTGGCCAAAAACATAATTAAATGAATTTTTGAAAAAGTTGAACAGAGACTCTCAAAAAATTTGCATACCAAATAAAAGCAGAACCGTTGAAAAAAGGAAAGAGCTGCAAAAACTCGGCCAAATCACCGACTAAAACTAATCCCCAAAATCTGCGACGATTGCCAAGGCAAATCAAAGTCCTGAAACCATAAAAAGCGAAAGAGGCAAAAGGCCTGGGGCAACAATTTAAGATTTACGCCACTTAGAAGACATTTAAGCGTGCAACAAATGCAGCAACAACCAAACCAGGTCTACATGCAAAAAGGCCAAAGTCGAAAGCCGCCAAGAGAAGTCGTCGTTGTTGTTGCCGTGCGTGCAGAGCTTCCTTCTGAAGCTTCTTTCCCAGCGATTCTTCTACGGGTTTAGGCCCTGCCAAAAATCAAAAAGGGTTTCTACCTCGACGGTCGACAGTTTACAAGGTTTTCTCGTGTCTCGACAACATTAATTTGTTGTCTCTTCCCCGTCGGCAACATATTGGGGATTTTAGGAGGCACAGCCAGCCATATATGTTGCCAGCAACAAGTTGCCGGCCGCAGAAACCGCAAAACGAGAGAGAACAGTAGCTCTATGGCAAACAATAACAAAAATTATTTAATTTGAGTATTTTTCTGGTTTACTTTATCTTATTTTTCAACTGCAAATTGCTGGTCAGGAAAGAGCCAAACAGAACCGAAAAAACCGCAGAATTTTACGAGCTCCTCGTCGCCCTTAACAATGTCTCATTGTCAGGTCTAAATCATTTTTAACGATCAATAAATGAACACGGTAGAAACAAAATATCGTAGAAGTGGCAGCGTGAGTCGATTTTAGAAATTACATTTTAAGTATTTTGCTTGATTTTAAGAAAGGGTTTAAAGTAATTATTACCCTAAAAATAAATTTATCGTATCGATTAGGTCTTAAGAAGAAAAACTTAAAACAGGAAGTAATGATGTAGTCTCCATTACTCTGTTACCGAATTTTAAAACAAATATGCCCCCAAAAGATGGCGCCATTATCAAGTTTTTGGCGCTGCAAATGAGTCGCCATCTGGTGTTAACCTTATATTTATTTGCCACCAATGACGTCATTGCCCATGTTAAAATCAATTTCTTATTAACTTCAAAAATAATTGCTTGATTTAAAAAATTTGTCGATCGACTGTATACCGATCGTGGGCGCTGTACTGGATTTTTATTAATGGACCGTTTAATTATGTTGTAAAAGTGGGTCTGAAAAGTAGTACTGATTGGTAAATGGTAAACCTTTTTTTGATTTTCTTACACCTGTCACGATCGCGTTATCTGTGTCACGTTCTCATCCCTGACGATTATCTCGTATTTCTGTTTCTTTGGAACTCAATTCTCAACGGGCTTTGTGTGCGGGCTCTTCGCGACCTAACTTGGATGTCGGGAAAGGTGTAAAGCTAATTGAAAGCCCCGCTCGAGTCGGCCAACTTCAAAAGGCTCAACAAAGGCGACTTTGTTGCGGAAGCAAATTCACACTAACCAGAGAACTATTGTGGAACCAAGAGATTTCTCGCCCAGACACATATATCGCATTATTTTATTGACAATCGCCGAAGAGTGGGTGGAAATGTGGGCGGCAGATAGGAGTACCACATGATAAGCTCTGGATTCCACACATGTTTCGATATTTAGCCAAAGGTAAACACACCCATGAGTTGACAAATCTAGCTACAACACTGCAAACATCGCTTTATCAGTCTATAACTTTTGTCTCTATTTACCAAATGCTTCAAATTGACAGCTGTACTTTGGCTATTAACTGAAAATCGAAAATTCCTGCGATTAAATTGCAATTTCAACAACAGATGTTCGGGCCTCGGCGCATTTCTAATTGTAAGCGGATATTTATTTTCCATCATTTCCGCTCATTTACATATTTTTCTCTACCCAAAATATAAAGCAAACTTGTTTGCTAATAAAAATTTAAAAGATAAACACACAAATCAAAGTCAAAATGAAACTGAAACTCTCTGGCAAGAAAAGTCCAACCAAATGGGAATGAAAAAGCGAAAAAAATTCATAGAAAATTCTTGAGATTTTTAGGGTAATTTGTTCGGGTGGTTGATGCCGGATTATTAAAGCAACACGTGCGGGGAAATACCGCGAAATCTTATTATACAAAATTAAACGACTTAGTTGACTTTGAGCCTTAGAAAAAAAGCACAAAAAAAGCCCAATGGGAGGTTTGCATTTGTACAACTGATTGCACTTACAAATCGTAAAAAACGAGCATCGAGGTGCGACAGCAAACATCCATTAGGCCCACTGTGCACAGTGGGTAGCAGACGGCGATGGGTTTGGGTGAGGGTTCGGGGGTTGTTGGTTGGCTGGCTGGCTAGCTAATGTACAAAAGGAAATTATAATAAGCGCAGCTTTTCCCCGTACGGAAAAGCGGACAAGAAATTCATAAATAAAAGACGCCGCCAAGTAGGCAATGCAAATTTTGCTTGCAGGTTGTGTTCGTTTTCCTTGCTTCGTTTTCCCCAGAATTTTTCCATATTTCGCCGGCTTTTATCGCACTAATAAAAAGGATTTTCCCCGAACGTCGGGGAATCGTACTGAAAAGTCGTCTCGCATTTCTTTGTATCATTTTACTGCAGGCGACGGGGGTTCTGACTTCTGGGGGCTGTCCGCCTTATTTATTTACTAGCCTTGTCATATTGCAACAACCGACTTTTTTACTTTGGCTGTTGTCTGGCTTATTTTGTTTGTTTTTCCTTTTTTCCTTAGCTTTTCCTCACAGTTTTTCCCGGGTCGTTGTTGTGCATTGTGCGACTATGTTACCTTATAAATGGATTATGGCAATTAGATGGCATTCTAGGGCTGTGGGGTTGGTGATTGGGTCGACTGAAATATACAATCCATGTTCTTGGCCGGGTTTTGGAATCCATTAGAGTGGCTTAGGATTCGATTTGCTTAAAGATGAAATGATGATATGTTGTAATGGCTTGTGGTAAAGTGGATAAAATGGAAGAGTGAATGGGATTGGCATATTGAAATGGGTAAAGACGGATGAGCAATATAATTTTATTCAGTTTTAATAAAATTCTATTGATGCGATACAGAAATACTTTGAAATCGAGTTAAAAAAATATATTGTTATAAATGGAAAAAGTTGAACTAAACTAAGCCTAAAACCATTTAAAACCAAAAAAACGAGCATTCATCATTACAGTGATCAATACAATTTTCTAAAACTTCTGAAACTACATATTTATTTTGCCAGTCATGCCACCAACCGAATGAAAAACCAATTAAAGGCGAAACAATCATCATTAGGCAGTGCCACAAAATGATAATTCAAATGTTTTCAGCTGAGTGGCCAAAGCGAATCGAAACCAGAGAACATAACAAACTATTACTAAGTATGTACACCGTGAAATTGAACAAATAATATGCCAAGAAAGTAGGCGCCGAATAAAAAACCGAAGAGAGATTGGAAAAAGTTCGAAATCAACTATAATTAATGATCTGATATATCAATCGGCTCGCAGATCAAAGAGGTTGAGGAATGGTATGCTAGTTGTAAAATGTATAGATTAAAATTTGAACAGGGAAAATATTTCGGATTTGAACCGTTCAAATTCTTTGGAGCGCACAAAATGCCAAACCGAAAACTAAAATTGGTAACCAAGTTGGGGGAGAAGGTTGTGAATGTTCGAGATTCAGCCATCAAAGACATTTAAGCATTTTGCGGTTTTTTGTGCCCGGGATGCCTTTTGTCCTGTGGCAGGACATGTGCAGCAAAGTGTCGCATATGTGGCTCGACTTTTTTACATGATATCCTCCTCGCTGGGATTTATCCTGCCGCTTTGGGTCGCTTATTGCCAGGCATTTATGAAATTTCGTATGGAATTTCGGGGCGGGCGACTTGAAAAGCCTGAGAAACCCAGACAACTAATACCAAAAACCAAGAATGAGACGAGCTGAGGTTAACAAACTGCCAGCTAAGGACCTTCATGTGTGTGTGTACTTATCTTACTTTTTCTAGTTTTAATTTATATGTAAATTAGCCAACTCGGTGAGATGGAGAAAAAAGCATCTGCTGAATAAAGGCAACTATTAGCACAAAGCTGTAAATAATGACAAGCTGAGTGCAATTTGATGACAGTTGCAAGGCAGACTGAGCTGCTCAACTTTAAGCCAGAAGAATCGATGCCAAAATTGATGGAAAAAAAATGTATCAGCCTCATTTAGACCAAAACAAATCCCACTCGGCCATGTCAAATCAAGCATAAAATTGTACAATTTACAGACAAGTTCAACTTTGGTCAGCCATCATAAATTATACAAATTTTAATCAAACATAAGTGGCACAACCACTCCGCAGATCGTCTGATGTTTTACCAATTTTCTCACAGTTTATTTTTTGATCCACAAATCACTCGAGGCGAAATGCGAAGAAGCCACCTCCGTTGGGTTTATTTAAACATTAATTAAATGTCTGAACATGGGAATGAGTAGCAAAAGTATCAGGCGTGAAAGTCTATATGAAATTTTTATAAAAGCTGACACAACATTTTAACGCCAGTTGGTAATCGACAACCTCATCGTAATCGCTAACGCAATTGCAATCATCCACTGACAGTCGTCATAATTTATGGGTCCTTCTGCTTCGGCTTTGGTAACCTCAAATAGCCCAATAACATAACAACTAAATTGATAAAAACCACAAAAAACGACAGACGACAATCAACAACAGAACGGGAGCAGATTGTTAAGCTTTTTGTTTAAAAGTCGACTTTTAAATGCTCTAATTAAGAAGAAGTTTTCCTTTTTGATAAACAAAAATGAATAAAGGAAAGAAATATAACTATTTTGAGATTAAAAGTATATCTTATGCTAATTTATATTCTACATATTTTACACAAGCATGTATACATAGTGTTATAAACTATAAACTCGAAAAAAGTAGCAAGCAGCAGCACGTTTTAATTAAAAATATCTACTCCTACTAAATTTAAATTTAATGATGGGAGCTACTGTCTGAAGATTTGTATATTTACTCATTGGTAAATCCATATCACCCAACGTTAAGGGTATATGAAATAACAATCGAAACGAAGCCGGTGGCAATTGGGGGAACTGAGAACAGAGGGCAACCTGGGAGCTGCTGACTGACAGCAATCGAAAGCTATGCAATAATAATAACAGAAACTCGGGAGGTGAGCCAACAGAAAACAGCTGCCAACATTCACACGTCATTTAATTTCGATTAGTCGTCGCCGAGACAGACAAATAAAGCGACAAATGCAATGTCGAATGCGAATGAAGGGCCAAATGTTTTGTGGTCAATACTTTGGCTTTGGTAATTGTCGCCTTCGGCCAGAAAAAATGTACAAAATGCCTAATTGGCACTTGGATGTGCCAGAGTATGGCCAAACGCTTCCCATAATTATTGAATTCCCCCCTGAATTTCTTGAACTTCGATCACTCTTTCGGTTTTTTGTCTTTGCCAACTAGCAGCTGAATATCTTCATCATTATTCGTGTTCGAATAGCAATCACATTTTTTTTTAATTTTGGATTGATGATTGATCTTTGCTGGGAATTCAAAAGGTGAGAGGCGCTAAGAAATAGCCTAATGAAGTCCGGATTGCATCCGCTTCTGGTTCTTTTTTTTGGGAAACCAACTGATTGACCCATGAGAAATGGCCTCGGGATGGTCTATTAGTGACAAGCCTTTAGTTTGATCTCGATTTGAATGGGTTTAGGAATGGAATTTGGAGTGGTATGATTTATCTTAAGTCAGTAGATAAAATTGTTCATATTAAATAAATTTGAAAATAACCCATGCAAATCAAAAATATAAAATGTTTTTCTTGACCTTCCCTACCCTGGCTTAAATAAAATATATCATATAATCAATTTATTATATTTAAAATGTACACTAAATTTATTTTATATGTATCAATCTATGACCTCATAATTACATTAACAGATCTTAAATTCCTATTAAAACTTGCTTAATCCACCCACTCCCAAAAAATTCACCAAAGCTGCCAATTTAGGCAGGAGCCAAAAAATCCATTCTTGGAAACCCTACGCAATAGGCCTCATGCACATAGCAACAAAAGGATAAAAAAGGAAAAGGTTTTCCCCAAGCGTTTAACACCAGTTCATCCTCCCCCTTAAGCCCCCACAAAGTGTGAATGAAATAAGTTGGACCAACACGGCAGCAACAATTTTCCGCTTTGAAAATGATTATTAGGTCAGTTGCTGCTGACAGGCTGAGGAAAAGTGGGAGTGGCAAGTGGGCGGCAGCTGGACAAACGCAGCCCAAGGCAGTGAGCAGGACAAAGACCTCGCAAAAGGGGTTAAGCCGGGCAGCAGGCACCTCATACGAAAATAGCAGAGATTCCTTTTGAAGTTTACGCACAAGTATGCCTTGGAAATAGCCCCATGGAACTCCTGAAAACCAGGATGCAGGATAATAATTAACGCAATAATCATCAATGAATGGATGAGGGCAGGGGGAGGGAAGGCCATAGGAAAATTAAACAGAAGGGGGTTAAAGATGGTGGTAGTGATACCAAGTTAGCTGCTTTCTAGCTAAGGAAGTGGTATTAAGGCTGAAATTATGGATCCTGTCTTAAATTCATGCTGATAGATTTAATGTTTAAAACCAAACGACTAATAAAATGTATTTTTGTCCCTAAAATTACAAATATTTTCCTTTTTTCTTTTAGATTAGCACTAAGTATAATATAAATGTTTCATTTTTTCTGTAATAATTGAAATATCAAAGATCATAAGGAATAAAAATTAAATTGTCTATATAATAAATGTATTATGAACTTTTAAGGTGTACTAACTATTTTAAAACTTTGGCTTAGCTACTTTTTGTAATCAATGGCTATCAACACTGAAAGGAAGCTGTGGCCGGTCAATGCTTAAAATGATTAACGCGCTTAACCCATTGGTGCTCAGGCATGCGCTCAGGACCCTTAACCCCCCTTGGCCAGCTCTTTAACCCCCAGCCGCCCCCTTTCGCCAACGCTGCGTGTGTTCATTTTGTAATTTGCGTAGGTGATGCCATGGAATTTGATTTTCACACGTGTTGCTTGCTACTGCCGCACACCTGCCTCCCACTTTTCCCTGCCCACTTATCCTTGTTGCTCATGTTAATGTTAATAATAATGGAAATGCTGGGTGTGTGCAATTATCTTCCATTTCATTGATTCCACACACGCGCCACATAAAAATAGAAAGCGCCGCTAGAGAAAAACAGAACCACAGGCCTATTCGAGGCTCTTAACCCATTGGAAAAGCGACTGCAGATAGATGTGAAAATTGTTAAGTGGGGGTACTTTGAAGTCACTGAAAATAGCATCGATAGCGTTCTCTAAAGACAAATGTTGAAATGCAAAAGGAAACCCAGAAAAACTGAGCTTAAATAACCTCTAGATCAGCAATTTACCTGCGCCGAGTAACCCTAACCTCGAATCCAATAATTTCTTATGGATTGAAGTTGCTGGCAAGTTCAAAGCTCACGACACAGCCAAAGGAGAAGAAGATGAAATAGTAATAACAATAATCATAAATACAGCGGGACGATGACAACCCTAAAACATCCCAGCGACTAGCTCATGACAGGAAAAACTGCACAGGCAAAAGATGGAATCACATGGAATCACAGATAAATTGTGGAAGTCATGGAACCAAAGGGGAAAATCTTACAATAAAAAAAAAGAAAGAGGAATAAAAAGAAAAAATGGGGGAACGTGAGTTGGAGGTTGAAGTGTTGCGCGTGCGCAGAAATTGAAATGAAAATTGCAGAGGCAGCGGAGTCATGAGAAGAACCTCTTTCCAGATAAGTCATGGGAAGATCTTGGCGGAGATCCCCCATTTAATTGCTCAATTGTGTTGACAACTGCAGCCACACAAAATGTAAATATTTATATAGATTAAATGAAAAACGAAAGATCAACACAAGCCCATAACAAAATGCAAGGTAGGGTTTCCGCAAAATGCGAAAATCATATTAAAAAGCACGCAATTGTTTTTCTTTTACAATGTCTTGGCCCGGTTTTAATGACCAGATAAGCATCGACTTTATCGAGTCGTCAGCTCTCTCGGCCATTTTGTCCAAACGAAATGTTTGCGTGTGCCCGGCAATTTATCAAAACATTTGATTTAGTTGTAAGAAAGCATTTTTAACTCAATTTCGTTTGGGTCCCAGGACCAGTTTATACATATATAGGGGAAAATGGCAGCTAACATGGTCGCTCCTGGAATTGGAAATGGGTACTGCCTTGAGGGTCCTTGGCCGACGGCAACTCAAAAGAGTCCTGACTTTCAGGTGAGCTGGCCAACGTAATTGGTAGTAAAATTTATGAAGTTGGTGTGGACTTAATAGCTGAGGCTTTCGATGAAAACAAGTTTTAGGGAAAAATTAACAAATACCAAAAAAAAGATGAGCAGAGCAGTACATTTCAACTGTTGGCTTAGAAGCCTGAAAAGTTATTTTTATTGGAGGCAAATAAAGTAATATTAAAAGGTAACAAAGGACAATATTTTGAAATTCTTTTAAGCAGTATTAAGTAAAAAGTGTGTTCAAATGTAAGCAGTTAATTCGAAAAAAAAACAAAATGAAAATTATAATTTGTATAATTTAAACATCTATAGTTCCCAGACTGTAAGCTAAGAGCCCCTTCTGGAAATCATGATTGGTGTTCATCAATTAGTTCTCATATTTCCCATAATTCCACCGGCAATCAAAGGTAATTAAACAACTCGACTGAAACATCGAACGGACCTGTTGTTGTAGCATTTTGTAATTAAAACGTCTGATACAAAACCAGATGCAAATTAACCAACAAAAACTTGTAGCATTTTGCTATAATTTCTGCAGCTGATAATTTTATGCAAGGCCCAAACAGCGGGAAAAAAGAAGGTCTAAAGGGGCGGTAGTGGGTTAATTTCCTCGACACCAACAACAAAAACTCCGATAACAATGTAAGCGTCAAGAAATGTTGAATTTTCACCACTTCATTTTTTGTAAGTTGCTATGAACTTGATAAAATATAAATGTTGTCTCTGGTAATAGTTTAATTATAAAATCAATTATGTTTTGACAAGCGAAAAATGTACTAAACATTTACGCCAAATGAAATAAATAAAGACTCATAATCATTCACAAATGTTCATTTATAATTCATCTGACAGACACCAAATGTTTAATGTTCAATAATTAATATTCAAAGGGGAACATTTAATTCGTATTCGTTAGGTATGTTCATCTGAAGGTATCATATTTTTTTAGAACATAAAATAAATAATAGCCATTTAATAATATTATAAGCTATTTTTTTTTATATTTGGCAAATTTATTTTTAAATTACCATATAAACAAATAAAAACAATAGGAAACGTCTAAGAACATAAGCAAAAATAAACAAGAATTAGTTTTTAGCCTTACTTTAATTAGCTGAAAGAATTCAAAATGCCGTCGGTGTTTTAGTTATAATTTTTTGACTATTCTTTTTATAAGTCTAAAAATAATTTTATATTTATAAGCTGTTTATTTTTAACAAAATTTAAATAATATTTATTTGAGCTGTTTTTGCTTGCTCAGAATGTTTCTAACCAAATTGTGAGAAAATTCTACAATTTCGAAAACGTCTTCCCTTAAATTTGTAGTTCTTATTTTTTTCTTTGCTTGATTATAATTTGTTTTATTTGTTTTGAACACGTTTTGGGGATTGCTTCTGCTCACAACAAATACAAGGACATAATGTGAAGAGCGAGGAAGAAGGGGTAGGAGAGGGAGAGGCGCGAAAAGGGGAGCAGATGGAAAAGCGGCGATGTCGACGTCGGCAGCGCAGCAATAACTGTGTGTGCATTTGTATTTGTTTGTCATTTCGCTCTCTCATTGCAAGTGTGTGTGTGTGTGTTTCTCCCTCTCTCTCACGCTCGCTCTCTCTCTCTCCCTCTCTATCTTGCTCGCTCTTTTCCATTTCAATTCCCATTTCAATTCAGATTGCGATTTCATTTCCATCGTTGAGGCTCCGCCCCCAAGAGCGTGTTCCGTTTTCCAAACGTTCCGCTATGTACTGGCTTTTGACTTTGCTTTTGTGTTTGCTTGTGTCTTTGCCTTTGGATTTTTGTTTTTCATTGTATTTACTTTGCTTTTTCATATGCTTTTTTGCTTTATTATTTACTCCGGCGACTTTTTGTGTGCTTGTTTGAGTTTGCGTTTGTGCATTTGTTTATGCGTCTCGTTTTACAATTTAAAGGCATTTCCTTTGTGCAAATTTCAGCAGTGCGCACTCTCGCTCTCCCTCTCTTTCCCTAGCTCCCTCTCTGTCGCTCGCTTGCTCCCTCGCTATTCCCATCCCTTTCCCTCTTCCATCCCTCAATCAGAAAATATATTGTTATATTGAATAAATATTTTACTTACAAGGTAAAAACAATATTTTGGCTTTAGTTTTGCTTAATTTTCGGGCCTTGTGGGGTTAAGGGTTCGCTGGGTCCTTTGGCCTGCATTAATTTAAAATTTATGTTTTTCAAATTTCGTTGGGCAATTTCATTTTGTCGGTTGTTGTAGTTTTACAACGATGATGATGAAGGTTGGTTTAGGTGAAGTTTTCGAGGGGTTAAGGAAGTCCGCAACTAAGATTATTTATAGAAGACCTGTGCAACTTCTGCGGTATGTAAATTTCTTCATAAACAATTTATTTCAAAGAGTCTCCGAGAATTCAGAAGACTTTAAAGGAAAGTAGCGTTTTCTTACGTTTTACAAAAACATTATATTTGGTAAATTACTTTAAAATTGCTTGACTTAGTCTTACTCATTATGGCACACAAAAATAGTTTTTGTTTTTTTTTAATGAGAACTTCTGAGAATCAAAAATAATTCGTTGTTTTAAAAATTGACCCCGGATAATTTAGAAACTATGATGACAAATATCTTTACTTAAAAATATTTTAAATAATAATATAATAATAAATAATAATAAAAGTATTAGGATGTAGCTTACTTATTTATTGTTAGAAAAACAATTATTTATTAGGAAACTTCAAAATACTTCTTATACGCTTTCAATTAGTTTTTGCATTATAATTAAATATATCATCCTCTTTCCATTTTTCGACGGCAAAGTAATTTTCCCCAATTATCTTTTGGTGTTTGAAAATTGAAAGATTAATTGCAAGTGAAATGCAAAAACAATATCGTATCTCCTGCTAACCATTTTCATTGTATACTTTCTTCCTTTAAATCTCTTTATTCAGGGGAGTTTATGTACAGTCCATGGAAGTACATGGGAAAAGCCGTGCTCCTGGGCTCCGCTTTTCTTTATATCCGCCATTTTATTGCTTTTCTCCGCCCCTTTTTTTCACCCAACCCCCACCACCCTCGGAAAAGCTCGCAAAACTCTCGACATTTCATTTGCAATTTTCTTTTCTTGCTTGCATTTTATGACTTTTTCTTTAGCACTTCTTGGGCGGGACAAAAGGGAAGAATTTCCACTGGATTTTCCCACCCCCTCTGCATTTTCCCTACCCGTTCTGAAATTGGCAACATCTGCGTAATGCAATTTTCCCTTTTGGCTGGCAAGCGAAAATTTCTGCCTTCTTCGTTTCTTTTGTAGTTGCTGGCTTTTCCTTTATCATTCCCGTTTTTCTCCTGCTAAATTTTCTCTTTTTGCCATCTTTTTAATTCCTCTTGCCTTGGCATTGCATTTTCCCAGGCCAAGACATCCTGCAGGATTTATGTGGCGGCCAGGATCTTTGCGGTGGCCACGCCCCTAATTGTTGGAGTTGGAGAATCCTTAGAGACGTGGGAGGAAAATTTACCCCAAGTGTTTGTCTGATTTTCGCCGCTTTTCCCCAAAGTATGCTACGAAAATTGTACAAACTTTCAACATTTAATGCTGGCGTTTTCCATGCAGGATATGTCTGCGGATGAGCGTAATTTAGATATGAACTGAAAGAGCCCGAAATCTCAAACATATTTTCCTATTTTTTATTACCCCACTTCGATAATACTTTGTCGGGGGAAAGGAGAAAATAGGCGGGCTCGTGGAAAACTTCCCTCAGCCTATGGTTTATGGACTTCCTGCTCCTCCTCCGGCCAGGACTTCACAGCTCCTGATGCTGCCACATCATTGTTGCCCGTGACAATAATTCAGGCAGGCCAGGACAAAAGCCAGCACCACCTGGAAATTTATGACCGACTCGTGCACTTTAACCCATTCCCATTCCGGCGACACTACTTGACCCTTGACTATAAGAACACTTTAAGAAAACATTTTGATTCGATAGTGTATTTTAATAAATTATCTGTATACTTAAAACTTTATAATAAGGTTTGTTCTTGTTGATTGTTATTTTATCTAAAGATATTTATAAGACAGGCAAATCTAGAACTATTTTACAACGTCAACGATTTTCTTGAAAGTTTTTTGGAGCTGATAAATTTGGGAAACCAATTCAATAATTATTGAAACATTTTAAAACCAACCACATTTTATAAAACATTAATGAATGCTATGTATTAATGGCAATTGCTTGTATTTTCTGAAATAAATTTAATCTAAAAGGCTTATTAAAATTACAAATTTTTTTCGGTGCAAAACTAGGCTAACGTTCAGGTTTTTGAATTCTACTTTATATTTTTTGGGTGGCCATTTTATCGCATTCGGTTAGGTCGTAAATACCTGAGTAGATGTGAAATCCTCGGTGGAAAAAGTTATGCAAAGTTCACAACTTTCTTTTCTCTATCAGCGTCTTCTGGTTTTTTATAGTTTCCTGCATTTGGCAATGTCCTGGCCACTCCCCTTTCAGCCACCCTACAAAACTTTATTATCATATTTGTTTAATATATTAGAAATTTTTTCTACATCTTTTCTTTTCCATAGTTTTTTTGTGGTTCAGTTTGCAACCCCTGATTTGGCTTCTTTCGTTGTTTTTTTATGTTCCGACTTGTGGCAACTTTGCTCAGCAGTTTTTGACATTTTCCATGATGGATTGCATTTTATGCTAATTGAGTTTAAACACAGTTACACTTTCCCTCACACACAATATTTTTTCTTTGGCATTATTTTTTTCACTTTTGTCTTATTTGCTATGTGAGAGGATAAATATATTTCTTTTCATATATACATACATATATTCCTGCGATTGACAGACAGCTTGTGGCTTGACTTTGGATTGGTGGTTGAGGTCCTAAGTTTGAGTGATTAACTGAGGGAAGCTAAGTTGCCAACTATTGAGCTTGACATAATTAAAAGAAAGATGGAGAAAAGGGTAAAAACTTCCATTATATCAAAAGATCGAAATTTATTTTTTTCTGGAAACAACTTCAATGATTAAAAAAAAAACAAATATCTAGCAAATTTTTTTTTTTAAATCGATTTGCTTTACCTTTCTACAACCCTAACATAATTAAAGAAATATTAACAATTCGATTAATTTGTCCTTTTAAATAAGTTTACATCACAACACATTACAGCTAAAATTTCCAAGTGTTGTCTCAGTTGCTCAGTAGTATCAGTAAATAAATAGCAACCCCTTCTTCCAATTAATCAACCCCTCGATCACTCATCACGTGCCAACCGCGTCCAATTCGAATCTCCATATGCATTCATTAAACAAATTAGTCAAATAGGACACAAAAGCGAGCCAAGCGCCGTGCCCGAAAATACAATCGCAATCGGAGAAACCTCAACAAAATTTACAGAAATATAGTAATCCCCCCTACAACGGCCAATGATGATGATGTATGATGATGGATTGTCAACATAATTACAATGGCAAACAATGGCGAGTTGCATAAAGTACATTTGCCATTGTCCGAATGGAGTATGCAAAAAGGACGCACAAAAAAGGACTCGCAACGTGCGACACATGGCCTGGAAAATGCTGAAAGAGAGGGCGTGTGCTAAGGGCTGAGCTGACTAATCTTCGGCTGCAATTGTTTGCCAGGATCTGGACGGGGCGGCAAACCGAACCCAAAACCGCATCATAATTACACTATCACATTCCGAACACACATACTCGGGGTAACTTCGCAGCTAAAACAGCTCACATATCCTGCATCCTTTTTCGCGCAGCTCTGTAAATTAGAATGTTTTTGCTTTTTCACACAATTAAAGTCAACACAGGATGGGAAAGTATGTGTGTGTGCGGATGGGGCACAATTAAAATTCTCACTTACACAGCTAAAAAGTTTAATTTAGTTATCCTGCGAATGGAGTAGTGAGTGCTTTGAGTTCCATTAATTAATGTCGGCAAGGATAAAGATGGCACGGGATTATTTACTATCTCTGACTTTCATGAGCCACTTCACAGAAATTCGCTAAATCATGCAGCTAATTGAAGCTTCAGTTAGCGTATTAGATCGAATCATTCACATCTATTTATCAGATGATTAAAATATTTTCTATAGAACAGAGAGCATTTTTTAAGAGGTTATTTCAAATACACAAATTAAATCGGAATAATAAACTAAATAAAGCTTCCCTCAGTTATACAATTTAAATTTATTTTTATACCTTTATAAGTAAACTAACTTCCTATTTTATTTCTAGCGATCAACTTCGGTTTTTTTTTCTGTTTGTTGTGACCCAAACCTTTTAGTGGCATCAATTAAAATTTTGTGAACGTGACAGGAATTTTTAGTGCGGCTAAGCAAAAATACAAGACACGAAAAAGAATATGATGGAAAACGAAACTTTACTTTTGATGTTTGAAGCTCAAGACAGGAGGCTCCAAGAACGGAATGAGGGGAATAAAATAATAAAGAGGGAGACAGCCTAGCACAAAGTGTGGAAATTATAAAATTTCGAAGCGTAAAATTAAAAAACCAAAAAAAGGCAAAAGCAAGAAGAAAGAAATCCTAAACGATATTGAAACACAAGTGTGGAGGAAGTAGGAAGAGGTGACCCCGAAGACCCTTAAAGGGGAATTGTTTCGGCCTTTTTGTGGGCGTGGCCCAGAAGTTGCACCGACAACGAAAAGGGTTAAAGGGTCTCCAGGCCCACAAAAAGGTGATGGAGATGATCTCTTCCAACTTTTTATAGAGACTGAGTTCCCAAAACGATTCCCGGTTCGATTTTCAGTGTGTGTTTGCTAATTGAAGATGTGATGGATAAATTAATTGATACGATATACGTATGGATGATCGATTAAATGTTAACTTCACTAAGGAATAGGTCAAAGCAATATGAAAGCTAAGCTGAGTAAGACAATCTTAATTAGGCATATCAGATTGCAGCAAAAATTTAACCTATTCGCTTTTATTTATTTATTCGTTTATTTGTAGTTCTTTATTCTAAAATTTTGACACGCTTTCATAAATTTGGGTTTCCATTATCAGTTTAAAAACGCCCTTAGGTAACGCTCTTGATAATATATTAAATTATTTATAACAATTACAGCATTGAACAAAATAATTTACGGCTTATCCATTTTTCGTTTGTTTTTCATGTACTCCAAAAACTAACCTAGATATTTTATTTTAGTTTTAAGAAAGAAACTGTACGCTCGTGTGTTTTCTTAAATAATTCCAAACTTTATTTGGTTTCAAAAATGAATTTCATTTAATATTATAAAGTGCCCTTCAGAGTTTCAATACTTCAGTACATTACTCCACCCGATACCAATCCATATAAATATATACATATATATATTCTTCACCCCCTCCAATGGAATCGGCAAGCCGCAACGCATTTATTTGTGCAATGGTGCGTGAAATAAATGTCAACCGCAACTTAAACCGCATATGCTGATAGCGCCTAGCACACACCCCTCCCCTTTGGCACCCCCTGCCCAGTATCACCACCTCCCGAGGGGAACGAACCACCCGAGACCAAGACACATGGCTATAACCTCCCCCCAGACGATATGGTTGCTTGGCTTTATCTTTTTATTGGCTGCCATTCCCAAAAAAAATTGCATAGAATCAATGTCGCCTTATGATTATTTTTTTGTGCCATTTTTTATGCTTAGGACGAAAGGTAAATTTTCGACTGACAGTTATAATGTGAGAAATATGCTTGGGATATATGTATGTATATGTGCTTGAAAAAGATATCTATTGCTATGCACAGAAAAAAAATAGTTTTTAGACTGTGGAAGTAGGTGTTAATATTATATTTTCAATATTATTATTATTATTCGCTTCAATAGATTAACAAAATTAACAATTTTTTTTACAATTTGACTGATATTTTTTTCGTTTACATCAAATAATTATTAAAGTTTTTTTTTTATTACAAATGAATGTATAGCTTACAAAAGTTTGAAGTGTTTACTCTGTTCAGTCCATTTTTTGATGTGTACGAGTGGAACAGAGCTGGCTAATAAATTTCAAATGCAACAAAGTGTCGAACCGATAGACAGACATGGACATGGAGCGAAAAATGGGAAGGGGGCCCCCAAACAGAAGTGCAACGAAGATTGATCTAGCGGAATGAATGGGCGACTAAGTGGGGCGGGAGAAAGGGGGCGGGGCAGTGGGTGGCCGGCAAGTGGAAACAAGCGATTGCGCCTGGCTGACTGCAGACATTATTCATTGTTCTCCCTCGGCACAAAACTCCCCTTCTTTTGGTCAAAAACAAAAACTTGACCAGACGACCACGAAGCGCAAATAAATTTACCACCCCGCCAAAAACTGGGGGGGCTGGGCAGGAAAAACCGAGGGGGGCAGACACTCGGTTAAACGTTTGTACAAGCCCATGAAATGTCCTTGCCCGAAAATTCGAAAAAAGGGGGGGGAACTGAACTGAATCGTCGGGCCACGGGAAAAAATCTCTGGACTTTACTTTGACAGAGGCGGGTGAGGGGGAAATTTACTGGTGGAAGGTTTACTTCATGGATTTCGGGGGTCGGGGGGCTTTGCGCATTTAGTCAGTCAATAAAACTTGTTAACGCCGTAATTGCTGGCAATTTATTTATGTGGCCTTTTGTGTGGCTTGCCACTCGGAAAAGAAGAATCGAATTGAAGGACTTCCAACTGAATTATGAATTACTGTTGGGAAAGTCAATATATACGTTCTCCATATACTCATGTAGAGGGACTAATTTAAGTCTCTTGAAATATGACTTTATTTATTTTATCATTGACTTCAAATTTATTTTAGTGATCCTATAAAGAAATATTTTTACGGCGTTAATATTGTTTTGTTATTAAATACATTTTTTTTTTTCAAGTGTTCTTTTTATCCAAAGTTTCATAATTTTCCCACCTTCTCCTTCGAACTTTCAATTCCGAATGTCTTTTGATCGAATCTTTTCTGTTTCCTTGGAAAACAATTAAAAGTTCATTAGGTACGTACATGAAAATTGGTCGGGAACACGCAACAGCTGGGGTTATCGGGAGTTTGTGAGGAGTTCTTGAGTGGGAGGCTGAATTGTGGGGCCTTGAATGGGTGTTGTTTAGCCCACCAACTTGATTAATTTAAATTGGGTCTCTCGGTGGAGCGGAGGAGAATCTTCATTTAAAACTGCTCGCATGTTTGGCGCGAATTAAGTTGTCGCAAGTGTTAAAGTCAGAGTTGTAGGTTGAAAGACGCATATTTATTGGTTGGTGCCGCCTTACACAAGTAGGAAACGCGTTCCACTTGTAATTGCCATTTTTCAAATAGCTAATGAGAAAAGATTCTCTGCGGTGGAAGTTGATTGGGAAAATTAAAAGCTAATTGCAGGAAGTATCAAGACAAGAAGTACCAAAGGAAAGAAACTGGGTAGTTCTGAAGGTTGTATATATTTATGTAGAGAAAAATATATTTTTAAAAGACTATAAAAAAACATAATGGCAAGCAATTAAATTAAAAATAACTAGGAATACATTTTCTTTATACTATAATATTCAATTAAAAAACCGACAAATATATAATATTTATTATACCCGTTACTCGTAGAGTAAAAGGGTATATTGTATTCGTGCAAAAGTATGTAACAGGTAGAAGGGAGCGTTTCCGACCCTATAAAGTATATATATTCTTGTTCAGGATCACTAGCCGAGTCGATCTAGCCATGTCCGTATGTCCGTCTGTCCGGCCGTCCGTCTGTCCGTCTGTCCGTCTGTCTGTCTGTCCGTATGAACGCTGAGATCTCGGAAACTATAAAAGCTAGAAGATTGGCATTTGCATGTAGATTCTAGGAGTTCCTACGCAGCGCAAGTTTATTTCAAAAGGGTGCCACGCCCCCTTTAACGCCCACAATCGCTTATATACGATTTTAAAAATTTAAATATTTCGGAAAAGTAAAAATGCAGTTTTATTGTGTTTATCAATACCTATCGAAATGTAGAAGAAATTTTCCAAATCGGACCATTCGTTAAAAAGTTATGCGTGATCAAAGTTTCTATCTCTATCTCCCTCGCACTCCCTTTACCTGAGTAACGGGTATCTGATAGTCGGGGCTCCCGACTATAGCGTTCTCTCTTGTTTTCTATCTTTAATGAAACGATTTATATTAATTGTAAATGCTTTCGCCTCCTGCCAAAAATAATCTTTTCAACTCTTTGTTGCCCAAAAGTTCAAATGGCTACACAATGTTTTCACAGTCAAACGGCTGACAATTTGCATAAACGTCGCGCACCCAGGAGCCCACACCCCACCCGATTTTCACCCTTTTCCCCTTACGGGGAAACCCAAATTGGGGAAGGGGAAAAATCTGAAAAGCTTTTCGAACGTATGTTACCCTTGCTGTTGTGTTGTTGCTGTTTTCACACCCAGCTACATGTGACAGGAACAAACTTCCCCTTCTATTTTTTTATTTTTTGGAGGCCATGGGTGGGGAAATTTCAACGCATTTTGTTTCATGTGTCAAATTTAAAATGACAGCAAATTTAATCGATTTATGCCTTTGTTTTCCTTCAGACACCGATTTCATATAGGAGTATTTTTTTAGGGATGTTACAAGTTCAAACACATTTTTGGTTAATTAATTTATGCGCCTTTGGCAGAGTGGAAAAATGGTTGGGAAAAAGTTGTTGCCGCAAAAGTTTTTCGATAAGAGGCAAAAGAATTTAATTGAATTGAAATGTCTGCTTGACATGATATTGTATGCACTAGGAAAACAATTACTAGCCCCTTTTGACTGAAACTTTTTTAAATATTCTTCATTTCGCAATTAAAAATTATGGACGAAAAATGCACACGAAAAAAAATTATTTTCCTATGTACAGAAAACGGTAGCCGCTTTTAAGTTATCCAAACGAAATACAATTTATATGTATATCTGTTTAACAATCAACGGAACGTGTTGAGTTTTCCTTTGCAGCGATTAAAAAATTAAAACTAAATTGCCAATTTGCATGTTGGCGCGTTGTTAGTGAATCGCCTGCCTTGCCATAACATGCCACATAAATATATATATTATACATATATTTTATATGAAATTAGGCGCAACAATGTCCGAGAAAAAGGAAGGCAACCGAGGGAGGGTAGTACATTTTAATAAACATTTAAATAAGCTGCGTAGTTTCTGCCGCTGGATGGGTGAGAAATTAATTAAGGCCAGTTGAGAATATGAGGAGGCTCTCACAGTTTTCAACTGGTTCCGTTCAGTCGGAGGTGTTGAGAGTCTTCAATTAGTCTTCGGAAACTAACCAGAATAAAGAGTGAGCACCACCTGAGGCCATGCTGTACTACTAAATTGCACCAGAACATAAAAATAAACTATGGAAAGCTTATAAACGCCTGGGGTATCTTAAAGCTATGGAGATCAAAAATATGTCATGGGAATATAAAATGTCTCAAACCTTTTAGAGTTTTAGTATGAATCCTACAAAGTGTTTTCACTTAAAACAAACTACTAATCTATTACAAAAAAAGTTTTAAAAAGTTTTCTAATACTTAAAATATAAAAAGAAATTCCGATCAAATTGCAATTTTAAAATATAATTCTATTGTTTCCATAAGATATTATTTTTATTTAGCTTCAGAGGACCAATTTCTTTCCCAGGGACAAAACCTCATTAAGTCTCGTAAAATTAAGTCCCCGTAAAATGCCATGGCCGAAGTATTTCTCCCAACCCCTTTTCAAAAGCCGAAAGCCAAGCCTTGAGATCTTATCCAAAGCCCTGAACGAAAATATCAAATCCAATCACATTGTCTTTGCAAAAACAATTTCAAATGATTTATAAGCCTTCGACTTGGACCTCTATGCAAAAGCCCGTTCTCCCCCTTGAATTTTCCCATCCTGAACCATTGCAAATGAAGTTGCAAATCAAGTTGCAAGGGCTCTTTTTCGGGGAAATGTGTGTGTTTTTTCGGTAGAGGACCAGGCATGCAACCAATTTCTGCCTATGACAGCCTCACAAAAGTTCAACTGATGATACATTGTGCCGGCAACTGCAGTCTGCCCACAGAATGGATTGCAGTTGCAGCAACGAGTCTTCATTGTTTCAGTTTTGAGTTCGTTTTGCGGTCGAAAAGTGTTGCAAACTGTGACTGGACGAGGGGGAAGCTGGTTTATGAAATGAAAGCAAAGATAAGACTGAAATGGGGGAGTGGTGGGTGTGGGTGGAATAAACCTTTCGGGTGGCGGCAAATTGCATTTTGCAATGGGAAACACCAGCCACCGATGTCGCAAATGCACGCGAAGAAAAATCATCAAAATTTGTCAAGGATGGCAAGCCCAACTTTTCTTTGAAATTTTGAAATTCAAAGAAAGTTTTTTTATAAAAAAATACTAAGATAAAAACATATGTAATATTTAATACTAAATACTGATCAAAGATAATAATATCATCCGGCTTAGTTATTCTATGCCATTATACTGAAATATTTTTATTTCCAAATAATATGGACTTACTGTTATAAAAACTGTACTTTTTCTGTATACTTAAATGATAAAATGATGAATTATTATATAATCAAATCAGAATATTTTCCATATAGTAAACTAATTTGGAAATTTTAATTTTTCAGTCAAACTTTTATATGAAATAGTTAAATGGTAAGATTGTTGATTTTGTTCGGTGCACACACACCCTATGAATAGGGGGCGGGACGAGGGGCATGAGGCTTGGGGGAGTGGCAAGTTGACAATGTGCGAACAAATAATTCCATCAGCAGGAACAAAAGCGTCGAGTGTTTGTTTGGGTGGCGACGATGGCATCGGCTTCGCAATCGAGCGACGTTGTCCTGGACGAAAAGGACCAATGCACACATGGGCATCAGAGTGTGCATGTGCAATATGTTACACTTGCCGACTGGATGTTGCCACATCCCCACCCTCCTGTAATCTCCCCCAAGTGCAGTCAGCAATCTTGCAACGCCCTCTTCAAACTCAGTTGCTCGATTATCATTGTTGAAATTTATGAATTGCATTGCGGCAGCAGCATGGACGGAGGGTAAAGGGGATTGGACTGAAACCAGGAGGGGTACTGTTTGTCCATTGCACATAGACAACTCAATTTGTGTTCTGTAGATTACGCAGCTATTCCCTTTTTGGTGGAAAGTAGAATGCAATAAGAGTAAGGAATGGTAGTCCAAAATGTATCTAAAACTAAACAATATTTTCTTAAATTTAAATCTTTAAATTAATTCCTAAGTATACTTAAAATTACTTTACAATATTGGATTTTTATTAAAGGCTTTTAATAGACAATTATGCATTTAAAATTAATTAACATTTTTTTTTTAAAACCGAATTTTTTTCTTATTTGGGAGTCCTCCAACATTTTTGGATAATTTTTTATTTGTAACTATTTGGTATACAAATCCTTTTAATACACGCCCTTTGTTAGAGCATTACCCCGTTTTCATTCCCCAGGATGTGAGTATTTTCTCAATTTCCCTTTGTCTATCGCATCGCCTTGGACTCTTCCTGTCGCATAATTATCCGTATGTATTATCGGAACTTCATTATAAACGCATTCATTCATATGAATGCTCAACCAGACAATTCTCCCAAAAATAAATCACACTCCCTAAGCACGCAATGTCGACGCCCACACGGCGTATGTGTAATGTCATGTATCTCTGTGTGACTGGATAATTTGCAGATGGTAACAGACTACTTTCAGCTGGTCTGGATCCCATTTAATTGTCCGCTGTAATTTATACACGCATTAATTGCACATTTTCTAACCGCCATAAATCTCCAGCTCGGTTGAAACATTTTCCTTTTTATTAATTTGCCAAAGGAGGATGGGCCGTCGACAAAAGGTTAATGTTAATGTGTGGGAAGTCTTATTTTTCTTGCACTAGAATTCTATTAGGAATTCTTGGAAGGCCAAATAGAATATTCATTATTGCAAGGGATTGCAAAACGTGTAATATAAGTGAAAACTGTTTATTAGCTCTGCTAAGAGATTTTACAACTGAACTATAACTAAATGCAAATAAGGACTAACGAAAATATGGTTTGTGTTCTAAATTGTGTTACTTTTTTTGTACAATTAAAATGGATATCAATTTTAGAACCTCTCAATACTTTTAAAACACGTGTAAATTGTATATCCTATGTTTAATTCATGTAGTAATTCATGTATCCTTTTTAAGATAGTTAACAAAAAACAAAAAATTACTTTCTTAAGACTGAAAGCCGATAAAGGACGGAATAGATTTATCCAAAAAACATTTTCAAATGTTATCCTAAAAAATATTGTCGAATTCTTTTTCATGCCAATTTAGTCTCCTTATTTCTGATAATTCATTAAGCAAGGGATATAACTTATAATTTGCTCTGCTAACCTCGTGATGTAGAGAGAACATATATCCTGGTTGAATTCCAATCCAATTTTGCGGTTGTGCCCATTTGAGTTTCTTATGATGATGATGATGCCGCCCATTGGTCAGCTCGTTGCAATTTCGCCGACCAATTCCGTGGCCTCGGGATCGTCCCCTTTTTCCTTTGGACACCACACCAAAAACTGGCTGAAAAACCCCCACTATATCATCGCACCCATCCCGTTCTCCACTCTCCGGCCATTTGTCGAAAGCAATATTTTCTGCATGCAAACCAAAAAATTTGCATATAAATGCGAAAACGCATTCAAACTAACAACGACCGAAAGGAGGAGCGAAATGCAGGACGCGGATATTGCTGTGGACTGAGAACTGGGACTGCAAATGGAGCTGTAGCCTCAGCTTTCGGGGGGTTTTAGGGGCTGGGTGTGCAATGGGGCGGTACGAGGAGGCATCCAGGCCATGCAGAGGCTCCATTTGCAGTGAAATAAATAAAGACGGAAAAAAAGACGGAAATTTCCAGTGCGAAACGCGCCATCGAAAATGTACGAAAAAGTAATTAACTTGTGGGGCTGGGCCAGCTAAAAAGGGGTTTTTTTGGGCAGTGCGGGGATACCGACAAATGCAAATTTGGCAAATGCACATTGCACTTCCATCTAATAGCGGCCATTGTCGACGTCATCGTGGCTGGCCAATAGAGAACAGTGGTATACGATATAGTTTTTAATGTAGAAGAAATATACTATTTATAAAGTTAGTTAATAAACAATTTAATTTTAATTAAGTGATTATAATTAATAGAAGATGTTGAAAAGAGAACAAAAAATTATGAAAATTATAAGATACAAGTAATTCATAAAACCTAATTTATACGTTTAATTTTTTGTCGTAAGAAATAATACGAACCACTTAAAATTTATACCCATTTGTTTGAGTATTGTGTAAAATTGTATTTGGAGGTATTATTTTCAGGAAGTTTTGGAAAAACATTATTATAAGTTTGACCAACTTGTCATCAAAAGAGAGAAGAAACAAGTTAAACTATATAATACAAATAATCTCTAGTTATAAAATATTATAATATAAAACATATAATGACAAAAACTTTGTGAGACAACTTTATGATTGCAATTAAAAAAAAAGTGCTCAATTCTAAAGATTTCTGAGCCCCAATTTTTCTTTGTTATACTAATACAATTTATAAAAGGAGTTTTTATTTTGTATATCAAATTGTAAACCACTGTTTTGCGACGGCCATTGCCTACACAAACACACTTACACACGACACACTCGCACACCCAGCTCAATTGCATGCAAGCCCAGCCACGCCTCCCACTCGGCCCACTCGGGCGGCCTTCCCTCCCCCTTTTCCTCCGGAAACTAGCCACCCTGCCCTACCCCCGACACCCCCGCCCTGCACCACAGACACCGCATGGCCGACAAAATAATATCATTTGACGATCAAAGTAATTATTTTGCTTTGGTCTACAGCATAATTGCGGGTTCTACTCCGACTGCGGGGTTGGCCAGGGGTTAAGGCCGGCAGGGAGGGATGGTTGGTGAAGGGGGTGGAGGGGCTGGGAGGTGAAAGAGGAGGAGCGGACTTAGTGGCTTGGGCATTGGACATCGCATGGCCGTCGCTTTGGTTGGCTGATTGCCCGCCCAAATGTACAGTGGTCCCTAGATGGTGATCTTTGTTATTAATATTGGGGCTTAAGAAAAAAGTTTCGACAGAGTACAAAAGGCCTATTCTAAAAAGACCTTGAATCATTGTTTTATATTTAAACTGACACCGATAAGTTTTTTTTATTCAACTTAAAATGTGGCAATTAGAAATAAACTTTTTTTATTTTGGCATAGAAACATTTTTTTCTGGAATAAAAGAAAACATTTTTCTTTAGAATGATGCCAAAACATAAACCCTTAGTCTGGCATTCCCAACACGAAATCTTTAATATTGACCTAACACCTTATGATTAAAAAATATAATGGAATTTTATAATTCGGCAGTAAATAGTTATGAGCTTTAAGATAAATTAAAACTTTTTGTACAGAATATATACTTTAAGATTGTGTTATATTTCATTTTTCCTTGGGATTTTAACAACAAAATTCAATAGTTTCGCACCACTGTGCCTTGGGAAATAGTCGTAGTTCAACCAGTTGGTACTTGCTACTGGCGGCCCATAGCCCAGTGATGTTTGCCTTTTTGCACATGGTTGACATTTTCTCCAACGCCATTTTGGCCATGTTAGCACAGGGCTGGCAATGTTTTATGGCCAGGAAATGGGGAAAATTTCGGTGCGGGAGGAAGGCAGTGGGCCTGCACTTTTCCGAATAAAATGTCGCGCACTCGCTCTTTTGCGGGCCAAGCCGATGCTGAAAATATGCAAATGCATGCAACAATTTCCCCCAGCCAGACGCCATTTTGTGGCATCAACTTTTGTGCGGCGGCCGAACACGAGAAACCCAAATAAATTTATGTCATTGCTCGAAACAGAAAAGGAAGAAAAACAGCAACAAACCAGAAGCGAAATTGCGAAAATTTTCAAATTGCATGCCAAGCGGAACTCACGAAAATTGAGCTGAATTTTTCCATATTATTTTCGCTTTATATACCGAGTTTTTAAATGTGTACAGGGAAATATATTTGCAGGTATTGCACATAGGAAGAAATATACTAATTGGTATAAACCCTTATAATGTTAATAAAATCATCTTCCATTTGTATATTTTTAATAAAATAATAAGAATTCTATTTTAGCATTTAAAATACTTTTTAAGGAATTTTAATTTAATATAATGTTTTACTTAATGTATTTTCATCATAAATACGGTAATGTTACTGTATTCTTTCAATGTGGTAGCATCGCCTGTTTCCTAATTACAGTTAAAAGCTCTCCCTCTTCGTGGCCATTAAAAAGTTAGTCGAAAAGTTTTCCTTTTTGGCCAATTGTTGGCAAAGTGCTGAATTTTCGGTTCTTTTCAAAGCGAAGGGAAAATGTTTAACTATAGAAAATATTTTGTAAATATCTGCACATCTCTCACTATAAGGCACAAAAACTAAATCGAAACTTCCAACTGCGGACCGAGCAAAAAAAAAAAGTAATCAAAATGCAAAATGCGGAGCGGCGGATGCAGGAGCAGGAAATATGGCTTCGGGCCATACCGCCAAACTGCATTCCAAATCAACAACAGAAGCTAACACAACATGCATCAAGCCCATCAACATCCCCATCAGCAAAGGCAACAACAACCGACTCCGGACCAGGCCAACAGCCAACAAAGTAGCAGCCGAAAATGGACGAAGGTGGCAGCGAACTAACCTGATCTATGCCCAAGTCTTGGCCAACTATTCCACAGAGGGAAAAATTATCACTACCAAAATATACAATTCCATTATAGCAATTGAAATAGAATAGACAAGAATAGACCAATACCATTTAATAAAAATCATTTTAATATTTTCTTAGTGATTTCCTCAAAATAAATTCGAAACAATAGTTAAGTATATTTTTGGATTTTAAAGATTTCTTACGCATTAAATATTCTCGAATAATTGAAAAAAAAAAAATACTAACATAAAAAAAATAATGATGTTAAAAAAATGTTGACATAATAAATAATATTCTAATGCCGAAAATATAAATGAAATAAATAATTAAGTGCAAAAAATTATCAATTAATAAAACGTCTTCTTCATAATCAAATACTGCATTTATGTGCCACAATCAGAAGCCATTTTGAAATGGAAAAAACCGGATTATGTTTTTTACTGTGTGCTGCAGACAGATAGGCAGGCCAACTATTATAGAGAGAAGACCCGACCGACACTTATTACTATTACTCACCCAACCACTCTGGCAGTTCGTAATGAACTTGGGGCATTTGATTGACTCGAAGACTCAAAGACTCAAAGACTCAAAGACTCAAAGACTCGCAGACTCGAAAAGCCGCACAAGCAACTCGCGAGATTCGCAACTTCGCCATATTTGCTATGAAAAATCACTGTCTGACGTTGGAGTGGAGGCAATGAATGAATGATGAATGCCAGTTATAGACGCCCAGCCCCATCCTTCGTATCGGATCGGTGGAAACATGGAAGCCGGCAGACGCAGTTGCAGGCCGCAGAGCAACATCTAAATGTGAATTTTATGCATTTTATACAAGACGAAAATGGAGACGCGACACAGTGGTTGCAACACGTCCCCTTTTTATGGAGAAAATTAAGTATCGGATGAAGAAAACTGATCAATAAACATATTTATTTTTTAATTATTGCTGTAAAAATTTGAGTGTTTATCATTTTAGTACATAATAAAATAGATTGGAATGAGTAGCATTGTAAAAAGATTTTTAGCCATTTTTCTCTATCCATAAAAACTTGGGATTTATTGTGATGCTGCCTATTTGGCAGAAGTTTTTTATATTTGCAAGACATGTCTATAATACTAACGAATAATCAGTGAAATCAGTTTTACCGCTCTTCATTAAGTTCTCAGGTACTAATTCTACAAAAAACTTTATTAGAATTATTTTACATTAAATAAATTTTTCTTTTAAGCTTGAAAAATGATCTAGATAACAACACGTATTTTTCTTCAGCCTCACAAATTAACATGAAACCTTATTCGAATCAGATATTAGTAGAGAATATGGTACATTTTTTAGATACAAATATATTTTCAATAAGTTTTGATAATGGCAAACAAACAGATCTGAAACATCCACTGTACCAAGACAGAGGTGAGGATGTGGCCCGGCTTGCGCAACATGTAATCCTTGATATGGCGGCATATATACCCAATATATACGCCACATCAATATCTATATATAAATGTGAATATATATAATATAAAAAGTGCTTTAGGCGCGGCACAGCTTTTTCAGCAGCAGAAGCAGCGGCAGATGGCAGCTGAAAGATGCAGAGATACAAAGATACACGAGGGCACCGGAGGATGATGACGCAGTCCGCGAACAGGGACGTTGGGGGGAGGGGGGTTTTGTAGAGTTGTGGGAATAGGGGTTTTTGGGCCGCAGGGGGGGGAACAAACCGAGGTGCAGACATTGCGCATAATTTCGCGTACGTTTTGTGAATTTGTAATTTTGAAATTATTATTGCCAAGGCGGCGGAAACGAAGGACGAGGTGAGACAAGGAGCTTCATGTGAGCCATGTTCTCGTCTTCTTGGCCTTCTCCACTTCTTCTCATTGCAGTTCTGGTTGGAACAAATTGAGTCTGATTGGAAGTCTCTGCCAAGTTTTGCCATGGCTTTCAGCTCTTTTCGATTTGATTCGCTGCAGAAAAAAGACATTAGCGAGGCAGGGAAAACAGGAATCACGAAGGCGTTTCCCGGTTTATGGAATTGGAAATTTCAGCGCATATATTTCTGAGTGGTGAGCGCTTATGAACCCACACACACACACATTTTTTCGGTGCCCTTTCACCGCAATTTTTTCGGAAAACTCATTCTACGCAAACAAAATGAGCGATCCATTAGGCAAGCTTTTGACCAATTTTTAAACGTCGCGCTTGCGGTTATTTACACATGAGTGCACTAAAAAATATTATAAGTTAAACTGTAAGTTACAGTTTATTTTTTATAAAAATTACAGTTTTTTAAATGTAAAATAAGAGCGATTTCGATAAATACAAGACATACCTATTAAGAAATATATTAAAATTTGCAATTATTGTTTTAAAGACTTCTAAAAAACCTTTTCTTAATAAGATGTTTAAGTATATATAATTAGGTTTAAAATCGATTTAAAAAAGAACCCTCAAACTCATTAAAATTAATTTTTTTCAATGTATATACATATATATTTGCGGACATCATAAATATGGAAAAAATTACATCCGCAGCCCATCCCCAGAGCAACTCAACTGAACTGAACTCTCAACTGTTTACTCATGTAAATAATTAAGCAAAATAATGGCGCAACAACACCAACAACAATGAAGGACCTTCGTTATGCGGCAGTGATTTTTCACACACACACATGGGTGTCCAGCTGTGTGCGAGTGTGCGAGTGTGTTTGTGTGTGTGTGTCAACAAAAAGACAAAGTGACGTTCAGGTTCATTGTTGTGGGTCCTTTTTTTTGTCCTTAGCACGCGCTGCCCTCAACTCTTTTTATACGTATATATCCCCGGATCCATCCTTGCGTGTCTGGAGTGTGAAAAAAATGGTCAGCTTTATTTTTCATATTATTAAGCAGACACTCACACACAAAAGCGACCTCACGCAGCCTCATGAATTTTTTAACAAATTTATTGGGCGTAAAAAATGATATTTAATTGTGTGTTTGGAATTATTTTCCACACTGAACCGGATCTGCAAGGAAGGGGTATAGGATTAAGGAGAAAATCGGGAAACAATACATATATAAAGCTTTCAGCAGATTCGGATATTGAATGTATTAAAATGCCAGGCCATCTCACAATTTTTTAGAGGGACTTAGGACAAATTAATATTTTCAATACAAAATAGTTAAAACATAAATGCGACTAATTGATGCTGAAAGTTTGTGCTGGAAATATGCCTCATAAGCTCTTAAGCCCAAAGAAGTCTCAGAAAAGGAATTTTCCTCACCTTATTCCAGAATAAGTGCGAAATCCACCACTTTTGAAGGCAGAATGAGCTTAGCAAAACCACCCAAAAAGCAAAAGCAAAACCACTTTTGTCTTCTTCCCTTCAGCGACCGCAGAGAAGTGCGGCCAAGTCGTCTTGACTCCTATTTACCTTGGCGCAAATAGCATTTGCCAGGCTAAAAAGTAAAATTGTAAATGAATTATTGGATCCATTAGCAAAATCCATTTACACAAATTTAATGCAAAAGCAGCTCTCCACCCTCCTCTGTGAGAAAAACTTTACACACTTCGTTGAACTTTTTGGCAGTCGAAAGGCTGAAGGAGATTTAGGCTTTGGCCCAAAAAGGGTTGAGGTGGAAATAAAAACTTAGCAATTAAAAAATAAGCAAAGCTAAAGAAAACATTTTTAGAATTACGCATAATGCGCAAGGGGTTGCGTTGGCGTTTTTCCTCAGGTTAGGTCGGCATTTCCATTTCCACATCGAAATCGAATGATTTGCATAGGAAAATAGACGAATGTGGATGGTCTGTGAATTTGGCCTGCAGCTTAGAAACCCCAGACTTGAAGAATGGGTCTTGTCACAATATTATTTTAACTTTAGCCTTAAGTAAAAGTTGGCATTTTTCTGGCTTCTCAGAAAAGATTTCCGAAGTTGCAAAAGTAGAGAATAATTTCAATTGAATGAAACAGGATTCGGCTTCTATTAACCCGATATTTGCAGACAGCTCTGTTATATATTATTAAACGTTGGTTTATGTTATTGATGTATTGTTTGTGATCAAAGGCAATAAAAAATAGCAAGTACAGTTTATGTAACAATAACAAAAGCCGCAAATTTATTTACTTGTTTTTATGCTTACCCACTTGCTTTTCAATTTATTTACAAACCACTTAATTTGTTTTTATTTAATCAGATTCTGTTTTAATTACATTCTATATGCCACGTTAATTCTGAAATTAAAAATGCATACGCTTCGATTTCTGATTTTTTCCCAATTCCCCATCAATATTTATTGGAGTGTCCGCATGGCTCTGGGTTTTTAATGCAATTACGGACAATGCAAACAATTGGTTTTTATGGACTTATAAACCATTTTTATGGCCAACTGTCTGTCTTTTTTTTATCCCTCTCTGCCGAAATTTATTTTCTGATTTTTATTTTTATTTATATTAACTTTTTCGCAGCTCTACTTGAGTGTGGTTGTGAGTGTACATTAAGTGGCATTAATTATTATTTATGACATTGTTGTTGTCATTCGATTTTGATGTTATTTTTCAATGATTTAATGCCACAACGACTTTCTTTTGTTTTTAACGGCATTTCATATATAATACAAAATTAATTAACGATTGTTTTCACTGCAAAGAAACGGAAAAAAAATTAAATTGTTGCCAAACAGCCTGGAAAACCAAGCTCAAATCGGATTAAAAAATTTAATGATCAGCTTAAAAACAAAAATTTCGAAAAGAAATCAAATAAAATAGGATGAGATCAATATAATTAAAATAAAAAAATTAAATAAAAACTTAAGTTATTAATATGATTTTATCATAACATATGCTTTCTTTCTGCGATACAAAATCTTCGCAATGAAGTCACCAACTGCACAGCTACGAAAAAAACGCATTTTGATTGACCACAAAGCGTCGATATTGATTTACGGCAACAGTTATCAGAAAGTGTAGGGGAGAATTGGCCAGAAATGAGGCTTAATATTGAGCCAGGGCCAACTGTCGCCAGTCGCCACTAAGGTTTCCCTTCAGCTTCTGCTGACACTTGAGCAGCAGGGCCCTGGTAAATCACATGAGCCGGGCCAAGTGGCCATCCAAAAGCCGGTCCAATAAGCAGTCAGTTAGCTGCAAATGGTAACTCGAGCCCACAAAAGGGAAAAATCAGGCAATCTGGGGGAAGGGGGGGAAGTTGGCCAAATCGACGCCAGAACAAATTGAGCAGAAAACCAGAAGGCGCCATCGAGGAGAGGAACTCGGGGAACCGACGTGCGATGGTAACAATCCTTTTGGGCCATGGTATTTTGACACTTGCCACTCAACGACAACAGTTATTTGGGCTTATAATGAATATGAGCAACACACCGAAGGTCATTCTGCTGCCAAAGAGAAGTCCTTCAAGGTCCTGCCCTTTTTTTTCTGTATTGGTGACATGTGGCGCCAAGTAGTCATCCGCAAAAACCAAAGCAATTTCCGGACCCGGCAACAAGCAGGAAACCCTAGCTGCAAGATAGATAAATTCCAAACTTACTTTGATGCCGGACTCTAATGAAGACAGCAACAAAATGTCTTTACCTAATGAATGGACAGTTCAGAGAATCGTCAGGGGGAATTCTGGACAGACTGACTCCTTGGTATGAACCTCCAACCCTGCCACAGACATGGATAGCCCAAGAAGAGCTCTTTGACTCATTAAAAGATTAGAATTCTAGGCGAGCTATATTATTCTAGGGGTGCACTCTACAACAGGAGTTAGGATAAGAGTTTGCCGACTACGTGGTAAAGTTTGTCTTTTAAATACCATTTTTAGTTATAATTGTAATATACTCTGTTTAGGGAAAAGAATGCACAAGTATTATATTTAAATTATCTTATTATTATTTTTATAATATTCATTATTTTTTATGACACCCAGAAGTGTACTTTACATTCGCCTTTAATTTGATCCTTATTCTTTAGTTTTTTTATCCATTTCTTTATGCGCTAAAATCAACAACCATTTTTAATTTCATTTTTCAAACGTCGCTTTGATACCTGCACGCCGCATTAACACCCCCAGATCCCCCAGACCAAAACACCTCCCCCAAAAAAATTAAAGTCCAAGGCTCGACCCAGAATTCCCGAATGATGGACTGACTGATTGACTGACTGACTGACTGAATGACTGACTACTGCCCAGCCCTTGGCTGATAATTTGATATGGCTCGGTCTGTTTATGCGGTGGGTTCATAAGGGCGAGGATGGCATGGGGGCGCTTTAATTTTATTTGCACAAAAATGCGCGTCAATATTACCGAAAAAATACATTTGGACAAGGCGACGTTGGCTTCGTGTTGTTTTCTTTCCGTTTTTTCCATTTTTTTGCTCTGTGGCCAAAGCAAATAAAATTCATTATGAATTTCTAATTATATTGCCCGCCAAAGGCAACCCTCCGAAAAAAAAGCCAAAAGTTGCCTCAAAAAAGTTTACATTTTTTCCAAGCCCCCTTTTAGAAAATGTCAAGCCGCATATTTGACAATGATGAATTTGCTGTTGGCCAGCAACCCCCAGAAGGATGGCATAAAAAAATGCTTTAGATAAACTGATTAGGCACATCAATTGGGCTGAACACTCGTCTTTTGTTTTGTGAAAATTGAATTTTCCTCTGTACTTCCGGGCATTGCATTGTCTGCCCGGTTACAAAAACTTTGGAAAAGCGTCGGCTGTCTAATTAGAAATATGAAATAAGGCAAATGTTTTGCGGTTTTCTGCACCTGCTGCCTGAGATAATGAGGTTGAAGGTGAGCCTGGGGGTGGTAAAGGTATTTGTTTAAATTATTATTGGACTTAATTTGGCCGAAGAATGAGCAATAATGGAAACCAATTTCAAGTTTTTCCTTGAAAGGGAGGTAAATATAAATACGGGAAAGGCTCAAGGGTTTTGACAAAGAGAACATTTAAAGCTTTACTGCTATTATACAACCATGTACATTAGATTATTTTGAATTGTCTTATAACGGGTTTAAATGACTTAAATGATATTGTTTGTCACTTTTCCTGCTTGTATCGCCAATCGAATTGTAGAAAAGGAAAGAAATATTTTATTTTGTGTACTTTATTTTATGGGCTTATATTTTAGAACCCCATTTCGTTGTATTTCCCTAATTTTGTTCCCAAACTATTAAATTTTTATTAAACACTAAAATGAAAGTCAAACAACAAAGCTCATAAATGTAATACAATCTGCCCATATAGCACATTAATTCACACATTAAGCTATTTGGCATTGATTTCTATTTGCCCAGCAATGATTGACTGATTGATGATATAGAAACTAGCCCAATACGACCCAAAAAGACCAAAGCAAATAGTTGGTAGATGGAAATGTGGATCTGTGGCTAATACACAGTGGACATGGGTTAAGGTCAGCAGTGGTTGCTTTTATCTGAGGCACAATGATATGGAAGAGATATAGAAGGGGAGGGTGTGGGCAAACAATGAGATGATGATGAGTCGGGCCTCCGATATAAATCAAACAACAATGCGAGACACAGATACAGATATGGCTGCGGATAAGACACACAGATTCGAGGACATTCGACGAGGATAATGCCGCCTCTCAACACGAACACGCCTTTCAGGCCCGCCCCCCGATTTTCCGGGTTTTCATTGTCAACGCTAAGCAGCGTGTGAGGATTATTTCGCATTCTTCTGCAAGGACCCGCCACGTCCTTTTGTCTAATTGGTTGTGTCACATACGAGAGTACATCCGACCCATCGGATCAGATCAGATCCATCCCCATCGCATTGTTGTGACTGTTGTCATTAGCTGTCCCATTTCGACTTCTGCCCAAGGTACATCTTTCGCCGCTTTGTTTGGGGTATTTAATGCTTCGATTGATTCCTGATTTAAGTGCCTCCCCGCGGACCCAAAACAGCTGCTGAAGATTCCGCAGCCCAGCAGGTTGTCCTCCATTCGAGAGTCGGGTCTTATAGATCGCTTCGGGGTCAGCTAATTGAAATTCTTTCACCTTCATCAAGAGCCTAATGACGACGATGATGATGCGCAAAAAGAAGTGAATCACGAAAAACAGTATAGCAATGAGAACTCCAGGTGTCGAAAATAATAAATACCTAATTGTGAACGGAGTTGCTGGGTTTTTAGTGGCAAATTTGGACCAATTTATTAGCGGTTTTAAAGTATTATTTAAAAAATCAAGTATAGGAGTTTAGTGATCTAAAAAATAATTTGTGCAAGCATTAGACCTATAAATTTTATTTTATTTGTTCTGAGTAAACACATTTTACTAAAAAAAAAAATACTGTTTTTAAAAATCACAGTGAGTTATGAACTTGATTCGTAACAATAAGCTGCGTTTATTACTACAAAGAAATCTCATTATGATTTTCAAAGTTTACTATGTAATTAAAAACAAATTATTATTGAGTTAAATAAAAATCCAAAGCACTCAAAAAAAACGTGAAAAATATGAAAACAGAAACTGTTTAAAGTTGAGTCACGGTAATTCGTTAAACTGTTAGACTGACAAAAAAAACATAAACAAAGGCAGTAATATAGAAAAACATTGAAAGGAACTACGTAATGGCTGAAAACCTGATAATGGCATCATCGGCAAAACAGAGAGATAAGCAAAACAGAGCCGCTGAGGTGTAGAGCTTTTGAATCAGTTTTCAGTTGCTAATTATCATTCACAAAGTCAGGACGTAGTCTCCCCGGAAAGATGAGATTTCATTTATTTTATTTACTGGGTCTTCTCAGTGTGACAAGTTTAACCCATGCAGCCAACAATCTGATCTGCTACTATGATTCGGCCTCATATTTGCGCGAAGGTTATGCAAAAATGAATGCGGTTGATTTGGAACTGGCCCTGCAATTCTGCACTCATTTGGTTTACGGATATGCGGGTTTGAAGCCCGGAACCCACGAGTTGTTCAGTTTAAATCAGGATCTGGACATGTTCCACTACCAGGCTATTACGAGCCTGCACCAGAAGTTTCCTCAACTAAAAATTCTTCTCAGTGTGGGTGGTGATCACGATGTGGACGAAGCGCACCCCAACAAATATATAGAGCTTCTGGAGGCGAATCGCACTGCCCAGCAAAATTTTATAGATAGCAGCATGATTATGTTGAAGAGAAATGGATTTGACGGCCTCGATCTGGCCTTCCAGTTGCCCCGTAACAAGCCCAGGAAAGTGCACGGCTCTATTGGAACTTATTGGAAGTCATTTAAAAAATTATTTACTGGTGACTTTATTGTGGATCCCCAGGCGGAACAACACAAGTCACAGTTCACCGATCTTGTGGGGAATTTAAAGAGCGCATTCCGCACTGCTAATCTAATGCTTTCTCTGACTGTTCTGCCCAATGTGAATTCTACTTGTAAGTATAGATCAGTTAAAAAATTAAATTAAACATATTTCAGCTTTAATTTTTGGTCATTCAATAGATTTTCATAAAAAAGTCTAAGGCAGTTTAGAATAAAAAAAAAAAAAAAATTTAACATTATATTTTTGCTGCATAAAACTAATCACATTTTAATTTCACATTTTGCAGGGTACTTTGATGTTCCCAAACTGCATTATCAGTTTGATTATATCAACGTCGCTGCCTTCGACTTCAATACCCCTTTGAGAAATCCCGAGGAAGCCGATTTCACCTCTCCGATTTACTTCCTGGACGAGAAGGATCGCTTGCCTCACTTAAATGTGGAGTTCCAGATTAATTACTGGCTGCAGAATCATTGTCCTGCCCAGAAGTTAAACTTGGGAATAGCTAGTTATGGAAGAGCTTGGAAACTGACTAAGGGCTCGGGACTTAGTGGACTTCCAGTTGTTAAAGAGACATGTGGACCTGCTCCCGGAGGCGTGGACATAGCCAGCGCTGAGGGCTTACTCAGTTGGCCAGAGATTTGCTCGGAGTTGTCGCAGAATTCATCAGCCCAATATAGAGGAGAAAAGGCACCGCTTCGCAAGGTCACAGATATCACCCAGAAAAACGGCAACTACGCCCTCCGTCCGGCGGATGATAACGGAGATTATGGCGTCTGGGTGAGCTTCGATGACCCTGATTTCGCCGGAGTTAAGGCAGGATATGCCAGAAGCAAAGGTCTTGGAGGAATTGCCGTATTCGATCTAGGATACGATGATTTCCGTGGAATTTGCACTGGCCAGAAATTCCCCATCGTGCGATCCATAAAGTACTACATGGGATAGAATATTTTTTTGTTACTGCTAATAGGCTGATATAATATTTTAAAATAAAATGTACACATATTAGTTAAATAAAATAACTGGTTTTATCGAAATTACTAAATAGTTTTTATAATTGGATTGATAATTATAATTTTTTTTTGGGTGCATATTATTTGGCAAATGCAAGGAATATAAAAACCACAATATCATAGTTTTAGAAATAGTAGTAGAAAAACACTGCATTTAATTAATTTAAAAATCGATATGACAAATTAAAATTGGACAATTTTTGCATTTTAATAACATAAATAATTGAAAACCACAATGCGATTTAAAATATAATTGTGTCTATAAATTTGAGGTAAGTCCCCCTTTTTCCAGTTTACATTTTTCCAACACTTCCGATTTGCAAAACAAAAACGTATTTTTAAAATGCGGGCGATAAACATAAATATGTAAATGTCGGGTATTTCCACCGCATTATGTTCTATATTTACTCACGAAATAAATCTGAAAAACTTATTTTCAATTCTAATCAGCAAGCGCGTTTCAATGTTTTTAGATTAATTGCTTGCTTTTTGTTTTTGGAGGTCCCGAAGTCTTGACCCTGCGTCTGCCTCGTCGCAATCGTCGTCATTAACTTGTGTTTACACAATTAAGTCATTGCGAGAATAAGTAAACCAGCAGTGAGCTTGGCTTGAGCTCGACTCTGGTCTCTTGTCCCCGGATTCCCCACCAACCTAAAGCTCTGCTCAAGCTTTTTGTCGTCGGTTTCGGTTTCCATTTCGATTTCAGCCTCAGTTCGATTTCATTTGATCTGCATTGCGGTTGTGCTTATAGAGATATATCCCCGGCACCATGAATGCCTGGATCTGGTTCACGTTTGTCGCGTGTCTCTTTGCGGCGAGTGCAGAAGCCGCCTCCAACTTAGTCTGCTACTACGACTCTTCGAGTTACACAAGAGAAGGTGAGTGGGGCAGTCGAAATTATCCATAAATTAAATATGAGAAGTTGGTAAAATAAAACAATAAAACGAGAGCTCAGACTGTAACAGTAGAAAAGCTAAATCAATTACACTATTCGGTGTATTGCATTTTACTTTTTTAATGGAAAATGTCAAGTGCATAGGAAAAACATTTAAAAAAATGTTTAAAAATTAAACTTGAAATTTTTTTAAATTAATATAAGATTTCCTAGTAATTTGCCTGTGCTATATCGGTTTTTATCAACTAAGAAACTAGTAATTTACTCAAATGCTTAAAATTCATAATCCAGCTTAACTTGTTTAAGGTACAAGTCCAAGTATGACTTATAAAACCAGTGATTTATTTCCCAAGCCATTTTTTAGCTGCACAAACAAATAAACAAACCAATAAAAAGCTGAAATAATTCAAAGTTCAACATTTTAGTTAGAACGTTTAAAACGGTATTTAAATTTTATTAAAGCATATTTTACACATTTATTATTTATTTTTATTTTTGTTTATATATATAAACTAAATGCTTTTAACATAACTCTTAAAACCCAATTGGATTATTTTGGGATTTGAATCAAAACACAGCCCCGAAAAACCCATTAAAAGGTCCAAATGTACTTAATTTTACTTGATTACAAAATTCAAAGCGTCCGAAAGACCGCCTAAAACTAGCACAACTTTTGATTAGCATGTGCCAAATTTACAAACGAATAAAAACAAAAGCATGCTAATCAAGTTACATAACCATTTGTCATTCAAAACAAAACTCGGATTTAATTTAATTCAGTGCTCACTGATTATCGTTTGGCGAGAGAGACCGAGAGATAAAGAGAGCTTAAGCTAGTTCTATAGAGGTCAGTGGCTTATCAGACAAGTTTTTTTTTCAAAATAATACACAGAGACTGGCTCTCCCGCAGAGATTTCTCTGCACAAAGCATTAAATGGCAGCTTCATAAGATCGGGCTAACAAGCTATTTAGAGCAGAGTTAACTTACCAAACAGCAATAATGAGGAGTAATTATGGAATGATAGCTCAAAATATGGCAATTAGTGGATTACTTCGATCTTCTCTGATCCGGGCTAGGGCGAGTTAAGTCGATATACAGCCGAGATCCCACGCATTCGAAATGAAAACCAGAGCGTTCAACACACAGCGAGTCCAGCACGACAACTGCCCCGCCAGCGGACGCTGACTTGGCACCAGCAGCAATCCAAGCAAGTGGCAAGCAGAGCACCAAGTGACTCAGCAGCGCTGCACAGTGCATTCGGGGTTTGGGAAAATACTATTCAAAAAACATTTCCATTCAAACATAAAACAACATTTTAGAAAAGCCACAACAAACACATTTTTTATTGTGCTAAATCTCGGCCCACGAATAACTAGTTTTGACTAATAGGATTAATAAAAAACAAATATGTTCATACTGCGATCAAAATTAAACAATATTCATAAGTTTAGACAACAGATCGCCGGACACAAGAGAAGAATTCTTCATAGTTCCAAAAAACTATAATAAAAATATATTCTGTGGGATTTGGGATCTATTTAGACTGCAATCAATGGGTATAAAATCATTTAGCTTAGAAAGGGCTTGTTGAAAGTATAAACAAAAGAGATTTAATTTTAAAGGATAAATTCAAAACATATAATCTTATACAACTTATTAAATTACTACCACTATTTGGCACATCTCGCTCCACTGTGCCCCGCACCCGAGTCGAACAACAATAAACCGCTCGCTGGGATCACACTGTTGGCGTTCAATTAAGCCACTGATGTCGGCGAGACAATGGATCAGTCACCGGGAGGGGGTGGTGGTCAGGGGCGACCCACCGATCTCGGCTAACCAGTAGTTCCGGCGAGAGCGAGAGTGTTGGGTGTCCAGATCTCAGTCCACAGATAGTGTCTCACAATACGCTCTCTGAACCTCGGATTATTTGTCATTCGAGTGCAGTTTGTCGTACATCTCGTGCATATTGAATAATATGTCATCTACCGAATTTAAATTGCGAATTTTCCAGGCCTGGGTAAGCTGCTCAATCCGGATCTGGAAATCGGTGCACAATTCTGCACCCACTTGGTATATGGCTATGCGGGAATCCGGGGTGACAATCTCCAGGCGTACAGTCTAAACGAGAACCTGGATATCTACAAGCATCAGTTCAGTGAAGTGACCTCCATTAAGAAGAAGTATCCCCATCTGAAAGTACTGCTGAGTGTGGGCGGTGATCACGACATCGATGTGGACCATCCCAACAAATATATCGAGCTGCTGGAGGGTGAGAAAGTGCGTCAAATTGGATTTATCCGTTCGGCCTACGACTTGGTGAAGAACTACGGTTTCGATGGCTTGGATCTGGCCTATCAGTTCCCCAAAAATAAGCCAAGGAAGGTTCACGGTGACTTGGGATCGGCTTGGAAGAGCATCAAAAAACTATTTACTGGAGATTATATAGTGGATCCGCAGTCCGCTCTTCACAAGGAACAGTTCACCGCATTTGTGCGGGATGTCAAGGACTCTCTACGTGCCGATGGATTCCTGCTTAGTTTGACTGTCCTGCCCAATGTGAACTCTACTTGTAAGTATTTCAGAAATCATAAAATTTCTTATTTATTGGTATAATACGTTTTAATTCAGGGTACTTTGACATTCCTGCTCTCAATGGCTTGGTGGACTTTGTGAATCTGGCTGCCTTTGATTTCCTGACTCCTGCTCGTAATCCCGAGGAGGCGGATTATAGCGCTCCCATTTACCATCCCGATGGATCGAAGGATCGCTTGGTGCATCTCAACGCTGATTTCCAAGTGGATTACTGGCTGAAACAGGGATTCCCATCGACTAAGCTCAATCTGGGAGTGGCTACCTACGGAAATGCCTGGAAACTGAGCCGCGATTCAGGTCTCGACGGAGTTCCAGTGGTGCCCGCGACCAAAGGAGCAGCTCCCGAGGGTTTCCAATCGCAGAAGCCTGGACTCCTGAGCTATGCCGAAATCTGCGGAAAGTTGAGCAATCCCAACAATCAATACCTTAAGGGTAACGATTCGCCACTGAGAAGAATTGCTGATCCCACCAAGAGATTCGGTGGTATCGCTTATCGCCCTGAAGATGGTCAAATTACCGAAGGTCTTTGGGTGAGCTACGACGATCCTGATGCGGCGTCCAACAAGGCGGCCTACGCCCGTGTCAAGAACCTAGGGGGCGTGGCCCTGTTTGATTTGAGCTACGATGATTTCCGGGGACAGTGCACAGGTGACAAGTATCCCATCCTGCGGGCCACCAAATATCGCCTATAAATAAAAATAAAAAAATAACCTTTATGTGGAAAAGAGTTATAAATAAACAATGCTCACTTGGAACAAATAAGTTTTTCTTTTATATGTTCATATATGTATATTAAATACTTAACATATTCATATTATTCACCTCATATATATGTGCTTTACCAAAATAAATTCAAATTTCTTATCTCTATAAAATTTAAACGGCTGTCTTATTTTCTGATAAGGTATTTTATTTTGCAGTGTAAATGTATGTTAGTTTCGAACATTTCCACAGCTTTTGTAGGGTTTTTAATGTTTTTAACGTTTTTCTCGATAGCTTTTTAGTGCAATTAAACTTGTCTCTCTTAACCGTTGTTTACTTTGCACTTGCTCGCTAAGTGCCTACTTTTAATGGACCTTGAAATCACATCATCAATAATCCCCCTTTAAACATAGTAAATTCTCCGTAATCCCTTAACCATTTTTAAGTTAAATATTTTCATTTTTTTGGGCATGAGTAACGACGGGAAACAACCTTGCTAATTCGCCCACACCTTAAAAAGTGCAGACTTATCACTAGGTGCACCCATAAATAGCCAGAGATGCCTATTTAAACTATGAGTTGGTGGGCATTATCTCGAGAAAGGCGTATTATCTGTTACTTTTTTTGTGTAAATTACCGAGACAAGAGGTGATCTCATTGAACCCGGTGTCAGATGCCACTTAAGACAAACAATTTCGTTGAATTTCGTTGTTGATAATAAGCCCCGAGTTGCGTTTTGCCATTGTTCGTCCGGGGTTTTCTGTTCGTTTTCGTTATGGGGAATCGGGCGGAGGCAATTCAACTGAAAAGCTCCCCTGCCCATATTTATTCCAATTCACAGTGCTTAGTGTCATTTCGAATTCAGTTTGTATTCGCATCTCGCCGGCGACGGACTGTTACAAATAATACCTCTGAAGGTAGTCTCTACTTTTTATTTTGACTGCGTATAGCTCTCTGGGTTTATCGCTCTGAAAGATGACGGGCTCTCTGTGGCTCAGTTTGGTACTAAGTCTGGCGATATTCGCTCAATTCCAAGTGAACGCCGCCTCTAATCTGGTTTGCTTCTATGACTCCGAGGGCTTTCAGCGTCAGGGTGAGTTTTTCGATTTTTTAATTAGTTCATTTATAAATCTTACTAAATATGTAAACCCCTACCTAGGCCTGGCTCAGTTCTCAATGACGGATATGGAGCTGGCCCTGCAATTTTGCACTCATTTGATCTACGGCTATGCGGGTGTTAATGCCGATAATTTCGAAATGCAAAGTATAAACAAGCGATTGGACCTCGAACAGCGTCATCTGGCTCAAGTGTCCAGTTTAAAGGAACGCTATCCCCACATCAAATTCCTGTTGAGTGTGGGTGGTGATGCAGATCTAAACGATGGAAACCAGTATATTAAACTTTTGGAATCGGGACAGCAGGGTCACAAGCGCTTCATCGAATCCGCTCGGGATATTGTGAGGCGTTATAATTTCGATGGACTGGACTTGGCTCTCCAACTTCCAAGGAATAAGCCACGCAAAGTTCACGGCGATGTTGGTTCAGCCTGGAAGAGTTTCAAGAAGTTCTTCACTGGTGATTATATTGTGGACACTGAATCGGAGACACACAAAGGACAACTGACATCCCTGATCAAGGACTTAAAGGCCGCTTTGAATCAAAATGATCTCTTGCTGAGTCTCACCGTTTTGCCAAATGTCAACTCAAGCTGTAAGTATACAAAAAAAGCAAACAATTACTTTAATTATACCGACTAACTGGTGTAATTAGATGAGTCAGAAAAGTGTTTTATTTGCGTCACCGTGTTTCGATTAAAGCCACTGCTAACACAAACATTGTTTAATTGATGTACAACTGTTTACTATTTTAATCAGCTGTTTCTTGCTTAATGGATATTACATTATCTTGCTTATTTAGATAGCAGTTTAGGAGTAATATATGAAAACTGTTTAAGTCACTTTATATGACTTTCTCCAATCGTACATAGCAGTCTTCTACTAGTTATTATTAGTATTATATTTGTTTTTTCTTGTATTTAAAAAAGGTCAAACTTTTAATAATATTTAGAATTCATTTAAATTTATGGATATAAAAACCATTTAAAAATTTCTTAAAAACCAAAATAAATAACAAAACAAAATAAATACAAAAATTAAATCAATCTTTTTTGATTTTGTCCCTAATTAATTTAATAATTTTTTTTTTAGGGTACTATGATGCCCCCTCGATTGCTCCCAGCTTGGACATCATCAATCTGGGAACCTTTGACTTCCTGACCCCGCAACGTAATCCCGAGGAGGCGGACTTTACTGCGCCAATGTACGAGGCCGTTGGGCAGAATCGCTTGGGCCACTACAATGTCAACTTCCAATTGGAACACTGGCTGCTCCAGAGAGTTCCTGCTAATAAGCTGCATATTGGCATTGCCACCTATGGCAAGTCCTGGAAGTTGAGCAAGGACTCGGGAGACTCTGGAATGCCAGTGGTTACATCTACCCTAGGACCTGCCCCTGCAGGACCTCAGAGCAAAAAGGAGGGCTCTCTCAACTGGGCTGAGATTTGCCAGCTGATGCCGAATCCCAGTAACTTGAATGCCAGAGGACCCGGTGCTCCGGTAAAGAGGGTTTTAGATCCCACGAAACGATATGGCAGCTACGCCTTCCGTGCCGCCGATGAGAACGGAGATCACGGCCTGTGGATCAGCTACGAGGATCCGGATTCGGCAGCCAGCAAAGCCAAATATGCCAGGGACAGGAATCTGGGAGGAGTGGCTCTCTTCGATCTAACCCAAGATGATTTCCGTGGCCAGTGCACCAATGATCGCTTCCCCATGCTGCGTGCCATCAAGTACCGACTTCTCTAAGCCATTTCCCAACCATAAAGACATCAACAGCACGCAAATGTCAATGGGAAAATTGGGGAAGTGGAGCTGGAAGGGAACAAATGTCACTCGATCGGTGGCTTAAGGCCTCCTTCTGTGTCTGTCCCTTTTTGCAAATTAATTACAAAGTTGTAAACTAAAATGCGCCGCAAATTAATTCGATGGGCTTGGTCCTCAAAAGAGGAGGGGAATGAAGGAAAGAAAATATACTGAGAGAAAAGATAGGTAACAAAGTACAGAGCATAACTTAGTTATTGACACAAGAAAATATCTACAAACGGATTGATTTCATTTTGGCTTATTAATATTTAATATCATTAATTACTCACAACTTATTTATATTTTATCAATATCCTGAAATCTATTGAAATCTCAGATGGTTTGCCAGTGCCAAACTATTTACATAAATAATTTTCGGGCTTGTAAAATGTATCTATTGATTTATTGAAAATCGTTTCTATAATGTAATGGATATTAAGTTTGCTACCTTAAAGATAAAATGAATAGTTATCATCAGAGTTTATGTAAGCAGTAGCAGCTCTTATAATTTACTACACAATTTTGGATATCAGCTGAAGTACTAGATTTTCCCTCTGTGTATCGGTTGCCTACTCTCTGGTTTAATTGCCCCTTTTGCATTGAATTGTTTGGCGCCCACGTCTGGGCGAATCGGTCGCTTTATCATCTCGAACCCATCTTGGTCAAATGGCATTTTGCGGTGTTTTTTTTCTTTGCCGATTTTCCTCTCTTTTTGTGCCCCAGCTCAGATTTACAGATTTCGCCACAGAGAGCCGTATGGTCGGAACCGCTTAACTTGGCTTTGTGTAATTGGCGCTACATACGCGACTCCAAAAGCCCGATCCGCGATCCATATGCGTACTCCGCCATGGCTGGACTTCCCCCGTGGACCGTGTGTCCCCAGTTTACAGAATTGCTGACATACCACCATGCAAAGGTTGCCACTACAGTGAACTGTGGCCACAAGGACCTGGATCGGGGGTGTCTGGACCGACTGCCTCGACTGGCGACGACAACGACACGATGTAAGACAACTAAATTAACTTATTGTTTCTTGGGCAAATTTAAAGCGACCAGGGACTTGCGAATACTCTTCTATTGGACCCTTAAAATGTATAATATATGAATTCTACGAAATTAAATAAATAACATATTATCAAAGCAATATATAAATCTAAGAAAAAAAAACTTATTTTTAATTTAGTACTCACACTATATTGGGATTTTATAAGAATTTATTTGTTTTACATGGTTTTATTCACAAACTTCTTAAATAAATATTTTCAAGTATTTTGGTGATTAAATAGAAAACAAATAAAAAATTAATTTTGAAAAACCATAGTTACTTTTGTAAAGTGTTTTAAAACCTATATAATTAGTAACCAAAAACTAATGAGTTAATATTCTAAACTTTTAAAGAAATTCAAGACTTATTCATTTTTCATGAGTAATATCGAGTTTAAATACCTTAAAATGCCTTCTATACTTATCTAATAATCTTTGGTCAACTGGGGAATTTCCTACTTATGAATATGCTGTGTTTGTGAATCTCCCACACTTACCCTAACCCCTGTTAACCATATTCAAACCCTTGGAGCCTTGTGGAAGTCCTAGTTGCTATCTAGGCGGCTTATCTGGGAATCGTGATCTTATTAAGCTGACTATACACTCGGAAATTATTTGCAATTGGCGCAAAGCCTTATTGGAATGCAAAATATGCCATTAGTGGCAGAAGTCGAGACTTCGACAGCGTGGAGCGACTTCCCAGACCTCGACTTAAGGGCCTAAAGGGCATGTGTTTGGCTTGGCTATATGGGATAGTTGGTGGAAGGGAAGGGAGTGGGCATGAGCATGCCACTTGCATAGCGTACAAGTTGTAAACACGGCATTGTTTTGGCCACCGTTCAATAATATATCCCAAAACAGAACCTAATACGAAACGCACTCGAAAAAAATGTTTAGTGTAATAAGAGACAAATAAAGAACATTTTAACTTAACATCATTTATTAATTGGTTTATTATATGGTAAACAATAAATCTAAAATTCTTTTAACAAATTTTTCTTATATTTAGTATAATAAATATAATATAATCCTTTAAATACGGTACATATAAGTTTTTAAAATATGTATATAGAATTGATGTTAAAGAAAATTTAAATGTCTTATACTTAAATTTATGTTTTTACTCCACATAAATAATTACAACAGATTTTCAATTGTAGTTATTGAATTCTAGAACATTTTTAACCTATTTCTAAGGGATAACTGGACAAAAAAATACTAAGCCAAAAAGGTATTTTAATAAAGTTAACCCACTTCTTAAACTAGTTTAAGCATCTGCTTGATTTTTATGAAAAAGGATTCTATATGGTTTCACAGGAGGAGCAACATAACTTAACGACTACTTTTTAATTCTTACTTTAATTTGTCATTTTTCCTAATCTAAAATTTCTTATATAATTGTAATCATTTTAAATACCATTTTTCGTAAGTGTAGCATTTTGAATGTATCGTTAAACGTGTTCCATGTGCTCCTAGGCAGAGGACGAGGACAGGGCTGCAGGCCAGCTCCTGGTTTTTGGCTTGTCGCCTCATCTAATTAAGGAGCATTTGGTCCATGGCGGCGTCTACAAGATCTGTTCATGATTATTGCCCCGGGCCATATCGCCGCCTAAGGCTCCCTGCGAATGACAAATATGCTGCCTTGCACCAGGGACTCCAACTCGGAGTCACAGAGACTTCTGTTGTCTTCCAAGGAAGCCAGTCTCTGGCTCTTTAAATAAAGATATTTTCGCCCTCATTACGCGCTGTGTCCTTTTGTTTATTTGCTGTGCTGTGGTTCCATTTTCCCCACTCCCCTATTCGGTTTGGTTATTTTTTTGGTGGCCGATGAAGTGTCGCTGATTGCGCGTTGCATTGTTTTGGCCAGGTCGAAAAAGCGATGACAGCGATAAGAAAATGCATGTGGACTGGTCAGGGATTTGGGTTTGTTAGCCCCCGATATGATAAGCTGCCGGGTCGATAAAGATTTCCGCGGAAAGTTGCTTAAGTTTTTTTGCCCTCTCAATTCGGGATTAGAATGACTAAGTATCTCAGGCTGCGGGCCTCTCAATTTGGTTTATCCCCACAATGAACTTATTTTACTGCAGGCCATTCCAGGTCTCGTTCTCCTTTTTCTCCCACATTGTTATCGCTCTGCTTGCCTTGAGTTTGCATTTTTATTGCTTTGTTAATTTTAAATAAGCCACGCGACTTTATGTTCGTATATGAGTCCGCATAAGGCAGTCGTCGTTAAGGGACTTCGTCAGAGAACCTGAGCCAACGGGCCATCCGAATTGAGCTGTCTCCTCCTGCAGCTCGTCCCGAAGATCGTTCTCGTCCAATTGTCAGCGGGTTGTCACACAAAATGATTTACAGATGACGATCATTGACTTGGACCATGGCCAAGTGGCGCCACAACATCGTATGAGTCTTGTGGGAGATGTTGGTAACATAATTCTTATGGCTATAGCTAAAGAATTGTAAATACTCTGCATTTTCTAAATGTTATTCATTGAAAATTAACCGGAACTCATACATATTTCTTTTATTTCACCAGATTTTAAATAACGTTTGAGAGTTAGCAAGGCAGTAACTCTAATCATTGATAAACCAGACCCATTAGATGAAAATAAGAAAATAAAATGACTTAAGTAATCCCAACGTGAAAAAAGCTATTACCATCTTCACAAGTATACCCCTTAACTTCTTATAGGGTAGAGGGAAATTCTCAGTCAGCTTCGTGCAGTGCCGACATTCGTTTATAGATTTTTAACGCTCGGATCGTGAATTCGTCTGACCACAATTATTTTGAATACCAAAATAAAAGGCTTCAGCTTTTCTGCTTGTATTTTAGCTTTTCTTCATTCTGTTCTTTTTCTGTTTTGCCTTTTGTTTTTATTCATAAACAAGCGACAATAAAAATGTGCCATAACAAGTTAAGGTTATTCTTGTTTAACGAAATAAACAACTCATAAAATTATGCTACACACAAAACGACAACAACGAGAACAAGAAAGTTTTGTTTATATTTTCTGTAAATTTTGTTCGCACCATTCAAATTCAATTAGCTGTCAGCAGCAGAGGCGACTATATAGAACGATGTGATAGATAACCCCGACGCCCCGATGTATATGTGTGTGTGTCTGCGGCTAGATGTAGCGCCACTGCCCCATAAAAGGTTAGTTTAAACAAATAAACACGTGGAATTTAATGAAGAAACGTGTGTGGCTCTATGAATTATATGGCCACGGCTGCTAAAGAGCGAACAACGATAAAATCTGGGGCTGATATGCTAATACTATAAGTGGGTATAATTCAATTTATTTAAAAATAGCTAGGAAATCTGACGGACAGGCAAAAAAGCGGGTCTTTCCGAAAGGCATACATTATTTTAAAAAATATTACAATTAATAAGATAGTACTAAAACAACAGTACCTGTACTGGAAATACATACTTAAGAAGACATCAGGCAACCATCAAATCATCAAGTCTTGAAAAATATAAAAAATACTAAAAACTGCATAGGTATATCCAAATCTGATTCCATCATAAACCAAAATAATGGCAACAGCAACAGGAATAACAAACAAATTGCCAAAGACTTGTGGTCACCAAAGAATGTGCATAAACATTTGCAAAACTTTTGATTGCGGCACTAAAAATAAAACGCCCTGCCTACGACAGGGGAAAACGTGTGAAATCCTATTAGAGCTAAGGCTAAAACTGGAATGGGTCTACGAATCGAATGGAATTAAGAGGGCGACGGGGATGACGACGCGCCTAAAGCAAACAAATAAAAGCTGCAACTAAATGGCCAACTAACAGCATCAACATCAACATCGACTGGCGGCACGCTTTAGAAATTTAATTAAATCGTCAGAGAAACAATAAAAACTACACTATGGCACACATCGAGAGACCGGGACAAGGATTTTTATTACGCACTGTGTGCACTATGTGCAATAACTCAAAAAATACTTGCTCCGTGTATCATTAAAATCAAAAATCACCCACGCTGGGTGGTATTTTGAATTGGACTTCGAGCAAGCAACTGGAACTGTTCTCGGATGGATCTTGCGATTTGCTATTAAAAATGTTTAGATGCACAAATAAACACTACGCGGGCAATCGTTAAATCTCGCCCCATTATCCATCCGTCCCCCAAAGGCAATTCCTCATTACGTTTGTAAACATTTACGAAAAGGAAGAGAATTCGCTTTGGGGAGGCTGTTAAAATTATTGGATTGTTTGAATTACAAATGGTAGGGACTCGGAAAAGAGCTCTTTAAAGTTGTACATAGGTTTTATTTTATTGAAATCAATTTGTTTTGAAAAAAGCACTTCAAGTAAAACAAGAAAGGAAAGCTAACTTCGGGCGGAGCCGAAGTTGATATACCCTTGCAGAATACTCTGTAAATTATATTCTCCAAAATTATTCATGTGATGCATTCTTAATACTCATAAAAATCCCAACTTCCTAACTTTAAAAACACCAAAGTTAGGTATTTCCAATCGATCAGTTATATGGCAGCTATAGGATATAGTCGGCCGATCCTTATGAAATTTGGTAGGTCGGATTGATTGGCCAAAAATAAAACCCATAGAAAATCCCAACTTCCTAACTTTACGAACACCAAAGTTATGGCATTTCCGATCAATCAGTTATATGGCAGCTATAGGATATAGTCGGCCGATCCTTATGAAATTTGGTAGGTCGGATTGATTGGCCAAATATAAAACCCATAGAAAATCCCAACTTCCTAACTTTACAAACACGAAAGTTATGGCATTTCCGATCAATCAGTTATATGGCAGCTATAGGATATAGTCGTCCGATCCCGGCCGTTCCGACTTATATACTGCGTGCAAAGGAAAGAAGGGTGTGTGCAAAGTTTCAATTCGATAGCTTTAAAACTGAAAGACTAGTTTGCGTAGAAACAGACAGACGGACAGACGGACAGACAGACGGACAGACGGACAGACGGACAGACGGACATGGCTATATCAACTCAGGAGGTGATCCTGATCAAGAATATATATACTTTATAGGGTCGGAGATGTCTCCTTCACTGCGTTGCACACTTTTGACCAAAATTATAATACCCTCTGCAAGGGTATAAAAAATGATTGTGGTAACTAATTAGTAAATAAATTTTATTCGAATTGAAAGTGGCATATTTCTTACGACTCGTAATTTGATTCTCAAAAAATCTGCATTAAAATTTTTCATTTTAACGTTGATCCAATTTTTGACCCATTTTTATGTCATTTATTTCCAAGTTTCCGATGTGTTGTTAAAAGGTGACCCACAACTGGACTTCCAAAGTCTATAACTTTATCAAATTGTACTCGATTTTAAAGTTGCATATGTCTTACAACTCGTAATTTGACTCTTAAAAATCTGATTCAAAGTTTTCATTTTAACGTTGTTCCAATTTTTGACCCATTTTCATGTCATTTATTTCCAAGTTTCCGATGTGTTGTTAAAAGGTGGCCCACAACTGGACTTCCGAAGTCCATAACTTTATCAAATTTTATCCGATTCCAAAGTGGCGTACCTCTAAAGACTTGTGGTTTGATTCTCTTAAAGTGTGCATTAAAATTTAATTTTAATTAATTTTAATTTAATTTTCATTTTAACGTTGATCCGATTTTATTTATCCAAGCATTCCTATAAATTCCTATAAAGTATTACGTTTTAATTTTCATATTAATTGCTACTGGTATTGTCTTAATTTTTTCAAAATCGAAAACCTTTTGAAATAAATAGAAAATCCTTTCCTATTACCGCGCGAAAAAAAAAGACTCATCAAACCCGTGAGTCAATCAGTGCTAACGCATCCTTATCTCTCGCTTCGCATGGCAGCCAAAGGAAAATGGACCAAGCTAAACCCTTATTCCTTTTTTTTTTTAAATTAGTATGCAACCCTTTTTTGTTGATAACAAAAAACGGTAATGTCAAGCGTGGTTTAGCGATACGTCATCGTGATTTGGCAAATTTGACAGGCGAAAACGCCGAAAGAAACGGAAATCGCATGGGAAAAGGGGGACTCCTGTTTGCATAAATTGCTTAACAATTGGGCAATGTATGTTTATCCTTTATTCATTCAATCGGTTGCCCAACTGACAGCAGCTGAGAGATTACGGCAATGATTTGCCAGAAAATCAAATTCAACAGCAACTGCAACACTTTGACATCATCAGTTTCTTGGTAGGGGGTTTTTTCCCCCCCATTTAATCTTGGGTTGCGTGTCCTGGAGAGATTCCTCATTTGGTCGCAAATCGAACTGCCAACTTGCCAAATTGAAGTGCGTGTGTGCTTGGTTTGTGGGGCAAAACAGTTGGACAAATTGAATCTACAGATTCTCAGGTATTAACCCTCCCCAGCAGTACAAAAAAATTGAATTATCATTTGCTGGTGCATCAGATTTAATTTGTTTTGGCGCTGTACGCGTGCGCACGCAAATCCCAAGTCCCCAACTGGAGTTCCTCCTCTCGAGAATCCCCCTTCATAACCCCCAGTTGGTTAAAGTGACCGCCTGCTGGGTAACAAACACAAGCGACTGACATAATCGTGATATATTGGCACGCAGGCCAGTTGCAAGTTCGTCTTGTCTCAGTCACTTGGCTCGCCAAAAGAAATCGAAATCAATGAATTAGTAACATAGGAAATTGGTCTAAGGATGTACAGAATTAGAAGAGAGGAGTTCAGGTTAAGATATCTTTTTTCTTAAATATCATTTTATTTTAAGTCTATGTAACAATAAAGATAATTAAAGGAAAATTTTGATTAATATATTTTCAAAGAATGAAAAGTTCAAAAACCATGACCAGGTAATTTAAACATAATAAAGTATGTGATGTCGGATTGTGTAACTAAGTATTTAATTAATATTACCCAAGCCAAGGATTGAGAAAATATTTTTTGATTCCAAGTTTCTTATGCTTTCATTACGATGTCATAGGTTTTTGGCACAGAAAACTCTTGGAAAATGTCGAACTAATTTTAAACTTTTAAATATTTAAAAAAATTCAAGTAAAGAATAATTAACTGCTTTAACCTTTTGACAAAGCTCAGCCTTCAGAGGCCAACACTGTATTATATTTAATAAATAATATAGATTTCGTTGTCATATATAAAAAAATACAAATTTGATCTAAAAACAAGGACTAAATAAAGTGTCAAGGATAAGATAGACATTTTGACACGTTTTTTATTGGCCTTTCACTTGCCCGTAACACTTTCAATTTAAATTAAATTTTGGCCCAAAGCGGCGTCACCCCCTCCAGTCCCTCCGGCCCCCCGGAAGCCATCCATCACATCCACACACTCTCACTCGCATATGGCAAATAAAAACGTCATCGATCAGAAGCTGGCAGGGCGCCCAATACTATGCAATATTAGAGTTTCAGTTGAGGAAAAAATAATATTGAAAAGAAAATCGCTGACAAATTAAAATGCAGAGCCAAGTGGAACTGGCTCAATGGATTTTCAAAAAAAAACCCGATGACGAATGCCGAAAGAATTAAGATGGATCACATGACTGGATGACGGTAAGAAAAAATAAAAGGACAACTGCTGGAGGAAACCAAAAGAATCGAAGAGTTGAACTCGTGCACAATGGATAAAAAAGAAAAACCAGAAAACCGAAAACAGAAAACAGAAAAACATCTTCCAGATACAATAATGCCATTTGGCAGTCCCGTCGATTCAATGATTCAGCAGTTTAGCTACCTACTATATCGTCATGGTCATGTCACTCACTCAGTTTATAAATCCCAAGTCAGGAACATCAACGGCAGAAGCAGCGGCAGCCGCCAAAAAGAGTTTGAATTTCAAATTGAATTGAAACGAAGTAAATGACGTTGAAAACTTAAAAGCGGGGGGAAAAGCGGCGTCTGGATTTAAAATGCCTTAATGGTTAATATAGCAATGAGTCTCGGATCTTGTAAAGTCATGGCGCCACAAGAAATCAGCTCCCTTCCCCTAAAACTAAAACAGGATATGAGCGTGGCAATGAGTAGCATGTGGCAAATCATTTATAATGTTTAAATTTTTAATAAATATTCTCGCATGGGAAGATTTTCTCGCCCTACCATCTCGAAACCTCCTTCCAAATCCTTTGTTGGGTGCTTCTTTAATCAGCACAGGAATCTGATACTTGTACAAAAGGCTTTTCTTTGTAAACACACTTCCTGAACTTTACCCCAGCAACCAAGAGGGATTCGGGGGGCTGGTTACACCCCCATGGTATTGTATGGATTGTGCGCATATTTGCACATATGAAAAACATGTTAACCAGAAAATTAATTATAAAATTTTCAAAAACCTTAACAATGTCTACAATATGGCGTTGATTTTACTCAAACAAAAACTAACTAACTGCTACCCGACAATGGGTGTGTGTGTTTTTCTGTGTGGCAAGTTTTATACAGGATCCTGAAAATGTTATCCAATAAATGAGTGCTATTTTTCTAGATTACTAAAAAGTTTTGTTCAACAGTTCTGAGAAGCATGATTAAAATAAGTGGTTTGAATGGATAAATTGGTAAAGCTATTAATATACAAGAAATCTTTAATCGAAATGTAATCATATAATGAAATTGTAATTGGGTCAAACAATTTATCATCTTAAAAATTTTAATCGAAATTTAAAAAAAGAAAAGGATATAACTAAGTCAAAATGTTTTTGAAAATATTGCAATAAAATACTGTAATTATATTCAAAATTATATTATCTAAAGTAGGTAATAACTAAAAACTTATTTTAAAAGGCCTCCAAAACTCATAACCTTTTATCTATTAACCTGCAAACATATTTTGAAGTCCTTGCACAAAATCAAAAATTAAGTCAGCCAATATTTCTTAAAAAGTTTCTTTAGATTGACACCCTGTATTCCCAGCAAACATAGACTTTATTCCCACTTACAAGAGAGTTCAGCAAGTGAAAACCATATACATTACACACTCTCACACTTACCATACATCCAGTTATAGACATTGTTTGATGGAGCAGGACACAAGAACTGCAAGGAGCTGTGGGGAAAGGAACTTCTCCAACAAAAGGCAGAAAAAGTGCCCGTAATTCATACTTCCTTTAAGAAAATTTACAATTTCTTTTCTCTAGCAAGAAATCCTCACGGTTCGCCACCATCCCCGCTCCAATATTCTGCCCACAAGCCAGCGGCTAAGCAGGAAGGATATGGATACTGTGCTGCTGCGAAATTAAACAGGGAAAATCGGGTTGAATGGGAAATAGGGGAGTAAAAATGCCAGAGAAACGTGCACAAGTTGCGGTTTGTTTTCTTGAGCCGGAAGAGGCTGAGGATGAATCCAAAGTCAGAGTTTAGCGGATGCAAATCTTGGAATTTTCCAACATGCGGGTCGGCTTATAGCGGTAGTCATAAAAAGAGGTAAAAATAGCTCAAAAGTTATGAACTTAAATATGTTAAAGAAACGTTATTGCTAATGCTCGTTTGGTTGCTATTATTTTGACCATAACTGCGTGCTAGGATTCTTAAACAAACTCCTTTCCTCTGCCTTTTATTAAATTAAATCTTCCCGCCAACTGTTGCCCACTGACAGCTGTTGTCACCTGTCTGCGACCTCAGAAACTGTAAATCACAAAAATAAAAAGCAATGAAAAATAAAGATGATATAAAAAAAGAGACGATGCCAAGAGCAGTGCAGAGAAATTATGATTAACATAATGTGTGGTCTGCGCCCACATAACGGTTTATATTCGGGACAAGGACCGACCCGCAGACCGTACTATATTATGTGGCACATAAATAACGGATCAGATTGCATTCACATTAAATTTATATTTTATTTTTTCGCCAGCAAAATTATCATAATAAGAAAAATTATGAAAAATTATGCAAAGGAAAGATGGAGAGAGAGGGTAGGTACCCGTTTGCTTGAAATAAAAGTATCGAATTAGCGAAATAATATCGGATAACCGCTGGGCAACTACTACAAAAAAAGAAGAAAACTGAAAAGAAATATGAAAATAAAAAAAAATTCCACTTGAATTGTCAGCCGGCATGCTGGCGCTCCTTCAACCGAAAAAGATTCTCAAAGATTGTTGTAATCATTCGGTGGATAGTTCGCAAAGTATCTGTATCTGTGTCAGCTGCCTGCGAGAAAAAATCAAACCGCATCCACGTATGTTATGTAAGCCTTTCGCTAATCTTTTTTCAAGAGATAGTTGCATGTTGTTGCCACATTTATAAGTAGTTATCCCTTCAATAACACAAAGGCAGTGCCAAGAACTCCCCTCGTTTCTTGCCTGAGTGCATTAGAATCGCCGGAGAGCCACTCAAGGATTTATGAAATAATTTTTTTTTTGCCCCTACTACCCATTCTTCTCCGCCTTTAAGTAACAATGAACCATCTTTTTTGTTTGTGCCCAGCGGATTTTGGTTGCGGCTTCTGCGGGTTTCCTCTGTTCTCGTTTTTTCTGTTAAAATTGCATTCGAATTGACAAAGAATTCGCAAGACGGTTGTATGGAGGTAAATTAAACGGCAACAGAGCCACCTGTCGATGTCTTGCTGTTTAAAGGGACATCCCCATAAAGAGGGGATTATATGGATAGCTGTCTTTGAGAAAAAATTACAATACTTCTCCAATTGTTATTAATCCCACTCTCCGACAATGATAATTCTAGTTAACTTGATTTTTGTTATTTAGTTTCTATGTTAAAAGAGAAATGTAGAATTCAAATATGTATGTTTAATTACCTTAAGTATTAAAAATCAATCAAACACAATATAACCTGAACAACTAGTTCTAAACGCCTTTTTAATAAATCCTCCTAATTTAAGCACCTGCTTTATCGGATACCAATCTGGCATACCTTAAAGCATTACCGTTGTCCATTCCTGCTGACCCATAACCCAAGCCAATCCACCTGCTCACCAGGAATCCCAACCCATTTCGTTTCAGCCAAACCTCCCCCGCCCTCATCCCACCCACCTGAGAAAAGGAAAACAGAAATTAAAAGCACAAAAAATGATAAGCCATAAATTGCCCGCCCAAAAGTCTCAAAACAAATACGAGTTCTCCTTTACTGCGAAGCAATTATGGAAGCGATGAGGAGCTGGGTCTGGGACCCTGGTCTATAGCCTATGGCCCATAGAATGGGTTGGATTGGGCCGGGTCGGGGCTGCAGATACAATTAAAAGTACAATTTTTCATATGCATTGGCAATCGGTGTGATTGCAGCTGCGTATCTGTTGGGTTAATTCGTATCTTTGCAATCGATCGAACCATTTGCGGCTTCTTGATTCCAAAAAAAAGTTTCAATTAGAAAAAAGTCTAGTTGTAACTATTAGAGGAGGATATCGAAGGTAACGGGGAAAAGGGAGGAATGTTTAGATTTGGGGGTGTAACCCGTAATCTTTGCCATGAAATTAATTTCGAATACACTTTTTGCAGAGAGTTGAGTGAAAATGTCATTAGGTGTTGAAAGGTAAGAATATAAAATTGTGGACTCAAGAAAAATTAAACATTAGTTAGGACTTTTGAAAAAAAAAATCTTTTGAAAGTTTATCCAAATGTACCATTAAATGTTGTTAGGTAACATTTAAATTTAATTTAATTTTCTTTAAACCTTTCTTATTAATATAATATACACATATAAAAATATAATTATTTCTTTCTAAGTAAGAGGTATTTCCATCATTTGCACTTCAAGGCTTTTAACAATAATACAACCTTTTGTTAAAAAGATACAGTTTTAAAATTATACAGATTCCAAGACTATGTTATTATATGATTTTTTAAGTCAGCCTATCCCAAATAATTCCACTAAAAATTTTAAGACAATTGTAGTAAATCGACAGTGTGAAAAACAGTTCCTACAGACCATTTTGACTAACTCCGAATTAAATTCCAAAGTTCTATTTGGCTAGTTCCGCTCGCGTGTTGCCAACCTTGAGGCTTGCCAACTAATTCGATTTGTTTGGCCGGCCATTAAATGCATAAAGGATCATCGCGTTGCAGATCTCGCTTTGCGGTTTCTGCGGCCCGCTAACATATGTTGCATTAATTGTTCATGTTGCCTCAAAAGCAACTCGTGTTCAATGGGTTTTATTGCTGCTCGACACACACAAACAGCGAAACGAAACAAACAGTCTTTTTTCCTTTCGCAAGCTGAAGAGAGGCACGAAACAAATGAAAAGAAAAATTGCGCACAAAACATTTTTCATTACGTGATTTTCGAGCATGATGCCGAGGGAAAAGGGCGGGGGTTCTGAACAACCAAACAACCAAACAGCCGAACAACCAAACAACCGAAGTGGCGACAGCCGGCAAAGTGCCATGTATACAACGGCAGCAACAACAATAACAACAACAACAACAGCGACGTGCAGAGGGGTTAACTTAACAGCAGCCATAAGGATCGGATCGTATGGTCCCGAGCTCGAGATTCGCCTGCGAATCTTCGCCTTTGCATTCCCACACGCGATCGCAATCGCAGCCAAAAGCTAAAGATACAAGCCCCGGCGAGCTAAGCAGCTAAACAGCAGATACAAATGTATCTATGAGCTGCAGTCGCGACTCGCGACTCAATTACAATTTATTAAAAGCCGCGCAAACTGATTTATAACCAGCGACTCATCGAAGGAAGATGCGGCCAAGGGTTGCCTAGATATTTTCAGCCCATGACTGTGGGTAAAATCAAATTATTCGTTAAGCATTTTGTATAAAAATTGTTATAGTTCATTTTTATAGATATTTTTAAAGTTTTGCAAATTTGAAAGGATTTGTTTAGAACCAAACGAAGGTCTAAAATATTTAATTAAAGAAATTATTTAATAAATAATGATTAAGCAATTAAAAATCAATATTGTTTACTAACTCCAAAAATGTATGCCTGTTTTATGATAAAATATAAATAGATACATTTTTGTTAGCTTACAATTTTTATTTTTAATTATTTAAAGGTTTGAAAATTATTTAGAAAACACAAATCTCCATAAAAATAGGGGCACACAATTATTTTAATGATATTTACCTATACAAACGCTTTTGTATTTCTTATGATAAAATGTAAATTCATAAGTATTTTCAGTGATTTAAAGGGTTTTGTTTACGATTGCTTGAAATTTTACATATTTTGTTAAAGAATGTAAACCGTTTACTTGTAAGTACCAATTCATTTAGCTTAATTATAAAGTTTAAATTATTTAACAGTTTCCTTTTTAATTATTGTACCTTCTGTTAATCAAAAAAAAAATTGTTGTAAATATTTTTTTTAGCAACTATCCCATCGTACCCGTGTTCACGTGTCTGCAGAGTTGACGTAGTGTCTGGCGGGTTTCGCTTGCCTTGTTTCGTCTGGTCTATGGACTATCTGCCCTATAGTGGGGGCAAATTGGCGGCTTATTTGTGTGTGGAAATTGCCTGCCATGCTGTTGGGTTTTTGCTTTTGCCCCATGGAAGCCCAAGGTAAAAGGATGAATTCGGAGCTGGGAAATGCAGGTAGAGGTAAAGGTAAAGGTGGAAGTCGAAGTGGAGCCTCAACAATATGGCGCCTGGGCCGCTGGTGGTGACAGTTGCTTGTCAACAGCATACACGATCCACGATCCGGGAGGAGAATCATGATCTATGAGGCCTGACAACAGCTACAATGAGAGAGCTGTTAGATGTTCCAAAGATGATCTATGGCCGGTCATGAAAAAGGTTCTAGCGAAAGGTATTAGTAAATTAATTTACCGATGAGGCAATCTTACCCAGCTCTGAATTAGAACAAAAAGATATTCAACTATTAGGTTAAATTAGAATTGGATACAATTTATTATTACTATCTGTCCGGGCTGAGATTTCTATGCAAAATGCGATTTTTAACTTCACGAAGTTAATGGTTAGACCAAACAAACTTTGTTGTTTTACCTCTATGCTGTTATGGAAGTTGTTCTACCAGTTCTTTATTTTTGTTAAAACTCACTTTGGAAATTCTCCTATACATAACCCTTTTCAGATATTACCTCAACATCGTTCCCATGATTAACCCAGTTTTAACTGGACCAAGAACCGCCCCTCAAATAAATCTGATTTATTGTCAACCAGTTTCGCCGAAATGCCGAAATAACAGTTATATATGGGCAAGGACCCTTCAATAAAACTTAAAATGAATGCATTTAACACAAAATATGATTGCCACAATTTAAGTCTCGACTCGAAGGGAAAAAGAGCAGCAATCGAGTGGGAAACCCGCAATCAGCTAAACGCTGCACGTTGCCAGTGAGAAATTAACGAGAATTAAGCGACCTGCCCACCTAATGCTCCAGATCCAGCGACACATATCTCCCATACCTTGTATTGCCCTTTTTTTTTTCTTTTCGGGACGAACATAGCAATCAACAGCATTCCTTTTAATTTTAACTTTTTGCTGAGATGCGCCCCGAAAATCAAAAAGTCCAAATCAAAACCAATAATAAAGTTAAATCGATAATTGAGGTCAGGTCGGAAAGGCATTTTTGGAGTGTGTTTGGGGCTCGGGTATACGGCGAAAACATTTTCGGGGCCTTTGGCGTACATACGTGATCGTTTAACTGTAAATTAAATATAATTTACCAATAATCATAATCACAATATGCAGTTTCTGTTTCTGAATCTGATTCCGCGTGGTTTCTACTCGCCAATCAGAGATTGAGAGCTGATCCAAAGTGATTTGATCCCCTTGAGCCAGACGCATAAATCATCATCTGGCGTATACATTTTATGGATTCTGGATCGATAACTGTCCAAACGCGCGCCTCGCAGCTGATGGCCAAAATATAAAAAAAAAGAAACAAGAATTCGCCGGGTTCGCTGATCGATTGGTTTTCGTATCTTTTTTTTTTGCGGGTATCTCACGCTCCTCTGATGAACGTCTGCCTGGGTGCTATAATTAAATGCTAAAATCGCATAGACTGGCATATGTTAGACCAAATTGAGGCCCCGCACATAACAAATTAATCTGCGAAGCATAAAGGCTTTTGTAAAGACAGCAATTAAACAAAGGTACATCCTATGCCAATGATTTCGGATCATTAATTCAACAAATCAACAATAATCAACAATAATAGCGCTTCCTGTTACTTAACAGTTTATTGAACATTTTTCCAATAAAAAAAACACTACAAATTGCTTTAAATATATTTGTTCTGTTTTATTAGTTAACGCTCAAAACTAAGTGATAGTCTAAAAATTACGGATAATATATAAGGTCTGAAAAATTAGTTGCATATCTACATTACCATAATACATTACCAAGTTCCAGTGAAATATATTATCAGCATTAACCGGAATATATTTCTTCACTATATGGCCACCATTTTGTCACGGCTTGAAAAATATTAAATAACACAAAATATGCTTTAAATGCTTTAATCATAACTCCATTATTTACCCCGCCACAGATACCTCCAAAAAATAAATGAAAACACAGTTTGTCACTTCATTATTTTTGCAATAATAATTTATTATTATATATTATTTTTAAACTTTTTCGCTTGGTTGTTGGTGTTGTTTTTGTCTGTCTGTTGTCGGTTGCTGTATTATTTTAATCGTATTTATTATAATAATTTCTGTGTTTTTTTACTGCGAGCGGCGAAATGTTGCACAATATTTGAACCGTTATTGTTATTTGCTGATTCGCGGAATTATTTGTTCTTTGACTATTGTTATGACTAAAGTTAATGTGTGTATATATATAGGGTGTATATATAATAGCATATGAAGCGTTTAAATAGTTTTTAATGTCAATTTCTGATCATTTTTCCTTCATTATGTTTTTTGTTTTGCTTTTGTAACGGGCATACAATTTTTTTTTGTTTAGCATTTGTTATTAATAATTATTATTAGATATATATAATATGAATTATTGTTTACCGCCTAGGCAAGTGAAATACTTGAAGTTCATTATTTTTATATACTATTTGTTTAGTATTACGGGCTTACTGCACTTCTGCTAGGCTAGTGAATAAATTAAAATCTTAGCATTAAGAAAATTAAATGTTAAAATAAATCAAAGGTTTATCCATCATTTAAAACACTAAAAAGCGGTTCGTAAGATTTACCTTGTTTACTTCCTAAATATCTACGTTTTATTTCATATATTATATGTCCAATTACATAGATTTTTGTTACATTTTTATACTCAAATTGAAGCTATATCGTAAGGTTTATAAGCAATGCTAAAAATGGTTTCTTTTTGGGGATGTTAAATGCTAGATAATGCCAACTGCCTACGCGGGTTTTCAGCTTATCGATTTTCAATTCTTTAAAAAGTCTTTCGTATCGGCTGCTATATACAACGTAACTGTAAGCTTACAACTGAACGCTATCGGATCTAAGCACTCTAAATGGGATATCGGAAGTTCTGTATCTTTTCACTATATTTTCTCTATATACAAAATGGCCGCTCCAACGTTTGCAACGTTCTCATACTTTTCATCTTCTATTTTAACTTTCTTAGGTATGTACACTTTATTTTCTTTAACTCCCACTCAAGAGCCGCCGCCGGATTGGATTGCACTCTGAGATCAAATTAATCCTCGCCAGCTCACCTGCCAGGTAATTAATTGGCGCTGCCGAAGAGTACGGAGTTTTTGTAATAGGCCGTCGGCCGCTCCGAAAGCGGACTTTTTACGTCCCGCTCGGCATTGGCGACCCGGCTTTTGCGCTCCATCTCCAGCTCTTGGGCCAGTGATTCTATAAGAAAACAAATAAAAAATTAAAAAAAAACGGTATTATAAAATGTTGAACAATAAATGAAGAGTATTTAAATGTTATAATCAATATTAATCAGAGTAAAACCAGGCCAGACAAAAACAAAAATAATAATAGGGTTCACTTTAATTTGTCAAAGTTGTATCAAATCGCTCGGAGTTTTTGCTCTATGTTTAATTTTAGTTCTATGGACTTATAATTAATTATGATTGTAGGTTTAATACTTTTTTCGCGAAACTTCAGTCACCAAGGACAAAATGCAAATCGATATTACGGAAATACTTTCATTTGTAATCTTTCTACACTATATTTATTTTATAAAAATGTAATTGGTAATCGTTATTTAAGATTCCTATTTTTAAATGATGTGATTTTAATACACTGTGTCGGTCAGAGTAAATAATTTGTATACACCTTGTGGACAATAATAAAAAACGCTGAATAAAAAAATATATTTTTGGGTTCTTCACTCACCGGAATAGTTCTGCCAGAAGGCTCCGGTGGCCATCAGGTCGATGCCCGGATAGCTCCAAGGCCCCTTTCCGTTGCTGGCGGCCGCCGCTGCCGCTGCTGCTGCGGCTGCTGCTGCAGCGGCCAAACTGCCCTCGGCGGCTGCAGAGGCAGCTGATCCGCTGGGCGGCCGTTCGTCCCGATCACGACTACCGCATCTTTAAAGATAATTTTTAAAATATAAATATTAATTATACAAAAGGTGCTGTGAAAATTAACTATTGTTATACAATTAACGGTATAGAGAAAATAATTATTCTTGGTTTAAATATCTGGTTTTGGCGTGCAATAAATTCAGGCAATTAAAGTAATAAATAAATAAATAAAGCTGCACCATGTCGTCTAGAATTCCATGTAAGGAAACCAAAAATTCGATAATTTATCACACAAATGTATATCATTATAAATAATGTTAAAATACCTTTTAGAGTTATCCTCGTCGTGGGCGGCCAAGGATGCGGCGGAGGATCGTGGCTGGCGCTCCACGGAGCCCTCGTGATCCGAGTGCGGCTCCCGCTTGAAGTGGGTGGGGGAGTCCGGACAGTTGAGGGGGGTCGAGATCGAACCGGAAACGGATCCAGCCGAATGCCCGGCGGTCACATCACAGGAGGAGTTGGAGCCCAGCGACTTGTCCGATTTTTCACTGCCCGCGTCGTTTTCTACGAAAGATGGTCAATAGAAGAGGGCGCTGTGTTGGTTAAAAAGCGTAGGGTGGCATTTTGGTGGGTGGACTGGTTGGTTTTTTTTTTGGGGGGGAAGGAGGGGGCAGTGTTTTAGCCAATTTCGTTACGTACAGGCTTTAAAGATTTTTAAGAAAAATACAATCAATACAATTTATTTTGTTGCAATGTCATAAAAAACAAGAAAGGAAAGCTAACTTCGGGCGGAGCCGAAGTTGAAATACCCTTGCAGAATATTCCGAATTATATTCTCCAAAATTATTCATATGATGCATTCTTAACACTCATAAAAACTTCTAACCTTCTAATAAACACCAAAGTTATGGCATTTCCAATCGTTCAGTTAAGTGGCGGCTATAGGATATAGTCGGCCGATCCCTATGAAATTTAGTGGGTCAGATTGATTGGCCAAATATAAAACCCATAGAAAATCCCAACTTCCTAACTTTACAAATCCCAAAGTTATGGCATTACCGATCAATCAGTTATATAGCAGCTATAGGATATAGTCAGCCGATCCTTATGAAATTTGGTAGGTCAGATTGATTGTCCAAATATAAAAGCCATAGAAAATCCCAACTTCCTAACTTTACAAATCCCAAAGTTATGGCATTACCGATCAATCAGTTATATGGCAGCTATAGGATATAGTCGGCCGATCCTTATGAAATTTGGTAGGTCGGATTGAATGGCCAAATATAAAACACATAGAAAATCCCAACTTCCTAACCTTACAAACACGAAAGTTATGGCATTTCCGATCAATCAGTTATATGGCAGCTATAGGATATAGTTGTCCGATCCTGGCCGTTCCGACTTATACACTGCGTGCAAAGGATCGAAGGCTGTGTGCAAAGTTTCAATTCGATATCTTTAAAACTGAGAGACTAGTTCGCGTAAAAAAAAAAAAGAGGGAAAAAAAAAGGGAAAGAGGGACAAACGGACAGACGGACAGACGGACATGGCTATATCAACTCAGGAGGTGATCCTGATCAAGAATATATATACTTTATAGGGTCGGAGATGTCTCCTTCACTGCGTTGCACACTTTTGACCAAAATTATAATACCCTCTGCAAGGGTATAAAAATTAATTGCTAATTTCTTTTAATAATATTTATTTATTGTCGTGTGACTACTTAATTTATAAAACTTTATCGATTTTTCGTTCCTTTATCGATTTTTCGTTCCTTTCTTATTTAATGTCCCTTTACTATTTAAATTAATTCATCGTTTAATATATCCAAAATTAAACATGGATATTGGGAATGATATTTACGTTTTAAATATTGAGGCTAATAAGGTAAATAATTAAGATGTTTCTCTTACTTAATTGACGGATAAAATGATAATTTTTATGGTTTTATTATTTATTAGTTGTTTTGTTAGATTCTATTAAGAATCTAGGTGACTTGAGGTTTTTATTCTACAAATGGTTTAGCTCCTTTTCATAATCAATATCTGATTGAGGGAGGAAGGGAAGGTGTTGTACGGGGAGGAATGGGCGATGGGTGGTACGGGATTTTGGGGGGTTCTGTTAGCCATGCGTTGTGCGTGTCCTTGACCCCCGAAACTCACCTTTCATCGTTTCCACATCGCCGCCGTGGCTGCTGCTATTGCTGTTGTTATTGTTATTGTTGTTGTTGTTGCACTTGCTATCACCTCCCCCGCCGCCACACGCCTCCGATTCACTGCAAGCGGATCCGGATCCCCCGCCCCCGCTCCCGTTCGCATTCGGACTGCCCTTCGCCGCACTGCTGCCGCCACCAAGTTGCTGCTGATAGCGGATGCGGATCTTCCGCTCGCGTCGAAATCGTTTTTGGTAGAGCACTAAAAATATAAAAACAAAAAAAATAGAAAATTTGAAAATTGTAATGTCACAAAAATGTAATACATTTACTCAAATGCATTCTTAATTTATTAAGATAATCTTAAGTCAGTATTTTGTTTTACGTTTTTGCAAGCATCATCACTTAAAACCCCAAAAATACACATTTCAACAAAACAAAAGTAACGTACTCCTTCCAAATGTACCTTAAAGGATTTCCAATAATGTTTATAATGTATTTAAAAAGCTTAAATTTGTGTTTCTTTCTTATTTTCAATTCAAAGTTTTAACTCTTTAGAGCTGTTAGGACTGCTTTAAAAATTGTAAACAATTTGTTTGTCCTCGGTTTCCTTCTTAAAATGTTTATTAGCAGACCAAACCCGGGTAGTTATAACCAAGTACGTTTTTAAAATAAGTAAGCTCTAGGATAGTAAAACATTTAGGTTAAATTTTTCAAATTCACAGATTGCTATCACTGACCCACTGAAAAAAATACCACCTTTCCGCAAATCATGATGCAAACATTAACACGAAATTCCTTCCACGGAAATGTCAGGAGATAGAACAAAATCAGCGCCCCAAGAAATGAGCAACAGCAAATACTGAGCCCACTGAGAGATAGATCGTGCGGCGATCTTGGACTGGTAACTGGTAATTTGATCGATTCAAACGATTCTGGGCCTCTTCGGTTCTGGTTTTCGATCTGGCTTTGGTTCTGGCCTTAGATCTCTGGCTCGTTGCCTGTGCCAATTCAAGTGCGCATCCGGCCGTGTGTGTGGGCGCAATTATGTTTATTGATCCTGACTTGCAATCATTCCAGATCGCGAGTCTTAGAAAAAAACACAAAAACAAACAACAAAAAAGTTGCACTCAGAAAAAAGGTCTATGGAATATACAAGTTTCATGAATAGATTCTAATCAATCTTTGTTTTCAATTATTAATAAAAAACCAACACATTTATTTTGAAAAGAAAATACAAGCTTTAATAACGTATTTGCCAATCTTTTCTAATTGAATCTTAGTTTATTTTAGGGACACAAACTAAATTTAAATTGTTCAAATACAAAATAAAAATGTTAAGGCCATATATTTGGTCTATATTGTCTAACCTATAGCAAGTATTTTACATTGCATATTTTGTATTTCTCCAAGATATACCAACATATTTTAAAATTTAAAATAGGTTTGCTGCCTTTCATGGATTTTTTTTTCAAGTGCCCCTGATCGACGATGTCGATGTGGATGGATGCGATGAAGCGTGGTGACAGCCGTTTTGAGGGTGGAGCCACAAAATCAACCTCAAATCAAATCCAAAACTGTTTCAGGCATATTGAATTTCAGCGAGGATCGGTTCATGGCATTGCCCTCCATCTGCGGCTCCATTCCATTCGATTTTCGCTATTCCGCCAGCACCCACGCTCTCCCGTTGCAAATGGCCAATTGTTGCCATGTTCTGAACTCGAAAAGTGGAAACTCTAACTCGTACATGGCTGCGATTTTTATCGCCGGCGTTATTATTAGTTGCAATTAGATGTCTATGTGCCTGTGTGGCATTTTGCATAGTTGCATGCAATTTTTTCGGTTTTAGTTTGCTGATTTATGTGCTGCTTTTCCCTCCATAATTTTCCCACAAAGCGAGGGGAAAGGAGATTAAGTTATGACCGGGCCGGTCAGTCGGTGGGCAATTATAGTCTGCCCTGGTTCCCTTTGTATTCGCATTGTAATTTTGCTGCTTTTTTTGTTTTTCTTTTTTGGGTGGAGCTCTTTTTTTTTGGGTGGCTCAATGGCGGCTTCTGAATTTGAGGGTTTCTTTTGGGCTGGATAAACTGATGTAGTTGTAAGCCTAATGAATTGCAGTTGATTGCTAAGTGGGAAACCATATATGGACCAATTTTTTGGTTATTAAGTTTACAAATTATCGAGTAAGAGCTTGTAATTCTTTCATTACCAAATTACTTACAAAACAAAGTAAAAAATAAACTCAAAAAATATCACAAAAATGTACCCACGAGGAAATCATAACAACTTATATGAGATTTTGAAATGCTTTATATAATACAAAATGTTAATAAATGAGTAAGTAAGTTACAAATAATTTGGTTTCTTTTTTAATAATTGGCTGAATGGGCTTCGTTTTCTAAACTTCCTTCAATTAGGCTTAGTTCTTCTCCATCGCTGCCTTTCGCAGAGGTAATCAACCCTTAGCCCGTGACAACCCTTTTAAGGTCTTTTCAAGAAGTCATCACAAGGAAACGCCAGAACAACAACCAATTAAAGGATTTCTGTCTTTGCAACTCAGATTCCAGCTCCCCATTCTCAACTTCAACCCACTCTCATTTTGGTTCGGCTACTTTTTGCCAATCATTCGAGTGTAACTAAATAATGAAATGATATTAAATTCATTTGAATTGTGATTTCTGTTGAAAAAGGCCTGGAGACAGAACGGCAGCCTGAGCCTTAAAACCCTTTATATTTTTTTCCCGCAACCTGGCGACGACCACCAGAGTGGAGGGGTTAAGGGGGCCCTGGAGGGGAAAAAAGGGGGGCATTCGCAGACAGTCGGCATATCAGGTGTCATTGTCATTTGAGTCAGATTGCATTAAGTGCGCCCGATTGGAGTCGGAATCGGCATAGGCAGAGCGAAGGAGCTGGCCGGGATCTGAGTATGAATCTGAATCTGGAGCTAAATGCGGACATGGACGTGGATGTGGCGCACTGTCAGGACTGATTTGCTGCACCAACTAGGGATGGATCGCCACTCACAGTGGTCTGACGCTAATATCAACCGGTTTTCGGTTAGAAAAAGTCAGAAAATCAATTTCTTTTTCTTCATAAAATATAATAGACATCATTTTAGCCAAGTTGCTTATCTATAAACATAAACATTAACCTTGAATGTTTAAAGATAAATAAACACAATAAAAAAAGTCTTATTATTTTCTAGATTTTCCTAGTACAATGATTCTTCTTTGAATTGACTTTTTTGCCCAGGCTCACCCAACTTTACTTTTGTATATATATTTTTTTCATCATTAAGATTCATTTTTATACCCGTTACTCGTAGAGTAAAAGGGTATATTGTATTCGTGCAAAAGTATGTAACAGGTAGAAGGAAGCGTTTCCGACCCTATAAAGAAATATATATTCTTGTTCAGGATCACTAGCCGAGTCGATCTAGCCATGTCCGTCTGTCCGTCTGTCCGTCTGTCTGTCTGTCCGTCTGTCCGTCCGTATGAACGCTGAGATCTCGGAAACTATAAAAGCTAGAAGATTGGCATTTTGCATGCAGATTCTAGGAGTTCCTACGCAGCGCAAGTTTGTTTCAAAAAGGTGCCACGCCCCCTCGACGCCCACAATCGCTCATATACGATTTTAAAAATTTAAATATTTCGGAAAAGTAAAAATGCAGTTTTATTGTGTTTATCAATACCTATCGAAATGTAGAAGAAATTTTCCAAATCGGACCATTCGTTAAAAAGTTATGCGTGATCAAAGTTTCTATCTCCATCTCCCTCGCACTCCCTTTACCTGAGTAACGGGTATCTGATAGTCGGGGCACCCGACTATAGGCATTTTCTCTTGTTAAAGTTAGTTTTTTAACTCTAATACTTTTTTATTTACCTCTCAATTTACGTTCATCGACGAGCTGACGTTCCAACGAATCCTTGACTTCGCGTTCCCGCAAAACATCCATCTTTAGCTCAGCTAAAATTAAATTTAAAAATAAATATTCAAATAATTAATAATTGGTATTTGCACATACAATGTTACTAAGATTAAATTACCAAAGATTTGTTATAAATTTAAACGTAAGACTTACCTTTTTCGTAGCTGATTTGCCGCTCCTGCTGCCTGGCATTATCCGCGGCCACCTTGAGCAGGCTCTGGATATTCCGGAGCAACGTTTCCGTGGAGCTGGCTGGGACCGCAGCGTGGGCATCGATTCCAAGGGGACCCAGGGCCAGACCTCCGGCCAGGGCGGCCGCATCGTTGGCCGCCAGAAGCGCCTCGTTGGGGGTCAGGGCACCACCGCCACCGGCTGGTCCATTGGCCACCGCACCACCGGCCCCTGATGCTCCATTTGCCGCCGCTGCGGCTGCCGCCAGTTGCGAGTAGTTCAAGGCTCTTTGGTGCTGAAGGGCGGCAGCGGCTGCCTCGGCCGATGAGGGGGAGCCCCTCTGATGCTGGGGCACCACACCCACACCCACCCCCACCCCCAAGTGGGACAGACCCACCGTTTGGTGGTGGTGCGAGGCGGCATGCTGGTGCAGCTGGTGGGCCGCCGCCGCTGCTGCAGCCGCTGCAGCTGCCGCCGAGCCAGTGGACAGATTATCACGTTCCGTGTCACTCAAATCTGTCAGGGAAAACAGGAATTTGGAACGTATGCATGTAGTCCAGTCAGAAGTTGTCACAAAACACAGTTATCGGTTATCGCACATTGTGCACAGCTTAATCACACATCTCTGGGGCAACAAGGGGAATCAATGTAAAGTTCACTTACCTTCATCATCTTTGGCCAGGCAGCGTTCATCGACTTCGGATTGGTTCTCGTCGCTCAGGTTCTCCTCCTCCTCCTCGTCGTCCTCCACCCCGATAATACCGCCGCCCACATGCGAGGCCACGCCCCCGCCGACACCACTGCGACTGCCCTCATCCAGACTCCGGGAACCCCCTCGTCCTGGGGATCCTGCCACCGAGTGGCAGTCACTTCGCTCGCTGCCCGCGTCACAGTTGCTTCCGCCGTGGTCCGTGTTTCCGCCGGACTTGCTCAGATTCAACACAGGACTCTGGCGCGTGGGGGAGCCTACAAAAAGTTAAACAAAATTACATGATTAAACTTACTTTTATTTTACAACACTTAATGTACATATTATGCTAGTAAAAGCTATAATTGGTTGATAATGGGCAGTTTTCAATGCCTAAGGAAAACGATTTTAAGAACTTTATAAATTCGTAAGCTTATAAATATTATAGCTTAATAAAGAAAATATGGCAAAACTTGAAATATTAAACATTTTGGGCTTCTTAGTTTAAAACAGTTTTAAAATCGTATTAATACCTACATAGTTCTAATTTTTAAGGTAAATATTTAAACATTTAAAAACTTGATACTTTTATAATTTTTGGTGTGAATAGATTTGAAAATTTGTATAGGTATATTTTAAATATATAAATAGAATTAATTTAAAATTTGTTATTTGTCTTGATCTTAAATACTCACAATTTCTGGAGCTGAGATCCCTGGGCTTGTGTTCGGCCACCATCACATTCCCGACCCGATCGACGACCGCACCACCCACGCCCATCACCTGTTGCCGCTCGTCCGTCCGCTCCTCCCGCAATCGCTCCAAATGTTTGACGATGTCCTCGTAGGCCGCCCGGCAATTCTCCCATATTCCGGATCTGGCCAAGGCGTCCATATTGGCCGCCGACATTCCGGCGTTTTGGGCAGCGGCCTTGAGCATCTGGCTTTCGGGACGGGCGTGCAATCCATGGGGCGGCATTCCCGGCGACATCAGAGCCGCCGCTCCAGGATGGTGGGCGTTCATCTGCATGAAGGCCATGTGATTGATGGGCGGTGGATTGTAGCCATTAGCCAAAAGGGGCGACTTCATATCTAGAACAAAAATAATAGAATATGGAAATATTTAATAGTTGATTCTTACATTAAATCATTGAATATATTTTAATTTGTTTTAATATAATATATAATGTAATTGATTAAGAACGTATTTGATTTTATTGTGAGCCTACAAAAATGTGTCTTTTTAATTATTTTAAAGCCCATAGAAGCATTAAAAAACCTTTTTTGGGACTTTTTTTAAATCTTTAAATGTTAAAATTGTTTTTTAATAGGCAGTCTACATAAAGTTCATAAAGCACCTTGACTCGAACACTTAAACGTTAATCAATAATTACTTCGCTTATGCCCTGAACCTATGTAAATATTTTAATTTCAGAATGCACTGGCCCGTCCTCGACAATATTTGCCTTTCATTTTGATGGCTCGCCCAACTGACACCTGTTCCTGTCTGTGTCTGCCAAATAAATATGTTTTATATATATGAACACTAATATATTAGCATGTCTATTGTCTGAGCGGCCAGACTAAACACAACAACTAAAATCACCCTAGTAGACTTATATAGATACTGATATATAGATACTTTTGTATCTGGCGTGTGTATCTACGGCTGTCATTTGTTTGCACTGGATATATACAAGCTTGTTCATGCAGTTAGACAAGTTAGTGGGCCATTAAATGCTTTAAAATTCACTAAAGTGCATACATTGTAAATTGGCAAATATTCGTTTCGCTTTGGAATGGAATTAAACGATGGTTCATATGTGAAAATGCAGTTAAAAATTTATAGAAATGCGTTGTGCACTTTTCATTAATAATGCAATATCACTCAAGTATCAACGCCCCATAATTCACTCAGGGAACCTTTTCTTTATGACCAGTAATGACGGGGCGAAAAAAGCAAACAGTTTTCAGACCCATCTTCGTTTCAGAAGGCGCCGGCGGCGCATGGTTCTAAAGAAAAAGATTTTGAGATTTCTTTCGATTGGGGCTTTTGTTGCTGTTCGGAATATCTTTCAATATTGTGCGTTTCGGACACATTAATAGAAAGAGGCGTTGGCCAAGTTGTCAGCCCAGCTCTCTCTCTCTCTCACTCTGTGGCGATCATAGAGAAATATGTAAAAATCAATTAAATATGAGTCCGCTTGTACTTATCATAATTACAGCCACAGATACAATTCGAAAATTCAGCTGAATGCGATTTCCTGTGCCAGTACAAATCACAGTGGAATTTGAGTTGATTGTGGCTCTGGCTGCCATTTATCTGTGGCTCTGGCTCTGGCTGGGAACGTAGCCAAAGTATCTGTATCTGTGGCTGTGTATCCGTTTCGTTTTTGTTCGTTTGGCAGCTGTAAGCTGTAATCAGCCAACAAGCAGCGACCACAAATCACAAATGGCGGCAGCGACGACGATCATCGATCGATTGGGGAAGCACAGAAACACAAAAAAGCACAACAGCCGCCGAACCAAACCCCGAAAGCGAGTTTTGTGGCCAATCTGGGAATGATTTCATTACCATTCGAATGCGAATTCGTGGACCCTCCGGTCATGCCACTCAATTGTGTGAGAATTGCAATTGGCAGTGGCAAGTGGGAATTTTGAGTGCACAGAAAAAATAGCCTTAGCCATTGTATTTTTTTTTTCGAATAAACTCTTATATTTTCTTTTACTTAATATTAAAAAGCAATTAAATATGACAAAATAATACTTTATTTATAAAAATTTCAATTACTGTGACATTTCAAATTGAATTGCTTGAAAAATATCCTTATTGATGCCTAATATAATACATAATGGTCACACTATTTACTTTGAAAGACCTAATTTTTATACGGTCACATATATTCTCTTCAATAAGTTATATTTTGTCCCTGGGTAAATGCAATGTTATTAAGATTACTCACCACTAATATGTCCATTTTCATAGGCATAGTCCCCGTTGTCCAGGCGATGCTTTTTCAGCTGCGGATGCTGCGATAGGTGTGTGGGCGGAAGGGAAAGCCCCACGGGTCCCCTTTTGGGCGGTCTACCCGGTCTGGAACTGCGGAATTGCAGAGAGTTACTGTTGGGTTGAGAGCAATGGACAATATCCGTGGTATCAGTATAAAAAAATGCCAAATGCCTCAGCACAGTGATCACAATTCAGCAAATTTTATGGGAAGATAGTTTGGGCAATAACATGCTAATTTCTACATTGTGCTGCTACATTTTTAAGCTGATTATTTGATTTAATTATTTTAAGTGGTATGACAAAATACAGTTGTTTGTGTTTAATTACATCTTGAGAGTTTTAAGATCGAAGTAAAAATTTTGTTAAAACGAAAAAGAAAAAAGTACAAAATTAATGAATAAATATATTCCAGTTAATAGGGTATATATAAAAAATTGTATATACACACACCGTGGTAAATATTTTAAATTGATTTAAGGCCCTCACCGTGATTTATATCCGCCAGACCATGCTGAATATGTTAAAATAATATTGTTGTAAATTCTTTAGTTTAATTTGCTTCTGTAAAAGCCGTGGATTGCCTTAACCAAAAAGAGTCTATAATTTTTTGATGGCCTGTCTCGCCATAAACGCATCCATCACGGCTTAACTATTCTGAAGAATCTTGCTGTTTAATAATTTCCCCCTCCGAAAATTCAATTTTTAAGTCGTATCCCCTGCCTCTCGCCCACAAGTTGCAATGCCTAATTAAGCTTTAACCAACTTTAGCAAGCACCCCGTTGACTTGGGACAAATAAAAAGCCAAAAACGAAAAGAACGAAAACGTGCTACCATTTTAATTATGTGCCATAAAAAAATGTACAACCCGAAACAGCAACAATAATAAAGTGAAGCCACAACGAGAGGAAGAATAAAAAGAGTTCAACTATTTTTTTTTCTAGTAATTTATACCCGCAAATGCTGCTATTTGTATATAAAATATTTAAACAAGTCTTGGGCAAATACTTGACGCAGGTTAAGCTAAATAGTTAACCAAAAAGTCATAAACAACTTGGCGCAGCGGGTGGAAGTTATGACAAACAAGAGATAAAAGCCCCAAAGAAACCTGGGGGCCGGAATCCAAAAACTGACTAACTGCAGCAAATACTACAAGGGGAGCCGGGTCTTGATCAAATAGAGCGACCCCTAGCCCACCTGTCCGGGGCCTCCAGATGGTTCCTAGCAATTAAATTATGGAATCTTCATTCTATGTTTGCCGCTTGTACACAGGTGCCCCCTTAGAAGCCAAAGACAAAGACGATGGCAAATAAACACAGGTAGCAATGATCGTGTGCACGATATGAATTACGATGCACACTCGCGTATCTACAATACATATACATATATGACGAAACTCTGAATAATTTGTAATTGTGCGTTCTTCGGATAACGATTCTTTCAAATATTTACCATTACATATTGCCACAGACAATATTTGCGGCTGGATTTTAATTGTGCTCCATTAAACGTTTAACGACAAACAAACCGGAGTTGTTTTCTTGGCCCCTGTGGGTCAAATAAAGAATACTCCTTGCCATGAATCATTCCGAGAATGAAAACAATGTTTTTTTTCAGTCGAGGGGCCAGCGAAAGTGTTTCTGGGATCTAATCGGAAGGCCGTTCCCCCGGCTATGACGTGCAAAAATCCGGGACTCGTGCGTCTGTCAGTCAAGTTGTATGAATTTATGGGAAGTGGGCTGCAGATGGAGGTTGTGCGCCCAACACTTTCATTGGAAAGTTTTCGGTTCTGAAGAGCTGACATGTTTGTCTTGTTCACAAAATTTGATTTCACTAGAATACGTCTTTTGCATTGGGTCCACATAAGATTGGATAATTGGGTTGAGGATCATGCGTAATGGTCACATGATTATGCAATATTAACCACCTTTGAAATAGGAACATACAAATAGAGTCTTTTTGAAATGGTACCAATATTAAGATTAATTTCGGATACAAACTAAAAACATTTTTAAGTTGAAATCTACATTTTCCGGCCAATTACCCTGATATTAGATGTAATTGTCAGTTTTCTCATAGCTTATAGTGCCATATAGGCATTAAAACAAATTTTCTGTTAATTTGCGTTCCAAAATGCTCAATGGTTTATACAATTTTCAACGCTTATGACCAAATTCCAATCTTTCGAGCAGACCAACTGCCATTTTACTAATTTATGCACCGTTGTCACTCGCCGCAAATGTCATTTTGCATTTTTCGCACAGCGAACAAACGTTTAGTCAGGAATAAACAACAATTTGTCAAAATAGTCGCCGTGGCCAATGCGGCCTGCCAAAGCAAGTACAACATTATAATAGCGACCGGAGGAGAGGAACCGGTTGCCAACTTTGCCGCACAAGGCTCGAACCTGTTTGCAGCTGTCTCCTCGCGTCCCCTCGACTTTCGTATATTTCAATAATCAAGGGATAGCTGAGTTGTTAATTATTGACTTGTGGCCGGGACGCTTGAGAAACAGCCGCCAAAATATGCGCCAAACTGTGCTAAATGTGCCACTCGCATAAGTTGCATAAATCGATTCGAATCTAAACGAATGGATAGTTTCCAACTGCAATTGCATTTTGGCGAAGAGGCGTTCCCGGCATTTGTCAGCGAATCCACGCTCCCTGGGCTTAACCCACTGCCCCCGGGGATTAAGTCGGGGTCCAGAAACTGGGGCTAAGCTGCAAATTGGCAAATCAATTACATTTATGGCCAAGTTGCCACCTTGTGCCGCTGCGGAGCGTGTTTGCCGGCAACTAAATCAATGCAATTCATGCAACCGACAATTAAATGTGTGCCTGCAACACAATTTCCATATTTGCAATTTCCAATGCCGAGTGCTCACAAGCACAGAATGTTAATTGAATTCATAGCCTCAAATTGATTCTCGCCCCTCGAACCGTTGCCATTTGTCTCTAAGCCGTCGAACGACAACAAATTCCCAGAAAGAAGCCGGGAAAGAATACCCCTTTGACTTGGCGCTTGAAGTTGGCTCGAATTTCTTTCGTTGTTAACAATAAATGTTATTGGAATTTGCATTGAGCCAAACAAGACAACGCCGACTTCAGTCGACTTTCGTATTCATTGTTAAATGACATGCAAATGTACGAATGACATGGCATTCGCCAAAGCGTTTTTGCAAGGGGCCAGGTCCAGACTAATTGTGGGTTATGCAGCCTGTGCTTCTCCAAATGATCAAGTGGAACATATAATGGTAGGCACTGTTAGTTAGAATTGTTAGCATAGTACAATACTAACTGGGTTTCTACAATAACTCTTTACCGAATCAAAAATTAAATTGGCATATAGGAATTAAGCGAGCCAGAAAAACTATAAGTTGTAATTTAAATACTTTCATTAGAATTTTTAATGATTAAGCCTACTGAAATTGTGAAATAACTAATATGCTATTATTTTTCTTTCTACATTTCATGGATTCACACTCGACATTATTCTATGCAAATGTTTTGCCAAGTCAAATATTCAAATAAAAATCACATGGTAATTAGCAATTTTGGGTGGCCTTCTTTCCTCCTCAATTTATAGCTGTATAATTTTCTCGAGCGACTTGCGATTTCCCCGGGACCAACAGCAACATCCACCCGATATGTGCTGTGCATTAATATTAATGCAGATTTCTTGGCAATTGTTTTTGCATACTTTGTGTTTTTTTTTCCTCACTCACTTCAATTTCAATTGGCGTGCTAATAACTCATTTAGTTCGCAACAAAAAACCGAACAACGGGCCACAAAAATGTAGTTACAAACATGCCACACCAACAATGGGTTGGATGGCTACCCAAGATCGCCCCTTACTTCCCTTTCCTCCATCCGTATCGCATCTCATGATGCTGAGAGAATACGCGCCAGACTATATATGAATACTGGGTGCAGTTTTGTTTTAGGCTCTGTAATTATTATTAAAAATAAATTGAACTATTGTTGCCTCATTTAGATTGAACAGAGAGGCGGCCACAATGTTGCTTTTGTTATTCGGTTACACTCAATTAAGTTGATTTTGCAAAATGCAAATGGCCCAAATGAAACTCACACCTCGAAAATCATAGACTCGAATTATTTTAGAAATTTAATATAATTAAATTTATTATTTTACCTCCTATCTTTCTTTGCAGCTCTTTTCCGCCTCTCATTTTGACAGCCCGAGGAGTTCGGTTGAGTTGAGTTGATCTCTTGATTGTCAGTCAGTCATTTGTGATTAGACATTCGACAGTCGCCGCTATTGTTGGATAGCATAAATTATAGTCTGTCTCTACAACAAAGCTTTGCATATGATATCCACATAATAAATCAATGTGCTGTCGTAATTTGTGTTAAGTTATTTGTAATCAATTTTAATTCTCTCCATCGCACCCCTCTGATTGCTGATTTATGGGAAAATTGTATTCGTTCTGCCATTTTGTTTGATAGTCTGTTTTTCTAAATATTAACTTGGAGTTCTTTCCAGCAATAAGACCAATAATCACATAACATAACATAATAAGACATTTATTAAATCATTTCAAGAAACGAACTATTTTTTGGTTGTTTTTATATGTGTGATTTTTAATATTTTGTTTTTTCTAATATTTAAAACAACATCTTGTCCTGATTTTTTCTAATCAGAACCTATTTTGGCATAATAGTGATTTTCTTTGAACCATCCTCTTTTTTCCTTTAAACTTTTATTTCTTATTTACCTTAGCATTCAATAAATCTTCCCTATAATTCCCACAAACTCTCCTACTCATTTAACACGTTTCCTTCCCTGCATTCTTCACTCGAACCAATTTAACAACAAATTAAACTCAAATGAAGTCAAATCAATCGATGGCTTTTCAATTCGTTTTTTTTTTGTCCAACATTTTCACTTGGCCCGAGCAATTTGCATAGTTGTGGTCTGCAAGTCCATAGCTCTGATCGGATCGGAGCGGATCGGTTAGTCTTCGGCGGAGTACGGCTTTAGTCCAATTTAGTGGAAAGGTGTGCCCACCAGCTCGGTCACAACACGTTGTTGTGGCCCATTGGAGTTTCGCCTTTGCCTCTTCGACTGTGCTGGCTTTTGGTCGATGCCGCTTAAACGCCGTTTTAGCCAAGTTAGGTGAAAAATGCCAAGAGAGAGAGAGGAGTGGAGACCAAACTGTCAACTGTGATCAAAATCAATTGTTTGCCATTTGCCAAACCAAATTGACTGAACCAACTGCGACTCACACAAAAATGCTGACAAAATTATACGAACCCATTAAATGTCAGTGTCAATAATTTTTGTAGTCATGAGCAGAGTACGTAAAAAAAAACTATATATATTTAAAAAAATCATTATTATGGTTGGCTGCCATAGGAGAAGCCCCCAACAAAGGCAAACAAATATAATAAAAAATTATTGCAACGTAAGTTTTGATTTCAACAAAAGGAGTATACAATTGGATGAGCTCAAGAGTGTTTTAGAGTGAAAATGTAAATATCTATTTTTACAACCAATTACAAGTGTAAAGTATTTTAAATTGATCAAAAAATTATATAATTCAAAATAGTAGAAAATGTAATTTGTGTGTTCTGTTGCAAGTTGGTTCTGATCTCACGTCTTAATTGAATTTATCCTTCTGAATCGAAACGCATTTTTATGAAAAAAAGTATATTTTTAGATTAGACTGTACAAAAATGTCTTTTGGACTTTCGAAATATTTCCTTTAGCACGATATCTCTAAAAATCAATCCACCTGTTCCATCTACCGTTAACACCGTTTTATGCACCGCCGAAAATTCTTATCGAATGAAAACCCTTTTTCACGCTCTATTTACAGCTTTCGTATTATTTTTTTGCACTTTTTGTCTGGCTTATCCTTTTGACTTCCGCCCTTCGAGGCTCGCCCAATTTCCGTTTTGAGTTTAATTAATTCAATAAACATATTATTTTCGCTCTAAAAACTCTCAAGTGTATCGATTCGATGCGTTTCTTTCCTTCGTAAAATAAATATATATTCAAAAAAAAACCAAAAGTAGGAGGAGAGAAATTATTGCCATAGTTTTTTTATTATACTTGTGTGTTTACCTCTCTGGTGGCTTGATCGATAGGCATCTGCAATTAAAAAGAGAAGAAGAAGAGACAAGTGAGGCAAAATTGTTAAACGTTTTGGTGTAAGCTTTAATACAAAAATACTGCAACGAAACGAAAAGAAATTGGACTACAATTCAAGGGTACAAATGCTAAAAGGGAAGTTTTCATCGATGGGCTGGCTGCATTTTGGCGGGCAAGCGGGTGTGAAAATGCACACGCCCTGTAATCCCCCCTAAAGTCCCCTTAACCCCTCACCGGCCAAACAATTTGTAATTATCCCCAGAGAGCGCTGCTGCCTTCAGCGGCTTCGCATTTCCCCTTTCGCTCTCCCAACTTGTTTCAATTTAGCGCAAAACTTTTTCAACCTAATAATAGGTTTAACCGCTTTTTTAACTGTTCCTCATGTTGGGTCTGGTTCGGTTTTTAAAACCGGGAGGTTTACTAAGTCTGGGTCTCCGTTTCTGTTCTGGTTCTCCATTGAGAAAAATATTTACAATTTTCTGTTACAACCGGCTTAAAAACATTAAATTGTCTATAACTTTAATAACCAGTATTTCCACATTAACTAAAGGGAACATATGTCATAAAGATGTTTTTACTTTAATTATAACAAGAGCTTTTTTGATTTAAGAAACGATTAATTTTGCATTTATGTAGAAGCCTCTTAATAATCAGTTTTTAATGTAAACGGAATCAAAAGTAAAAAGTGATCTTATACATAAAAGGTCAAAAATTATATCAATTTGTTTCCTGTGTACTCAGTTCTCTGCCCAAAGCGCATGTGCACTTTGGAGCACACTCCATACATGTGGCTCGGCCCTTTTCCATAATTAACTAGATGGTTTTCCATCGACTGCATTGTGGTCAGCGGCCAGTTCAACCCGTTCTTTACTGCAACCGGGAACTGTAAACAAAAACCCAGGACTCTTCACCGGCTTACCAACAAAAAAAAAACACAGAACAAAACAAAAAAAGGGATATTGTAATACAAGGTTGTAATCTTTTCGACTGTTGATGTCTCAATGCCGTGCAGTCCTGTTCGTAAATGTTTTTGGACAGCTTTCGGGCAATGGATGTTTAAATATGCATAAAATATTGGGTTTCTCTTGGGGCTCAATCGGAACATTAGTCTTTAATTAAATTTGACTTTTGAGTAAACGTTTACTTTAAGGGTATAAAAAGATTATACTTTTGAAATGTATAAGTCCAGCTGTATTAACAAACTTTAATACTAATTAATGAAATATCAGTCATCGATGACTCTTAGGAAGTCTTTGCAGCCCTTTAACGTAATATAAATTGCCTAGTTTGTTAAACTTTATGTAACCAAGGACAATGGCACTTCCTTGAAGTTTTTCGTACACTGAGGTACAATATTTATCCATGAAGTACTCTGGAACCAGTAACTCCTAGATCACCCCCCTCCAATTACAAAAAAAAAAAAAAAACCTATTTCTCGGCACTGTTTTTGCTTGTCGTTTTTTCCACTCGAACGGAAATGAGCTGACAGGGCACCGCACACGTCGATTGCAGAAAACATCGGATGGAACAGAAGGAAAAGTTGTACAAGGTGGAAAACTGTTTCACCAACTATTGTTAGAGGCGCTCAAAAGAATTACGCAGCTTTCGGATAGTTAGCAAAGGGTAACGGGGAGCGCTTTACGTTTGCATTGCGTATTTCCGCCAAATGTCATCGGAAAAGGCAAAAGGCGAAATGCGAGACGAAAGTTTTTTGATTGCCCGGGTTAATCGATATCGATGCACAAACTATTTGCATTGCGCCCATTGGGATATAAAAAGTTGAGGCGGCGGCGGGTGCAAGTTGAGTGCGTAAGTTGGCTAAAGCGGAAACAGGAAATGAGAAAATTTTGCAGAGCAAGCCCCGAACTAGAATTGCAACTAACTGGGCACATGCACTGCACAAAAATTTTAAGGTAGAACTTTAGAAGTGGAAATTTCAATTGAATTTAATTAAAAATGTTTTTCTTTTGTTTTAAATGGACTATTTGTAAAGTTGACCAGTGTGGAAAGCCTTTTTTTAAAGAATGATTTGAGCATTTAGGAGACTGTTATTTTTCCCTAATATTATGTGTGAGGGAAAATTACAAAAATAGCCTAAGAAACTAGGACTCTACTAATAAAAAAATTATACAAATTCTTACAAGTTTTTTTAACAAAAAACAACATTTTGAACGAAAACGTCCATCGAATCAAACGTTATTTGAAACTTAACCCTTGATTACAAAGCACAGATCGATGAAATTAAAAGAATGCCTTTAAATAACAAAAACCGCCCATTGCGTGTAGGACTCATGCCGTTGTTTTTTCGTTCGTACCTGGCCGTGGTGCAGTCCCTGTAGAGGACATCAAAGTCCTTGCAGCAGAGCAACTTGCAGCGATTGACGCCCGGCTGAATGGCGCCCAATCCTCGCAAAATGCGCACCTGTTCAACATTGCAGACGAGCGGTACGATGTCCAGTCGTTTTAGTTTGGTATAGACCGTATGCAGACCGCCCACCAGGTGCTTGAGGAAAAGCTCAAAAGCCTGCGGCAGGCAGAGCATGGTTTCGTTGCTAATTATGAAAGCGGCGACCTTCTGACCTCGGTACTCCACCAATTTGCACTCATTGGCACTGGGATCCGAGGTGGAGATCGGGGGCGGTGAATTGTACGACCTTGGCGGCACATGATGATGGGCGGCGGCCATCAGTTCCAAGGGGGAGGCGTGGTGCATCATCTGCAGGGAGTTAAGAAGTCCCAGCGAATGGGGCGGCAGTCCATGGGGCATTCTTGGTGGCAGGCCCGTCGGCAGTCCATTGCCCGATGGCATTCCATGTGGCGGGGGGCTCAGTTGGTGGTGTTGCTGCTGTTGCTGCTGCTGTTGCTGCTGCATCTGCTGCATCATGGAGTGGTTTAAGGAGCTCACAGGACTCACGGCACTGGGATGACGACTTGGTGAGCTGGCCGGGGAGCAACTGGACCCGCGTCCAGTGTGGGAAGTCCTGCCATTCGGGCGATCCTCGTTTGCTCCACGCGAACTGTTGCTCCCGTCGCGTCCATTGTGTTGCTGCTGCTGTTGCTGCTGTTGCTGTTGCTGCTGGGCTGCTGCTGCTGCTGCGGCGGCTGCTTGCTGCTGCTGCTGGTGGTGCATCAACATGGCGGTGGTGTTCATATTGCCTGTGGCTCTTTCAAAACCACTAATATTGTTATTTATTGCGCCCGCTTTGTTGTTGTTCTTTTCACTTTGTTCACTTGTCACAGAATCCATACTTCATCATGGCCGACACTTTTGTTTGTTTACTTTTTGACCGATTCTTTAATTGCTTTTTTTCTATCATGAAAAAAATGTAACACAAAGTTAGAGAGAAATAGAAGAGAGGAGGTGAAAGGGAGACAAATAATTAATGAACTCTTAATTCATTTTTAATTATTTAATAGGTATCTCTATGCAAATTCAAATTGAGCTTCGCTCGTTTATTCAGATCCGTGATCTAATAGCTTTAAATATTTATAAATATATTTGAATTACATTTTCATGTTTATTTATTGTACAATTTGAAATTTTAAGTTTCAAAATAATTGTTTTTATATATTTTAAAAAGATTTGTTCAATTTCCTCCTCTTAAAAATGTCTAATTTTTATATGATTGTGAAAATTTTTATTCTGAACCTTTTAACTTAATACATTTAGAAGAGATATTTTGAAAGGCTATTTTAATTTTCTGTTTCTGTTTGGGAAATTGTAAGAAAACAAATCAAGTTAAACTAATTTACGCAGGGAATTTTTTTTAGGTTATATACGATAAAATATTGTACAAAATTGTAAGAAACTTGAAAATTTTATAAATAAGTAACAAATGGTCCCTTCTTGTGAAACATGCTTGAAAAACTATCAAATTAGCTTGCGATTTTTGACATCAGAAATTATATTTCAGTGTTAAAAATTATTTTAGTAGAAACAATTTAAATTCATTTTATTTTAATCTAGATCAGAAGATATTGTTTGGATTGCACAAATGCTAAAATTGTATCTGTAATATATACATATCTCCATCTAATTCAAAGATTCAGCAAAGTTTGTTTTAATGGAACAGATATTTGTACTACCGATTTGTCAAAATCTATTTGCAGAGTTATTCAAATTATTTGATTAGGAACATACATAGAATTAAATTCTTAAGAAGAAAAACCATTTTTTAAATATTTTTGAGAAACTTTACTGCCGATTTGCATAAATTTACCTATTGTCAGCCCTATTTGAATGATTCGATAAAGAACATAGATTTACCTTTAAGGAGGTCTAAAAGTAATTCTAAATCTCAAACGCACTGACACAAGACACCCGCGCACTTTGTTTATTTGAGATTTTCACTTTGAATTTCGACGTGAAATATATGTATTTTTTCAATATTTTGATTTATATTCCGAATGCCCGAAATATCGAGTGTTCAAATAACCGTTTTTCGTACTGGAATTTTGGAAACGGAGCGGTGTCCGCTTTCGAGTACCGTACCGACGGATTGTCACTGAGAGATTGAGAGATTGAGAGATGCCAGCTACTTCGCTGCGACGACTGCGTTGGCGTCGCTGCCTCTGCTTCTGGTTCCTCCTCCCCCTCTCTTTCGCGAATTGGAGAAATCAACGAAACGAATTGCATTCGAATAGGAATCGACTGAGAGCGGGATGGCAGGAGGCGGCAAGCAAGAAAGTGCGAGCGAAAGGGCACGATCGAGTGCTATTTTTTTAGCCCACCCACACACACGAAGAGCTACCGTTATGTACTGGGAGAAATGCGCGCGCAAAAGTTTTATTGCATTACCTTCGCTTGCGAATGACAAATTCGTAATGAAAGGCGAGTTTCGATTCAATTCGTTTCGGATTTTCGTAGCAGCGACGCCGGCTGCGCAGCAGCAGATGGCGTATATGTATCTGTGAGAGCGAGCTGGGCTGGTGTATCTGTATCTGTATATGCGATTGTGCAAAACCAGAATACGAATACGAATACGAATACGAGTTGCGTTTTACGAATGTCTGTGGCACGTCTCGCATTACACCAATACCAGGCTAAAAAGGGGAGTGGTATGTGCGATTGATCGCTGTGTTTGTATTTCTGTGTGCAACCCCGAAAAATTCAATGACAAACGTAAATCGCTCTCTATCTCTCGCTCTCTCTTTCGTATTTGTTTTATTTATTTTTTCAATTCATTTGTGCGAGTTCTTCAAACCCGCCCTCTCTCTCTCACTCCCCCGAAAAAAAAACTTTTTTCATTTCAATTTCATTTCGTTTCAACTTAGGCCCTCTCTCTCATACTCTCTCGCTATCTCTGTCGCACGCGCTCAGGTGGGCTGCAACCAATAAACATGAGCGAGTGAGAGCGCATCATATTTGCATAGCCAGTTGTATATGTTTGCGCTCTCGCTCACTCCCATGGCCGACGCCTTATATAAACAAATGACAATTGTTTTGGCATTTTCTGATGCAAAGTAAATTAAAACAAATGCATTGCCAGAAAGAAAAGTACAAAAAAATTGCTTTTACTTGGAGTTTGCGCAGCTGTCTTTGACAAAAAGCATTTTAATTTCAATTAAAAAAGTAAATGACAAACTTTCGACGAATTATACTTTTCGGGGCAGTGTTGCTGTCTCTTTCTGGCCCAAGCTTTGATTTTTTTGTCAACCGTTTTCCGTTTCCCATTCGTTTCCATTCGAGTCCCGTTTATTTGTATTTCTTTTTGTGTTTCTGATTCGGAAGAGTACGGCACTATCGCAGGCCATCTCTTTTTCACTTGGGTAAAATGCGATAATGGGGTTTTTTTTCGCCTGGGGGCGTTCGTTTTTCGTTTTTCGGCTGCTTATAAATAGCATTGCTTATAAATTCTGGTCTCGCACCTTTGCCACCTCTATATGTTTATGTACAATGTATCCGAGCGCTCGGTCATTTTTCTATTATTTGTCTTCGTTTCGCCTTCTGCGATTCTTCTCCATAACGATTTCCATTCCGTCGCCGAACCAATCGCATTCCGTTCTCTCCATTTGTTTCGAGAGAGTTCCGTATATATCTTTCTATATGGCAATGGAATACATCTTTATGTATTGTGTTTGCACATGACGTATGGATTTTTCTTATTCGTTTCGTTTGGGGTTTTTCTTTTGTGGATTTCCTCTGCTTCTGTCTTTTAGATGACAGTTACCATTTGATATTAAATTGACTGCAAACATGCAGTTCCCAGACCTATCTTAGAATTATTTGTGCCGTCTGGCTAATCGCGTCCTCAAAGCTAATCTTACTAATCAATAATGTTTGGCATTGTTCATAAATAAAATATATTGTACCGATAAACATTATTTTATTTTAACTTTTTGACAAACATTGTTAAAAATAAAAACAACTCAATCCAATAAAAAATACTTTTTTTATTCTTGTCGTTAGGCATAACAGTAAAATATCATTTTTTTTATAGATATTTATTTATAAAATAAGTTCTTTTGATTTCTAATGCTACAAAGAAATCTTTTTGTAAATGCTTTAGTCAGGTATGTTGTAGGATGTAATGAGCAGTAAAGGATTCAGAATTTGATTATGGGAATGTTTGTAGAAAAAATTTATGCTTCCACCCTTTTTTAATATAACATTTTGTATAATTGTAAGCTTTAAAACCCCAGTGGATCAGAAACAGTTGATTATTTGTCAAACACGAATTACTTTCTAATGCTAAAGCCAAATATTTTATGATATGCTTTAGACACACACTTAGTATTATGTAGCTACCACTAGCAGATCTATTATTCATTTGTAGGGGGGTTAAAAAATAAATGTTAATTTCTTAATAAACCGTTTTCTATATTTGCCACTGTATATTCCAAAATGTAATAAAACAGTTTAAATCATTGAACGATCATTGAATCATGTTGTTTTAAAATAAATTTATGTGTTTCTAGTATTTGAAAATTCTACTTAAAAAAATAATACTTTATAGAAAACCATTGTTTAAGGAAATACTCAATTAAATGGATTATAACTATTCCTAATCCTATTCAAATTTAATTAACGCGCCATAATTGTACAACAAACTGCTTATAAACTGCTTTCAATCGGTCAGCATTTGTCAGTGAGCAGCATAGAAATCAGCTGTCGTCTGTGAGAAATCGATTCCTAGACGCACACACCAACAACAAGTTCATTTACCATCTGGCAACTCTTAAATTACACTCTTTATTATAAGTCGTAAGCTGTTTAAACTGTAACGTAAATTTAAAAAGCTATTAACAAATTAAATTATTTATCACTGCACAGTTCCAAGTGCCTAGCATTAAATGTACTTTTCTTCCCCCAAAAAACGAATGGATAAACAGGAAGATCTTCAGGTGGTAGCCAGCTATATAATGACAAGATTCCTGTTATATATACTACTGACTATGGTCAACCTATTATACCTACATCCCTGAAATAATGGGTCCCAACCCTTTGAACGCGGAAACTGCCAGCTGTGGTAAAAAATACGTTAATAAGTTATATAGTTATTTTAATATTATTTAACGTATCAAAACAACTATGAATGTATAATAATGTTATGATTTTATTTCATTATTTTTGGATATGCTATTAGGTACTTCAACTAGGACAGATAATGATCGGATAGTTATGATATGAAGATCAAATGTAATTCATAAATAAAACAGTTCAAGTTTCGCATCCATTGGCTAACAATGAAATGGTAATCATTTTATAAACGGTTTTTCAGTTATTTCTTACAAAATTCAAGTAGTTACCAAATGAGTGTAATGGATTAAGTCTTAGCTATAGACGTAGCAAAGGCAGCAACCGTAATTTGTGGTGGCACATGAGTTGGCAAATAATAGCTGATTCCCTTACAGAAAAGCGAGTATTTGAAAAACGTCTTAACAAATTAATCAGCATTGTTAAAAACACTAATGTATACAAATAAGTAGAGATGAATTTTGAAGTTTTCAAATTAATAATAAATATAGAAGAAAAAATTGCAAGCTATATGCATAACAAAAAATAAAAACTTTTAAGTTCATTTAATCAATTTGAATTTTAATCCTTGATGGGACTACAATTTAGCAAACTCGGTACATTGAAACGTAGGGTACTTATAAAAAGCTTAAAAAATTGATAATATACATTTTTTTACTAAAATACTTCTCCACTAAGGTTTTCATGTTTATGTTCTTGGTATCAAAATAGCTATATTTGTTAACGGCTAAAACGACAACTTATTTCGGATGGAAATGGTTTATTTAGACATTCAAGTTTCGGTCACACTTTTTCCTTTTCCGTATGTTTCCCTCCGCATCGCACGGCACGCTTTTTTTCGTCTGTTCGGGTCGTTTGGCTATTCGAAAGAAAAATTTCAAAATTAACAACTAATTGGCCAGCAACGTGCAACTAAATCGGAAGCGAAGGCGGTAACAAATCAAAAGAAACAGCCCGTGAAGAAAGTGCCAGAAGTCCGGGAGTTTTTATCGCAGCGCGCGTGTGACACACACATTCACACCGATTGACGCAAAAGCGAAACCACTGTGAAAAAAAAGGAATTGACAAATAACAACGTTTGCCAAGCACTGGACTCTGATCATTGTTTTTGTTCTTTTGGAATTTGCCACGCATGGACGGCGAAGTCATTGAAATAAGCGATAGCGAACGCGAGGAAACCTCATCGAATTCCGAGATGGACGTTGAGTTAACCGTGGAGACGACAGTGGACGCCAACGTCGCTGCGGCAGAGGAAATTGTTCCCAAGGACGCGGCAACGTAAGTAAAAAAAAACACGCGAAATTCTACAGTTCCTGCTAAACCAACGATAACAGTTCACCTGAAAATGTGCCTTAGAAATGACTCTAAAACTGTCGCTATGTTTATACGAGCTTCTACTTTTTTATGAATTTTAGTATTCTTAAAGTTGCTAAATGTTTCAGCATCGGTCAAACTGCAGTCAAAATTCAGTAAAAACCTAACCTAAGGTACAGCAATACAATATATCGATCCATATAAACCGGTCAAATAATTGTAGCCTTAACAATAGGTTTTAATTAGTTATAAACGTATAAACGTAGAAAGAACTGTTTTAAGTTTACAACTAATAGTTCTGTGACTTGAAAACTGAGCAATTACAATCAATTCCAAACTGTGTGATAACAGCAAGGTGTTAAAGTATGTGTTTTATGTAATCTATTGCCCGGGGTCTCTCTATCACTATCCCACTCACTCGCCCAGCCCCCCTCACCTCCTTGTCGCACCTATTTGACATGGTCATGGGCAGCAGCCAAACGTAGCAAATAAATATAGAAAAGCAGATACAAAACGTCAGCGACGCCAACGCACACGCCCTGCAGTTACAGTAAAGCTTCCTAAACACGAAGCGACGTATGACAAATTTAGGCTTTACATTTTATTTCTAAATAAAATATATTAAAAATTTACCAGTTTCAAATTGTTCTTTTTCTTTTGTATGGAAATACAGCATTGATTTACCGCGTTTTAAGTTTAGAGTTTTATGATAAAAAATTTCCAATTTCCTTTAACTAAAAATTTCCAACGGCAAAGAAATTATTGAAAGAACAATTTAACTGACAATAAGACATGGTTGAGTTAGGAAGGCCTGACTGTAATTTCTTTGTTGTTGCTAGGTGCGCTTTGTTTAGTTCTTGTTGGAAACTGGTTTTACTTTCTGCTTACCGCCCAATGTTTTTGAATGCCTCTGTGTGTGTGGGCACGTTAAATTTTAAAATTCAAGACTGTTTGATTTCACAAGCCTGAACTTACGACACAGTTTTAGAACCACTGTCAGCTGGAAATTAAGAAAGAGTTAAAGGAAAAATAAATTTAAAGGCATAAAATTTTAAAGAAAAACTTGAAATTGCACCAAACGATTTAAAAAATGTTTTTAATAAGATGAGTATTTATTTTTAGTGCAACCGTTATGTTTTTGCCCCTCCAACATTAAACATTTAAATTGCACACATATTTGCCAATTTGCCAACATAAACAGTTATAAATTCGTCTTCGCCTCGCTTCATTTGTTTTTATTTTCACTTCCCGTTGTTTCCACACAAAAGCTTCTAGTAAAACCATAACAACCAAATTAGAACTGCTATTTGCATTCAATAAAATGCAATTTTATTTCCTTGTTTTGGGTAATCGAAGTTGACACTAAAACGTAATTTGTGTGTGGCTATAAAAGTATTATATGTATATATTTGGAAAAACAAGTTTATTTTTGTTGTTCAAACGTTTTGATATATTTTGTACAATTGTTTTTGTGTTTATTACGTTGTTTCCGCTAGGATTTGCGTCACTTGATGATAGTTACCGTGAGTAATCGAAATAATACAAAACAAAATCTATTGTGGATAGATAAGATTTGCATGGACAGTCAGGTGATTGATTATATTAACCCAGAGATTCAAGTGAAGAACTGACCCGATCAACTCTCAAAGTCAAGTACAGTCATCGCCAAAACGCAGAAACAAAGACAATGCCAAAAGTTTGGGGCAGCCTACACACGCTACCGAAAAAGTTGTCCAAAAAACCTAATGTGAATGAACCCAAGCGCAAACAAATTCGCTCTTGCCTTTCAGGCCTTCATAATTTTTCTAATTTCCATTAGTAATTTTGTTTCGCCTTTTAGGGTTCAAGGACGGGGGAAAAAAAAGGCGGAAAAATTTCTCTTGTCTGGCGAGACTGACTCATCCTCACGGAAAAAAGACGTTTGTTATGATTTTTGTTGTTTGCACTTACTTGGAAACTTGATGATGACGATGGGAAGAGCGGATGATGAGGGAACCCGTTTGCACTATGAGTCAACCTGTTGATAAATTAGAAATGCCGACCTGATAAATGGGGGAATTTTCAGTTTATTTGCAGGCAGAGGTTACAGCATCATTTTATTGATTTTATTCGCCATGGAAAAGAAAGGAAGGCAGTTGTTTCATATTTTTAGACACTGGTTCGACATTTTGGCGCTGTCAAGTTCAAGGTCGTTTGGGTGTGGCCAATAACGGTCAAAGGGTGAACATTTGTATGTAATCTATAACAGAATAATTATAAAAAAAAATGTTTTTGACACAATTTAGAAATTCACAGAAACAAATATTAAATGCATTTTCTTTAACGTAATACCACTTTTCGAATCTGTTTTTAGAAATTAACTCCAGATTGTAATGTTCCTTTGCTATTGTTGGCTTACTGTGATATTTTTTACCAACTTTTATGACCATGAGCAGTAACAATCATTAAAGCAACAATTCTGCAATCAATCAGCCCACACCCCACGTTTCAAAATGTCAAGCTTTTAAAGTCCCTCAACAACCTTCAACTCTTGGTTAACCAAAGTTTATTACGGTTACGCTCAGTCGATATAAGATTTATTCTCTCGTGCTCTCTTTATTCGACTTAATTTCGTGATCTCGCGCTCTTACTTTTTTCGTGTTTTGTGGTTTTTGACAATTTGATTTGATCCCAGTGCCAAATTTACTTTGAGGTATTTTTCATACTCGTATTTTTTATTTTGCTTTAAACTTACAATGGCTCTTGTCTGTTCTAAGAAAAATTGTACTCTTGCGTCTTCAACTAAAGACCCTTTTATTTTTTGCTGGCTCTGCGATTCGATGATGCACGTTAAATGTGCAGGATTTACTGGCAGAGTCAAAGATTTCATTGATCTTAATTCTGGTCTCATGTGGTCATGTGGGTCCTGCAAGGAAATGGTTGTTGAGATGAGCGGCTTTATAAAGCAGACTCGAGACAGCCTATTGAATATCTCAGGAGCTTTTAAACAACTCAATAAGGGGTTCAATTCCGTCTGTGCCCAGTTTAATAATAAGAAATTATTAACCGAGTCGCCTAAACTAAAAAAAGCCAGTTTAACCGCCGTTAATATGATTGTGGAATCCACCCCAAATCCGAACTTGGTAGCAGCAGTTTCTGTTGACACAGGGGTAAATGAACCAACTGTGCCTATGGATACAGCTAGTTCGGGTGGTACCTCTGTTTCCAGAATAAAAGCTACAGTACTGGCTAAGTCAAAGAATTCGTTGCCGACCGTACCTACAGGTACAGTAGACACCGTCCCTGGTTCTCAGCCCAGTGTGGTTCAGACTGCTGGTGGGGGCCGTAAGAAACTTTCAGTTGTTCCACAAAGGAAGCAATTATTTGTTTCTAGATTCACCCCAGATACCACATCTGAGGATGTTTTGGAATTTATACGTGAAAAATTCCCATCCGAGGATATTGCAGTTGAACAATTTCGATTTTCTTACGCTCGTAGGATATCGTCTTTTAAAATATTTGCTCCCCTGATGTGTTTAATGTGCTACTTTCTGAAAGTTTTTGGCTTAATGATGATTTAGTAATTAAAGAATTTGTTCCAAATAAACCGAGAACAAATAACAGGCCTTCCACTGTGCCAAAAAACTAAATAGTTTATTCTTGGCGTATCAAAATGTTAGGGGACTAAATATGAAGCTACACAAGCTTTATGCCGACTCCTCTGCATTCACCGAAGATATTTTGGCTTTTACGGAAACTTGGTTAAAACCAGAAATATCTGACTCGGAAGTTCTGTCAAATAACTTTAATACTTATAGGACCGATCGCTCCTCACGTAGGGGGGCGGTGTACTGATTGCTGTTACCTCTAGCCTAACATCCGAAAGAATTCTCACTCATATCCCAAACGAAATTGAATTTGTAAGTGTGAAAGTTTCTTTACAATCTTTATCTATTTTTGTTACATGTTCCTATATTCCACCTGGCTCTGATCTAGTAATTTATGAGCACCATCTGTCCGCAATAAAATCCGTACTATCCCTGCTTTCTAACAGAGACCTTTTGATTGTTTTGGGTGACTTTAATCTACCTGATATTTCTTGGTCTCCTCCCACTGACTCACTTGTCGCTATACCTTTATCCGCCCATGATTTTGTAGATGGCCTTTTAGAATTATCGTTACAGCAAGTAAGCTTTATACGAAATTCTTTAAATAGACAATTAGATCTTGTGTTTGTTTCAGACCCGTCCGAGGTCACGGTATGTAGAATTGACGCTCTTGTTGTACCTGAAGACCGATATCATCCAACAATGGAATTGACAATTTGCCTCCCCTGCTCTGATACCCTCTCTCCTTTAGTACCCCCAACTAAAATGAGATGTTTTCGTAAATGTGACTATAATAAACTTAACGATATGATTTCTCATTATAATTGGACAGACTTGTACAATTGTACAGATATTGAAAGTGCCACTGAACTATTCTATATAGCGTTAAATACTTTTTTTAATGAATGCGTTCCTGATAGGTTTCCTTTAAACCTAAACAGGCCTCCTTGGTTTACCAATGCGCTTCAAAGACTTAAAAACCTTAAAACTAATACTTATAAAAAGTATAAAAAATCGGGTAAGCCATCAGATTTTTCGAAATATGTAGTGGCTCGATCGGATTTTAATGTTCTCAACAGTCATTGCTATTCTATGTATCTAAATCGATGTAAATTTGAATTTTCAAATGATCCGAAACAGTTTTTCAGCTTTGTTAATGCCAAGCGTAAGTCATCGGCATTGCCTTCATCGGTACGTCTAAACTCAATGGAGGCATCGACGGATTCTGACATTGCTGATTTATTTGCTGAGTTTTTCCAAACCACTTATAGTTCGACAGCTTGGTCAAATTCTAACTACCCTAATCCCTTAAATAGGGCAAATTGTATTTTTTCCCCTTTAATTACTGAAAACTCTCTCTTAATAGATTTAGAAACAACAACGCCGACTTATTCTCCCGGTCCAGATGGACTTCCTGGATGTGTGCTCAAGTTTTGTGCGTCAACCATTTGTAAACCGATTCTTAAACTTTTTAATTTGTCTATTTCATCATCAGTTTTTCCTACTATCTGGAAGGACTCTTTTATTATTCCACTTCATAAAAAAGGGTGCGAAGGCTGATGCCAAGAATTATAGAGGTATTTCTAAATTGTCGGCAATTCCTAAAGCATTTGAACGTATTATCACTTCTCATTTGCAACATTTATGTTCCTCGCTTATATCACCGTGTCAGCATGGTTTTGTTAAGCGAAGATCGACCACCACCAACCTTCTTGAATTGTCATCTATTGTAATAAATGGATTTCAGAAAAAAATGCAGACTGACGTTATATATACAGATTTTAGTAAGGCTTTTGACTCCGTCAACCACTCTCTTCTCTTATTCAAATTAGATCTGCTTGGGTTTCCTGGTAATCTATTAACTTGGATTTCAAGTTACTTGAATGGTAGGACTCAGAGGGTTATATTCAAGAATTCTGTTTCAAAATTGATCTACGTGACATCTGGAGTCCCTCAGGGAAGTCATCTGGGCCCTTTGCTGTTTACTTTGTTTATCAACGATCTTCCCTCTATCATAACACATTCTCGTGTTCTAATGTATGCTGATGATGTTAAGCTTTGTTTATCATATAATGATATAGCGTCGGGATTTAACTTACAGTCAGATATTGATTGTTTTCATGAATGGTGTGAGTACAACCTTTTAAAGTTGAACTACCTTAAATGCAATGTCATGACTTTTTATAGGGGTACTCCTACGTTTATTAGTTATTTTCTTGAAAATACGTCACTCGACCGTATATATTCAGTTAACGATTTAGGTGTTCTTCTTGACCCTAAACTTAAATTTGACTGCCACATAATGTCCACTGTTAATAAAGCCATGAGTGTTCTTGGCTTTATAAAGCGTTGGTCAAAAGAATTTGATGACCCTTATACGACCAAATTATTATTTACCTCACTTGTCCGTCCTATTTTGGAATATTGTTCGTCGGTTTGGAGTCCACAATATCAAGTGCACATTGACCGTATTGAGTCGGTACAAAAAAATTTCTTCTTTTTGCCCTTCGTAGTTTGAACTGGGATCAAAACGTAAGGCTACCTTCCTACCAGAGTAGATTACTGTTGCTTAATTTACCTACACTTGTAAATCGTAGAAAAATGCTTGGTACTATTTTTATGCATAATCTTATAAGAGGTGATATTGATTCTGCAGAACTTGTAAACCGCCTAACTTTCAATGTTCCTGTTAGACTAACACGCAATTATATCCCACCAAATTTGCCACGATGTTCATCAAATTTTTGTCTGCACGAGCCCTTTCGCGTTCTATGTAATACTTATAACAACCTTTATCATCTAATCTGCATTTCCACTTCTATCCCGTTACTAAAAACTAATATTTTAACTCATTTGCTTTTCTCTTAATTGTGCCTTTTATTTTCACTTGTGTCTTGTCTCTATTTAATTTATGTATTTTCCTCGCGAACTCGCATTTTTTGCCCAAATTGATAATAGGGCCCGCGCGTAACAAGCACGTGCTTGGTGTCGTTGGGCCACTTGTTTGTACTGCTCGTAGTGCATCAACGTCCATCAGATATAACCAAAGTCGATACATTTTCGTCTGTATTAGTTGGTCAAATACAGTTTGAGCGTTTAGTGATTATAATAAAACATTATCGCATTCATTACAGCATATAAGTAAAGTTTGCGTTGTATAGCTGATAAGAAAATCGTGAACATAGCTGATTAAGATTACTTTAGGTCAGTTTTAGAATTGCTTTTAAAATCACAGCTCAAGGTTGAAATAAGGTAAACAAAAATATAATCATAAAAACCTTAGTAAAACTTTATCAGCTGTTTGCTTTATTTATATTTTTCAGAAGTATTTAAACAATACTATTCTTAAAGCCCAAAAAAGTTCCTTGTATTACATAGAAACTTTTGGTGTATTCAACTTATCTTAAAGCACAGTTTGGCCAGCACTTTGCTCTATTTATTGGCGATCAACAAAGTTGCTAATGCAGACGTCGTCAACCTAGTTTCGACCAAAATTCGTTTTGCGCTTACTTTTTCTTCTATTTTCAATGTTGCCATTGCTTTGGCTAAACTTTTGGCCAACTATAACTTCGGGCAATTAGCCTCCAACTACGAAAATCTCGAAAACTTACTGCTCGACTCCAGTAAAAGTGGGTCAATTAAATTATCGATTCGACACGAGCCTAGAAAAAAACACAATAGACGAAAAAAAAATATAAAACTTGGAAGCATGGGCAAAACTATTTAATGCTTTTCAACATTAAAGATCTTGATAGTTACGGAGAAGCTTTAAGCGGATGTTGTGGGTTTTTGTGAATTGGCAGACACTTAAAGACAGAATAGCTCAAAATTACGTAATGCTCAACTTGTGGGGGCCAGCGCGAATTAAACTTTTTTGGTCAGGTAATTTTTCAATTCAATTTAAGATTCTACAATGGATTTTGAATGCCTCGAGAAGTGTGTTAATGTTTAAAATGGCAAATGGCATTACGTTTAAATGATGAGGCAAGGCCAGTGTGGATTAAGATAGCACGTAAATGAATCCAAGGGATACAAATGTGAGAAAAAAAAATGTTTGTAAATAAAAATGTATAGATGGGTTTAGTTAGATTTTTTTATTTTATTTATATTATTCTAACTGAATTCTATTTTGCTTATTATTTTGAAAACGCTGCCTTTAGCTTCTTATGATTATTACTGAACACGGTTACTCCTCTAATTGCCACTCAAGTCTTATCATACGTAAACATTAAGTTAAATGCATTAGAAAATTGCTCAATTTCCCCCGGCAGAAAGAAAAAAAACCCGATTTTTCGTAGATCTTGTCAAAAAGCCTAGGCAGCTGTCATCTGCTACCCATGAGAGTCTCTTGTGTTGTCTTGCCTTATCTGTCTGGATCGAATCTGGAAGCCAGTTTAGCCAGTCTGCCGCCTCTAACGACTTGAAAGCTTGGTTTTACACAGAGGTTCACAAGAAGAAAATGGTAAAAATAACAATCGTGAAAATTCATACTTTAGTGTTTGTGTAGCCTTTCTGAAAATCGATGTTATTAATTAGTAACGTATAATATTTAAAAAATAAATAAGTATCGGATAATCTTTAATCTAATATGTCTCTGTTATAAAATTCAAGCTAAATATAATTTGTTGCAGTGGAGCAACAGAGAGTGCATGTGGGGAAAATTACATTTCCATTTTCAGTTTCAAACTGTAGGTGTTGGCAGCTTGTAAATAAGCATTTAACTAGATGGCGCCATTACAGTTTGAAAGTTATTGCAAAGTTTACCATTTAAATTTACAGTTTGATGGTAGCTTGACTAACCCATTATCTTTTGCGGCTTCGTTATCTTAGTTAATTCGAAAATTTGTTGTTATTTCTCTGGAAATTTTGAAGCTTTTGTTTTTTTTTTTTTGTTGATTATTTTTCTTTTGTTTTTTCGCATTCATTATGGCAATGGTGGTTTTAATTGCTTTGTTCGTTTGTGGCTGCACTTTCACTTGGCGTCGGTTGCCAAGTTTTCGTTTTTGCTGGTTTCAATTGCAATCGCAATGCAACTCACTTGTTGCAGTGGTATGTGCACTAAATTGCAACTGGATCTGACCCAATTTGATAGTGAACTGGAACAGGTTGGCCATATTTTACGGTTTCATTTTGCATTCTCACATTCTCAAAATTATTTGACCTTTTTGTCAGAGCTACAACTTTCTTCCTGTCTCATGTTGTTCTCCAGTTTTGATGCCTTCCCATTTTTGGTTTTATTAAAAAACATTAATTAAAGGCTGACAGCCAGCAGAAATCTTGTTCATGTCTCATTCAAAATCCCCGACACGCCTTTACTTTGCGAGCTATATGGTAGATATATATGGTCTTTATAGATTTTTATATTTATTAACTTGTGTTTTCTTAAGCAACGGGAAGCGATATTGTTGAGAGAAGGGGCGTTTAAAAAATGTTTACCAGAAACAAAGCAACATGAGGAAGTCAAGGAAAGTGAGAGTGCAATAACTTTTCAAAAATTTTGAGAAAGAGTTTTAAAAAAGAAAATTGTGGGATAATGAACTTTGTTTTAAAATCCAAGAACTATTAAAAAATCCTTAAAATCGTTCCATTAACAAAGTCCTTTTTGTTTAAACTAAAAACAAATATAACATAATTTGAATTTCCTTAAACATTTTGAATTTTATTTTATGATTGGCTTTCATATAATGGTTGTCAGTATTGTTTTATGATATTTATTAATTATAATTTATACGTAAATTCTTATTATTGTGTTCCAAAATCACCTTACCGACGGAAAATATATATATGAACATGTCCAAATTTTTAATGAATGTAGTACAAATTAATTTAAAAAATAAGTACATTTATATTTGCTAAAATATATTATTCTGTGCATTTATTATTTTTTTTAATTGAGCCTAATTAAATTTGTTCGGTTCACACAAGCATAATTCCCCTTTAATTATCATGTTGCTATATTTTGATGTCGCTTACATTTCTCCCTTTGCTGGTTGCTCTTCCTCTCTCGACTCTCTCCGCGTCAGCTGTTGGGCTGCGTTGCAGTCGCTGCCGGCAGAGGGGATCATCGAGGGGATCGGCGCTCTGCCCACTCAGTCGCGAATTGCAGCAGTGCGTCGATCGACGTCGTTTTCCGCGCTCGTCGCGAAAATTGTGAAAAGCGTGGTAAAGGGAAAATTATAAAATATATAAATACACGAAACTCCTAAGAATTTTCGCTTTGAGTTGTTTGTCTTCTCTACGTTGTCAAAAATCGAAAAATTTCCGTTGTCAATAATACGATCAAATTAAGCCGAATTATTTGTGATGAGCAAAAAAGTGTCTTAAATCGGATTCGAATTATCAGCCCGAACTAAACAGAGCGGGAGTGAGAAGAAAAAGCTTTAATCTTTATGCTCAATAAAAGTCCACTCAAACCAGACGGAAAAGCCAACTACATCTATATAAATCCCCAAATATCCGGGCATCGAGCTGAATAAAATGTTGTAGTAAGTTTTTCAGGGGTTTCTTTTTTTGCACGTCGAACTCGATTAAATGTTAACTAAAACAGAATCCAAAGTGCAGAAGGAACCAGAAATAAAATATCATAAACCTATATAACCACACTCCTGCGGTCAACACAATAGGAGTGTGATCAACAAGGGATTATATTTTAAATTCCCTTAAATATCTGAACCACAAAATGAAGAAATCCTTTTAAAAATGTCTAGCTCTTTTGGTTATTTATATAAATGTATAAATTACGTTTTCATTTAATTCATTGACATATATTTTTGAAGAACAATTAACTTGTTAAAATAGCATTTTTCGGTATAAAATTAAAATATATTAAAAAAATAGTGAGAAATTGTATTGAAACCACATAGAGGTAACCGCAACTGTAAGCACATTTTTACTCGAATCGGTTGCGTCTATATATATTGTTTGTGTTTGGGTGTCGTCTGGTGTATTTTTGCATATTCATTTATCCCGGTCTCTCAGTCGCCACGTGTAAAGGCGTTGAAATTGAAAATCAATTGATACAATCAAACCTTAAAATGGATTGAATAATACTATTGATGAGTGAGTTACACAGCTAAAACTAAAAAATACTACTAAGGTATGTTAGTTAAACAAACGACCACAAAGCCTTCATCAATTTCTAAGAACGATAAGAAATGGGTACAAAAATAGATATAATTTTCTAAAGAAAAACGAATAATATTATCAATATTATTTAACAGTCACAAATAGAACTGACAGACATGTCGATAAGTGTTTATTTAATCAATTAATCAATAAATAATATGTTAATGTGTTTCCCAGATGTCTGGTGAAATCAGCGGAAGTAGAAGTTCGATAGTTCAGTTCAATTTATTAAACAAATTTGTATTTCTATTTTGTGATTTTAATTTAATCCAAGTACCCAGTTTCACATAGTGAACAGCCAGTGAAAGACATTTTACTTACCAAGAAACAAATGTATTTGTTAATGAGCAACAATTTTCTATCTAGGCCCAAAATGACTCAACTCACTACTTTGACTTTTCTGCCAGCCTTTGCCCTTCACACACTTTTCTTGTCGAACCCACAGCAAAGAGCATTGACCAATCTGATCAAGGCAAAAAAGAAAATAGCACCAATATACTCAGAGAAAATAACCTTAATAAATATAAATAGAATACAAATTTTCAGAAATTTAAAAATCACCTATCAAAAGAAGTTGCTTCAATATTCTACAGAGTTTTGTTATTAATAATACATTATTTATTCAGATAATATTAAAAGAAATGTTTCCAAGAAATTGAATAAGTAATGATATTTATTTCTCTGTGTTGAAACAAAAGGCACCCGGCGAAAGAAATATCTTTTAAACAGTTCTCAATCTCTTTAAAATGTGAGAGCCCAACTGGGCTGCCAAATGCAATGGCTCTCGACCATTTTCCCCTCTGGTTTTCGATCCTTTCGCCTAGGAGAGCATTTAGGGGGTCTCTTTTGGGTCTCTTGGCACATGTGTTGGCCCCAACTTTTTGGGTAGCAAAGCTTTGGCATATGGCACATTGAGGTCGCCGGCGCAAATTCTTATCCAAAAAAAAAAAAGAAATACAAAAAAAACTGCAGCATGGGGAAAATATGTACAATGCATTGCTACCGCACTATAATTTTGGTTTTTGTGTTGTCTTTTAGCTTTCTGCTATTTTTTTTTCGTGCTGGGTGTGTCGTTTATTGCTCCGACATAAATGTTTTTATGCCCCGCCATTGTTGTTGGCATATCTGCTGCTCATGTTGCTGTTGCAGTTGCAATTTTTGTTGCAGTTGCTCTTACTGTGGGCGTGCAGATTGCGTTTTAAATTGCAGTAGCATTAAATTTTGCATGCATTTTATTGCAGCTACAGACAAACAAATGACTCACATGGGTAACCCGATCCGGTCCCAGTCCGAAAACTCTGTCCCAAAATGCATGTCCAGTCAAGAATTATAGTCCAGTGCCGTATGGAGAGCTCCTGTCTGTGAATGCCGACACTTCCTCCTGGGATAGTTAAAATTATATGTTTGGCGACGCAATTTTGCTGCGCTTTGGTCATATTTTTATGGGGCACTTTGTGTCGAGGGAAAATGAATTTCCCGGCTTATGATTTACGGTTTGTTTTCTTTGGAGAAATTTTAAATTTACTATGTGAAAGCATATAGTTAATTTTTATATAGTGTCTAATATGACACACTTTAACAACAAAGTTATTTTTGTTGGCTTATTTACATATTTGTTTCCCTACCACCCGAATTTTACTTTGTGTTATTTATCAATTAGTATAGAGTATAAACATTTTTATAAAAATAAGTATTTAGTAGAATAAAAATGATTAGAACTATATGCTGCATTACAAATATTTTAAGCCATTCGATAATCATCAAAGATTAAGTGTTTTTTAATGCTTTTAGCATCCTTGTTTGAAAGTTAATAAGTTTTATTACGACAATATTGTACCATTACAACTCAACATTTATCTAATTGGAACACTATGTATTAGTTAATATCTAATTTGATTGGACTTCAGGCACGTATCTAATAGATTTGTCGCAAAGAGCTGAAAGCAAACATTCCCCACCGTCATAAATCCCGATGACATATGTACGTGTATATTTTTATTACGTATTGTGTGTGCCATAAATAGCAAACAACTGACAACTGGCAGAACCAAACCATTTTCCCCGTTTACCTCCTCCAAAGCTAGCAAATGAAATAATGGGTCGGACAACGACCCAAAACTAGAGACCATAAATTCAATTGAAGCAAGTGTCAATAGAACACGAACTCATCCATATGCAATAGTTCTATAACGATGGTGATGTTAATGTTAATGCGGATGATGATGATGATGATGATGATGATGAGGATGGGTGTGAGACAACAATCAATTATGTATTTTATATTGTTTGCATCAGTTCTCAACCCACACTTGTGCAGACAATAGATAGCAAGCACATAGCTGCTTCACTGAGGGAAAAAGTTTTCTAGACTAAAAAATACAAAGGATTACTATATCATAAAATATAAAATTACTGAAGTAATAATATTATTATTTTATATTCTCTGTGCCAAGATGTTTATCATTAATCAACACAATTTTGACTTAGTCCGTTGTTTAAGTTAATTCTTTTAGATTCCATTCAATTTTTTTAAAGTTTTCTGCAATTTGTTTACGCCAGAAACTTCTCAACTCCAGCAATTTGGCTTAAGCTTTCAGACCCGACTCTTGGCTAGGTTCATTAGCTTTGTTATAGCCTCTTTCTCACCATTTTCCCCAAAGTTGTTCCCCGTTCTTAAGCTGGCTTTTCTTTTATTTATTGGAAACTTCTTCTCCTTATTCACTTAAGCCCTGACGGTTTTGGCTCTTCGCCCAACAGTGTTTTTGTTTTACTCGTTCTCTTTATTTTCGGCCGCCATTATGTCTGCACAGCATTTCCGGTTCACGCAGTTGGGGGCAAACACAAAAACAAATGCAAACACAAGCTCAGAACCCGCATTGACCTACTGTGCGTGGTCCACGTGAATCACCATAATACAGTGCAACTTGACTAATTTTAAAAATCAAAATAATATAAATTATGGAATCCTCGAAAAAATTGAACATTTTAAACCAAACTTGTGTTAGTCTATGTATAATTTATACATTTATGGGTAACCCAGAAATCTCTGTTAATTTAGTTTCGCTTCTAAATGGTTTTATAAGATCATAAATTTGATATTTTTAAATTAATATCTTGAATTTCAGGATCAAAAAGATAAAAAGTGAATTTATTCCCAAAATAAAAAATACAATTTTAAATATATAGAAATATAAAATAGCACCCGTTAAATGATTTTTTTGTTATATTTCGAAAACAGTTTTAGAAAATTTAGCTTATGAAAGTTTGACTGTAGTTCTGCAAGTATTTTCAACATGTGAGTATAAGTATCTATGTGCGTTCGGGTCTTGTGGCAAGCAATTTCAACTTGTGGCAGGTCATGTCCGCTGCCCGCTTCTCCGCCCACTGCCTTTGCTCCTCCCTAAGCTTGCTGTGATGGGTAAACGGGTAAACTATTTGATATGCGCTTTCGCAAAGGGTTTGTTGACTGCGCTGCGTTAACTGAAGTGGAATTTGTACGGGGTTCAGAGTGGAGGATCTTGTAAAATATTGACTTTTGGTCGAAGGATATCAGATGCAGATGTCTGCCATTTTTTGGTTCTACGTTTCCTGAAGTTTTGAAATTGATTTAAAATAACTATAATTTATTCTTTTAATCCATTTGAATTTATTGCAAATATTCAAATACCAAACACCTTAAATCTTTGATTAGTAACTGTTTAACAAAGCATACAAAACATATTTATTAATCATTGAACAGTAAAATATCAAAATTCTGTATAAATGGTGGCTACAATAACTAAAAAAAACCTTTTTTTTATTTAAGCTTAAAAGTTGTACTTAATTAGCTGTATATTATTTCTTAAAACCTCTCACAAACCTAACATTTAATGAAATAATTTAATCTAGGGTATACGCTCTTTGCGATACATTTTTTTTTTTAGGTTTTGTCCTATTCTTATTGACCAACAAATGGCTGTGTAATGGCGAGTGGCATTGTCTGGCGTATCGTTAAAGCCACCTGCAGAGAGGCCACCCTCCTCATTCCCTGTCCATTGCCCCGCTCTTTACTCTCTCACATGCGCTCTGCACAATGCAATGCTTTCTCTGTACTCTCTCTTGAATTTGTCTCTCTCGCTGCAGGCACAGTGCTTACAAAAAAGCAAATGCCTTTTGGAGAAATTACTACAAATTACTACAAAAATAAAAATAATATTTTACATAAAATGTTTCGCAATTTCTACGAGTAAACCAAAAAATGATGTGGAATGGCAAACTAAGAAAGGATTTTTTAACTATAAACACAAAATCAAAAAATCAACATTTTACAAATATTTGGTAGAATTAATTAAATATTTGACGTGCAAAGAGATATTTAAAAAAATACGAAAAATGTGTTCGGTGTGCTGTTGCTATTTTAAATATCATTACTTACTGTTATTGCAACGCCGGCAACATGGTCGTATTTTTGCCTTCGTAACGTTTGGTTCTCGGTTTCAAGCTTCTCGACGTGCCATTGCATTAAAATCATCGCCAGCAGCAGCAGCTGCAACATGCAGGCAGCACGGCAGCAACATCAGCGTCACAGCGGCAACACCACCAGCAGCATCAACATCAGTCGCTTCCGTTGGCTCCCAGAGACCACCAGCAATAACGAAGTGTTCGCTAAAATAGTCTTTTGATAGCCAATTATTTTTGTAGCTTTTTGCGTTAGTAGTGTGTAAAAATCATAACAATAAATTTTGCTACTTGACTGGACACTTAATGGGTGGTGTTTAAAATCCCTCGGTTTTCTTATGCCGAAAAGTAATAACCCTAAAAGTCTGAATCCTCCGCTCTATCCAATGCTCAATAAATTGTATATGAGTTCGGAGGAATTTACATTTCTGCCGCGGTAAGTAGAAATGCCGGATAAAATGAGAGTTTGGTCTTTTTTGTTTGTCTGTTGCTGCTCGGTTGTCAAAGCCAAATTGATATGACAGGATGCTAATGGCATGCAAATGGCAGTGCTCTGGGAAGTTTGATATATGGCGAAAAAACTTTGTGCGGAAATTACGAAAGGAGAAATGTTGTATACTGAAGTTTATTTTTTGTGGTTGTAAGTGAAGTTTTATTTCAACTGTAGTAAATTTTAAGGAAAAGTTTCTTCAAAAAACTAAACAATGTATCCTTTTTTATTAATGTGTTGCTAAGAAACTTATAAGATTGAAACATTAAGTTTAAGAATAAGTTCTTACCTGAAAAGAGGTAAGAATCTGCTTGTCCTTCGTTTGATATTTAAAATGAATCCTTTCACAAAAGTCAGTTGAACTTATCATTGACTTTAAAAGTCAAAATAGTAAGAAACAAAAGCATTCCCGAAAAATAGTTATTTATTCAAGAATTTGAAGGGTTACAATTTGGCACAAGAGAAAACTTAAGTAAATGTTTGGTAAAGTAATCAACAAAAGTGGAAAACTTTCCAACCTCAAGTGATCCCACTGTACCAATTGTGCGTCTCCAGCTATCGCTTCAGTTAACTGATAGATTTGACACCCCGACAATCTACTTTGCATGATTCTTGCAGCACATGTCACACGGCGTCCAAGTTTCCTTCGTTGGCTGTGCGAAAAGTTTTGTCATCACAAGCCCTCTTCTTTCACCCCGACGAGCTATGCATATTCATGAGGGAATGATTATTCCGAACAACTCACACTATCCCAGCGCCATTCCACTCGCACATAACATTCCTCGAATGTTCTTCTACCATTGACTTCGCTTATCGCGCATTGAACTTTGCTGTGACCTGCAGGCATTGCATATGCAGACCAACACGTTCGCACAGTAGGGATCACAAATTTAGCTTCAAAGAGAGGCCATAAAAAATAATATTAAAGGTGATTATATCATAAATGGGTTTACAGCCCTTTTATGAAAATTGATGGATTACTTTGTACTTAACATTAATAACTACACTTTCTCAAGCTAAAAAGCTTAACATTTCAAAAAATCGAAGTTTATTAAATTGCGCTATTGTGCCAATTTTCAAAACCCCACATCAAACAAGTATTACTTTTGGTTATCTATTGTTAATAGCTAGGTTTTTTTATAAAGCCATCGCTTTGTTAGCGCAGAATCATAATAAATAATTGGAACATAAAGGGAGTAATTTTTAAATATCTATACTCAAACCAATAATAATAAATTTTATAACAAAGCTTATTCCCTCTGGAAAGCTTTGATTTGTAGGGCTATCATTCTGACCGCAAATGTAATCTATACATGCTTAAATTTGCATTGCATGCTTTGCATTCATTCTTTTGCATTCAGTTTGTTGGTTCTTTTTTTTCGCTTTCCGTTTACCATTTTTTGTTACCTGTTTTTCCTGCCGTTCAGGTAGCGGCGGTTCCCCTTTGTGCTTTATTTATCTAGCCCGGGCTTTCATGTTTTTGGGCGTGCCAGCCATTTCTCCACCTTTCCCCACTACTTAATTTAAATCAGCTCTTCAGTTTTTTTTTTTTTTTTTTGCTAGCAAATGTCTGTTGATGCTACCACGTCTCCTTTTTTTATTGAAGTTGAATTGCAAATGCAAACCGCGTTGCCTACTTTTTTGGGTGGGAAAATGTTGAAGGGAAGGCCCTAACAAATGGCTTTCTAAAATGTTGCCCAATCAAGCGCGAGCGAATTTTTGACTTTTATGGGTTTCTCTAATTGTTATGCAAACTGCTGCTGTTGACTGGAGAGTTGCCGCCCCAATCGCGCTCCCTCCAAGATATCCGAAACCCCCATTTTGGCCCCATTTGCGGTACAGGCCGCGACCGCTTTGGCAAGTTATGGCAGCAATTAAAAGTTTTGTGCTGAGCACTTGAAAAAAAGCCAAACCTACCAACCACCCACTTGCCGCCCTTTCTCTATTTGTCTGCTAGAGAGACAAGAAAAAAAAATGTAGGCAATGCAAATTATTCTTTTTAGTAGTAATTAACATCTTTTGTTTGCCCGCCGTATCTTATTCGCATGCTATTCTCACACATTTTCTATAATCATCGTTTTACAAGCTGCAATTAAAATAGAGTTGGAAAATAAATGTGTAGGCTGGTTAAGGAATATTATCAAATACTTCCTGCAACTTGTTGTTAAATTACTTGAAGTTTATAGAAAATTAAAATAGTAGAAGACCACAAAAAGAACCCTTAATACTTTTTATATGCTTTAATATTATGATCAATATTGTTATCCAAATAAAACCTGTTTAAATGTTAATAAAACCCAGCGTTGAGCCAATAAAATGGTTTACAAAATATCAAATTAAAAAGAAATATTTTTTCAAAACTTTCCTTTTACTAGCCTTCAATCAAGTTGAAATTTAAGAAATGCATCGATTAAGGTGATTGGTAAAAGGTACGAAACCCCTCAATTTTTTTAATATCTCAATGTATTTTTAATGGCACACAGAAGAAAAAATAAATAGGCAAAAGGAAACCGAAACCAGAAGCAAATAAATAACAAACAGGCGGAGTGAAAATCGAGAATAACAACAACGAGCCAAGCATAAAGCACTTATGCTCTGTGTAATACTCTCGACAATGCTCGGTACAGTAAACACCCTGCCTGGCACAACTCCAAGTGGGTTGGGCATGGGGTTGGGGGTATGTGGAAATAGGGAATTTCTTTGGCTTTCGGGATTCTTTGGCGCCCGCATTAGTGTCGCCCTATTGGCGTCCATTGTGATGCCATAATTTCTTGGCCCATTTGAGCGGGGCGCAGGTTGTTGCACTTCCTTCAAATGGAAAAGTGTGCTAAAAATGGCACAGAAGCGGATAAAGAGGAGTAAAAATTGATCGGCCACAGCGGATGCTCCTAACGAGGTGAATTATTAATTGCGGAAAAGCATTTGGCTTTTAAAAAATTGCAAAACTCTTATCTTTCAACTTAATGTTGGATAACCTTTATCGTGATTAATGTTTTATTGATTTTTATTCATATTTGCAATTAACAACTGCCAGCAAAGGTTAAGAGTTGTAATTTATATTCATTAAAAATAAATGTTTAACCAAAAAAGAAATAAATTGCGTGAAACTTTTTATCGGTCATTAAAAGATACTTTATATTAGTGTAATGCAACTATTAACTGACTATGATTGCAAATAAACCATTACATAGACAACTTAACTAAATTGTTCCAATGAAACATTAAATGCGGTTGCATTAATTGGAAGTGCATTACATTTTCCACGGTTCTCATGTCACTGTGCATTTTGAAAAGACGTCTGGGCCACAGCAAGCGGATTACTTCCTGTTGCTTTTCGTTGTGCCAGTTTGTACTGCCCGTTTTGTATATTTCTTCTTGAGCAGACGGCGACTTGCCCCGCGGCAGTTACTTCGCCTCGACTGACGACATGAAATTAAAAATTCAAATTATGTTGACTATGTAAAGGACCGATTCTTTTGTGCAGTGAGCTGAGCCCCCAAGGATTGACCAAGAAAATTGTTTTCCCCTCTCTGTACTTGCAGCATTGCCGAAGAGAAGAAGAAACTGGGCAACGACCAATACAAGGCGCAGAACTATCAGAATGCACTCAAGCTCTACACGGATGCCATATCGTTGTGTCCGGACTCGGCGGCGTACTATGGAAATCGTGCCGCCTGCTACATGATGCTGCTCAACTATAATAGCGCCCTGGCCGACGCCCGTAATGCCATCCGCATCGATCCCGGTTTCGAGAAGGCCTACGTCCGAGTGGCCAAGTGCTGTCTGGCCCTGGGCGACATCATTGGAACCGAACAGGCCGTCAAAATGGTGGCCGAGCTGAATTCGCAGAGCACGGCTGCGAGTGGCGAACAGGCGGCGGCGCTGAAGTTGCGCCAACTGGAGGCAACCATCCAGACGAACTACGACACAAAGGCCTACCGCAATGTGGTCTACTACCTGGACATTGCCTTGAAATTGGCTCCCGCCTGCTTGAGGTAAGTGACTCGCCACAGAACTTCGAAGCGAACCTGACAGAATTTGAGAAAGATCAGATTAGTGAAATACCGGAAAGTAATTCTTGGTTTACCTACGAACATATTAGTTAATTTTTGAATAATTTTTGAACCAACTAAAACCAGCTAGCAACATAAAAAAACTGTTCATTAAAGTCTTTGTCTATTTACACAAAAAACAAAATATTACGGGTTAATAAAATATTACACCACTCTTAAACAAAAAAAAACAATTTGCTGTACACTATTTAAAATGTTTTTTAATATTTAAAAAAGATAGTTTTATAGGTTTTTCTTTTAAATGTAAATTAAAATTGGCAAAGTGATATATTTTGTAAGCATAAGTCTATTGCTATTATGTGAGAAATTAATCCCAAACTCTCCTTCTTCCAGATATCGCCTTCTCAAGGCTGAGTGCCTTGCCTTTTTGGGACGCTGTGATGAGGCCTTGGACATTGCCGTGGGCGTGATGAAGCTGGATACCACGTCGGCGGATGCGATTTACGTGAGGGGACTGTGCCTGTATTACACCGATAACCTGGACAAGGGCATCCTGCACTTTGAGCGCGCCCTGACCCTTGACCCGGATCACTACAAGTCCAAGCAGATGCGCAGCAAATGCAAACAGCTCAAGGAGATGAAGGAGAACGGGAATATGCTGTTCAAATCGGGTCGCTATCGCGAAGCTCACGTTATATATACGGACGCTTTGAAGATCGACGAGCACAATAAGGATATCAATTCGAAACTGCTTTACAATCGGGCATTGGTCAATACACGCATCGGAAATTTGCGCGAGGCTGTAGCAGATTGCAATAAGGTGCTGGAACTCAATAACCAGTATCTGAAGGCCCTGCTGTTGCGCGCCCGCTGCTATAATGATCTGGAAAAATTCGAGGAGTCGGTGGCCGATTACGAGACGGCGCTGCAGCTGGAGAAGACGCCCGAGATCAAGCGACTGCTCCGCGAAGCCAAGTTTGCGCTAAAGAAGTCGAAGCGAAAGGACTACTACAAGATTCTGGGCATCGGACGCAGTGCCACCGATGATGAGATCAAGAAGGCGTACCGTAAAAAGGCGCTGGTTCACCATCCCGATCGACATGCCAACAGCAGTGCCGAGGAGCGCAAGGAGGAGGAGCTCAAGTTCAAGGAGGTGGGCGAGGCGTACGCCATTCTGTCGGATGCGCGCAAAAAGTCCCGCTACGACAGCGGCCAGGACATCGAAGAGCAAGAGCAAGGTAAGGCTTGAATGGGATTACAGATATGGGAAATAAATACTTAACGATTTTATTAATTCACCCTCTTATAGCCGACTTCGATCCAAATCAAATGTTCCGCTCATTCTTCCAATTTAACGGCGGCGGCGGCGGCCGAAATAACTCGTTCAACTTTGAGTTCTAAGATACCAGCGTTTGTTCTTCGCCACAGAGAAGAAGACCATCCCTTCCTCCCATTTTCTGCCTCATCGGAAGCCAACGCGACGTTCAACACAGCAGCGCACAAATTTAAAATCATTTTGCATTTGTTTCCTACAAACAATAAGATAGTTTGCTCATTTTAATGAATGAAGACGAGCTAAATACTATGAAAATCTATGCAAATCAAACAGCAACAAATTTCTAGTATATACTCTTACATTTTAAATGTTGTTTTTTAAATCACTTCGGCGGCATTAAATCAAGAAAAATAAATCATGAAAAATATGTAAAACAAAAATATGTATGCATGTGTCAAGTTGCTATATCCAGTTGTTGTTGGATCCGTCGGCCTTGCGAGTACTGCGCCTGCGCGTGCCCACTCAGATTATTGAGGAGTAACTGATTATTTAATGATTAATGAAAGCGTAGCCTTATTGTATAACCAACTTTATTTTTACTCATTAAGCCAGACATTTAAGTTTCGTTTCTAAGTTACAAAACAAACAAAAAAATTATGCTAAAAAAAAAAACAAAAGAAATCAATCAAAAACGAATAACGTATCCGACTTAATTATTATTTTGTGTAATTATACGATGAAGTTTATATGTAAATCATGAAAACATCAAGTAAAAATAGAAAATGATTCATGGTCTTAGTATTTGGGAAGGATGGATCATAGGTCATAGTTCATTATGGAAACAATTGAAAGTGGGTGGGGGCTGCCACAGAAATATCTATCAATTTTGAAATAAGTTTTGTCGCGCAGGCGCGCAAGAATAGTAAGAATATATTTAACCAGTTGTTGATTACTACATGTAATAGAATAGGATAAATTTAATAAATGCATACAAAATTAGAAATCAGTAAATCAATTCAAATCGATCGATTTATTTATATTTAATACATTTTAAATTTTTTTCCTTTACTTGTACTTTTTTTGCATTTTTATTTTACAATATCCCTTACATAATTATTTTTTTGGTAAATTTCTAATTCATTTATTATTAAAAAATGTATATATTTAATTTACAGAATCCGTGCTCTTCGGCTGTAAAGTTAAACAAAATCGCGAGTTTTGAGCTGGCGCTCGGGAAAATCAATTGGAAATAAACATAACTACCGATTCCTGTTGTGTTTTCCAACACTAAAATTATTCAGCGAAGTTATATACCATTTGAATTTTTTATTATATATTGTTTTAAATTAAATATATCAAATTGTTCAAATTTGAATATATCTACTTATATACTTATATAATATATACTTTCAGACACTACTATTAGTGCTTTTATCATGGTTACATTTTAGTCCATGTAACCCATGTAAAATTTATTTAGACCTTAAAAATCGCCATCTAGTGGCAGTTTTAGGAACTTCCCACTGGTCGCCTGCTTTGGCGCTCTTTTTAAGTTATTTAAATGGAAAATAAATCGACTTTTTAAATAAAATCTTATTTTATTTTGCAAAAAAACAATTTAAACTAATAGAAACATCCCTTCATTTCCCTTTAATATATGTTTAAAAGATGTGTTCAGTTTATTTTTTAAATAGTGGGTTCCTGATACTCCCCCTAAACTTTGCTTTAAAAACCATTAAAACCGTTAAAATAGAAAAAGAACTACACATTTTCGTTTCGGCTTTCATTTAAAGCAATATCCCAATCATAAGATTAACCCATTTTTTTCATTTAAAAAAGTAAAAAAAACGGCGTTTACAATGCTTGTCAGACAAATAGGTACACACATTTATTTATTTTTTTAGCTGCTGTTTACACATTCAGGAAAACCTAATTTTTGTTTACCTGCCATACGCACTCACACAACATACGCTTGCACATCGATGCCAAACAAATTCTCGCTAATTTTACAGACAATTAATTTATTCACATCTAATTTTCCATTTTTTACACATGACTTTTCTTTTCAGTTTGGACTTTTGTTGGTTTTTGATTTTTCTATGCTAAGGTAAAAACTACGGCTTAAAAACGCAGCAGCAAAAGCCGAGCTGCATTTCATCATCATCCTCAACTAACCATCTATCTCTTTCTCTCGTTTATGTGACTATCTAATTTGCCCATATTGTTATTAGGTATACATATATATTTATATAAATTAATTCAATGTTTCTGTTTTTTGCTCTGCTTTGCTTTGCATATAAAAATAAAAACTACTTAAATATTATGCAAAAATCATTATGACCTAAAAAAATAAACACGAAAATGTACAATGTTTTGCTTTTGTTTTTGCGTTTGTTTTTGTTGTTTCTTTAACGAACTAGTGACGACAATATTTGTATAATATAGGTAAAAGTTTGCGGTTGCTTTTTGTTTGTTGGTTGGTTTCAGTTGTTGGGTTTTGGATTGGTGACTTTACGGCGACCAGACTTAAGTGACTAAGAAAACATCTCTGTTTTAAAATAAGGTACAATGATATATTATATATTTTTATCCATTTACACATATGTATATCCATATGCAGATATATATAGAAAACATATTGGTTTTACAAGTGCCTTTTTCAACGGTTAGCTAATCGGGAACTTGAGTTTCAGTGGTGCCCAAATTGGAGCTTGACTTTTAAGCAGCCGCTTTTCCTTGTCTTTACATTAGTTTTGCTTACTTTTCTTCGTTTAATTTTTGTATATTTCTTTTTTAGAGCGAGGTCAACAATTAGCAACCAGATAACACCCAGAAGTGGACGATCGGCCCCAAGGAATCGATCTATGGCAAATGCTTCGATTCCTATCCTCGTTGTTGCGGTTAACTATGGTCTATGTAAAGTGTATTTTATAAGTAATACTGAGATTCTGCTAGTTAGATGTCTCAGGTGTGTCGATGACCCCATTCCCAGACCCAATCTAACCTATCTAGTATCTATGTATTTTATGCAGTTTAATATTGAAGTTGTGGACAAAAGCTAAACTGTTGTTTATGCAGCCCTTCGAACAGAATAGAAAGTAACTTTGGTTTGTGTTCTATGTTGCTTTTGTATTTTAATCAGGGAGAGATGGTAGATGAACCACATTTTGGTTTATAAAAGGAGTTAATAATAAAAAATAGTAAATATTTATATTCTCAAAAAAAAGGCGAATAGTTTTATTTCGTTGTATCTTTTCTTATCCATCTCTAGGATTGTTTTTATTTTAATTGTTAAACCAAATTTGACTAACTCAATATTATTTGTATTATCTAAACATTGCACAGTGGGACAACCGAAATAGATATCGTTTATTTTAAAAATTCGCTTAACATATTCCAAGTTTGAAAGGTTAACAAATTTAAATGAATTTTTGTTTCGAATTTCCGCAGTTACCTCCATTAAGTAGGTTTAAAGAATTTAGTAAACAGTTCCCCCATCCGTGAATTAACACATTTTAAACTTAACAACCATCCCAAACATCACCATCTCTACCCCTGTCATATAAGTACCTTTCTCCAAGCCCTACTCTGCTTTCTTTCCTATATTTCCTACTTTCACTCCGCCTAAGTAACGCTGCCCCCTTTTCTGCCAAGCTTTGTACAAGTGGTGACCCCGATCCTGGCCAAACTAAAAATAAGTTGTACTGTTTTCTATATTGGTTTCTGTTTTATCTCTCTGTTGACTATTTCAATTGGAATTCATTTGCCATGCTGCGGGGCGAGTAGGCTCCTGCCTAGCCTGATCCTGCTCAAACCCACTCCGATGCCCAGACCCACGGCCCCACCACTTCCGTTTCCCATTGTCGTCGTCCACTTCTTGGGGCGCCACTGTCACTTGGGCTGAATCCTGGCCGAGCGTTCCAGCTCATTGAATTGCCCATAGTACAACACCTCGCTAATTAGCTTCTCCGCAATGATCCTTTGCGTGCGATCCATGGTTCGAAGTTTTAAAGATACATTCGATCCAATAAAATCGCAATCGTCTCGATTTAGGGACTCTGCGTAAAATGCGGATGCTGCAACGGCCGCCTGGGCGGAAACACTGCTCTTAATGTGTCCCGGACTGGCGGCCGATTCGGTGGCCTCATCGTTATCCGGATCGGGTTCCTCGCCATCCGACATACTCTCCCTCGAATTGAGCAACGTACTCATTAGCATATGACCCGCACTGCCGGCACCGGTTAGTTTTCGCATATTTAAAGGCATGGCGGGTGTGCTGGCATCGCTGCCTCTTGGTGGCAGGACAAAAGCTCCAAAATTGGCCTTCGCCTGGGCAACTCGCAAATCCTGGGCCATGTCCACCAGCTGAAGTCGGCTCTCCTCACCCGCTGAGCTATAGGAACGATGTGATTCGGGTGGCGGCGGCGGTGCAGGACCAACACCACCACCACCAGCCGCCTGGCCATGGAAATAGTCCACCAACTCCTGCTTGATGTCCAGTTCCTCGTGGCCATGATGCAACTGCTGCTGCTGTTGCTGTTGCAGTTGTTGCTGCTGTTGAAGTTGCTGCTGCTGTTGTTGTTGCTGCTGCTGTTGCTGTTGCAGTTGCTGTTGCTGCAGGTGGTGCTGCGTGTGAGCATGGTGGTGCATCTGCTCGTGCGCCTGCCTTGGGGTAACCGCTCTTGCTCCAGCGGGACTGTTCAGCAGGTGATTTTTGTGCGCCTCGTGCATATTGGTATTCGGTATGGGACTGCTGCCAGCTTCACTAAGGGTCCGATCGGATTTAATGGGATCGCTTGCTGGATCGTTGGCCTCCCTACTACTCGAGCCACCTCCCCCCGGACCACCGCCCACCGGCGAGCGTCGCTCCACCTTTGCAGCCAATTGGCCCAGGGCCGCTGCCGCTGCCACATCCTCCTTGGTGTTATTGTTATCCTCATTATCCGAGGTATCCATAGCTTTCAGTGGACTCTGCTGGAAATCACTACTGCTGCTGCCACCACCGCCAGCTCCACCATGATAACTCATGGGCAGGGGCACTCGCAATTGCTGGGCAGGCGCTCCACCAACACCACCTCCACTTCCTCCTCGCTCCGAGCCACCGCCTCCAGAGCCCGATATCGGAGGCGAATACTGACCCGCCGTATTCCAACTGTCCAGCGTCTGACTGCTCGCTATCAGCATGGGTATATTGAGGCCCATCTGTAAGTACAAAACGGAACGAATACGAAAAGGTTAGAGATAAGGCACTTTCAGGCGGTGTTCAAAGGTTTCTAACTTCGTAATCGTGACGCAGTCCAAAAGATTGGACCATCGTGATAACAAATGTCGCTGGCTTTTTGAGAACTAACACCTTTTTTGCTACGTAAAAATAGTTATATAGAACTATAAAGAGAACTGAGTTTTTTACAAATTTACTGTAATTAAAGATTTTATTACAAGATCTCGACTTACAATAATACTTTTAGAATAGATTGGTCGAAGAAACGAATCACAAAACGTTTTCTAATTCCTAGTATACAGTAATAAAAGACATACAAAATTACTAGTTTAGTACCCAAAATTAAATTGTTTATATGGCAAAAGTGGTTAAAAATATTTTACAATGATATTTATTTTTAAATACTACACAATTTTTAAAGGATTTTACATTCTTCTTGAAATTATTGTGTTTTTATTACCATTGTATACCCCTTCTTTATTATCGATTGGGAGTCTGTTAAAGACCCGATAGTGGAGCTAAAATGTGGCATAAGTATGAATCTAATAAATTCTCGAGATAGCAAAGGAAATAGATTTTAAAATTAATAAGTAATGATGACTGTTTAGGAGAATCATGTTGGCAGAGCTCTATTTATAATCTTGTTTTAATTGTTTGGGAAATCATGATAGAAGTTATTAGATTAGAGATAACTGATTTAGATAGAGTAATGATAATATTATATTTACTGAGTTAACTGGTCTTGATGAAGGGCTTTATAAAACATTAGACAATTATGTATAAGTAAACAATTTAATGAAACATGTTTGCTTAGCTTTAATTAAGTTGAAGTGCTACATTTTTTTAAGAGTCATGATGAATTAGTGCTTTTCTTTTTGATAAGAGATAATTGAGGGAACAAAATGGCTACGATTTTTAGCAACAAATTTAATTACATTTATTTAAATTATATTTTGCTATTAACCAAAATCACCAATGCTTTGCTTATGGTGATGTTTGTTTTATAAAAACAAATCAAATTATGCTTATAAACCAAGATATTAAACATATTTTATTCAATTTTCTTTGATTTCACATTAATTGATTATTTTAAAAATGTAGCCTTTTTTAACCCAATTTATGCAATTCTATTAAAATTTATGCATAGCTGTTTTAGACGGTTAGAAGGCAAAACCTATTTGCATATAACCATAATAATTGGAATTCCCAAAAACATACACTAGTATTGCTTGTTTCCGATTCAACTGAAATTATTTAGAAATTTTTGTTTTTTCCCCCGTCGCATTCCAACGCCGGTCAAAACCCCCCTCGAAAAGTTGTTTTTGTCAATGCTTTAAGTAAATCCGAAACATAAATTAAAACCGAAAGAGCGAGAATTCGAAGTCTGACCAAATTATGATAATAATGGTAAATAAATAATATTTTGACTGCGTTCAGATCGTGTTTTTTTTTAGATACTCCTATATGGCAAACACACGAAGCGATCAAAACAAATTAGCAGACACACGCACTCAGACAGGCGTAAAAATACAAAATAACAAGAAAAAAAAGTTTACTCTGGCAAGCTGAAGTTCATATGCTCTTGCAGTGATGGTAAATATGTTGTATATAAGTATATTATATATTATGACAGATCTGGAATATTAATATACCGATTTTAACAAAACTTGTTGTATTTTAAAAAGATTTAAAATGTAGTGATAAAATCATATTAACCGAAAATACTGACTATCCGAATGTTCTGAGGACATTTTATAACGATTCGGCAATATTTTGTTGATAGTTTTATACTAAGCTATTAAAGACAAAAACAAATCAAAAGCTCATAAACACACTTTAAGGGTGATCCAACCTAATTCCAACAAAAATTCCTATACCTTCGGATAGGGTATTGGCAAAACACACATACAGGTGGCGAAGTGCGCGAACTTTCCAAACATCCATCCCAAAGACCCCCCACTTGCTGCTAAGACTTACGTTTGATGAGTTTGCTGTCGCGGCTGATTCCGGAGCAGTTCTATGTGTAATCCCTGGGGACCTCAAATTAATGTTATTATTGCCACTGTGATAATGCATTTTTCTTAGCGTATTTATTAAAGATCGGTTGTAATGCCTTGTGTTTACACTTGTTGTTGCTGGACTTTTTTTTGGTTTGTGTATGCGACGGCAACGCGACTCAAACTCGTAATATTTTGGTCCGAAATTATTCTAGCGGCGTAGAAAATTTTGTTCGTAGTTTTTCGAGAAGCCGAACAACGTGCGAGCGAACAAGCAAGAGAGAGGGAGAGAGTGAAAAAAATACGTTTTTAAGAGTACTCTTTAAGAGTACTTTTTTCCAAAGTGAAGGTGAATCATTAAGAGATAGAGCGGAAATTAACGGTGTTTTGATCGGAAAATCAGAAAATATTACAACTAGGGTTAATGATGTTTGTGAGATACTTAGAGATGTTTAAAATATACTTTTTTATTTCCGAATGCCTTTTTTAAATAAAAAAAATGCTTAGTATTGGATTTTTCCATTTAATCTTATTTGGAAAGTTATGGATTTTATAAGTTTCAATAATTTCAAGAAATTCGTGTTATTTTCAATTGACCTACAAAAATGGTTTCTTATTAAAATATTTTAGTTTACAAATGTATACCTACATACACAAGGATAATTTGTTTTAAATAGATCCAAAAGAAATCAGTATTACATCATTTTTAGATGCATTAAATCGAATACAAATTTCAACGCCGTTACAAAGCAATATCACATTTTGTTTGTTGTGTTTTGTGAAAACTTTTGCAAATGTCAGCATTAGTTGGCAAGAGAGTATCGCGAGCCAGAAGAGCGGGACAGTAAGAGTTATGTATATATGTATGTACATACATACATATGTATATAGAGAGGGCTTAATGGTCAGGCGACGGCATTAGCATTAACCTACCCCACGTTTGGGGCCTCAAACGAAAATAAGTCAACAACAACTACAATAAAAAGTTTAATGTGGTCAACGACGATCAAAGCAAGAGCTCCCTCTCTTTCTTCCCCGAAGGCTATTGCCATCCCTTTCTGTCTGTGCCGATCTCTTTGATTTCGCCTTTTTTGTCTGACTGAGTTATGGCGTCTAGAACTTTCCATCAAAAAGCTGTGACAAAGAAAGGAGAGAAGTAGAGGGGTAAGGTTTGAAAAGACGAAGCTAGAATGCTCTTTTATACATATGTAGCTTTCGAAAAATAAATACAGCTTTTTGAAAATATTAATTGTATAAAGTTTTGTTATTTGTTTAAAATATAAATATGTTGTTAACATAAAAATAAATTTGATTACTTCCCAACTCAAAGAAATATATCAATCCAGAAATATTAAGGGTATTTTTTAATATTGGATCGTATATTAGAAAAAATCTTGCTTAAATATTTTCTGTTAAAATTTATATAAATTCTGTTTATTAGAACATACTGAGAATAGGAGTTCAACCTGCTTTGTTAATTTTGATTGCCCCCGCTTCTGTTTTTAAGTTTCCCCAACTACGGCGCCCCCGACCCACCTGACCCCCCACACCGCTCCTGCCTATTGCCCTCCCTTTCTTGTATGGTGTTATTGTTGTTGCAGCTGCTTTTGTTGTTTACGCATTCAGAGCAGCGTGTGTATAAGTGCGCTGTGTGCGTGTTTGCATGTCTGTATTATTATTTTGTTAAGGCAAATAAAATAAAACAGACAAGAGAATGAACTCGCTCTCTCTTGCTCCCACCCAATCTCTCTCCCGCTCTCTCTCTTTCTCTCGGCTTGTGTGCAACTGAAAAATGTAAACAAACTGATTATCATCCAATCCAATGAATAAATAACACACTGCACAAACTACGCGTCGTCGTCGCTGCTCCTACTCCTTTGGCACGAAATCCGCCCAAGCCCCACCCCCTTTCACAGCCCCCTTCGCCCCGTCAACCCCCTTTCTGCTCGCTGCCCATTCACAATTGTCGCGAGCTCCCTCGTTCCTCAGCCACAGGGAAACTTCGAAATCATAAACTCTCCACGTATATTTAAAATAAAGATATTAAAATAGTATTTAAATTTTTGGTTTTAACTTTTTGGGAGTTGCACTTATTAACCCATATAATAAACGGTAGTTATATAAATTTAAATATTGAGGGGCTATTCAAAAAATTGATAAATATAGGAGAATTTTTTGAGGACATGTCAATCCCATTCATATTACCTCAAAAATTATTCGTATCATTAAAAAAAGGCAATTTTTCTAAGCCAATTTAAGTAAAGTGTGTAGAACTGTTGAATTGATGAAGTTTGACTGTATCTATCTGCTGCTCACGCAAATGTTTTTGAAGTACGATGGCGATATTTTCGCAAAAGCGCATACACCGCAACAGCAACAACAAGTTCGGAGCAAGTAACAACAACAGTAACTGCTACACTAACATTAATGAAACTGCCATGAAAACCGCAAGCGCAAGCGCCGCACACAAAACCCCCAATCCCCCTTATTTCCTCGAAATGGGGGATTTACACTGGTCGGGGAGTCGTAAAATTAACAGTGGAACAAATTGCAATTGAAAATGCATTGCGGTATGGTACAGGTGTGTGTTAGTGTATGAGATGGCGCTGTCACCTGGCAGGTGCCAATGCTAAATTTGTCAAGTCTCTTGTTTAAAAGATAATCCAGTAAAAGCTTTGTCTTTCCCAACAAACAAGTTCCATACTATTCCAAGTACAACAATCTCTCAAAAACTCTAATTGCATATTAACAGCTAACATTTTCAGAGTTGCAATGATTTTCAGTTAAATGTTAAATACGAGATAGTAATACATTCTATTCTAAGACTTACTTTCTCATAACATTGATCTACTATTTCTTAAAAATACAAAAAATGTTTAATATTTTGCAAAATTGTTTCATTTTAGTTTCTTCAATTAACTTTATCTAGCTTATAGTAACTTCATCTGCTCTTTTGTACTGCATCCTATCATGAAACATCCCCACCCGTTTAAACTTTACGGCTGCGTCCAAAACTCCCAAATTCTTACATAACTTTCGACGGTGGCAAACTCCAGCGAATTCTAAGCACTCCTCCCCCAAATATCTCTTAGATTTTCCGACCCACACACCACACCAGACCCTATACCCTATCATCATCACTATCATCATTATCATCTAAATAAAAAAAACCATACGCTGCGCGCTTGGCTCTAAACAACTTTGCAATGAATGAGTAAACAAAAACAAACGTTGACTTCGCTGCCGACGTCGCAGTTGCTGCTTATTTGCCTTGCACTTTTCATTCCGACACCGCGGGGGTGGGATATGGATGGTTCGTAGGCAATGCAAGGGAAAACAAAACAACGCGAATTACAACAACAGCTTGGTACTCCGCTACTGCTGCCGCTCCAGCTACAACAACAATGGGAAACACAAACAAGAGAAAAGTACACTCGAAAAACTAATTTTTCAAATATTAAGTGAAGTTAAAGAGACCATGAAAAAAAAGTTTTTTAAATTATGGACATCATTTAAATATATGTAACTTGATTACTAAGAAATGATAGCTACAATATCTTAAAGCACTCGCGGTACTTGCATAAATATTTCTTGGTCCCAAAACTTAAGAATTCTCGTTTTCTTAAAAGAAACGCTTTATTTTATTGATAACTCATTTTAGTGAATGGAAGTGGTTAGTTTTTGCAGGTGCTGCAGGTTATATGGTGCAAATGGTGGGTGGAGGAAGGGAGGCAGTGCGTGAATCGTTTGCTAGCCACAACATTGCGGGACAACAACCGAAACAACAACCGAAACAACAACAAAAACATCAGCTCGTCTTCGGCTTCATCTTGTTTTTGTTTTTTTGTTGTTCACTTGTCTTGAGGAAAATACCGCAGAGCAAAACAATTGCAAAATATGAACAAAAATACATAACAATAAGGGGGCGGTGGGCGTTCTGAAAAGAGGGCGTGGGCGTCGTTGTTAGTGCACACGCAAATAATAATGACGCAGAAACAAAAAAAACAACACGAGACCAAAGCCAAACCAAAACACAGAAAAATAAGAGAACAACGCCAGCAGAAACGAATTAGAAATATAAAATTCCAATGGAAGGGGTAGAAAGTCTGTTAAAATTAATTCAAATAAAAATTGTGTTATTAGACAATAAATTTATCGAATGCCAATCCTATTAAAACCGTAAACATATTAAAATCATTTTATCAGTTAATATATTGTAGATATGTATATAGAATAATTAAAATTAACGAGTCATTTAATTGGTTTTATAAAACAAGATCCAATAGGCTTTTAATAAAACGTCAAAAACTAACTCAATAAATTAATTAATAACTTACAATTTTTGAAAAAGTTAGGAACCTTTTTGGGAGCTAAAAAAGTTGCTTGGTAACCAGCTACTATTTTGATAGCTATAAATACGTTATGGGGACCACAAAAACCAGAAAACCAAAGGTGACATGACTTGGACAAACAAGTTGCATGTATTTAGCTGAGCCACGCCCCCGATTTCCCTGTGCCCCCCCTCTCACTTGGAAAAAAAACAGAAAACTCAGAAAAGTCCAGGCGCCAAGTTTTATATTCTTTTCCTTGCAAAAATTTCATTTGTTTTCTAGAAACAGCAGCAAAAAACGAGCGAAAACAGCCAGAAGAGAAGGCGAGCAACAACAACAACTCCTGGCATTTTGTTTTGATAAGTCTGACAAACAACAGAGCCAAAGTAAAAACAAAAGCTTCCAGCGAATCACGACGGACAAGGAGGGAAACTCGAGGGTGCGGTGTCCACTGGGTAACCACAAAACAAAACGTCTCTACAGCAACAGTAAAACAAAGACCCAGTCCAGAGCGGAGTTTCAAGACCCAAAGTTGCTATTTAGTCCGATTCATTAATTGGTTAAAAAGCATGGCAGGTAAAGAAATCGTAGTCGTTATTGACTTTGTTTGAGCAGGGAACTCAAAACTCATTAAACACGGTTATACTGGGTTAACTCAAAAAATAAATAATGTTTGGTAGTTACGCATTCTTTACTATTTAAGCAACCGATTGTGGACATTGGTAATTCTGACCCACTAAGCAATACACAAATTGTTTTTAAATATTGTATATTTGGGGCCATTTTCTAGTCCTTATGATAATCAAAAATTAGGTTTAAGTCTAAAAAAATTAGTAGGTTTTTACATTTTATACCATAAAGTAAGCTTACCGTGAGGAAGAGAAATCGGCTTTTAGTGGTTTAAATAAAAGCTGTTCAATTTAAAATCATTTTACAGAACCATTACAAAAATTGTACACAAATTATGTTACCTTTAAGTGAGGGTATCTTAAATAACAAACGGAATAAAATGGAACCCGAAAAAATCACCGTAGCAAGTGCTGCGCGTCGCAGTCGCCAACACATTTCGCCGTGCAAAACAAACATTTCATCATACAGAGCAACAACAACAACAAAAAACGAAGAAGACGATAAAGAAGAAGAGCGGCGACGAAATGTCAGGGCCCCCAATACACCCCTCTCCCTCACCATCTTACACACTTTGCTTGCCTGGCGCGACAACGCAAATAAAAGCAACAAAAATACCAACAACAAGCAGAGAGACAGTGCGAGAAAAAGGGAAAGGGGGAGGGGGAGAGAGCTGGGGCCAATGCCTCACACACACACCACTGCGTATTTCTAAGAAAAATTTATGCGTAAAATTTTAATTCTGTTTTGATCGTCAACAACAAAAGAGCACAAACAAGCGCACACACACACTCTAGGAAGAGAGATCGTGAGAGAGTAGGGCCATGGAACCTCTCAGTGCAAAACAGCAAGTCACTTGCGCACATGTTTGCTCGAGCTCCAAAGAGAGCAATCTCCCTCTCTTTTGCCATCTTACTCTCATTTCACAGTTAACCCGAAGCAGTTGTTTTGATTGAAATTAACACTTAAAATTTTTGTTTTTTTATTTGCTTGTAAAATTTTTCAATTGATAAGCTTCCAAAAAATAAACTAAATACATATGTATGTACATACATATGTACAAATGTACATTGTTTAAAAGTAAAAAATATATTTGTTGCTAGCCAACAAATCGGACACACGTGTGCTGTGTTAAAAAACATATTAAAGATATTTGTAAAATAGAGAAGCAATTTAAGTTTATACTACAAATTTTATTTTAAGCAAGAAATTTGAAAACCCTAAATTAACCGATAAATACAATTTTTCGAAACCATAACATTTTATTACTACAATGCTTTCAAAGTTTTGATCACGTACAATATCTATGCCAATATAAAATATTTCCCATTCCTAACTCGTTTGAATAAGAGTCAAAATATAAGAAAAAAATACGTACATACGTACGTACTTAAAGGTGATACTTTAAAGATAAAGCGTAGATACACTTAAGCACATTTTTTCAACGACCATATTCTAGTTAAATTAAATAAATTTTTTTGTTAATCTATCTTTTGTTGACCCCATAGGGCTAAACCTGTTTAAACTCTGTTAAATTTTTCATCATTTTTTTGAATTGGACTTTGATTTTTAATATGAATGATAAGAGAGGCTCTTTTTACATGATGCAATACATTTTTTTATGAAAATTAAATCATTAGGGCAGGTATATAAAATTCACATTTCTTGCAAAGTAATTCTACAATTGATTTATGATGATTAATATGATGACTGTGTGTATTACCCGATTTTTCACATTTATCGTTTGTTTGCTTCTGGTATTGAACATTTTTGTTGATTTTTTGAATAATATTCTAGTAATCCATGCATAAGGTTTTTGAACAAGTAGAACTACATTTGAATATACCCTGAAATTTGTTTGGATGATTTATATTATTTTTGTTAAACAAAATTGATAAGAATATACCTAACAAGACAAAACATTTCTAAAAATCCCCGAAAATATTAAATGGGCGATTTCACTGCAAATTAAAAGTTGTTTTTGTATTATTTGTTCTATGTATATAAGTTTTTTTTTTTAAACAAGGTCCATCCTTGTTTGGCGTGTTCAACAATAAATATAAAAAAAGTTAAATAGCTTACCGCTCCGAAATATTTTAGCTCTTTGGTCTTGATGCGTCTGTGCTGCATGGCGGGCTGCGAACCAGGTGCTCCGCCACCTGGACCAGTGGGAGGTGCTCCTCCGTTTCCCGCCGCTGCAATCGTACCGCTTTCGTAGGCCGCTGCAGCGACGGCCGCAGCCGCCAGTCCGTTCAGCCCATTGTGGGCGGCAGCGGCTGCCGATGAGGAAACGGGATTGGGCACCAGATTACCGCCCGAGACGTTAACACCTGGTCCACCTGATCCACCGCCGCTTAAGCTGCCGCCGCCCGCCTCCATGAAATCGAATCGTTTAAAGGCATACCATTTGGACGGATTGGGCTGGATGCCCTGGTATATTTTCACAAACATCTTGTGCTTCTCCCGCCGATACTGGGTCAGCAATACGTTCATCTTCCGCTCGACCTCCGCCTTGCTGCAACCGAAGCGTTCGGCTATTTCCGACCACGCCCGGAATCGACATAGTTTATCCTTGTACTTCGGATCGGCACGATTCCATAATTCTGTGTGGCAGCGATACTGCTCGATTAGTTCAAGAGCATCGTCGTTGGTCCACTCCATGATTTTGGGCGAGGTATCGCCGCCACCCACTGCTAAACTCCCTCCCCCACCGATGGGCAACGGGATTAGCTGTTGTTGTTGTTGTTGGGTTGTTTGATGGTGCTGCAACTGCTGGTGGTTCAAATACGGATGGTGGTGCGACGTCTGATGTGCGGCTGCTGCTGCGGCGGCTACCACGCTAGCCGTATTGAAGTTCATTTGCCACGCCTCTCGATCGATCGGTGGGTGGTTGTTGTATATTCAGCTCTATATCAACGAGCTTTACTTGATCTTTGCTTCTTTCGGTTTCTGAAGAAAACTCTCAGGGAATGTCACGCGAAATGCACTCAATCAACATTGTCTTTTTGGGTCCTGTCGACTGGGTCTCATTCTCTATCATTTAGCACTTTGTGAATAACTATTCATTTACTAAAAAGAAAAACAGAAAACAGGGAGATTAGAAAAAATAATAGTCAAATTTGCATCATTTATGGAGCCATCAGATCGTTTTTTATGTATTACTTTCAAAAGATAGCTTATAATAATTTTTAAGATTTGTTTTGGAAAATTGTTTTATAGTAGCAACACAGTTTGTAGCTATCAATTAATTACAATAATAATATTCAATTTAAAATCTGTAAAAACAAGTTTGTCTCTGGCATTTATCGTTTTGTTTACGTTATCGCCGGGTTTTTCCCGCGCGTCAAACATTCCGTCCCTGAGTCGAAAGATAACCATGAGTCATTCACACACTCATTCACCACTCAAAACATTTTCAGCGAACTGTTTGCGGCCAAATACGTGCTATCGAACCGATCGCCATTGGTCATTATATTATTATTCCATTTCATTCGGGCCGAGTTCGGTTCTCTGTTAACTTATTTGTGCGCCGAGGTGTTAATCAGAAATGGGAAATTTTTAGTCCAGCAACTAAGCATGGCCACAGCAAACTTAACAGCCAGAAATTCGGACTCAAAACTGATCATCATCACCCAACTAAAATAGGCCTCTCTGTACAAACCCATAGTCATAAGTCCGGTGGCAGTCAACTTGCTAATTGGCGAGATTTTTATTTGATTTGACATCTAATTGATAAATTTCGAATGACATATAAAATGTCATTAAGGAATTTACTGTACGAAAGGAAAACTAAACTTAATAATTTTAACATTCTATCGTTTAAATTAGATTTTTGTAATGGGTTCGAAAATTAAAATGGCAAATATTAAATAGCTTTATTGGTTGACTGTAATTTCGATCGATTATCGAAAGAACTTTATTATTACAGTATAATACCTCGTAGTAAAGGTGGAAGCAAAACACTTGGCATTTCTAAAGCATTTTATAGTATTTCACAAAGTAATTTAAAAGCTAAATTTTGGCCATCCTATAACCTTATTTAGCTTTATTTTCTAATCCCTAAAAAAACAATTATAATACTTGTGCCTACAAACAAAAATAGACTCAGACCTCGAGCTTATCGGGTACGTCTCCAAGGGTAGATTAGACAAAATTTTATCTAAACCATGATGTGACGCAAAATTATGAAATACCAGTTGCCGTGACGTAGATAATTCTTTTAAATGTCAGCTTAAACGACGAGGAAATTCCATAGTTGCTGTAAAAATCTCAGTGTAGGGAAAAACCCAAAACCGATATTGCGTTGCTTTTAGCGATCTAACGATCCCCATTATTTGAACTTTAACTGATCGACATTTGTAATCTTGGCAAACAGTGAAAACAATCAAAACGAGCTTATTCCATTCAGCAAATTCCCTGTTATAAATCCGCAGCAGTTTTTTATAATCAGTTTACAGAACACGTCATCGTCTGCCTAGGTCAGTGGCACTATATATAATACATGGCTTAGTATAATACACATTATACAGTTGAATAAAGTCCATAGAAAATGATAAAGCAGATTTTATTTGGCATTAGCATATTGACGTGCGATTTTGTCTGCACTGCAAAAATATAAAAGGAACTTTAGAATAAATTGATTCTTTTTTTAGAGGTTGTCCAAAGATGTATGTTTAAATATTTTGAAATATCTTTTTTTAGAAAGAAATGTTCATACAACGCTGGAAATTAAATACAAGTGCCATCCTTTCTAATCCACCAATTTATTTTAGGCTTACTTCAGTGCGGAACTTTACTTTAACTGACTGTAATTGATATTATTGTTTATGTGTGTAGTGAAAATGTCGCAGCTTCTACGAGCGGAGAAAATTCTGCCAAGAAAAACGCGTGAGTGGTAATTTTATTTTTCTTTTTCTTCGTAATCGTGTGTGTAAATGTCACAAGTCAACAGAAACAGAAGCAGAGGCAACAACAAACGATAACAAAGATGGCAAGGCAACTGCTCGCGCCTCGTCATTCACAATAGACGGAAGTGTATTTTGCACACACACAATCTGCACCCAGGGACACGTGCGCTTTCACTCGCACCAATACCATTAAATGGGGTTTATACTATGCGGCGTCTCGCTTTTACATCAATCTTTGTCGAACGTAGATTTTCGCTTCCTGGTTTTGGCGACGAGCGCAATTTGCTCTACGTTTTAGCACTTGTCGTACGTATTTACGAAGCACAAAAGCGGTCAATATAATAGCACTGGATTTCAATGTAACAGGAATGATCAAGAGTTCTGGAAAATCTATATTTAGATATTCGAAAAAGATCCTCTAACAATATTCTGAAATCGACTTTTTGTATGTTGATTGATGAATCTTATTAATTTGGGACTTGTACTAAGTAAATGTGTATTACAATATTACTTATGGGTTGTGAGATATCAAAAATCAATAAAAAAAACAATTTAATTAGTTATTTACTTTTTGGAGTATCAGATTAAATATCATGAAAAAATGCTTTTTATGGTCTGCGCACTGGCTTTAAAGATTATCACCCATACGTACTGTTACCTTTGGTCTAAAATTTATTTCAGCACTCCAACCAAAAAAATGTTTTTTAGTGTTTTTATTACTTTGACTCTTATTTAAACTAGATCAATAAGTTGACAAGGTTAGAAACGGCAAGAAAATTAATTGTACAAAGTTCTAGCTGGCGTACGTATCGTATTAGTAATTTTTATGGAAACTTTGAAACATTTGTTGCACACCAAATCTGACATTTTTGTTATTTCTTGAAATGTTTCGGATTCTTAAATTGTGTTAGTGATAGATAATCTCTGTAAACTCCTTTGGGACTTTTGATAACAAGAACTAAGCTACCGACAGTAACTGTAACTAAAATTACATATGTACCCGTTTTAGCACATGATTTAGCACACATTATTTCATGAAGTAAATTGTTTAGTAATCGGTTTTTGTCTCCCGACCAAAAGTTCGAGAAGTATTTCTTTTTGCGCAGATTGCTACGCTGCGCAAACAGCTGGATGATTCATAACGGTAAACTCACACACGACACACACAAGTTAAGTTAGAAAGAGAAGGGGTGATAAAACCTTAATTTGTTTTTAGTTCAGTTTACATGTGGTTTTTATTGTTTGTGTTTTTTTTGTTTAGTTGTTTGCTTTTGTTGTTTGCGCCACACTCTGCGTCAATTTTTAGCCGCGACACATTTTGGTCTATTTTTAGAACTTGTTTTTTACGCCACGCTGCTTTTTTACGCACTTTTTCGCTCTTTGTTTGTGTTCGGGTGATTTTCCAATTATTTTCCGTTATTGCTTTGAAATTGAAAATGTTTGAAATGTGTTTTTGGCTAGGTTTTTTGGTTTTTTCCCCAGCATTTCAGTTTGCGGCCTCGTTTTATTTTTAAGTAGCACAGTTTTGAGGGATTTACTTGGAATTCTGCGGTTAATTCGATTTTATTTTACTTTGTTGTTTTATTTCTACTTTTGTTGTTTACTGATTGCGTATATAGATTTTGGGTTTTTTTATGCGTTAAATTAATTTGCATGTCTCAAAGCATTGATTTGTCGTTTGATTACCGAGAACAATTGCGACTATATGGGGACTTTATCAGGAATTTCTAAATGTCACCGTTTCTGTTGTCTTGTTATGTGAATCATGGCGGAAATGCTTAGGCTGGCAGTTTTTATTGGATGTTTATTTATAATTTATGTCTGTTGCTTGTAATTGTCTGTGGTTTGGTTTTTCTTTTATTGTAACTATGTACCCACTATGTAAACACTTAGTTTAGGACATTTAAAACATTTTGATTTCACAGTTTTTTTTTTACCATCCTTTACTTGACAGTTTCTTTAAACAGTCTTCAACCATTTTGAATTCGTTTAAAATCACTGCCATGTCTGAATCAGAAAACGTTGAATTTGCATAAAATCCATGTTATCCACAATTTAGTTTGTTTTCGCCTTTTGTCATTTTGAATAAAGAAAAAGAAGAAGAGAGAGAGACACCACAGCCCGAAACAAATTAAACAACGCAAAAAGTAAACAACATTCAAAGTGAAATTGAGCACAGAAACTTAAAAATAAATTTCAAGGCGCGCGAATGAAATAAAAAACAATTTACAATCACTCGCACAACACTCACGAACGCACATGCTGTATGGATGGTATTGAAATAAATTTTAAAAACACTTTTTGTGAAATATTTGTTAGCTCATTGGTGTGTTTCTTTATCAAATCAAAATAAATATTTGTTTTCTTAGTTATACTCAAGGCTGAGTGTCTTTCCGAATATTTAATCAATTGGAATACTTGTTTTTAGTTCTCAAAATATTTTTGTCTATGAAAAGAGATTGAGGAGATTGGTTAAATATCTGTTGTCCTAGTTTTAGCGTTATTAGGTATCATATGTTAGCTTTGTAAAGCGTTTTAAGGTTTCGTTTCATTTAATTTTAAATATTGTGTCCAATTTTTTGGTTATAACTTGGTATAAAAATACTTATTAAGATTTAGTTATTTGAGAAAATTTCATTTTATTGACCTTTTAATTTGTTCGCATTAACAAGATTTGTCTTTATTTCACACAATAAAAAAACTATTTTTTAACTTTAAAGTTTTTGATGTTACAATATAAATTCTATTGATAAATTAAATTTAAATCACTTTTTGAATTCTGTTTTTTTAACCTCTTTTGTTTTTACCGCACTTTAGGCTTTCAATTCACATAAGAACACAGTTTTAAAAAACTTTTGGGGTTATTTTACAATGATATGCCCACAGAAATCTGAAGCTGTAATATCCTTTTTTAAAAATATTTCAGCGTCTGGCAATCGGTTTTCTGTTATTTATTTGACAAACAATCCGAAAGAGAGAAACAAAAGGAGGCTTTGCCATAAACAAACATCCCCCTCATACACAAGCACACGCATTGGCGATATTTACCGCTATTTCGGAGGCGCTGTTGCGCTTCTACTGCTCCGTATTTTCCCGTTACGCGCGCTATAGATGTACTATATCTTTACCGTTACAACCGCTCGCGAGCACCGTCTGTTGGCGTCTGTTTCGCCAAACAGTCGCAAACCTATTGGCATCGATTTGTAAGCGCACCGACTGCGACGCCGGCAGAGAAATTGAAATGAGCACAGGCGGCAGCGCAACGGCCGGAGCAGAGTAAACAGTTGTTTCGTGGAAAAACAAAACGAACATCGTAATGAAGTTCTCTTTTGGCCTGTTGTGAAATTCTACGGTGCTTTGTCATGCTTAAAGCAACAACAATGGAGCGAGGGGGTGGGGCAGAGAGAGAGAGCGGGCGGCACGGCGACGGAGAGAGTGAGTGAGATTTAGAGAGAGCTGTGCGCGCCAAAAAAAACACAAGCAGGGATACGGTGGAGGTCACGAAATAATAGCTATGTATGTACATATATGAGATTAAGGGTTTATCAAGTCTACTTTTCCTTAATGACAAAAATATCTTTGATCAAAAGCAAAAGCACGATTAAAAGATGAACAATAAACTTTGAAACCATTCCAATACAAATATTTCCGTAAAATCTACCATAAGTTATGGGTAAGCTTTATCCTATTAAAAAGTTTATTTTTTAACTCTACAAAATTAGTACTTTTAAAAGATAGTAAATAAAGTTTTGGAAGACAAAAAAAATTGTGTTTTTTTAGCGGATTTGAAATGCTCACTTACATATTATAAATTCAATTTTTATATTAGAATTATAACCATTTTCATATGTTTTTTCTTGGGTGCTTTTATTGTCACCTCTGCTGTTTGAAGGCTGACTGCGACGCGACGTCGACGTCGACTGCGCAGTTGTTTTGATAAAGAGAAAAAAGAAACACGGCAGCTACAACAAAAGGGGGGGATGAATGAGTGGAGGGAGAAGGAGAGTTGAATGGAGAGGGAGAGGGGCACTGCTTCTTGGGCCGCACACACACTACGACACGCGCGCAGCCGAGTCAAACAAACAAATAAAATGTGAAGCAGAAATTGCAAAAAATTAAACAAACAAGTAGACAGGAGCGGTTCAGCGAAAAAAACGAGTTGAACGAACCGAGGTCGACACAAAAAACAAAAACGTAACCATAAAAAAACATTATCTCAAGATGATTCGCGCCAAAATGAAACGAAATTTCTACTACGGCGTAGTACAATTTCTAAAAGAAAAGCAAAAGAAAGTTCATTTAAAGCGTTCATATTTGAAAAAGACAAACATATTTTTATAAATGCCTACATATATTAATGCGATTTTGACACATTTCGCGAAACACATATCCGAATTTTGCAAAATAATAATTATAATAGTGTTTTTCATATTAAGAAATATTACTTTTAATTTATTTATTCAAATATTTAACGCATTACATTACTTGAAGAAGGGCATTTTAATTCTTAAAATGTTTGGATTTGTTACAATTTATGTTACAGTAAAGAATAGTTTCATAACATGTTTGTAACCAGTAAGTATAAGCCAATGAACATTCTAAAATACTTTCGAATCTTATTAATTCATTATAAATTACTACCTACAATGCAGGAGATGTCATCAAAATAGATTTTAAGATAAGAAAAAATGGTAATATCGGACTTAAAAGGTAATTCAAATGCAGAGAAAACTTGTTGGGTAATAAAAATCCTTAATTATGATTTGTTCTTAGTATATTTAATACATACATAAGTACATTCAAAGTTTTAAGAATAACATATGCATATAACATAACCTTAATAAACATGTACATAAATCAAAATTAAAAAGGTTCAAACGTCTTTTTTGTAGATTTATTTATTAGATTTCCTTCTTTTATGTTAATACTTTGCATACACCACTCAAATGGATTTTGCTAAAAAACTAAGTAATAATAGAAATTCAAAGCTGTAAGTCTTCTCTTTTCTCCCCTTTGATAAGTTTGAAATATTTCCTGCTTTTCTATTTCGCTGGTTTCTTGTGTTTCTGTTTCTGTTTCTGTTTCTATTTATTTTTGTTTAGTTTTGTTTGCTCGTTAGCCGAGTGGGCGGTACAGTAGGGGCAGGTGCTCTCCCACTCCCATCTCTTTCTTTCTCTCTCCCACTTGCTCTCCTTACTTGTTTGTTTGTTTTTCATGGCGTGTTTTGTTTTTGTGCTTGGTGCGTAGTTTTTACGTTCGTCATCGTTCGCCTGGTATTTCCGTCTTCTGCCAGCGTCGCTGCCCACCCTCTGCCGCAGCGCTGCCTAAATGGTTTGCCTTGAGTTGTAGTTGTAGTTGTACTACATGTTTATTTGTATTTTTTTGCATACAAAATGGATTGCAGTTGTGCACCGAAAAAAGCTAACGTTTGTTGTGATTGGTTTAATATTTTACATGGCGGATCTACAAGAATTATGTATAAGATTGGTAAACAAATATAATTTAAAAACAAATTAAATAAACGTAAGTACTATGAAAAAAAACAGCAAGGTAAAAATGAAATGATCTTATTTTTATTTTAAGCGGCAATATTATATTATTTCTTTGACTGTTTAGCCAATTTTACTTATTATTCATAACTCGAATTTATTTTCTTTTCTGGGTCAGTATTTTATTTTAATAAAATACTATTTTGTGTTGATATTTTTTAATTACTTTTGTTTGGATAAACATTAAAATATTTAACCAACTGTAGTTCTTTTATTTACATTTTCAATGTTGCATTAAGCTTAGAAGTCTTTAATTATTGTTTAATTTGTAATGTGATTAATTTTGTTCTTCTGTTTTTATTTTTTTTGCCAGGTATTTTGTTTTTCGCCAAGCTTGCTTTCTGCTTTTACCTCTGCCGCGGTCTCTGCCGCAGTCAAAGTGCATTGCGTTTTTGGTAGCTGCGTGGGCGGCGTATTATTGCTTTTGTTTCTATTGCTGTTGCTTTTCTCTCGTGCGCAAGTTCTCAGTTCACGTGCTGTGCTCTTTCTTTCCCCTCCTTCGCCACCTTCTTTTCTTTCACTTGTCTTTCACTAAGCTATTGTCTTGCCCTCTCTTTTGCGCATTCTGTGTTAGTCTTGTGTTCTTGGGTAACTTTTTGTTGTCGTATTACTTTTTTGGCGAGAACTGTGGAATGCATAAAGAATAAAATTCACTAAGGAACAGTGGATCAATAGACATTTTTTTAAAACGGACTTAAATGAAAGGAACGCAACTACATATTTTCAAGGGATCATAACAAATATACATACATACATACATAGGTATTACAATAAATTCAACATTCAAAAGATATATTTTAGTTTTTTTTATCCATCTGTCTTTTTGTGAATTAACATATGTACATAAGTCGATCACAATATTTGAAAATAAAAAGTTCTTAAAATTATAATATTATCAACAATCAACTCGTATCAATTTCAGAAACATCATCATGTGTACTTTCAACTTTGGCGAACTGTAACTCATAATATATGTAGATAGCATGTGGGTCTACTTCCAATGATTAGTCTAAACTGTGCCAGTATTTAATCTCCCACAACAAATAAAATGGCAAGTCATCGTTTACGGAGCACATTTTAATCGATGCGTCCCACTGTGAAGGCCGCATGAGAAATGCTAATTAGTACAAATTCGTTTGTCACAATTTGACTGAGAGCGGAACTCTTTTCTTTTTTGCGAGTAATCAAATAAGAAAGTTCGACAGCGGGTGGGGGGTGTTCTTTGGGGCTAATAGGTGGAAGTGGGGGTTGCTCTGCCACTGCTTCGGCCGACGTCGACAGCGGCGCAGCAAACAAACACTTGTTTGCACAGGAGAGCGAGAGCACGTTAGGGAAATAAATCTCTTTCACAGAGAAAAAGGGAGAGAAGAAGAAAAAAATGAGAGAGAGCAGGCGCACAGGCTCCGTTTACTGTTGTACATAGAAATAAATGGGGATAATATGATTTTATATGTTTTATATACATATTTTATAAAACATTAGGTATCAAATCCAATTTAGCAGGTAACCTTAGTTTTGATATTTTTCAAAAAAGACAGGAACAAAGCACACCGCTTCAATAATGAATTTGTATATTTTTTCGTCCAAATTAGTATATATATATTTTTTTTTAAATACACAGATATTTTGGATACTGAACTTTTTGGAGAATTTAATCCTGAAACCCTAAATTTCTTGCCGTGCATTTGCGTATGTTTGCGTGCGAATTTACAACTAGGAAGCAATTTTGCTTGTTTACAATGTTTGTGTATGGGGGGAGATAGCAAAAAGAGAAAGGAAGAGCGGCGGTATAATGTCCCTGACTACCAGAAATTAAGTTGTGTTGTTTCTTGACCCCTCACCCCCGACCATGCTAATCTGGCGACTGAGATGTCGACGCCGGCAGCAGCGCGACTGAAGGTCATTATCCATTTCGCATTTCTCAGTCGCTTTTGCTGCTAAGTTTTCTTCTTCTTCACTACCTTTTATTGGTATTTTTAAAAAGGGGATTTATGGACTTAAACAATTTGTGTAATTAAACAAATTGCGTATTTAATAATAAAGTTTGAATATATGGTATTTACGAAAGTCTTTTTTTCCCTTCAACATCATAGTCAACTTTTATAGGCAAAACACCCACTTCAAAGGGCTTTTAAATAATAATAATAAACAATTTATATAATAATTTAAATAATAAATAAATAATTGCTAAACCTATCTTTCTTCTTAAAACACAGTCTTAATTGTGTTTGATTAATAATTTCTTTTAATCCATAAGAGGGACCAGTTTTTATAATGTTAAACAAACTAAAAAACTAGAATAAAAAAAGAAAATAATATTATTCATATATTTTATTTTGGTTTGCTCATCTAATCATCGCTTTAAGAATTTACCATCTTTTGTTTTCTCCTTAAATTTTACTAGCTTAGGGTATCGCTCGATCGAAATGTCTGGATTTAGAATTAATTCTTACTTGTGTTTTTGGGCTGTTTTTTATTGTTATTGTTGTTGTTGGACTTCGGTTGTGGAATTGTGTAAACAGCGGCGACTGCGACGTCGACTGAGCAACAACAACAGCAAAGTCAACGCTGGCATAAGAGTAAACAAAAGTATTTTTTTTCTGTTTTTCGCATTTTGCAGAGACAATGCAAGAAAGTTGGGTTGAGAAAAATGGCAAAGGAGGTTGGGGGTTGCAAAGAAGAAGAAGGAGTTCCGGGGGCAGTGGAAGGGGGTGGGATAAGGAGGGAAATGGACAGAAAGACAGAAAGCAAAGTTAATGAAGATGAGCCTGATGAGTTTTGTTGCTCTTGTTGTTTTGTTTTCGGCCGCCTTTTGTTTTCGAGCTTCCACTGCAAAAAATATGCAAAACAGCAACAACAATAACTAAAACAACGGTAAAACAACAACAGAAAACGGCAACAAGAAATATATGTGCAGGTACACTTGGGGTCAACAAATAATGAACTGTGGGCTTGGGATAATTTTTTGTGTGGATAATTAAAAAATCAAGAAGAATTTTAAAATTTAAAAACTACAAATTGCAATTTACAATGTTTGCTGTTTAATATATTTGCATTCAAAATCCGAAGTTTGGTTACACTACTTTGTTTTCAAATAATACCAAAAAGTAGAAAAAGATTTTCTAAACAGAAGTTTACCATTTGTAAGCTTTAGACAACTAAAATGTTGTTTTACAAATTTTCCTAAAACAGTGCTTAGTAACAAAATATAGTTTCCAAGATCCGATTTACCATGTAATTTTTCTTAAACTAAAAAATGTGCTGCTTACATAATTATTTTACAATTGCTATAGGTATTTATTTGAAATGTATTCGGTATGTGCTTTAAGTAGCATTATTTTGACCTCAGCTGTGTGTACATAAATACGTTTGCATGCAAGGCAGCGAAATACGCAAATAGAAGCAATGAACTTAATTAGTTGTTGTTACTGTTGTCTATATCTCTCTTTGTCACTGAAGAAAGGCTAAGGGAATGTCTACTATACAGGTGTTAAAAAATCAAACCAATCGAAAGAATTGCATTATAGGAAATAATTAAATATTTGTATTTAAACAATAAATAGCTAATTTTGTAACTGGAATGCACTTTGTTTAAATGATAATATAGGAAGTCCATAAGACCAATAAGATCATGGGATCAAAAACGCTTTCATCAATTTTCAATCATCTGTCTAATACTTTGATTTTATTTCAGTGGTTTCCTTTTTATTTCTGGGGTTTCCTTGCTCTATTTATATAAATATTTTGTGAACCTAATTTCAATTAGCAGTAAATTATAGTTGAGTTTGTAATTTTATGATTATAATTATGATCTTAGATTAGAAAATAATATCATATATATTATTGAATACTGAACAATAAATAAGTGTTAAGAGTAATCTTTCGTGCCTTGTTTTGACTTCTATGGCAACCCTCTGGAAAACAAATAGAGAACCTTGGCAAAACTTCAAGCGGAAGTCAACAAATTTTTCTTTAGTTTTTCTTTGCCTCCTGGCTTTTTGTTTTCCTCCATTTTAAGATATCGCCCTGTGGTATGCAACACTTAGTAGCAGGTTGCATACTAACAGGAACACAACTGTACCCCATCTGAATATATGTAATTATGATGAAATGTTTATTCTGCAAATGCTGCTACCAAAACTGTTGTGTGGGTGGTATTTTTTTGGTAGTTTTTATATTTTTGGTTGAAATGTTTTCGCCGTGTTGACATTGTTTTGCTGAACGGAAAAAATACGTTTGTCGCATTTATTTACTAACCCAGAACCAGCTGGTTGTTGTTGCAATTGTTTACTCTTCTTCTGCTTGTTTCTGTGTTGTATTTTTTGTTATTCTAGCAACAATAACAAGAAGCAGGGGCTGAAATAGCAACAATAACAGGGCCAAAGAACTCCCAGTGCAATTGCAAAACACTAAAAATAAAAACTTATAAAACTTGTGGAAAAAAAAGTTGTTCATTTTTGATGAGCAAATAATTCGAAGTGTTTAGTCAATGTGAATCCTGTTGCTCATTAACAAAAATCAATGAATCGGTGATTTCAAATGAATTAGTTACTTAATTAAGATTAGGTTAAGGTAAATATTGTAATTTTTTGTTAGTTATGTAATCTCACATAACTATATCGAATGTTATAACAATGCTAGGGAACATCCAAAACATTAAAACTTTAATTTATTCTACAGAATACCATTCCTCAATTTCTTACCAAAACTTTTTCAAAAGAAGTTGGGAAATATCGATCATTGTGAAATTAAAACTAGTTTAGCTTTAAAATTCAAGCTAATCGAATTATATCAATTATTTGCTGGAACTTAAAGCAAAAATTGATTTCTGATAAAATGTTTTTATAAGTTAGAAAATTTTGTGTTTTAGGGAAAGGAATATGATACAAATTTAATACTTTAGGATCTCCACGATTAAAACAAAAGAATCTTAAATATTTTAGAATTTTTTGTCATCTGATATTCTTATTTGCTGTGCATTCGCTTCGTTTTGGTTAGGTCTTCGCTTTCGTTGATTTTTCGTGTGCATTCAGCAAAAATTGTTTTCTGCTGCTCCTGTAGTTGTTGTTCGTGTTGGCTCTATTTGGTTGTTTTGTTTTGCTACGTTGTTTTTTATGTGCAAGTTGTTTTATTTTTTGTGCTTTTACTGCTGTAAATTTTCAAAAGTACAGCTGTTAACAATAACAATGACATATAAACACTCCCGCAGCGGCAACAAAAACGCCAACGCAGCTATGCCAAAAACAAAACCAAAATGAAAAATATCTGAAAAAAAGGGAAATACCGAAAAAGTCAAGCAGAAATCAAACAAGCGAATGCAAAAAATTAATTAATTAAGCATTTTTTTGGTGTTGGCCAACCAACGTTGGCAACACGTGAGTTTTTTGTGGGCGGTTGGGTGGATGGGTAGAAAATGTATCTGTCTGCTTATGTTGTAGTTCTTAGTTCTTGGCTTTGGTCGTTGATTTTATTTTTATTTTTATGGTTGTTGTCATAGTAGTTGCTCATCTGGAATATGTCGAATATTTCGCTGCACTTTTTCATGGCTGTCGTCGCGCTGAAATGCCTTGAAATGTAATTGAAAAGTGAGCAAAACAAAGCTAAACTTTGCGATGTATGTCTGTAGTACTGAGTATAATTGAAACATACCTTTGTACAACGTTTATATGTACATACATTAGGGTGGTCCAAAACAAAGACCCGTAAAGTCAGTTAGAATGAATTTTCTTATCAAAAGCAACTGTGCGCATGACTGATAAGCTCAAAATCCGTTGCGCATTCCTTAAACTCATTTCTTCCTACTATAAATGCAGCAAAGCTCATTGTAAAAGCGGGTGTGAGTAGGTCCTTACAATTTCCATTTGGACCGTGCAACTTCATTTAACAAATGATTTATGAATTTCTTTTTGTCAAAAATTAAATATTTTATATTACAGTATTCTTTGTATTGCTTTTCGGTAATAGTTACATTTATTGAGCTTATTTACAATAATTGTATACTACCGTATTACAATAATAATAATTATATCCTTTTCATGATCAATATATAGACACCGATAAATGAGTGAAAATGTTTACGTCTCCAGTGTTTTTCAGCCTCGGAAAAACAAAAGTAGGTGGGCAAATGGTCCGTGGGGGCGATATGGGGTTAAAAGCAAACGAAGTCAGGAAGGCCAACAGCAAGGGAATGAAACAAAACGAGGCAGCAACTGAATGAAATACAATAAAATTTTAAAACAAACAAATGCAAACACATAGACAGGGGCAAACACAACAAGGAGCCAATGCGAATGCGACTAATGAGCACTGAAACAACAACAAAGAAGCTCAACAAGAAGAGGAAGCGTCGAGGGGCGGCGGTTCGAGGGGATGGGGTTTGACAGTCGCCCAGCCAAAGTCGACCACCCCCTTTGCCACCCACTGAAATAAACAAATAGCACTAAACCCAAGTAAGAAGCGAAATAATCCCGTTTTTCGAATTTCCAATACCGCGGATTCGGATTGATTTACTAATGCTAAAAATACTGATACAATTTTTAAGTTTATAAAATTCCTTGTGAAATTCTATTATTAAAACGCTTAATCCGCTCGAATTTACTTAATTGTATTTGCTTGTTCGAATTTCTTAAAAAGATGGCGTATCTATTTGTAATTAATTTCTGTATATTTTTAAAAGATATTTCCAAAAGTAACTCATAAATTAATTTCAAGTTTTGAAAAAATACGTACAAGTTAAAATCGAAAATATTTCTTTTGATTGAGAATAGTTTATTATAAGATAATTTATTAGACGATTATACCCAAAGTAAATTCCAAGCTACTGGGTAATAAAACAACAAAAACAACGACAAGGACAAGAAACAGTTTGTGTTGTATAGTAAAATGCTTATTTACGCATACAATTGCACGTGAGCTGTGGACAGCCAAAGGTGGGGAAAGAGAAAGGACAAAATGTGGCAAGTGGTGTGAGAGTGAGTGAGGCAGCACTGCACAACAGGGGGAGGAGGTGGGTTAAAATAGGAAGTTTTGTTTGCAGTGCTCACAGGCAACGGAGAGACAAACACAACTGAAACTGTAATTGTGTGTTTGCTTGCTCGAAACTTCCCCCCACTACGGCACCCAACCACCTCCTAACCACCACCCTCTTGCCACCCAAACCACCCACAGCTGTCTGGCTTCTGTTTCCCTCATTCTTTTGGCCAAATAAAAAGTTTGTTGAGAACATTTGCAAATGTTTGTTTTAGAAAAGGGAAAATGCTTCGTTTGTTTCATCATTATCATCATTAAAAAATTAACATCATTATCATGTTTTGTATTTGTATTTGTCTTTGTTTTTTTTTTGGTTCTCTTGGCTTTCTTCGTTTACTGAGCCGTTACTTATTTTCCTTCTACTTCTGGTTCCACTCTCTCTTTCGCTTGGTAAGCTAATACCCTACATTTTGGATGTTTTTTTTGTTACAACAATTAAAAACAAAACATTTTTAGATTTTTTAAAACCGTAAAAAAATGTTGGTTTTGAAAATTAAGAAAAAGATTTTTTCGGAAAGTCATGATAGACAAAATCCTGTAATGCAAGTAATTATTTAAATAATATTTATTTATTGCTTTAATCGTTTAATTTTAAAAATTATAACATGTAAATAGTGGTAACTTATTATGAAAATTGGTTTGTTGTTGAATTAAGTCAGAAAAGGGCATTCGACGAGCTACAAAACTGATTAATTATTTTGGCTCAACTTGTTTGCGTTGCTCCTTGTTTGCTTCATCATCATCGTATATTCGTATTCGTCGTCTGCTACTTTTGCGTAGTTTTGTTTATTTTATTTGTTTTGCTTTGTTTTATTTTTTGTTTGATTTACTTTTGGTCGTACCATCTACACCGGCAATAAAAATTGATCTTACAATTTTTTTTATTTGAAAATTAATATTAACGGAAAAAAATTGATTTTTTTATTTTGTGAACATTTTTTTGACACTTGTTAAAAATGCACGTTAGAAACGGAAAACGATATAGATTGTTCAAATGAAAATTGTTGTCTTTAGAAATAGATGGAAATTAATTTTAAAATATTTTTTTAAAGTATTTTTAGGGGTTTTTGGCATCCCTTATAAAGAACCAATGTGACCCCAAGCCAACATCACTCTCCAAAAACGCCCACCTCAAATTGTTGGCCTGTCGCCGTGTTTTGTTTTTCTTGTGCTGCTTCTTCTATTATTCGGCTAGTGGGACGGGGAAAAGTGGGGAGTTTTTCTTCTTCTATTTAATTTTATTTCATTTTTTTTCGCCCGGTTCTTGTATTTTGTGTAGGTGTATTGACTTAAAGTTTGTTATACTTCTTTGCCCTTTGTCTTTCAGTTCCAGGTTCAATTTCTGCCTCTTATTTAAGCTGCTTCTTCTTTTTCTTGGTCCTGGAAATGTTGTTGATTTTGTTGGTAGAAGGAAACGCCTTCGAAACATTTCAGTGTTTGTCCTTCGGAGAGGGGAATTTTACCGAGTTTTTTCTGTGCGGTTTCCATTTTTATATTATTTTTATTGCCCATTGAAGAAGTTTCGGGGCTTGGTAAAGACGTACTTTGACCAACACATTCGAAAAATTAGAAATCACTAAATAAAATATATTATTTTCTTTCTAAATATATTTTCACATACCCGTTAAGCCTTTTCCTTCAAACATATTTCAGCTCGAGATACGAAAATATCTCGCATTCAGATATGAGTGTTTCAAAATCTTAAGTTACTTCATTTTGGACTTATTTTTAGTGCAACAGAAATAGAAAACTTGCTTATGAAATGAACAAGCAGACCAAAGAATGGTCTCGAGCTCGGCTTTGTAAGCCCAAGGACAATCTCACGACCGAGGCGGGAAAACGGGAACGCTTTGTGCCATCTTGCGAACTAGAGGTGATTATACGGGGAATCTCAAAATATAATTCATAAGAAATAAGGCTAGTTACGAACGTCCATAAAGATTAATAATTCATATCAATGCCAAACAATATTTTTGGCTTATGTTCGCATAAATGTTGTTTTTTAGAGAACATCTGATTTACATCCTTTAGAAAGGATTTTAGGATGATGCCCATTTAAGTAGGCAACAAATCTAGAGAAATTCATAGTTGATTAATAGTATTTCCTTCACGATTGATATATTTAATTTCAATAATATTTTTACAGTACACTCCGGTATCGATGGCGTGTCTGATTGGCTGGGAATACGCCCGCATTTGGCTACGCGATCGCGACAAATTTATCCAGCAGCGTGAACGTGCTGTTAAAGCCAAATTTATCAAGAACGACTTTGAGTGGTGGCTGAAGCTGCACAAGACATCCAAAAAATTCTGCAAAGTTGTGTCATAAATTCCAAACAAATTAGATCGATGAAATCTGGCACACTTCTACAAATAAATATTGATATTAAATAAAAAATATTATAATACCCATTAGGACTTTGACAAAATCTAAGTTAGAAGGAAAAAATAAATGTTCCACAGAAATTTATTAACAGAATGTTATATCCGTCTGGGTTTTTAAAAAATCTTGCTCAAAAATAATAAAATGTTTTATTAACAATATAAAACTTTAACCGCTTTTATCAATGACACAAACCAGACTGGTTGGGCTCTTCGCTAAAGCTTTTTAAAATGTCATGTCATTTTGTTGTCGGCATGTTAAATAAAATATAAGTTAAAAATAAAACTAAAAAAAAAATGTCTTTCCTGGCGAATGTTAATTGTCTAATTGTTATCCTCTTTACGCCGAAATATTTTCCCAACTCACATAGGGAATGAGGTCACCAAGTTTCTGCCACAAGTCGACAAGTTTAATTGTATTGATCAAAAGATTCTTTAACCATTAGCTTAGCTCAACGGATTTGAATGGCGCCCAGTAAATACAAATTGTTTAAATTATTTTCATTTATTGTTTTCGAAATCTTGTTTTCTATAAAAAAGGCCAATTGTGGTTTTCCAACCAGATGATTTAAATTTGTTCCTTTTATACATGGCATTAATATTGGCAAATAAAAGCAAAGCCACTTCAACAAGGTTTGTTATACATCTTATTATTGTATATAATTATGCAGCGATATTCTTTTTCGTGCTCGGGATATCCCGAATACCACTCCAAAAAGGCTGACCGAGCGCCGGAAGTTGAAGATATGTATTCCTTTTCATTGGCCAGACTGTTAATATCAACCCAGTAATGCCTTTTAGTGTCAGATAAGGCATTCAGTTCCTCTTTGGTATTTATGCTCGCAAGGTGGCCGCCCATTTGAAGGCAGGTGTTTTGCGCAGCGTACCAATTTGAAGTTGGGCTCTTCTCGACGTAATAGAACTTCGTTCCGATCTGTTTGAAATTGGGCGGGATGACCTTCTTAGGAGTCTCCTGTTCCAGTGGCAATTGGTTTTCGTTTTTCACGGTGGTACTGATAATCGACTGATCCAGCATCATGTTAAACGCCTTAAAACAGATTTCTTCAAGATGGTCTATTTGATACTGAGACAGAGCTGGTCGCCTGGTGCTCCTTAAATCCGAGATGACGGATCCAGATGCCAGGTGGCAAGCGATAATCGCGCAAAACAAAAATATCCAGGACTTGAGCATAGCAAATATTTAGAACTAACCAACTCGAGTGGTTTGAGAGTACTAAATTCAGGCATAATCAACGATGTTCGAAGAGCCCTCCCAATATTATTGATAAGAACGTTGTATATATATATATATATATACATGTGTATACATTTTTATTTGATTTTATTTTATTTCCATGTCGAAAACCTGAGATGGCTTTCTCTGAGACTGACCTCGCAAAGTGCCATCACCAGTCAAAAAAATATTTTAGATAACGTTTGCAAATATTTGTGCATAATAATATATAATATATATAATATTCGAATAAAGTATATATATTTTAAATCAGCCCACTTTATTTAGCAATGTTATAACTCCGTCTTAGCTCCTAGATACGGTAATTGGTTTGTTTAAATATGTTTCAATTTTGTGGCAATCACAATTTTATATTTTTTATAAATAAGCCGTTTTTGATAAATATTATCACTTAGTAATCTACAATATTTTTAAACAAAGCTTTCAATTTAACCATTTTATGTAATAACAATAATGTGCGAACTTTAAAAGTCTTGTCAAACTCAGTAGGGCAATATACATACATATAATCCATAAATTTATTTTTTTTTGGTGAACAGCTGTTTTGGGTGTCTGTCGTCAACAATTCCCACCCGCAAAAAGCTCTAGCTTGCGCGTTTAGAGCCATCGTCTTCATACAGGTTGTAGGTTCGGAAAAGCGCTCAATATGGAGCCACTCACTGCCACCCACTCGCTCTCCCATGCGCTCTCTCTCCTTCCATCTCATCGCGGTTTCCATCGCTCTCCCACGCGATTTCCCGAGCAGAAGCATCGGCAGAGCCAAATACGGCGCAACCGACGTCGACTTGATTTTACACATTGTCTTGAATATATTATTTAAACAGAAAATACTTTCGGTTTTAAATTTATTATGTATCGGTTTTCGAAATTTATGAATTTCAGTCAATTTAAATTCAGCTTAAAAATAAAATATTTATTAGTTTTTTCTAAATTCAGTCATCTTTATAAATCCATTATCGACTTAAATTGATACTAATGTTGTACATTAAAAATATAATTCTTAAAACAATGGTTGCAGCAATACAATAGGTCAAATAAATGATCTTTGTGTCATGTGAATTCTTTTCTTAAATAACTTACTTAGCATGGACTCGAACCATTAAAGCACTCAATTTCAGGACTTCCTGTGGGTGGCAGCGACTTTGACGCCCACTCAGCTTGAGAATTCTAGAGCCGAAAAGGTTGATAGAGAAATTTATTGCACTCTTATGCACAACAACAAAATGGTTTAGTAAACTCAAAATGAAGAAATATTTTCAAAGCTGATTTACAATCTGAATGCATTCTAATATGGTTTCCAATTTCTTGGTATGCAATGCAAAATACATTTTTTTTTACCATCACATGATTGGCGATAAAGAATGGAATGATTAATATAATATTTACTAAATTAATTTTGGTTTTAATCATGTTTATTTTTTTTTTTTTTTTTTTATAATTTCAAAATAAAATTTTCATACTTATGATACATTTTTTTGGTAACATGCTTCAAGTTTTAAGTCGAAGAAAATTTCAGAATGGTTTTCTTTCTACTAAAAATATACAATATTTCGCTAGGCTCTTTGTTAACATTTTCGATGTAATTACCGTTGGCAGCCAGTGAAAAAAGAGCGTTATGAAGAGCGCTCAAGAGTTGTGGGCGCAAAGCTTTTGGAGGCGTGAGAGAGAAAAGCCGACCGAATCAGCCGTTTTTCCACTCACTCAATTTAAAATGTTTTCAACCGCCAGAGAGAATCTATATAGAGGGCTTCTCCGACTCGGTTTGAATATGTCTTCGCAGCGCGCGCGTTCGCATCGGAAATCAGAAAAGCTGGCGAGCATTAAAAACCAAATTCGGCAAGTACAATAGTTAGTTTTTTCCCATCAAATGGCTATTTCGTCGCAGGTTTTTCGTCTGCAAAAATCGTCGTAACTAACCTTTGATCGTTTACCGTTGTTTTGTTACATTCGCGTTATTCGTTAAAAAATACTTGTTACGCATTTTAAAGAAAATATAAAAGAATGTAATGCAGTGAGACCCAAAACAACACAATTTTGGCTGCTTTTCGTGTTTTGCGCGTACGCGTGTGTTTTTGTATAAGTGCAGTAAAAAATAAAACCAAAAAATAAATAAATAGAAAACAAAAGCAAATCAAAAGCAAAATTACTTGCATACTTGTAAGTTGATTTAAGTGTGTGTGCGTGTTAGCATATGTTGCATTATTTCACATACTAATTTATATATACTTCACTATTTTTCAAATTACAATAGGTATGTTACGCTTTTGGATTATTTTAACGGTTTCTGGAGTCGGTTTTTTCATTGAGAAATATGAAAAAATGATTACAATATGTTAGCATACACACACACCTAATACAGCGGCGGGCAAAATGTTGTCTATGTATATGTGGGTGAATTGGCAATACCTCGCACATGTATTAGTGTGCGTTTGTTTTTGTTGCTTTTGCGGCCAAGTGGCAGCAAAACGTTGCAAGCAACAATAACAATGATGGCAAAACAAGTGCAGTCAGCAAAACCAACTCAACCAGTGCCTCTCTCGCTTTTTCTCTCTTTTCTCTCTAATATTCGTTTTCCCATTCCGCACTCACTCCTTCCCTTCCCACCCATTGACGCAACTGCATGGTCAGGGCTTCCTTTACTGTTACTGTGTTCATGCGGGTCCCTGTTTGCTGGAAAAACATGGATTCATAAATTTCACTAAAAGTTATAAAATGGAAAATAATTTTGTAATGATCATGCTGATTATACTTAAAATATAACTTTATTTTCTTTGATGAGCTAAAATAAATGTAGGACGAAATCGGCTTATCAATACTGAAATTTTATTTTAACATATCTTTGTTTACAAATTTAACTGATTGATCAACACTCAAACAAAAAGTTTTGATTTGTAAAATAATAGTGAGAATCATTTTGTTGGCATTACGTTTTGAGTTTTATTTAGAGCAACTCTCACTTTTAAATTTAAAGATTTTTTAAGATTAATAAGATTCTTTAATATCACGGCATAAACATTGCGATTTACAATCTTTGGTCGTATTTGGATTTTGGCTTCGCGCTTTTTGCTCTTCGCATTTCGCTGCTCTCTTTCCGCCAAACAAAGCTCAGCCGACACTTGTCGCGCCTTTTGAGTGTCTCACCTCACAGCACCCACCGTCCACCTTCACTTCTCCCTACCCGCCCCTTTCTCTTCACTCCTCTGCTGCACGCCTGCGTCTTTATATCTTTAACAATTTTTGCTTTGGTGTACTGAGCGAAGACTAGGCTAAAACACAAACAAAATTGTACTATATTTGCACTAATATTGGATATATATAATTTCTATATTCTGCTGTTATTAAATTTTATTTATAATGTTATTAGGTTTTTCTTTACACTTACTTACATTATACTTGCTTACTTATTTAATGTATGGCTTAACCATTTTTTACATCTGTAAACATTTAATTCGTAAAATTTAATTATTTCCAGGCCAAGCATATTTTGAGTTAATCTTTTAAAATAAAAAATAATACATTCTTCCAAAAACACATTTTTATAAGTGTAATCTCTCTTGCCTTTACATCCCAAGGCGTTTTTCGCTCGTAGCTTTTGCGAGTTTCGTTCGATTTCCATTTGCTTTTAATTGCATTTATGCATTTTTAATCGAGTTTGACTTTGGTAAGCTTTTTACTTTGGCATATGCTATAGTTCGTCGCCCAGAAGAGGGTTTGCCGAAGGCGAAATGTGCTCTTACAGATCCAGGAAATAAGTCTTAGTTTCGCCCCTTTTGGTAGTGAGATGTTAGGACAAAGTTTTCTAATTGGCCTTGACGCCGTTTTCCGAGTTTCAGAGCTACTAAAAGCCAAAAGTGCGAAATTGTCTGCGTCTTAAATGAGATAATTTATTTGCAATTATAATTTGGTTCATTAAAGTTAATTGAATTAAGGGCTTGCGAAACATTCTTAGCGAATGGAATGACAATATTTGGGGTATAGGAATGAGTATTATAAGATAAAAGGACTGTAATTAGTGACAACGTTACTTTTTTAATATTGTTAATAAATTATTAAGTGTCCACGGCTTGGAATAAAATGAAAATGTATTTTGAATTTGAAATGTTAATTTTCATCCAGCACACTTTCCTGAACAATTTTTGAACCTTACCCAACAGCTGTTGCATTCTAAACAAACATTTCTCTGCTAGTCCTCTTAAAAGCTTAATGAAAGTCGTAGTGCCCCATATATACCACCGAGTTCCAGAGAGCCCCTTCAAACTTATCCAGCCCACTCCCGCAAAGTTAGCAATTTAACATATGTTTATCTGCTAATCATGGAAATGCGATGCGGTGTTGCAAAACATTTAACTAGAAAACCTCGAGTAAAAAGAGAAAAAAAAGCGAAACAGCTTTTCCACCGAACAACAACATAGGGTGATGTACGTATGCCCCTCTTACTGGTTTCTCAAAGCGACCATATGCCAAAAAGCTAAACCAAAAATCGCACACACATTTAGGGATACAACAGCAAATACGGACAAAAAATAAGCAGCCTGCTTTGACATTTCGTTGTCTGGCCACGCGCTCATCTCGAACAAGGTCTCTTACAAGGGATATTGCAGCATTAGGGTTTAATTTGGTTAGAAATTAAAAATAAAAAAATAGCTAAAATAAAAACAACATTAAACATTAACTTTATAAAATAAAATGTGAGCCATATCTATTAAATTAATAGATTAAATTTTTTCTGTGGTAATAAATATTGGTTTAAGAGCTGGTAAAAGTGCGGATTTTGCATTGTGTACATTGCCTAAGAAAAAATCTGGTTTTCCGTATATTAATCCCTAAGTTAAAACTTTGCTTTTATCAGTGCACCCTAAGAAAAACCTACTTTCAGGACACATTTTGTACATCGGCACACTCAAATAATTCGCTGTGCTCTGTATGCCAGTATGCCGAAAAAAGGGCAAGACATAACTTCACTCGCTTTTGTCGCTGCCCACGCGTCACGGGCCCAAAAGCCACCACCCACTGAACCCACCCAACCACCCGCTAAAACCACCCACTAAAACCACCCACTGACGAGCTCACCCACTCAACCACCGTGTACGCCTTAACATTTACCTTGTTGGCCCGAAGTTATCTTCCAAACATTTGTTGCACTCTTCGTGTAGAATTCGTTTCTCACCACTCTGTCTATTCACCAGGCTTTTTACGTTCCCTCTCTCATACTCACTGCCCATCTCTCTCTTTTCCTTTCTCCGCCTTTCTCTTTCTCTGTTTACATTGCTCTCTCTTTGAGGTAATCGACGCCGGTCCGGTCCGACGTCATCGCAAAGGTCAAAGAAAAGCAGGGAGAACAAAATTGAAAAGTACAGAAACAAATTTGAAATCAAAACACAAATTTAAAATTAAAAAACATTAATTTATCAATAATAAAAATTAATAATGACTTCCAGATTTCCAATGCCAGAGCAAGAATAAATACTTTTTAGCCTAAAAGTTATGTTAAATGCTTCCCTTCTACTAAGATGTAGATGTCTTATGTAAGAATATTTAGTAATTTTTCAAATAATTCGTTGAGTGTAATAAAGCTTTTTTGGAAAATTAAAGGGGTGCTGTCCTTGTGGCTGGTGGGTGACTCCTTGAGGGGTGGTGGTGCAGATTCCGTAGGGCGTCTTTGGTGGGTATCCAACCATATGGTAAATTCAATGCACAGAGCAAATTGTCACTTGGCGGAGCAGACGTTTCATTTGGTTTTCAAATTGAATAGGAAGCGACGCGACATTGTCGGGCGTCTCATTGCCTCCCACTTTTCCAAATATATATTCCATTTGAGAATTCGTCCTCCACTAATTGAGACATTTGTCAACTTGCGTAAATGAGCAATCATTTCTCAAAGGCATCTTCTTAGGGGCCAGGGGAATTAGGAGACACAAAGTTTATTGGAATATTCCCGATAGAATATTGGTATTTTAAACAATTATGTCAAATGCAATTATTAAAATCAAGAAAATAAATGCTTATTAAAATATTAATAAAAAGTTCTTAATAATTACTATTTATAATTTTATAAAATGTTTTAAATTTAAATTTAAATTTAATTTAAAAACCACCATCCAATTGAAAAAATACGCCTTTTAATTATATACAGAATTTTTATACTTTCGCATATTATGGCCAAATATTTATATAACAGAACAGACAATTTTTTCACGTCTCTCTTAATCGCAAATGACAATATGCTGTGGCGAATGATATGTATCAAAGGAGTATGCGATTTATGTGTGACGAGTTCTACTGTTCTGTGATCTTGGCTACTTAAAACGCTTTGACTTAATCAGCATACTTGGCATTTTTTTTACGATGGTTGATGAACTGGGAGTGTCCATCTTTTGAACTTTTTCAGTTGGGATTAAGTTTCCTAGAGGTTCCGCTGACTTGACCGACTTCTTACTGGTTTTTTTCTCTACCTCCGACACTATGGGGCTTTTCTGCACCAACTTCTTTTTGTTTTTAGCTGTCTTCGGTTTCTCTAAAATCTCTTCCCTGTCCATGGCATTCATCTCAGTCATCAGTGTGACGAAGGTCATGGGCACCAGAAAATAGCGACCTTTCGAATGGGTGATTTGTTTTACTTTAAATATAAATTTATTGAAATGTCTTACCATCAAGTTTCTGCAGGAATCCCAAACGCTGTCCCATCTCAAGGGTTTGTTTCACAGGGATTTTTAGTTCATCCTGCGACAATTCTGTATTTTTAGCTATGGTAACCACGATTTCTCGCAGTGTAGCCGGCGAGTTCAGCAACTGAAGCGTGTGCACTATAATAGCCCCATTAAAGTTTGGCATATTCTCGATTTTTTTGGTGATTATACTACAGTATTTATGTGTTCTATCACTAAATATGATTCTAGGAACTGGAAGCTACGTGAAAAACTCAAAAATAAACTGAGCATCTAGAGATTAATGTGACAATCGAATACTTCGCTTGCTATGAGCCGAAAGTTTCATAGTGTTCGATTTCATTGTTTTTCTCTTTTGGGAAGTGCAAAAGGTATTATATAAACTATAAAAATAATATTTAGAAAGTTCATAGGTAGATAATGTATCCATTGCTCCTTTTCTGTTAGATGTAATCGGAGACCTTGGCCGGGGTTAAATTTTCATCCAGTTGGTAACAGGATTTACATCGATTGGCCGACGTCAAGCGTTTATCTATCGCCGTTACAGAAGCTGGCCTATACAAGGGAAGTTTGTCATATCTATCAATAATCCACGGCCCATAACAACAGGAGTGGAAAAAGAATTGAGCAAACTTTGTCACACAGTTTTGTCCAATATTGGCTTGTGATATTTACATCAGGGACGCCTTTGTGCTGACGTTTTTCGCTTTCGCCGCTACTGCTGTTCCTAATCAGCGTGGTCTAAATATAGAATCCCTGACCGCCCACTCGCAACTCTTCGGTAATCGCCCCCAGAATATATACCATATGGAGGTTTAATTAAACTCGTTTGTGCAAAAAAACAGCAAAAACAAGAAAGGAAAGCTAACTTCGGGCGGAGCCGAAGTTGATATACCCTTGCAGAATACTCTGTAAATTATATTCTCCAAAATTATTCATGTGATGCATTCTTAATACTCATAAAAAATCCCAACTTCCTAACTTTAAAAACACCAAAATTATGGCATTTCCAATCGTTCAGTTATATGGCAGCTATAGGATATAGTCGGCTGATCCTTATGAAATTTGGTAGGTCGGATTGATTGGCCAAAAATAAAACCCGTAGAAAATCCCAACTTCCTAACTAAACATACACCAAAGTTATGGCATTTCCGATTAATCAGTTATATGGCGGCTATAGGATATAGTCGTCCGATCCTTATAAAATTTGGTAGGTCGGATTGATTGGCCAAATTTAAAACCCATAGAAAATCCCAACTTCCTAACTTTACAAACACGGAAGTTATGGCATTTCCGATCAATCAGTTATATGGCAGCTATAGGATATAGTCGTCCGATCCCGGCCGTTCCGACTTATATACTGCGTGCAAAGGAAAGAAGGGTGTGTGCAAAGTTTCAATTTGATAGCTTTAAAACTGAGAGACTAGTTTGCGTAGAAACAGACAGACGGACAGACGGACAGACAGACGGACAGACGGACAGACGGACAGACGGACATGGCTATATCAACTCAGGAGGTGATCCTGATCAAGAATATATATACTTTATAGGGTCGGAGATGTCTCCTTCACTGCGTTGCACACTTTTGACCAAAATTATAATACCCTCTGCAAGGGTATAAAAAGGAAAACAAAGCAAGATGTTTATACACAAGCCAAGCAAGGACAAAGTTTTCGGTATCAATCATGTTTATAGTGGCAATTAAGGCTTTAACAGCTGTCAAAGTCCACTGACAAGCCAAGATGTCAATGTTGTTGCATCGTCATCGTCAGAAGTAGATTAAGTGATGGAAATCCCGAACGAAAAGTTTTGAATTAAGTTGAAATAATATTATTCATTTATAAACTCGAAAAATTATGGCAGCTGCAAGGATGCGAAGGACAGTTGGGAAAATACAACCCCTTTTGTTTACCTCTGTTATTGACAGCCAACGGTAATTTAATCAAAAAGTGTAAGTGTTGGCCATATGGTAGCAGTTGAAGCGTTCAGTTGGACCCCAATACAAAAAAGGATAAGAAGAATGCGATATCACGGATATTTCATGTTTTTTCAATGCCCTTCAATTTAAAAAATATGACGCCTCTAACACAAATAAATATTTTTGTTTTAATTGGTATTTAAACTTAAATTTAAAAACTAATAAAATTAAATCAATAATCTTCTTCACACTTATTGACTTGTAAATATATTAGGACGACGTTATTAGCAATAAATACAATTTTTTTTATAAAGGGGGTATGGTATTTAAATTTGTATTTGCCTTTTTTTATCTGAATGCATAACATTTTAGGAATATTGGGTTAAATTTTAGATTGATCCGAGAAAAACTTCCGAAGTTATAGGAAGTTGAACGTAGGTGAGTTCGCTCGTTTTGTATCCACTTTTTGTTTGTCTAAAACTTTAGACAAGGTCGGTGAACACGATCCTCCAAAATCTACTGGACGAATCGTTTTGAAATTTTGCACACTATTTCTGTACCTTAATCCTCAGGTACTGACGTCGAGTTTTGTTTTTTTTACTGATTATTTTTCATTTTATAATAACTAATAAATCGAATTTTTGGGCTAAAATCACGTTTTTGACTTCAAAGTGTTACCAAAAATTCAAAAATTGACGTAGTTACCTTTAGAAACATATTAACTAATAAACAATTTTTAATATTTTCTGATGATCCAGTTACGAGTTATGCTGTTCACCGCAAAACCTTTTTTCTTGGCTGCAAACGGCTCATTTATTTTTTTTTCGATGAAAATTTGTGAAAACATAATTTAAATGTTGTTATTTGATACGCTTATAAAATAATTAATCTGACATTAACCGTATCGTGTGACAAAATTCATGAAAATATACTTTTTTTGCGGAATTAACCCCCCCTTAAGTTGTTGACTGTAGATTAAATCGAGACTTTTAGCACCTAAATAATGCTGGAAAAATGACTATACTAATAGTTAAAAATATTATTTTACAATATCAAACACCGGTAAAGTTCTTGAAAAAAAGGTAATCACGAATTCACAATAACCCATTTATTGATAACCTAAAGCTCTTGGAACAGTATTCAAAAATAGCTCGTAGGCAGCGCACTAAAGTGCGCTATGATTTTTGCCTTAGGCCCTCAACAGTCTCTTGTGTGTGTATATGCAAAAATGGAGTTTGTGAGTGGGTTAAATTCTTTTTGATTTCCGTTTCGGATAGGCCCCTAAAAATAGAAGTGTCGAAACTCATGGACGACAGCATTGCCGCCCAAAGCGAACATTTATTTAACATGTTTGATGTTTTCCTCGGTTAAATGTAGCATTTCGACTCCGAACCAACAAAAGCAAAGGCCGGACTACCAGGAAATTCGTTTGTTGATTGTTTGGTTTCAACGTTCTGCACAGCTAAAATAAAAGAAGAATTTCCGAAAAAGCTCACACAGAAATTCTATTCTGAAAATGCCATTTAAAATGCAGTGCAAATGTTATTTTAACACTTGTCACTGTGCACAGAAACAAAACACGAATGGATTTTTTTATGGTGCCAGGAGGTGAAAGCATAAGGCATGTTTAGAATGACACGCTTTCCTCTTATTATTTATGGCACGTGAGAAAAGTTGAATTGCAAACAATGTGAATGCTGGTATAGGATCTTTTGGACTGGAAATACAGAATTATTTTTGGATTTAGAATTGATTGTTTGAAGTATTTCAATATTTTTATGTTAGTTTTCCTTTGTTTTTGTACATACTATTTATTGGTTATGTAATACTTATTATAAGAATTACAATTGACAGTAATATCCACCTATTTTAAAAAATATAATGGCATATAAAAACTTTGTCTTAATTTCAGGTGCAGTGCATAATATCTATGCATCAATTTAAACATCCTCTTACCTATCTACATTTCCTCTTCATTCATCGAATTGGTTTAAGTTTAATTTGTTAATCAAATATGCCCAATTGAACGGAAATTCCCTATATCAAACGCACAAGCACACACTGTGAAATTCACATCTTCTTTGACATTTATGCAGAGCCAACCTATATGCACACAGTGAGCTCCAAAGGTGTGTGTACGTGCGAGAAGTATACGCACATGTGTGATAAACGACAGCTTCTGCGACCTGACAGTTATACTTGCTGTGTTTTATTCAAAAGGATGACTTGACCGGCAATCCTTTCCTGTATTTTCCTTTATTGTGCCCTTACACCCGACAAAATAGGGTTTACCCCAAAAGCAGTTGCTTATTTTGAATCTTAAAATAGAATAAAGATTGCCAAGAAATAAATTCATTATAAGTGTAATCTCCTATATCTAATTTCTAAAGACACGAAATTTTTTTAGTTTCAATCTTTTTTTTTACACCGTTTATTATTTTGTAGATAATATAAAAACTTATCACTGCAAATATTAGAAATATTCGTTTGATAGTTGCATATAAAAGCATTCTGAAATCATTGCTAGTTTGAAGAATAGTAACTATATATTTTTTTAAAATTGAGATTGGCTCTGTTTTGATTTAGTGTTAGAAAAAATTATTTAGGAAATCTTATTTAATAGATAATGGTTCGCCAAACTACAAATTAATTCTTTGTGTATTGAGTGTTCTCTGGATGTCTATTTGCTCAACCTGTGTTTTCGGTATATAAAGACCATGCAAGTGACAAATTATATGCAGAATGGTGCAGAGGGACGGCAGCGGTGGAGACAGATGAGTTGTGTGGAAGTGTCAGCATCAGTGTCAGTTTGCGTTGTTCCAAGTAAAATGTTTTATGTGCAGCCAGCGAGACATTTTTGGCCTTGTAAAATATGAGTTGCATTTTGCAGCACCGGACGGCAGGCCATAAACTTTGACCTGCTCCACCTATGTGCCATATACATGGTCTGGGATCTCGTATATCAACTAATTGCACTTTGTTTATTGTCATGTGTGTGTTATCCATGTTTTGTGGGCGTTGTAATTTGGTTTTATGTCTGAGACGTGCCTTCTCGGCCAATTGGAAATTTTATACCCATAGATTGTCAATTATAATTGACTTGTTTTCCATTGCAAAACAGTCGGGGCAGCTGTTGCGAAATGTGATTTGCATTTTGTTGATTCACAAGAATTAAAAGCAGGCCCGTATGGAGCTGTCTAAATAACAACAAGACATTGTTTAAAACGTTTTGATTGGGCTTAAGCCTCTTTTCTTGCTTAACCAGCATTAAGTAAGCCCCTACACAGTGATGCCCAAAAGTATGCCACAACAAAAAATTTTAAATGTTACTGGAACCAACAATATTCCTCTTTCCCCCATTTTTCCCCAAGTCAATTAATTGAAGCCATTTCTTGTGCTTACTTTCGGGGAGTTTTCCTCTTTTACACTGTCACATTCTCTTGTCTGACGCGGAGCGTTTGCGTCATTTTCGTGCGGGCAACTTTTACGCACTTGCGTCTTAATTACTCACACCGTTGGTCCGCCTTCGTATCCACCATTTTCGCCCCTCTTTTCCGGTCTCCTTGCGTTTCCATTCCATGTTTTGGCCTAAATCCTTAAGCTCCATTCACAGTTTGCCTGTCTGCAAGCCGCTTTTAACGTTTGGTCCTATCCTCTGCGAGAGTATTTCGATTAGGGTTATATAGTCAATTGTCGTGACTGATATATACTTGTTTAATGATTCGGGTGCATATTTTACAAGTTGTAAAATATGTATTAAATTAAGTCGGATTATATTAAACTTTTTAAAAGTATTAAACAAATGTAAAATAAATTTAACATTTTCCAAGAGACACACATTTAAATACAAGGACATCATTTTGTTGCTTTAAGCCTACCACTTATATTTTTTTAAGAGTATTCAGGTAATCGGTTAGTTTTTAAACTATAACTTTTTAACGGGTCTTCTACTTCGTGTCGCCCACGCAGCCCGGAGATTCGGTTGGAGTTTCTTTTTTAATATATACTCTAAGCTAAAATAGAGTATTTGGATTTATATCCAAGAATGTTACCTTTAATTTAATACTTTTAATATGATAGGTCTTTATAGGTCTTTAAAGGTCTTTACAATTGACGAATAAAGTCAAAAACTGTTCGAATTTTTGTTTATTCTTATTTGTTGGATTATAGATTTTTAAGCTGAATAAACAATTGACTAAAAAACGGTTTTGATTGTTGCTTTCTAAATAGTGCTTAAGAATCTGTGTATAAACAGAAAAAAAAAAATATTTTTAATTCCTTTTTAACTTTACTTACTTTTGATTCAATACTCACTCGGTATTGAATAAAAAATGTAATTTCAGAAATTTATGTGACCTTTTGATCGTATTAGAGTATTTTTTCTTCGGCTTTTAAATTTCATTCGTCACGGTCTTATCAGTTGAGGGGATTAGGCTACTGTTCATGGGGCTACATATAAATTTCCCTTTTGTGCGGCTTCTTCATCAGCATCCTCCTTATCCCCCTCGTCATCATCATCATCGTTGTCTTCAAGGACCTGCTGCAACATGTTTGCATTTCATTTGTTAGCAAGTTGTCAACATTTTATCTATGTTATAATGTCTTGCCTACTTTTCTGTTCCATTCTTTTGCTTTCGCTCCTTTTTTTGCGCTTTTTTGCTAAGCTTAAAGTTAAGCTATTAAAGTTGAAGAGGGTGGGATAATAACGGTATGTGGGGGTGGTGGTTTGTCATTAGTCAAACGTCATGTCATGTGAATGCGGGGTGATGAGCGTGCAGCGAATTTATCATGGGGCCGCATCTAAGATAAGCTTAGACCACGCGGCGTATGAGCAATAAAACAAATTAATACAAATATTAATCATACGCCGCATGGGATCGAAATGCCAGAGATCAAGAAGTGGCGGGCAAATAAACATAAAAGGGTAATTTAAGTGCAAATTTCAATCATCTTTCATTTCGGATTCCTAAAACTAATACCACGTAACTATGAAATGGAAATTGGAGTCGTAAATGATTTTCTGGTTATTACTGCTTGCGGTTACCTTTTGTTTTCTTGCTTGCTGCTCAACAGCAATTTGAATTCGTAGAAATGTTGATAATAGGAAGCTTATTCGGTAATAAAATACATATTTAATACATTTTGGGGCTAAACTATTCTGTAAGTCTTCCATTTATTTATTTATTTTTTGTTTTTAGGAAATATAGTATCGGTATTTTTGTGTGGTAGCCCTCTACTATAACCTGGTTTTGCCGGTGGTTATTAAAGTGATGTCTAACTTGTTGCGTTTGCAACGCCGAAAGCTCAAAATCGTATTCGGTTTTTCAATAGTTACGAGGTATCGCTCACTCATGCGTCGTGAGAGTGGGTAGTCTTTAGAGAAAGAGAGGTTTCTAGGAAAACGGAGAGGACTTTGATAAAAGTACTCATTTCTGAGAGTATGTAGCCGGTTTGAGTGGAAGCACAACCGTTAAATCTTAAGCTTAAAGTGGCTCTGACATTTAAAAAAAAGAAGTTTGCGCAAACTAAGCCAGATTTGACAAACATTAGGAATTTTCTAGTTTTTAATGATAAGTGCTTGGGAAATTAGAGATAAGGAAAATATGTAAAATTTGAATTTTAAATACGACGTATGCTTTATTAAATATTATTAAATATTTCGTTTTATTCGTGATTCGAATCGTTAGAATCCTTTTCCTCGCATAAAGAAGACTCAAAATAACAGCAAAGTTGTTAAGCTTAAGCATTATAAATTTGGTGTATTTTCCAAATTGTTAATGCTGGCACAAGCAGATTAAGGTTGTTTTTGAGTTTTATTATACAGTTTTTATAGAATCCGACTGGTTTTTGTCTGTGCAAATTCGAAGAATACCGGTTTTTTTAGATGACTGACGCATTTTTACTGATTGTTCATATACTATATTTGGGTCACAGATTTGCAAGCGTCAATTATTTATACCCTATACTTTTATAACGCTGCCTTCATAGAAAGAATAAAAAGTATACAATAAAACGTGCTTATCAACAATATAAAAGATTGCAACGTGAAAAGATCAAGGCTGTTATCTTAAAATGACCCTATTTTGCATGTTTCCCACACTAACACCTTATTTCTCGAATACTATAGGGACCATGCATAAGTATAAGTATATATATTCATGATCAGCATCACCACGCGATTTAGACATGTCCGTCATTCCACCTGTCCGGCCGTCTGTCCGTCTGTCCTCCATATGTCCATTCCTGCGCAATGTAGTCTCTTAGTTTTAAAGACATTTGGATGAAACTTTGAAATAAGTCTTTTTGCAGTCTACTATATCTTATAGCTGACATAAGAAGAATCGAGAAAAAGAGCGAATATAACAATCCGTGTTAAATACATTTTTAACGATTTCAGCATCATTGTTTTGCTTTTATAAATATCGGACGACTATATCATATAGCTGACATAGGAATGATAAAATAATTTATCGGAACATCTACATAGTTTCATTGTTTTTAAGCATTGAAAATAGAATACAGAATATTAATAAAATTTAGTTTTGTAACAGCCGCAAGGGTATATAAACTTAAGAAGTTTGCTTCCTTTTTGTTTCTTATGCTGTAGATTTATTTATTTCTTGTTACCATCTTGCGGTGCTAATTAAATTTGTTGGCTTACTCACAAACTGAAGCGCAGGCACACAAGGACAGACCACACAGATACTAAAAGTATCTGCGCCCCCAGAAATCCCTTTCCACGTCATTCCTTTGGCGTTGCCAACTTAATTGCATTTTTCCGAGTTTGCGGAGAGCGCATCGTTTTGCAACTTTTTCCCCCGCAGCTCGGCTTTATTGATAATACAGGAGCGTATGGTTTGCAATGCCACGCCCGCCCAGTAACACCCAGTTGAGTGACTTTGACTTTCATTTATGACTGGGGCGAGGGGTGTTTACTAAATAATATCTGTAAAATATGATCTCACATAGTTTAGTTTTATTTTAACACTTTTATTCTGGTTTTGGTTTTCCTTTTAATTTGTTGTTCATTTCTTTTTCCCACCCACTGATTTCGTAATTATTGAACTGTGCAAATATTAGTTTTATTTGAAAATGTTTCGGCATTTCAATTATGAAATCGCGCGTTCGGAAATGGAAATGAGCTCACAAATATTTTGCGGGTATTTTGTAAACAGCTTTCCCGCTTTCCTACCATCCGTGCCAAATTAAATGCACTGAAATAATATCAAATGCATTTTAGATAATGTTTTTTCAATTGTTTTCATTTTGGTTTATAATATTTATTTTGCGGCTGGTTCTTTCGCAAGCATAAATTAAGTTCTTTGTAATTCATTTTAATACATGGTTTTGTTTTTGCCTTTTCCGCACAAACCCTTTTAAAATTTCCGCAAAGCCATTTCACCAAGTTCAACCAATTAGCATTGCCTTGTTTGCTTTGTTTTAATGAGTACTAATTTATCATTTTAAAAATTTATAATTTTACCAATTATTGACCATTTAATGGTAGACATTTGCATAGGGAAATTTTATTAGGTTAATCAAAAATGTACGGTGTGCAAATGTTTTATTTGAATTAGGTTGACTTTGACTGTTAGCCAATAAGCAAAAAAAACATATTTAAAATACAGATTATAGCTTAATATATTTTATATTAAAGAAAATAAATTATATTATTTACTATACTTTTGCCCTTAGAATAAAAGATAAGTGCTTGGACAACAATTGTCCATCAAATGTGAACAATTTTAAATTTCAATTATTCAAATATTTATTCTTATAATACAAAAATTATTATTAAATATTTAACGGGGGATTGTTTATAACCATAACAAATGACTTAAATGTCAACTAGCTTCCTAAATTTGAAAATTAAAATAACGTATTTTCCCACTAGCAAAATATATTTGCATACAAATCCAATCAGGATTTTAATTTGGTTTGCTATTGAACATTTGATGCCCAAGCTTAGAAAGTAGTCTTTCGACATATTTAAGTAGTGTAAATGGAATAGAAAATAACTTCCGGTATAATATATGTATTATTCAATGATTTGGCTGACCGCAAGAACTCGTACAACATTTTCTGGTGTCTGCCGGCCGGACACATTGCTCATACGCCAGGTCCTCCGCATAAAATATTGAAATTGTTGACCGAAACGCAATTTACACATACATTTTGCATATTGACCAATCTCGGTGTGTGCGTGCTGGCATGTGCAAAATTGTTGAATAGATTTTCATTTGCATTTGTGCAGATCTAGCTGATTTGGCCATTGCCTTCAATGTTATTTTTTGCAATTTATTTCGGTGTGTGTTGATTTAATTTGATTTTCGTCGTGGCCAAATAAAATTTAAGTAAAATGCATTTAAACTAAGGGTTTAGGATTAAATCAAATTTAATTACCAACCTAAAATATTTATTAACTGGTTTATATTTCGCTTTGATTGCCACTAATTGAAATTTGTTTATAATTGGTCAACTAATGCTTAGTTCAGTCATTGAAAATGACAATGAACCCACATTGATTCAAAATACTTGTTGGCATGTATTAATTGTCATTTTTAGCCAGACAAAAAGAAAATGTTTCAATAGCAAAAATGTTTCAATTAAAGAATGATTTTTCAACAATTTAAAGGGAACTCCCTTCTTCTCTCAGTTGAGCCAACATTTTCTAGTCACAGCCATAACTCTCCTTTTCTACTTGCATTTATGATTTGCTTTTAATTAAAATAAATATTTTATGGCTTTCAATAAACAATCTGCCAAAAAGCAAAGGGGCAAAAGGGCAAAAAACAACACAAGTCAAACTTTCGTCTCGAACTTGAGAGGGAAAAGTTGATAGAAAGTGAAAAACTCCTTGAGTTTAACAATTTTCTTTCTTTTTCCGTTTTTTTGCAGGGCTTTGCCAATGCGAAAGGTGTAAATAATTGAGTCCAAAAACTTGGCTCCTATGCTTATCCAAACTCAACTCATATGACTTTGTTTGAACAGCAGAAACATGACACATTCAGCGACAATTTCCAACGGAAATTCCGATAAATTGCATCTGTGGCCACAAAAGAATCTGAATTTTCAATCAATAATTAATGCAAAGAAAACCAGTAATTACTAATCAACAACATAAGTAAGTTCCAGGCGAAACAAAAATATTAATCAAAATGGCAACTGCTGTATTGGAGGTTAATGAAAGCAAATTGGAGTTGGTATGCGATGAGTGTGATTATTATGGCTCAACAGACACGATTTTCATCGATAACAGCACCCAAACCGATGGCTATGATGATGATGAATCGGAGCTAAAGCCCCTGAAACCCAGATTAAGTCAAATTGTTGAAGAGGATATGGACATGGAAGGGGCAGTTAAAGAGGAAGTTGAAACGCCAGTGGAAGCAAATGGAATACGAAGCGATAGCAATGACGATAGTGATGAAAAAGGCACGATAAATGGTGACGAAACGAAGGAGGCAGAAGACATCTTGGAAAAATCTCAGATAAAAGAACAGGAGCCACATGTTTCTGCGGTGCCAGATGAATCCGATGATGAAGGGGAAATCAACGATGTGGCCAGACTCACAGGCCTGACTTTGGGTATGGGCTATGCCCGAATCATAGACTACGATAACTTACGCATAATCGAACATGTCATCGAAAGCGATGATGAGGACGATAACGATGTGAGTGCATCCTGTCACGATTTGGTAACTTTTATTGGAGAAAGTTATCAGGTAATCGAAAGGTCAGGCCATAGTCGTGAACAGGGGGCAACATTGCCAGTGGTGGACAACAATAATAACAATCGCAGCAGCGAAATATCCACAAATGGCCGTGGGCCCATCAACGATAGATCAAAGTCCGGACGAAAAGTACAAAACGGAGAGCAAGGTAATCAAAAGGCCTCTACTAGTGCATCTGCCACCAGCAACAACAGCACCAACAGCAACACCGCAGCAGCAACATCTACCAGCAGCGCTTTGATAAAGGCTTATAAATCGAATCTTACCCCCTTGGCGCCACCCTTTGAGCCCGCTGCGTTGAAGGCCAAGCAACTGCAACAGTCGTCGCTGGCCAGCGGCAACATGTCGTCGGTTACGACAACGACAACCACGGCTTTGGGCTATACCGCCTACGAGCAGACAACGGTTTATTATCAGCAGCAAATTCAACAGCAGCAGCAACAGCAACACCCACAACAGCAACAGTTGTCACCCAAGCAGCAACAGCAACAGCAACACTGTGCTCAACATTCCGGCTTGCCGCATATTCATGGCGCCCAACTGCTGCCCGTGCAATTGATTACCTTGCAGCCAAATGGAGTAACAGCAGCAGCTGCGGCAGCCGCAGCAGCAGCAACAGCAGCAGCCGGAGCTAGTCTGGCAGCAGCAGCTCCGGCAGCAACAGCAGCGGGTGGTGCCACAGCAACATCTTTGACTGGCGCCGCTTGGCCACTTGTGGAGGCGCCAATTTACATCGACATCAATGGCGAATATCGCAGCTATTGCCCGGCACATGGACCGCCGGCAGTGACAGCCCCAAATGGCGCCATTGCCCATCATCCTCACATCCACACTCATTCCCATCCCCATTCACATGCCCATTCCCATCCGCATCACGCACAGCAGCAGCAACAGCAACAGCAGCTTCATCATCACCATCAGCAACATGGCCAGCAACAGCAACATTTGACGCCAGCGGCTGTGACAAATGTTAATGGAAACATTGCACAGGCAGCAGCAGCGGCAGCCGCAGCAGCAGTAGCAGCGCCTAGATTGCTGCTACAACTGGACGCAGCAACTGTCCAGCAGCAACAACAGCAACAGCAACAGCAGCAGCAACAGCAACAAATCGTGGCCGCTGGCAAGCGTAGCAAAGTTTATCGAGGTGAGTGGCCGTTTTATGACATTTGTTGTACAGTTTTTATTCCTGTTCATGATGCCCTGGGCTATTTGGGTCCATATAGTTTGTCCAAAGAATGGCCCATGCACTGCTAAAAAGAATGAGTCTTTTATACCTCTTTACAGATAAGATTTTTATTTTATATATTGTATTTCATAGATTTTTTTTAAAGTGAACTAAAATATAAAGTCGCTCAAATAAATAATCATACCACCAACGTATTATTTTTTTTCAATTCAAAACAAGGTTTTGTTTTACTATCTAAATGTGTGAATAATTTTTACAGCCTAAGGCCTGAAAACAACAATATGCTTGTTTTTATAGGATGCTAATAACCTACAGATTTTAAACGTCTTAATTATTTTTCAAGCTCAATTTATATTTCTTATCTTGTTGGGGACTATTTACATCACTAATTCTAAAGTTTAAAGCTTAAATAAAAAATGTTTGAATTTATATTATAATTAATCTGTATTCTTAACAAATAAAAAGATAACACCTGGGTTCCCGCCTTAAGCTGCCAATTAATTTTCTTTTTCGTTACAACACATTGCACTTGAATAATTTTCTCTGTGCACTGGTCATATGGAGTCTGGACGATCTAAAGTGCCTTCCCTGTAACTTTGGCCATTAGTTTCCGCTTTGATTCATGGTGGCAGCATGTAGGATGAGAGTTGCGTGGGGTAACCGAGACTCTATTTCCGGACCCCTGCCCCTGGAAACCTCCTTTTTCCCTCACTAACCGACCAGGGACCTAATCAGTTAAGCAAAGCTAACTGAGCCGGCAAGCCAACGTGGCCCTTTAGTCTGTGAGCTGCCCTGGTCAGGGTTAAAATTAATTTCGAAAACGTTGGGCGCTCCCTTTGTGTGGATTGTTTGCTTTTTGGGCTCGTCTGAGGTAGCGAAAGCAATGGGTAAGTTCTTGGCTTGTTTGCCCGGCTTATTTGCCAAATAATCTGTTTGTTTGGCCATGCAATAAGTAGTTCTGGCCCCGGCATCAGTTGACATAGGCAGGTTGGACTGTGTTGGACCTTCGACAACAGAAGACCCAAAGGTGAATGTAAATGAAGAGGTAATTGTTTTAGCCACAAAGCTGGTGAGCTTTACAATTAATGAAGTACGGAGTTTATATCTGTTAAAAAATTCTTTTTTTGAGATATTATGCGTAGCTTTTATTATTGGGAAACACAATACATTTATTGAACAAATTATATTGTGATTTTTCCTATACTCCTTTAACTCAAAATATTTGTTATGGAGAAAGATATTTATGAAACTATTCTCACTTCTCATAATTCTTTCTCTCCATTTCTAATCCTTTAATTTTCATTCATTTATTTTCCAAAATCTTTTTTACCTCAGTGTATTGTATATTGGATAGTATGTTTGTAAAGCTAATCTTACCTCTCGACTTTTTTCCTCCATTCCCATATTAATTCAAATCTTGCTCTATTTGTCTTTTTTATTGCCGACTATCAACGGCATCCGTTTGGTTCGACACCTGGCAATTGGCCTCTTGTGATGACTGCGTCTTCTGTTGACTTTATCCGACGAACTCTAATCCGATTCATTTTTGCCATTTTCAACTGTGTTTCAATTTGCATTTGCCTTCCCTGAGACCGGGACACTCATATCCCTATCTTCTGTGTGCGGGCATCGCATCTCGGGTTCGCTGGATCAGGGGATAGTGCATATTGAAGTCATCACAGTTGGCGACACTCCCAGGCAATTTTGTGCGCCAACTTGACCATATCCAGCTGTGTGTATGCAGATGACACTGTGTCACCAGAGTCCCCCGATTTTCCCCCAATTTTTTTTTTTTTTTTTTTTGTCCCACTGCCAAGTTTCATCTCAGCTCCACTCATTTTGTAAATTTTTTATGCTTTTCACTGGTCCGCCACACGCTGTGGCCTTATGGACTTCTCGATTTTTCGTTATGTTTTTGGCCCCATGCAACTTTGTTGCCTTATTCTCCATACAATCTCTCATCTCTGTCTCCATTCCCCTTGGCTTCTCTTTCGCACTTACAAAGACAATGGTGTCCATTTCCTTTGCTGCGCCGCTTTTTCGCAAATTTTCACTTACACATACGAATTATTCAGTTTTTAACTTTTTTTTTTCAAGCCAGGCTTTTTGCCAAAAACATTTTTTATCTCAGTTTACCCATCTCTCTTTATTCTCCATCTTTTTCGCTCGCATTCTTTGTTTGTTCCCTTTTTTGTGTTAGGTATCATTTGCCTCTCACTGTAGATTGTCGTCATGTCGGTGATTTTTTTCAAGGATATTCTTAAAACTATAATTTTGTACCCCTGCAGCGAGTATTCATTTAAGTAATTTATTTTATATAATGTTATATTTTTTATTTAGTGGGATAGTATTTAATTAAATGCTTTTGGATGTTCCAAGAACAAAAAATAATGAACAATTTTGACCAAGGTATTTTAAAAATATAGTGTTACCGCCCCAGTACATTTTGAAACGTCGATTTATTTTCATAAATTCATCGGTTGGACCTGACACCAATCGAGACATCTTGCCGAAAATCGAGCGACCAGACAGTTGCAGTGCGATCCTCAATAGGAGAGGAAGATTTTTTAAAGCTCTTAAATGTATCTTAATTTTGTAATTTGATTTAAATATTAAAAAACATTGGATTATAAATCAGTGCTGTTAAAAGCTTTCATTAAGGGGTCGGCTGTAACATTCTTTAAAAAATCTGAATATACGAGAGTACAAAGAAACAACAACTGCGTATGAACAATAAAGTTCCGTAGAAACAACAAACAAAAAAAAAAAAAAAAAAAAAAACACCAAACACCACAAGTTGCTGCGTCTGAACAATAAAGTTCCGTAGTAACAATATTAAACATAGTCTAGTTCCGATAGCGGGTTAACTATTAATTGGTGCTCGACTGCGTCTTTAAGAACAAGAAAGTTCCGCAGTCCCGTACATTAACCGTAATCGTGACACGAACTTAAAATTAACTGCGACATTTATAATCAGTGTATACACACCAAGCGAAGACAGAAACCGACAAATAAAGTCTTGCGAGGACACTTTACGTATTGGTGTTAGTGACTCGCGAAAAGAACAAAACTATTACTGATTCCACGGTTTGACTTCTGCCAACTAAGGCTATGAGTAGGGGCATAGCTAGCGAAAGCAAATAAATTCTCCCCCAACAGGTAGAGAAGCTCACAACCAAAATCAATTTCGCGAAAACGTAAAAATGCTTCCACGGGGAGATGATACTTCGGTATGCGGCGCTTGCAAAAAAGATCGGCCCGGGAAAGACATAATATGGGTTCAATGTGATAATTGCAAAACCTGGTACCATTTCTCTTGTGTGCGTGATGAAAGCGCAAATAACCTTAAAGGCTGGGCCTGCCCTCCTTGTGAGAAGGATGCTACCGACATCGTGAAGACCAATACAACTGCACAGCAAGGCTCCGCCGCGCAGGGATTGCAAAAAGAGCCGAAAATGAGTTTACAAGAAACACCCGGTATAAACATGTCAACTAACGTTCTTATGTTACAGATGCTTGAGGAAAAACGAGAAGCTGAGCAGAGATATATTGAACAAAAATATAATATTTTGTCGCACCAACAGGATTCCAACATGACATGGACACCCACAACAATGGGCCCCAGCAGCGTTCAATTATCAGCTCGACAAATACTACCAGCTGATTTACCTACATTTAACGGAAATCCAGACGAGTGGCCCACCTTTATAAGCGCCTTTGAAAACAGCACTTCTGCTGCCGGCTTTTCAAATGTCGAAAATATGCTTCGACTTCAAAAATGTCTTAAAGGGAAAGCCTACGAACTAGTCCGAGACAAGCTTTTGTTGCCAACCATGGTTCCCGAAGTTATAAGCACATTAAAAACATTCTTTGGTCGTCCAGATCAAATACTGGATCGCCTAATTGAGAAAGCTAAAAGAATTTCGGTAAACAAGGACAGGCTGGATTCACTTATCGACTACGCCCTTGCAGTTCGCAACATCTGTGCTACCATGGAGGCCTGCCAACTGGATGCACATCTAAACAATCCTATGCTTGTTCGTGAGTTGGTTGATAAACTTCCAAATCAATACAAACTAAACTGGGCAATGCACCCAAAAGATGGATCCATAGCAAATGTAAAAGCATTCAGCGATTGGATCTATAAGATCGCAGAAGCAGCCTCCACAGTCGTTTCCACCTCATACTCAAGGACGAATAATGTACACACTCATACCAGCTATAATGATGTACAGCCGCAACATGCGGAATCGGAGGAGCACCCACACATAGCCTACCGATCCGAGAACTCACCTTGCTTCGTATGCCAAAGCGCACAGCATCAAGTCGCTCAATGTGAACAATTCAAAAATCTCACTTACGAAGGAAGGCAACAGGTTGTTCGCGACAACAGGCTCTGTTTTAAGTGCCTGAAAGTTCATGGCCGTAGATGCTTTTCTACTAATGCATGCGGTGTTGGAGGATGTGAGTCAAGGCATCATCCCTTACTTCATAAAGGCAAGCAAAATATCAACGTTGTCACGTCTCACCAGGTTAAATCAGCTGAAGTTGAACAATATTTTCGTATTGTGCCAATACAGATCCACGGCGACAATATTGAAGTCGACACCTTTGCTTTCCTGGATGAAGGCTCTTCGGTCACACTGATAGACGAATCATTCTTTAAACGTTTAAACATTCGTGGCACCCCCGACCCGATTTGTATGCAGTGGACCAATCAAACCACCAGAAGGGAGGGCAATTCCGTATGCTGTAATATTCGAGTCGCTGGAGCAGGCGCCACAAAAACATATTGGCTAAATAATGTTCACACCGTGAAAAACCTAGGCTTGCCAAAACAGACGGTAAACGTACATGAATTGCGCATCAAGTTTCCACATCTAGATGGAATACCCCTACAATCTTATTCGAATGCCGAACCAATGATTCTCATTGGAACCAACAACTGGAAGCTCGCAGTACCACGAAGGCTCAGAGAAGGAAAATGGAATGATCCCATTGCGTCTAAGTGTATGCTCGGTTGGGGACTGCAAGGCTCCACAAGCTCCAAAACTGCATTTTCCATGCACCACTGCCAGTGTAACTGGGACGAGATTGAAAAGAGTATTAAAGAGAGTTTTTGCGTTGAAACTGTTACTCCAAAAATGTTTCGCTCCGTGGATGACGAGAAGGCCCTTGAAATATTGGATAAAACTTGTTCGAAAAATGAAGGCCATTATCAAGTAGGACTTCTTTGGCGCGAGAATAATCCAGTTCTTCCGGACAGCTACAACAACGCAATAAAAAGGCTAAACTGTCTAAAGGCTAAGATAAACCGAGAACCTGAACTTTTTGGCAAAATTGAGATGCAAATAAATAATCTGCTCGAAAAAGGGTATGCATCCGAACTGTCCAGTGCCGAACTTGTTGAACAGCCTGAACGCGTGTGGTACCTTCCAATATTTATAGCCCACAATCCAAATAAACCTCAAAAGGTCCGACTCGTCTGGGATGCGGCTGCTAAATCTCATGGGAAGTCACTCAACGATTTCATGTATACCGGCCCCGATCTACTACATCCACTTACCGAAGTATTAATGGCGTTTCGAGTTGGTAAAATAGCTGTTTGTGGCGACATTGCTGAAATGTTTCACCAAATTCGAATCCTGGAAGCAGATGCGCACGCTCAACGTTTTGTATGGTACAACAAGGAAACGCAGGCTATCAGAACCTTTGTAATGAGATCTATGACATTCGGAATATCCTGTGCGCCATGCATTGCTCATTATGTTCGCGACAAGAACGCGGAGGAATACAAGCTGCAAAGCCCGCGTGCATTCGAAGCCATTACCAAGGCTCACTACGTCGACGACTATATAGATAGCCTAGGAGACGAAACCGAAGCAATCGAGGTTACACTGAAGGTCAGAGACATACACGCGGCTGGAGGTTTTAATATAAGGAACTGGGCTTCTAATTCACCCGAAGTCTTGAAACACTTACAAAGGAACTCGGAGATCAAGAAAAAGTCCTCGGTATGTTTTGGGAACCAACAACTGACATGTTTAAAAATGTTTTCAGATTTGCACGAATGAAAAGAAACGTCCTTTCGGAAAAAGCCTCGCCAACCAAATCCATTAGGATTCCTATCCTGCTACACTATTGGCTTCAAAATGCTTCTTCAGGAAATTTGGCGCAAAGGCATAGGCTGGGACGACATCTTACCAGGACCTCAGCTGGGTTTTTGGACGAAATGGAAAGACTTGCTACCACAAGCTACAACTATTCAAGTACCGCGTCATTACTCGCCCTTACTTCGTATGGCAGATTTCATTGAATTACATACTTTCGTGGACGCCAGTGAGTACGGATATGCCGCCGTGTGCTACTTTCGGATAGGAAAAGGGGATGATATAACTGTGTCACTAATCGCAGCAAAAAGTAAAGTGGCTCCCCTCAAGCCACTTTCCATACCCCGCATGGAGCTACTTGCTGCTGTAATCGGTGCACGTCTATCCGTCAAAGTGCGGAGCACTCGTAACATAAGCATCGATCAACACACTTATTGGACCGATTCAAGGACAGTGCTTTCCTGGCTGACGATGGACCCGCGTAAATTTTACTCTTTCGTAATGCACCGCGTAGGAGAAATTCTGGAGACCACAAACGCTGGTCAGTGGCATTGGGTGCCAACAAAGCTTAACGTAGCAGACATGGCGACAAAGTTTATCAGCAAACCAAACTCACAGGAATGGATTAACGGCCCATCATTTCTTCAACAGTCAAAGGACCAGTGGCCAAAACAGCCCACTTTATGCCCTTCTAAAAAAGTCGACCATAATGAGGTTCGGAAAACGGTCTTGATAATCAGAAAAGATAGTATAGTTGTGGTACCATTAAACGTTGAGCGCCTTTCTAATTGGAAGCGCTTATACCGGGCAACGGCAACTTTTCTGTTATACTTGGACATTCTTCGAGCTAGATGCAAGGCTGAGAAGATCAAAAAAAAGCTAACGCTCGAACAACTGACGTCGGCTAAAAACCTACTCTTCAAGAAAGCACAGCAAGACAATTTCAAATCGGAACTTGAGACTCTTCAATCAAATAGATTCATAAGTAAGCCTAGTGTATTAATTGGACTGAATATTTACATAGATAGTGATGGAATATTGCGTACTCAAGGCCGTTCAGATACCATAAATCAAAGCCGAGACCAAATTGTCTTGCCAAAGCGTCACCACATCACTCAACTTATAGTAAAGGAATTTCATGAAACCAACCATCACATGCTTCACGAGGGAACAATTAATCTAATCCGCAGCGAATATTTTATTCCCCAGTTACGTGTTGTTTACAAATCCGTACGGAAAGCGTGCCAAAGATGCAAAAATAATACGGCGATCCCGGAACCACCTCAGATGGCACCACTACCGCCAGCTAGAGTCGCTAGCTTCGAGAGGCCCTTTACATACACCGGAGTGGATTTCTTCGGTCCAATTCTTGTTAACGTAGGCCGACACAAAGAAAAACGTTGGGGTGTACTTTTTACTTGCCTCACTCTGCGCGCAGTTCATATAGAGATAGCCCACAGCCTTGACACTAGCTCTTGCGTAATGTGCCTGGCAAACTTTATGTCGCGACGTGGGACGCCCAAGGAAATATTTTCCGACAATGGAACAAATTTCAAAGCAACTGAAAAGATCGTCAAAGAGGAGCTCAAAAATGTTGAGTTTGACAAGCTCGTTATAAAATATGACAAAATTAAATGGCGCTTTAATCCACCTGCTGCACCACACATGGGCGGGGCATGGGAACGTTTAATTCGATCGATTAAAATGGTACTCAAATCCATTTCCCCGAACGCCAATTACAACGACGAAAGTCTCAAAAATGCTCTTACAAGTGCAGAATACATAATAAATTCCCGCCCACTGACTTTCGTTTCCTTGGAGGCAGAAGACGATGACGCACTTACTCCCAACCATTTATTGCTAGGATCCGCAGATGGCTTCAAGCCTCCATTAACAAGGGAGTCAAGCCCGAGACAACGTTGGCGCCAGGCAAACGAACTAGCCGATCTATTCTGGAGGAGGTGGGTGAAGGAATACATGCCAATAATCAATGGCAGTTGGCGACGTCGTAATCGTAGTGGACGAAAATCTGCCCAGGAACCTTTGGCCCAAAGGACGAATCACAGAGGTCGTCACAGCCAAAGATGGCCAAGTTCGATCTGCTACTATTAAGACTCAGCACGGTATTATGGTACGGCCAGCAACCAAAATAGCTGTACTGGACGTTGCTTCTAAGTAAATGTAAACACCCATAGCTGTTTACGTGGGGGGGAATGTTACCGCCCCAGTACATTTTGAAACGTCGATTTATTTTCATAAATTCATCGGTTGGACCTGACACCAATCGAGACATCTTGCCGAAAATCGAGCGACCAGACAGTTGCAGTGCGATCCTCAATAGGAGAGGAAGATTTTTTAAAGCTCTTAAATGTATCTTAATTTTGTAATTTGATTTAAATATTAAAAAACATTGGATTATAAATCAGTGCTGTTAAAAGCTTTCATTAAGGGGTCGGCTGTAACATATAGACATATACTTTTCTAATATTTGATAATCATTTTTGTGAAAATAATTAGGATACTTAAAAGATCAGTTACAAATTACAGAGGTATTTGTTGTGAAGGCGAATTGAAAAATAGTCTAGAATCGAATACTCTGGGAATGCGCTTCGCAGAATCCGAAAATCTCCAGGCTTGTTAGCTCTTTGGTGAGTGTAAAGTGCGTGGCATATAGCATGCATCATTCTTGCCGACTGTCCTTCTCCGTTTTCCTCCGTCAGTATACTGTCGCCGAAGTCCATAGCCATGGGCGATGGACATCCTCAAACTCAACCTCGCCCATGTCCATTTCGATGCCCCCATGTCCAGTGTCAATTTTTACCATCTCCATTGCTTTTTGGCTGCCAGTTGGGCGTGTTTTTTTTCCACTTTTCTCACTATTTGTTTTTTTTCACATTTTTTTTGGGCTATAGCCAGTGCAGGATCAGCCGCCTGTTGTCATAATTTTAGCACTCACTATGCGTCTTTTTTTTTTTTGTTCTTTTTAACTGGAAATGCGTTTTCAACTCCTTCCAATTCTTTTAATGTCATCTGCCCTGGGTGATTTTTTGCACTGCCTCCGTTGACTTTGTTTATTTTTCATGGTGTAATTTATTTGAGGCTCGTTGCCGCTGCCACTGGTTGTTGGTAGTTGGTAGTCGGCATCCCATTGGTTTATGGCTTGTAAGTTGTTTATTATTAATGTTTTGCTTATGCTGGCAGTTGTCGGGCCTCCACTGGTCGGGTTTTTGGTTTTGTTTGGTTCGGTTTGGTTGCACTTTACGGGCATGAGCTCATAATGAAGTCATAGTTATCTGCCCCGCCCCCCGGTTTTACCATATCTGTTGGCCATAAAATATACGCGTATGCGTCATATTGCGACAATGCTTGGGTTCCCTTCCAGCATTATTCCCGTCCTCTAGCATTTCAGTTTCCAAAAATTTCCCGCTCCCATTTTCAAGCCGAGCTCCATGCTCTTGTGCATTAGCAGCACTTATGTATTATTCGCATTAGTCATGCAGTGTCTGCGCTATGCGACTATATGTCTATCTATCTGTCTGAAAAAGAGCTAGTCTAGCGCTCGCTTGCCGGTTCTTTTTCGAATTGTCACCAGAGAATTTTTGAAAAACCTTGCATACTTCGCTTAAAAAAAGCTTAATGTCTGTTTTTAGTTTTAGAAACTATACATTTCTACCATTAATTTAAATTGATATATATAAAAGTCTCAATTAAAAACACAATTTAGTTGTTGTTGTCTGTTAATGTCAGCGTTTAAATTAATCAGTTTAAAAAATTTGCAACAACGATTTTTATACCCTTGCAGAGGGTATTATAATTTTGGTCAGAAGTTTGTAACGCAGTGAAGGAGACGTTTCCGACCCCATAAAGTATATATATTCTTGATCAGGATCAATAGGGGAGTCGATATAGCCATGTCCGTCTGTCCGTCTGTCCGTCTGTCCGTCTGTTTCAATACCGTTTGCGAGCTCAGTTTAAAAGCTAGCGATCTGAAACTTTCACAATCGTCCTAAAACATGTGTACGCAGATCAAGTTTGAAAATCGCCCCGATCGGACGTCTATATCCTATAGCTCCCATAGGAACAATTGGATATATCTTGCAAGAATTTATGATATTTCGCGCAGTGTAAAAGCTATTGACATTAATCTTTACAAATCGTATTTTTTTATGCATACCTTGATCAGGGTAAAAGCGCGTGGCGATCGGACGTCTATATCCTATAGCTCCCATAGGAACAATAGGGTAAAATCGGTTAAAATTTAATGATTTTTAGGATATTTCGCGCAGTGTAAAAGCTATTGACATAAATCTTTCCAAATCTTATTTTTTTATGCGTACCTTGATCAGGGTAAAAGCGCGTGACGATCGGACGTCTATATCCTATAGCTCCCATAGGAACAATAGGGTAAAATCGGTCCAAATTTGATGTTTTTCAGAATATTTCGCGATGTGTAAAAGCTATTGCTGTACATTTTTTCAAATCGTATTTTTTTATGCATTCCTTCAAGGTAAAAGCGCGTGCTGATCGGACGTCTATATCCTATAGCTCCCATAGGAACAATACGGTGAAATCGGTCAAATTTTCATGTTTTTTAGAATATTTCGCGCAGTGTATAAGCTATTGACATACATTTTTCCAAGTCTTATTTATTTACGCATACCTTGATCAGGGTAAAAGCGCTTGCCGATTGGACGTCTATATCGTATAGCTTCCGTAGGAAAAATTGTTAAAGGCTGCGAAAATATCCCTTTTTTCCCTATTTGTATATGACAATTTTGCAGTATAAAAGCTATTGGCATGAAACTATGCAATTTATGCAATTTATCTAATTTATTTATGTACACCTTGCTCAGGGTAAAAGTTGCTGCCAATCAGACAAGTTATGTACTATCTACATCCGCTATTTAAAAATTAAATTAATTACGTATAGCTAATCTTTTTTTTATGTATAATTACAGAAAACTTAATTTTTATACCCTTGCAGAGGGTATTATAATTTTGGTCAGAAGTTTGTAACGCAGTGAAGGAGACGTTTCCGACCCCATAAAGTATATATATTCTTGATCAGGATCAATAGGGGAGTCGATATAGCCATGTCCGTCTGTCCGTCTGTCCGTCTGTCCGTCTGTCCGTCTGTCCGTCCGTCCGTCTGTCCGTCTGTTTCAATACCGTTTGCGAGCTCAGTTTAAAAGCTAGCGATCTGAAACTTTCACACTCGTCCTAAAACATGTGTACGCAGCTCAAGTTTGAAAATCGGATATATCTTGCAAGAATTGATGATATTTCGGGCAGTGTAAGAGCTATTGACATGAATCTTTCCAAATCGTAATTTTTATGCATACCTTGATCAATGTTAAATTGCGTGCCGATCGGAAGTCTATATCCTATAGCTTTCATAGGAACAATCGGATATACCTTGCAAGAATTTATTATATTTCGGGCAGTGTAAAAGCTATTGACATGAATCTTTCCAAATCGTATTTTTTTATGCATACCTTGATCAAGGCAAAAGCGCGTGCTGATCGGATGTCAATATATTATAGCTCCCATAGGAACAATAGGGTAAAATCGGTCCAAATTTGATGTTTTTCAGAATATTTCGCGCAGTGTAAAAGCTATTGACATAAATTTTTTCAAGTCTAATTTATTTACGCATATCTTGATCAGGGTATAAGCGCTTGCCGATCGGACGTCTATATCTTATAGCTTCCGTAGGAAAAATTGTTAAAGGCTCCGAAAATATCCCTTTTTTCTTTTTTATATGACATTTTTGCAGTATAAAAGTTATTGACAGGACATAAATCTAGTTTATTTATGTATACCTTATTCCTTTGGCTACCTTTTCAATTTTAGCAATTTCGGCAAAGTCTGCAAGGGTATTAAAACTTCGGCTTGCCGAAGTTAGCTTCCGTCCTCGTTAGTATTAGAATTGTTAGTTAGAATTGCTAATAATTTATTACTCTAAAAGAAGAGCTATCGCAAATCTATAGAAATAAATGGGAATTGATAAGCCAGAGGATGATTATAAAGAGTATATATGCAAGCTTTATAGCATCAGAGTAATTGTGATGACAATATGTACCTTTTAGCGATTACGCCGATCTACCATTACTTATATATTGCTTATCAGGAATACTGAAGTTCGCCGAAATAAGTCATCTAAAAATAGATGGTAATTCTGCAAACATACTGACTAACACCTAGACATCAGATGAACATATAAATGCAATCCGACAAACGCGGATTAAATCAGTTTCATTATTAACACGATCGAGAAAACATTTACACCTTAACATGCTTATTTTCGCGATAGTTTTGTTTTGCGCTATTATAATTCCGAGGACCTATGGATCATTTGATACAGCCACTGAGGGTCCGATTTCCGGAGGTCCCTTGCCGGAGCCACAAACCCAATTAGATGGATGCTGTTTTTCGGCACTACAATTAATGCTAAATCAAGTTGCAGCCCATCAAGCGGAGTGGGATGTTTGTGAAAAGAGCAAACTTAGCGACGTTCATGCGGGTCAAAGCCGGATAGAGAGTCAATTGAAGGACCTCCAGGCCTTGCTATCCAGCAATGAAAATTGGCCGGAGCCGAAGACGGACGTGACTATTCCACCAAACTTTACGAAGATCGGCTCGAATTACTACTACATCGAGAATGCCACCAGGCAGAATTGGTACGGGGCAGCAAACATGTGTCGCCGGATGGGCGCTCACCTGGCGAGCATCCAGAATTATGAGGAGCAGTCCAGCATCGAGAACCATCTTACAGACCGCGAAGTCTACTGGCTGGACACCACCGATCTGGCAACGGAGGGCGAATTCATCCACTCAAGCTCCGGAAAACGGGCAAACTATTTAAGATGGGGTGGCGGCGAACCCGATAACCACCAAAATTTCCAGCACTGTAATTTCCTGTATAACGGCTTTTACTACGACAGCCACTGCAACACTAATAGCCTTTATATTTGCCAGGCTGGTCATGGAAAATAATTAATAAAATTTAATAAAATCAACATATTTTTTTAATCCAAAATCTTAAAACATATAGAATTTTGGTGTTGAAAACCTACCACTTCTGAAGACCTGAAAGAATTTCTTCAGGGCGACTAAAATTGAGAGGAGTTTCCTAAAAAGCGCTAGTTTGAAAATAAATCTTTCGTAGATTTAAATTTAACACATATAACTTTCATCATAAATAGATCAATATTTGGCATCGGTTTATTTAATTTGCCATTTATTTATTTTGTAAACTAGTTTTCATAATCTGATTGACAAATAAAATAGTTTTTGAATGCACATGACTCAACTCTCATATTTCCTCTGATCAATGTAACGCAACGTTGACTGTTTTCCATAGAGCTAGGTTGAAATTCCTGCCATTGTATGAAGGGAGCTTCCTGGCCGGAGAACGCTGAAAAGTAGTCTCCCGGGCTGGACCAATCGTTGATATCTAACCAAAATGCAACGCGCTCATTGATCCTGGGCAGGATTTGGTAAAACTCCTCTGCGCTTTGGATACTGGCGAGGTAACCGCCCTTTTGGCGACAAATGTTTGCGGCCGAAAACCAATTCTGTTTGCTCCTTTTCTCGATGTAGAAGAATCGCGAGCCGATCTTCCCGAAGGTCGGCGAAAATTTCTCGATATTAATGCGTAGGTCTTCTAGCTGGCCATCAATCCTTACTTGTTCAGCATTCGTGTAGTTTTGTTTGCAGGCATTCAATCGATTCTGCTGGGCACTAAGCAGGTCCAGCATTGGTTGCAGTGTACTTCTGCAGGAATCATCACATAAGGTTTTTGTGAGCGGAAAATTTAAGGAATTTGATACAGATCCATTGACACTAGCAGCTATTACCGCGAAAAAAAAAATGTTTGCCAACTTGATCATTTTTGTTATGTGGTTTTTCCAAGGCAGAAATTGTTTTCTTGTTCGTATTGAAGGGACAACTGACTTATTCCGCTTTTTGCGTACTGTTTTTATAGATTCATCTGATGTGTTGGTGCTTACTCATATATGATTGATAACGTAGTTCTTAGAAGTTCAGCGTGGTTGATAAGCACGACTTATATTTCATCTGCACGACGCTGGATCATGGTTATCACCTTAAATTCTGTGTCGCATCAAAAAATTTTTTTTAGTTGTTAGTCGATATATATTATTGAGAATTTACTTTCTTTTTTAATTATTTTAAAACATTTTTTTTTTTATTTTTTGACTATTATTAACAAATTTAAAGAAATTCGTTTGTTTTTTGATAGATAGGTTTTCCCACCTTTCTAATCTATATACATTTTTTTTGAAGTTCGTTAAATCTGTTGGATTGAATAACTTTTTGAAGAAGGTGATATTGTGCAGCTGACATACATACACGGTAAATGACAAACAGTCGAAAAAGTTTTTAATGAAAAGCTAAAAACTTGCTGCTGGGATAAAATCAGAGAATCGAGTTGGGATAGTTGGTGCTTGCCAGTCATGTGGCCAAGTGTTGACACCAATTTTCGCAACTTTCAATCGGCTTTTCGGCAAGGGTTGTTGTGGGAAGAACTTGCTCCAACCAACCGGCTCAAGTCGAACTTAATTAAAGCGCTTTAAGTACTGCAGTTGGCATAGAAGAGGCCGACATTTACGGTTGGATTGTTTCACAAATTGGAGAGTTGTAGACCAAAAACCAAACACGACAAACAAGCAAAGTTTGTGCTTTGTTTGAATTTGTGGCACAGGATGTGGCATAAAACGGAGGAGATTTAAGCGTGAAATTTATCTCACCCTTTAAAAGCTTTTGCGGATAATAATGCGGAAAAAAATTGGAGGGTAAAAACTCTTGAACCAAAATGATGTGCTTTTATAATTGCCGCACAGTCTGGCCGCAGATTTAATTGTTGGCCCTGAGGGGAAATCCAGAGATAAAGAACGACTCTAAGGCACTGGCAAGTGCAACAATTGAAAATGTTGCTGCTGGGTTTTTGGGTGGTACCAAAAGTTTCTTAGTCATGGCCAAAAAGTTTCTGAAGCTGCCAACGAAAAGTGCAGTTTTGCAGTGGAATCCACCGCCTCCTTTTCTCAAATTCTTCTTTTTTACCCACACATATGTTGGGAAAACCTGCGGCTGCCTTCAACTTTGTTAAACGCCACAACCGTGTATGCTTAACCCCTAAACAAAACCGCGGGAAAAAAGTGTAGACTACTAACTATGCTTTACTTTGTCCACGGGGGTGTTGTACAACTTGATGCTGCACAAATCTCTATATAAATCTATATATATATATAGAACATTGTTCAATGGGGCGGGGAAAGGAATTTAAGGTCTTCGTGGCGTATACGTGATGGCGAATAGATGAAATTTAGCCGTAAGTATTCAGGCGGCTGTTTGAAAACTCCTTAAACATATTTAGATTTAAATAATAGAAGTGCATAATAAATTACTTAATATATTGGGAATTTTTTTCATGTGGCAAGAGGTAAATCACTAGAATTTAATTTTATTTACTGATTTTTCTTTAAATTACACAATTTTTTTGCAAAATTAAATTTCTGTTAAGCTATCCAAAAGTTAATTATTTTGAGAACAAAACAATATTGTGTAATTGACTGTAAAACGAATAACTAATTAAATTATACCTATTAAACCTATTTGCTAGGCTTGTGTGATTAACATAATTTGGAAACAATTAAAAGGCGTGAAACTATAACAAAGGCCATTATTATGTTAATTCATTCAATTTCTGATATTGTAACTCTCCTTTTAATATTCAATATAAATTCGCATTGAATACACAAGTGGCTTTCATCAACTGATATCTAAAGGTGATTTGGCTGGCGTTGCGTCTTTAATCTGAAATAAGGTCTCTGAGATCTGAATGGTGCTTTATTCCTAAGCACTTGACTGCATTTCCTTTTGGTTTTTACCTTCTGAACTTTTGGCAAACAGATGCCATGATAATGCATTTGACAGTTGCAGTAGTTTTCCCCTATTCTTTCCTTTTTTTGTAGTCACCAGCTTTTACTGGATTTTCAATTCGGCAGCAGTTCTCAAAATGGTGGAAAATTTAGCTCTCAAAGGGGCTTGGACCCATTGAAATCTATAAGTTTGTTGAGCAAAATGGAGTAACGAATTATAATTTCGATAAAAAATGAGCCGATAAAAGTATAAGCAATTTATTAGATAATATTATATTTATTGCAATTAATGTATATTCAAAAAAATTCAATTTTAAAACCTTCTTTCTGGAAGAACATTTAAGGTATTGCTTATAAGTGTTAAAAACAAAATTAGCCATTGTTATATGATTTGAAGTGAAGAGAATTTTCATGGGTTGGATTAAATTAAATTTTAATAAATATGCTGGGTACTTATTAATTCGCTTCCTATTGCGAATCTTTCGCTCTTGTTTTTTGCGAATTTTTTTTCTCCCAGTTGGGCAAAGTCTTTTAGCTGTTGGCAGTTTGACACGACAACTGAAGTGGTGGGAATGAGAGGGCACTAGGGGCAGGGAAAGAGACAGAAACAGCACGGAGGGAATGCATATGTAACTTTAACTCTGGGATTCGTTCTTTGGCTTGTTTGCTCCTGCATCCGTTGTGCAATTTACCAGAATGTTACGTTTATATATTCAATTTAAAGATGAACCTTTAGCAGATGCTGTTGTTTAATTGTGGCTGCCTTTCTAGATACGAATTTAAGTATTTGGTTCTTGGAATCTTATTAGCATCTGCTGGATTTACAAAGTCATTTAAAGCTGTGTGTGTGGAAAATAATGAAGCACTGTTTTAATTGCAAACTCTGTAAATATTGTTGTGATTTTAAATATAAATTCATTTAAATTCTATCCACATGTGTTCTTAAGACCATCGGGTTTCACCATTAAGTTATAATCTTACAAAAATTGTGTAGCTCAAAATAATAAATAAATATATATTTTTTTATCTACAAATTGAAGAGTTTAAAAATAAATATATTTCATTGTAGTGTACAGAATATAGTAATGGTTGCCAGCGTATCTCTTTTGTGTAAAAAATTAAAATAATAAGAAAAGAGTCTTAAAATATTTATATTGAAGAGTATATACTTTTTAAGCCCCGCTGACAAAAATGTTATTTTCAGCTCGCTAGCTGTGAATGAAATTTATATATTTAAATATTCTATGAAGAGATTGTCGCACAAGGGTCACGTGTTTTAGCTTAAACGACAATTTGCATACAAAACTAGAAAAGGTGAAAGGGTGTGGGAAAGCGAGAAAACTGAGGGGAAAAGGGGGGAACAGGGACAGGAATGGAAAAGGGGAGCGACGATTTCCTCCATGCAATCTTTAGTGTCGAATGGTGCCAAGTTGGAAATGCACTTTTTATGTTCGTATGGCGTGCAACGTAACAAATTTAACCGTAGACAGATTGCACATGTGTACCGTTTTGTAATGTTATACAAGTAAAGCACATACTCTCTCACACTTTTGGGTGCACCGCACACAGATATTTAAAACACAGATACTCAACACACGGATATCTTTATACACAGGCAAGACGAAGTCTGGAAAAAGTTTTCATGTTAGCTGAGGGAGAAAGGGAAAATGGCGAGGGAAAGGTTCCACAAATGTGAAACAAATTGTTTAATGTTCTATCTCCCTCTCTGTCACAATTGTCGCTATTTCGTTCTCTCTGTCTTGCTATCTCTATATACACATGCAGAAAAGATTGGCAAAGTCGGTTTAATTTTTAACTTAAATGCTGCTTATATCTTGCAAATGTGTCTAAAAGAATAAAGTACGTAAATATAAATTTTATAATTAAATATAATTACTTTTTTTGAATTGGTTTTGAAAGTGACTTAAAATCTTTATAGACTTATTATAATAATAATAAAACGTTATTAATAAGTAAGTATAAGTATATTCTTTTTTATTTGATATTTATTAGATTCATACGTTAGTATAAGTTAGGCTTTATAAACAAGAACCCACAACTATTCAATAGTTTTTCATATTTTTTCCAGTGGATGCGCGTGCTTGACTCTGGTTGAGTTTGCCAATGCGACCATTTCTCGACGTCGACATTTGCAAGGAGTTTAGTAATCGCACGTTTATTACCTCCATTTGGATATATTTTCCCCCATTGTCTCCGACTCACTCTGTTCCTCGGTCTTGCTCAGTTTGTCCCTTTCAGCCATCAAAATCATGGCTTAATCGCTCCGACTTGTTGTGGCTAATTGCAATTTGAAATGCTCTAAGAGATGAGTCGAGCTGAGCTGACTTTGATTTGTCCTAAGTCGACACTTGTCACACAGTTTTTGTGTCAATTGCCTGTGTGGGTTAAGTTCGCAGAGTGGGCTATCAGCTAAATTTTCTTAGAAGTTGTGGTTTGACTTTTGGAAAGTGAAAAATATGTAGTGTCCTAGTTGGCTAAATTTAACGGTTTAATACTCGTTTCTTTATTATTTAAAAAAAATGTCTATAAATAATATACAAACTTTACTATTGTCTATCCAATTTAACCCTCCCCTTAAGCTGCAACTTCAAGATGTTAACAGCGATTCATCAATCAATTTGCAAATGTTAATCTGGCTTGCTGATATGACAAATGATTTTCTTGGGCCAATGCTGAAAATCTTTTACATAATGCATAAATCATTAGACCCAAAAAAAAAACTCAACAAATTTCCACAGGTAAACAACGGCGAACACGAGAAATAAATAAATTGCGGGGGCATGTAAAATGAAAACATTTCCACAAATGCATAATGACAAATAATTTGTGTGGCAAACTCATCTCGCACCTTTCACCAAGCAAAATAATAAAAGTGAGGAAAAATACAAAACAAAACTTTTGCGACAAGTAATTCTCATGATTTCAACTTTGAACTGAGTCGCTGCTGTCACTTGTTCAAGTCGCGTCTTTGCTAATTTTTTGTGCCCACCTTCGAAAACAAAAAAAAAAAAAGAAGGAAAACTTCAAACTTGTTAGATAGGAAATTTTCCAACGAGCCTTGCCATTTTCCCTTGGCTTCTTCCCGTCTTTTTTCTTCTGACAGGCTTCAAGTTGAATTCGCTGGGGGACAACCAAAATTTATGCAAATATGTTACAGTTACGGGAGCATCCCCCAGCTTTTCCTCTAGTTCTCCACACCCACTCAACCATCCCACCCCCGTTGGCCTGTCTGTTTTCTCTTTGAAAACTTTTTCCTTGCGTTGGCCTAAAATGTCGTCTTGGCGCCAAAGTTTTTCGTTGGTCCCCCTCTTCAGCTTTCCGTCGGAGAGTTTCAGTTTCTTTTCGCCGGCAATGATTACAGGCCAACTCGAAAGTTGCAAATTAAAGGCAGAGAAAAGTTGACCACTTCCACTTGAAGTCCTTGATCAAGCTAATCCTTTAACTTTTGTTTCCAGAACGTGTGTTTACCCTAATTCAATTTTCCTGTATGGTATAAGCCAGTAATTACCCCAACAGTACAGAAAACAAAAGGCCCTCAAATACAATTGCAATACCCTGGCGAATGTTTAACCATAAACACGACACCTGTCCGCAAATAAATTTTTGGGCGTTGATTTTGGGTCTGTGTGTTTGCCGGTGTGGTTAAGTAGCACATAAAATATTCAAAAGGTGGGTGTTTGGTTGTGGCCGGAACAAAGGCGGCTCAACAGTTGCTACCCCTGGGATAATAAAAGGAAAATCGGACGGCACAATGCTGGTATGATTTACAATGTTGCAAAAACAAAAGTTGTGCATTTGAGAAATGGATATAAAAGATTTAAATGTAGGTATTTTAATATTGACCCTTGATATTTAATCAACAGGCAACAATTATTTTGTAAATGGAAATCTTTCCAAAGGAACTCTAATGAGTACCTAATAAAGTTATATTGTTAAGCAATAATATATTAAAATATATAAACAGCAGTTTAACATTTGTAGAAGCGTATACTTATAAATTATTTATTGTTAAACAATGTATTTCCACAACATCAACAATTAACCGCAGTAGATTATAAGGACATAAATACAAAGGAACACCAATGAGTACCTAATAAAGTTATATTGTTAAGCAATAATTTATTAAATTATATAAACAGGAGTTTAAGATTTGTAGAAGCGTATATTTATAAATTATTTATTTTTAAACAATGTATTTTCACAACATCAACAATAAACCGCAGTAGATTATTAGAACATAAATACTAAGGACAAATACACAAAAAAAATATATCAAAAACTTTACATCTTTAATATTATCGGTAGAAATACCTGAATAATTAAAAGCAGTGAAAGAAAAAGGATTTTTAAATTTCAACCCTTGTTTGTTTATTTGTTAATATAAATACAAATTCATGTTAAAACCGAAAGGCAACATAGTTTGAAATACATGCCCCAGCAAAACAGCGCCAAAGCAACTGCAGTAACATTGTAAGCATTGAACGCAACAGAATATGCAACACGATAGGAACATCAAGAACACACAACAGCGGTATGGGTTAAATTTGTTAGGATAAAGGAAGCAAGCAATGGCAACAACAATATTGGCAATATCCACATACATTAGCAGCAGCAGAATCAGTAAACAACAGCAATATCAACAGCAACAATAACATCCAATCGCCAGCGGCAATAACAATTGAAATTGCGAAAACAAAACCAATTATCGCAAAGTAATAGAGCGGCTTGTTGTATATCTGATCCGTAACCACCCACTTTTGGCCACTAAACCATCCGACTTTCCACCAACTCCACAGCAACGAACAATGCCAAATTTGCCAGCTATTATGTCGAAATTAAAGCTCATTCACTGACATTTTCGTCCCCAAAAGAGGTGTGTATATGTGCTCTGGTGTTTTCCTGTATGTGTTTGCGTGCCATTGTTATTTTAATCATGGCCAACAAGGCCAGCAGGCCAAATGTGGGCGTGTCTATGGCAATAAACTGTCAATTTTCAATTATGCCGGTGATGTGTGGAAGCCACCTTCATGCTTCGAACCTCCTTTTTGCTTTTCTGACAGGTTCTCTGACACGGCCAACACTTTGGCCCACTCACACACAGGCCACACCACCAGCCCCCCCCTTCCCACAAAATGCCCACAAATACCGAGACACTGAGTTGGACAAGTCTGACATTTTGGGGGATATATGTTACACCCGGTCTCATTGAATCGTGCGGTGAGCAATGTTCAATGTCCCATCGGCTTAGCCTTGGCCATTTTCCATTGTTCAACGCGTGCAATGAGTACACAAACAAATATTGGTACCGTGAAATGATGTTCAATATGAAAACAACCCAGTTTAAAATGCGGTAAGAGATGTAAAAATATGGTATTAATAAATGTATTTCTAAATAAAATCCAATGTAATAAGCAGTGCTGTAAACAAATAATTATAAGTCTAATTAAACATGAAGGAACACTACAGCCGAGTGTTAAGATTATCAAATACTTGTTACTCTGCCATCCAATTTCTGAACAATTATACCCTTAACAGCCATCTGGCGTTACTGTGTATTTAGCTGCTATAACTAACGTCATTGACTACTTTAAACTTAATTTCTTAATGACTTCTGAAAAAAAAATGTTTGGAATATAATATATTATGCATACATCCTTAACTTATCCTTAACTTATCTTAACTCATTCTTTTTTTGTGTAACTACAATTTTACATATCCTCTTTCTGGAAAGCCGACCTATATATACGAAGAATGTCTGGGAATTGGGTCTTCACTTCGCCTTAGCACAAAAAGCCCCTTCAAATTTAATGATCCATAAATACGAGTACCATGATTATTATAAAATATTTGTCAACAGAATAATGGTCAGCACTGTGTAAGAACGAGGGCAGTCATTAGGGAATTCAATAGGAAAGTTTAGGTTGTATAGGGTTAAGATAGTACCAAGCAATGGATTATATATTGTTAAATATATATACGTTATTTTTATAAAAAAATATTAAAAATAACTATTTACTTTAATTATGTATATTTATGACAATACATTTTACTTAAATTTGTATTTGTAACCTTAATATTTTTTACAAATCGTGATATGTAAGAAAAAGATTTTTGTGTAATTTCAACTATCCTTGTAAAATCAACAAATTAAATTGATAGGGATAGGAAGTTTACAATGATTTGTTATAAGCTTAGCCAATTCTTTTGTCCGTCTTGTTAAACTCATTTAATATTGTACGACAACTTTTAGGCTACCTTGTGCGGCAATATATATTGTTTGCCACGATTCCATTCCGTTCCGCAAGTGAAAACCCCCGGAGCGACTCACGTTGGCCTGTCCAATTGTTCGGTCCTGTTCATGACATTCATTAGCTTCAATGGGAAAGTGTTTCATCCGACAAACCGAGGAGCGGCGAGGGAAATGGGATATCGGACAGAAATATGTACCGGGATAGGAGGCAGACAATTGCTCCATTCAGGCAGATGAATCGGACACAGACCGAATCCCAATCCCTGAATGGCTTGCCCCAGCTCCCGCCCCTTGTTCGTGTTTATGTCATCGGCATTGTTATCCCTGTCATGCTTTATGCCATGTTTACAACCCGATTTTTGTGCCCCACCTTCCCCTCCCTTTGCCACGTTGCCGTATCCTTGTCTGTGCGTCTGGTGTCGTCAAGTGCAACACTTGCGGCCATCTTGAGCGTATTGAATTATCCTCATCATCATTGGAGCGGCTCCGTTTGTGTAGCCATCATCACGGCTATCAGCACACACAGGAAAAATTATGATTAATATTAAAGCTCAGCTTAAAATAATAACAGCCCTAAGCATTTAAAGTTCATAATTTAAAAGAGTTTTCATTTAAATTAAAAGTGACTGGGAGTTTCCAAAAAAAAAAACCCTAAACCCTAAAGTAGAACGTAGTTAAATATTTAGTTTGGACAAGATTAACTTCAGTATTTTAAGATACACTTTTATTCATTTGAATAACTTGTTTTATTTATTTAATTTTACCGAATTCTCATTTATGAACGAATTTATTTTATGGATTTTACATAAATAGATAGATTTATTCTCAGTGCCTGACCATTCCCTTAACGATGAGTATGTTATTGCTGTAGATATCCGGAATGGTTATTAGTGCCTCAGGAGGAAAGCTCAGAAAATAGAAATCTTCAAAGTCTGATGGACGATTCGGCCTGCAGGATCTATTTTCGGTTGCTAAGCAAACAATTTGTATGCCGGAAATATTCTTGTATTTTTTTTGTGTTTAGCTGGACAGCAATTATTCGAAAAGTCATCGCCGTTGTTATTGCATCATCATGATGGAAATTATTGGTTTAGGGTTTGCATGGATTTCGGATTTTATGACTTTGGGTCGGCAAGTGTTGCATTACAAATCGCTCGAAGGAAAAGACAAAGGCCGAAAAAAGAGTTCACAAAGCAAGGAAAAAAAATGACTGATGAAGGCTTTCGGTTGGCAATTATTTGGATGGCCAAAAAAATGAAAAGTTGATGGCGTTTCCTACGGCGAGTGAAAGGTTATTGATGCTTTTATCTGTTGGCTGCCCGAATAGCAATTGTGGGTTGAATGGCTAAATTTGATAGTGCTTGAGATATTAAATTGCTGGCTGATGGTTTCTTACGTAGCGATTGAAGGAAGTGATTTTTCGGGGTTGGAGTGGGAAAATAATATCTCGTTTTAGTGTTGGAAGAGATAGCTGTTACCTTTCCACAAAATAAAGTATCATTTATAAAAAAAAAGATGAAAAGATATTTTTTATTAAGTGCAGTTGCCCGAAAAAAATACTTACAGTATTAAAACCTCACTTATGACATTCAATCTGATTTACTATTATTTTCCAAATATTTCTGGTTGATCTCAGCTCATCTCGAATTATAAGTAATTCCTGTTGCCCAACGACTGATTTCGCTGTGATGAAAATAAACTGCATTTCATTATTGGCGAACATGCGTTTTCTTCATGTTGACTTCCATGCCATCTGATTTCCCAGTCTCTGTGGCAATTTGCAGACAGACTGTTGCAATTTGTAGCTTACAACAGCAGAAACACCAAGTGCAGCAGCAACAGCAACAGCAACTATAATAAGTACCAAGGGCTGGATAAAGTTGAGAGGCTGGGAATGGCGCTTGGTGTTGACGGCATTGTTGTTATGACTACCACTTGCCATCCGCGATGTTGTTGCATGTTGCTGGTGTGCATCAGTTCGCTGTTGTTGCACCAACAGCTGTCACGTTGTTGCTGTAAGCGACAGCAGCAACATCAACAGCAGCAGCAGCAACATCGACCGCGGCCAAAGTCTGCGCGAACATGACAGAAGATGACGTTGCATGATGATGAGGTGGCGAAGCTTTTTTTTTTGTCTCGCTTGTACCCAGCGGTACAAGGTGATATATACGCAAACTCGCAGAAGTGATGAGGTTTATGCGGTTAGTTTCGTTAAAATGAAAATGGAATGACATGCAATTTTCAAAACTATGTAGAGTTTCTTTAAAATAAAACATGTAGAAAATATTTTTAACGTTTAATCTTAACATTTTCTTAAATTTTAGTGCTCTAAATACACCCTTATTTTAAAATTGTAAAACATTAAAGAAAAGTCAGAAATGTTGTAAAATTTGTTGGTTACTCTTCCTTAGTCTAATTTATCATCCAATGCGCTTAATCGCTCTGTGAACGAATGTACCTTTCTGTTCTCTCCATGGTTGTCACTTTACGAGTATCTATCATTTCCCTTACTTTTCATCATACCCTTGTTTCGTCTGCTGTCGCCGCTCATCAACTTCGGTTGTTGTGTCGCATTATGCAATCAATTTTTCAAAACTGCACAAACTTGGCTACAACAACAGCGAAGTGGATTTAAGGGCTTGGGATCTAAGAGGATTCGCGATGAAGTCCAAATAGTGTTGTCAAAAATATCTTACATATGGTCAAAATGAGTTGTCTTTGGGAGGAAAGTGGAATGTTACGAAATAAAGCGATTTAGCCTTAACAAAAATAAATAAAATATAAACATTTAAATATATATCCTAACCATATAATAATTATTCTATTTTTGTATAAGTGGAATAACATTTTATTTCAAATATTTTACATTTTGCATGTGAGGAAAAAAAATTAAAAAAGATAGAAATGTAGCTACCATTTCTTAACTGTTAGCATTTTCTAGTTTTTTTTTTTTACAAAAAAGCTTCGTTGGCAACACTGACAGCAGCTTGGACGATTTGGGCAAAAGTTGATTATAAAAAGAGGAGTCCAGGCAGGAGCGACTGAATGCCCAAGTGGCGGATAGCTAAGAGCAACTTTAATTGAGGATTTTTTAGCTTCCTCTATATTTTCCCTTTGTAACTGCTGCATTAATGCGATCTTAATGCAAAAGTTTTCGTAATTACATTTTGGCATTTAGCTTGACTGGCTTATCTTTTTACTCTTTTCGTCTATGGGCTTTTTTTTACCATGTATTTTTTGGTATTTTTTGGCCCGGCCCACATGGCGTATGCTTCATTTGACGCGTTTCTTGGCTTTGTGGGCTGGCGTTTTTCCCACAAAATTTCAACAGCTTTTCAGCTGGCAACAGGTGAAAATTCTCATTTCATTTTGGGGCTAAATCAACTGTAAAAAATTCAAATGCCTTATCAGCTTAAGCTTCTGCTTCAATGGAGCTCAGCCCATGAGTGTGTTTGTGTAAGCGTGGGTTTTCCGGAGAATCTGTGTATATCTGCAGCATCTGTGTGTGTGCTCGTGGGTGCTACATGATGAGCTTTTTGACTTTTGTTTGCTGTTGGCTTTTTGCGGAGTTTGCCGCCGAATGAATGCAAATGAATAGGAGAATGTTTAAAATTGCAATTGAAACTGTAATTGAGTTGGCCAAAAAAAAAAGAGAGGGTGGTGGCAGCCAAGTGTGCTTAAAGCTTTAGGAGACTCGGTTTTAAGCAGATTGCCAGTCCGTAAAAGTCAACAGTATTTTCATTTTGTGGCAAAGTTCTTTTCACTAAGCAGGAGAGTGACTGACTCCCATGCGACCCCAAAACTGGCTTAGATAATAAATTGATATTCCTGACGCACCTTTTGAGGTGAACGGTAATCGAAATGCTTTTCCATTTACTTAGTAGTCTGCGAAAAAAGGAGGTCGTCCTCAGGGAGCAGCAAGTGAAATATCCGAACTGGTTTTGGGATATGGAATAATGATGGAGATTAGATAGAAGCATGATGGAGTGCTCGTGTGTGGGCTAATAAATGGCAGTAGATAAGCTGATTGTTGGTTGAAAGTGCACCGAAAAGTGGGTAAAGCTTTGTGTTGGCGAAAATGTTCTTTTAGAAATATAAAGAGCTGAGGATTTCCGTGATTACACTGTTGGGTGGAAAAACAAGAAAATTGAAAGACAATTGAAGCTCCAAGCTTAAAGTTAAAGTGTTAATCTAGTTTATTAATTTAAGGTTTTAATGTTTAATGTTTAATTTATTTGTAATTAATTGCAACTATTATGACAATCTACCAAGGACCAACGAAATAAGTCAAAACGATTCCCCTTACTGCATTTTTACAGAAAAGACTATTACATAAAACTGCAGCGCAGCGCACAGAAATTATACCACCGAGAAAAGCTATTCATCATCTAAGTATGAAGTTGTCGGGAGCGAGAGCTTTTGCCTGCATATTAAAAGTAAAATTCGTATTTTACTTTTTGCCGAATCATTGCTTGGCTATGAATTTACTTTCCCAAATGAAAAAAAAAAAAACGCTTACTCCTTTTGGTCAAAGCGCCGCACCTTCCCCCATTTTTTATTTATCAGAGGTATCCTCAAAGCGAGGCTCGTGCACCACCAAAGATTTGTTCAAGATCTGTAGGCAGTGATATTTTAAGAGCATTGATTTTTTAATACCCTTTTGTTGCTTGACAAAGAAATTAATTTAAAAAATGTATTTCCATTATTTATTTTATATTACAGTATTACAGTTTGTACAGGTCAATCTCTCTTCATTTTATCGTACCTATTTTAAAATATAAATTTAAATTTATATTGGAAAAAACGATTTTAAAATTTAACAATATAATGTTGGAATTTTACTCCTTACAACAAATACAAAGGGAAGTTATTACCCATTTATTTAATGGTTTTGAATTTAATTTGTAAGCCATAATACCGTCATTAAGAGTAAGCCAAAAGCGAAAGGTACCTCATCGCCTTGCTTATTATAATGGCCAAAAGAAGGTGGAAAACTGGGGGACTTTGAGGAGAATTGAGGGATGAAGGGTGTACCCCAAAACAAGTTGCACGTACTTGAATGCGCTGCGAAAGGGAAAAGTCTGCGCCACAAGAAAAACTCACTTGAATAGAAAGCCAGGGAAAGAAGCCCGGCTAGAAAAAAAAAAACTATTCATAAAAAAACCGCAAATAAATGTCACGAATGAAGTTTAAGGAAAGGCGAAGCAACAATTGCTAAAGGGGGACGTGAAAACCCCCTGACAAAAATAACAGTGCGGAAAATCCGCTCAGCAAAGCACAAGAAGTGGCAAAAGAGAAAAAATTAAGAAAAATCCCAAGCGCTGGATAAGTTTTCCCAATGTGTGTTTGGGTGCGGAAAGTCCCGCGGCGACTATTTGCCTGCAAATGACTTTGAAAGTGCGCATTTATTTCAATTCTTCTGCTGCAGAAGCTGTCGCCTGTCCACGGCACTCGGGATGCGGCCCCAACTTGCGTCAAAACTAATGAAGCGTTCAACTGCGAATCTGGTTCAACTATTTGATTAGCTCCATTCAATAAGGCCACCGATTTCGCACCACAATTCCTCCGTCTTTGGGGTATTTCACCTACAGGTACATGCTTTCGTTTGTTTTTCTCTTCGCTGCTGATCCCAGGCACCCAGTTTTTTTTTATATTTTGTTTATATTTGGTTTGCATAAAGGTAAAATACAATCTATAATTTCTTCAGAGCCTTTAACAGGCGATTCTCAAGATAGAATTAAATACTGAATAGATTTTCAATAAAAATACTTTTAAATTCTGTATATAAACATGAATGTAATGTCATTTTGTTCCTTTTTTAAATATTTTTTTTATTAAAAATTTAAGTTTAAGGGAGGTAAAATCAGTGTACAATTAGAACCAAATAATTTAATATATTTGTTTAATATTGTCTCATCAAAAAAAACGATTTGTCTTAAATAAAAATAAATAGGTATATTTATGTCGTGACTATAGGAATCTACATTTAATTTTCGCTTGATTGGATGTTGATTTGTAAATCAAAAAGAGGAGGCTTCTTCACCTGCCCCACAACAGATTTGGAATGAAATTGGTGTGAAATTCGTATTTTCCCTAGGTTTTATTTCGAGAAAAAAATGAAGTCAATGGGGATGTTGTTGTTTTCTTCTGGCTGTGTCAAGTGGCATACATTTGGTCTTGTTGATAAAATCGAATTTGTTTTTTTTTTCGCAAATATACTTTGAATAGCATTTGCATAGCAATTGACCATTTTGGTAAATTTAGCAAAAAATCAAAATTTATCAGAGAAAAAGGAATATTCATGTTCACAATTAAAGGTATTTAATGTACTTTTATCTTATACTTTAAAGTATGCCAAATGATATAATTCTTTAGAAACATATGTACGTATATCTCTATTCCAGACATTTAGTTGGATTGTTATTAAAAAAAAAAAATGGCACATCAAATAAAGTTTGCCAGTCCTTCTTTACGTCTTAATCAAGGCTCCTTTAGAAGGCAACCGCTTTTAACTCCTTCTGTCTTTATCATGCCTCCAGCTTCGCCTTCAACCTTACTACCACCCTCGTAGTTAAACAATTAGCGCTGAAAACAAAAAAAATAAAAATGAAAGAGTCTTTCAGTCACGCTAACTCGGGAAAAGGCTTCGGGCTTGGAGCTCATTATGTGAGCAGTCATGGGAAAGGAAGCAAACAAGTAAACAAATGGAAAATATCTGGAAAAATTTGACTTTAAAACACAACTTTATTATTATTAAAATATTTTGAAGTTAAGGTTTATGTTTTTATTATATAAAATCAGGTTTATTACCAAAAATATATATACAAATTACCTAGGACTAGATATAGATTTTGAAATATTTAAAGTGATAAGCCCTTTTTCCAAAGCCGGTTCTTTTTTAAAGCAATCAACATGTTTTGCTCCACGGTAGTTATTAAAGTTAGTACAGTAATTTTTTTATTCACGAAAGTATGCAGCAATTTTCACTTTTAATTGAAAATGCATATTCTAGCCTTGCGTGACTTTTAACATTCTGACCGCTAACAAACTATCCAAATTGCCTAACATGGCTTACTGTTTAAGTCTAAAGCTTGCAATTTAATGGAATCCTTTTATCTTCGGGGAATTTCTTCGATTAAAATAAACAACCAAGTAAAAAAATATTGATTTGTTTTTCCAATCATATTTCTGTATAGCAAAAGGTCCAACAAGAAATTGTGTTCTTGTTTTCATTTTGCTTTATATCTCATTTCGTTTCAGGCATAAATAAGTTTTGCTCATTCAACTGTGTGTTATTTCTTTTCACTTTTTTGGGGCGTTTTGGGATCACTTTGCTATTAAATAAATAATGTGCATTCACGGAAATATGTTGGACTATAGTAAAAAGAGTTATTCGAGAAAAAAGTTCATGTCATGTCCCTTTTTAAAAGGCATGCATTTCAGTTATTGTGGGAATGAAATTGTGTTAAAAAAAAGCATTTACTTTTAGGGATAAATTGGTTAGGGTTTCGTAAAAATGGCATAAAATATTAAAACAAAATTAATATGAGATTTTTTATTGAATGCAAAAAGAATTTTTTATGTGATTAACTTTTTATGGTTTCAAAATAAAATGTTGTATCTTAGCACGGCTAATAATATTTAAATCTGAATTTGGCAATAAACGATGGCCTTTATTATTCAATGAATTTGGATTTGTGGAGTTCAGATGTGTTTAAATAGTTACCCATATTATAATTCTATAGAAATTTAGCAGTTTTTTAAGTTAATGGTCAACTATTTTCGTTTAAAATCACGTAAATTCTTGTGAATTTCAGTACGCACTTTACCCTGGTAAAATTCCTGGAAATGTAAGGGGAAGAAGGCTTTTGGGTTTCTGGTATTTCTGGCTAAAAGCTGCCTGCAGCTGGCGCCAAAAGCGGCAGCCACGACTTCCCATCCATCGTGATGCCTTGGCCGCTCTGACTGCCAACTAAATGTCATTTAGAGTAACCCCCCAAACCCACCCTTCCCCCCTACCCCCCCATATTCTCCATTACTAAGACCCTGCCGCCCCTGGATGCCACGCCCATCAGCTTGTACATGCATTTCAGCTTACATCTGCAAAATGGAAAAAGCGAGAAGGGGAGAAGGATGAAAACTAAGCACGCAGTTTTCCGATGCATTTTCATTGTTAAGCAAACATTTTATGCTACTGCTGCTATTAGTGACACTCGTTAGCATGTTACCACCACGCCTCCAACGCCCGCGCCTCCCCCAAGCACTGCCCCGCCGCCCCCCCCAGTGTGCAAATATTTTGCTTACAATATACTCGTTTACCCGACATGCATATGCATATTTTCCGAACATTAATTTGATGCGAAGCGTCGAGCGAAAAATGTCAGCACGTTTGTCAAAGGGAGAAAAGCGAAAAGCGTCCGAGAAAATGCTGGAAAATTGAAGAGAGATGGAGAAAACCCCGATGGTTAAGTGGGCAAGCAAAAATTTAATTTTTATTGCATGTAAGGACTTGGTTGTGAGCTTCAAATGGCAAGAAGAGCGGCGGAAAATCGCAGTCAATTTAGCAGTGAACCCCCTTTTTGAGTAATGGCACTTTAGTTTTAGGGAAATTTCTCCAAAATAGTAAAAAAATTCAATTTGGGTCTTAATTATTTTTGTTTTACTTTTAAATTGTTAATTTTTTAAAGTTACAATTTGTTTAATTTACATTTAAAGTTTAGCCACTCATAATGTTTTATACAAATTGTAAGTAACAGTTGGTTAAAGATAAAAAAATAAGGAAGTTTATAGTCGTAGTAGTCAAATTCTTTTTAAAAAAAAACGTTCAGTGGGTATTTAAAGCAACACCTTTAATTTGTGCAATGTCGAGAAATTACAATTTAGCAATTAAGGTTGAAACAAAAAATTTAATGTCAATTAAAAAGATAGCAGTTCAACGAATTGTTTTTTTATTATTGATTTAAAGTTAATTTGTTCTCTTTTCAAACTTATAAAACTTAATTTCAAGTATTACTTAATTAACGAACTATGAATCCATGAAATGCACTATGCAATAAATCCTTTCGCTCTATATGTGCAGCAAAAACTTTCACAGCTTGACAATTATTTTGAATTGCGTCCCTCGGCATCGTAAATTGGCCACTTAAGTACTTATGACTAGTTAACAACAAGCGCTGGAAAAGGAAAAGAATATGAAAATTTCAGCGGAAAACTTTGTGAGTTTGCATGGTTATGAATTCAGCGAAACTAGTTGAAATGAATTCTGTAATGCGTATATTTATAGATATTTACTTTATTACGTGGTTGCAATTGGAAGATTTACAAAAGTTTTTATTTGGGTGGAAACTGTAGTGCGGAATTGGGGCAAGGTCATATTATGGAAAATTGGTTTTCTTTGAGTCCACCTTAACGCCCTTAAATTGCTTAAGATTTTGGTAAGATGTTTGACTTATTTTGCTTTGATATTCAATATTTTTAAGGCGATTTCGAGGACTTGTTGATTTTGATTTTCAAGTAAATGATATCCATTTTCATATTTTTTATATAAGCGCATTAGAAATGATCAATTTTGCTTTAAACTGCGAGAGTACAAATAAATGCACCCATGAAATTAAATTAGTTGTTTCTTCTCATTTTATTTTTGCATTTAAATGGTTGAGTTAAGCTAAGCATTTTTTGGAACAAAACAAAGCCATCAATTTCTGAAATGTTTCTGAAGTATTTAGAACAACAAAACAAACTCTGTGAATAAAATTGTGGCCTGCTTTCGGGCGCTTCAAATTTAATAGGAGGATATTACGTATACGAACCACTGCGCAGCAGTGTTAGTAGAACTGTTGGCTAGTTTGCCTAACTAATTGGATATTCACCTAAATTAATTTCCATTATAGCTTTGAAAATAAAGCAGCTATTTAGCTGTGACATTTTGTGAAATACATTTAAAGGATAATTAAACATGCATTCAATTAAAGGCAATTTAATTCTGTTTTTTTTTTAAACAAATCGTTTAAAACATTATTGAATAATTAATGTTTAATAATAGCTTTTTTAGGTTTTTTCATATCGCAATGTTTTAATCTCGGTATCTCAAAGATCTCGCGGTCTGACCTTTGCATTTCAATTGCACATAAATCACAAGAGTCAATAAAAAAAGTATTTTTGTTCGGATTTTACAGCATTTAGCTTATTGGTGTTGGACTTTTGGCATTTTTGCACCACAGCCACCATGTAATTTACCTGCATTTATTTTATCTTATTTTTCTTATTGATAATTTGCTGCCAGCCAAATATATGTTTATTATAATGATTTTGCTTTTTATGCTGGCCATATAAACGTGGCCAAATTATCGGTTGCGGTGAAGCAACATAAGTTGAATGTTTTCTGGACTAAAATTATATGAAATTAACCACAATCAAATGAATTTCCAATTGAGTGAAGTTAAGTGCCGAATATGAGTTGAATTTATGGTTTATAATATGGGATTTTAATCTTTGCTGTGTTGTTTAATTGTTTTCAATTTTAAGCGTTCCTCCTTTAAAAATCTTTGCTTAGAGGTTCAATGCTGCTTTTAGCCTTAAAGGCTTTGGCTTTTAACCCCCACAATTCACACTTTTCCCGGTTGTGACACAAGCATATATATTACAAAATGGACTCACATAGTTCATCTCATTCGCTCTAAATCTGAGGTCAGAGCCATCATATCCTCGGATTTTAGCTGCCGGTTCCTTCAGCTCTTTAGAACCTGTGCAAATACTTCATAAATAAATAACTGGTTCGGCTTTTCTACCTGTGCACAGATAAAACCTTTTTGGCATTTTTAACTCATAAAGAAGGGGTTAAGTTTTTATTTCGGTTAATATTTTCTACAAACGAAAAAGGGGTTACAAATTGATTAGAAAGTGCTTTCGAATTCATAATTATGAAATTATTATTTATCAACGAAATGTTTTATAATAACATATTAACAAAATTTCATCGCAATATGCTTGTGCATATTTTATATAACCATTTTCTTAATCTTAGATTTCACTTTACAAATATTTTTTTTTTTTTAAATAGTATAATTTAATTTATTATTTAATTGCTAAACTATACATTGTTTTCAGTGTAACTACAGGCATTTTTCCACAGCTTATCTCGCTGTTTTCCTTCTCTTTCTTCACTTAATTTTCCAGCAGTGAATGGCTCTTTTTTTTACTCCACTTCATTAGCTCGTAGCCACGCCCGCTGGCTTAAACATTTTTTGGCCGCCTGCATTTCAGATCAACGCCTTTTGAAAAACTCATCCTCATTGCGGACACGCCCATCTCCGCCTCTTTTTATCCGTTGCTTTTTTTGCCTTTTGGCGGTTTGTCTGTGTGTATATGCTCTTTTTGGGGGCTTTAAATTATAAAGTGTTAATGGCGCTTTAATAAACCGCTAATTTGCTGGTAATCTGACCCCAGTTTGTATGTGTTTGTATGATTTTGCACAAGTATTGGAGCATCTGTGTGTATGTGAATGTGTGGCCGTGTTGGCTAACGATCTTTGTCTGCCATAAATCGCTAAAAGCTTTTCCCTATCCGCTTCCTTATCTGCAAAATCTCCACTAACCCGCTTACTCAGTGATGGGCAAAATCCATAGGAAGCATCTAGGTACCAGGCTTATTTTCGGTTATTTGTACTAAACTACAAATGCTTGTATTATTTTTACGACAAGCCGAAGCTTTTAAATTTCGATTTTAAACAATAAAGCTAGGTCGATTTTCCGATACATTTTTTGATCGTTCCTATGTTAGCTATATAAATTTCACCCGATTTTAATAAAAGTAAGACTGTTATTCTGAAATCGTTACCAAATTCCCTGTAAGAATAGTTGTAATACGTTTTCCTGTAAAATGATTTTTGGAATATTTTGGAATTGGGTTAGATCATAGCAATGACGAACAATCGAAGCAAAAAAAAACAAAGACTTAAACTCTGATTTTTAGAGAACTAACTGACAATTATTGAGAAAGGGTCTTAAAATCGGATTTCTGTACGAAAAGTTTGGATCAAGAGTGCAGTTTTTTTTACACTTTTCCGCAAAGCAATTTTTCAAATATTTGGAAATAAAAAGTATTCAAGAAATCTAATGATCATAGCAATTAAAAAACTACTTTAATTAAACAATACTTTTACCTATTCTTAGCAAATCAAGTACACAAAATTAAGCTTATTGTGTAATTGTTTTGAAAAGCGAAAAAGAAATCGATAGTTCATGATTTATGACCTTCATACTTAACAGAAAATAAGACATCTAATTCTTACTAAATAAAAAAAAATTATATAAATAGGAATTATTTTTAGGCATGCCATTTTCCATCCTAATATAGTACCTTTCCCTTCACTATAAAAACATACAGTTTTTGTTAATCTCCAATTTATTTATTTGGTTGGGCGGCATAATTGTTGCATTTTAACGCCCTTTGGGGGTGTGGGTGGTTTAAGAGTATTAACATTGTCTTCCTGCGGTTGTTGGTTGCTTCCCTTAATTATTGCCAGCCTTTATTTAATAGTCTTTAATTTTGTGTTTCGTATTTTGTGGGATTTAAATTCGCTCAGTTTACGGCCAGTTTGGGTTGGCCAAAGCAGCCCGAGGCAGTTTAAAGAGGCCAATTCAAAGCTTTGACGTGGCCAAACGTTGATTACAGTTTGAGCGCCACTGAAGCACACAACTTGAAATTGTGTAATTGTATTACAAACCATGATTACAGTTTGCAATACATTCATTTTAAGCTGTGTAAACTAATTGTTCAAATGGGGATAATAATTTAAAAAGAATATGCTGACTTTAATTGTACAATGTAAAGGATTCGATAGCTGCCTTTCGGGAAATTAATATTTGTTGACATAGTTTTTTAAATTAATAACAAAGTTTTTTAACTGTATTTACAAGATTTGTTTCAGAAAAAAGGTTGACTAAGTTGGTAACCGATATAGAAATTCTAGTTTAACTTGTAAAATATTATCTTAACTGGAAGTAAGTTAAATTTTACGTTAAGCTCTGTCTCTGGACCAGTAATTATTTATGACAGAATCGTGATGAAAAATTTAAGCCGAGTTTTCATAGTTGAAATTACTTCCACTGTCGGCCATCATAATTTTAATTAAAGCTTCTAATTGAGACGCAAACACGTAAAAATGTCGTTATTAATGCAATTAAACTTTTTTGTCGGCCAACTTAGCTGCCAGAAACCGTCTTTAAGCGTTGAGCAATTAATTGCGCATTAAATTTATTAATTATATATAGGGAAAAACGTTGAATAACTTCATTGGGGAAGCCATTTTGCCATATAATTAATTTTAATTACTTTCTTTTTTTGAGTCAGTTTGAGCGCATGTTTCTCGGCAGGAATTGCAAAAACAAGGAAAAATGAGTGCGCAGGAGAGGCTGGCGGAAATCTAATTTTCGTTGCCAACGTCATTTAAGTTTTACCCGGGCCACCTTGACACACTTCACACGACGAAAGTGTATTGAAGAAGTTTTAATTTACTCAGATGAAGTTTATTATCTAGTTACCTCTACCTGATTGGTGGGAAAAAGATGTGTAGACAACCGAAAAATAGTCGAAACTTAGAACCACATGCTCTGAATAAAGATTTAAACAAAGACCCTAGCCTTTTACTGTTCAAATAGCCCTAATCACTCTCAAGCATTGCTATTTGTGTATGATGTCAATATATTAATTTCGCTTTTATTCGTTGATAAGCTTATATATTTAGCTTATCTCATGAAATCGTATGTCAGACAACCTTTAGAAAAGTTCTAATTAAATTAAAAAAATAAACGACAGCTAAATGTTGCTTTGCCAAATAGTTATCACTCTGCAAACATATTTGAATTTTTGTATTGCAAACACATATTGAAAAACTGGCATTTGTCTTGACTATTTTTTGACACCATTGCACTCCATTTCTCTGGCATATATAATGTCAAGGAAATTCTAATATGTACTTTTGAGCGAAGGATAAGCCACCACCATGGAAACACCTAGACCGAAATTCCACTCCTACGTCTAAGTCCTTGCTTGTCCTTTGGGTGTCCTTTTTGGACGGTGGAAGGCAAAGATTCCGCATCAACGTCGTAGTCGTCATCCTGGTGGCGTGCCTGCATGCAATTTTCAAGGGACAAGCGACAGAAAAATGCACTAGACAAAAGGAAGGGAATGCTTCACGTCCGATTCACTTCACACCCACTGCCCACGTGCCACATCCACCTGCTCCACCATCCTATGCCTTTTGTGCATTCCTCGTTTTGTCATGCCATTTTGCCATTTCCGTAGCAAAACAAAAGTCAACTAAATCTCTTGTCACTGCGCTTCCTCCTCGAGGCTTTTGGTCAGGTCACTGGAAAAAAGTAGCAAAGGGGCGGTGAAAAGTCTCTGAAGTGGTAAAAACTTCACTGCCCCTGCACATTATATTACAGTGACAAAAATTAACAAAAGGTATAATCTTGACCCAAAAAATTGTTAAATTTGTCATATATCTAAAATCGCAAAAATATTTGTAAAACGCCAATATAGTGATTTAAAAAAATGGCATTAAAGGAAAGGAGACTTCGTCCGGCACTTTACTAATAAAATTGTTTATTTGAACTTATGTAAAGTTTTTTTAAAACTTAAAAAGTTCGTAGACCTTTGAGCGTTAACTTTGATGTGTTTAACATTAAAAAGTTTTGTGGTTCAATTCTCTTTTCAACTGCATTAAAATTTTGGTTCTTAATTCATGTTTGATTTATTTTTATCAGTGGCGGAGAAGCTATAAACTTTTTTCACCAGCCTAGTTGATGGCTGTTGTTGGGTTGAAAAGAAGCTCATTCCTGCTCAAGGTATTTTCGGCAGAGACAATAAAAAAATTGCCAGCTCTAAAGTTAAGCCGGGCTAAAAATAAAGTTTGGCCTTGTCAGCTTTAAGTTAATCTGGACAAATAAGAGTGGAGAATATATACAGATAGAATGGGACAGTGGGACAAAACCAGATTTAACTCAAAAACGACAGTTAACTTAGCCTTTGACATATATTCGGGGCTAATTCATCATATTTTGTAAACAGCTGCTCAAGTTTGGTATATTAAATTATACACTTCTGGTACTTACCTGCAATTGCAAATACCCTTTTTTTTGTAAAAAGGTTTTGGGCATAGCTTCTTTTTTTAAACCTTAAAATCTTCTTAAGTGAGAATTAATAGAGTGAGGTACAACTTAATGGACTAATTTAACACTGACATGACTTTTATTGAATATATTTTATGTCATAATGTAAACCTTATTTTATTGACCTCCAAATAGTCAATAAGCTTTACTGAAGTTCTTGAAGCTCCACGCAGAGTATATTTGAAAGCTGTCACTAAGCTGATAAGTGGCACAAAATGGCATCTGGCATTGACATGTATGGATGCCATCGTTCTCCTTTGACCCCATTTCCCCCTTTCACCGCGCCACTGTTAACGAGCTTACGAGAACCTTTCTTGGAGGAGCGTGCGAAGAAAAGGGGTCCTTCTGAGCCAAGAGAAACGCATCCGAAGACGAAGACATGTCCTGTACGTGACGCACACTTATTTAGTTTAATGCCGGGTTTGCCCCGTTTACATGCCGGGTCATAGAAATATAAAGAAAAATTCACAACTGCGCTCGAAAAAATAGAAACAAATATTATATCCGTTGTTTAAAGGTAAATATCGAATATAAAACAATATATAATTTTTCAGCTAAGTAAGTTTCACAATAAATGCACATTTGAAATTAGAATATATAAGCTATTCAGATGTTATGTTTTACTGCATTTTTGTTTTATTTAATATTTGGTAAAAAATAAGCTTTGTAAGCTTCAAAGTTAGCTTTGTGATTTCTTTTTTATTTTAAAATTTTGATTGGCAACTTTTGATTTTTTTGACCGCAACTGTGTATAGCATATATTGGTTTTATTCACGTCACAGCTTGAGTTGTGTTTTTGCAGACTTGAAAAATGCAGCTTGTTGATGATGAAACGTAGCTCGGAAGTCATGTCTGCGACAGACGAATTTTCTTGAGAGTTCAATTTAATGATTTTGTTTTCTTATTTTTGAGAAGAAGCCATGGCCATTAAAAGTGCTTTTACAAGTTCTCCTATCCCGGTTATCAATAATTCTTCTAGTGCACTTGGCCAACTTGAGCCCGTTGAATGTCACAACAATTGTCAACCGCCTCGGCCCACATTGAAGGGTATTAAAATGCGGAAAGAGCCAACGGTTTGGATTTGAATCTTACGGTCTTATCTCTTTCAATCAGCCGCCTCCTCATGTGACAACCTTTGCGATTCGCAGTCTTTCTGCCGTCCCGACCACGTTGCTCTGTCATCGTTGTGGTCGTGCTTAGGCAGCTATCATAAATTGTTGCTTAAATTGCATATCATACGATGACATCGAGTGGCAACTTTCCTCTGTCTTCCCCAGAACATCCATCAAGATTCGGTTTTTTTTTGGCCAACCCAGGAGATTCCACCAGTCACTCGATCTTGGGTGAATTTGTCATAGTAGCAGGTGACGCATTCTGGAGATGGAATCGATGTTGAATGAAAATCTTTATTTTTGGATATTCTAAAATAACACAAATTAAACGGAGTATTAATAATAATAAAACAAGAGAGAACGCTATAGTCGGGTGCCCCGACTATCAGATACCCGTTACTCAGGTAAAGGGAGTGCGAGGGAGATAGAGATAGAAACTTTGATCACGCATAACTTTTTAACGAATGGTCCGATTTGAAAAATTTCTTCTACATTTCGATAGGTATTGATAAACACAATAAAACTGCATTTTTACTTTTCCGGAATATTTAAATTTTTAAAATCGTATACCAGCGATTGCGGGCGTAAAAGGGGGCGTGGCACCTTTTTGAAACAAACTTGCGCTGCGTAGGAACTCCTAGAATCTGAATGCAAAATGCCAATCTTTTAGCTTTTATAGTTTCCGAGATCTCAGCGTTCATACGGACAGACAGACAGACAGACGGACAGACAGACGGACAGACGGACATGGCTAGATCGACTCGGCTAGTGATCCTGAACAAGAATATATATACTTTATAGGGTCGGAAACGCTTCCTTCTACCTGTTACATACTTTTGCACGAATACTATATACCCTTTTACTCTACGAGTAACGGGTATAAATAGTATCAACATAACTTTACTTATCCTGCGAAACAAATAAAAAACTAAATTTTATCTCAATTTGTTTTTGGCGTTAGGTTAAATTTAAACTGCATATTTTTAGAGTATAGAAATTTTTTTAGGTTTTTGGTAGACATTTTGATAGATATATTTTTGAAATCGATAAGCGACATTATCGATATTGCTATCTTGCCAAATTTAATGAGAGGCCTACTCAGAGGAGAAGATGCTGTATAAGATGCGCCTTGGTCTGTGGGTGTGCAGACAAATTGATTGTCAGTCAGTTAGTCATTTAGTCAGTTTGTCAACTCTGTGGGTTGTTTGGCACTCCAATGCGGGCTGTCACCTCGTCATCGTCATCATCATCATCAAGCTGTGGATTATGATTATGTGCAAACGTAGTTATAATTAACATGTCAAAGTGCTGACAAACTTCAAGCCTTTTGTGCAGTTTCTTCAATTGCGGTTTCTGTGTTTTTGGTTTTTCTTGTACTGTTGGCTTTTTTTTTATTTTCTGTTTCGTTTTGAAAATGTGTCAAGGCAGAGATCAGACAAGAGGGTTCAACTAGAGTTGAACCGACTAAGAATAATACTGGCCACCCTCCCCCAGAAAACGTCAAAGGTCTTAGCCTTTTCGGAATGGGGTCCGCCCACGCCTTTGGTTTATTATGGTTTTTGTTTCGGCTTTTCAGGTTTTCTGGCTTTCTGGGCTCTCGGAATTTTTCTAGGTTTTTCCTTTATTTTTTATTTATGACAAAGGTACCGAGGAGGCTGGATTGCTGATTGCCAACAGCTTCGGCACTTCATTTAATGAGTTTTCATTAGCATGCAAATTGATTGCTGTAGCTCGAATAATTTATTTACATATACACACATTTCGCAGCCGCCAGTAAAAAAAAAACCTTTAAAAACTCTTTAACTTTGATGTCAGTTTCGCGAAAAAAAGCTTTAACTTTATGGCAAGCGATTTTTCAACTTTTTACGACAGCTTCTCGCCCAGTTCGACTTTAAGGGTTAATCAAAGACCTTCATTAGCGTAGGCAAGACAAAATTAAAATTCACTTTCGATCTAAAGTTATGACGCTTTAAAAAGGTTATATAACTTCTGTACTGGTTTTATTGTCAGTAGAAGCTATTGCAGTGCAATTATATTCTGGAGGACAAATATCGAGCTATGGAAATAATATTCTTTAGTGTCAGAAAGGCTTCAAACTAAAAATGAAATATAGTAATTGGAAAAAATGATTAATAAGTTAAAAATAAAAATTGCATATTACAGTTTAAAAAGTTTATAAGCTTTTCACTAAAAACTATATTTATTTTCTGCTTAATTAAATATGTATAAGCTCAAAAGTTAACTTAATATAATAATAAAAATTAATATAATAACAAATCTTATAAATAAAGTTAGTTTTCCTTCAAATGAATTTGAATTCCAATTCTACAAAGATTTTTAAAGATTTTCAAAGAAGACCTTTTTGTAGCGAACTTAAATGTTTTAGTGGCCCAATAATTGAATTCTCGCCACCCACACATCTGTTCTCTTCTAAGCCGCCACTCTTATACTCTTCCGCTCGCTCTTATACGGCTCTGCAGCCTCTAATTGGAAATTCCTCTCCAATGTGATCTCACAGATACACAGATACAAATGCACGGCAAGTGCGATGACGTCGACAGTGACGTCGGCAGCGCTGCCTTACGGGTGTCTGAACCCGCGACAGAGACGACAGTAGTAAAAGACAGAGAGCGCGAGTGAGAGAGAGCGACTTGACTTAAGTCTTCGATGGTTTTTCTTCTTTTTTTGCTGTTCCAATTGAAAACTGGAATTGGTTTCACTGGAAGCATTGGTATGCGATTTTCGGAATCACGGATGGTCAATGGAAGCCAAGAAGTACAACAACAAGTCATAATAATTGAGCACTTGATCAGCAGGGAGAAAAAAATGTGGGCAGAGAGAGTTGGAAAAAGAGAGATGGTGAGCCAAGGAGAGGTGCAAGGAGAGAGTATGATCAAAAATACAGTCATAAAAATAATAATTATAAAAAAATTAACTAAAACTTAAGCCAGTAAAATAAAGGTTACAAAAAAAAAAATAACAATTATAAAATAATAACTGTGATAAATCGGGGTTTTTCTATATTTATAGATAAAATATCTAGATAGTTGGAATGAAATGATATCATTTTATTTATGATGATATAAGACAGTATATGGATATATATCAAAACTTAATAAATATGTACATATTTTTTAAATAATAATATTCCTATATTAAGACTTATTTATGGTAAGAATTTGAGTTTTAGAAGTAGTTTTTACACCTTTAAATCAAATAAGTTCAATAATAGGGATATGTCTTTATGCAAGGAATGAGAAGGCGACAGAGGAAGAGTGAGTGAGAGGGGGAGAGGGAGTCACCTGTGGCTAAGGTAAATAATCTTTGAATCAAGCAAACTGAGCAGTCAACAAGTCAACACACAGATACAGATGCGTTTCACAAGCACAGATACGGATACAAACTTAGTTAGATGCATTTGTTATTGTTGTTGTTGGCAAACAAAGAAATCAATGCACACAGAAGAGTGCTAAAAGACAAGTACATTGAAACACGAAGAGGCAGAAGGAAAACACCGAAGAAAAGCCCCCTCACTACCCAAAACAAAAAACATAACAATACACACAACAACCTACAAAAAAGTCACTGGTGTGTGTGTGAGCAAGTAATGAAAGCAAAGCACTGGAAAAATAATGATTAAGTCTCGGAAAATGTGAGTTTATGTATGTGTGTGCTTGGAAAAAGAAAAATTAGTCGATGAGGAAAAATCTGCTTGGAAAAGAAAAACGCGTTGTCTTGTCATGAGTGTGGAAAAAGAAGAAGAAGAAGAAGAGGGAGGCAGTGGATAAAATTGGAAAAACTCGATTTATGAGTTTCAATGCAGTTTCCTTTTTTCTTGCACACTCTCATGTGCCCGCGAGTGTGTGAGTGTGTTGTCTTCAAGTTGCAACCGCATACCAAAAGCAAGATGTCTTGCATTAAACTTTAAAGGATATCGTTACTCTTTACCTTACAATAAAATTAAAGAAATAATATGTATCTTGTTTTAAACATAATATTAAGTAATTGGCTTTAATACAGTTAAAATATTTTGAGCAGAAAGAAGCTATAACCAAATTCTTAAGGTTATTATACTTATCATTTTTTTAATTTTTTTTTTTTTTTTTTGAGTTTTCAAAAACTTTTTAGAGTGCTTGAATTGTTTGACTAGTGCTATATGCTAGGCATTTGCCTTGGCTTCCTTGTCCGCCAATCAGATCTTTGCATTTTTGTGGCCATAAATTTTAATGCCCGAACTTCGAATTGCTGGGGATCCAATCGAGAAACAAACATCAAACAAACGTCATGGGGCGAAGATGGAAAACAGGCTGTCCCGAGAAAGTTTCATCACTTATATCTGTATATTCGCTTAGCTCCCTGTGTGCCTGAAGTTTGCGCAATATTCGAGAGCATCCTGTATTGGACGGGTTTTGTTGAGAAATAAACCACAACTTGATCTCGCCAGTAAGTTGAGCGATTTAGCCCGCTAGACTGCACTCTGCTTCCATATATTAAAATCGGAATCCATAAAAAATCACTTTTAATAAATTTTGTCATAAAATTCGCATTCCCCTCACCTACAGTATGAATATTCGTAAAATATGTATAAAAATCGGTCTGGTAAGCTCATAAATCTCTGGCCCAGTCTCTGTCCGTGTGCCATAACAATAAAAATAAATCGCTTACGATAGACAACTGGGAAATCCCCCAAAAGAAAACAACAACAAGTTCGAGAGCAAAAGCGCAAAATAAAAGAAAACAAACAAGGCGAAAAGAGTATGAAGAAATAATCGGCAAGAATTCAGCTGCAACTGTTGCACACCTTGTTCGGTTCTGGGCTCATCGCGCCCAAGGTCCTACGACAATCCCCCAGCACAGATTTGCTTCAACGGGGGCAACAGGGGGTTAAGCTGTAAGTCGGAGTTTCTGGCGGAGAGTGGAGTTAAGAGGGGACTTAGTAAGCAAACAGCTGGAAAAAAACACAACAACAGAAGCCACCTTTATTGAAAACCAAAGAGGAGCTTTATGTTCTCAGACCGCTATTTGAGTGTACAGTTAAAATTGTAAATAATGCTTTTTAAGAAATATTTTCTTGCTAAAATGTGGTGAAAAAAATTATGTAGTTTTAATGTGGTATTAACATATTTAATGCTGATAGAGTTAATGCGATAAAAGGATTTTAAATCGCTTATAAAAGTGTCCAAAAGTATGCAACAATATATTTTATGTCACCCCGAATGTTTAGTTTGATATTTCCGATTCTCAAGTTTTTTACACTGCACTTTGGGACATAGTTTTATGTGATTTAATATTTGTTGATATTTTTTTTATTCAACATCTTTTATATATATATATATATATATTCAAGATTCAGTAAGCCCTATGTCATACTTCAAGTGCCCGTGTCTAGTAAAATCGTCCGAGGCAAAAAAGATGCACCGCAGCTTGCAATAAAATGAACGAAACTTCAAAGGGAGGGTGCGGGCTATATATCGCATATATATGTACATATAGATCGAGTGTTTTCGCGAGACATCGGAGAAGGGGCGCGAGACAAAGGAAACTTTTCAACAGCTTGCGAAACGAGCGAGAAACGTGAGCTAAGCCGAGGAAAAATATGCAATTTGCAGTGGCTGCGACTACCACATAGATAATTTCGCACACCAGCGCACCTGGGCTGTATCTGTGTGCACGTGTGTGTGTGGGTCACCAACTTCTACCTACAAAGTGCAAGATGCAACAGCGCCGGATGGACGGATTGGATGGGTTGGCCATATTGCGGCGCTGCCTTGAAGAAGATGCTGCTAGAACGCGACCCCCTTTTGAGTTCTTTCCCTTTTCGCCTTGGCTTCGGAGTGCACACTGTAAGAAACAGGGCATAAATTATTCATAAGTTTCGAAAATATCTCTGATATTCGAATTGATACCTCTGCAGATCATTAAACAGAACATTGCTTAAGATATTAGAATACAATTTATCGTTCCCCATTTTATTAACAAATGTAATATTTATTTCTTATATATCATAGTTTAGTTCACAAAATCTTCGACGATAAAACCACTATAAATAATTATAATCGGTCAGCTTAAATTTGAAAAATTCCATAATTTCTTCAGAGAAAATATATTTAACTATGTTAAAGCCTAAAAGCAAAGGCTTTAAAATGTATTGACGTTTGTCTATGAAACTTTTTTAATCAAAAAATCATTTTTTGTTTTTCGTATTTATCAATCAGCTTTTAAGAAGAATATGAAGTCGTATTTAAAATGATAATATTATATATTTTTGTTGTTTATATCTTTTTGGAGATTATAATCACTATAGTGATGAGAATAAAAGTTTTTATAATTCCGAAAATATTTTGTTTTTTTAATTCAGAGTGACTCTGGTTTTGTCAGTGATCCAAAGGTGAAAGACAAAACAAAACATTAATTGCATATGGCAAGACAATCCGAGTATGCCGAGAAGGGGGTTGGGTAGGCCTTGCGGTTGCATTTCGTGACGACGATGATAAGACCCGTAATGATGATGCCGACTTGTGGAGGAGACTTCACTCTATCTCAATATCTACCTGTCTGTCTCTCTTTTATTGTATCGCCTCTTCTCTTTCCCCCTTAAAGTTGGAATTTGTGTGCACAGAGACAAATTTTACTTAAAACGTTGCCTCATAAAATAAAAATAATATTAATAAATATTTTATTGAATTTTAATTTTAAATAATTATGAATGCATCTTATATGTCTTTTTCGATTAACAGTTACTTAATCGTAAATAAAAGAGCTTAGAATATGATTTTTAGAATACTGATCCTAATGGATATAGTTTTTTCTCAGTTTGGGGCAACTTGGCTTCATTTCCCCTCGTTTCGTTTCGTTTGTCTGACTGTGACATGAAAAATTAACGCAACATGTCGACGGCGACAATGGTGAAAGTTGTGAGCTGCAATCGCACCGCATACTTTTCAAGGTCTTTACTTAGATGTTGTACCTAACCTGCCAATCCCCCTTTACCTATTTTCCCGACTCTTCCGCATTTTCCAACGCTTCTTTTCCCATCCTTTCAATTCGAGTCCTCGAGCGATTTGCGGTTAGTGCAACTTGTGGCTGGAGTGTTGAGAGATTGTGATACGAGTATTTTGATTGAAATTTCGTTGTCTGATACGGAAGCGATACATTGAGGGAAAATCGATTACAAATTGGAGCACGCTCCACTTGCAATCAGTTGAAGTGTTTGGAGAGGCTGCTAAATTGGGTTACTAATATCCCAATTGTGTTTGGGATTCCGCATCAATTAATGGTTACTTATGGTTGATAAACTGCTCCACGATTTAGAAAACCGATAAAAGCTTTAAAGTTTTGGTATGAGTAGGTATTTCCCATTTAAAATGTGGTTTATTTGAGTTTGTCAAGGGTTAATCTACTTCGCAGCAAGAACATAAGTTTAATTGAAAAAAAAGTTTAATTCCTTTCCATAAATTGGCTTGAACAAAAAATGCTCCATGAATATACGTTCTCAATATAAAAGTTTAGCGTAAAAAGAAATTAAATTGACAAATAAAAAATCAAATAAATACATTTTTTGCCGTGAAATATGGTTAAATGTAAGGCAAAACGTTTAAATAGTCTCTGGATTTGCGAATAATTCAAGATAAATATCAGTTTGCAAAGCAATGTCCCATTTGACATTAATTTCCTGCATTTCCCTCCTCGTAATGAATGTGTCGATCTCAAAGTCATTCGTTATGCAAATCTCTGCCAATGCAATTTCCAATTTTACCTTTCGAGAGCTAAGCTCTTATTTCCATATTCCGGCACTATGTCGGACCCCGAAAAACCAAGACCACAAAACGAAACCAGACCAAGAGTCCCCTTTCCTGATTTTTCCTTCCAAATTGCTCCAATTGCTAATCACGCTCACTCGAAAGCCACAGTCGAGATCCAAGTTAGCATTGTTCGATTTTCAGTGGCTGACGCATGTTAACAACACCCGTGCAAAAGTGCAACAGCAACCTGCAACCCGCGACTGCAATTTGCACAACGTCACTCGATAAACGAGCAGCGAAAATTAAATCATTAAAATTGCGACACTAAAAAATGCCAATTAAACACCAATGGGAATTTTCGCAGTGCCAAAACAAGAAATTACAGATTACGCGAAAAATGTCAAAAAATCAACAAGCCGCGGAAAAGCGAGTGAGAAACCGAAGAAGACGGAACCGAGTCGAGGAAAGCCACAAATTAGATGTTGAAAGATATACACGAAACTCCTCCAATTGCACCTAAACCTGGCGAAGAGAAAAATCGAGGGGAACTTGTTGGCTTGACGGCGAAAACAATGTTAACGAAAAATAGCATTTAAGGAGAAAGTGCGCATACCAAAAGCCAAAGTTTTACAGTCTAACAATTACAGCATGATGACGCTGAAGCCGACGATGATGATGGTGATGATGAAGATTGTTGGGAAAAACCAGAAAGAAAGGCCTGCTGAGTTCGAGTTGCAGAGATACTCTATGGGGAAGTGGGAAAAATTTTGGGAGCGGGCCATTGGGCTGTGAGACCGCCACTATACAGTTTTACTTAAAACTTCCTGATTATGATTATGAAAACAAACAATAAAATTTATTTTTGGGATACCTCATATATCTTTTAAAACAATTGTAACACTATAAAGTTCTGCTTTGCATCTTACAAGCTAATTTAAAATTTAAAATAGAGTTTTTTAAATTAAAACAAATCACAAATAAGTTTTTTTAAAATATATATTTAAGCTCCGGTTTTCGTTACTCTCATCCATCGTGCTGAAATATAGTTTGTTTTTCCAAAGATAATTACTAATTGGATGGAAGGGTATTATTATTATATTTTCTATGTGTTATCTTTTCGATCTTCACGCTTAAAACGATATCCCACTATGTGTATAATTTAATTTGTTAGATGCGTTATTGGCACGAATTTCCTGACATATAATTTCAAGATTTTAACTAAATGAAATAAATTCACCTACTAGATTATTGGAAATTATTTGAATGATGTTTAATGAGTTTGTATTAAGGTAACTAATTTGAGGTACTTTCAAGAAATTTAGTGGAAAAATACAAAACTTTGTCAGGAATTCCACTCAATCAAGGGTATTTCCACAGAGTCATAAGCTTGCGTATAAAGTCCACTATCATTACGAATTAAGGCAGTAGACGAGGAAGACAGTCGGCTTACGTTGGTCAAAAGGGGAAAAGATGAAGCTGCGGCCGCAAGAGAAGTAGCTAAAGGAGGAGGAGGAACACGTTTAAATGAGGTAAAATCCGCCTCGGGCTTATGAAAAAAAGAGAGTGGGGACGGCAAGGCAGAAACGGCAGCTAAAAATATCCAAGATGCATCTGGCAGATACAAAAACGAGTACACCTAACCGAATCAATGGCAGGAATTCCGCGTATTTCGCCAAATGGAGTGACACTGAAGAGATGCAGTTCAACGACCACCAATACTAACTAATAACCAGATAAAAAAAAAATATGCAGATGCAAACTCTCAGATACGTCTTATTATGAGTGATAACCAATTGACACTCGGCCAGGACTTCTCCTCTGGCAGCCCCAGCTCAACTTTAATTAAAACAAGTCGGGGCTGGCATAAAGTGAATAAAACGGAGATGAAGACGGATCTGTAACCGATATCCAAGGGCTGCGGAAAAAACCCGATCTTCGTCCCATGATGATTTCTGCAACGTTTTAATTGTCCCACTTTTTACTGACTTGCACTGACTGAAGCTTGGACCTTGAAAAGTGTTCATGCCCTTCCATCGCTTTATATAGCGAATAAATATACGGGCACTCGTAATAAAAACGAGTTCAGGCGCAAAGGGAAGAGCCCAAGAAGTGACACTGATTTGAATTCTTCTGGTTGTCTAGGAGACTTCCTTTTAAAGTGTCAGAACGGACAGTTTTAATTTAAAAGTGTGACACTGACGGATTTATAAATAAATATTTAAGTCTGGATTTTGTCTAATGTTCAGAAATACTTCAGAAGCTTTAACACATGTGTTCCGATTCATTGAAATAAATATGAAAACACAAAATAATATAATACGCATTCTATTTGGTCTTTTAACTTATTTAACAACAAAAATGTATTTAAAATAAATTTATACTAACTTTAATTAGTTGTATACAAGCAATTTAATTTCTTCCTTCTGGGTGTACAACAACATTTTGTAATTAATAACATACATCCAAATGTTTATGTCTGAAATAAAACAAACTGAAGTTAAATTATAATAATAATCAACAAATTTGTGTGTCTATGCTTAATAAAAGCCCACAAGCAATGCCAATAAATAAAGTTCAAGTATCAAAGCTAAAAGTTTGAGGAAAACCATATAATATCTAACCGACAAGTTCTAACCCCTTATATTTGACTTCACCAAGTAAAACCATTTCCTTACCATCAAACCCGCAATAAAGTGCCCCAAAAACACTTTACGACTTAGTCGAATGTGACAGGACGAGTCGAAAAACTAGAATAACAACAAGAACATTCGATGTGTGCTAAAACTTTAAAAACTTCGAATTGCTGGGGAGATTGAGGAGGGTGGACCACCAACATTCCATCAAAATATGTGGCACAAGCCGATTCAACGAACCATCTCCATCTCAACTCATGCCAAGGCGATAGATGGTGCAGTTTTGTTCGGTTTGGTTTCGATTCGGTTACACTGAAATTAGAACTCATTTTGTTTAGTATTATTAAAAAAAGTTATTTTTTATTAATTGATTTAACAATAAAGGTTACACAAGATTTTACATTTGCAATTTATTTTTTTTAATTTGAAATATTGAGCATATAAAATATAATGTGAAAATCATATAAGCTGTCTAGAAAAATAGAATTTCATATTTTAAGCAGAAATCTGCATATAATGCTCAAAGCTAAAAATAATATTCTCTTTAGCCCACTGTATTTTTAATATATATTTAAATTTTGCAAAACCTTCTCAGTAAAGCCAAATAATCTTGATTTCAGTTGTCACTTTTCCGCAGTACATGTGTGATTCGCGAACTTTCTGTGAGCATTTTCATTGCAATATCTCAAACTCAGGGAACGAGGACAGCCGAGCGACATGAATGGCAGCATTTGCTTAGGGTTTTCTTCAACTAGAACTAGTTGGAGGGGGTTCCTCCTACTCTTTGGAATCTAACTAAACATCAAATGCAATTCAAATTGAAATCTTTACAATGCATACAGTAGTGGCATTTTTGGGGTTTTTCTCAGCGCACTCTCTGTTTTTCTCGTGAATGTGAAAAGCCTTAGAAGCAGACAACAGCAGTTGAAGATAAAACAAGAAAAAGCGAGGTAGAACTTCTTTAGTTGAGGTAACGCCGACCAAAGAATATCGCGTAATATTAGAATTATTCATAAAAAATAAAGCATACTTTTAGGGAAAATCATCTTGTGTGCTTGTAAGGATCGTATAAAAACTTGAACCATCTTTCTAATAGATAAATAAGATTTATATATATTCATTTCTGACTTAAATACTATTAGAAGTAAATAAAACTTTGATGTAGAATTTTAACAAACAATGGTTTTCCAAGATTGTTTGAAAAAATCTACTATTCCCTCACGACAATAACAGGGTATTTGAAAAAAAGAACACAGTCCAAAGAGAACTAGAAGACGCAGAGAGCCAGCGATTCGATGTCGCCCCCAAAGGCAATAGCAGCAGTCACAAAAGAATCTTGAACTCGAAATGGGTCCAGTACAGATACAGATGCACTTACAGATACAAACCCAGAGCCACCCGCTTGGCCGCACAGATACTTTAATATCTGGCCAGACTAGTTTCAAATGCCGTTTTTATATAGATGGTCTGCATTGCATTTCCAAACATTCTAACTCCCCTTCTTTTTGCACTCAAAACATTTATGGCCTGATAACAGCCACATAATAGCAACAACAGCCACAACGTTGACATAGATACGTTCGTTGAATTGGGTTAAATTAAGTTCCTTCCCCTCGTCCTCGATCTAGTCTCGGTTGGTTTTTATTTTGATTTTCCTGGCTTTGGGGCAAATGTTTTCTATCCTGTTGAGACATTGAGAGATTGGATCGGTAAAGGATGCGATTATTTTGATTTCCGTTGGAGGGTATCGGGTTTTCTTTGACCTTGATCTTTGTTGAATTTATTTATTTATACTAATGCTTGTCTTTTTGCATTTATTTTCAGGTGAGTGTCTATGGCTCTGTTCTTCCATTATATCCATCGAAGATGATAATGATAATCTAGCGGTTATTTGGCATTTGACAAATTCATGTGGTGATGTTAGATGCAATACAAAATTGATTGGACATATTAAATGACTGTAATTTATGAAATGGGTAAGATTTTATTGGATTACATCTTAAGGCAATAATACAGTTGTATGCAAATTATTTAAAAGCTCTTTAAAGTTTTTTATTCATATTAAAGAGGAATTATAAAACAAGTAAATAATCTAACTTCGATTTTTACTTTGTAAAAGATAACTTTAATTTTTGCATTTAGATTCTATTACACTTGATTCCTTTTTCAAATATCCAATTTGCTTTATATAAAACCAAAATGCATAAAACTCATAAGATAAAAGAAGGTACATTCCAGAGTATTTCATTAACTTAACTTGTTAGTGGTTTTCGTTTTGAACTCAATGCTGATCCCTGGGGTTCGTTTCACTAGCAAATCCTTTTGATAAGATCTACATTTACAGAAATTAGCTCAAATTGTTTCAAATGCCACACAGTTAAAAAAAAAATAAAAACAGCAACTGGAAAATCCCGCACACACAGATGCTACGCCTCAAATTGCAATTCCCATTGCCATTTCTTCTTTTTCTCTGGTTACACGGAGCTACTTCTCCCTCCTTTTTCCCTCTCTATCTCTTTCTCTTTCTAAAGTGGCCAGTTTCGGATTTATTCCACTGCTACACTTAGAGAATGACATCGCAATATTAAACCAAATAATTTTAGCTTAAAACGAATGAGTGAAATGAATGAAAAAATGAAATGTAAAACTGAAATTGTAAGTAAAATATAATTTTTAAGACATATGCTAAGGAGAAAAGTAAAACGATTTTATTAAGTAATAGTCTTAATCTTAATGAATAGATTCTTCTTATAGACAATATTTTAAATATAAAAGAAATTATTAGCTTGAAGCTGTTTTAAATTCTGATATAGCTGGTAAAATTGCAGTAACCCATAAAAAGATAAAACAAATTTTGTGATAACCTAGATAAGTATGTATTAAAGATATTGTATAATAGTCATGTTATTAAAAGTGATTCAATCAATTCCCGATTTTTGAAACATTTTTAATTCTGTCTTTAGATCATTATACTAATTGGTATAGCATTTTTTTCCTGTGCACCTCTTACTGCCCCCTTAAATCGCCACCCCCTAGCCTGTAATTCGGAACAAGTTGCAAGTCGCCGCCGCAACGCTAACAAAGCCACTCGACAACTGAAAAAATGTGGCCAGGCGAAGTGTTGATGATGGCGGGGAAGGTTTCTTTTTTTCCGGAGGGGGTTCTCTGTTTTCATTGGGGGGAGGGTCTGCGGACGGGGAGGTGGTGATGCTGCTGCAGAAGAGAGAGCGGCAGATTGGCTAACTGGCAATTTGAAGACTACGGCAAGGCGACCAGTTGCAGAACTGCTTCTGATGCTGGATGCCGAATGTCGAATGCTGCCTTCTCGCATGACAAGTGGCCCGCAACTAAATCGTTGCAACAGCAACAATTACACTACAAAAAGGTTTTTGTATAAAAAGTTATGATTTGTTATAGGCAGTTATAACTTACCAAACAATTTAATATTTTATTTATTATTCTGAATTAATTATTTTTGTTTTTAATAAATTTATTTGTTGTTTGGTCTCCGGACCAAATGTTATAACTATAAGTTTTAACATATTTTTCTCCAAAATCGAATAGTGTCTACAAGTTTTTAAAATTTTTCAGTGTATTATTAAAATAAGTAAAATGAGATTTAGAAAATCCCCATTTGTTCCAATCGTTTTTCACCTTTGTGCTTTGATCTTAGCTCAAAAAATATTTTATTAACTGTGTAGAGCAGCAGCTGTAAAACAAGCTTTGGTAGAAAGACGGTGGCCAAGTCCCGACTTCCACTCGCTCAGATATTCCTGCACGGGTTTTCTTTGTTTTTCCCCAGCTCTTTTGTGCATTTCAATTTATTGCTGCAGAACAACAACTCAAGAGTAGTGTGCTAGTGGCACCACCCACCCAAAAATCTGCTCCCCCTTAAAACAAACTGGCCGTTTTTCCTGAAGCGAAATTGTTTTTGGTTAAAAATAACATTTGATGTTAGCAATTGAAATTATGCGTATGCCTGCTGCAAAAATATTTCGAATGCAGCGCCATCTGTTGTCGGAGTGACCTGAATTTTGGGGTGATGTGATCTACGGTCAGTTGCCTTACAAAATATTTTTATGGAGTGCTCCCCTTAGTTCGTATGATGTGCACGTAAACTGTTTATTTTGTTTTAAGAAAAATTAGGGTTCACATGAAAATCTACAATAAATATAAGGGAAATGCCAATTTATATTATTTTAAATTTAGAAATTATACATGTTTTTGTTTTAAAGCATGGAAAAACAAAATCACAAATTTTTTTTTTTAAACTTTCTTTCATTCCGAAAGAAAAAACATTTTTATTAAAAAGTGTATTAAAGTCTTGTATAGAGAAGCTTCTTATTTGCATATCTAGTAAGTAGCCCTTGAGCTATTCCCTACATCAAGGCACAATTAATGAGCTACAAAATGCATCCAACTCAAAGCGAGTAAACAAAGCAGTCGAGGAAAGACAAGACTCCCCCAATTTCGAACTATTAGTTGCCAGGGAACAGGTTGCTTTGGCGCTGGACCAAAATTGCCCAAATTCCGATGACGTTTCAATCAATAGAGGAGAATCACGTGAACTTTGAACTGACCTAGCCAACAAAAAGCCAGAGAGAAAATGGCAGAAACGCCGAGAAAAATTGAGAAAAGGGAAACGAATCGAAGCGAATTGAAAACGGTGCACGAAAAGTGCAACAAGAGGCATGCAACAAGGGAAAGGTAAACACACCGACGAAAAGATGCAAAGATACAGATATGCTCGAAATAATAGTGCACTAACCATTAAGCAATGTTTTTTTTTTTAATAAATATTACATGTTATTGTAATTGATAACAAATGTTTCAAAATTAAGAGAAATTATAATTATAATATATAATTATACCTAAAAACTATAAATAAATATTATTTTAAATGAAACAAAAAAATTATCTTTTATTTGACGAATACGATAACATTTGAGTTTATTTAGTTTTAAAAATATTTCATTTGTAGCTAAAATGAAATGCTGTGCCCATAATTGTTTGGCTGTGAAGCTTATAACTTTGTTTGTACTGCTATTTTCTTGAACTCCCCTGTACATCTCTCGTACATTTGGGGCATTTTTGGCGTGGCACTCGAGAGGCAATTGGAGGCGGGTGAAGTAATAAAGAAAAACGGCAATACTATATGTCTATATATACATATTGATTTACGCAACGATATACATCGCTTTTTGTGTGAAAGATACAATGCTGCTGAAATATTGAAATCAATTGCAGGTCTCTTTTTCGGGTTTTTTAAGCGTTTTACTGTTTTTTTTTTTTTTTTTTTTTGATTAATTGGCAATGGCCAATGCAAATGCTGTTGGCCTTTTGGCTGGGGCACAGATACAGATACAGAGCCACAGATACAGTTGCATTGTCAACGTTCCAAAACAGCCCCAGCAGCGTATGGCATACAATTTAAAAATGTATCCAAGAGATACATTACACATTACGGCCATGGCTTGCCAAGTCTTGACTTGGAAATTCCCTTCACTGCATTCTTTCCCACACCAGAGCCAGACAAAAGAGCAGAGAAACGTATATATGTATATGGAGAGGTGGGCTTCGGGGGGCTCTATAGATACTTTTCGGGCCTTTGGTCTTTGCTAGTTTTGGTTAGTTGACTGCAGGGCTTACAAGTCACCCCGCTTCCTCGTATCCCCGTATCTCTATCTTGTTCTCAGACTGAGACTGAGTCGTCGCCGTAGTCATTCGCATTGTCGTAAATTTTATTAGAGTGTAGTGTAGCATCGTCATCATCATCGCGTTCATGATGATGCCGACCTAACACAATTCTTACTTAGTTTGCATTTTAGCTTATGGCTTTTGTGTTTTACTCGCTCCAAAAATAAAAGAAGCGAAAAATACAGAAAATAAACGAAAAAAAGAAATACAAACAGCCATAAAACGTTTCGCATTTCAAAGGCCACACATTATTATTATTTTCAGCTATTACTTTGGGGTATTTCTCAAAAGTTTTCAATTTATTTTTTGTTGTGTGAAAACTGATACGACAGTGACTTGGCGCTCTGAGTTATTGCCTTAACACAAATGCTTGTGCTTGAGGTTTCCAATTACATTTCGTTTTTATAATTCGCTTTTTCAAAGTTCAAAATGTTATCGAAGACCGAAAATCTTCTTGGAGGTTATCACTAAACAATTATGTTGCGTCTGAGATTTTCGGAATGGGAGCTCAGATTCAAATGATAAGTTCGTTGCCCATCCAAAGGTTTATTTTCATTTAATTCAGTTTATAGAGGTTCATTAGTTGCAGAAGTAATAGTATTTAGTTAAATACTATTAATTTATTATGTATTAATATAATAAATATAATAATTTTTTGTGTATTAATATATTAATATATATATACATATATAAACCTAGATTTATTTGTATCTATTCCTTTAAGACAACTATTTATATTATTTTTAAATGATTAAGAAGAATCGAAATGACCTTCTCAGTAAGTAAATTTCTAAGTAAATGGCAAGCTTTTTTGCTCTTCCTTACGAAAATGCGCTTTTTAAATTTAGTTTCAAGTCCAATTTTAAAAATTATTCACCAGAAATGCAAATTACACAGTAAAATTCGGTGAATCGTGATTTTCCGCAAAATCAACAAATGTATAGAACAACTGTTGAAGAACTTATCAAATTTCGGGCAACATAATGCACTGATCAAGAATTGCACAGCGAAAACTATTTCAGAAATTCAATTTGAAAATGGCTGAAACTGGGGAAAATCAAAATATGCAAAACCGGGAAATCACACAAAATTGCCAGCTCAAATAGCTTTCGAAATATTTTTTAAGAGCGGCGCTCTTTAGCTGTGTCTAACTCTCTTTCTGTTTAACTAAAATGCACTGAGAGGAATGCCGGTTTTTGGGCGAGAATGTATGTGTGCGAGTTGTATCTGTGTGGGCTACTACGCTGCGGTGACGGTCGTTCGTTCGCTTTTGTATCTCTCAGATAAATCGCTCTTACCCGCCAGTGTGTAGTAAATATTCCGCTCAGCTGTGCTGCGGGTCTGTTTTTTTTTGTGTACATTTTCTTTTTTTTGTTTTTACTCACCCAACAACAAATGACATATGCGGGGCCCCTGAGCGAAAAGTATCTTCCAGTACCGCCTTCCAGTTTTGAGATACTTTTCGGGTTCCAATGAGAACGAACTTCGGGCTTCGCGCGAGTCGTGCGCCGATTCGTATCGGCGGCTGCTGGCAGTCCGATATTAACTCTCAAACTGTACGGTTTGGCAGCGCAGCTGAAAAGCGGAAAACTGAAGTGGAAAAGCAGTGAAGAGGGGATCGAGGAAGGGCAGCGCGTCGTGTGTTTTCATCCTCCTTCTGCAATAAACAATTGTTGTTCTACAAGTTTAAACAATTAAAAGTGAGTGTGGGAAAAGTGCAGCGAAAAAGCGAAGAAATTGAGTTTTATCCACACCAAAATAAATATATTTATTAAAAACCTATTTAGAAAAAAACAGCACAAAAAACACTATCTAAACATTTAAAACCTAAAAATGACCATAACAAAAAATTTAAGAGACAATTAAAAAATGTTATTTTAATCTCGAAAATTGGCTTGAAAAACAAATTTAAAAAAACCCTCAGCAATAAATTACATTTTTTTAAGATCAGCCTAATGAAAAATACCACCACTTCATTGTTATTTCCCTTAACATCCTGTTCCTTTGTGCAAAAAAATACTATGTAATAATCAAAAAAACATAACAATCACCATAATCATAAATAGTAACAACAATTTCGTGTGACGTTTTAGTTAATTCTCGCAAAAGAGAATGAAAAGGAAAAAATAAACAAAAAACAGAAAGCAACCACTTTTTTCAATTGTAATTTCCGGTGTAGCGGAATTTCACTGTGCATTGTGTGGCACCGTGTGTGTGAACGAGTGTGGGAGAGAGAATCAAGAAAGAAAAGAAAGAAAATCAGAAAAAAACATAAACAGCCCAGAACAACGTGCTCGTGTGTGTGTGAATAAGAAAACTGAACCCTATAAAAAAAACAGTTCTAAGAAATGTGCAAAAAAGGCCTTTGGCTTATTGAATTTATAGATGACTTTTGTCTCTTTCGGCCCACATTGAGGTTACATAAAGATCCACAAATATATTCTGCCCCTCGCTTAGGGGTCATCTTAAAAAATGTCTAAAATCTAATTACCTAAACAACTTTGTCTGGCAATGCTTATACTTTGTCTGTTTATTTGCAGTTATTTTTCGCTTGCCAATTTAAACAAATTCAAAATTGTATGCAAAAACGAAAAGTTATAGCTCGTTTAATAATGCTAATTCGAGTACTTAGAACTTAAATAGTTTTTTGTAATAAGCATATTGTAGTTTCTAGCGAGCTGCCTTACTCAACAGTTACTTGGAATTTTAGTAAAGCTTAACTTATAATTCAAAGAATTTCTCGGAAATTATTAAAATTTATTCTCATTCCAATTATCAACTTATTTTACCTGCTAAACCTAACAATCACAAGCAATTACCGATTGAATCCAATCAATTATCTGAGACTTACCCCCTTCAACTTTAATTAGCTTAACAAAGTTTAAGCCGAAGAAATATGACCTACAACTGACCTAACCTAATCTCAGTTTGCTGCAGCCAATTTTCATTTGGGCCTGCAGAACTGAAACTCTGATATCATGCAGATACCTTCACTAAGCAGCCCAACAATTGGCTAAGAAAACTTTCCAACAGTCAGAAACTTCAAGGCCGCAAAACTTTGATTAAACATAAACCAAACCCAAGGAAAATAAAATGCAAAAAAGGTCAAAGGCAAGCAGCCCCTGGTTCAGAAATTTCCACTATCCAAACGTCAGCTAATTAACATGGAAAATTTCGCCAGAATATATCGTTTACTTATGGTGAACTTTTCGATGGAGGTGGGGGCGGCGCCATAAGTTTCTCGAATTTATAGAGTTGAAAGCTTTCTATCGATAGATAAATATGGCGAAAAACAGATACAAGTACTTGTAGATACAAAGAAACAGCCACAAGCAACCAGCACTCCCGAAGCGGTATAATAAACAATTAAAAATTATTTACTTGCTGCTATTGAATTATAAACAAGTGAATCCCGTGTAACCTCATTTTGGGTCTGAAACGGAAAGCGTATACCTAATGCATCATTCTATTTTTCAGTCTGTGGGCTAAAGTGCAATACACAAATCGAACACTAAAGCATTCCAATTAAACTTACAATCAAAGTGCAATACAAATAAATCCAGCTGAATATTAACGAGAATTTTTGAAGAAGCTGTGTTCACAAGTAGATTTGCACAAACAAAGCAAAACTCATCCAATAAAAACGAATCAAATTAACTCTTTTACCAGCAAACCATTATATACACATAACAAATACGAATAAACTTAATAAGCATTTAATATAACAATAAAAATTTTGTGCAATTTAAATAATAATAATAATAATCATATACAAAAATTAAAACCTTAAAAAGGTTAAAAGATTTTTGCTAAATACACTTTATAAACTCTAAATAGCTAAATTGTTATAAAATAAAATCACAAATAAAATACATTTTTAAAAACTACCAGTTTTTTACACAAATTATTAAGCTGAAAATAAATAGTAAATCAACATTAAATGCATTTTGCTAAAACGGATTACGTTTGAAATACTAGCTGCCGATTTTTCATCATTGTAAGTATGATAAAAATATGAAAATAAATAATTGTATTTTTTTCATAAATCCAAAAACGTTAAATCTTTGCTGCAATTGGGGTTTTATATTTTAACTTTTTGTATAGAAATGAAAAAGTTTTTCTCTTCAAAGAAAATCTGTCATTTTACTGCCAGCTTAATATTTGTCTAATATCAATAATAGCACTCAATGGATTTGTGAATTTAAACTCATTTGAGCTTAAACTGACTCATTTTATTTGGTTGTCAGGCTTTCCAGCTTCATTTTGCTAAGTGGGTCAACGAATTTTCACTTGTTTGCCTAGGAGATGTACCATTTTATTAGAAAAAAAATAAATAAATAGTGAACCCCCTCTTGTCAGAGTGCTTTTCACATAAGAGGCTTACTAGACAAACAAAATCCCCATCAAATAAATTTAACTCAATTGCCCAAACATTCCCCAATGGCTGAGCGTTGATTGTAGGTTGTTGATGATGTCGTTATTATTGTTGTTGAGGTTTACGTGTAAACTTTTATCTGTGCTTAGATTTTTGACATACAAATTTATTGTTTATGCCCATGATAACAACAAAGAACATGCAATTTTGTAATTATTAATTTTACGGTCTGTTTGACTTTACCCACTATATGTACGTGTGAATTTGAGGAGTTTGTTTGGCGAAATGCTGGTAAGAGTTCCCTGCACAAGTGCAGCGTCTAACTGTTGATCATTTCCGCTCAGTTTCGGCCAAAAAAACTGTCCAACTGTGTCGGAGGTCGGTGAACTTTTTTAGCGGCCCAAGTTGCGTGTTTGCTTAGGCCCAAAAATCCCACCGTCGCTTTATTGCGGTTATTGACTTTCAACTCATTCCGCTTCTTCGTCTTCATCTCTTTTATCTGTTCGGCCCACACACACTTGTCCATCAGCGTTCTGAACCTAATTTCCTTTTCGGTTTTGGGTGTGTTCGCCACCTGTAAATATGGGAAAAGAAGGAACAGAAATTAACATAATCAAATTTACTTTTTCACTCTGCGAACACGTTTCGTGTCCGAAATAAGAAAAAGTGAAGACCATTTTTTTAATTTTGGTGTCAGTCGGCGCAATGCCCCAACGAATGGCATTGAAGTATTGACAAACTGAGGGTTATTTACACCTGCCAATCGGCTTGACAAGGTGAGCTCAATAGAGGTCTATATACAGATTATGCCACGAGTGCCAATTTAAAAGGGTTCGTGTTATACTTAATAGTTCTGGGTTTTTGATTGAGAAGGTATTTATTTAATTAAAAAAATTTTGGGATAGGTTCTCGCAGCTAAAATTATTTACTTACACTTCAAATCGGCGATGAAACTTAACCTCAGTCAATGAAATCAATCATGACATATTTATAATTTGTAATTGTTTTACTCAAAAGCCTTGATCATAAAAATATACATCATTGTAATCCCATTATTGGCTGGCCTTTATTTATTTGCCAATATTTTATTTCAAATTTAATTTACTGATTTTTCTTCCCACTATGCCCCTGAGATCTAAGCCTTCCATTTCATATTTGACTTTTCTTTAAATTTGAACCTTTTATCCAAATTTAAAGTATCCGCCGCAAGATGAGCCCGCTTAACATAATTTGTGGCCTTGTGGCACAATTTCCGCGGAAATCCAAGATGGCATCGATTTGCGAGCGACAGTCTCCTAGAATCAGATGTGTATCCCAGGAGCATTATCTTTGGCTACAGAGAAACAAAATTGAAATACTGAAATTGGCCAAAATGGTTGGATGCCAACCCGAGGAAATAGATGGATTCCTTTTTGAACTTAGCCTGGAGAACTACAGCCGTCAATTAAACCCCAAGGGATGTGGCTGGGATGCCTGCAATGTGCCCCTTTGTTATCCCCATATATGTGGTCGGTACATGAGCATATTCGATCATCGAGGCAACTTGAGGTGTCCCAACCATTCCGAGAGTCTGTATAGGTTACTTTCGTTACTGCTGAATTTCTTGAATGGCGATTCGCCCGAAGACCAAAGAGATACACCAATTTACAAGGTGCATCCTGGCGGCCATCCAGCGAACCTCCATTCCAATTCTGAGAAGGTTTTAAGCCCAGATTTAGAATCCAGCGATGACGAAAGTCTACCACCCATAAATTGGAGCTTGGGGTCCTTGGGAAATTCAAGGGTTCCAAGGACGAAAAGTGACATCAAGCATCATGAATTCCAGCCGGTGGAAAAACCGAAGCCAGACTTAGAATCTCAGAAGGACTTGGCGAAGAAAAAACAGAACAAAAAATTTGGACGACAGACAGTTTTTCTTAACGATGAACTTGCCTTAGCCTTTGCCAAGCCAAACGATATTGTGGAGTATTTAATGAAAATATTAGGTCGACATCGGACTAGGGAGAGCTATATAGGTCCAGTGGGAGATCTGAGAACAAAACGTATTCGCATTCTAATCAGGGACCTGGTTAAAAGGAAGGGAACCCATATTACTAATCATGATTTGAGGAACGCGCTATATAAGGTAGATCTTGAGTGGAAATCAACTGCAAAAGCTGATTATAGACGTGAGATGAGAACCGCCAACGAAATTTCAAAGCTGTACAACGCCGTTGTGCAGAGAACTTCTGAAGAACCTATACCGCCCGTTCTTGGAGGAGTCCGGGATAACTACCCAAAGATTCCAAGCGGTTCAAAACTCCCCAGAAAGTATTTGGCCGATCAAGTCCCGGTGCTATTCCATGAGCCCTACGATCCAGAAAAGAATTGGACCTGGCAACGTCGACATCCAAAACAAAGCCGGCTCAATTCCCAAAACAAATTCTCTCAATCAAGGATCAAGCGATATATACGAACTTCTTTAAAGAGTCAAATCAAGAAAGTTGAAGATCAGTATTCTATACACTCGACGATCAGTGATAATAGTAAATCAGCGAACCGAGAGTCACTGGAACCCCAGTTCGGAGGTCTTAAAAAATAATTAATTTAAAAATGCCAAAATTATATTTTGTGAAGTAGAATCAATAAATCCGTTATGTTAAATGATGATGATATCCCAACCCATTTTAAAATCTTGGTTTTCCCAATATCTCAGTTTGCCAAGGAATATGGTTCGTTTTGTTTTTTAAATATCATTCAAAATTATTGCCCTTGCCGGGCAACTACAAAATTCCGGTGTATTTTAAATCCCCATTTTCGGAACACTAAGACGGTCAGGTCACAATGAATTCTTGCTGCTGCCGATCGCATAGCGATCGCACGGATCCGATGGCCTGCCTTCCGCAGTTTCCTCGTCTCCAGCGGGTCCAAAGTTGTAGGCCATTCTTGGAGGGTCGCAAGTCAGCCAGCTGCTGCATGTCAAGCGAGCGGCGATGGGGTCAGAGGAACGGGGTAATGGTCGAATTGCTGGCCAAGATGGTGGACAAATCGGCCAACACAGTCTGCCAGTTTCTGCACCAACTGACCCTGCAGCTCTTCGCGAGGATTCTCTATCCCTTGATGGCTGGTTGGAATACGCTCAAGATACCATTTGTTTTGCCCGATACCTGTGAGCTTTACTACGGGATATTCGACGAATGTGGTAACCTGAGAAAGCCCATGCCGACTAGGACATTCGTTATCCTCATAACCATTTTGCAGTACTTTCTTAACCTACCCACGCAAAAGGTATGCCGGGGAAAGAATAAATGTACAGCTTGTAAGAATAAGGATAATATTATCAAACATCTACACAATCCCGGCTATTGTGGCAAAGATGCCATGACTCCATTTTCGGGACGTAGGACCACTGAAAAGGCACCATCACCGAGAAGTGAAGTGTGGGCAGGACTCAGGCGATTGGGGTATGAAAGGCCAGGCGGTCTCGATCTAGATAGTTATCCCTCGGATGAGTCAATACCCTATGGTTATGCACCTTCTCGGTGTCCCTGCCAGGCCAGAGATCCCGCGGTTTCGAGGGCTCAGAGGTCCAGGCGAGGGATTCCCAGTCCATATGCCAATATCCAGGATCCCATGGCCTTACAAAGTGCCTGCGAGGGGGTGCTGCGAAGTCCCATGTTGGCTCCTGATTGTCAAACATCTCCAGTGGCATCCCTTTCCCCAGAAGCAGCTCAACTCTTTCACATTACCCAAATCTCGAATCTGTATACTGCAGTTGTAGAAAACCGACATTCAAGAATATTACTTGGAAGTGGAAAGCCGCCAAAACAAAGGGTAATTCCCTGCACTGAGAAGAGATTCTCCGGCGGTTTTATGATGCCCGAACCCTACTTCAATGGCATGCCCTGGAGTTGGCTGCACAGGGATCCGCAAAGAATGGTGCGACTTCCAAGTGGGGGTCTACCATTGGAAATCCCTCATTATAGACGTCAACCTTTGGATGAGGAATACCATAGTTTTAGAAGTAAATATGAGGACATGAGCCGACAGGTTAACCCCTTCAAAGAAGGCTCTCCCTCGCCCTTTAATAAATATTCAACAGAAAATAGATTTACCCCTGAAAAAAGAATCCAATCTTTTAGCTGGAAGAACAGAATCCTAGATCCAGCAGAGCAATTTTTCTTACCCAACGATGGAAGACGAATTCCGGTTGAAGAAAAAAAGAATATGGAGTGGGAGGACCTATTATTAAAGAGAGTAAATCAAGCTAGAAAACCCCAGGGTCCCTTAGATTACTGGAGAGAAATGATGGAAAGAAATCAGCTGAGGAGGACATTCGACCTATCAAGAACTAACACTTTGAGTATACGCAGTCCGATATCCCCTATAAAGAGAAAAGAAAGTTTCCCCTTAATGGTTGAGAAAAATAATAGATGCCTGAGTTCAGAAAGGCAAACAACAGAAAGAAAGCTTTGGATAATAAAAGCATATCGTAATCGCGGGGATAGTGTAGCGCCTCAGAATAGAATAAAAACTATAAATAGTGAGCAACTAACCCAGAAATTGAAGGATTCACTCGAGCAAGACAACAAATCCGCAGATCCAAAAACAAGACAAGCCAGTAACAAGTCGGTGGATGATGTTCTACGATTGGTAAAGAGAGATAATGAAAGTAAAAGGGGTCATAAATATCCCGATCCCGAGGATTACAGAAAAGAAATGGCTAGAAATCGACGCTATCAAAGGAAAACTGCCGGAGAAAGTATTTTGCTTATAAAGACTGCAGAAAGCATTGGACGAAATCGTGAATTTATAAAGTTAAATGAGACCAAACTGTCCTTAACAAGACAAGAAGATAAATCATGCCTAAGGAAACCATTACTGAAGAAAAAATGTATTGAACACAACAAGCCTATCGATAAGAGGGTCCGATTTCTTTTTCACAAAAATCCAAGCTTAGAAAGGGTAAAGCCAGTAGATATTCTAAAAACGAAAATCAGACGTAATTTTTTTTTACCAGGAGGTGGAGATCAACTACCAAAGCAGTATAGTAAGACCCATGAAGGTGGTCCCAAAATTAAAAAGTTTTCAAATGGTAATGATGATAAAAAAATATTATTTAAGCCTAGAAGGGAAAAGTCGCCGGAAAGAATTACCAGAAAAAATCCATTTCATTCAGATGACTCTTCAAAGTGGATTTCTATGAATAAGTCACAAGCTGCAGATCTTAATCTGCAAAAGACATCTCATGGCAATTCCAAACCGAAACCAAATAAATTCCTTGAAAGAAGTTGTGGAATACCATCCAAGATATTTGATTTAGCAGAAGTGGAAAACTTAAAGAACAGACGCAAGCGAAAAAAGCCATTAAGCTCCATGTTATGAGAACTCTACTCATTTAATTAGCTTTTTAATGTTTTTTTTTTAATATCTACCCAATTTATCTTAAATCCACATGAGCCATATAGTGAATTAATGTTATTTCGCTGCACAACAAATTGTATATAAATCAGGGGCCTGACCGCCTATTAAATTTTGGTTTAAACTGTGGTTTCGTTTCGTTTTCGCTAGAAACATCACAAGCCATCAAATTTTAGCAAAAAGAGGTGTCCACCTGCGCTGATTGAATGCCGCAACATAGCAGCATAGTTGCGGTGAAGTTGGCTGCGCTTTTCCGCAATTCATTTGGGCCTAGACTACCGTTGATAATAATGACGATGATGCGGCTGATGCTGCGGGACTCTGCTTAAAAGCTTTCCCTTTAAACCTTTCCACTGGCCACAGTTGAGTTGGCTTAAAATTTTCCCTTTTCAGTCAGTTTATTTATTTTCCTGCGTTTTTGAGGCTGATTTTCGGCTCATTTTGACGCGTTTACTGTACTTTGGGGTATCCCTCCTCCTAAAACTCTATGTGTGTGTGTAAGAGCTAGAGGCCATAAGCCAAAAGGCAAACGTTTTGTGGGCAGAACGCAATTTTCCCGTTAAAGCCGAAGAGCGAATTTGTAACAAGTGCCTCTCACTTTGTTGGCCCCTGGGTGGGCCTATAAACTTGGTCGGTTGAGCGGTTGGGTTTGAAGACGAAAAAGATTAGATATTCATACGAGATTTAAGTAACGGAGAACCCTAAGGTTTCTGTATAAATTTTAAATAAATTGTGGAAATTAGCAGCTGAAAAATGATTTTCAGAGTGGGTATCTCAGTGTAATAGAGAAAATTGGTATATGGTATTTATTTACTTATACCGTTTAGGGATCTCCAAAAAATGTTAATTTTTATTCAAAGCTGCAATTTGTTTATCATAGAGTTGCTAAAGGGCCAATCAGAATTTGCATTTATAGATTAAAATAATTAATAATGCAAACACTAGTGATTTTTATTTGTGTTGGGCAACGTAATCGACCCAACTTGAGTACCAAATTTCATCATCGTAGCACCCTCAGAACCCGAGTTACTTGAGGTTACGCCACCCTAAGTTTTCCCCACCAGCATCCTTTTGCTGGGACCACATTTCCCGCACCCTGTATCACCCTATTTCATTGCCTCTTGCTCGCACTGTCGCCATAGTGCTTATCAGTCTGATGTGACTGTGATGATAATAATTCAGAGTCAAATATCTCGCGACGTCTAGTGGCCAAGTCATGATTTATGGCATTCCATTCGAGACTTAAACAATACGATAATTATTTATTAGAGTGGAGCCCCTTCTGCAATCCCACGAGTACTTTGTGAGCGCTGCAAACATACAAATATGTGTATATAAATAATAAGTTTTTGTTTGGCTGCAATGACTTTGCCCAGTTACAGTACCCCCGAGCCCCTCATGCGGCAATTTATAATGTTGAGTGCCAAGCAGTTAGGAGGGATCCTCCGTATATACGTTTGTACATTTATCTATAAACGCTCCCATATATACGTACATATATCGGGAGTACGGAGAGTAGACAGACTAGAGTCGCCCTGACAAAACCAGTTGGAAATGGCCTGGCAAACGGAATTTATTGCAATGGAGTGCTGAAAACTAAATCATCATCTTCAAACCAGATCCAGTCCGAGGGATATCCAGATGGGGGCCAGAACAATTGATACACTCTCTACCAGCTCATTTAATATTTATGCGCATTTAGCCGGGCACTTTTTCAATGCGAATTCGGTAAATGTTGTTGTTGTTGGGAAATAGTTTCAGTTGGCCCATGCGTAAATATGCGCAAAATAAATACATTTTTTATCTCCGTTTTATTATTTTTGGCTCTGCTGTTAGGCATAAATTATGCACATTCGAGGGAAATATTTAACGCCTTTCATATATATTTGAGAAAACCCAGCAAAAACCTCAAGCAGGCATATACAAAATAAAAGTAAATTGGTTGTCCGGCTTTGGTTTCCCCAACATCCGTATCCGCAGCATTTTGTTTTCCCATTTTTTTTTCTCTTTTCCATTTTTCTCTTATATATATATATAGTATTTTTTGTGCGATTTTCCTTTTACTCGTGTCGAGTCGTTCAAGCTGTGGCATAATTTTTACGCATTTGCTTGGACCCCCCGGCAGAAGTGTTGATAAAAAAAAAATTGGAAAGGGGAGGATAGAGCAGGGTGGGCGTGGCACACGCACAGGCTTCCTGCTTGAACTACTACAAAAAAATAAATAATAAAGAAAAATGCTGGAGCCGAGCGGAAAGTTAAACAATTCATGGTCGAAGCTTTATGCTTTATACGCAAAACTTTGGGCTTTGATTTCGGATGTCAAAGCAGCTCCACTCTGTTCGGTTTTCTTTGGGTAAGGGAGAACGCTTATCTATGCCAGCTACCACGACGCACATCACCGAACTACATAATGTTTGCATGCCCTTGTGGATCGAAGGAGTATATTGAAATAGATGGCAGACTAAGCTTCGAAAAGGGTTAACAAAGAGACAATCTTTGTTGCCTAATCCCAAAGTTTCAGTGGTTGGTTGAATTGAACCAAAAGAAATACATCTACTCTTTGCTTTCTTTTCTAATAAAATATTGTGGCATCATCTTTAAGCACTAATTAAAGATTTGTCAAATACATAGATCTAAAATTGTATTATTTTTAGTCACACAAATTTGCAACATTTTTAGTTTAAATAAAATATAAAGTTATTTTATAATATTCTATATACTTTCAAAAAAAAACATTGTCTTGAACATTTTAACATTTTACCTTTTTGTTATGTGATAAATCTAGTCAAAGCCTATTTTACTCTATTATTTAATTAGATTAGTTAAATTCGGTAAGGGTAATTCCTGGTTCGTCCTAAACGAATTAACAGATCGCACATTTCTGCTTGTTTTATGTTTATTTGTTTGGGGCCGCGACGTTTGCCAAAAACCAAGGCTGTCTGTCTATATATCTGCGATGTCCCTGCCGCCTCTTTTCCACCACTTTGGGCACCCTCGTCTGCTGTCTCCCTCTCCCCGGCTCTAGCCATCTCTTTCGCCTCGTGCAAGCTCGTTTTGTGTGAGGCCAAAATCCACTTAAATCGATAAAAACTATCAAATCTGTGCGGGGCGTGTGCCTTACTTGTCGGTTTTATATATATTTTTTTTTCTGTTCTCCCTATTTTAGTTGGGTACTCATCCTCGTCCTCCCTTCTCCATTGGAGTCTGAAGCCGGAGCTTCGTCACTCATACGCCATGAGCGCCGTCTCCAGCGTCGTCGCCACTCATTTTTCGCCCATGTTGCGTATGTTGTCAAGTCTCTTCCGTTCGCTGCCGCTCACTGAAACAGTGTTTGTTTCTCTCCGTGTATGTGTTAGCCTTTTTTCTTGGCATCGTCCACCGAAATTGTGCTTCAGCATTATTGTTGTTGTTGCCGCTCGCATGTCCGTTTTGGCATGGATTTGGCCAAAACTCATTGTTTGGGGAATCCCCCCTAACCGTCTCCGTTCCCCTTTTCGGTTTTCCTTTTTTTTTTTGGGTGGTTTGGTTAGGCAGCAGCAGCATTTCCGTTCTTTGCCACTGTTGTCAAGCAGCTAAGACACACACTATCGCACACATGTGTGAGTTTATAGGCGCCGGAATTTGAGGAAATTTACCCCCTAAACGGACTCAGCCCTAAACCCCAAATGAGATATGTGGCCCTTCTCAAAACTATAATGCTAAATGACAAAATATGACAAATTATAATAAAAAAAAAGAAGAAAAAAAAACAAAATTTTTTTTAAGTATATTCGCTCAACGAATTTTATGACATTTGTCATGGAAATCTTTCCATTCGGCTGATTCGTCTTTTGTCTGGCCAATTTTGCGGTCGCCTCACATGATAGTCGGTTAGGCCTGCTCTTCTACTTCCCCAAAAGCCTGCATTAATACAAAAATCACGCACTCGTAAATGCTCCTTTTATAGGCATTGCGTGTCGAGATTTTACAATGGCTGCAAAATAAAGAAATACTCGAAAAAAGATTAACAATAATCGCAGCTAATCATATTGTAATTATGTGTCGCACTAAGTGGACTATTTCTTTTCGTTGGAGAGATTACGGTTTTTACGATCTAATAATCTTGACTATGGAAATCAACATTTAATTTTGGTAACCAAATAATTAAAATTATTTTCATGCAGTAAACAGTGTTTTAATCTTATCAACTCACAGCAGATATGTTGCCTATTGTTTTTTCAGAAAATGGTGTATTTTTTTGTTCTGTTTTGTTTGCATTTTACTTAAAAGGTCAAATTGTCTAACTTTATTTATTTTACATACATTTTTCAATTATTTTTTGAATATAAAGTTTCCATTAACTTTTTTTACATTTTCATCTGCACTTAAAAATAACTAAATTTACATGTTTCTACAAAAAACAAATAAAACTCCCAATAGTTTCAAGTTACCACAATAAAATAACTTATTTAAATCAGTTAAAAACAAAACAAAAAACATTTAAAACAACAGAAGTTGAAACCAAATTGAGACAGAAAGAAAAAGTTGCGATTATTATTATTATTATCAAAAAATATAGACTAAACACAAAAAAACAGTGCGCAACTTTACTGGAGAGTGTAGGAAAACCGGAGGTAAAGGGTTTGTTGGGGTAAATCCCCCTTGACAAAAAGTAGATCTCGGTTATAATTGGGGGAAAAACCTCACGCCGGGCAAAGTTTCCAATTAGAGAGCGAGTGGAGCAACAATTTTATTTTTTTATTTCCTTGTCGCTTGTCGGAAAAACCCAAGTTTGAAGTTTTTCCAGTTTTGGTTTTATTTATTTTATATATTTTCGCAGTGTTTGTGTAGGTGTTTTTTAATATATGTTTGGCCAAAGCAATTTGCTCACATGCCCCGAACTGGTACACACAAACAAAAAACCGAACTTTATAAACTAATAAACTCTCCCGTCGAATGCAATTGCCACTCCCCTTTCACCCGCCTTTCACTCACGGAGTTTCGATTAAATTTTTGTTTAGGTATTTTTGCTGCAGTGGCTCCCTCCTAACTCAACAATCGGAAAATTGCTGTAGAAATTTTTGTGTGCTCCATAAATATTTCTCGAACATTTTTTGGGGTCTCTGCTATGTTATTTTTTTTGCATTGCATCGGTTGTCGTTGGCCATATGCAACTAGCAATTTCGGATATTTTCCCCAATCCCATAAAATCACAGAGACCCAGACATCGACGCACCTCAAGGCATTTGTTGTCGTTGGAGATTTGCAAACAGATTGCAAATTGATTAGGTTGTTGATGAAATAGAAGCGAAGTGGATTATTTAGTAAAGTACAATTTTCAAAATAAATTGAACATTTTGGAAGGTATTTAAAATGTATGAGGAACATCATGGATAAACGATTATCAAATATTGTGTATTACATACAAATTTCCCAAATAATTAGCAAATATTGTGTATTTTCGCAACGCTTGTGCATTTCCCAATGAATACAAGTTCCATTCTCTTCTTGTTGCTCGACACATATTCTAATGCCTTTATTTTCCTTCAACGGCAAAAATTTCATAACTGCCATTCGGCTGCATTTTTCCTTCTCCATTTTTTTAATATTAAAAACTTCGGTTTTTATTATTTTTACTTTCCACTTGCTGCTAATTACATGCTTCACTGCTTTCCCACAATTAATTTGACTTTTTTGTTTGCAGTTTTAATTTTTCAGTCCAACAAACTACAATTACAAAATTACAAAAATTATATATACTATAACGAAGGCGGAATGGAAATTTCTACCAATTAGTGCAGAGAAGGGAAAAAGGAAAAGCAGTTGCAGTTAAGGAATGCAATTATCAAAAAGGCCAAAAGCAGCAGGGCCATATCAGAAAACGAGGATAGTCCACAGTATTACGAAAATGCAAATGTGCGCCTCGCTCCATCTCTTTCTGCCCTTCTGGCTCCCTCTCTTTCGCACAGTGTGCGGCACAATGATTGCTGCATTTATGAGATAAGTTTTTACTGTCGACAACAATTAAATTACATTTTAGAGTTTATGGCCTTCGTTGCCGAGTCGCTTCTGTCGCCAAACTTCAATAAATTCTAATAATTTATTTCATTACCAAAGTGTCTGCCCATGTGTGTGTGCTGCGACTATTGTAAGTGTAATTTCAGCTGCATTTAAAATGTATGGGATGCCAAAAAAAATTGGGAGCACACAGACAATGGGGCCATAAAAAAAGTGTATTCGTTACTTTGGGAGGATTAGTTGGTTTTTTTCCGCCGTAGCGGAGTGGATTATCTGCTGTTCAAAATATTTCCTTTTCATTTACCGGAAAAACAGCCTTAAATATTTTGGCTGGTACCGTATCATGGCTTTCAAATAATATTTTCATTTGCTTTCTTATTCAATCAATAAATTTCATTTAATAAAGCTTAAGTATGAATTCATATATTGTGCTGAAAGTAGTTTGCTGTATTTGTGGAAATTTCTAATTTCTTCACAAAATAAATTGAAATCTTTGGTTTTTATTAAAGAAATTTGGTTTGAAATAATAATTACTATTTTAATATATATTTTTTAAAGTATGTCGGATGCATTTTCCATGCTTTATTTTGTTTTATAATGGCTATTGCAAATTCTGGCCAGCATTTAAATTAAAGATTCTTGACGTCGTTGTGGAATTTTCATAATTTCATTAGCTATTTTTGTTCTCGTAAATTTTCACAACATATTGATTATCATTAGGGTCAAAACTATTTATCCGACCCGCATGCTAGATAAAATATTTGCATTTCGGGCATTGTCATATTGCGATGCCTGCACCCGCATCTAATTTTGATGGTGTGTCCAAGGGCGTTCATTTAGTCATTTGTGTGGTTTACATGCCCCTTTCAACGCCAAGCCACGCCCACGACCAACACTACCGCCTCTGTGTTAGTTAGTTATCGGGGAAATTGAAAAACCGCATTGCATGTGTGTCCATCTCACTCCAGTATTTTCCATACCCCGGGGTTTTCCTCGCTATCGCACTACGTATTCGGATTATTTTTGCATGCCACTGGGCGTGTTAAACATGCACTTTCTGATATACCAATGTAAATGCGGACAGATATCCTTGGTACTCGGGTAACATTTTAATTAGTGGGGTCCTTCAACCCTGACTAATGGACATGTGGGATTATGTGTGGATGCGAAAGTGGCCAAAGCAATTGGAACTATTTGGTGTGTGGTCTAACCCTTAATGCTTCTTGAAATCTTCGAGAATTTTCTGAAAAACAAAGTAGAAGGCAACATGGATTTTCTTTTAAACAAAAAAATCGCTTACTATAATAATGATAATGATAGATTCATAAAATCTGCAATTATATGAACTGATATTTGACTACAATCTCTCCGATTTTTCTGAAAAAATCTGCATCTCCTCTGAAAACTGAGTCATCAACCTGCTTACATGCCACACAGAGTCGTAAAAAATGTTGTCTTTATGCAATAGCAGTAATTAGCCGCCAACGCTGCCACAAATTGTACTTACATTGTTTTTATTACGTCGCCTTATGCAACAGCGAAAAATGCAAACAATAACCAGAAATACCGAAAAAACGAAATCATTAACATAGTGGTGTGTGTCTGTAATTATACGAAGAAGCTGGCTAATACAACAGGTTGTTGGTTGTTAGTTGTAAATTTGTTGCTCATGGAAAATGTTGTCTCTTGTTTTTTTTTTCGGAAGTTTTTGTGGAAGATTGCTGGAAAATTATTGAGGTATTTGGGAGACTTATGCAATTAAGTTGTGCGGTAGCATGCGAGACATGGTGCATGTTGCAGGTGGCATTTTGCCGGTGGCTGGCTGGCTGGCTGGCTGGCCTGGATGGAGGTTTTTTGAACCAGAAACCATTCTAAACGGAACCGATAACCAGTCATTGAGCTTGGCCAGGGGAAAATGTGCCACGACATAAAACGCACTAAGGCATTTTCCACATTTCCCCCGCTCTTCCGCCCCTGGAGAATTTTCCAGACACGACGCACTCGAGCGCACAAAGAAAGAAAGCTGTGAAATGGCCGCCATTGACTGCAGTTTTACCCCCCTTTTGGTTGCCCCTTTTCAGACATTTTTCCATGTCTTGGCTCTCGCCAACTTGGCCAACTTGTCTATTAACGGTAACTAGGTAAATGTTAGAAATTACCGTTAGAAAAATTGCCTCTGCTCCATTGCTATTTGCACACAAAGTAAGCCATTTGTTAAGCTGCACCGCTGAAGAAAAGCCAAGAAGAATCGGCAGTGGGAGAAGAATTGCTTTGTCTTTGGCTTCTGTGAGTGGGAAAGTGTTGACTTGGCCCAAAATAAAAGCCCTGAAATATTTAGCACTTCCACTAACTCAACTGCAATCTGTGAGCACGAGAAATGCTAATTTCATTTACTTTTTAAGGTAATTGTGAACTTGGAAAAGCCTCATTAAAGGTGATTGTTATTCGTGGCAGGAGGAAGATAGTTAAGTTAAGGGGGCTTTCATTGATGGGTACTTCGTTGTGGTTATCTTAATGTTCTTGGACTTCCATCTATGTCTCACACTTTGTGTGGGTGTCAATTGGTTTTATTCAACTTTAACAAAATGAGTCTTACACATTATTTTTTTTATATTTACAATTTAATGATTTAAAATTTTCACCCTGTTTGTTTTCAAGATAAAATAATTCTTTTTTAAAAACAAATGCAGTGCTTATTTCCTTTTGCCATACTGAGCTTCAAGCTAAATATTAGTTATACCTTAATTTAAAATTACTTATTTAAATGACTTTAAATAACTGCTTTAGAGCAGTTTAATTTGTTTTCCAATATGATGTATTTTTAAAATAGTTGTTGGCCTTTTCTGTATAAGCTTCTATTAAGCTTCCTGAAGCATTTTTTGCTTCTTTTGAATGACTTGTCGGCCACAGCACATTCTCTTGATGGCTGTTCAATAATTCATTAGACATTTGACATCTTCGCAACGGTGGATCTGACGACACGTTCAGATTCCATTGACACCTCGGATGCGCCTCACCTGCGAAAGGGGAGGGGATGGATTGGAGTGGGTAAAGTCATGGGGGGACAGGTGTGCCTCCGATACTCCAACAAATGGCCTCATCGAGACGCTCAACGTGTCGCAAATGCGTTGCCGTTGAGTGGCCTCGACACGCCCACCCACCCACTCCTGACAAAATGAAACCCGGGGCAAGTTTTCACTCAGTTACCACCTGAAGCCGGTCTAGACACTTTTGACACAAATGCGGCGGGTGTTAAGAAAAAAGTCTACAAATGTCTCCTCTTCATCTGTCTGCCATTTAATATAGCGAAAAAAAAAACAAACAAAAAAAAACAGAAAGAAGCAGAATGCTAAGCTGCGTAGATTTCCGCGTGGTGTCCTCCGTCTCAGTCTGTCCCGCCCCCTCACCTGGCCTCACCTGGCTGTCTGCCGTCGACGGCAACGTCAGCGCTGGAGGTGCGTGTCTCATTGTCTGGCACACTCAGAAAAATTAAGCAATGTGGAAAGCGTGCTCCTAAAAAGTAATAAAAGAAAAAACAAATTTTTTTAATATTGTTTAAGTACATACATATTATTTATTTTGAATTATACATTTTTAAGCATCAACAACATTTTAAATTATAAATTTTTAAGCATCAACAAAGCTTAAAATAGTTTTTACAATTATGTGCAAATTTACAAATATGAACTATTAAATGTAAAAAAATGTATAAGCTAAACATCCTTTTCGAGTCCTAAAAATGTTTTGCTATTTTTGTTAAAAATTATTTAATACTTTTACAAGCTCACTAGCTATTTAAAGAAAATTAAATTTGGAAATCACTAACAAAATAGTTTTTAATATACAAATTTATAATTTAAAACATGCTTTAATTTTAAAGTATCAAATTAAACTAGTCTAAAAACTAGTTTCAAAATAATTCATATATTTTCAAAAAAAAGTTTACGGAAAAAAGCGAAGCAAAGAAAATCTTTACATATGGTGAATAATTTTATTTTAAATGTTAATTCAACCATCGCCAATTGAATTACCATTTGACATTATTTGTGCCCGTGCAGGTGGGTGTGACTGTGTGTGTGCAAAGGTGTGAACCGCGGGCAGGTGAGGGTCTTGGGTGGGAGAGAGAGGGGAAGCGAAAGAGAAAGAGCGAGGTCTCTGGGAGTACTTGAGACAGGTACGAGAGTGCATATTGAGACAGGTGACAACAGTCGCACTTCATTCACTCTGTTGTTGTGACTCCAGCGCCTCATCCCCTTCGGCTTGCCTTCTTCTTGGCCAGGTTCTTCTGCCACTTCTTCTTGGCCCACAGCATTATGCAACAACAACTGTTTGGTGGTAATTGCTGCCGCTGCAGACGCACTAAATCAATTAGAATGCAGCCCACGCAAAGCATTTGCAATGGAAATTCCTTAGCACAAACAGATTGTTCTACTTCTAGTTCATGATAATGTCTGGCAAGTTGGAGGGGGTCTCAAAACTTGCTAACTCCATTCAGATTGTAATCTTCAGTAGGAGTGGCTTTCAGAAGTATCTTTAAGCAGTTACCAGCGAATTCCTGGTTAAGGAGTAGCAGCGGTTGTGGGACACATAGTTACGAGCTTGTAAATCATAGGCAATTAAAAGTTTACTAACTTCAGTAAGAAAATTCAACGCAGTTATTCACAGAAAATGTAGTTTTCTTAATGAATTAAAAATGCAAAATATTGGCTTAGAAAGAACGAGCATTTGCATCAATTATTTTAGATTAAAGCTTCTTCATTCTTTAAGAAATTAAATGCCAGCCTTAAAAAATTGTTTATCTCAGCCACTTCAGCACCATTTGGCATTGTTTTTTCCATTGTGGAATTTGTATGGAATGCATTTCTTTCACTTTTCACATGCTTTTCGTATTTGCGCGATGATTCTCGCCGAAAGTCAATGCTCCCCGAAATGGAAATGATTTTTGCCGGCTAATGGGGTTCACTGACCCCCTCTTTTTTCACTCCCCAGATATGCAACACCCAACACCTTTGTCAAAAAAAAAGTGTTCGGCCAGTTGTCAGTTGTTGGTGGAAGGTGCGATAAATGCGGACAGACGTAACGAGCGAAAGGGCCAAAAAAGAAACCCATTAAAGTAAAGCTGCATTAACAGCTAAATGAAAACACCCAACAACAAAGCGCAGGCATCAAATTTCTTTACAGACAGAAAAAAAACGTATGGGACTAACCCTTAGTTAAGTGGAAGGGAGATGGAGAGAGTGGGCACTGGAAAAACAAAATGATTATTATGTTCTACTCATATTCTAAAACCTTAAGTTATGCTTAGAATGCCAAAGCGCCTCTCTCGGCGATTCTCACTTTGTTTAGGAGTTTTACGAAAAGTTTGTTATTTAGATCCTTCAACTAAAAAGGGAAACTTTATCCATCTATCCATTTTCTGTTTTCTGCAGTTTGTAAAATATCTGCTTTCTGGAATATATAATTTTGTAGATATGCACTTTTCTGTAAAAAAAAGTACACTCTAAAAGTACACTTTTTTCAGTGTCTAAAAGAGAGCGGGGGAATGCCAAATCGAACGATTAAGACACGCTTACGTTTTAATTTTGCCGTTGTTGTTTTGTTCTGCAGTTTCGTCTTTCTGTTTTGTGTTTTGCCTCACTTTTTTGTTTGTTATTTGCTATTTGCGGGGTTTCATTTAAGTGCCCGCTTCTGTACTTATTGCTGTTGTTGTTCTTATTAGCTAGTTTTCACTCTTATCTCTGTCGCTATTCATTTTTTTTTTGTATGAATGCATGTGGGTGGTGTTTCCCGGCACACCACCCACCCCCATTCCCCCTCTCCCACACTCTTTGTCGTTTAGTTTGTGCCTTTTGTGAAAATATTTCAATTATTTGTCAAATTGACACAATGCGCAATTCTGCTTACAATTTGCAATTGTTTGGCTGGGCAGAGGCAACACGAAAAACAACAATTGTCGTGGGCCTGCGATGCTGTCAACAGTTTGGAAAGATAATTTCAACTTGATTTATTTTCGTACTAGATATCATTGAAAATATTATTCTGTTTAGCATCTTTCATGTTATCATTGATATTCCTGGAAATTGTATGTGGAACGGAAATCTTTCGTCATTGATCTTTGCTCCGTAAATATTTGGTTTTATGTGCATTAAAGCCAAGAAACATGTGTTGACATTGCGGGCGGTCTGTGCCGTTTTTTTCTAAAAAAAAAATGGTCATCTTGTCTAAAAGCTACACAAAATTTAAATTTATGAATTTTCATTAGCTTTTTTTTATAATTTTTAATTTATTATTTTTTTTTTTATTGGAGCCTATTACTGTAATTTTCCAAAACTTGACCTTCTTCAAAGGAACTCATTAAAAAAAACTATACTCATTATTCAATAAAAACCCATCGATAATATCTAATCACTGTGATCCACTATTGGTCGATGCCCTCAATCTTTAAGTGTTAATAAAATCAGCTTATAGCAAATTCTTGGAAAACAGAGACGTAGAATTCTGAGAAAATTCTGACAACCTTGAGTGACGGCAAGTGGGTGGGTTTTTTTTTGTCTCCATTCTTATCGCAGCAAAGAAATGATAACGTTTTTGGATTGGTAGCCGAGAGGCAAAGGCCCTCCCCGTGAAACTATTAATTTAAGGCAAACACTGTGCTCTCTTGCAGATAGACAAAGAAACGCGTAATAATTAAACTGAAAAATGCTGAAAGTGGCCTAAAAAAAAGAATAGCAGACAGCAGAGTTTGAAAACGGAATACCATGGTGCGACTGAAAGTTGCAGAGCAACACAGCAGCAGCAACAACGGCAACATAAGCAACAACAGTGTAAGCAACACAAACGGAACAATAACTAGCAACAATAATGCGGGTGGAAGTTGCTCGTCGACAACCTCTTCAACGAACAGTTTGAATAGCAATCCGGCCTCGCCCGCCTGCACCATGGTGATGTTGCCAGCACCGCAGCAGCACTTGGTGGTGCAGCAGCAGCAACAGCCACAGCAGCAGCAGCAGCAACAGCAGCATGTGCAGCAGCAACATGGCCATGCCCCGCAGCTGCAACAGCAGCAACACTCGCCCTCGGACGGCGGTTCATCGAATTGCTCGCTGCCCGCTTCACCGCCCCTGTTGCAACAGACCGCCACGCCGCCGCAGGGCGCCCAGATTGTGCCGCCCGTCTGCGCCCTGCACCACCCACAGCAGCAGCTGGCCCTGATGGCGGCCATGCAGCACCACCACCACCTGCCACCGCCGCCGCACGCCCTGCACCATGCCCCGCTGCCCACGCCACCCCCAAACCTACCGCCACCCCACGAGAACGGTCATGGTGGTGGCACAGGGGGTGGTGGTGTATCGCCCAACGGAGGCGGGGGTGGTGGCTCGTCCGCCAGCAGCGTGAGCAGCCTCTCCAGCGGAAGCGGCGGCTCGGGGGGACAGGGAAACAACGGCCTGAGTAACGGAACGAATGGCATAGCACCATTGCCGCCGGGCCAGCTGTTCATCCAGTATCCTAGCGAATTTTATCCGCCGGAATACTACATTGCACCGCATCCGCACGAGGGAATCTGCCCGCAGCATCCGCACCACCCACACCCGCACCACCACCAGCCTATGTGCGCCATGTCCACGGAATACGGTGAGTCCAGAGTCGTGTTTTGAAATCTAAATTAACCTACGATTTAGGGCTAGTTAATAAAAGGATGACTACGGATTTCCCTACCGTATAAAGAGACAACCTTAAAACACTCCTTTAATTAACATACATTTTATTTATCTAACAAAAGACCTTATTATCCTTTTATATTCAAATGGTATCTAAATATTTAATATTATTATAGAAGCATTTATTATACGAACAGTTTTATATTAAAGAATTAATTCTTAAAGAATTTTAAAATTAAATAACATTTATATAACATTTTTATAACTTCACCAATTTTTGTGGGTAACCACTTTAAATGAATTATTTTATTTTTCCTTCCAGCTAAAATTAATTTAATTCAGCAGCACACATAAACCATTTTCCCCACATTTAATTCATTACTCTAAATGTAATTTGATACATTAGCCAGGCAGCTGGCTAACCAAATACCACAGTTTTTTAACGAAATAAAATAAAACATAGCTTAAAAGTGCGAAGCATCAGGGCATATCTTGCTAGAGCTAATTACAGCTGAAGTAATCCTTCGGCTAAGTATCTCAATTCGTCAAAAGATACTTTGCTAAGCCTTCGCCACGATGATGCAGTCGCCGAGCTCTTAAGCTGCCAAAAAACTTGGCAAGCGACAAACAAACAAAAATGGGCGAAATGGGAGGAAAGTTCGCCAGCTAAAAATAGAAGAAAGCCACATTCAGAGCTTAGCCGCCCACTTTCATCCAACGACCACCCACCAGCCCACTTTCGCCCCCTTGCAGCAAGTTGTATACATTTGGCATTTAAATCTGCTGAGAAGAAAACCTCAACCTCAACCTCAAACCACCGCCCCTCTACCGTCCGCAAAGTCAACAAGTAAACTTTGCATTTGATTTATCTCCCCCGGCATAGAATGTACCTCCCCTTTCCACGAGAAAAACCCCCGTTTACACAACGCCAGTCATTTAATATCATCAAGCAACAAATTAGCTCAAAATCGTCTTTTTTTTTTGCTCACACTGAATGCACTCTATATTATTTGAATTTCCATAACAACAGCAACTAAACAGCATCCAGAGTGGAGTAGAGTATATATTTATAGAAATGGCATTCAGTTCCACCATCGGTTTAAGTTCCAGTTCCCGTTGACTTTATACTTAGTACATACAAAGTACGCCCATCTCGTGATTTGCATATGAATTCGCCATACAGGGTGCAGGATTGATTTTTTTTTTGCAATGTCCAAGAAAATATTGACATTAGAAAAATTCTGATTATAATTTTAAAAAAGAGCTTATCTATCCTATTTGTTCGATAATCAGTTGTACCTAATTTTAAACAATCTATTTCATAAATATATACTACATGATCATCTGAGCTGACGGTAGCTCTATACATTTATTTTTTAAATTCAAATTATAATATCAAATTACATTTTTTAAATAAGTAAACTAACACCCTTTACCCAGAGCTTATCTTAATAACAAGCGAATCGTATTTGTGTTTTGGCATTAGAATGATACTTTCCAAACACCCACACAAACCAAAACTGACCATAGAATAAAAGCCAGTTAGACTGGAAATTGGCTTGGCGATTCAGACCAAGCCCAAAAGACTAGCAATCCAATGGGGAGAAATATGTACAGAAATAGAACAGCAATGCGTCACTCGAGAAGGAATCAGATGAAGAAGACAGACTGAGAGTGCTGGCAAAAAATATAATTGAATTTGATCAGGTTCGGCGCAACCCAGAAACCTCGATAACCAACATTTCCAATTTATCAATGTCATTAACCTTAATTGTGGTTTCGGGAGGCGTAGAACAAAGGCACTCCATTGATCGACTCTGCAACTTGAGACAAGTCTTTAATTTTGGTTTCTTTTGATTGTTTTTTGGCGCATTTTCTAATTCAATTCTCCGACTTACACTAGACAGCCAAGCTGTGTGAGTTGTCACTGTGTGCTAATTGAATTTGCATGTGAGGCTGGCAGTTATCCACACACACCTCCTCTTAACCCACTAAAGCCCACCCATGGAACGCCGTCACTTAGTTTGATGTCAACATCGAGGACCCGACGCAAAGTGCCAGCGAGCTGGGAGTATTCTCTCCACTAAGTTGCACATAATTTACAATTACGGGAAAGTGTAAATGGCTTTTCTACCTTCACATCATCCCCCTCAGGGCCCAGCCCCCTTTTTCGCCCCTTATCTGAGTCTCTGTTCCGCTCCTGCCAGCTTCCTTTGCTCATTTGGCAAATGCCAAACACTGGGGGAAAATAATTGCCACCTATAATGAAAACAGAAAATCATAATTTAAGACATTTACTATACACTGCGAGAATTTCATCTGAATTGTTTTAGAAAATATATGTAGTAGAGAATATATACTCTAATAGTTCTGACGTATTTTAATCTATATTTCCTTAACTTAATTATTATGTAGAAAAAATAAAATAAAATATTTATTAATAAGTCTTAGCAATCAAAACAATTTCATATTCATTTTATAGATAGGAAAATCGTCAATGATTTTTAATTCAATTTTGGAAAGATTCTAGCAATCGAGATAATTTAAATGTGGAAAAATAGTTTAAGATTATTATTTTTTTGTTTATTAAAATTTGATTGATCAGATTGTAGAATAGGATATTGTATGTAGTTGAAACTGATATTATAATTATTATAATATTATAACTTTGGATTTAGGATATTATATAACAGTTTAAAAAATCATTTCTGATGGCCGATATAATTTTGGTGCAGTGATTTCTCAGACAGTTTTGCCTTTTCCCTCAACTCCAATCGACTTTGCCCTGCTCTGGTTTGGCCTGGCCTGATTGTTGTTAATCGAATAAACTTGCAGAGGAAATGGGCTCCAAGTGCGTGCTGGGCCTTAGACTTAGGCACACCCCCCAAGGCCCCTGAAGCCCCCTTCCCGTACTACCCCCTCCCACTTGTCCCTGTGTGCTCTAATGGAATTTGCGCCCGGGCCCGACATCAACTGTATTGATATGGATGCTGAGCATGTTATAATTATAAGAATGCTGAGCATGCTCTTGTTTGACTCCCTTTTCTCCTTTTAGTAGTGCAAAAAAATATTTAGCTGAATAGGGTAGATATGAAAGTATTTCTGGTGTATATTCCAAAGAAGTTGTAGGAATAAAAGGGAAGTGGGTGGCAGTGACCAGTCGCCCTCATGGTGTTGATTGCCGCGTCCAGCTCTCTAATCAACATAATTTCTATTATTTTATATGCCCACACCCCAGACTCACATGCGGTCGGACTAAATGAGCACAGAACAAATAAGAAACAGAAGGGAAAAATATATAAAAATTGAAATGAATCGGAATTGAAGGCTGATAAAAGGCACGTGGCTGAAGGCCGCCGTTTAAAGAAAGTTGAGTTTGGGTCAGCTTTCATTTTATTCTTGGCGATCTTTAACGGAGGAACGGATCAAAGTCTTTCGGGGACTTATCAACTTTTGTAGAATAAAGTTAAAAGTCTTATTTAAAATCGTATTTTTTTTTGTTATTTGGCTGATAAAAGGCGAGTGGCTGAAGGCCGTCTTTCGGGAAATTATCAACTTTGAAACGAATTTGGTATGTTGTATTCATGATAGTTGCATTAGTTGCTAAGAACGCAAAAAGTAAATTAGATTTAGACCTTTTTACACTAAGTACTATTTAATGGATTTTTTTGTAGTTTAATCTTTTACCATTTTAACTGATTTTGAGACAATTGCTGTCCCTATTTTCTTTATTTTTTATGGTCGAGCAGATATTAGAGGTCATTAACAAATAATGTTCCCATAAATACTAGAAACGCAAACATCTTGAGGATTAAGGGCACACAGTCAATGAACTTACAAGAAATAAGTGAAACCGGAGAGCAAAAAAAAGAGGGCGTGGAAAGGCAACTTAAGCGTTATATCAACACTTGTCCGCAGATCAGAATCTATTAGAATCTATGAGAAAACAGGGAAATTGGGTAGGAAAGACATGAGGGAGCGGAAATCCAATATATAGCCATAATTATACATCCCGCCGGCAACCATTTTTCGGTTAATCTCTTTGGTAATAATTTTTAATTAACCCGCACATCGAACGCCCTCGGCTTATTAAGACTTATTATATTACGATGAGCGAAGTGGGGAAAACCATGCTGTGAACTTTGCACTTTTGAACTTTTCGCTTGTCTTCGGTCGTTTAATGCTTAACAGATGCCAGCCTGGGAAATTAAACGAGCTGTCAAATAAAAATTCGTCTTTCCTCTTTCACATTAAATGGGGCTAAAGTTTTTTTACACTGAAAGTAATACTTTAAGCGAGTAAGCGAAGTAATTCGAGAAGGGGAGGCACCTGCTTGTAAAAGCTAAGGAAACTGTGTCACAAAGTAATACAAATCAGAGAAAAGGACAAAGGGACTTGAGCAAACACTGCTGATAGAATCCACAAATGATTGTTACTTATTATTCGCACATAAAACGTTTTTCCCAGGAATTTTCCAAAGGACTTATCCCCGCCCGTTTCCCTCCCAACAATTGTGTTCAGTGAGGCATAAGCAAACATTTCCATTTTGCAAGTGAGGACATTGTCGAAGGTCCTGCGTCCCGTTGTGATGTCATATTACAAGCTCTTAGCTAGCAGAAATTCCTGTGGGTCGTAAAAAGAAAAGTGCATAAAATGTCTTGTCAGTGGCTGTCAAACTGTAGGCAGTCAGCCAGCCAGGCGACAGGTAGAAAAGGCTAAAGAGAAGTTTCTCGGTATGCGGAATAAATGGCAGCTGCTCTTAACCCCTTGCCTCCCTTAACCCCACATATACTTGTCCATTTTTACGAGCCGCTTTGGCGGCACAGATTTATTGGCTTCCTCGCTTTTGCTCGATTTTATTGTTGGCCCACGGAATATAACCCATTGCATTTGCATATACATATATTCACCGGCTTTGGCTCGTTGGATTTTATACCAAATACGAAGGTTAGCCAAAACTCGAATTCCCCAATAGTTCGCCCATCACGCGGCGAGTTTAATGCCTCACTTTGAAGTGGAACATTATCCCACGACTGCCAGTTTCCTGCGTCTCTTTTTTGGGATTTATTTTAGGAGGTTTCCTCTGCGGGCTTAATGACAGCGACGACGATGCTGTCAAAAGTCCCAATGACAAATTGCTTTCGGTTTGGAAAAGTTGGGCTTGATGAAAGGCGACATGAGGTGGCATAAATTTTGATGGCCCCAAAATATTCATATTTCAAGTTTTCATGATAAACCCGAACTGCCAACTTCCCCGTCAACAATTGACTCTTGTGTTTTTGACCCATATATTTGCTAGCAGATCTATTTATTTTCATCCCCCGTTCTTCTGGCTTAATTAATTTTCGTATCTGCAGGAACATTTGTTTGTATACAGAACCGAGATGGGATCGGTATTTGCACAGCAGAGTGCCTGAGCTGAAACTTACTCCACTATCAATGTCAGTTTATCACCGCCCTAATGGGCTTTCCCCAAAATCCCCCTTTGGAATTTCTTACTGCCTGCATCTGGTTTCCTCATTTAATATAATTTGTTGCAAGTTTTGCGGCATGTGGCACCAGACTGCTGCACTAATTGAATCGTAATTATATCATTCGGGGCTGGGTTCCTCAGTACGCTAGTTTGTCAGTTTCTCAATCCGTCATTTAGTCAGTGTCTCACACTCTCAACGAGGCACTAATTGCAATTTGCACAGTTTGAGCTGCGCTGAGTACACGTGTGTGGTGGCTTAAACTTATATCACAAGTGCCTCTGTTTAATATGCAATTTGTTATACAAGCCGCCTCTGCAATTTGGCCAAATCATTAGCTTTAGTAAACGGTGAACTTCCCACTTAAATGCATTGTATTTGGACGTGAATAATTCGACATTGTGGCAATCTAGACTATTAATTATAAGACAAATTTAAAAACCTTTAAAGTGATTAAGCCAAATTATTTAAAATATTTAAATTGCTTTTATTATCAGTTATCTCTTCTCTAGAGAAGCACATTAGTAAATAAATTATAATGATTTTGTAATTCTACATTTAAGACCTTATTACTTCAACAATAAAATATTTTCAGTCCATTTCCAACTGCCGAATCAATCCCTTTATTTTATTGCCATTTTCATGGCAATTGTTCAGAAGCGGAAACACTTTTTTTTGGCAGAGTCAAAAAAGAATTTTCCATTTTGATCCGCATTTTTATGCAACTCTCATCAAACGGAACTTGTTTCCCGATTTTCTTTATATATGCGCATATACTTTTTTTCCACTTTTATTTTTTTTTTGCTTTTCAGGATTTGCCAAAGGAGCACAATTTATTCGTTTGCATTTTTCGGGCTTAAAGTTTCGGTGCGTGTGTGCGGGATATAAATCTGCCAGCGTATAGATATTTTTTGGCAATTTAATTGAAATGTCAGGCACGTGGTCGCTTGGGAGATCCGGGGAGTGGGATGGAGCTTGACCCTCGAGTTGCACCGCTGCCTAATCCCGTCCAGCTCTTGTGGTTGTCGCACATTTCCGGCTTAAAGTGGCAATGTTGTCGTTGTTGATGTTGCTGGTGTTGTTGCCTTAGTCTGCCACTTCCGTTTTCGACGCGTACACGTAATTGATTTTCCCGCCCCGCCCCCTTTTGCTGCGTTTGATATTCAAGCGCAAAATCTTTGCGCCCCACAGGCAAACACAAACAAAGATGCAAAAACAAAGACCAACAAAAAAAAACAAAAATCGAGAACAGCAATAGAAGTATTTTTTGCGTGTCAAATGAGAATTTCACTTACTTTGATTTTGTTTGTGGGAAGTATAAGCACTAAAAAAAAAAAGATTTATAAAGTACCAACGAAATTGTTAAAACCGTATCACCTTGCTCCAATTAATTTGATTGTCGTTAAATACAAATACAAAATGATTCATCAAAACTCTGTTTATATATGATAAAAGTTTTCTAAACAAAAAAATTTTAATATTTTTGTAAAAATTAAAATAAATAGCCTTTTGAGAATATACATTTTAAATGTTGGCTGGTTTTATTGGAAAGATGAATAGTTTTTTAATAAAGAACATTTTTTGAATTCTTTTAAACAATCTGAAAATAGTTCTCTGTTTGTTTTTCCTGTGTACTTGTGTACAATTACGGTTATTTTTTTGGCAAATTCAACCGTAAATGTGACCCTGAACTTTGAGTGCCACATGCATCGACAAACAAATGTATAACAAACAATGAACAAATCTCTAACAATAAATTGCACACAATTCCAATTGTGAATTAATAAAGATGGGCTTAAATTCAGTTATATGTTGCCAACCCAATTAAATTTCTGAATTAAAGTCGAGCCATTGCTTTTTGGGCAATTTGACATTTGCATGACCAACAAAGCCAAGTCTATTAACGTTTAATTTATAGGCCAGAAAAAAAGTCTCATTCAGAGATATATCTTTTAATATACCGTTTGGCCCTCGCATTTTTCAAGCCCGTGTAAGCCTTGGTAAGCCGCAATATTGGCCAAATAATCACTGGCGAATACCAAATAAATTCCACCCCAACTTGAACAATCCCCGAATCGAAATAAAAAAAGGGAAAACAATTTCGCATAAATTTGTCCTCCGCCGGGTGAGAGTGGGAAAATTGCCTTTAAATTGCTTGAAAATGTTTTCTTAATACATTGCGCAATTTCGTATTGAAATCAGGGCGTGGCAGGAGTACCCACAAAAAAAACAGAGTAGTGGGAAAATCAACGCAGAAAAAAAAGCGTGGAAAACTAAACGAAATAATGCAGGATGACAAAATAACTTAAAGCGGCAATAAATTTTCTAGCTCAAGGACATGCTTAAGGCAAGATTCGGGAAAATGTAGATAAAAATGAAGAAGCTGGGGCAGCGGCAGGGAAAACTGTCAACACGTTTTGGCCATTTCTGTCTACGTTTCGTTAGCCGCAAACAAAAAACAAACAAACTGAAAATTTAAAAGTCGTGGAATCTTTTTTGCTTATGACAATGAACCATTTTTTGTGGGTAGGTTGTGTTTTTTTTTAAGCAAAAGGGGTGGAATTTTTATTTATGTGCTTAGTTGTGGTGGATGCTTGTAATTTTTAAGTTGGTAGTTTTCCAAGACCAGCACAGATTTTTGATGGCATAAGCTCCCAAAAATGTAAGAAAGCTAATTGAAAGAGTTTTTACATTTTTCTTTTTAGTTTTCGATTATAACTCTTTTTAACCTATTAATATAAGTTATTTATTGTCTAGTTAGGATATACGAAAATAATAAGTATTTCTGTATGCTATACTTACATATCTAAGCAAATGCATATATAGTATTTTGACTTATGATACAAAGAAAATTTTATTTTTATTTTCTTTTCAATTTTTTTTGTAGTTCGGGAATTTATTCTTTCGAAACTTTGCTCGTGTAACTCATTTGATATCTCCTCCTATATATATTTTCCCCTCCATATATCTTGATATCTGGGGAATAATCGGCTCTGGCCTCCCTGCTCCTGTCGCCCTCCATCTTGTCCTTATTTTGCGGCCGCCTTATTCTTGTTTGTTTGCCTTGCGTGTCCTTCGGTGGCGTATGCGTAATATGTTTTTGTTTGCCACAGGCCACGACGCTGCCGCGCCAGACACACGCCAGACAATACATCGGCTATATACACATATTTCCATATATATTTACATATTTACATATATTTTTTTATACGTACTATGTGCGTGTTGACCTTGCGAATGGCCAGCGGCTATTGAGTGTCTCCTCAGACGCCTGTGTCCCGCACAACAAAAAAGTCTTTTAATTGCTTTTTAATGAGTTGCTGCTGTCATTCCACTTGTACACAGGCGGTGGGTGGTAATGGGGCGGTACATTTTACAACGGGAGTTTTTAGAGGAGACGAGGTCTAATGTCGCCCGCTCGTCGACGGCTATAAACGTTATAAAATATATGTATCGAACAGATATCGGTATTTGAACAGTGCATTACAATTGAAAAGGGGGGCCTCCTTAACTTAAGAATACTGCTAATAAGATAAGATAAGATTATACTGTAGATAAAAAAAGGGGAAATACGGGGAAATCCCTATATGTAAAAAATGTAAAATCAAATATTTAGGAGTTAAACAATAATGTATTCGTATCTAACAGTACCTTTACATTTATCAACAATTTAGCTTCGATGATTTTAAACCAATTTATTGTTCATGCCAATAATTGACCTAAAAAGAGCCAAAATTAAAACAAAATGTTAATTATATATGTTATTTTATGTACACAAAATTCTGGCAATTTATTTTATTACCACATTTTATGCAGTATTATGGTTTGTCTTTTTTATACACTTTTATTTATATCGCCGCATTTTTCTTTTGCCCTAATGAAAAAAATTGCAGAGGCAGCTGCAGCAGCGCAGCTTTCATTTGATTTGTATTGCTTTTGTTGCAGTTCAGCGGCTGGTAGTTGTTGCTGTTGGCCAGGGCCACTTATGGACGGCAAAAGCTTCTAGAAAATGGGTTCAACAACCGACAAATGCAGCTAAAAGAAAGCGAGCGGGATGTGAGGGAAAATCGGGGAGGGGACAGCACCGCCTAGGACAGCACCCGAAAAAAAAACCCAAGCGAAAAACGAAAGGGAGAAGGGCAAAGAAGCAAATGCAAAAAATTGGCATCAAACAACAGAAACTTACATTTGATGGGGAAAAGCGGGAAAAAGGGGGCGGACCAAATGGGTTGAAAATGGAGGGCGGGGCAAGGGACACACATGCAATGCGCATTAAAATTGTAACTGTAACGTTTCCATCTCTATCTCTCACAGTCTGGTTCTCTGGCCCCGAGGCCCACTTCATCCCTCTTCAACGGTTTCCCCACATTACCCCCACATTTTCCTCACCCGTTTTCCATTCTTATGCCATTTCCATCTCTGGGCAAGTTAAGTGCCATTCATGTGACTCCCCTCTTCTGCTCCCTTTTTATCTGCTCTCCTTTCCAATCCTAAACTTTTTGTTACTCTTGATTTTAGTCCTTTTGCTTTTTGTTTTGACTGTTTTATTATGGTTTTTGTTGTTCCCTTCGTTTTCTTTTGTACTTTTTTGAGCGCTTCATTTATTAAAAATATTTTATTTGCTGAAAAATGAAGTCTGAGTTCTGTAACCGTGGAATTTGACATTGGTAAAATATTTATAAGCTTTAAAATTTGAATTCTTTTATTTTGTGTTATCCTTTAGTTTTTGCCACTCAATACATTTCACAATGCCACAGCTTGGTAATTTTTGTATCTTAACGATTTTTTGTTATTTATTTTTTTAGATAAACGCTGTTAAATAAACAATTAATTATTTATTTGGATAATATTTTTCATCGATAACCCAGTTCCCAAAATCTGATAACAAACATCAATACGTGCACCTTTCACCGCTTAAGTTCTGACCCAATATGACTATATGTATCCGAATCCCCAACAGTGTCGTATCTGTGTCTGCAGATTTTTATTGATTTCGATATCGTTTGTTGTATTTGCCATCAAAATTTCCTTGTCGTTTTATTGTTGCTTGTTTGGGGCACGTTATGATTGTTGTAATTGCCGTTGCTACCACCCCGAATATGGGACTCAATTCGGTTCGATTCCATTCGATTGGAAGCCATTCGAATGGCCGAGAGTCTGGGCCAAAAAAAATTGCCAACAATCTCGGTTACAATTTTTTTTCAGACGGCCTTTTCTCGCCCCTTTGTTTGCTGGTCGTTTGTGTGACTTTTGTGGTCGAAAGAGGATTTTAGTGGTTAATGTTCCCTGCTGGAGGTCAATTGTGGAGCTGTGGAAAGGGTTAAAAGGTCAACTGGCCGTGCTTGTTAAGTGAACCAATTTGTTTTCAGATAAATATCCAAGCATTCTTTTATTATGGCCGGCTGCTGTTTTCACAAAATGAAAATATTTTTATGGGACTGTTGGGCTCCTTTAACGCCGTAGTAATTGGCATAAAAAAGCTTTTTGATAAGGTGATATTGTTATTCTTTGAGTACTTTAAAGAAGTCAAAGTTAAAGTTGTTCAACATAAATAGTACCTACATTTTTCCCATATTATTATCCATTTTTGTAAATATGTATATTTATATTGTTCCATGAATTTTAATTTCATTTATGAAACTTGATTAAGCCCTCATTTATCTTCTACCAACCACACGTGCCTGTCGTTAAATTAATTTGGGATCATAAGTTTTTGTAGTTCGCCTAAGTGCTTTCCATAAAAAAAACTAAATTAATAAAGAACCAGATAAAGCAGAATTTCATGGCAAAGGATTTATTGGGTAAATATTGTAATATTTATGGCTTGTATGCTGATGTGTGCTGTCATAAAAAAAAACAGAAAATGTCTCTGGTACTTACCAAAAAACACGGAAAAAAATCAAACAAATGAAGACACAAAAACTCCACCACGCCCAGCTGCCTCATAAACCGCAAAATGTGTCGAGGCTCGTCATAATAATGCATACATATATACTTATATATGTACAGCCAACGACATGGCATTAAATCCACATGTTGTCTGGAGGGATCCCAAAAAAAAATAATAAATATGTTTTCATATTAAATTGTGTCGCTTGAAAGGCTGAAAACAAAACTGTTCTGCTGTTTCTCAAAATTTTCATGCGTGTCTAGGCCGTCCCGAAAATTCGAAATTTCCCCCGTAATTCCCATGAAATTTCGACATTTTTTGGCGCACATGCGGAACATGCAGCACAAACGCTGAAAAACTAAATTATGCAATTAATTTGCGAGCCCATCCCCAGACTCATTAGCCGAAAAACCAAATGCCCAGACCAATTTCCAAAGCATTTTATATAATATTTAATTTAGGCAGATGCGTACTCAAAATTGGTTTCTCAGGAAAAGCGATTTAGTCATTAAAATTAATCTAGATAATATTCATTGGAAAGATTTCTGCCACTAATACATGGTTAATTAATTAGATTTCAAAAAACTTTAATACAAACAAATATAATATTTAAATATGGGTTGATGTGCACCCCTTTTTCTCTGACTCTGAAATTATTGTGCTGTGTTGTAATTCATTTTAAATATTCCACCCTGCATATGTTTGTTTGGTTAATTATGATTTTGGCTTTGTACAGTATTGCATTTAAATGAAATTATGATTCTGTAATCCAGCTTAATGTACTTTAAATATCAACAATTATAAATTGTAAGCAAAGAATAGTATAATCATTGAATTATAAAAATGTTGCAGTGTTTTTTACCGAAAATGATTTTTTTAAGTAAAATATTTAGATTTTCTGTGAATATGTAGAGAATATGGATTAAGAAATATATATATATAATATATATTTAGTTTGTAGAGTATTCAGTAATCGAACGTAGAACATTGCCCTGTTTCAGTTGTTTGCAATTACATTTGCGGCTTTTTTGTCTCTGTTTGCCTTTTGTGTAAAACAAGCGCCATATGAACGTGATGCCAAAATGAGGAATATTATAAAATGTACAATTAAAAATATGGAAACAATATGCATACACAGCCGAGGGATGTTATGAATTAATAATTGTATTTCAGCCGCTGTTTACCCCCTTCAAACCATGTTAACAACTACTTTTTACAAAATTTACCAATTTATATAAATGTTGTTGCTTACTTTAAGGCTGTATATGATTCTCTTATAATATTATTAATGTGTTCTTTATTTTGTTTTCATTGCAGGTAAGCAAAAATCAACAATGATTACGTATACGCACAGTATGGACTTGAAGTGTAAGTGCAAGTGACAAATTCCATTTCAAATTCAATTAAGTCCCATAAGGAGTTTGTTTGTGTGCAACTGGCCGTGCAACAAGGTCAGACGTAAAAGTTTCAGTTTTATTTTCTCGTCTAAGACTTTTTTTTTGCCTTTGGCAGTTATGCAATCCTTGCGAGGATTTCTCCCTCACGCCCGGCAAGAAGTCCATCTCTCTGGGGTCTTGGCAAGCAATCCCATATCCTGCAGTGGCCACGCCCTCACCACCCTTTCCGCCCCCAATCCTCCCCTTTTGGCCTTTTTATGGCCACGTGCGAAAATGCGGCAAAAGTTTTACGAGGTCAGGGTGAAGATGCTGCTCCTCCAAGTTGAAGATGCTGCCGATGATGATGTCACTTCAGTTAAATAATTTGATAGAATAAAATAGTACGGAATGAGTGCAAAGGAATATGGCAAATAAATTTGCATGCTCAGAAAAAAAAGTAGGTCTGTAAATCGGAAAAGAATTTTGGGTCCAAAAAAATAAAAAGGGTGCCAAAAATAAAATCTAAAAATATGTTACAATTTTCAAAAATTTTAGGAAACATATAGGTTGAAGAAATATGTTTTAATCACTAACATCATTTCTGTACAGCAAAAGCCAATCCTTAATATAAATTTTCGCTGATTTTCATGTGATTAAATTTAGCAAACTGCCAGCTGACAGCAGTCTTTCGATTAGTTGGCACTTTTTGCCGCCTTAAAGAAAAATTTTCTCCAATTCGCAAGCCAAAAGAGCCAAGATACCAGACCAAGTCAGCAACTTTGGCAGGTCCACGCCCTAACCATTTTCACAAACGCCCCCTAGTCGCATGCAAAGTGCAGACCTCGGGGATTGTCATTCGATTGTCGGAGTTTCAGGGTATCTCCGTCCAAATGGTGCTCTATCTGGAGCACTCAGATGGAGCGGAATTCAAGACTCACATGTCTGCTGGCCACGCTCAATTCAATTCAATTAAACGCCGGCACACGCCGCACCCAAAAGCGAGACAACGAGTAAAAACATTTGGATACCGTTGTGAAGCCGCCTGAAGTGACAACTTGAATGCTCTAAGAAAGTTATCAAAAATAATAACTGCCACTCACTAGAAAATGTTTAAAACTTGATAACAATAAATAGAAAATAAAACTTTTATTTTATTAAGGAATTTATAACAAAGACTTAAGGTATACACAACTTAATTTGTATAATTATTCTTGATTATAACAGCTATTTTATTTATTTTTAAAAAAGTTTATGTTTAATATTTTGTCTTTTTAAATTCAAATTTTTTCGTATTAGTATACAACGATTCTAATAAATTTAAATTGGAAAACAAATTCATATAAATAGCTTAAATTATAAAATTAACATAACCTCCGGCTTTTAATTCATATCTACTTTTTTGTAGTAAATTTAATGGTTAATAATTTAAACAAATTGTTTTGATACAAAATTTAATTGCTTAAATGTTTCAACATTTGTTAGGCTTAACAATTTCGATGACAATCTTTGTTTTTTCATTTTTTACAATATTTCCTGCACCGCTGATTCGTGTCAGCGAACCCAGAAAATCTGATTAAAACCCAACTGAAATTCAGCGAATCGTTATGCGATATCTTTTTCATTTTGTGTTCCTCCCCTTTGGTTGTTTTGCAGTTTTGTTGATTTTTTCCGAGTAAATTTCAATTGATATTTGTTATTTTTTTGTTGGTCTGATTTTGTTGCTTGTTGGTTTTTTTCATTGTGGAATGGAGAGGGCTGCAAACCTCTTTGGCATTTTTATTGGGTGTGTGTATTTGACTTACTTATTTGGGGCGTAAATGTGGGAGTGGTGGTGCAGCACTTGCCACAAATTATCCAATGTTCGGGCCAGGTTGCCATTCACTTTTCCATATTAACTTCAAGTTTTTGCTCCCAGCGGAGTGGTGGGAAAAAACGTGGAAAAGCGAGAGACTGGAATGGCGGTCACTTGAGTTTTTCCCCGTCTCCCACCGCGAGCTGTTCACTTTCCTCCTGCTCATTTTTTTTTTTGTCTAGCCATCTCTTACAATTTGCCTTTGATGAGTCACAAAAAGCCGCTGCATGAGTTAAAAAATGGGGGGGAAACCCCCTTCACATTTTTGCATTCACCCGCACTTTTCCCGCCCACTTTCTCTTTCGGCTTGTGTTCTATTTGCACAACCAGGCAGCAATTAACGCTAATTATGAAATTTTCTTTTTAACTTGACTTGCAATTGTGGTCGAAAAAATAAAAGGTGGGAGAAATGGTTGTGGTTTCAGAAAACTGTGGACCTTTAAGGCAAAAAATTATAATACGACAATGGCATAATACTAATAAAGATTAAAACATATTCTTCTCATTTAAACTATCTTAAAAATAATCATCTGAAGCCTACGTCAACATAAAACAATCTCATTCGATTCACATGAATTGACAAAGTATTAATCTGAACCTTTATGTTTTTGTGAATTTTTAATCTTATAAATAGGCCTATAAATCCCTTCAACCATTTCAAAACATATAATAAATGTTAGTTTAGATTGTATTAAGTTGCTTTATATAACACATGAACTAATTTTGCCAATTTAATTTCCCAGCTCGATTAAACACACTTTGTAGCCCTGTAGGCAAAGGAAGGTGTATAGGTACTCAGACAAACAACATGTTAATAATTGCGCATATTAAATGAGCTTGCATGCTTGATTATGAATTATGTAAATTTGTCGACAAATTTCCCGGGCAATACATGGCTCAAGGCCATTTTAAGCTGATAAGTTTTCCCGGTGACGTTTTGTTTGTCCAACTAATTTCTTATCAATAAAAGTAAACCACCAGGCCACACAAGCGGATGCCACTACACACAAATACGTAGAACCGTGCGGTGAAAATGAAAATTAACAACAGTAGTGTTTGCTTTTCTACCAGTTTGTTTGTGGCATTCTTTGTGTATCTTGAGTAGCATCTGCAGCAAGTGCTGTAACTTCAAGATGCAAATTAAAAGCGAAGCGTTCGTTTTGATGTTTGCTCTGCTTTCGTTTGTTTTCCCTCACTCATTCTGTTATTTCTTCCCCTGTTCATTCATAAATAGGTTGGTCGGAGGGGAATATGAGTAGGAAGGGGGCTACCTTATCGCCAAACATGTGACGACAATGCACAGTCTTCCCATGGACTCTGTTCTCAAAAGAAACCTCTGTAGAACCGACTGCGTCAGTAGATCGACCTCATAAGCACCATAAATCAAGCTCGATGATTCATCCAATCGAAATTTTTAATTTCTTTGGCAAATCCCAACCTTATTTGGGCCTAGAATGTCCGGTTTAGCAAATCGAATTTTAACTGATTCTGGGAATTTATTTGGAAGAAGTCTTTAGAACTAATCGAAAAATTCGCCAGCGTTTTATATTTCATGAGAATACAAATTAAATAAACGTTGAAGAAATCATTTAATTTGAAACCAGAGTTAGGTTATATGATTCATAAAATAGAAATGTATAGAATGTGTTTTGGAAAAATGTGGAATATTTTGACTTACACTGCTTTATATAGCATTGATACAATTTTCCCAGTAGGAAGCTGTTTTTACAAATGACTTTTATAATAAAAGTCCCACTTTTTTTTGCTTTTGAGACCTCATTAACGTAATCTGCCGCATCTTTCATATATTAAAAAAAAAGCTTGTTGGATGAACGAGTCGACTTTATCTTTCGTTAGTGACTCACCTGGCCGATCAACTCTTACTTTTGGCGGTGTTTATATTTTGTTGACCAACTTAAGTTTCATAATTAAATTCAAGTTCAAAGACCTGCTAAAGTTGCTGCCATATATTTCTGTCAACATGTCTGAAGCAGACTTTTCCTTTTCGCCTTTCTTTTTTGGTTTTTGTGTTGGGTGTGCCTTGCCCTGCTAATGAAATTATTAAAAAAATAGTTTTACTGCCGCTGGCAGGCGGGAAAAAAGAGCAAAACAAAAGCCATTAAAGTGTCAACTGCATTTGGTGAAAAAAAAAACAAGGAAAAAGGCAGCTAAAAAAGGCAACCAAAAAATGGTTTGCAGCTCTTAAATTTTGTGAAATTTCTTAGTCGAAGCGAAAAGAATGTCATGTGTGCGTGCCTGCATGCGAAAAGTGAAGTGGGGCGGCGGACTGGGCACCGGAGGGGGGCGTGGCAGTCACGGCATGCGAAATGTATCTATTAGATACACGCCTGCGAAATGCGGTTAACTGCATTGGCAGCCGACGCAGTTTTGCCATTTACCGTTAGCTGAAGTTGCAGTTGCAGTTGGTAGTACGACCGAAGCTGCACTTGTATCTGTATCTCGAGCCGCGTTTTGTATCTGAATCTCAAGTCTAAAGTTGCCCCCGTATCTGCATCTGCATCTGTATCTGTGAAGTAGAAGCCAGAGCCGAAGCTGAAGCTAAAGCTAAAGTATTTGGGTCACTCGTTGCCGCTTGGCTGCCACTCGAAGTCGTCTAATGCCTCCTCCAATGGCCATGGCGGGTTTTTCAACTTCTTCTTGACTGCTTTTTTCAGTTGGCAGTGCTTTTGGCTGATGCAAAGAGAGGACAGTATTTCGTATTCAGTTTTTTACGCTTTTCGGGCAGGGTATTATTTTGTTGAACAATAGTCAGACCGCTAGAAAGAACTATTAAAGTACTTTTCTAGATTGGATAAAATGCATTCAGCGTCTGGTTATTTGATACAGAAGATCTCTTTTAAAACGAAAATTATATTCTTGATTAAAAGGAGTTCTGGGAAAATTGTATTTAAAATAAAAAAAGTATAAACAAAATAAGTTTTGATTCACAAATAAACGAAATTAAAATGTTTGGTTCATAAACTGCATACTGCCTTCTATTCGAATAAAATACTTCCATTAATGAGTAAAATAATGGGCAAACTTTGTAACACAGTGTACATTGTATTCAAGTGGTCAAGAAAATATTTCAAAACAATTGCTATACTAAAATGGAAAAAGTAAATGAATGAAAATGACCCAAAGATTTTATAAACAAAAGTCCAGTTTACATTAAAATATTTTCTTAAAGGGTATCTAAAATGTCCATACTTCTTGTACGTCAAATATATTTTGGCTGACGCAAAAAGAAGTCGAAGCAATTTTATTATGTATTTTTTACATGCTGCTGGCTGTGCGATAAGCAAATTCGCAAAATCGTCGTGTGTGTGGGTTAATTTGAAAGTTTCAACTGTCACAAATGTTATAATTGAAGGCAGCCACTTGCGAGCAGTGCATCTGCGCCTGTATCTGTGCCCGCGTATCTATGTGCCTTTGTCGAGCGCGTATCTCACGGATGCAGTTCAAATTTCGTTATGCTCGTGTTTTGTGAGCATTTGGCCGTTAAGTGCCGTTAAGTGAGGCATTGAGTGACAATGCCTCGAGATTACGCCCACACATCGCACATCGCCACTCGACTAAATGCAAAACAAAAGAACGGCTGAGTAATGTACTCCGCTCTACATTTCGCCCAGGAAAATAGAAAGAAAAATAATCATGGAATAGTTGCGGAAAACTGTAACTGCGTACTGCGATAGTTGGATAGTTAGTTTGGGGGCAGGGGAAATCGCTGAATGAGATCAGCAGTGAGCTTTATAGGAAAAGTTGCGCAGATAAAAGGAATTCCTTTGTTTAAAGTGCTGGTAGAATTTGAAAGCTTAACTTGTTATTGCGTTGAATATTTCAAAGGACCCACAGTTTTTCTTGCACTCAAATTACGCAAAAATAGCAAGGATAATGGGAAACGTATGAAGTTTAAATTGAGAGAAATGCCAGTTTTATTTAATTTTTCACATTATGACAATGTTAAAGTTAAACTTATAAGAATTAACTATACAAATGATTCAATTTTCTAGAAGAAATAAATCTAAAAATACTTCCTAAGAATTAACTGCCTAAATTTAAATAATTTAATTTCGCACGAAATTTCCCAAGAAATAAACGCCAAACGAACCCATTAAAAGAGTGCTTACTGGGACAAATTTATAGTATCTTTGAATCCGTAGTTTGCAAATCCCCCAAAACAACAGCAACTAAAACCGAGCCCAAGGTCAATTGCGAAAATATCCACCAACAAGAGTTGAATATGGCCAAATCTTCAACGCTTTTATGGCTCCCCAAAAACATCGTGTGTGGGACTTGCCGGACTTGGAATCAGATGGTAATTTGTTCGTGGGAAAACTCCAGAGGAGATCGTTTGTCGAAGACAACGTGACTTTGAATATTTTAGAAACACAATTGGAGGAAAGATAACTATAAACAAGACGAGTGCAATTTATAAAAATGTATCTGTGTGACCCGCTAAGCGTCTAATTATGCGCGGATACATTGTGTGCGTGTGTATCTGGTGGATACATTCTTCTTGGATTTTATTAAAATCTTTCCGTTGCTGGAAAATCTCTTTCTCTCTATGAAAATCTGTGCAGTTGCCGTTGGAATTTTCTCGTTTTCCGTTTTGCTAATTTCTGCCCGTTTGGCTTCGGCTTTGGCACTGCCATTTTCACTTTGCCATTCATGACTTGGCTCGGGCTTTTGGGCTGCGTGTTTATTGCATCCGTTTTGTGGCATACTTTTCGTGCCGCTTTTGTTGCTATTTTTTCAATTTTTTCTCTTTTATTTTTTGAGCTTTGCTGCTAAGCACGAAGCGGATATTGTCACTTTTGCAATTACAACGCGCATAACTTTGCACAAAAAATAAAAGTGCACGCTATAGAAAATTGCCTTGGCAAAGGCAAACAGTGAATGAAATCGGAGAGAGAACTAATAAAAAAAGTAGCTGGTGAAAGAAACGATGCAGAGATAAGGAGAAACAATTTCATAAAAAAGATAAAGCCAAATATACAATTGAATTGAAAATAATTCAGCAACGCAGAGAAGAACAAACAAATTGCAAGAGTTTCCAGCACAATAAATGAGATCAAGGCAAGGCAAACAAAATTAAATCAAAACAAGAAGTCAAGTGTGCCAAGTTTCAGATTAAAATTGCGAGCAGGAAGAATATTTTCAATCAAAATGGAAATACATTTTGTAGCCATAACTATTTTAAGGCTGCTTAAATTGTTTCAATTTTTCTAATTTGCGTGGGCGATAAGGCACGTGTCAAATTTGACAAATACTTGAACACCAAATTAAAACAAATTCAAAAGGAAATAAGCCCAATTTGGCAAAGATCGAACAACTAGTTATTTTAACTTTGAAATAAAATTATATTAAATATTCGTGAAGCCCAGATCAAAAAGCGAAATAATTTTCCCCACCTAATTAACCTCTGGCGCAATAGTATGTCAAGAGTTCACCAGCCCCATTCGTTCCAGTCTCAATATCCATTTCCCAACCGATTCCTCCACTGATCTTCACAAGAAAGCAAAGCGAATAAAAAGCCGAATTTGTCGAAAACTTTCACATTTTCGGCCACAATGAAAATACAAATATTTCTCCGGAGCGCTCAACTTTGGCATTTTTTTCAGTTCGGGCCCTCGAAAAAATCAAAGGCAAACGAGGCGCGTGCAAAAGACAAAACAAACAGAAAAATAAAAAAAATAAGACAACATCTTCGAAAAATCCAGAGAGTTCAACGAACGCAAATGAAGAAAGGAAACAAACTAAACAAAACCAAACAAAAATTCACGCAAAGAGATGAAAAAAAATTGTTATAAGCAGCCAGCATATAATTAACACAATGAAGTGCAGAAGTAAGCAAAGAAATCGAAGTAAAAAAAATTGTTAAACAATTTTTGCTTGGCAGCCAAAAGTGCCGAAATGTTTGCCAAAGGCTTGCCAAGCGAACGAAATTCTGTATACAATTCCAGCGAAATATAAATCATTTTTATTATTTCATCCTAATAAAACGTAAAAAACAATTTCAATAAAAATGTGGATTGCAAAAACAAAGCGCCAAAAACGCATTCAATCAAAGGCCATGTTGAAAAACAAACAAAATAATTACTAAATAAATTTGCTGGAAATTTCTGACGAATGTCGCCTTCCACAAACACAGAGACGGCAAAGCAGCAAATAATTAACAAACAAATTTCTGCCATAAATTGTTGGGACAATAATGATTTTTAATTTGCTGGTCAAGAAAAAATGTAATTAATTCTTGTTTATAAAGTGGAAACTAATGGCTGTATACTCGAAGGCATTATAACTTTTTTAAGATTGTTCTGGTCTTTCTGAGTTTGTGTAAAATTGCAAAGTGAGTTTAGTTTATAAGCTGATTGCGACTCTCAACAACGTAGTTATTAATTATATATATTCATTTGAATGTCATGTTAATTATTAGAAAATACAATGTGATTACCAAATTGCCTTAATTTTGAACCTTAATATGCTCTAATTAAATCAGTGCGCCGGCATCTGTCAAATTGATTAAACTCTACCACATTTGCTTTGTCAACTGTGATTTATTTTTTTATTAATAATCGTATGCGATCTTTTCTGTATTTAACCCAAACCAATCAATGTTCATTAAGGGGCGTGAAGACAATAACAGCAGGGATGGAATGAAAACAAAAATTAATATTGCCATAAAACCCTCATAAAATATGTTAAATAAAAGAAATTGAAATCCATAAACATATAGATGAGGACGACATCGGTGATGGACACTGGGTGAAAGGGCGTTGTATATCCATATATATTTAGGTGGCTGTCAAAGTGACGCCATTTACGGTTTGACAGGCACAACAACTCCAAAAACAACACATAACAACAGGCGTCGTTAGTCTGTCTGAATCTCGATGATAGGAAAAGGGGGTGGGACTGAAGTGACATATGTGGATGGCAGTTAATATTACTCGCAAGCTGTCAATAAATTGAGCTTAAATCACGTAAAAGTTGCCAAACAATTTTGTTCCAGCTAGAATATTAATTCACAAAAGTTGTGGTAAACAAACACAATTCATTGCCTACATACATATTGATAGGAAGAAATGTATAAAATATAAAAATATAAGAATAAATTAAATATTGGCAAAAGTATATGTTATGTATATTTACAAAAAATGCTGGAAGAGCAATCTGAAAAAAGGTTTCATTCAAATTGAGAAATAAAATATTTATAAATATTTTAAAGCAATTATTTAGTTTAATATAAATTTTCCTATTTCTGCCTTAAAAGTATACCAACAAAATCTGCAAAGACAATTTAACGTTACTGAGTTTTCAATTACGAAAAACAATTAAAGCAAAGCTTACGGAAAATTGAAAAGATTTCCCTGAAATAATCAACCTTTTCCTCCCGTATAAAAAACTTCAATTAGATGTGTTTAATTTGTATTTTACGCCTGAATTTTCTTCACCCCAGAAGGGTTTCCTTCAAGAAAAAAAAGGATGATTAATTAAGGTTATTGTGATTAATGTTCTTGTCCGAACCCAAAGGCCTTAGCATACAAATCAGCGAAGCAAGCGGTTGACGGACGAGAACCATTTCGAGAGGCGAGAAAACAATGACCGCAAGACCGGAGTCTATATACCCCGGGCATATATATCCCACTGACCCAAATCCGGGGCGACACCTTGGATGGTGGCAGGTGGAGCACCGGAACTCAACAGCTGAGCAAACATTTGATCTGGCTGCGGTTCAGTGGCGCTCAAACTGTGACAGGTGCAAATTGTTGAATTTCTGTCTGCCTGCGTGTCCTTTATCACCTGTACTGGGTCACACACTCGACCACCCGCCGGCCCGTTTCCCCGGATTTTCCGGTTGCCATTTGTTTTCCTGTTGTTGCTTTTTTTTCCTGTCCAAGTTTTATTGGTCTGCGTCTGAGTTAAGTCTGTTTGAATATCTTGTTGTTCTGGGGAGTTTTTCCATGTTTTGTCCTTGAAGTATCCTCAGTGGCTGCGGCCTTATAAATCTTCTTTTGGACAAAATGGCGCAGCACGTAAATTGCCATTAGTATTGGTATGCGTGTGGCTAGACAGTTGTGGCCGAAATAATAGCGTTTAAAAGGTCAAGATGGAAAATATTATTTACAATTTATTAACTTTTTTAAGTTTCAACACACTTTAAACATTAATGTAAGATGTAAATATTTTTAATGGGTTTTGTTTTTTAGCATTGATTATTATAATAACATTATATTCAGTTCTATAATTTTGATCACATTTGTGAATTTGATTCTTTCTCTCTGCAAGGGAAATAAATTATTTTCTGCTTCGGCTATCAGCGAACACAGCCTTATTTTGTCTTTTCACTTTTGTTTTGGCTGAATCTTGTTGCCAACTAATTGTACCGCCCTTTTTCGCTTACCTCACTGCCCCTCCCATTTTTGCTTTTGCATGCGCTCATCAATTTATGAGCACTGCGGCTTAGAATCAAGAAAAAGCGCAGCAACATCTTTTGTCGCGGCATAAATAAAATTAATTATTCAGTCGAAAAGGCAACGGCTTCGGCTTTGGCTACAGCAATGGCAAAATGGCCAGCTGGCAAAGTCTACAAATCCAACGCTACAAACCAAAGCCGTAAAAGTCAAGAACACAGCGAATTGAAATTTAAGTGCCGCCAAAAGGCAAAAGTCGTAGTCTTAAATACGCTCGAATTGGGATGGGGGACGAAAAGGTATTATTGTCTGGTAGAAGCAACAATTATTTATCCGCTGGCCAACAAATATTTATCATCTGAAGGGGGGTTAATTTACACAATAAACAATGGTTTTTGGGGTTACAGATGCTTGTATTTGAAGACTTTTTGTGCTGAATAAGAAATGACAGCTTTTCTTTATTTAAAACATGCTTTTTGGTATGGATTTAACCGTATACGTAATAAATATATGATTCTCTTATATGTTAAATTCAACTTGTTAATGATATAAATTGTTTTTTTATATTTAAACAATTCCTGACCAGAGTGAAATGGCTTTTCTTAAAGCACTCCAACTATTTTATAACCATTAAGGTAAAATCCAGCTGAATCATACAAGTCCTTCACTTTCGCTCGAAATATCGCCCTTCGCTAATGAATACAACTATTACTCCCCTTGAAATCCTGATACACCCTTTCTCCGCAAAAATAAGTTAACAAAACAACGGGTTAAAACAAAGCAAACAAAAGCCAAAGAGAGAGGAAACGAACAAACAACGGTTAACCTATAGCCCGAAAGAAGTCCACGCCCCTGTCTTAGTTACCGCCCCCATTCTGTGCAGTCAAGTCTGCGGAAAATTAATTACGCACGCTTTAAATTTGATTTTATTTGTTTTCCTATCTTTATGTTCTCTTTACTATACTAAAAAAAAAGTATATTAAGATTAGAATATTTAAAATATTATATTATATATAAATACAACTTTTGACTTCAAATCACTTGATCACATTTAGGCAAATATAAAAAATATAACCGAAAGAATTTAACATTTCTGAAATTTATTTAATTTTGGGTGTAAGACTTATTGTCTGAAAAATTAGGAACTACAAGAATAACAAATAAATAGATATTTGTTATTTAATGTTACAAAATGTTTACAATTGAAATGATATTACATACTGTTATGATAGTTTCAAATTTCCGAGTACAAGCCAACAAAATAAGTAATGTAAAACGTGCTTTTAAATGTTTTTCTTTGGCTGAGTGTACTACTTTTTGAAGCAATTTCTTGGCCACCCACTTTACCCTCTTTTTGCTTCTTTACTGGCCTTTCCCCTTCCTTTGGTGTTGGTCATTCGTCTTCCATTTCGTGTTTTAATGAGCTTCATGCGCCACACGCTGATTTCGCTTTCTTCGCTTTTTTTTTTTTTTTGTTTCGCTTTGGCTTGTTATTATTATTGTTTCTTCCTTTCCACTTCGGGTTCTCGCCTCTGTTTCCCACTCAGTAATATTTAATTTTTGTTTTTTTTTCCTATCCGCTCACTGGCAAATTGCAAATTGCGGGTTAGCATTTCTTAATGTCAATGCCATTGTAGCGGGCAGAAGAGGAATTACTCAAATGGGTGAGGGGGTGGCTCAAGGGAATCGAAAGAGGGGTGCCGAATTAAAAGAGCAGAACGAAATTGGCGAACTCTCGGCAGTAACGGAATCAAACACTGAAAAAATTATACTTCATTTTCAAAGTTAAGGTACTTTCATCAAAGTTTCAACTAAAAAATCCTTTACAACTCAAGCACTGGATTTTTTTTTTTTTAGATAACAGTCAAAACACTGGATTATCAATAAATAAACTCTTTAGCCTTTATTATCTTCCAGCAAGCTGTTTACGCATAGGTTTCGAGTCCGTAACTTAACATTTTAACAAACAAAAATGTTCGAAGACTATTTTAATTTTAAAAAGATTTTTTCCCCATGTAGATGCTCTGGACAGAACAACGAAAATTCTGCTTTTGCCCTCCCTTTCTTTTTTTGGCTTAAGTGGGCAAGTTAATTGAATTGGAGCTTATGCGAGGAGGAGGCGGTGGGTGGAATACAGTCCCTACTAATTGTTAATTGCTCGGAGGGTTGGCCAAGAAGAAGAAGAAGCACTGCATGCATTTATGGTAATGCGAAAACCCAATGGCGAACATCGAAACAAACCAAAAACCCAGCGGGTGAAGAAGTTGAAGTGCGGATCAGGAACGAAAGTGCAACAAATTGAAAGTGTTAACGATTGTGGCTAGAATCGCCAGGATGGGGCATTTTCCAGGAATAATTAAACATGCTGATTAAATGGAGCCATAATTGATTTCGAGCAGGGGGGCCAAAATAATAGCTTGAGGATGGGAAACCAAAGTTTGCGAAACTTTACAATTCGTTAAAGTGATTGCTGTATATTTGCAATGCTTTAAAGATTTATATGTTTAAACAGTTGATTTATAGAAGATAATTGAGCAACATTTATTAAACTGAACTTTGTGCTGATTCTTTAAAGGCAAAGTACCTCAAAATTAAAGCCAATTTAACTTAAAATTATCGTATTTTAGTGACGTTAGGGTGGGCGGTCTTTAAAACCTATTAATTATAGTTTTCAATTAAACGACCTTAAAACAATTAATTTTCAACTCATTTCAGAAGCAAGTAAATCCCTTAAACGGTCTTAAATTACTCCTAAATTCCCCTTCTTAACATCGCTTACCTTATTGCTTGCCCCACCTCCTGAAAATCCCACTAATCGGTATAAATCTCGTAACTAAACCGAAAATACGCGCCATTAGCCCTGCCATCCACCTGATACATTATGCACCTGATACGGCCAACACATTAATTTAAAGCCAGCAAGAAAACCCTCTTTCATCCTAACTCAACTTGGCTGGAAGAGACAAAACCAATAAACCAAATTCTGACTAACAGCCTTGTTCATGTCACAGACGAAGGTCAGAGGGCGGGTTTTGATGGCGAGGCCTTGGTTTATCGCTCAGACAAAGCGCAATTTTTCGTTTTAATAACAATATTTACTCATCATAAAGTATAAATGAAGGCATAATGTGTTGACGGGCTCTGTATATATGTATATGTGTATGCAGACATTAATATGTATGGGTGTGGAAGCGTGGGTGTTGCTGCGGCGGTCACAGCTGGCGTCCACTTTTCCCCTGGCTGCTGACACCAAATTTCACGGCTGTTTCAACGCTTTTCCTGTTTCCTTTTTTTGCTGAGCCATTTTGTCGTTGTCTATGAGGACTTCACTTAGGTGACATACAAAAAGCCAATATTTGCATGACAGGAGGGAAAAAGTGGACAGAGGCTGTGTGTTTGCCTCGTCAAGATATTGGAAATTCAAATAAACAAACAGGAGCCAGGACACTGAAAAAATGCTGCCTTTATACAAACGCGTTTTTAAAGACGTTTTAAAAAGTAAACTGTATTACTAAAGATCTGCCTTACAAAAATGCAATTCGTTCAGACAGACATTTTCAATAGAGATATGCTATTCCAACTTCCTTAAATATGAAAACCTTTGAAAATATTATATTAAGAGAAACTTTTTTGATTTTATTGGCAACCAAATAATAGTATACAATTTTTATTATATCGATTATTTTTAAAGATTTCTTTGATTACAAAAATTGATTTTTTTTGCTCAGTGAAACGCCCAAATAAAAACGTGCGGCACGTGCAGACTGGCAAATGGCGCTAGGTGGCGCCACCCAAACTCCCGTTCCGCGCCCCTATGCCTTTTCCATTTTCCTCGCCCCTGCCTTTTCCGCCCCCTTAACAAACCATCAATCAATGAGTCTTAGAGCATTTTGTTGCCTTCAATTTGTAGGCAAGCGTTTAACGTGGCGTATGCGCAATTAACGCAATGTCGTTGGCAAAATAAAGAGAACTCTTTAAGAAATTTACTGCAAGAGCTTTCCATAATGGAATTCGTGAACGTTCTGCACTAATTGCATTTTGCGAAAACTATTTAGTCTCTTGTTTTTTGCCGTGTTTTGTTTCATCATAATTATCGAGATAATTGCGCACGCATCGTTAATTGGAGATGAAATACGGGGGAAATGGGGAATTTGAAGGGAAACTGAAAATTGGAGAAAAAGAGAGACACGCAATTACCCTCAGATGGAAGTGTGAGATAAGTGAGGAAAAGTGTTGATTATAATGAGCCAACTAACCGCAAATTGGTCCAGATTTGGTTGGTAATTATGGAGAACATCAAAGTAAGTAAAGAAAAGCCCCTGGGAATTAAGTTTTCCGATCAATAATATAATATGAAATTGACACCCCCACAGAAATCATTTGCATATCCTCCAATCGAAAAGAATCATAAATCAAGCTTTAGACAATCGAAAGTTTATTCAACTCCCTGGGCATTCATTAAAGACAAACGTGGATGGGAATAATTTATTAAATATTTGTATAATAAGATAAATTCCTTGACAATAACTCACTTGAACACATCAAGCAACATTCTCAATCCGAGGCAATGTCTACTTGAATTTCCTAAATCAAAGTTTTGCTTTTGGCTAACCGAATTGTTATTAATTTTATAGACAATGCGTGTTTTGCGTGTGCGTGCTGCCGACAATCGGAGCCGCCAGACAAAAGACCTAACCTCTGACCCCGACCCCGAACACTCGACACTGACTAACTGAACAAATGACAGACTGAGGGCAGGAGAATAGGAAGCCAAGTGGTTCAACAATGCGTAACAACAGGAAAGCAATAACAATTTGCAATTAGCTCAAACGCGTTTGAGCCGCAACATTATTTTGACACTATGTGGCAAAGGAATGGGTGGTGCTAAAGGGGCCAAAGAGGGTTAAGGGGGAGCAAACACAAGGTCATCGCAGCAGGGCAGAAAATTAAAGTATAAGATGATCTAACGAGGGTCGATACCTGAGTTTTTAGGTAATACCTTCAGCTATTACATTAAAAAATTAGAAATAGAATTATATACAAAATTATAAAACAGTATTGCTTAATAAAAACAAAAATTAAAAGTTAATATAACATCCAAAATGTTAAAATGTTCTAAGGCTTAAGTTTCCCAGCTTAAAAGTCTGGTAAAATAAATCTAAGCTTTAACAACAATTTTTTTTTAAGTCCATTCAGCTGAAAATATTTAAATTCCCCAAATAGTTTATATACACCTTCTGCAAATTCTGAATAACTTACACTTTCCTTGGCGAAAGCTCCTCTGCCAGAACCCCAACCCCAAATCTCTTCTTAAGCAGTTTAGCATTAATTAAGTTTGAGTAGAAGTTGCAGACATTCGCGGGGAAACACCGGGGCGGTCTAGTCGCTGAAGTATAGTACTTAATTTAACTGTCTGTCTGCTGGCCAAGTGATAAGCTATCCCCCGGCGGTAACCAACCCTCTTTCGCCTAACTAATTGCTGCCTTTTAACACTTGAGGGGAAATTCACTTGCCAACTATCTCGCTCTCTGAACGGTGTGCATTTCCTGGCCAGACAATCTTCTCCGGCCCCTAAAAACCGGTGAAAAACCCTCCACCCTTCCTTCCCCTTACAGAATGATTAACTGCATTGGGTATTGTGTGAGAAGGGAGAAAACTCTTGGTTTCAGTTTATCAGCCATCATCGGTTTTCCGCTTTTCTGTCGCATTATGCGTCAGCGCACTAAACCAACATTTTTACACCTAAGAGCAGATCAAGAGACTCCGGACAAATGGACGATACGGACTGGTCTAGTAAATTCTGCCGGCGGATGGCATTTAACGCTTGATTGAACGGCGGGGCCCAGCATTTTCGGCCTCAATGAGTGCGAGACATGGCTAAGCGTATTAGCAGCCGCATTACCGTTAAGTTTACAGTTTAACTATTAAAGCGAAAGCGGGGGGAATAACCAACCACCCACCTTCCACAACCACACGATAACCTCTCCGCAATCCATTAGCCGACATTACGCATACGCCGCGTGGTGTCCATAAAAAATGCAACTCTGCATTGTTTAGCCAGCAAAATAGAAGAGAAGGCGCAACAAAAAAAAAACTAAAAGGCAGGGAAAATGCAGCGAAAAAAAAAGAATAGAAGTGGGGAAATGTGAAAAGGGGCCACAAGTGGGCGTGGCCACGTTCTTTCTACGTGCCTGGGCATGCAAAGTGCAATGCTGCAGCTGGGGATTGCATTTTAACCCATCCATATTGATGTGCAAACATGGAATGCATTTTATGATGAACATGGATTTCTGAATCCTTTTTTTCCGCTCGTTCTTAAATATTTATGGGTATGGTGAAGCGTGGGAATTTAAGAAAGCGCCGTTAAGAGAGGGCAAATATTTAATATTTAATGCTTCAATATGATAAATAGTTAAAACGAAAACGTATATGTTTGAGAAATAAAATATTCATGTATCTTATTAAAAGTTATTATCATGGTATTTAACAATATATTACAATAATAATTCAATTATTCCGCTTCAAATATATTTTTATCAAATAAGACCTGCTGGACATTGAGTGCCTTATCATTTATCAAACCGAATTATGCGCTAATCTCAACCAGACATCGTCTGTTAACAAATGTTTGCTCATTCCCAATCTTTAGCTTTTTCCATTATTTTCTTCGTCGCATTGCAGCCAAAAAAATTTGGAGGCAAGCTGAAAAGAAATAGAATTGAAAAGCAATACAAATCCACAAATCAAAATATATCTGAAATGTTTGAGGGGGCAACTTTCGGGGCGGTCTGCTGTCGTTTATTCTGTGGCAATGACATGCGACAACGTTGCAGTTGAAATGGATCCCCAGATGGAATGGAAATGGCAATGGAAATGGTAGTTCTAGTATTAGTATTATCCCCCGCCCAATCCCTCGTCCTAATGACAGTGGCGAAACCAGAGCCCGAAACAGATCCAGACAATGCTGAGGCTATGATTCTGATTCCGAACCCGATGGCCCTGCCAAGAATCCCGAAAACTTCGTTTGTTCACCCCTCGCTCGCTCTTTATATCTGAATTTTTCTCTACACGAAATGAGGCTGCCAAGAAATGTTTGCTCTAGAGATTTCTATGTTTCCAACACATTTATTAAAGCCAACTATCGAGAGGACGGGGGCAGTGCAGTGCCTATGACAGGAGCGGAACGGGGAGGGCCGGTTGGATATTAATCATCGGGCAGACTTAAATTGCAAATGAAATCGGAATTGGGCAACGGTGCGTATGCGTATCGTAGTTGAGTAGTTCGAGGCGACAAGGGAGCCAGAAATTGGCAGACTCTGTCAAGCATTTTGTTGGCTGCAGCAAACACAAACATACATATTCAAATGTATGCACTGTGCAAATAAAGTGTAAGTGTAAGAAAATATGATATTTCATTCCTGAATTGCAGAGTACAGGCCAAAGTAATTGAATATTGATATTGTACTTTATTTAGAGAAAATTATAAGATTGTATATAAACATATCAAAATGAATAAGAACATGATTTATTTAATTGAAATATTTGCCTCTGAAATATTAAATTTTATATAAAGTCTAATTTGTAAATATAAATAAAACAGTTTCCCAGCAGGTTACATTTTTAGTGTGTTTACCAAAATTCCATTCAATACCTATAGAAATCAATATTTGTAATTTTCTTTTAAGCTTATAAATGTTAAGCCTGAAAAGAATATTTACATTTGTGGAGCAATATTTATTAACATCTGTGATAAAAACTATACGATTTTTTCTCAGAGATAAAAACTAAATTTCTTGCTGTGCATATATATTTGCACACATCCACAAAAAGACTGAGAGAATGCTAGAGAGATATCCATTAAACAAACACAGAGAAATCGCCGCTGACATAAAGCAGCAATGGCTGTCCTGGCAATGTCCTGGCGCTCCCCGCCCTCCCCTCCCCATCGTCCCTGCTCCCGCGTGTCTCGCTGTCGCCTCGCTGGCGCCAGCTGTCGCCTGCTTTAACTTGTGCCCTCATACATGACTATACATATAGATATATATATATATATATATATTTACATGTGTATGTGTACTATATTGTATCTGCGAAATGGTCGCACTAGCACACATCATCGGCATATTGCCGGTTGTTGAAGAATCTTAAGTAATTTGTCCCCCTTTTCGCTCGTTACTTACAGGTCCAGCCGTTCAGATGGTGTCCCAGAACCGACCACCGCCCCCGATGCCGGTGCCCGTCCAGGTGCCGCAGTACGTCAACGAGAACGGAACGCTGACCCACGTGATGCTCTCGCCGCAGCAGTACCAGCAACTGCATCCTGGCCAGGGACACCTCCATCCAGCGCCCTTCGTAAGTACCCTTTTTTATTGGTTTAAGAAAATGACCATTTTAATATGGGTATTTTTATGGTTTAAACTAAATGAAATAAACTATCGTTTTTAACGGCGAAATTAGACAATCGAAAGCAAAACCAAAGAAAGCAATTGATGAATGAAGAGTTCTGATTTTTTTTTCGACCAATTTTAAATTTAAAACCAACGGGAAAATATTTCTTAAAACTTCGAGAGGTCAGGACCATGCTTTCCAAGCTATAATTAAGTAGCAATATTTCTAGCAATTAATTTATACAAAACATTTGTAAGAAAGTTTATAAGAGGTTTCTCTCACAAAGGTGGATTTTTTGAAAAAATTTATTTGAGCTTGAGTTTTGAATTATTGTTAGCTCTATTGGTAAAATTTGGACACTTTACGTAACCTATTTCAAAAAGAAAGCCCAACGATATATCTATATTAGATGTATTAATAAATTTGAAAATATACAACCATTAAACAAAACTTTATTAAAATTTTCTTTACTAAAACAGTTGAAAACAAGCTGAAAAAACTATTAAACTCAATTTGCTTGTTAATGGATTTATAATCATTAAATTAAGCACTTTAGCAATTGTTTTTCTTAGTTCTCACCATTATTGAGCAGGTTCTCATAACCGTGAAGTACTTTCGGTTGCACAGAACAAAAAATCAGATTAAAAATATGCAGCAGAGCTTCCTGTAAATTAATTGATTGATACCGATGCACACTTCAAACTGAATCGGAAAACAGCAAACCAACGGCAATCGAATTGATAAAGCCGTAGTATACTCCTATCGGAAAGGGAAGACAGTATCTCATTTCCATACGATTGGCGGGACTTCCTCCGCTTATCAATTAATTGACAGCTAATTGAGCGAACAACCAGCAATCAGCAGCAATAATACCCCGATGCTTATTCGATTTTCGTACGAAACTTCCATTGGGGGCGTCTGTAAAAATAATTTATTGACCAAATGTCGCCATACGCGGCAAACAAACCGGATTGGATCCGGGTGAAGCGGTTCCCGGAAAACTGAAAACTATTCAATTGCAACCAGACTCGTGCTAATGCATTATGAAACTGAACCGGACCGAAACAATGGCTAAAATGGGTAAACTTTTACCTAAACAATAACAACAATTAAAGTAAAGTTTAAACAAAAACAGAAGCAGAAAAACAGTTGGCCAGCTGTCGGCGCTTTTGCATTTATAATTTATTTATATATCGGTTCACTTAAGTTTAGTTTTTAAACTGCAATATCGTTTTGTTTGCTTGCCTTTCTCCTAAAACCAGGAAATTCACGAGGGGCTGGAAAGTGTGGAAATTACCTAACTAATTAGTCCATTTTGCACAATTCCAAAGTCCCCTTTGCTTTGCTCAATTTCTGACTCACTGTTCGCAAATATTTGAATGGCAAATGCATTCTGAGGCAATTTATTTGCCGTCCGAATTTGTTTCATTGCATTTCGCGAGCTGTCATTTAGGTGTGAGCTTTGACAATTGTTCTACGAAGAAATTTGCCCAGAATGCTAATTAACCAGTTAGAAAGGTGTTTGCCAACGTAGAGTAGGAAAATGCGGTTTATTTTTAAGTAGGGGCTTGGGTTTAATTTTAATAGTTGCCTTTATAGAGTTTAACTTTTTATTTTATTGTTATTGCTTTAACGGGGCTGAATATTTAATTTTAAAATTGAATCATTTATTATTAAAATATTTTCCCCTCAAAAATTATTTAATTAATTCAAGTCATATCCTTAAAAGTTATGTTAAAATGACTTGTGGGAAATTCCCAATTGTAAAAAACATTTTTATAGAGTGATAAAACGTTTGCACGTACATACAATTAAAATAGTTGGTAATATATCAATGGAGGGACTTTTTCTAATAGACATAGAAAGTATGAAAATATTTTCTTTGCTTTTTCTAATATTTTCCATTTACTAAATAATTTTTTTTTATTAGCTTATAATTTAGAGAAATTTAATTTAATTTGACTGCTACAAATTACTGTCAATTGCATTCATATTTTTTTCATTCGGCCCATTAACATGAGGAACTAGTTCGCTCCCATGGTGATGCCAAGTTTAGAGTTGGGGCAACATTCCATTTAAATTGCCTCGCTAATTTGCAAAATGGCAACGAATAAAAAAAATATATCTTGTTAACCAAAGCAGATGAGCGTTACCCATTCACATCACGTTTCAAGCCCCCATCTGTTGCTCCCGTCGCCACTTATGTCTAATAATTTAATAATAACAATTTCATTGTACAGCATAAACATTCCCATCATCTCTTTTATGTGCAGACATTGTTAACAAAATTCGAGGCGAAATTGAAATATTTTCATTTCCATGTCGGGAAAATTGTTGACCAAAGAGCGGGAGATGGCTTAAAGTTCGTGACTTGGCCTGGGCCAGACTATCAATCCGGTTCTGGACTAGCGCCTAACGCGATTTATATTCTATTGCCCAACGGCCCCTCCGTTAGCTATTAGTTATTGTTTTATTATCAATCTCTCAATTAAAATCCAAATGAATTGCATTGTGATTTGTATAATTCCAATGATTACGCGGTTTCCTAGAGCTTTTAATTTACTGACACTTTGGAGCTGATTTATTTTTATATTGTAATAACAGGAATAGAAATAAAAATGATATGCATATATCCACAATTATGCAACATAACACAATCAGCATAATAAAGTTTTAATATATATACACTACTCAAGTGTGAGTTAAAAACAAGTTTCTGGTTTGTTTTTAAGTATTTAAACGAAGTGAAAGATTTCAAATATTTTCCCAGTTGCAAAACTGAAAGCCTAGAAGTTCAGCCGTTTAGGCTGACTAAACTCCCTATTTGCATAACAATTTGTAGAGTCTAGCTGTTGATTTACCTAAAGTTTGTTAGTGCAAGCCATTAAATGTTGTTGGTTGGTCGTGCCCGCTGCTGGCTACATTATTGCTCATGACTTTTAATTGAACTCCACTTGAGCTGAACTTTGCTGTCACATTTTTACATAACCCGCCATTCCTAATGCCGTTTTCGCAGTGGAAAACTTGATTTAATGCAGCGCCAACAACTTCATCCGCCTCGGATTCCAGCTTGGACACATGTGGCTTCGTCACGCTTTGTTGCTGAAATGAAAGTGCCTGCGGTGGCTGCTCGACTGACTCCGCCATTTCGACTTGACTGACTGAGGCTGAATTTTCCTTGACTTAATTAACAATTTGCTGCCACCACACACTCGAGCCGACAAACCAAGAGTTGGAAAATTGGCAAGGGGTTTTTCGGGCATTGCTCTTCCAAGAAACAGTTAAATCCTTAAAATTTCGTTTTAAAAAACCGATTGAAATATATTTTTACAATATTTAAGATTTCAAAACTTAATTGGTCCCCAAAAACACGGAACTCTTTGCCTTATTTTTACAACATTTGGGTATTATTAAATTAAATAGATATTTTGTCCGATATTAAATGCTTGCCTAATTTTTGGTTTGAGAATTCTACCCAATATAAAATAAGTGAATAATGAAATATTATTTATAAATGCTGCCTTTTGAGATATAAGCTCCAAAAGATATCTTAGCCACAAAAACCCCTATTATTGTAAGCCCCTGGCTGAAACACACAGAAATTCGCACACATCACCTTACAAATGGCAGTTTCCGCTTGTGTGCTTATGTTGAAATGTTTATAATTTGATTGTATGCTAATTTGCATAGTTATGCAACTTGAGTCAAGCACTCGAAATAACGGTATCTGTCGCACCATTAAAACCGAAAGCGAAACCGAAACTCCCTCGCAGAACAAGTTATAATCTTCTTTGTGTTTTTTTTTCCATGTGTTAATCCGTCTTCTTTTGTTCTCCTTTATTATTTCTGTTGTTTCGAGCATAAACCGCCAAAAACTCATTAACTTTGACCCATATTTTTGGCTTTTCATAGTTTATGACCATCCCAAAAGAACCGTGGAGAGAAACGCTTTAAAATGTACAAATTGCACAACCTAAAAGCCAACTTTAAACATGTAAAAACGTGAAATTAGTGTAATTTAGCAAAAACCATTCGCCACAGTTTTGCAGCAATTGGTGGGCCAAATTATCAATCATCAGTTAGGCCACTTTGGCAATTTTTAGTTAATATATGTAGCATGCGGGCGTGGCTAATTGTCCGCTGCCCATATACCGCAAAAGCAATTTATTTAATTACTTGCTGGCGAAATCGTTTCAGTCGAGAATTCGGTTCAAACATTTTCAAACATGCGCGCTAATAAATAGTGTTTGAGATTCGCACAAGGCGCCTTTTGTGACACTAATATGGTACTAATTAACTGTTGTTAATATTTTGTTTTAAGTTTTTCTTAATGGTAAATATATGTTAATAATATAATTATTCGTTTTTTTAATGTATGTTAATAAAAACGTTATAGGAAATATATAGTACATAATATATATATTTAAAAATTAAGCCAAATAAAGAATATAAATCAAATTTTAAATTTTCCGCGGAGCTCATTCGTAATAAAAAGCTGTTTGCTGCGAAACTTGAGTGTTTTGGTAGTCACTCAAAAAATACTGTTATTCACCATAATGGTTCAAGTCAATGCTCAGAATTCAGAATAATGGATTGCGTCTGGGATTCTGCTCGTTTTGCAGCACTAAAAGTATTTTTTAGTCTATTCTAATGGCCAACAACAAAATTATTTAGTAATTTTATTTCTTAAAGAAACATTGCATTCGTTTCAGTTCTTATTTAAAGTTACTCGGGTTAACAAGTTCCTACAAAAAATCAATGCACCTTAAGAAAAAGTCAAAGGAATTTACATTGCGAAAGAAACGTGTCCATTTTCGTCTGCAATTCTGTGAAAGATAAGAATGCGAAAATCAATTAGTTGTTATCAGTTAGTTTTTTGGTCGGCGTGTGTTTCGGTGGCAAGATATTTATAGCCAGCGTGTTAAATGTTGACGTGGTGTTTTAAAAATATAGTCTCTCAATGAAACGAAAATGGAGGAGTCAAGGAAAACGTCGAATACGCTGCTTATTAAAGTACTTCCTTAAGATATATTTAAATGTTTTACAGAATTACTAAATGTCTTGTTTAATATTTTACAGATAAGCGCAAATGGCGCTTCGCATTTCTACACCCAAGTGGCGGGTTATCCTGGCCCAGGACCTGCTGGCAATGGGCCACCACACTATCACTTGCCGGCTCCACCGCCGCCCCAGCAACAACAGCAACAACCACAGCAGCAGGCGCCCCAAGGAGCACCACCCCCACAACAACAACAACAACAGCAACCGCAGCAGCAGCAGCAGGTGGCACCAACTTTGATGGTTCAAGGAGCACCACCTACCACTGGAGGAGCAACAGGCCAACAACCGCAAGGAGCACCACCCACTGGGTCAGCCAGCCATCCGCACACCCACTCGCACACCCACTCACACGCCCACTCGCACACACACCCCCAGCCACACCCCCATTCCCCGCACTCACCGTCGCCGCCCAACTACCGGGATGAGCGCAGCCAGCGGCAGCACAACAAGCTGCTCAGGAAGCTGGAGAAGCAGCGGGAGTCCAGTGAGTATCCCGTTTCCAAAGGACCCTACATACATAGTTCGCTTAGCTTAGGGATAATTTAAATGCATCAAATGGTAATATTATCCTTTGGGGAGGAATCTGAATAGAAAATGAACTAAAAGTGCTATTATATATATATAATCTACCAAGAGCACATCTCTTTTAAAATTCCGAGTAGCCTTGGGAAACCATTGAACGTCATTCTAAATTTCTAAAAATAAAAACTAAAGACACACAGTAAATTCTAACAGCTACTGTATATAGTCCTTCGATTTCTATAAAAGTCTCTATAAAACACAAAAGGTGCTCATTAAACCATTATTAGGGGCAATCTTTCGGTTCTTAAGGAATAACTAATGATAGGAAAACTCTATTACCCTCTATAGCTGGACTGAGATAAAAATATATTTTTAATGTTATAACAGTTTTAAATATATTAATTATTTATATTTCTAAATTAAGTTTGTTAAAAAACTTCTTACTATAAAAAGGCGCGAGCATTTAGAATATTATCATTAATTATATCTTAAAAGCAGATCCTAATCGACAGAAAATAAACACACTTAGCTAAGCGAATTACATAATCTGTTGATTTTTACCCTACCAAGATGTATACTAATATATCCCATTCTCGTGCAGATCCTCCGCATTCGCCATCTCCGCGCCGTGCCAACGAACTGAACGGTCACAACAATAACAACATTCCTCTGGGCGTGACCCTGCCCGCCCACCACACCAGCCACCTGCACATGGCCAACCATCAGGGACGTCGCCTGCCGCAGCAACAGCAGCACCAGGTGCAGGCCCACCAGGTGCCGCCGCAGCAGCTCCAGCCCAGAAACGGGAATCCCCAGCATCCTCAGCGGACTGGCAGCAGTGTGGGCGGGGCCAGTTCTGTGGGAACCTCCGAGGATGGCGAGGATAACTCCAGTCTGGCCGGCGACGAAGAGGAGGACTACCAGGCCTCCATTGTGGAGGTAATCTCGGCCATTGAGAAGCCCGAGGTGATAGATGTGACTTCGCGGGCGGCAAAGATCATCTGGGAGAGCCCGGCCATAGCGGATGCCTTAACGGTGGACATGCGTCAGCTGCGGTACCAAGTGCTCCTCTGTGATTCCGGGAAGCAGTGCAAGTACAAGAGTCTGTACCGCGGAGAAGCGTACGAGTGTATTGTGCAGGATCTGCAGCCTGGCCAGGATTACTTGGTTCGCTTGCAGGTGCACTACCAGAAACTCGAGGGAACCGTAAGCGATCCCACGGAATTTCGCACCCCAGCTTGTGAGCCCGATCAACCGCCGCCTCCGAAATTGGTCTCCCGTACCAAGAGCTCCATAAATCTTCGATGGGCTGCTCCAGCAGCGAACGGGGCCAGCATACAGCACTATCTGCTGGAGTACGATGAGGGCAGGCTGGCGGGACAGCCGCAGAAGTTCGTGGAGCTGGCCAAGATCAAGGCCAAGCACTATGTTATTGGGAAACTGCAACCGACCACAGTGTACAGTTTCCGTTTGGCGGCGGTCAACGAAGCGGGTCAGAGTCCCTATTCCCCAGTGGCCAGCTATAGCACTTCTGGGAATCCGCCGCCAGTGCCCAGACCTCCTCAACTGCTGGGCAGCAGTGCCAACTCCCTGAAACTCGGCTGGGAGCGCCGAGCACAAGATGGAGACTTCCTACTCCAACTGCAGGATGCGGAATCCGGCCATGGCTACCTGAATACCTACAAGGGTACGGAGCTGCTAACGGAGTGCCTGCAGTTGAGGCGGGCCAGCAGCTATCAATTCCGTCTGAGATCCGAGAACGAAGCGGGCTTTTCGCCCTGGTCGCCGGAGGTTAGCTACCGCACTTTAGCGGAACGTCCTGGCAGACCTGGCAAGCCGCATGCCAAGGGAAAGATTCATGGCACTCACTTTAAGGCTCGCTGGGATGCACCAGGCGATGCCGGCGGGGCCGAGATCCTTCGCTACCACTTGGAGCTAAGTGCCGCGGGTCCGGCATTCGAGAGGATCTACAGTGGCGGCGAAACAGAGGCCATGTGCGAGAGACTCCAGCCGGGCACAACCTACGCCCTGCGAGCCTTTTGCGAAGGTCCCGCGGGCCAGAGTCCCTACTCCGATATTGGACACGTTACCACGGAGGCGGTGGCTCCGTCTGCCCCGCCCCCACCGCACTGCAGTGATCCCCCCTCGCCCTATGCCGCCCTCCTGAAGCTCCAGCATCCAGAATACAATGGCGGTGCTCCCATCCTAGAGTTCGAAGCCCAGATGCGACGGCTGGAGCAGGTGCAGCCACCTCAGTTGGTGTACCGCGGCAAACAGGCCTACTTTGTGGCGCAGGATCTGACACCAGGTGGCATGTACGAGGCCCAGGTGAGGGCTATCAACCGAATCGGCGCCGGCAACTGGTCCCAGTGGATGAGATTCACGGCAGCAGCTGCTGCGCCCGGCGTTCCCGAAGAGCTGCGGGTGCTGGTAAAGTCAGCCACCCATTTGGGAGTCAGTTGGCAGCCGCCGCTGCAGGAGAACGGAGCGCCCGTGACCAGTTACACCCTGAAGAGCGCCAGCCAGGAGAGGAAGGAGGAGGACTCCGAGCAGGAGGCCAAGGAGCCACCCAGCTCCGAGTTCCACAATTGCTATCAGGGACCGCAAACCTGCGCCGAGCTGAGAAACCTCTCGCCCTACACACGCTACCATTTCCGGATCCAGGCGAGCAACTCCGCCGGCACCGGAACCTCCTCCGACGTGATAAGTGTCTGCACCCCGGCTGCAGTGCCAGGAGCTCCTCAAATGCAGGGCTACGAGTTCACCGCCCAGGAGGTGACCCTCAATTGGACGCAGCCGGCGGCCCATGGTTCGCCCATCTGCTCCTACAACATTGAGTACGGGGAGCGGACAATCGCCACTCCGGATGCCTGTACACGGTACACGGTCAGTGGGCTGCTGCCCGAAACCGGCTACAAGTTCCGTGTGCAAGCGGTGAACGCCATTGGAGCGGGAGCCTTTAGTGCCTATGCCAAGCTGACCACTCAGCCGGCTCCTCCGGCACCACCACGCCTGGAGTGCAGCGGTGCCGGACACAACTACATCAAGCTGAAGTGGGGCGAGAACGGAACCGGCAAGCAGCCCAGCTCCAATCCAACTGGAAATGGCGGCGACTTCACCAAGTACTTTGTGGAGATGTATGTGGCAAGGGCGAAGCAGTTCCAGGCCGTCTACTCCGGCACCAATTGCATGTGCAAGGTGCACAAGTTGCAGGAGCGCAGCAGCTACACCTTCCGGATCTATGCCCACACGGATAGGGCCGGCGATGGGGATTACTCGGAGGACTTCGTGTTCGAGACCTCGGCCACACTGCCGGCGAACATAAAGCCACCTCGAGTGGTCCAAGAGGGCAGCGTTTGCCTAATGGAGTTGCCCGGCCAACTGGGCATGCAGCTCACCCTGGAGTGGCAGCACTCGAAGAACTCCTTCAGCGATCGCGTGGAGTACGAGTTGCAGTACGCTGTCTTGGGCGCTGCCGAATTGGAGGGTGAATCCCTGTCGCCCAAGGGTCGCAGCAGCAGTTCCAGTGGAAGTTCCAGCGGGGCTCCGGTTAATTTGGCCAACCAGGACTACAGGCAGTTGTATCGCGGCCCGGAGACCAAGTTCACCATTGACAATCTGGCCGCCGGCACTTGTTACCAGTTCCGAGTGTGTCCTGTGCGAGTAGCGGCGGGCGCAGAACTCCTTTACGGTCAGCCATCGAGTCCGTTGCGCTACCAGGTGCCCAGTGAGCTGGACCCCAGCTCGGCGACCTGCCACCACCACCTGCACGGCTCCACAGCCGCACCACCTGCTGCGGTGGCCACCAGCCAGAGGAGCAGCCGGAAACTATCCTCGGGCAATGGTTCGACCAATGGTCTGCACATGCGATCGGTGAGTGCGTCGGCAATCAGCGGAGCGAGCGGCGTGGGAGCGGATCCCGTGGCGATTGGACGACTGCAGCAGGAGCTGTCCGGTTTCAATGCGTGCGCAGATCCCCTGCATCACCACCATCATCATCACCACCACCACCATCAGCCGTGCGGCGGCGGCGGCGCAGGAGCCGGTGGAATGGCCGGAGCCACGGAGCCGCACCACCAGCATCAGCACCACATGCACCACTCGCATCATATGCACCATGCCCACCATCCGCACACCGGAATGGGCATCAGCTCCACGAGTTCCAGCTCCTCAACGGCGGCGGCCATCTCCTCCAGCTTGGCTCAGGCGGGCGGATTAAGGCGGATCGTCGGTAAGCTAACTTCACTGTACTCCAACCGGCGGCGTCTGAGTGACCAACAAAAGGCCGTCTGCATTGTGGTCTCCTTCCTAGTGGGCACCTTCCTGGTCGCCATGCTCGTCAATATGTTGAGGGGCTAAGGACACCAAGGTCCTCGAAAAGTGGCGTGCAACGTGACACCATAGGAATTTGTAGGCAAACGACAGGCGAAAATGAAAAAAAAAAAAACAAAAACAAAAATGAAACACTTTATGTCTCAAAGAAGTGATTTAAACCATTAGTTGTAATTATGTATTTTTTATATATATACCGTAACAGAATCAAACAAAATCAAACTGTATATTGTCTAATTTTAAACAAAAGAAAAAATACAAAAAACAGCAGAACAGGAAATCAAAAATAGCAAAAAGAAATAGATGTGAAGTGAAGAGGAGAGGAGAGATGAGATGAGAAGCCAAGCCCCCATAATTGTATTAAATGTACACAAAAAGAAAACCACAACGTCAAACATTCACACAGCTAAATGTTAATAATGGTATTTACTAATAATATATGTTGTCACAAAACGAAAGTCTAATCTCCATATGTGCTATAAACAAATGAGCAGCCAGCAAACAAATTGTAAGCCGTCGGCAGAACCTAAAGGCTCACCAGTACTTGTCAGACCTGTTCCAAAATGCTTCTCAAACTGTTACTTTGTGTGTGGCTCCTCCATGCATTTGCCCTCCACGGCGGGTTTGTAAAATTCGTGTATAATACGTGTAGAACTAGCTTGTGGGGGCGTGGCCCCGCCCGCAGCCCAAGATTTTTTACAAGACCTTTTTTGTAAAGTGTATTCGAACCAACCAACAAACGATTGTAGATAGCTGGTCAACAAATTGCACCAACTAAAAACACTCCTAAGTAGCTAAAAAGTAACCGAATTGTGAATGGTGGGGGGCGGCAAAGGGGGCGGAGGAGGGCAAATGCAAAACGAATAATTAAACGAAAAGTATGAATTTATTAGACTACTAGCTACAAGTATTCAGTGCTGTATAATTGTTTTCCTGATCGCTCCAATCTACGCAGATATATATATATAAATATATATATACAAAACACATAGATATATGTAAAACAGCAGACGCTTCTTTCATTCTCACAACCTTTTTATACGAATTATTACACAATTTATTATAAACATATTATACGACAAGCAGAAATCGAGAAAACCAAGGCAACCCCAGTTGGGGCTGCTATATCCGCTGGCAATCCAACTGTTGCATTTCACAACCAACTAAACAAATTCAACCCGACACTTTTTCGTAGGCTGTCCCATGTGGCTATAGCAGCCCCAACTAGGCAAAGTGATTTATATTCCAATTATTATTATTTTTCTAATTAAATAAATTAAACTAAATGTAATTGTTTCTTTCCATAGCATTTAATGTGAATTATACAAAACGGAATCTTATCTAAAAAATCACAAAAAATCAAAAAAAAAAAAACAAATACACAAAACAAAACAAATGTTTGTTCATGTAAAGCATAAACATTTGCTTGATGCAAATTAAAAAAATTATATATATATATAAATAAATAAATAAACTTAAATCAGAATCAAATGATAAATAAATGGAAATTATGTATGTTTCTATGTTTACAACTTATAAAATTTATTTGCAAAATATATATATATATGAAACATTTAAAATAAATGCGATATACAAATAATAAAAATACATTTTTTGTTTGCATTTGTGGATTTTTGGCTGAGCTGGTAGGAATTTTTCGATTTAAAAAAAAAAACAATAAATTTTTTTAATAGAGAACCAAATTATTTATGGAATGTTACTCCTTTAATTGATTTTATCCAAAACGATCAGAACATTATAGGGTGTTTATGTTGACATACTCATTATATTATTATTTTTATTTCTGCAGTATTTGTAATTTACAGATATCCTTTTCTTACTTCTTGGTTTGTGTTCTTCCAGTTAATTCTTTTTTATCAGCAATGAAGATCCCTACATAGAAAACCCCCACTTTTAGTGATTATATACTCTACGTATAATTAGATCTTCAACTTATTTTCCTAAGCATTTATTGCATGTATTCTTTATGGCTTCCAGGTGTATTCGCAGGATAGAGCGCGCTTCGTTTGTCTACTAAAGGACCACCAAATCAATGTTGGAAATTCTTCTTAACTGCCCTGTTACGCTTAATAAAACTCAGGCGAAGCTGACCAGGATAAAAGGCCAATGAATAGCCCTCTAAGAAACTTAAAAGGAAGAAGTTAGAACCATAGATCTTCGAGAAGACCTTGGATAGAATGAAAGGTTTTCAAAATAAAGGGCAGGCTTTACAGACCAAAACATAGAGCTACGTAGCAGACCTGCCAAGAAGTCTATCCGAAATTGATAGTTAACTATTATAGTGGAAGCTTGAACGCATCGGCTTAAGATATTTATAAATCAAACTCAATATCGTTCAGTTTTGGACTACTGCTGCAAACAACTTCAGCATTTCTTACCACGCGGAAGCTATTTACAGCAGTAGACCAGTTCTAATAGATATTATGTTCTTTGTAAAAATATCTTGAGCCGATCCGCTCAAGCTTTGACTATATTATTTTCTTATCAGCTTAGGATAGAGTTTTTTGCAGTACTTCTCGAAGGGTGTACATTTTCGTCTGTTTGTCTGCATGGCTTTTTGATTACCTACCATTCCGTTCAGTTTCGTCTCGAAGACATGCGGAAAGATCTTCGTCCAAGTTTCCGGCAAGACTGTCTGTTGGCCTTCGATCCTGTCCAGCTTTGCCAACGTCTTATTCAGTGTGGCATGAAGCATAATCCTGTGCAGTTACGCGGAATTTCCCACACTGAGTTGGCGCGTCCTTCAATAGACACACCGAGCGCGCGCTATCCTGAGTATCTGCCTGAAACCTCTAAAGGGTTCATGCAAAATTTGTGAAAAAGAAAATGTCGAAGATTTAAACATTAGAGTATTATTGTTGATAAATAAAAACCTGAAGAACTGAACACTTGTCCTTATCCCCACCATGCGTTGATTTTGACATAACCCCAAGCAGCCGTTAATTTGAACTGCAAATTGATGGTTACTTGAGGTTGTGCCAAAACTTAGAGCTGATTCGGGTAAGCATTTGGATGCATCGACCCAAAATGTATATAGACAAAACATACTTTGATTGTCAGCATAAAGGCTCTAGTGTGTAAATAAATTTGCTAACAAATAACAAAATTCTCTTCTTTGCTTATTGGTTTTCATTATTTTAATGTAGACTAGATTTGGTTATTGTTTTTTAACTTTTTGATTTTATTTTTAAATTTACAAGAAATTATGATTACTTTATAAAAAGTCCCTGCATTGTATGTATTATAATTGACTTTTAAAAATGATCAAAACTACCACCAGTAAAAAAAAAACTCAAATATAAATAAAAAGTTTGTTTTTATTATTTGTATATTTTTATATTAAACAAAAACACTATGGTTTTTATTATTATTTTTAAAAGGCGGGGGCAAGACACAGTAAGTACTCAACGATGCTTTTAAAAAGTGCTATGAAATGTATTTATTTAAATTATGTTTTAGTTCGAAAAAACTCATTGAAAGTAAACCTTTGGAAAGGTGATATATTTTTCCACAGAAAATAAATAAATAGTACACACATTTCGATATATTTTATTAATTTATGTTTCCGTGCAAATAACAATTTTTATATTATTCTAACACTGTATTTTGTATTTCGTTTGCGTCCTTAAATTGTTTTTAATTTTTTTTTTCTGGCAGCAGCAAAGATATGCCTTGCAAGTTGCAATTGCGCAACATATTTCTGCTGTTCCACAATAATTTATTTATATAAAATGCTATATGATATTCCTTGTTATTGTTTTCGTTGATATTTGGTATATTGTTCGTGTATTTGTGGGTATTTGTCTACTTCAACGCAAAAAATCATCTAAAAATGTCGATTATTCATATTTGTATTCTATATATGTATATATTTTATATATGCTAAAATCGTCGTGTGTGTAGGCTATGGATATGCACATCTAAGTCCGGATATATATACCCATAAAATGCAAACACTTTAGTAGTATGCGATTCGATTATGGTTTTTCGTGTTGGTTAAAATCGGTGTATAAAATTGTGTTATCTTTTGGTTTATTTACTTATTTTGCTTTGCGTTTGCTTTTGCTTTGCTTTGCTTTACTTTGCTTTTCTGCTTTCTTGCTTGCTTGCTTGCTGGAACAACAACAAATCCTTCGTTTCAAAATCCATTCTCTCAAATCAACAAATACACAGCGCATTCCTCATTATGGGTACAGTCCGTTTCAGTAATTTAATGTTCATCCAAAACTTATGTGTATAAAAAATATGTTTCATGCTAAGGCAACGTTCAACATCGATATGGGATAGTTTAGTATTCGTATTTGTATTTGTTAAAGGACTTTCTTGGATCTTTGTTTTCTTTCTTTGTTTTTGGTGTAAAAGGTTTCTCTATAAAGCGATTGCATGATATGTGTGCTTCATGGTTCAGGTGGAGGGGATAATCTGGATGCTTAGATGCGTTTGCAAAGTTTTTAAATGGGCTTGTTCTTAAATATTTGTTTTACGATTTAAGAACATTTTTAATTGTATCAAATTCGGACCAGTGTTTTTCTTGGGAAAATAGTCCTTGTGTGTCATAAGCGTAAGGGTATATAGACTTCGGCTTGTCGAGGTTAACTTTGTTTGTAGTTGATTTGATAGTAAGATGAAAGGTTTAAGGTTTAAGGTTTAAGTTTATAGGATAGGTTGAGGTATAGGAAATATCGTTTCAGTAGTGCAAAGTAGTTGTTTCAGAGTTTTCCGTGTCGATTAACAGTTTTTGACTGTGGTGTGCTAATTCGCTTAATGGTCTCTATACCTTGACGTGGTGAGGTAATTTAAGATCTAGGCTGTGTTGGTTTAAGTATAGCTTCCTTAGATAGTTTAGCTCCACTCCAGTTTTGTCTTCATATCAAAAATGTCAACAATGTGTATCTGTATAGTATCTAAGTGTATGCTTCAGGTGCGCCATCTAAGTAGTTTAGCTGCTTTATCTTTGGTATCTCTGGGCCTTCCCCAACTTTCCCCAATGCCCTCAGCCAATGGCTCCCGTGGTCGAAACGCAACTGGTGCTGATCAGCGGTTCCCTGGAGTTCACGGACGTATTCGATGGATCGATGGACAGCGTGAAGGTCGAGTTGGTCTCCACCGAGTCGTGTTGGCTCTGGGTTTGCTCATGACGGCGTGGCTTGACCAACTGGGCCGGATCCTTGTGCTGCACTCCGGCCTCGGCTGCCGGATAGCTGGACACTCGCTTCAGGGTCTGACCGATAAATAGTTTCATTAGTTTATTTTACCCATTTAACTAGAAGAAACTCGCCTTATCATTTAGTATTTCAGCAGCATTGGTCGCTGCCACGGATTCGGTAACTGGGCAAATATTCTTGCTCGATGAGAACTTTTTACGTTTGCGCTTCAGGGCAGCAATGGCTGTGAGACCTGAATAGATAGTATAGATAGATCACAAAAAGGATCTGTGTTTAAGGTATTCAACTATAACCCACCGCTGGTTGTGTGAAAAAAATGCGAACCGACTCCCACGTGGGCTGATGGCGAATTGCTGGCTACTGAAATCGTGGGAGTTGGTGTGGACGTTGCCGTGGAACTGGCCTCACCATGGTATCCATATCCCTGCTGGGTCGAGTTCTGGGCATAGGTGACCCGCATTTGCCCATGAACTGGAGTGGCTGTGTGCGAGGAGTTGCACACGGAATCTTCAGACTTGGAACGACCCAGCATTTTGCTAACGTTGCCAACCTTGGCCGCTTCTATCAAGGTACCTGCAAGCGATAAAATTATATAATAATATAAATATAATATTAATAATACAATAATAAATGTAAATAAAACGTTAATAAATAATTCTAACTATTAAATTCCAGAAGCCAGTTCTTAAACCATAATATAGTGGTTTTTTTTATTGTACGTTTTTTACGGTTTTTTTACGGTTTTTTACGTTTGTAATTAAGTAAGATTGGTTTTCCAATGAGAACATAACATTGCCCAGCTTTTCAAAGGGCCGTTTTAAGCTTTTAAATCTACAAAATGATACAATTTCATATTTAATGAAAAATGTATCAACAATTTTTTGATATCTTTTAATTTCTGGAGTGTGTAATCCTTATGAAAATATCTTATAATTTTAAGAAACATACCCCATCTTTTTTTGTGTCCCGCAATGCGCTTGTTGTATGGCTTTAGGGCGGACTTGTTGTACTTGGTTACCTGGCCACCGGGGGCCAAGGTCGCTCCCTGATTTCCCTGGGAGGCTGTGGGCGAGGTCGGTGACTCCGAGCCGCCACCTCCACTTCCGGCCTGACTCTGCTGGCGCTTGTGCATAAAGTTTGGCGTGAAGAGGGTGGATAGTGTGGAACTGAGGATCTCGTGCTGGTTGTCATAGTTGTCCAGCGAGGTAGAGAACTCGGCCACGGGTGCCAAAGATCCCGTAGAGCCAGGCGGGGCGATATTGAATCCCTTCATCAGGCGACGCTCCTTCTGCCGGTTCTTCTTGCCACCACCTCCTGTGGGCCAAATAGAAAACCCATTTAAATAGAGGTTTGTTAGTAATTCCGATCGATTTTCAGGGCTTACCACCACCTTGACCAGCCGTCACATTCGTGTCCATTCCGCTGTTCTTCAGTATTTCCACCAACTCGCACCGGAAGGCGGATATATCCTGCTTGATCTCGTTCACATCGTCCTCGGTGACGCCCTGGGACTCGGCCTTTCGCTGCTCGACAGTCACATACCGCCTGACGAGATTCCGCATTATCTGCTGGTACTTAAAGTCCCGATCACTGGCCTGCTGTGCTTTACGCTGTAGAAGATTAAAGAAAAAGTGTCGTTATTTTCAGAGAGCATTTTAATCTATTAATTAAAAATATCTTTGGTTTTGTTTTCTCAACAATATTCTATTCATATAAATCTAAAATCTAGTATTTAAATGATTGTGTTTAAGTCCTTTAACCCAAAGGATATTATGAATTTCAGATGTATAATTTTAATAAATGTATGATAATCATGTAATAATATATTATAATGAAAGAGTTAAGTTACCTAAAGATGTACATGTAATAAAATAAATAATATGATATGTGCTTAAAGAAATTGGGCTATCTACCCTTATTGTCTTGAGGTGCTCCCGTCGAGCGGCAGAGGATCCGCTGCAAAAAACGCGACGCATCCAACCGATTCCATACCAAATCGACTTTGGAGTGGGTATAATGTTAAAGGGTGGCGGACAGGTTCCACCCTCCTCAAAGTAACTTATCCAGAGTTTCGAGCGAGCAAACTTCCACTCGACATCGGCACGTTCCTATAAAAATTATAATAAATACATTGGTACCTACCCAAGTGTAAATGCAAAGTACATACCGAAATCAGTTGATACGAATGATTCATCATGGCAATGAGCAGGTTGAGCAGCACCACAATATTAATAACAGAGTAGGTGCCGAACATCAGCATGCCCCAGAATCTGGTGAAGATTTTAATGCCATCCAACTCAAAGCTGTCCAAATCAATCAGCCCAAAGACAGCCCAGAAAAGAGTTTGCGTGGTCTCAAATAGACTGAAATAAACTGAATTAACTACTTGTTTAATTAATTTATAAATAACTTACTTAGAGAACCTGCGCCACACAATGCACGCATTCGGGTCGTTTGTACCATTCATGTTTAGGAGCGCACTCATGGGAGAAACCTCAGGACAACGCTTCTTTTCCAGATCCGCATAGTACCTACATAAAGAAATAAAACATTAATTAAGGTGCAATAATTATTTTTGCACATCATCACTTTGTTACAACCAATAACTCATCGAACTCATCATCTAAAATTTCCCGAACACCGAATTTTATCCCCCCAAAAAAAAAAGGAGACAGCGCCCCGATTCCCATTCCTATAAAAACCCAACCCCCATTTTTAGAACCCAAATTTTCGAAAAATGGCTTTGCAGAAAAGTGACCAAAAACTCATAACTTTTCTTACAGACATCCGATTTCAAAAAGGCATACATCTAAATGATTGTGGTTTAATTCTCTAAAAATCTGTGTTTTCAACTTGGTTTGCATTTTGGGGTCGATTTTTCGTCATTTTTATGGTGTTACCCCTATCCAAATTTTCGAAAAACTGCTTTGCAAAAAAGTGCCCTAAAGTCTGCACTTCCAGTCCCATAACTTTTCTTACAGACATCCGATTTTAAAGTGGTATATCTCTAAATGATTGTGGTTTCATTCTCTAAAATTCTGTGTATTCAACTTTGTTTGTAATTTTGGATCGATTTTTCGTCATTTTTATGGTGTTACCCCTTTCCAAATTTTTGAAAAGTGGCTTTGCAGAAAAGTGACCCAAAACTTTTCCTACAGACATCCGATTTCGGTCGGACCTTAATGAATTAAAAAAGATTTTACGACTTTGTTATCAATTCAAAATAATAATTGTACTTAACAGGGCATACAATAACCCAAACGTGCTATTATTGTTCTTAACCCACCACAGCAGCTGGTTGAGTCCACTTCCAAAAGCGAAAAGGACGAGGACATATAAAAAGAAGAACTTCATGATGTCCATCACCATCCGGGACAGCGACACCTGCAGTGGCCCCAGATGCGGATTCACCGAGAATATATAAACCAGCTTGAGGCTACTGAAAATGTTCGCCGCACTGAATAGGCCCTCCGATATGAGCATCGGATCCCAGGCGTCCCATCGCTCGCGCGGCAGATCCGTGGCATGCGAGTTGTATATCATCTCTTTTTGGACCTGTAAAATATAATAAATATTATAAAACAAATAAAAAAATGTATTCTGGGGTATACATGTACCTGAAAAAAGGATACGACTCGCAAAGCCACCGTGGCGACGTACAAGGAATTCGTGACGAAGTCGATCACATTCCACATATCGTTGAGATACTCCTGCAGACCCACGTCCCAAAGCTGCTTCACCTCGCTCCAGATGAGACCGCTGACCCAGGCCAGGATAAGCCACTCAATGAAGGTCGGCTTGGCTCCTCGCTTCGTGGGCAACTCCTCCACCGTGTTGAGCATTCCAGAGGAGTCCGCAAAGAACCAGCCGCCAATGAAGGTCTCGATTCTCTGGGAGGCCAGCATTAGAAGAACTGAAAGAAAATACATAATAATGTAATCATTTTTACAATTACCTAAAACGCTTATAGTTAATTGTGTTATATTTAATTTAATTGAATGATGTTGACTCACAAACAATAATAATGGTAACCTTTATATATAAATATATTGTTATATTTTGATTGTATTTAATTTATTTCAGTCCTGTTTACTCACACAAAAATGTGAAGTAGGATGCGCTGTGGCAGATGAACTTGATGAAGGGTTTGCGCATCGTTTGGCCAATGCTGGAGTAGGGTGCCAGGATGTAGGCCAGCGAGAAGATGGGGAACAATATCCCGATCCTTATAATGTCCACTGCTTGCAGAGCCATGTTCTTCCTCCGAAAACCAGGCAATCCTTCGTACCAAATGCTTGCCAGCAGCTGTTGCACATTCGAATGGGCCACGAACTAGAAAGGGTTTACAAATACTGGTTAAAGTTAAATATTTGATTTTTTCATAATTATCCGACCTTTTTCTGGCGCAGCTTAATGGCCAACTTTAGGCGGTTTAAATGCATCCGTTCGCCGTGCTCGTAAACCGGACCGGTGGGATCATGGTTGAGCAGGATCTCCAGCTCGTGGGAGGTGCGAGTGTGGTCCAGCAGGGCGGTGGCGAAGTCCTGGCACTGTTTGCGCAGCTCCTGGTACTCATTCTATGGAAAAATGTATAATAAAATATATATATTACTAGCTCCAGAACCCACCTTAAATTCGTGCTCGAGGAAACTGAGCCGGCGCAGCTCCCAAGACAACTCGAAAGCCGTGAGGATGGGGTCCTTGGAGGAGAGTGCTATCAAACTGGGGCTGGCCAATGCCCGGTAGGCGTTGATGCGAGATCTTGAGTGCCTGAGGGAATCCTCCTGCCTCGACTGAACGCACTCATCGCAGCCACATCGCACATCGTGGGGCATGGGCAGAACGGCTCCGCGATCCAGCAGGATCTTGATGATCTCATAGTTGTCGCGGTGTGCCGCCAGGATCAAGGGCGTAATGTCCGGCGTGAAGGTCGACGTATCCTCCGAGGCAGACTCCCAGCTCTTGGGGCAAACAAAATGTGCTTGTTATTTGAAAAGGTAATTATAAATATTTCTGCTACTCACATGATTGCCCTCGCTGTGAAAGGTGACGTTTTCGTGGTCCAGCAGCACTTCCACAGCCTCCACAAATTCCTCAGAGATAGAATGCAGCAGTGCATCCTTCGTGTCCACGTTGTAGTTAATCAGCAGCTCCACCATCTCCAGATTCTCGTTGTCAATGGCCATCAGCAAGGCAGTGCGTCCCAACGGATCCACGCAATTAACGTTGATATATTCCGTATCCTGGGCCTTCTGCAGCATCCTGCGAGTGCCGGCCATATCGCCCCGCTCCACGGCCAGCAGGAACTTCTTCTCCTCCAGCGTTAGCTGCCGGATCTCCTGATGCGGCCGGATCGTGTTCTCCTCCTCCATCATGCCGTGGATGCTGTGACGCTGATATGTATGATACATGCATCGGTGATTATAATATATCCTGGAGGACCCACATATGTACACCCACCTTGACCCGCCTGGCTGGCTCAATCTGCACCGCGATGTGTCCACTGCCGCTGCTCTCGCTCCCCAGTTTCTTCTCGGCACTGTCCGCCGCATCGGCTCCATTTTTGATCTTATTGAGAATTGGGGCCAGCACCGATTTCCGACGAGCAGGACTTACAAAGTGCAGCTTTTTTCCGTCGTCTAATTATGGCAGAAAAAACGGAAAAATTATAATAAAGGTGTTTAGAAATGTAAAAGAAAAGTTTATGGAATATGAAATAATATTAAAACGACTTAAAGCGTCTTAATTTGTTTTCTTTGAAAAAGGGCCAACATTTCTGTTTAAAATAGATTCCGAAAAAAGGAAAATATGTATTTTCTAAACTCTTATTTATTAAAATGTTAAACAGATTCATAAAATTTGTATAAAGATTGCATTGCCTAAATAAATATAGACAATAATTACTACCAAAGTTTGTCAAAAAAATTTGAGCTTTACGTTGAATAGACTTATAAAGAATCTCCATAAAAATATTTGGATAAATTTGGATAGATAATTTATTTTATAAGGATCGACTTAAAAATTGTACAAATTTATTTGTTAACCACAGATTCTCTTAATTGCACCCAGACTGTCCCGAAATAGAGCTTAAATTTCATCCATTCATGCTGCATTCATTGCTAACCACACATATGTCTGACGGAGATAATCCGGTTATTTTCCACCCAACTCGACCTTGAACAGGACCCACATGCACACAGACAGACTGATTTTGTTCAAGGTTACAGCTCCCTGGAAATCATCAAAATGCCATTATAAAGTATTTGCTCTGATTTTTAATAGCCTTGGGGTGTAATCGTTATCGTTATCATGGCTGGGAAATAAAATAATAATTCACAAGCGCAAATGCAAACACAAAAACCGAAGAAGAAAGGGAGAACGTAGAGCAAACACAAACACGCGGCGTATACGCGATATGCGGTGGGTTGCAGGGTGGTATCAAAAATCTGGGTCAGTTATTGCCAGTCCTTTTTTTTTTTATTAATATGCAATGTGTTTGTATGTGGTTCGATGTGTTTGTCACTTTTTGGCATTTAATTCCAAATGACATTGACATCGCATCGGCAGCCAAACAAACACCAAACCACTCCACTGTCCACATGCGCCCTAAAAATTCCAACCATATTTGCTAAACCCTCGACTTGTGTTTTATTCGAGCTGTCGCAAAGACTTTTACAGTTTTTTAGAGTGCCTGCCGTTTTTTTTTTTAAACATTTTCAGCAAATTTTTGTTGAACAAATTGCCAAAAAAAATAAACTTTTCAGCTGTGCATTCCAATCGATTGGAAATTTTATAAAAAATTCAACGAACTACAATTTTCCAACGGTTGGTCATTATTTCATAGGGGCTTAATTAGAAAGTAAAACCTCTATTTAATAGGGATTTTGGACAAAAATGTATGAGTACTTTTTGTTCAACTTAACCATAATATATTCCAGATCAGCGTCACCAAGCGAAATAATAAAGCCATTTCCGTCTTTTCGTATACCATTTGCGAACTTTAAATTTTCGCAATCGTTTTAAAGGTGTACGCAGATATGGTGATTGGTTGTTTTTGAAGAATTATGCGTATATCTCGCTGATTTCTTGCCTTATATGATTGTTTTATATTATTTTGAATATATTCCCTGAGCTGACTATAACCAGTAACCATACAACATATATGTTGTTGGTTAGTGCTATAACCTATCGCAATCTGATTTCATTTTATTTAGGACTAATATATTCTACTTGTCTACTGTAAATTATCTTTTAAATGGTCTCATTTTAGGAAGTGACTAAAAAAGTTTCAGACAAGGCAAAGTCGCTTTTTTGCCTTCCACGTGCGTTGAACTCTCATTGATTTCACCTACAACACTCGCACACACACCAGACATTCAGGACATGCACACACGTATATTAACGTATTCCTTTGAGTGCCTTAGTGTAAGTCTGCGCAGGACTTAACCTAGGCAACTTTCTTTTAGGTTGTCGTAGGTCGCGAGCTCACGTAAGCCATGCTGAAAGGCAGGAAAAATGGCGTCGGCAGTGCCGCCATTTTGCACACAAGCAGGCAGCACTAACACATGTAAGCATGCACTCACACACCCACAGATAATCTTTTCACGGCTGGCATACTAATCACAGGCAGGACCCATCGGAATGCTATCGATTGACCTGAAAACTCGAACCCCACACAGCTGCAATTTAAATTCCTGCTGAAATCACAGCTGCTTAGGTCGATATTTATTATTCAGTTAGATCCATTAAAAGCTAGGTAAGTGAAGAATCTGCTAAATGGTTAGTCAGTTTAGAAATCTTGAGATGTTTTATGCTCTGAAAAGCATTCAAAATGAAAACTGTTTTATATCATTAGTTAATCTTTTCGCTTCCGTTTTTTTCAAATACATTAAGGCAGATATTTGATTATTATTTGCTACCTTTTTTTATGACTTGAAATCAGCATGTATTTTCATGTCAACAACGTTGCGTATACGTAATGTTGATGTGTAAACGAATTTCCTTCAAGATTAACGACTTACCTTCGCCTTCTTCGCCCGCTTTCGCATCGCTCCATTTCGACAACTGCAAAGGAAAAAAAATAGCAAGCCGTTAGTTAGTTAGTATAGCTGCTAGTCATATTAAAACAATTAAATAAAGAGATTAACAAGTAAGCTACAAAACATTTTTGTTATTAAAATATATTAGTAGTTAGAGGACATAATATTTTTAAATATTTATAATAATTCCGGTTTTTATGAAGTGTTTACTTACCTGTTATTTTTTTAAATGTATTTAATATGATTTCTGATTACTACTATTAATGAAATTAAAACATATCTTTTTGACTTTAATAATGAAATACAAATTTGTTTTGTTTTTTTTTTAAGAATCTTCGTTTAACTTCAAAATAAATAACTTTACAACATTGTATCCGATAAATATAATAAAATGAATAAGCTGACATTTCATTAAAAATAAGTTAATTATAATTAAACTTATTGAATACAAAATTTATTCAACTTATAGAAAGGGTATATTCCTTCTAAAATGTTATGTTTCCAAATCCATAATCGAACAAATTTCCAGGCTATAGCAAATTGATAAATTCAGCATTGAACATTTTGTCGAATTTCCTGTGCGAATAATACCTTGGCGGCAGATCACCTCAGCAGGTGTTTTTCAGCAAGCCGCCAAAAACAAACCGAGGACCTTGACACACACCACAGGCTCAGTGGAAGCTGCAGCCAACGGCGGATAATTAAATGTCAAGATTGCAAGTAACAACAACGTGGCGGTTAAGGTGAAAGGGGGCTAAAGTTCTGCAGCATTTGTTGTTGCGTTCACGGATGACCAAACAAGCTGCCACAAAACATGAATCCACCCACACAGTCTGTTATGGGGGTATAAAATGCTCCGAGAATACACAGAGAGAATAAAAAAGATGTTTTTCAAAAAATAAAGTGCATTAATTAAAAGTTGTTAGATTTTAACCATATTATAGCATAAGATTTATTGCCTAAACAATTCGCTTCAAAAATTGGCGAACAAAATTTCTTTTAAGTATGAAAAAAATGTTATGTAAAAAATTATGTTTCAATGAACGTGTATTGACGTTTCATTTAAAATTAGATTGGTGTACAAAACATAGCCAATTATATGAGAGCCCAAAAGTATGCAATACGGATATTTCTGTACATTATGTTTAAATTAAGAGATATGCCGAAACAAAGAGCAGTTGACAAGCACGTGGTATGTATTTATCACTGCTCTCCGCAGTATTTTGTCTCTCAACGCGACAGTCGATACACAAAAAGAGTTTGTTGCTATGTGTTTTTGGTTGTTTAAGTTATTAGACCCTAACACACTACCAATTACAATGATCCAAAAAAAAGGCAGGAATGCTTATGGCAAAAAATTGTTGTGAAGTCTAAATAAAATGTGTAGTCCCATTTTCTCGTTCTTAAATATAAAAATCATGCTAAAAGTAGGTTTTTAAATTTATAATCTACATTTCGTTAACCATAAAAACTAGAAATCGGGCCCTAAAGTATTAGCAACAATTGGTTAGTTCTTCCGAAACGTAATCACAACAAAGCGAAATGTTCTCTTTTGAAAGAGTTCACCGAACAATAAAGCTCTTATCTTCTTTTTGTTTATGCTGAGAGAAATGACGAAGTAAATACGACTCAAATAACCTCACACTTCAGTATGTTAAAAACTTTTCAGTTCAGCGGAATTAACAATGTCTGAAGCAGACCCAATTATATACTTGATGTACGCAATTTATGGCTTAGCCATGTTTATGGTTATACGCATGTTGTGTATAACTCAAAATTGTTGCGGGAATACCCCGCCTCCCTCGCGTCCTCGTAATGTACATCGGCGACCCTTTCGTAATCGTGTCATCCGTGTGCATCAGACCCACACATCGCATTTTGGAACATCAACTGATGACCCACCGGATATTAATATATGGTCAACTGATAACCTTCCGGATTTTAATATATGGTCAACTGATGACCCACCAAATGAAAATGGAGATGGCCCTTTCTCGGAGAGAGCGGATACATGCTGCGACGATACCTACAACGATACCTGTAACGATGCCTGTAACGATACCTACAATGATACCTGCTACGATACCTACAATGATACCTGCAACGATACCTGCAACGATACAAGCTACGGTGATGATTAGTCAATTGCATGCCAATCGTGGAAAAATCGACTAAAAATCCCTACTGAGTGAAAATCACGATTATAATCAATGATCAAGACTGGTCAATAAAATAATTAAAATTATTGAATAACAAATTAATTGAAGTTATGGGAAAGGTATATTCTTTCTAAATTTTATTTTTCCAAATCTATAATCGAATATACTACCAGGCCAACAAATTGATAACATCCGCATTGAACATTTTGTCGAATTTCCTGCCCGAATAATACCTTGGCGGCAGATCACCTCAGCAGGTGTTTTTCTGCAATCCGCCAAAAACAAACCGAAGACCTTGACACACACCACGGGCTCAGTGAAAGCTGCAGCCAACGGCGGATAATTAAATGTCAAGATTGCAAGTAACAACAACGTGGCGGTTAAGGTGAAAGGGGGCTAAAGTTCTGCAGCATTTGTTGTTGCGTTCACGGATGACCAAACAAGCTGCCACCCACACAGTTTGTGATGGGGGTATAAAATAATCCGAGAACACAGAGAGAGAATAAAAAGGATATTTTACAAAAAATAAAGTCCATAGATTGACATTTTTTAGTACGATTTCAACCATATTATAGCATACGATTTGTTTGATCCTTAAATTAAACAATTTATAAACTTCATAAATAGGAAGAATGAAATTTCTTTTCAGAATGAAAAAATCACTTTCTAATAACGTTTTTTAATGTTTCATTAAAATTAAGAGAGCCAATTATATGAAAGCCCAAAAATATGCAATTCTTTTATTTTTGTACATTATGTTTATGTTAAAGGAAATACCGAAACAAAGAGCAGTTGACAAGGACGAGGTTAGACCCTAACACACTACCAATTACAAAGGTAAACAAATGAAGCCCAGATTGCTTTTGGCGAAAAATGGTTGTGAAGTCAAAATAAAATATTTTGTCCCAATTTCTCATCCTTAAATATAAAAGTAATGCTGGAGGTTTTTTAATTTAAAATCTACTTTAAATCTACAACAAAAAAACAGCCTTAAAATATCACCAACAATTGGAAAATTCTTCTGAAACATTATCACAAGGAAGCAATGTTTTCTCTTTTAAAAGCGGGCTCTGAACAATAGAGCTCTTGACTTTTTTCTTTTTTTAAACAATGCTGAGAGAGTATGTACATATATGAAATGACAAAGCAAATGGCACTCAAATAACCCTAAACTTCAGTATGTTGAAAACATTTCACTTCAGCGGAATTAATAATGTCAGCAGAAAACCCAATTATATTATATATCTTTTTCATAATTCTTGTGACAATCCTATGTTTAGTTATACGTATAATGTATGATTGTATAAAATATTACCAGGATACTCAGCCCCCCCCGCGTAATCGCATTGTTCATGAGAGACCCTTTCGTAATCGTGTCGTGCGTGTGAATCGGTCCCACACACCGGATTTTGGAATATATGAAAATGGAGATGGCCCTTTCTCGGAGACAGAGGCGGATACATGCTGCGACGCTACCTTCAACGATGCCTGTAACAACACCTACAATGATACCTTCAACGATGACTGTAACGATACCTACAATGATACCTACAACGATACCTGCAACGATACCTACAATGATACCTGCAACGATACCAGTTACGGTGATGATTAGTCAATTGAATGCCAATTGTGAAAAAATCGACTAAAATCTGAGTAAACATAATTATTATAAGCAATAATCAAAACTGGTCGCCTGCCAATAAACTAAAATAATAATGTAAAATGTGTCTCTAGAGAACTGGCTTTATTCCAATAAAATGAAAATACTCATAATAATAATTGTTTGTATAAATCTTTTTTATTAAAACCAGTTTCTTTTAATAGCAAGAATTTAAAAAAAATAATCGTTCTGAAATTAAAAGAAAAATTAACCGGAATATATAACGTATGAGTAATTTTTATTCAAACTTTGAGAAAAGGAGAGTAAGGTTACATACATTTCACATTGTGTATATAAACAATAAGCAATTGACTGATAACCGAAGAGCATTTTTTATAAAAATAATTGAGAATGTTTGGAAGACTCCTTATCGGCAAAATTAAAAATAAATGCAAAAAAAAATTCAATGAAAATGTATATGAACATTTATCTACACTAATGTTTGTTTGGATTGGATAAGCTATATATAAAACAAGTTCTCAAATTAAAGTTTAACCATGCCTTTCTGTCAGCCAAAAAACGGACAAAATAAACAATTTAAAATTGCTAAGGTTAATTTAAATTGGCATTTGTTTTCTGTGTAGATGAGCGAGAGAGATGGCTGGCGTCCGAGGCGAAATTCAGGTTCAGGTTTGTCGCTTCACCTCCGGCGAAGGCTGCACTCACATCCGGCAGCCGATCCTTCGGAGGCTGCAGGAGCAGGACGAGGGGTGGGAGTGGGTGGCATAAATCTGGCATGCATGTCTCGAGTGTCCTTGTTGCGGGCAACAAACGCCAACGACTTGTGGCTCCACACACACTCAGTGCGTGTCCTTGGCAAATTCCTTAGGCAAAGACAACGTCGAGGACGACCAGCAACAATAATAGCAACAACATATTTTGCAGAATCCACAGCAATAGAGAAAATATCAAGACAACCTAACAAACACTCCCCAAAACGGCATATTTTGCATTTAAGACTGCTTCTAATAAGCTTTAAAATATGGCTAAAATAGTCAACTCTGGAAAGTTCTTTGTGAAATCTCTTGCACTTAACACATATTTAATTTTTCATATAATTTAAAGTGCATTTAAAAAAAATTATGTGTAAGCAATCTTCAATTACGTTGACAACTTCTGTATAAAAACGTAGACTTACTTTATAAAACTAAAGCTAGAAAAATTCGACTGTAAATATCGTTTATAAAAAATGCTGCTTTGTAATCTCGTTGTAGTATGATTCGTTTTCATATATGTATGTTATAGGTTTTTATGATTAATTGTAAAAGTCTCCTGTTTAGGGTATCAAGAGAAGCCTCTCCACTTTCGAAGCATCTTAACTTTGTTTTAATTCTGTTTTTGTTTGCGGCAGTAACTTGAGTCTGAAGATGAGGCTGAGGATGCCAAGGCAACGCCAACTACTTGGAACCCATTTTACCCCATTCACCCTCAATTTTTCGGAGAAGGCCAAGCGTGAGCTGCTTGAGAAACAGTTCAAAGTGCAGGGGTGCAGCCGTATAAATCAAAACCCAATGTGAGGAAGGCACAACACAATATTTTCCTGTGGAAATGCAGGTCGGCATTACGTATACGCCGTGTTGTCAGCAATTAAAGGCGAACTTAGCGAGCAGCTGTTGTTGCCATTCGTGTTTTTGCTGCAGCTGTTCGCCGCTGTCCTTGAGCGCCTTCTAATTGAGGGCACTGCACTCGCCTGCGGTGACCCCAAGCCACCCCTTCTGCCTCCCCTTCCACCCCTTCCACCCCTTTCGTTTGTGGGCTTTGTTTGTGCTTAAAAGCTGTTTAACTGTCCACCGCCCTTCACCTCCCCTCCTTTTTACACAAATGTGGCCAGTATAAATATATATTAAAAATATTTTACACCAGTTTTGAAAACTCAATAAAGGTTTAACAATTCGGAAAGTTTACATAAAAAATAAATTTGTTAAACAAGTGGCATATCAATTACCCAATACACTCCCCGAATTTATCAGAAATCGGTCTACCGAGTCATTAAATACATTATATTAAATTAACCAAGTAATGTTATGCGCAATAAAGGCTTAATAGTTTCGATTTAAATATAATATTGTTAAAAATAGTTTCCTACTCTCTACTTATATTAGTCTGGATATCATTGTATTATGTATAAATAAACATTATATAAAGTAATCGTATAATTATGGATTGGTTGAATTGTTAACAATTCAGCTAGTATCTGGCTTTAGGACCCCGTGCTCAGCTATTATTTTGACCTCCACAGTATTTCTGCGAGGATTGTAGTTGCACTTGTGTGCAGTGGGGTGTGCGTCTTTGTGTGTGTTAGTGTGCCAGCTTTTGTTGGGGGTGCAACATGCAAATGAATCAAATTTCTTGCATATGTTAGCCTTTGCATACGTATTTGTGTTTCTGTTTGTTTGTTTATTTGCATGGAACAACTTAAATGCAACTGTATGCGCCCTACACAAATACTAATGCCCGCGAAAACACACACCATTGCCATCCTGAAACTAGGTTAACTCGTTTTTACGGTTCAATTTTTACAGTAACGCACGAAACGCGACAAACGTAACAAGGCAAAAAAACATATTCTTAAGGATTACTTTATGATACTTTATGATCACAGAAAGTTGGTTCGATTTTAAAGACGACAAACATACATAACACAAATCTTTCCTGCAAACAACCATCAAAGTCTTCATAATACTATTAAATACATAGGAATTCTGATAGCACAAAATAATATTTTATCTTCACATTGCTTTTCTTCTTCTTTCAAAACATATTCCATCAGGTTATTGTCTACTCATTTTATGGGGCGTCGAAGATTTGTTATTAATTATTCCTTAGATAAACATTTAATAATTATTGTTTTTATTAAGAACATTATTCTTCGTTGTATTTCTAAAGTGTTTTCACTCTTCTTATTCATTTTTATTTTACGAATTTCAATAACTATATTTAGCAGGTCTATTTGTATTCAGCGTATAAAAACATTTTTTGCGTTCAAAATATTTTAAACAATAAAGACAAGCTTAAAATATTTGACATGAAAAAACAGCTAAGTAAGGCAAACTAATGAAATGATTTGATAGCCTGTTTATCTTTTTTTGTGTTCGTGCCAAATGAAAAATCCAGGTGATACCAATCATATTAATCCAGACAAAAACGTGTACATTATAAACTAATCAATCATATTCTCTTCAGCTCCTTTTTATTGACCTCTCCTCGTTTAAATTAAGTTAATTAAACACAAGTTTTGAGTGCAACAACATCAGCTTGCACAGAAACAGAAAATAGATGAAAAGTCTATCGGTTCAGTGCGACCTTCTCCCCTTCCTCAATAAAACCCCTGCATCGAGCAGCTTGGTAATCGAGAAACTGGCACAAGTGGAAACTGAAGAGTCATCGACAGGACGATGATGGGATGAGGATGAGGACCTACCTGGACAAAGGGTCAAAGGCCACTGGGCAAACAATGACAGAGGAACAGCAACAGAGTAATAATCCTTATCAACAACCAACTTATTTCCCCTTTCAGCAAATACAAACTGTACATATTTGGTATGCAAATTAGCATATTAATGATGAACACAATTTTTTTAAATCGTTAATTAAAAACATCCGAAAAATTAGATTACCTTTTACCAAGTTAAAAAAATAATAATAATAGTACTTGTGTTTTGTTTTATATTTTTAACGAAAATAAATTAGTCACGAGGACTTACAACGTATTATTTTGCTGTTTTAATCAATAAGTTTTGGGCTTTAATATAGGTGGTAATTTAAAGGTGGTTGCTTATTTTAACAAAATAAGTATGGTTTGAAGACTGTCTTCTTGCAAATTTTGTTCAAGTTTTTAAACAAGAAACTAACAAAATTTCAAGTACGCTTATGATTGTCAATAAATAATATAATTTATAACATAAATTTTGTGTGCTAAAAAATGTTTCTGTGTAGAAGGGGACCCCTTCACTCACCTTGAGTTGAGATTTCCTCTTGAGGGCTGCAATTGAACGAGTTTGCTGTCGTAGAACCTCCAGTGCAGCAACGAGGTCAGAGGTCGAAAATCAAAATGAAATTGAAAACTGATTCCGGCAAAAAAACTGAAATCATCGAAATGAATAGCAATATTTGGTAGCGCGAACTCAGAAACTCTCTCGAAATAGGATTTTATTTTTCAATATTTGCTTTTTCCACAATTTTACATACTCTTGCAAAGGGTTGTACATTTCCAATTATGTTCAATAATCAAAAAATATAATTAGAATGCTAATATTTTTATTTTTCTTCAAATTCTATTAAGATTAGAAATCATTTTTAAATATTATTTGGAAATAATAATTATTTTACATTAATATTTTCCAATTGCAAGAGCATCTAATTTTAATTAAATTTGCTTTAGATTTCCCCGATTCTTATTGCTTTAATTGTTTACGTCTGCTTGAGGAACGGAGCGAAAAAGATGAAAAACATATCGTTTGAATTATAAACAATTGGCAGTGAAATTGGCTTTCAATATTTTCGATTAATTTCCATGATTGCTTTGTTTGGCTTTAATTGCACGTTTTGACTGACTAATGAGTGGGTGATGGATGTTTAGCCGTCAAGTTAATTTTTAAATATTTTAGAATAATTGCGAATATTTGAGGTTTCTCTTTCACTTAAAATAACCTTGCGCAATTTCAAAATTTAAAGTCGGTGGGAGGGGGTTCCACTGTATATTTCCGTTACGTGCCGTGCAACCGGAAGTGCACACACACACAAACACAAAAAACCAACACAATCACACTCAAGTGCATGGGGTTCCTTTTTTATATATTTTTTCTATGGCTTGGTAACTTTCGAGAGGGTGTTTGACCCATAAATGAATTTATGCCAATTTAGAAAGGAAAACACAATTGTGGGTAAAGGAAAGCATTGGGCAGGTTAAGTGTGGGCGGGGGCGTTGGCTAACCAATTAAAACATGTTTTTTTTGTATGGGGTTGTTTATTTGTTAGATATTCCCTGTTGCTGTTTACAGGGGCAGCATAACCGGATATATTTGTGCAATTATTTTAATGGCCTAGACACCAACACAAACACACACACACAGTAAAGGACAAGCCCTTTTTTTCATTTGAAATTTACTTTCTTTCCTCTAGCTTTTCGTTTGCCTTTGGCCAAAATAAATAATGTGTTTTTGTTTGTGCTCTTAAATAATTGGAAAATATTTTTCGGTTGCGCACTGTTTTTTCCGAGTTTTCCGTGCGCCTTGGCCAGCAGTCGACTTGCAACTGAGTGAGTGAAATAGCGAAACAGCTGAAAAACTGCAAGGACTCCCGATCCCAAAACCGAATCTTACAGCCCAGACGAACTCTGAACCGAGTTTAAATGGCTGGGGGGATGGATTTCCATTGAATGGTGGCCCCAAAAACTCAATGAAACCGTCGAGCCGGCTGCAGGCAATGCAGGGCGCATGTGTCCTGTAGTAAAACGGCAGCAAGGATAATGAACTCTGCCAAATGCATGTCGTTGCAGGGGGGTATAATACGGCTGGGGAAAGGCTCTCCAGCCTTACCATTTTGTGAATTTTATTCAGCATTCTCAATTTCAAATTTATATTTAAAGTTTCACACTTAGTAGGGATTTAAAAAAAACTAGTCTGACCTTACCTTTTTAAAAAAAACCGCGCAATAAAAAAACATACCTACCAACACATGTACACCCACATTTTCATCCTTGCCAACACTGTTTATGGCTAACACGGGTGATGAGTGGCTTGGCTACGATTCGATAGCCGTGACTTGGAACTGATCCGATGGCATTTTTTTGTTTTAAAATAAAATCAAATTTGCAAAAAAATTCTTATCTGAATAAACTTTATTTCATTATTATTTAATTTATATATTCATATTTATTTTAATATGGAATTCAGATATTTTGAAACCTTAATACAGGATATTTTCAGCTTGGAAATGATGCGCAGAAATATTTATCTAATTTAAAATGAATACCTTAATAAATTTAAAATAAAAAACAAAGTAATGGAAAAAAATATTATAATGTCAACGATTATGTTTCAAATTATAATACTTTATCATATTTGCTACTTGTAAATCATTTTCACCGACCCGTGACAAAACGGAGAATTTAGCGGTTTCTCGATAAAAAAGTGTGACCTAACTTGTGTGGCATCTCTAGCAAGGCGTTTTGGTATTCTGAACAAAAAGCTACGATCTGTTGTTTATAAATAAAAATTGAGTTAACTTAAAAAACATAAGTTTATAGAATTACTACACAATCTTTGGTACTCCACTAAAATGTGTGTGTCCTCCTATTCGAAAAATCATCGATGGTTCCGGCTGCAACTGTAATATTTCTGTTATTGGTTGTGGTATCGATGGTTTCCTAGCGATGCTTAGCGAGGATCAGGGGTCGTCGGAGGAACCAGATGGACCCTGCGCAGTCTGGAAATACCGCTGTAGCGTCGCCAGATGTCCTTACAGGACAAACAGGCCCTACAACCTGTGGCGTCACGAGGAGTCACACTCGAATCCAATTGAGTCCAAGCTGTATGGTTGTCCAGTTTGTTTTTACAGCACCGACAAGGTGTCGAACCTAAAACGCCATATGTCCTCCAAGCATCCAGGGGCCAAGGATCGGCTGCCGGAGACACCGCCTCTCGATCGCAACGCCAAGATGCAGTGCCAGGTGATGGGCTGCAGGTACGAAACAAATCGGCCATATGACCTCAAGCGCCATATGATGGTGCACAACAACCCGGAGAAGAGCCACAGAACCTACAAGTGCTCATTATGCACCTACAGCTCCGATAGGAAGGCCAATCTCAAGCGGCACCACGAACTGCGGCACTCTGGCATCGAGGAAGCCATTCAAACCGCGGAGGAGTTGCGTCAGGAGTTGCTAGTGGAGAAACAGATGCTGAAGGAGCAGAAGCTAAAGGATCAGCTGCTAGAGAAGCAGAATATGAAGGATCGCAAGCTAAAGGAACAGGAGCAGAACGAGCAAAAGGTTGAGGATCAGATTCTAGAGATTCAGATCATGGAGGACCACCTAGAGTGCAAGGACATCCAGCTGCGGTCAAAGGTCAAGGTCCCGCCGGCGTTGCCCAAATCAAAAGAGAACCTGTTCAGCAGTTTGATGGAAGACCTCGTCGGCGAAGAGCAGACGGAGGACTATATCTACGAACCATTGCAGAAAGAGCAGCCGCCACTAATTACCATATCCACTGGCAAACCGCAGATATTCCAGGGAGACATTAACAATAAACAAGTTATTGTAAGTAAAGAACTGATCATATTCGATATGAGCAATTCACATATTTTTGATCTTGTGTTGAATAAAATTGTTATTAAAATTTTATTTGAAAGCAATGTTTTGACTAAATAGTTATTTCTCTCCAGGCTGTCAACGTTAATGGCCAACTTCGGTGGTTTCAATCAATAGATCCGCCGCCAGGAGCTCCTACAAATATAGAACTGGCCATAGATAAGCATGCACAGCAAGAAGTTATCGCCCAACAGCAAATGGACGAGTTGGATGATGAGTTGGCCCTATCCTTAGCCGAACAGGATCAGCAGGAGGAATTTCTTGTTGAAATGCTCACCGAGGAAAAACGATCCCCAGCGGAGAAACCAGATATGAAGGGTTTGACTTGGAGTTGGAGTACGCCGCATGTAATACAAAACTCTTAACAAAATGTAACCATCTTTAACAAAAACCTTTTAATTAAAGGGCGTTCATCATATTTCCACTGTAAAGTTAGATGACCAGGAGTTTGTTAAGGAGTCTAAAACTGACGATACGGATGCTGCCTTCCCCGATTGGTGGGACGATGGAAAATACACAAAGATGAATAAAAACGAAATTTTTAGGAATCAACCTCGAAAACCTACACAGGCAAATGTGCAGCGCATCCTTCGCATTATTTATGATGTTTATTACAAACCCTTTAAAGAAGACCGCAAGCAGTTTGAGACCTTTCAAATTAAGGATTCGTGGCTGTGCGCCACTCGCATGACTCGCATGCAGATAATTAAGGACATGTACTCTAAGCAGGGAACATAAAGTCCAACAAATTGTAATCTTTGAACTACTTCGTAGGTTTTTGAGAGCGGAAACATTATTAGCATTTTTTATAATTTTGTAAAGTGTACGAGTTAAATAGATCGGGAAAAACTTGAAATTTTTAATTGAAGATTAAACATATATTTTTAATGTAAGAACAATTATATGCAAAAAATATTTTAAGTTATAACAATTTATTTGTAACATGAGCCAGGTTGCCAATAATAAATAAAAACCTATTTGAATCATAAGCACTTTAAATTTTCGAATTGGCAGCGTTTTCCGAAATCCTAATCTACACTTTTATATATATTTTCCACCATTTGTGCTATTTTAAATATTTTATGGTATTGAATTAAGTAAAACGTATTTATTTAATACTTGTAAATTAGTTTTAAGTCTGCTAGCCAGCTGTTCCAACAAATCGAACTTAAAGATATTTTAGCAATTCAACTCTAATCTGTTAAATTGTTGAAAACCAAATTTTCCTAACTTTTTTCATTATAAAACCATGGCAACTTTGGACAATACTAGCTTTTTTTTTAACGAAATTATGAGTAAAAAGTAACTCAAAGAGGTGTAGAACAATTTTACAACATACATTTTAACAATATAGTTAGTACAGAAATGCCATACAATCAAATATGCACAATTCTTACGTAAATTAAATAAATAAATTTATATTTATTTTTTTTGGTTAAAAATTAATGGTATATAAATGGTATTTCTTAAAACGAAACCTCTATATATACAATGGTATTTTTTAGGCCGGATGGTATTTTGTATCGTTATCGGCGCGGTCACACTGTCTCTGAGGCAAAGTAAATTTTTAGCAGCGCTTGCAGATTTTTCGCATTTAAATTACTTCCTGGCTGCAATTAAAAGCACGTTTGCAATGTACAAGTGTTTCCAGTTCCAGTGAGCAGGAAGAGATAGCAAGTAAAAACGGGAGCTCCGAATTCACGTAGACGTAGCCACAAAAGCAAAACGGGGAGCCGGAAAAGACGCCGCTGGTGAGTTGAGATATTGGTGTGTTAATTGTGGGTAATATATCTGGACCAGCGGAGCCTTAACCCTTTGTTTGTTTAATGACTTGCTGGCTGGCCCCCCGCTACCCCTTTCCATTTTTCCCTTTTGTTTGACTTTTTGGCGCAATATTATTCACCACACCGGTGCGCCAAACACACCACAGCATGAGCTGCCCAAGATAAACCTAACGCGATTATCGTACTTTAAGGCGTATGGTCACATTACAATTGGCTTTAAAAAATATTGCACAAAAATCTGAGAAGTTTTACTGTTAAATTGTTTGTGTATAAAGGTCAGGGAGTTTAAAGGTGAGTTTGAGGTTAGGTCTGGAGCGAAGGAGCATAAAACAGATTAAAAATTAAATTTCGCTTCAAGAATAAGCACGATCATGGCGTGGGTTCCCAATTCACGTTTCGAGGACGACCTGGTGGACATGGATCCGGGTTTTAATCACATTCACGGCCAGCTGGCCTACGAGGCTAAGAAGAAGAAAGAGTTTAACCCGCGTCCCGAGAGTACCTACGAATATCTGAGGAACCGGGAAAAGCGGAATTCCGAGCTAGAAAAACTGCACGGTAATCCAGGCGGAAAGGGCCGGGAAATTCGCGATTGCCTGCAAATGATGGAAAAAATCCAGAAAATAGCGGGCACAAGGCCGCTGGGCGATCACGCCACCATGGCCGACTGGGACGACAACAGCACTGCGGAACTGGAGGCCGTGGCCATGATGCGACACTTTGGCATGATGTCCATGGCGGAGGATTCGCTGCCCGTCCTACCCGAAATCAGTCCTCCACAAGGACCCATCCATATCATAAGGAACGGTCGCCATTGCTTTCCCCTCATCACAGACCCCGAATTTTTCAGACCACGCAAGACGCCACGGCCGAAAAATCCCAGACCTGACGATTCCATCAATGATTCCTTTCACACAGCCGAAAGTGCCGGCAGCTCCATTAGTCTGTACGGCTCTGCCAATTCTCATTTGGGCAGTAGCCCGGAAAGGAAAAACATTAAGGAAACGAGGCATGGAAAGAAATACCTGGAAATACCCTATCAACCGCTGGAGGAGAGTTTCGACCACGCCGAGGAAACCTTGTCAAAGGAGGCGATCCCAGAGATCGTGAAAAAAACTAAGGGGAAAAGAAGGAGCTGTCGGCCCGGTCAAAAAGAGAGACGGTTCAGGCAAAACGAAGCTGTGAACCTAAATTAATACCAAACAGCGCAAAAAAACAGTTCATTTTAGTTCCCAATCCTTTTTTGATTAAAAAACCTAAGAAAGGAAGGACTGTTATACAAAATCTCTAAGTATATACCATTTGTATCTTGATATTTTGTACTGATATTTTTCTTTAGTAGGTCTTTTAAATGAGTACTCGCTTTAAATTATATGAATCAGAAAAAAATTTATATCAGCATTTAAAAAGCAGTTCCTACTAGTCTATAAAAATATATGTATTGGGCGTCGGCAGATGTTTTTTTTTTTTTACAGATGCAATGGTAAATTAAAATTTCATTAGCTTTCGAGCTTTCTTATATCCTAAGCTAAATGATATTTTTATTCAAATACATGAAACACGAAAAAACGATGCATTACAAATATTATAACATTATTTGTAAAAGTGTTTCAAAGTCGCGGAAACTTAGCCATGTCCTTCCTAATGGTTTTCTAAAATAATTTTATTATAAAACATAGTATTTTAGTATATAAGCTAGTATTCCAAATAGTTTTCTAAGAAATCTATACAAAAACGCTGCATTAGTTAGAATATAGAAAAGTATGAATTCATAAAAACTACATTTTTTTTCTCTAAAGATTGGTGAACGGGTGATAAGGTGCTGTCGGATTAGTATATACATAATTTTAGTTTTATTGATACTATTGTGAACAAAATTTAATTTCTCGAGCACAAACATTTTCAAAAATGAATTTAATTCTAATCGAATCGTTGCTTGAATTATGAAAAGTGGAACAGATAAAAATGAGTTTAGCTTGAGATTGAAAGAAATGCATATAGAACAAATGTGTCAGCTGTCTTCTAGAAGCTTCTGCGGTACCGCGAATATTTTTGATGATCAGTATTTGTTTTATAATAACAACAAAGGTATGCAGATTAGTTAGAGGCGGTGTTGGAAAGTTGCCGTGCTTGCACGGTTGTTTGAAAAACCTTACGTAGATCGGTTTCAGAAGCTAACTCCCTGCAGTTTGGGCAGTGATCTGCCCGCTGTAAGTAGGTGCGGATGCACTTCATCCCGAACAGGTGGCCACATTTTAGCGAAACCAGGCAATGGTCGCCGCTCGCCTCCCAATGATCGAAGCATATACAGCAGCTGTTTTCTTGGGATATCTCATCCAGCTTTTTGTTCAACTCCAGCATCTCGTTGTCGATTATTGTTTGCTTGGGCAAGTCCTGCTCCACAATTCTTTGCCGCAAATATTCATTTTTGTTCACCTCCAATAGCCATTGACTGAGAAGAGCGTCGCTCTCTTCCCAAAGTTTATTGATATCCAGATTTTGGTTGTCCTTTAGCAGCTCCGTCAGCTGTTTGTCCTTTTGTGCACTCAGTTTCCTTTCCGCCAGGAGCTCCCTAACTAGTTTTCTTTTTAGCATACCCTCCATTGTATACACAAAAAATGTGTAAAAGTAATGTGCCTCTTCATTTGACAAGTGTTCAAAAAGATGTTACCCGATGGAGTGATTTAAAATGTTTCAAGAAGATTTAAAAAAAAAAAGTTTATTCTATGTCGATTTAAAGTTTTTTCTGATCATATGCATTTCTATCACAAAATATTATTTGACAAAACTGAAATTAAATTAAATTTTTTTATTTAAATTATTAGATTTTATCAGTATATTTTTAAAATTATAGTTCGTTGGGCCCACACAAATATTTGCTTGTCAGGCGGGATGTAAAATGAGTGCTGTGAAATATAAAAGTAACTGTCAAATTAAACTTTTCTGTGTTCTGTAGTAAAACTTATTGACCAAAACTTTGAGACATTTTATTTATATTAAACAGAATGAATAGGAAGTCGATCTCGAGAATGCTTAAGAAGGATCTTATCAGAGAGATCCAAGAAGAGAAAGCACGCAATAGACGAAAGGAGCAGCTTGTCCAGGACGTAACCAAAATGGTCGGACTGCGTAAGCAATTGCATGAGGAGATGAGCAAAACTGAGGTGCTGCGCGAAAAGATAGAGTTGCAGGACATGATAATAAAGCCCATCGTCGACAAAGAAAAACACAAGCTAACGGAAAAATTGAATAAGATATCCGAAATGAACAACTGCTCTATTTGCTGGTGCCACTATGGGTCGGATAGACACCATCGCGTAGTTTCTTTAAAATGCGGCCACCTATTTGGGGAAAAGTGCATCCGCATCCATTTGAGGACCAAGAAAAACTGCCCCTTCTGCAGTCTTCCGGCTATTGTCACAGATTTACGTGTTATTATAGCAGGCAAAAACCTATGCACAGCTGACTCTCTTTCCTTATAATTTATATTATATAATAAAATAAAAGTGAGTTTTAATGTGAAGTAAGTTTTATATTATTTCCAAACTTAAAAAGTATGGTCATTAATTTATGGGTATTAATATTATGATAGATATAACTTATTAAGAGGATTTGTTTATGTCTTGATAACACTTACTCAATTTCCATTAAATTTTCCTATGAAACGAATATTTTCCAAACGTATCGAAATAATTTCTGAACCCTTTCCACTCAATATTTTTGTTGTGTTAGAAACTATTAATAATTTCGATAAACCGACGCGCCAATCAATTAAGCCTAATAATCTGTTCCAAAGACAATAGAATAACATTAAGAAATTTTCTCGCCGCACGTATTAAATTGATTGGATGTTGGGGAAGTTGCGAGTTAATAAGTAGGTAGCGGGGTATATACAGTCGAACTAAACAAATTAAAACTTTTTAAATATCATGTCCTCAAATAGCAAAGAGTTTTAGTATTATCATTGTTAAACAAGGTTGTTTTATTTTGGACTAAAATAAATATTTAATAGTTTTTAAAGACTGTAGGCTAAAAATTATAAGTAATTAAAGATTGAAACAAAATTTACCATCGATTATGTGCATTTTAAAATTAGTACTTTTTCGCCAACTCCTATTGTAAATACTTATATTCCTTTTTTTAATTATTTCACTATTAAAAATTATGAAATTCATTAGAAAAGATATATATTGTTTATTTATATTTAAATTCTTGAATTGTTATTTCTGTATTTAACCAAAAAATACATTTGGCGAAGTTAGACTGTATTTGGGGCGGTGGGGGTGTTTTGTCTGTCTCCTTTGTTTCTCTATATTTTGCTTACATCTTCTCTTCTCGCCTGGGAGTGTGAACTCACACATACAACTAAAAGTTTTTCGTCTTTTGTTTCCTTTTACGATTTTCTTTATTTTATTCCCTTTCTTTATTTTGCGTGTTGTCAAGCTGAAGTTTTTGTTGTTATTAGTGATGAAATGGATGCTGTAGTTGTTGTGTTTTATGCATAGCTCGGCTGCTATTATTGTTGTTACGCAGTTGTACATAAATACATACACACAGGGACATACATAAATAAATATTAATGTAGTCAGCTAAAGGGAGACAGCCAAATAGGAGAAGGAAACGAGGGAAGGATGGAACTGTGCAGAGGGGCAGACACGCTATATATCGCATATATAAGTGTACATATGTCGTCTATATGTAAACGAGTCTGAAGTCGCGTTCTTATTCGATGAGCGAAAGGCGAAGTTAAATCAAAAATAAAAAAGCAGTTCGACAAATGGCGCAAGCTATTAAAATAAATATCTGCAAGTTCTTTTTTTTTTAGGGGTGGACTTAAATATTGATGTCAAAATTGTACATAAATTGTTCTAAAAATATATATTTTCTAGCTCCTTATTGGCCCCCGGTCTACATAACTTAATTGCTGCATTTTTAATGACTTATTCAGCTGATACAAAACTCCATAGATGTATACAAATAAGCCAAACTGCCTTAACTCGAAATTTAAAAACTCGAACGCTATATATGAACATAAGTGTAACTAGTTTTATTTTCGAAAGAAATTATTGACTCAAATGTCAATTTTCGCATTGTTTAGCATGGAATTAAATGCCAGCTTTGCTTACAAGGTCCACTCCAATTCGTACGCACAGGAGTTGCGGCGAGAGTTTCTGACGCGACGTCAACCGAAGCTTCCGAAAGGTAAGCAGTGCACAGTGGGAAAGCGTATATTATTATAATTTGTTATTATAATTTGTTATTATACGACTTTTTACCCTCGTCATCTAAAGAAAATTATTTACTTTATACATAAAAAATGTTATTGTTATAAATTATATACCTACGTGTTTATTTTGAATAGATATATGTATATACATAAATAATTTTTACTAATGCACGGTGCATTGGTAGGAGGAGAGTCAGATATAGTCAAAAGGAGCAACAGTGCCAGCCCTGGCCTTAGCCGGTAGCCGGCTTTCAGTCTCTTCCGCTGCGAGCGGAACTGTCATCGCACAGTGGGGCAAACCCACAAAAAATCCAAAATTTTAAATATATTATGAAGGCTTTTGACAGTTAAAGCATCGTAAACAATTTGTTAAGGTATTTTCGATTCCCTTGAATATCCATTTCCTGCTTAATCAATAATAAAAATCAAACAAATAAATATTTAACTGTGAGGTAAAAACCAAATTTTTATGAAAAGCTATAATATGAAAGATATTTTATATTTTGCATCACGGTGCATTGCTGAACTTGATCGAGAGAGAGCAAGTTGAACTAGCCAGATGCTGCAAGAAAGAGGAAAAGCAAGAGGAGCTCGAGCCCACCACCACTGGCATCCCAATCCCATCCATCCCCATTCCTCCTTTTGGTTTTGGCGCGCGCAAGCGTAAGGTCTTTCTCACTCTCTCGGTCCGGTCTCCTGCGCTCTCTGGAAGTTTCAAGTCTCTGTCTCTATCAAGGCTTTCATTTGAACGCAGCGGCAGTTTGATCTCAACTCTCAGACAGGACGAAACGCCTGCCACAGGAAATTGAAATAAAAAACCACGCTGCTTCGTAATAGTAAATTAATAGTAGTACAACTACTACCATAGTAGTAGAAGCTTTTCAATCAAGTCGAAAATCGGCATAATGGCGAAGCAAACAGCGAAAGGAAACGAAGAGGAGGAGTGCAAGGACCATGAGGATGTTTCATTAAAACTGGGATACAGACAAAACGCGGCTCGCAGGATACCGGATACGTCTGTGTGCGTGGTTGTGCCGCATCCATTCACGAGGCTAAAAAGAAAAGAGATGGAAGACATTTTTCAGTGGTGACTTTCTCGACAAATCCTACAAAAGGACAAAACGGTTCGGTTCTTTTTCGGTTCCCGGTTTTCGGTTTCGGGGTAGTTACTCAATCTTTTAAAGAAGAAGATAATAAACCTAAAGAATAAGAAGCCGTCGAAAAACAGCTTCGCAAATATTCCGCGCTCTTTCGCTCTCAATCGACAAAAATGATAAGAAGAACAATGAAAATGTAAGAAACTAAACCATTTTTATAAAATCCTAAAATAAAAAAAACTCTTATTTCCTGGTCGTAGACAACTTAAAAAGCCCTCAATATTAAAAATTTCGTTGATATTTCCAAGGTGGAAATACCATTTCAATTAAAAAATTTAATATTAAATCCATAAAAAAAAATATGTTTTAAAAAAAGTGGGAAAATATGTTCAACTGTCCGTTTTCTTTGATAAACCAAGATAAAACTAAAGGTCCCAAGCAATAACTTATCTTAAAGGTGGACTAAGGTTTATTCATAATGTCATTTAACTTAATATACCGTTCTATTTTAAATTTTTTTAATTACTTAAATAATATTTCACATTATTTATTTCATTCATGCTCAACTTATTAGACATATCCGGATTACGAAACTTAAATCAATTTGATTTGAAATAAGTATTTAAAAACTTGATTTACCGTCCGTAAGTTAGTTTTATAGTTTCTAATAATATTTTTCTATGTACATATGTAACTTAATTTATTTAAGCAAACCTTAGCTCAGATATATAAAAAGGTTCAGAGTATAGAAGCATTTTCCAACCAGTATAAATAACACTTTAACTTGGTCTGAAGTAGTTAAAACCACAACAAATTGCACATGCGGCATTTAATTTTTATTTTTTCAGTCACTCTTTGGCTGTTCGTCTTTTCCCTCTCTTTTTTGCAACGCCCGCGAAATAAAAAGGAAAAACTCGAGGTTACCAGCGGAGCAAGGAGAAAAGCAACAAACAAAAAATA